>OY728135.1:642865155-645365155 GCA_963277665.1 Viscum album | reverse complement strand
CAAAAGTTTCAACAAAAAATTAAAATCTAATGAAAATTAAAGAAATTTATTTCAATTAAAAAACCAAATCCAAAATCACAATGATAATTAATTTTGTAATTAAAAGATTCAACATTAAGCACAGAAAATAATCATTTTTTATCAAAATTTCAAAGAATAATATTTCTCATCCAAAATAACCAAAAGTAAATATTTACCCTTTGTATTTATTTAATCCTTATAAATCCAATTAAATCATCATAATAGATTTGTAAACATTCAATGAAATTAACACCACGTCAATAATACAAACACAATGTCACAACATGGTCCTTCTTAACTCTTGATCGGTTGTGGTATAGTTCATGCACTGTAGCATGATTCCTCCAACTATCAAATTCCAAGGCCATGCTAATTTTTTCTATCATATAACTTTGAATTGTTTCAATCTGGTAGTTTCTAATTACACATTCATTTTAATTTTTTATATCTTAAATTATGTTCTGATGATACCTATTATAGCATGATACTCCAGAAGTTACTCCAGCATAGCTTGAGTTTGACTTCTATATAAAACCTATTGTGGTGTTATTTCCTCATTCATGGTACATATTTCATCCAAAACTTTAGAATAATCATATGTACCATTTTAATTAATCTTGAATATATATTTTCTACTTCTCTAAATATTCATACATGAGACATATTGTAGCATGGTCCATCATTACATAGTGTATCCATCCACCAGATCCTGATTTATTATGAAATATATTATATTTAATATCATGTAGGTAGTTAATCCTCCTTTATATTATTTCATTTCTTTTATTATCCTGATACTATATGGATTTTTCAATAAAATTTTATTGTAGTATTCTCACATCACTAAAACACTTCCACTCTTCTCCAAATTACTTCATATAAGCTCTTATTTTTTTTATAGGGCCTTAATAAATGATAATAGACATAATATAACTCACAAGTCACCTATCAATACTAGATATTCCATCATACTCAGATTCATTATCTCCTAATTCCAGGAACATGATATAATAATCTATCATTGTGTCTTCATTTTCATAGCTCCATATAGCCATTGTATAGGTTGAAATACTTCTTTGAATGATTTGTCATGATTATCATCATGTTTTAGTTCCATGTCCATTCATCCCCAGATGTGGTTCTTATGTATGGTAACCAATTTCACTATACATCATATCACAACTAAGAATTACAACTCCTTCTTCTCAAAATTTCATTTATAATATCAATCAATTAACAATATATCCAACTATCCAATAGTAATTGATAACAAATCCAACTTACAACCTTTGGTTTCAACACAAAATCCATTTTATATTGTTTTAAATTATATTATAAGTCAAAATATATTATATACTATATAATTATTTCAAATAAATGTATGTATTTATGGTATATTTTATTCTCCCCCTTTGATAATAAAATTCAAAGGTCTTTTAATCTATATTTTTTTCTCTCCCTTTCTCACTAAATAACATAAGGGTAATTTTAACAACTCCACTCTCCCATATTAGGATATTTCTAGAATTGGATTTTAGATATTTTTCAATGTCCCTTTGTTATGAAGAAACTTCACATTCCCATTGAAATAACACTATTTGACATCAAAAACCCATAAACTATTAAATATTTGAATGTTATCTCCATAAGCATTGGGCTCTATCAACCAGTTAAAAATTTATCTTCAAATACTTAAACATTGACTCAATTTACTATTTATGGTAATCTATATCATGGATTCTAAGAAATTATAGGATATGTCAACTTTTAGAACATTATTTATAGATTTGATACAACTTACTGTAAAAAATTTATATATTTTCTTTCTGAGTTTCAAACTCTTTAGCCTATAGTTTCATTGTCTCAAAGATTTAAATGATTGGATTTAACACTTAAAAAAGGAGTCATAAATAATTCCTTTAATCCTAATGATTCCGAATTTGTTGAAAGAATCAAGATTCTAATTCAATAATTCCAGTGTTATTCATGTCACTCACATACTTTCATAAAAGTTATACAAATTGAGATTCTAAAACCATTAGTAATACACCTTATAAACTCATTAAAACTTATAAAAAAATAAAAATAAAAAAATAATAGTAACAAGTAAGATATTCATACCACATGTTAAATTAGTTAACATAACTTGTTAAGATAAATATGTGATACCATTCAATATCCTTGTTATTATATTAGAATAGGGTTTTCCTTTTCTTCCAGAATAGGATATGTGATTTTGAAAATAAATATTAATTTATTCTTGAATATCACATCTCTTGCTACTAATAATTATATTTTGCATCATATTTTGATGATCACAATAGGAACCGGTTTTTCCAGTAGCTTTTAGGATCCTATAAATCATCATTTGATACCAAATTATTAGCTCATAAATAAATAAATCATGGCTTCTATAATGGTGGTTTCTTCCCCCATTAATATTTATTCTCCTTATTGGTGGTCTAGTGCCACTATAAAAATTGCATAATATCACTTCAGAACTCTAATTTCTTTAGTTACACTTATTTTATACATCTCTTTTTATCATTATCAAGTATTATTTCAGCACAATAACTGCATGGATCATATCCCACTCTTAAATATACACCACTTTATCAATAGTTAGAAACAATAAATCATATAATAAGAGTGGTACTTCTTGATCACCCTCAATTTTAGGATTGTTATTGGATTTATAAAACTATCCCCTTACTTATAAATCACTTAAAATACTTTTTAGTGGTTATCCTTACAATACCACTTTTATAAACTTTAATTTAGATGTTTTCATGAGAATTATATGTCTTCTTTGTCTTGAGATTCAACTCCATTGTGTGAAAATTCCCACTGGTAAATGTATACTACTTTGATGCATTTTTGTTTCATTATTTAACATTATTCCTCTTCCATAGAAAGTCTCTTACACTGACCATCACCTCTTACCTATACTGTAATTAATGAGACTACTTAGTCATGCTTTGTGTCTATTATCTTTGATTTCCATTAGAGTTATGTCCGGATTATTTTTCCATGATGAATATTTATTCCCATGTATATACACCTTTATCACAACTGGAGAATCTTCCTTCTTTATCCTTCATATTATCTTTCATTATATCCAAGAGGGATGTTTTAAGTGAATCATTATTGTTGTTTGGGGAACCTTTTGTTGATATCTTTCATTGCTTTACTCTAATGTGGTAAATATATTTTCTAGAAAAAAATATTTTCTTTCAATATAAACTTTCTTCCAATTTTTTATAGAAATATAGTATTTACATATAAAAAATTTTGATCATATATTACTGTAATTTCTTACAATATGACCATATTTTGAATAAATAAAGAATATCTCATAAACATCATACCACATGTGATCATTTATCAACTGAGATGTTCTTGGATTATATTTTATTTAGCCTTTGAGCCCTTAGGGTTTTGGAAACATTCTCATGGTGTGTCCAATAATTCCATGGTAGTAGGACTTCATAGATACCTTACTTTAAGAGTGTTTACTTTTAGATTTAATTAAAATATTCTATTTTTTGTGGTTTATAGATTTTCTTCCTTATTAACTCCACTTATTGAGGATGTTTTAGGAGAGTTATTTATCTTTCAATTTGATGTTTTCAACCACAACTAAATATATTTAATATTATCATCCTTATAAATTATTAGATAGTCCATATTATAAAACAATAATCTTTTTTTTCTAAATTTTATCATCTTCTAATTTTTTTTAATAGGGATAATTCTTGATTTTATCCCTCTCCCTGTGACTATTTGATTATTCAATTATTTTTTATGATCTTATTTCTTAATAATTTTTTCTCCAAAACCAAATATATAATGAATGCATAATTTATTTCATATATAATTTCTAGTTGATCCACCTTCTCATAAAGATATTTAATCTCAACATTCTACATATTAATAACTTTATTTCATTTCAACTTATTCCATAGAATCTTTATTAACATCACCCTTTATGGAAGAAAATAAATTAAAATATTGAAAATAATATTCCAAAATTGTGTTAAGGATTGATTTAATAATGATCTAAATCTCACTGAGCTCAATGGGTGTTTCCTTTATGGGAATTTTCTTCCTATTACTCCTCCATTTTCCCTCTGATATAAGGAAATATTCATCATATTTGTTCCCCAATACATTTTCTCCACTAGATATATAATCTTTCCTTGAGGTGGGATCCACAAAAATTTTGACTTCCACTTATTTTCTATAAATTACATATAGAATATATAAATGTCAAAATCAGTAGCACAATGAATGGTTTTTTTGAATACCTATATTAAAAAAAAAATTGTGTCTCTACATCATGAACTCATTTACTATGCTTTCTCAAATTATAATCTTGTTGGACATAATATGAGATATATTAACTATAATCTTCTAAAAACCAATTAATCCCCTTTTTATATCCACAAAATTTAGTACCATATAACATAGGAGTCTTCATTATTGAACTCATGTGTATAAAAAATCCAAAAAAATGATTTAGAGATTAAACCTCAAATCAGAACCAATGCCTCTCATACCACTTGTTGAAAATAAGATTAATATATACCCCAAAAGGGGGTCGATTCATAGATCTTCTCATTTAAAATGTTTCTATTTGATCTCATTCTCCTATTTTTCATATCTTGTTCCCTTATTTGAAGTAACGATGTTCAATCTTATCAATCTATTGATGGCATTCTCGCCAAATCATTTGACAAAGCCAATATTTAAAAAAAATGAAATTAAATGTTTTTAATCCCATGAATTTGATATTTTAAGGGTAATTATCATATTTCTTAGGTTTTTAGAGTAAATTAATCATAATTTTGAAAATATCTTAATTATTCAATTTTAACTATTTTAAATCTATTTTTTATTTTGATCATTACTTTTTCTACACTGATCTAAATTGTGAAATTATTTTTTGTGGGACTATACCTAATGGGATAAATTTCTTTCAATAGGAAAAAAGGTTGAATATAATCTTAAGAGGTTCAAGTGTATCTCACAATTTAGGCCTTGAAATTAGTGCCCAGATTTTATGAATTTTGAAGTTGAGCTCAAGTATCACACATGGAAGGCCCAAATGAGCTGAAAATTTGAAGAAAGATAAAGAACATGTCAAGGATAATTTTATATAACTATTCCAACTTGATATTTCATGTCTTTCAAGGTCATAATGGAGTGCGAAAATGAATTAAGGGAATACGAATAGTCAACCTGGCCGAAAAAAATCATTAATGATCTGGTGATAACTTTTGTGACACTTTTATAAAATGGATAAAATTTTGTGGACGGATGAGAAAGACATAGGGGAACACTAAAAGGAAAAGGGGTTTTCATGATAGTTTTTTTTTAAATTTTCTGGTGGTATAAACTGTTGTTAATTGATACATGCCACTTTCTAAAAATACTGTGTATTTTCATGTCAGGAATATTTTTTATTTTTTAAAAAATTATTATTTATTTATTAATAATGTTATTTACTATTTATTATTTATTATTTCTTTATTATCCCATACACACCCTAGCCTATGTCTATCATGCCCAATCCCACTAGACCCGCCCTATAAGATCAAGAATATATCTGTGCTGGGTAATATTTGACCCACTTATCTCTTGATTATTCTAGAAAATTTTTTCCACTTCACCAAGTCTTTCAAGTGGTGACTAAAAAGACATTAATATACTTATATATATATAGATAAATACATGTAAATGTACACATGTGTATATATATTTTTTCATAATTATAAAAACATATATATATATACATATATATATAATAATTACATATAAATATATGTATATATATATCAACATAATATATATTAATGTATATAAATATTCATAAATACATATAAATTTCTATAAATATATATCAATATAAATGAATTTACATAAATACTTATAAATAATTATAAAGGTTTGTATATATATATATACTGTTAAATATAATAGTATATATAATAATGCTCAAATAATATATATATATATATATATATATATATATTGAGATAATGCTCAAATAATATATATAAATACAAATATATATATATATTTATCTATTAATATATATAAATATAAATAAATTAATAGAAATATTTATAAAGACACGCACACACACAAATATATATGTAATTATATTTTTTTAAATATAATTATATATAAAGAAAAATAAATATACATAATTATATATAGATAAAACTATATATATATATATCCACATAAAAAATATGCTTATATATAAATATAAATACATTAAAATATTTATAAATATATATAAATATAAATATATTTAAATATATATAAATATACATGAATATAGATATAAATAGATATATATAAAAAATTAAAGATAATTATATATATATAAACACATATAAAGATAAACAAATACACACACATAAAGATATATATATCTATATGCCCACATAATATATATAAATATAAACAGATATATATAAATATACTTAAATATACTTAAATATATCTAAATACATAAATATACATATAAATATCAATAAATATATATATATAAATGAATAAATTTTTATAAATATATATATAAATTTGTACATATATAATTGAATATAATTGTTTATGAATATATATATATATATATATAAACATATATATATATATATACATATAATAATATAAATATATATATATTGAAATATATATATATATAATTAATAATTAGTAAAAAATCATAATTTATAATTAATAATTAACTATTATTAATTATTTATAGTAAATAATAAATAATTTTAATAATAATAGTTATTACTAATATTATTAAATAATAATAATGAATCGTGAATAATATGTAATATATAATATATTGTTTATAAATATATAAATATACATATATATATACACACATATAATTATCTATATCTATATATATAACCATATAATATATATTTAAATATGTATAAATATAGAAAATATATATTAATATATACATATAAATAATTAATAATTATTTATTATTTATTATTTATTAATTAACCATTCATAATTACTTATATATTTAAATTTAAATTAAAAATAGTTAAAATACATAATACATAATAATAGTTAATTAATTAATTAATAATAAATAATTAATAATTAATAATTAAAAATAAAAACATTTTTAAAAAATAAAAAAATTAAAATCAACTGTTAAATATTTAGCTGGGGTTTAAACTGTCATGAAATGAAGGGTCGCTAAATGACGATGGTAAAACATCATGAATTAGTGGAGATTTTATAAACCCGCATCTAAATAAATAAAAACTAAAAATTTAGTGGCGATTTTGAGAACCGCCTCTAAAAAATTGTTGCTAACAATCATTTTTTTGTATTTGAATAACCTTACAAAAGATAACATTTTCTAGTCCATCCATTTATTAGTACCAACACATGAAAACTTTTAGAGAAGAAATCCAAAGAAAAAATGAGATACCCTTGTCCCTAAAAATTTAAACTTCCACAACCTTTCAAAGGTTCGACCGCTACACTAAAGTTCTTACCAGAGTTCTGTTGTCATTGTTTTATTTTAGTTTTCATTTTGTATCTTTTTTTGTTTTCTTATCATTTTGAAATCAAATATATCATGTTTTAATTTATGTGTTCTTGTTTTCGCTTTTGTGTTCACCTCACCATTCTTCTTCACTATGAACTCTTATAATCATGATCATCAGTAGTTAAACTGAGGAATATCTCAAAATATTAATCCAATTTTATACCTAAGTCTTTGAATTTTTATTTATAATGTTTCTTCTTTTCTTAGAATTGGGTCGAGGGGATATTAGTGATAAATTTTCCTTTGTGTCTCCACTTTCCATGCAATACATAGCTTCTTATTCCTATAATATTCTCCTTCGATAGAGGAGGTTTATGGTAGTTTGGTCGATTGAGTGCACTGTATATTCAAAACCAATTAAGAATATAATTTTCACACATATGATGGAGTGTGTTCATTAATTCAATATGAAACTAACAATATGGTGATGAAGGTTTACTTTGGGTAATTCTCTTGGGAGTATTTCCTTTCCCGCTAACTTCATTCTATCATCATTCATTATGTTTGCATTGAATATTCTTATTTAAATTCTAGTTTTGTATTTATAAATAAAGAAACCCAAAACTTCATTTTTTTCACAAGTATATGATTATATGAATTGGGAATAAGGGGTGATTGATCACAAATTCTCCTCAAGTAAGACATAATTGGTTAGAAATTGTGCTGCACTAGGAAATAAATTAATATCTCTTACCAAACCCCATGATAGTTATGAATCAAAACTTCCGTAGTTACCAGAAAGCCAAGTGGTCTTCACTCAATATTTTTATTCAAAATTTTTTAAATAATTTTTTTATTTCATTTTAAAAAACTAAAAAAAATTATTTTCATGATGTATTCCAATTCAAATTATTATTCATGGACTCATTACTCATAAGTGAAACCATAAGAAGAATTATTTTGTGATGATGAATAAGCCCAATTTCAAGGACTTAGAGAGAAAATACAAAACCTTGAGAGAGAAATATAATCGATAGAAATTTTTTTGTGAATCCCAATATAAGTAACTTGAGAAGGAACCATAACCAATAGGGGAAGAAATATCCCCAATAATTTTTCAAGTTGAAGAACCTCGGGAGGATAAGAAGGAATTACTTAAATACCCATTCAACCTCTCCTAGACATTACTAGAAGTTTTTTTGAATAATACATTACATTTAAAATATATGTGGAAGATAAAGATGATATAGATGTTTATTGGTTAGATTTTGTAGGATGTGAAAAGGTAAATGATTTTACAATCTATGTTAATGTAAAATCAACACCTCACTGCCTATCTTTTTCCTTAGAAAAAGATACCACCAAGGTGGATGAATTTGAAGAGAAGATGAATCAAATTGAAAACCTACTTACATCCACTACAACCCAACTCTAATAGGTACTAATCAATTAATATTCAATTGAATCCAATCCAATTAAGGGATCTAATATTTTTCTAAACTCTTCTTATTTTGACTTTATTAAAGCTAAATTGAGTATTACCTCCCCTAATTTTAATTTTTTAGAATTTTTTAATATTTGGATTTCCTTGGAGGATGAAGAATAATATGATTCAAATGGGTAGGAATACATAAATATCCTTGAATCTATTGAATAATTATTGTATGGAGTGAATAAGGCAATTCTAGTGTATTTTTTCTAAAGAAACCAACTTATAAGTTTCATTAAATGGAAAGGGAATATTTTTATATTGATTACTATTGGATTAATGTAACAACCCCAACTTCAATATCCCAGAGTCAGTATCTAATTTATTAAATTTTCATAAATACAATGGATTTAATCCTAAAGGACCAATAATTTTAGTATTCTTGGAGATCCAGATACATACATGATACCCATTTTACACTGGGAGTAAAATATAAAACATGAAAAAATAAATATTTTTCATCCTTGAAACTCAATCAAAGATTTATTCTTCATAACATTGGTAAATTAAAAATGATAAGGGTGAGCTCAAAATATAATTAAGGGTTGTATATAGGGTAATCTATCATGATAAAATATTGCAGAATTAATATGTAAAGGTAAATAGCTAAAAACACATTCCATTTAACTAATAAATTGACCACAAAAAGCATCCATGGATAATATCAATGTAATAATCTCATAGATAATAATAACTAAATTATCAATGAAGGAAATTAATTAATATTTCACATCATGATATTATACATCATTATATCTATACTATTAAAAACTTATGCCAAAATATTTTAATCAATGGGTAGATATATACTATAAACCCATTTAATTTGGATTGATTTTTCTAATGAGACCTATCAATGCATTGAGGGGATATATAATTTTGGGCCACAAATTTCACTGCATATCCAATGCATTACTCATATATTTAATTATTAATTTAACTTATAAATAATATTCCTTATCAATAAATATTATTATTGAGTAAATAATACATAATATAAATATATCCTCAGTCAATCAAATAAATTTCAAATTAAAAAATTTATAAAGAAATATTATATGGTTTAGGAAATAATAATATCCATGATACAAATATTATGATTATTTAAGAGAAATTTAATCTCTAATGATCACATGAAATTTAATGTTTCAAGAGAAAGTTAATGACCAAAAAATCAATAAGAGATAATATAGGTTTTGTGATAAATTCATGTCTTTTATAGGATAAAAGAAAATATAAGTGAAATATTAAAAATAATATTTATTAAATTAATTTTTATTGTAAAACCATTGAAAATTTTTACAAGAAGCTAAGTATTATAAAATGTTTATAGTAGTGGTAAATTCTATTAACGTTGTATATGTTAAAATGTAACATTCCTTTTGACTTTTTGTAATGAAATTCGAAAATGTCCCTTTCAGAAAAAAATTATAAATATTTATTTAAAACCTTGTAAAATTTTATGGATAATGTAAAATGTCCTTAATAAATAATTTTATTAAATAAAAATAACTTTTTTAAAATAATTCTATAAAATATGGACATGGAAAAATATATACCCGATCAAAAAGAGAAATAAGATTAGATTTTCATTTTAAAATCTCATTGATTAATTCAATTGATAATAAGGGAAAATTCAGAAGAAAATATGAAAACTCATTAAATATATGTAGTATAATAAAATAAATGTATTATTTAAAGGATTGATTATGATATGTCTTTCAATTAAGGAAATCCCAAAAAATAAGAATATAAAATAAATCCTTACCTCTTTGCTAATTTTTAAATTGTAACCCCATGGAAGAATAAACTTTAATTAATAAATTAATAATAATGAATAAATATTTATTCATTTTAAATATATCAATGTAGAACTATACAAACCACATAAAATTAAATAGGTTCACAATATCAAATATGTCTCAATAGTGGAAATTGAGATGAAATCCCTTACATCACACTTCTCTTTTGTTGAACATGATTTAAACTCGTGTTTAATGGTTTAAAACATGTTATTAATTTATATTATCTATATATTAATATTTATAATATCATATATGATCTTGTTATAATATATTATCATCTTTTCATTAATAATAATTCATTATTACCATTATTTTGGGTGTTAACTCCATTTTTTTCATGATTGTTTTTTCATGGAAGTTCTGATTATTTTGCATAGGGTATAGTTACATAATCTCCAAAAATATATTAATAATATAAATATTATGTTTTTTCATTATATATCTTTTTAGAATCATTCTTGAAATTTGGAAATGGAAAATTAATCACAACACTTCATGCAGATGGTATGTTGTACGTATGCACGAGCGATGTTATCATTTCATTAAAGGGTGAAATGGTATGGAAGTGGATGATATATCAATTTTAAGGAACCAATATCATGTCATAATTATCATATATATTAATTATTTATATCATTATAAATATCCATTTGAGTCAGTGATGGAAAAAAATTATGCCAATTTGTGAGGCGGTATTCCACTGCACACAGAAGTGATGGTTTTAATTCCCATTTAATGGAGAAGGAAATGGATAAATATTATTAATTTAACATTAGGGGTGTCCATGGGTCAGGTTGGGTGAGGTTGAGGGAGTTTTAGGGCCCGACCCGTGGAAAACAGTTTGGGTCAGGTCGGGTTGGGTCACAAGCCTCACGAGCAGCTGACCCGACCCAACCCGACCCATTGAGGTCGGGCCACTCGAAGCATGGCTGAAGGACCCGACCCAACCCAACCTGATGTGAGTTGGGTCATTTCGGGTCAGGTTATATGGGTAAACCCGACCCAACCCGATAGACCCGAGCCAACAATAGACCCGAGCCAACAACCCGAACCCGAACCCCCCAGATAGACCCCTGCACTGCACCTGGACCACCAGCCTAGCCCAGCCCCCCCTGCACTGCACCTGCACCACCAGCCCAGCCCCCCCTTCACCACACACCTGGACCACCAGTCCATCCCCCCCTACACTGCACCTACACCACCAGCCCAGCCCCCCCCCCCCTACACTGCACCTAGACCACCAGCCCAGCCCCCCCTGCACTGCACCTGCACCACCAGCCCAGCCCCACCTGCACTGCACCTAGACCACCAGCCCTGCCCCCCCTGCACTACACCTGCACCACCAGCCCAGCCCCCCCTGCACTGCACCTACACCACCATCACCCCTCCACTCTAGCCAAACCCATCCTCCCCCACCCCCACCCCCAGTGCACCCCACCCCATCCCTACACCCCTGAACCAGCCTACACCCCTACCCTTTCCCCCTCTGCCGCACCCCTCCACCAAACCTCCCCCACTTTACCCCTGCAACAAGACTACAACAACATCCCCCTACCCCTTTTCTGCACCCCTGCACATACAACCCTCCACTTCCCCTTCCCCCATGCACCCCACCCCTACACAACCTACACCCTCGTTGCACCAGCCTACACCCCTACCCCTTCCTCCTCTGTCGCACCCCTCCACTCCAGCCCAACCAAACCTCCCCAACTTTACTCCTCTTCCTG
This sequence comes from Viscum album, assembly GCA_963277665.1. Lineage (NCBI taxonomy): Eukaryota > Viridiplantae > Streptophyta > Magnoliopsida > Santalales > Viscaceae > Viscum > Viscum album. The sequence goes on along the minus strand of OY728135.1, from coordinate 645,352,576 downwards.
AAGGACTTCACCAATAACCCCCGCTTGCACTATCCCCCCTCCCCACTGCACTAGACTCCCCCCTTCCCCCTTTACTGCACCCCTGAACAGCCCAACTTCTGCGCATACACCCCTACCCTTCCCCTCCCCCCATGCACCCACCCCTGCACAACCTACACCCCTACACCAGCCTACACCCCTACCCCTTCCCCCTCTGCCACACCCCTCCACTCCAGCCCAACCAAATATCCCCCACTGCAGGACTACAACAACCTCCCCCCTTGACCCAGCCCCCTTCCCCCTCCCCCTGCACCAGCCAGCCTCGCCCCTTCCCCCTCCCCTCCCCCCTTTACTGCACCCCTACACAGCCCAACCACTGCACATACACCCCTCCCCTTTCCCCTCCTCTCATTCACCCCAGCCCTGCACAGCCAACTACACCCCTCCCCCTTTCCCCTTTTCTGCACCCCGCTCTCGGAATACAAATAAGCTTGTCCCCCCCAAAAAAACCATCAGGTAAACAATCCATAAAAATAGCTTCAGTGCATACTTACTTAGCTGTAACAAAATCAAAACATGAATGATGTTCTTCTATAATTTGTATGAAAAGTGACCAGAAAAATAAATTATATTATTCACTTCACAAATATCTGACAGATAGAAGAAAGCATAATGCAACAAAAAATAAGGAAGGATTTTGGAATCCTTATAAATAACAATGTAGTCACGCCTCACCTCTCCTCTCTTAGTGTTTTTAAAGTATATGACAATGTTCAGAGAGCATAAACTCCAACTTTCATGGAAGGATTGACATCATAAGATTGGAGAGCTGCAAAATCACATGATGTTTTATTGGGAATGTTGAAATACCAACTCTAGGATGGAACCAGATAAATTCCAATTAAATGACTGGAAGAAATATATAATCAGACCTATTCTCCCATAAATATTAAGAAATATCTTTGTGTAGGTTCCAGCATTTGATCAATCAGTGACACCAACATGAAGAATATACAAAACACAAGCCTACAAAGGGTTATAGATAAATCAATAAGTTCATGTCATGAATAATGGATCATTTACTACATGATAGAAGTAGGTATACAAGGGCAACAGAACCAAGGAGACCTAACTTGCAACTTTTCAACTTTTAAAGAGTAAAATAAGTTATCATGTACATTTTCAATTCCAACATACATAATAGATTTTTTTTAAATGATAAACTACAAAACTGAGTAAAGAATAAGTAAAGGATTACAATATTCCCTCTAGGACAAAAGAAAAGTGAAATACAAAAATTAACTACTATTAATAATCCACATTGAGTTTTAATAAATAAATTCAAGTCACCATCCAGAGAGAAGAAAAAAAACACTCCATTTCGTATCTAATCTAATTGAAAGAAGATATTGTTGTCATGAATGATTCCTTCATTCTATTAAATTCATAGATCCCACAAAGGAGGGAAACTTCACATGAGAGGAGGAATCAATACATGCTAAGAAACTATATATTATTATTCTTTGGTAGTGATCTATGTATGTAAAACAATATTAATTTATACCTTAATAAAGAGTGCTCCATCATGATTCATCCTTTCTTCTTCTACATTAGATATTGAAACTCTAATCATGAATTGTGGTGGTGGATGGTGGAATATCTTAAAAAATACAAAAAAAGAAAGACCAAGTTAGTATTTTACTTTTTTAAACAAATGATTATAATTGACAAATGACAAATGATAGAAAATTATAATATTTTTAAATGTACCTGCTTCAATAAATTCAACTTCTTCTAGTTTCTTTCGAATGTCAATTGGTTTGGACTTTTTAAAACCAATTTTGTGAGAAAATTAATGCTTCAACGGTGTTGGGATTCAAACAACTACGAAATGGATCAAGGACTCGTCCTCCTATACTAAAAGCGGACTCTGAAGATACTGTAGTTAAAGGAATTGCTAAAATATCTCTAGAAATTCATGAGAGAACATGATATTTTATTGACTTTCCTTTCCACCAACTTAAAATATAAAATCCTTTGAAATCATCCTCACAATCATCAATCTCAAGATATCTCTCTAGTTCATTACTTTGTTTTGTCAATTGCCTTTTCATTTTCTTTAATCTATATGCATCTTTCCATTTCTCATCATCCTCGCTATCAGTACTAGCATCATGAATTTGTGACTCTTGATGAGAACTTGACTCACATATATCAACAATTGGAATGGGATATTTACATTTGTAAAACTCAGATATTATTCAGAACCTCTGTTAATTTACTGATCAACTGATTTTTGTCTTCTTCATCATCAAACATCATTTCAAAACTATCCCGAACATATTCCAATTTATATCGGGGATCAAGAACAACTGCCACAAGTAAGAGAGAATTAAAATTTAAACCAATATCCCAATACTTTTCCAACTTAATATTCATTGCAATAGCCATTGCACTCATAGTAATATCATGACTCTTCATCCATTTCTTGATTTTTCTATATATGTCACAAATAGTATGAAAGAAAGTGTGACATGTCACATGAATAGAACCAGAAAACTCTATAGTGCTATCATAAAAAAATTTAGGAACCTGAAAAATACATGAGCACGCTCCCAATCATATGTTTTAGGAGCCCCACCTTCAAAGACAAGAGCACTCCTAAAACTTGTATCCTTCTCAAGGCGAATAAATACTTTCTCATACTTCTCTAAAACATTCAACATGAAGTAACAATAATTCCACCTAGTAGGTACATCAAGAATTATGGAATGTTTACTAGGAATTTCTAACTCATCGTCTATGCTCTAGAAAAGAGTCAATCTTGAAGGTGAACTTCTCACAAATTTGCATGAAACTCTGATTCTTGCAATTGATGTTGATATTTCCTTAATCCCATCACTAACAATAAGGTTTAAGATATGTGCACAACATCTCACATGCATATGCTCTCTATTAAAAATGGACCCATTCCAATAATTAACCCTCCTCATCAAATAACTGATCATTGTATTATTAGAACTAGCATTGTCAACGGTAATAGTATTAATCCTTTCAATCCTCCATTGTTTCAATGTATGTTCTAATACTCGACCAATTGTTTCCCCTTTATGATCCGCAACAAGACAAAATCGAATGATTTTTATATTTAAGATCCAATTATCATCAATAAAATGTGCAGTCACACACATATAATTCAAATTCTGAATTGAAGTCCATGTGTTGGTGGTAAGACATACCATGTGACAAAACATATCAAACATAGACTTCAATATTTATTTCTCTACCAAATATAACTGCAAGAAATCCCTAGCAACTGTTTTTCTAGATGGAACTTGAAATTGAGGTTGAAAAACTTCAATAAATTCTCTAAAACCTTGATTCTCATCATATTTAAATGATAAATCATCGATTATTATCATCTTAGCAAGAGTTATTTTGCACTCTTCTTGATTAAAATGTGCTACTGAAATTTTAATCATCCCATCATCCTCATCTTCGCATTTATTTCTAAGTCTGAGAGTGGTTTGACTTTTGTCGAGATTTTTGTGTGGATTTTTATTGTACCTTATCAAATGCCTATTCAAATTACTAGTTCCATGATGGCCTGATGTGAAAGCGTAATCTTTTCCACAATAATTACAAACAGCCCTTCCATTTTTCTTATGAAAATGATCCTAATCTTGAGAAATTCTAGAACCAGTAGGAGATTTAGTAATTGTTACCTTTTTAGGAGACCTCTTACCCTCCTCACTTTCTTCAATCAGTATACTACTACTCTCCACTCCTATTGAATGTGCAGTTAGAGTAGACCCCATCTGACTTTGGGTTGCACCAACTAGAGGATTAGAAGAACCACTTAATTTATCAACTTCCATGAATCACTAATTGTTGTTAGTTGTGGCACACTCCTGGTAGAATATAAGGAGAATAAATTAGAAATAAAGATATGGATTTGAAATTAAAAGGATAAATGAAATCAATGAAATTCAGTTTATGCCTCATGGTGGATACTCAACACACCCATTCTAAAATTCATACAACAAAAACTACATCACCAACCAAAATAGAATTGGGCCAAGTGAAATAATTCTAACTTAACTTAAACCTATAGCAACTAAGCTGTCAATTTTTGTGTTGTGACCAAACCAGAATTCTATAGCAGTCTGAGTAGAAAAAAAATTGATAACTCATACATAAATAATTAAAAACAAACATCATTTAAAATAAAATGGTAAAAAATCAATTACTTGCTCTGCTTACCACCACACTCCGGACCAGGCACACAGCAGCAGCAGGCCGGACTCAGGAGGAGGAGGCGACACGAGGACAAGGTATTTTTCTCCTGAACCCTGATTACTTGGAAGGTGTATATTGGGGGAGGAGGTAAGAACGAGGAGCCCTTTTCTAGGTGGGTTCGGTTGGAGGTGGGAAATGAGGAAAGATAAGAGGAGAAGAGAATGGATGGAGGGTTTTTCTCAAGGGAGAAGAGGGATCAGAAGTTGAGGTTGAGGGGTTGGGGAAGCTCTGGGAAGGAAGGAGGAGAGTCGTCTCCACCGTCGTCGCTTGCGAGGGAAGGAGGGGAGTATGTTTTACATGAGGGAAGGTTGGGGTCGGGGGAGAGATGAGCGGGAACTGGGTAGGCAGTCACGCGACTCCACGAGTCTTTTAGAGAGGGGTATTTTTTTTACTCGCTGCGTTGGGTCATGGGTCGGGTTGGGTCTAAATGACTCCAACACACAACCCGACCCAACCCATGTACGGGTCGACCTGAGCTGAACCTGGCCCGGTGTTTTTTCATTGTGACCCGACCCAACCCGACCCAACTCAGCTAGGTCGGGTCGAACCCGTCGGGTTGGTTCGGGTCTGGACACCCCTACTTAACATAATAAAATATAATTATGTAGTATAAATTGGTGTTATTGTATTAGAATTATTATGACATAATTGACAGTGGTAAAATAAGAAGTAATAAAAGAAAGATCTTAGTGAAGACATCACCATCACTTAGAAAAACCTCCTTTTGATATCTTGTTAATGACCCAGGGGTTGGTATTTTAGAAAGAAAATAATCTCTATAATGTGTATAAGGATGTTTTGGAGAGATTTTTATAGGGGTTTTTTTAGAAAAATGGTTCAATATATGTGAATAATTGAAGGGAATAGGTTCCCTTTTATAATTGAGGTGAGTGGCGTACTTATAATATTTCAAAGTTTTAAAATAATTTCAAGAAACTTTCATGGAAAAATGGTTCCAAAATGTATCATATTAGATGTTTATAAGTTTAGGGTTAAAATCAAACAAAAAATGGAGTTTTATTAAGTGTTTAAGTCATTTTAACCCTTATATTTTTAGGTTATCCCCCCAGTAAACTTATTTTAACCTCAACCATAGTAAATAATTTTTTCTTCTTTTATTATTCATTTTGACCAAAAATTAAGTTTAACTTATCAAATAATACTAATTATTATGATTCAAAATAAAGAATCCCATTTATAAAATTTTATTCATAGATGTGGTGGAATTTAATTTCAAAATAAACCCACAAAACTTTTCGAAAAATGATTTTTCAAGAAATGCATTTTTCAAGAATGAGATGGTTCATGGGAGATGGAAGCATCATATTTTGGAAAAGAAACTGGGGTGGGTTCCATGATTGGTTTCCTGAGGTGTTTGGACCCTATGATTATATTCAAGGGGGCGAGTTTATATCTGGATTTTGTAAATGTTGTGTTGGACAAGACCCAGAAAGACATTTTTGATTCTATACTCATCAACTTGGAGCTGGAAAAGTGTGTGTTTACCCCGTCTCACTCTGGGAAGTTCACCACAGAGGACTTCCATAGGATTTCTACCCCTTAGTCACAATAGGATAACTGGAAAGATTTAGCATGGTGTAGTAAATTACCAACCAAATTCAACTTCCTTATCTAGAGATTAGGGAACTCAATGATACCGTATGACAAGAGCATCAAGAAAATGGGAATAAGTCTCACCTCCTGGTGTTAGTGTTGTAGAAACAAAATTTAGGAGAGTAAAAATCATATCTTTTTTGAAGGAGAGTGGGATAAGGTCATGTGTAAGTGCTTTGGCTCTTTACAACGGTCTCATATAATGATATTTGAGGGACATCATTCATTGATAGGTGGTTTCAGGGAACATCGGATAAAGTTCCAGAGAGGATGGTGCGATTGGTGGTCCTTAGTGTTGGGTGTCAGTGATTCTAGTAGGCCCTTAAAAAGTCTAGATTCAAGTAGCTAAAATCAATAGGGATGACCATTGTTTTAAGAACCAAATGTATGCTTATTGATATGGTCACCCTTCCCAAGAACTGGCAGGAATCCCCCTCCCTATGGATGTTGCAGGAATTTCCTAACCTGGATCCTTCAATGGATGGAATGCGGGGGAAGTGGGTAAGATAGAGTCCTCCAGCAAATGGTTTTAAGATAAACATAGATGGCTCATGCATCTCGGGTATCTTGCGAGGGGGAGGAGTGGTTCGTAACTCAAGAGGAATTGTGATCCTAGAATTCATGGCCCATTTTGGAAATGGAAATTCTCTTCAAGTAGAGGCCAAGGTACTTCGTACTGGGCTCAATCTGTGTAATCAGAAAAATATAGAAATCTCCCACATGAAAACTGACTCAAGTATCATCCATGACTCCCTATTTGACAGAGGCTCCATCCCGTGGTCTGTCACGTACACTATAAGAAGATGTAAAGAACTATTGAGGAGAAAAATTTAGGTTACACACACTTGGGGTGAGGGGAATAAAGTCGTGGATTTCCTAGCTTCCCTTTCCACCCCTAGCACTGATGTCACCTTCCTTCCCAATGTCACCTCCTTGAAGCCTGAGGGTGTGAATTTAATTCATGGGGATGCCCTTGGTCTCCACTATTTTAGACCTCGTAGGCCTCGTGTTGCTTTCTTCTCAGGATCTTTGGTCTCTTGTATTCTCTCCTTTGAATAAATATATAATAATGATGATGAATCATGCATCATAAAATATTATTTTAATTAATTAAAGTGGAAATACATTATGCCCTTTAAAAACCATTTTCTGAAAAATATCCATTTTCACCACGAAATAATCTTATCTTTACTTATATCAAGTTAGTATTAAATATATTATTAATTATAAATATTATAACATAATATTTTAAATAAAAGGAGGAATATTTAAATACTACATTTTCAATTATACATAAAATCTTATTTCTAAATGAAAATTTCCAAAAAAAACACATTCGAGGCTTATTTTGACCTATTACATTTAAAAACGATATTCATCATATTAAATTAGAATATTTATGTCATGAAATATTAAAATGTGAATTTTATTTGATTTTTATTAAAATGTAATTTTCACTTACTATAACTGAATATCAGGTGTTATATTCTTTCCTCCTACAAAAATAACATCCTTGAGATTTTCTTAGATATTACATTCTAACCAATAAGTATGGTTCCTATTCATAACATCCTCTTATTACCATTTCTCTTTTATTTTATGGCTTAAAAAAGTACCTTTACCAGTCAACTCATATGATTACCCAATACTTGTCCTAGTTTCAAGAATTGGGAAGGACACTTCGTACTAAGATAGATCAGGTTATAATTCAATTTCTTCAGAATTGATTACAAGTGTTGGGTTTGGAATATTCTTCCTTAAAAATTATAAATAGAACACATCATGTACTTAAGACAGACATGGTGGAATTACCAATATGTAATCCATATCTCCACTTATTTAACAAATTTCAAAAGTTCCAATGTACCTAGGAATCAGTTTCCCTTTCTTAAAACCTTATAACACCATTCCATAGAGATTATTTCAAGAAAAAGTGATTCCCCACTTAAAATTTGAAATATTTACTCTATTTATCAGCATAACTATTTTGCCTACTTTGATCTAATTTAAAATGAGGCTAAATAGTCTTTAACTTGGTTGTTGTCTTTGCAAAAAATTATGGTCCTACATGCTTCCTTTCACGAAATTCATCCAAACAAGTTGGAGTATAACATATCTTTCCATATAATGATTTATATGGTGCCATTTGAATACATGAATAGAATATATTATTATATGAAAACTATACCAAAGGTAAATATTAAACCCAAAGGCCCTAAAATTCAAGAGAGCATGACCTTAAATTTTATTTTTATGTTTGAATAATCCTTTTAGACTGTCTATCAGTTTGAGGGTGATAAGTGGTGCTCAAATGAAGCTCAGTATCAAGAGCCTTCTGAATACTTTTTTATAATTTTTATGTAAATCATGGATCATGATTAGACACAATTGAAAGTGGTGCACAATGTATACTTAAAAATTCATTAATATAGAGTCGAGCAAGGTTCTCAATATTTAAATATTCTCTTATATAAAGGATGTGTATAGATTTTGTAAGGTGTTCAATAATAACTCATATTGTATAATTATTTCTAGGATCCTTTGGTAATCTTGTGAAAAATTCCATACCAATGTCATATATTTTCCATATAGGAATTGGTTGAGGTTTCATGACTACTATAGAATGATTTCTCTCAGTATTAACCAATTGAAAAACCAATAATCTTGATTGATAATCAGAAATTTATCACTTAATATTATATCACAAAAAATGTTCCCTCAAATCCCTTTATATCTTGGTGATACCAGAATTAATAGATAAATTAATTCTATGAGCATCATCCAAAAATTCCATTCTTATCTTAGGTATATATGGAACACATAGTCTCTTTCTGAATTTCAAAATTCCAAATTTATAAAGAAATTGCTTCATCTTTCTATCATTTATAACTTTAATTTTATTTTTAAAATTTCTATCATTAGGTTGAGATAATTTTATATTTTCTAATAAATATGGTTGGGAAATAATTTGAAAAAAGGAGTGATGTATCCACTTCATTAATAATTCCCATCTCAATATTTTCTAGATCTATGAACATATTATCCCTATCAATCCACATTTTTTTCAGAAATACATGATCTTTACTAATCAATACATCCACTACCTTATTTTTATTTCTTTGGTGGTAGTGAGTTAAGAAATCATAATCGTTGAGTAGCTCAAGCCACTATATTTTCCTTGTGTTGAGCTCTTTTTGTGAAAAGTTGTCTTTAAAACTCTTATGATCTATTTATATCTCAATTCTTTCACCAGAGATATAATGTATCTATATCTAAAAATAAAAGATTACATCCTCAAACTCAAGATCATTAGTTGGATAGTTCTATTCCTAAGTCTTTAACTTCCTTGATTCATAGTCAATAATCTTATCATTATGCATAAGGACACAACTGATTACCTTCTTAGATGCATCACTGTATATCACAAATCCATAATTTCTTGATGGCAGAGTCAGAATCAAAGAATTGAACAATCTCATATTAAATTCTTCAAAACATTCTTCGCATTCCTTTTTAAATATGAACATAACCCATTTACATGTAATATTGATTAACATGTTATCCAATCGGGAATTTTTTTGAATATATCACTGATAGTGACCTACCAAACCCATAAAACTATGTACCTAGGTTATGTCCGTTGGTGTAGGCCATTATTTGATGGTTTTTAACTTCATATGTTCTACTGAGATTCTATCCTTGGAGATAATATGGTCACGAAAATAAACTTTCTGAAGCAAGAATTCACACTATTTGGATTTCTCATATACCAATTTTCTTATAAGAGTCTCAAGAAAGATTCCTATGTGAGTCTCAGGGTCCTTGTAGATTTACAAATACACCAAGATAGAATCAATAAATACCATAAAATTTTATCAAATTTTTCCTTGAATACTCTATTTATTAGATCCATAAAAATAAAGGGTGAATTATTCAATCCAAATGGGGTTATTGTAAACTAATAATGTTCATACCTCATTCTAAATGTTTTCTTCAGAATATATTCCTTCTTTAATTGAAATTGATGATACCCAGAATGAATTTCAAACTTTTAAAAATATTTAGCTCCATGAAGTTGATAGAATTAGTCAGTAGTTTGATGCATAGGATACATGTTCTTTATCATAATAGTATTGATTTCCCTATAATCAATGAATCGCCTCATATATCCATATTTCTTATTAATAAAAATAAAAAGGGCTCCCTAAATAGAAACACTAGGGTGTATAAATCCCTAATTACAAAAATCAACTATTTGTTTATTTTACTCCACTAATTCCATAGTGTCCATTCTATTGGGGGTCTTTCGTATTGGTCTTGCTTTATTGATTAAATCAATGGAAAACTCAACATCACACTCTGGTTGATGTCCATGTAATTACTTGGGAAATACATCAATGTATTCTTGTACAATATGTGAATACTTAATTTAAATATTACCTTTTCCATCCATAGGTTGTGTATACTCTTATTACATAATAATAAAATTCAGAAAATCTACTGGGGGTGGATCTAGAAAAATATTTGATGATGAAGTATCCCCTCTAAAGATAAGGAATTCCACATCTTCATCATGAATCATAACTTCCTTCACATTGTAATAATTTTTTCATCATGTTTTTTAATTCATATCATACCAAGGGCTATATAAAATTAAACCACAAGTACCATAATAATTTCAGTAAATAGGAAAATTTTATGTTTCATAATAGTAACTACTTGAAATATCCTTATTGCAGTGTGATTTACATTGGGATTTCTGTCTGATAACTCCCTTATTAAGGTGATATAGAAATATATAATTTTCCTATAAAACATGGAAGATATAGAATATTATGAGGATACAAAATAAAATAAATAATCCCTTAAATATAAATATATGATTCAAGTACCTTCCATCACATATTTAGGAAATTTAAACTCAATTGTAGTTATCACATATGCTTGGCCTTCTCCCCTTGGCCTCTTTTTTAGTAGATTCCCTTGACACTTGAGACATTAATATTAATAATGATTAATTATATTATAGTTTAAAAACTAGATTACAATGATATATTTATTTCTCTTACATTCATTATCTAGATAAACCTTATCTCTGCACTTGTAAAAAAATCTGATGCCCTTTAATAATTTTCCAGGATGTTTCTTTCCACAATTTTCATATAATGGATATTGATTCATCTTATTATTCTTCTTTGATGTGTTCCATTTTTCTTGGTGTTCATCCATCCTCTTATTATATTTATTTCCCTTGAATATATAGGATCTAGAAAATTCCTTCTCTATTTTGATGGATTATAAAACTATTCCATCTTATGATAAAAAACTCTGAGAAACCAGTTCCCTTTAGAGACTTGGATAAATCCATTCAAATAAATGTTCAATATTGAATTCTGTATTATATATATAATCTTAATCATACCTAGATAGTATTGTAAAGTTATCCTTATACTCCACACAAATTTCTTTTTACTTTTTCTTTAAATTGAAGAACATTATCTTTATTTTAGTTTTTTTCTCACAGGGAAAATATTTTTCAAAGAATATTTATTTAAAATCTCTCAATTCTCTGTGTTTTATGTCTCCTTCATCCCTGGTATAATGGATCAATGAACACCATTGATCATCATCACCTTTAAGATAATATTATTTCAGTATAAAATTTTACTTTTCATCACACCCAAATTCCATAAATATGTTTTCAAGGGACTTAATCCATTACTCAACTACCACTATATTTTTAATTATACTAAAATATGTGGGCTTCTGTCACATCAAAAGATCCAGTATTGATGTATCATTTCATGAAAAATCATGTTTCTCAATATTTTTAAGGTTATTAGTCATAACCTGGGTCAGTTAAACTAATATGTCCATGATTATCTCAACTCTAACAATAATTGTATTGGCTTAATCAGTAGGGAAACTTCTACATCTGCCATGAGTAATGATAACATTATTACTTCCAATTTCTATTTCTAAATTATGTAACAAATATAATTATTTTATAAAATTATGAATTTTAAATCATAATATATAATTCTAATTATAGTGTAACACTTAACATTAATTGAAAATTTATGCATTTTTAATCTTTAAATCATAAACTTGCTTTCTTTGGAAAAATACCTAAATTATTTTCAAATATTTCAAAATGGTTTTTAATGAAAATGTAAATTAAACCAATCATATACCTCAAGAGTTTAAAAACTAGGTGCATAGTAAGGTAACACTCACTGTGCACTAGAATGATGGCTGAGATATACTCAACCAACTCTTTTCGGGGTTATTCACCCAAGAAGCATCTGTTCGAAAACCATGTTCCCTTGTAGTGTCCAGACAAGGATATATTTCTGGGAAATAGATATAATCTCTAACTTGAAAAAAATATAATATTATTATATAATTATACTTATATTCAAATTAATTCGTGGGGTTATGTTCCCTAATATATGTTTTCCTAAATCTAGTTCCTAAGGTTTCTATTAAACTTCATCTCATACCAACTATAACAACCTCAACTCCAGCACACAAGATTCATTTTCTACTTAATTACATTGGTATAGATACAAGGGATATAATTTAAACGGATCAATTATTTTAGTAGTATTTTATATCCAGATATATATATGATACCCATTTTATAATGTGAATAAAATATAAAACATAATAAGAGTAAACATGTTGCATCCTTGAAACTAATTAAAATATTTATTATTTAAAATCCTGGGAAAGAAAAAAAAATAAGGGTGATCTAAAACTCTCATTAAGGTTTAAATACAGTGGAATCTATCATTATAAAATAAAGAATAATCAATATGTAAAGGTAAATAACTGAAAACACATTTCATTTAATCAGTAACTTAAGAATTGAAATAATTCATGGATAATATCAATTTTATAATCTCATGGATAATAATAACTAAATTATCAATAAAGTAAATTAATTAATATTAGATATAATAATATCACACATCATGATATCTATAATATTAAATCCTTGTTCTAAGATAGTTTAATTTATGGGTAGGTATACACTAGAAACCCATTTAATCTAGATGAATGATTTTTCTCATGAGACCTATTGATGAATCAAGGGGCTATATAATTCAAGTCCCCAACCATAACTATATTTCCAATGTATTCCTCATATATTGATTTATTAATTTAATTTATAAAAAAATCCTTATTAAAAAATATGTGTATTCAGTAAAGAATGTGGAATATCAATATTTCCCCAGTCAATAAAATATCTTTAAAATTAAACACTGTATAGATAAATGGTATACAGTTTAGGAAATAATCATATCTATGATAAAATATATATTTATATTTAATAGAAATTCAATTTACAATAATCACAAGAAAGTTATTTTTTGAGGAGAAAGTTAAGGACCATAAAATCAATGAGAGATAATATAGGTTTTATGATAAATTCGTGTTTTTAGAGGATAAAAAAATATAAGGGAAACATTGAATAATCTTTATTAAAATATATTTCTTTATAAGACCAATAAAATATTTTAGAATAAGATAAATATCATAAAACAATTATAGTGTTTTTAAAGTATTTTAACTCCATATATGTTAAAATGAAACATTCCTTTTGACTATTTGTAACTGAATTTGAAAATGAACCTTTTTAAAACATAACAAATATTCTTTTAAGACCTTTTAAAAATTCAATGATAACTTAAAATATCCTTAATAAATCATTTTACTATATAAAAATAACTATTGTGGTATAATTTTGAAAAATATGGATATGGAAGAAAAATGTACTTAATCAAAAAGAGCAATAAGATCAGCTTTTCTTTTAAATTTTTCATTACTTGATTCAAGTGAAAATGTGGGAAAAAAGTTTTAAGAAAATATATAAACTCCTTAAATTTACATAGTATAAGAAAATATATGTATTTTAATAAGTAAGTATTATAATAATCCTTCAACAAAAATTAAGTCAATACCAAAAAAAGAGATTCTAAAATAAATCCTTACCGCTTTAGAAACTTTTAAATTTTAACCCATTGGAGTAATGAAAATGAATTTAAATATTAATGATCGTGAATAAATATTTATTCATGTTGAATATATCAAAGGGTCATTATATACACCATATAAAATTACATAGATTCATAATATCAAATATGTCTCATTAGAGTGGAAATTGAGATGAAATCCATTACCTCACACTTCCCATTAGTTGAACATGTCATTACCTCTTATGTAATGGTTTTAAAATTTTAATTAATTTATATCATCATTATATTCATATTTATATTATCATATATAATCCACTTATAACATTTTATCACCCTTTCCTTTGTAATATTTCATTATTACCATTGTTTCGAGTGTTAACTTCTTCATTTTTTTAATTTATTTTTTGTTCGGGAAGTTTTGATTCTTATGAATAGGGTGTAGTTCCATAATCTCCATGATCATATTAATGTTATAAATATTATAATTTTTTTTATATACCTTTTTAAAATCATTTTATATTTTGACATGGAAAATGAATCACATCGCTTTGTAGAGACGGTAGATCGTATGCATGAGCGAAATTATAATTTACTTAATGGGTAAAATAGTAAGGAATAAGACTATATATTTATTTTAAATAATCAATAAAATTTCATGATTATCATATACATTCATTATTTCCATCATTATTATTATCCATGTGATTCGATGATGGAAAACAAATTACATCATTTCATGAGGTGGCAGTTTGTCTTACACAAGATTGATGGTTTTGATTCTCATTAAATGGAGAAGGAAATGGATAAATATAATTCCATAAACATAATAAAATCTCAGTATAATGGATATATTAGTGTGATTACATTTTAATTTTTAATAAATGATTGATGGTGGTAAAATATGAATTAAAAAAAAGATATTAGTGAAGATGATTACCATCGCTTCGAAAAGCCTCCTTTGGATATCTTATTAAGGATCATAGGGTTCATATTTTGAGAATACTATCAGTTCTAGAATATGTATAAGGATATTGGGGAGATATTTTGGTAGGTTTGGGTTTATGAAAATGGCTCAATATGTGTGAGGAAGTGAGGTGAGGAGGTTCCCTTTTATAATTGTAGTGAGTGGCATACTTGTAATTTTTCAAAATTGCAAAATAATTTCAAGTAACTTTCATTGAAAAATGGATCCAAAATGTATAATATTATAAGGTTATAATTTTAGGGTCTAAATATAACCAACCAATATGGTTTCATCAAGTTTTTAGGTCATTTTAACCCTTATCTTTATTGGTTAACCCTCAGTAAACATGTTTTAACCTTAACCATAGTAAGTAATATTTACTATTTTTACTATTCATTATAAAAAAAATGATTTTACCTTATTATATAATATTAATTATGTTTATTACAAATTTTTAATCCATTTTATCAATGTCAATTCACAGAATTCGTATAATTTAATTTAAAAATAAAACTGCAAAACGTATCGAAAAAGAAATTTTTCATGTAATGCATTTTTCTAGGATAAGAAGATATGAAATTAACTATATGACTAGTGATCATAAATATATGGATTAAATCCATATATTAATATATATAATCTTTAGATTTCATTTAAATCACTAATTATTAAATATTATTTTAATTAATTAAAATATAAAGACATTATGCCTTTAAAAAAATGAACAATTTCCCTAGTTACCTCTAAATGATATTATCTTTATTTATATCAAATTAATAGTAAATAAATTGTTAATTATAAATATTATAACATTTTATTTTAAATAATATTTTGAATATTTAAATTATATATGTTTAATTATTCATAAAATGAGTATTTCTAAGGGAAAATTTCAAAAAAATCATTCTAGGGTTATTTAGATCTATTAAGATCAAAATCAATATTCAGCCTATAGAATTAAAATTTATGTTCCATGAAATATGAAAATATAAATTTTATTTTAGTTTTATTAAGATATAATGTTCACTTATTATAATTAAAGATTGGGTGTTACATTTAATTCACTAAAAGATTAAATTATCACCTACTTTCTCATTCCTAAAATTCCATATGTAGTAGTTCCAAATGAGCAGGCCCTGGATGATGTTAATAAAGAATTGTTCAAAACATTTCTAGATAAGAGTATGACTCATCCATTTTCCTTCACCCATCATATGATTTGTACTTCATTGTAATGGGGATGGAGCATTTTCACTCTATCCATCAGTTCCTCTATAACCAATCTGAAAGGATGTGCATTAGAAGAAAAATAGTTTGGTGGATCTTGAGAAAAAAATCACACACACCTTTAGAATAGGGATAACCCACTATAATTGATTGAAATGGTTAGGTAAAAAACTTATCACCCACTTAGGGATCTAAACTAGTCATTATCCCTCTTCTTTCTCCACCAACTTCCTTTTTAATTATTTTGATTCCATTTTCTCACTGTCCTGCTTTCTTATATATAGAATGGGAGTTGGTAGGATCTTAAATCAAGGTTTATATTAAATAATAAACTCAGGTTATATATTTCCTTATCTTTCATCTTCCCACCCTTATATTTTTATTTTATTTTTCTTAAATTAGGGATAGTGAAATTTAATTTTGGGGGAGTGTTAGCTTGCTTCATAATTTTTATATGTTTTCATTTTTCATTTCCCATTTTTATGATCCTTTATATTTAATGAAAATTCATATCATTTTTTAATATTTTTTTAATTTTGATAGGTTTATCTTGATTTTTTAATAATTAATTTTAAATTATTGTTGATGTGGAAATTATTTTCCTGGAATTTGATTTTCAATAATTTTTATGATTTTAACTAATATTGGAAATCCATACCCATAAAACAATAACACAAATAATTTTTCCCCTACTATAAGTTATTCTAAATAACTTTGAGATATTATTCCTAATATCTACACTTCATTGAGACAAACTTTTATTTTAGGTGAGAACCATAACTTTTTATTTTTCTCTTTCAAAGATTTCAACTTCATAAAATATTTTTGACCTGATTGGGGAATTTGTTTGGTTATCCATATTTTAACTTGCGACCATACTTTACATTTAACCTTATTTATCCCTTATATTTCATGAATTATATTATATATTTAATCCACATTAAAGCTGATTTTCCCTTACCTACCTTCACTCATAATATTGTTTTTCATCGATATTTAATGTTTAAGTGTTTTGGAAGGTATTTTCATGTGTATTCTTTGAAATTCAGATCATTGTGGGGTGTTTTGGGGTGTGTGTAAACATTTTGGAAATTTTAATGGGAATGATTCAATTTCATTCATTGTTCTTCATTTTTTGACATCATTTTACTTAAAAAATGCAAAAAAATGAAATAAAAAAATATAAAAAGGATAAAATAGATTTAAGATTGAATTTTAAATTATGCTTAATTTTGTGACTCATGTCCCTCTAAAAAAATTAGGTAATGAATTTTAATTATTAATAATATTTTATTGTCATCTCTACATATATTAATAAAATTAAAAAAAATAAAAATATATATAAAAAAAATGATAATTCAGATGAAATCTTTCTTTGATTTCATTTCTTAACTCATGTCTTAATACATAGGTTGTGTAGAGTACATTTTTAAGGCTAATTAATTGATTATTGTTCTTTTTTCAATTTAATATTCATGTAATGATACTTAAGATTTCAACCACATCTTTTTAGCCTTTGAATTTTTAAATGATTTACCCACCAACCCATAGACATTGAAATTGACTTGAAAAGTTCCTCATGATTGAAATTATTTTTATTTCTCACAATGTGGAGATATGAGAATTATCGGGATATTATGGTGATACTTGAATTTTTCAATTATTAGTATAGATCCATATTTTATTTCCCTTGAGTGAATAGTGATATAAATTTTCAATATGAGGTAAGTGTGATTGGGCCATGGATGTATTTTTTTAAGTTGAATAAATTTAAATGTGTGAGATAAAAATGAAAGGGGGTTTAATATATGAGACATTATGGAATTTTATTTCAGAAATGATCTTTTAAATTTTATCAATTTTTATTTAAGTGTGTATTTCGATTTGAATATTTAATTATTTCCCAATAGTGTAATGTTTATGTGTGGGCGAATTAAAAGAGTTGATATTTTTAATATTATTGCTTTTAATTTAAAGTTTTTTAATATAAAAAAATGATATTTAAAGGGTAATTACCATATTTTTTAGGGTTTTGGAGTAAATTGAGATTAATTGTGAAAATATACTAATTATATAATTTGAAATGTTTTAAGTTATTTTTATTTTGACCATAATGTTTTTCTAAATTCATTTAAATTGTGAAATTATTTTTTTAGGATTTAATACTTGAATGGATAAATTTAATTCAACTAAACCAAAGTTTTAATCCAATCAATAGAGGCCTAAATGTAACTCACATTTCAAGAATTGTAATTTATTCCCAGATTATATGGATTTTTAAAATGAGACCAAATCTCACACATGGCATGCCCAAATGATCATAGAATTTGAATAAAGATAAAGAACATTATATGGATAATTTTTTATAACTATTAAAACTAGATATTTTGGATCATTAAAGTTTATAATGGCATGAAGAAACAAAGAATAATAATGATAATATTCTTCCAGGATAGAAAAATTTTCTTTAATGATCCAATCATAATTTTTGTGAAACATATCGAAAAAGGATGAAATTTTGTGGGCATACATGGATTACATCAGGGAGAAACTTTCTAGAAAAAATATTTTTCAATTCATCCATTAATATTTATACCAAATAAAAACTTTCATAGAAAAAATATTGTGAAAAAATGAGCTACCCCTCTCTATATAAATTTGAACTTATATAACCTTTCAAAGCACCATTCGCTGCACTAAAATCTAACTAAAGTACTATTTCCATTTTTTTCTTTTATTTTTTTTATTCTATAACTTTTTTTTGTTTTATTGTCATTATTTAATCACATAATTCATGTTTTAATTTACGGGTTCTTGTTTCTCTCTCATTTTCTCTTTTGTTTTTCCCCACTGTTCTTCTTCACTATGATCTCTTATGCCCACGATCATGAGTAGCTAACTTGAGGAATCTTCTAGAGGAGTGATCCAATGTTTAACCCAAGTATTTTCACTTTCATTCTTAATTTATATTATTTTATTATAGTTATATCAATGAGGATATTAGTAGGGAAGGTGTATTTTTGGCTTCACTTGAAACACAAGGTTTAGTTTCTTTATCTGTCAACATTCTCCCTTGATCAAAGAGGTGGGTGTGGAGTGTTTTCAATTGAGTGCACTGTATATTAAAAAACAAAGAATAAGAGGATCATATCATATATTAAAAATTGTATTTATTAAGTCAATATGAAATTAATAATATAGTGATGAAGCATCAATCTAGATAATTCTCTCGAGATGATTTCTTTTCTCATTGTCTTCATTTTTTCGGCATTCATTATATTTTCATTTCATCAACATATTTAAAATCTAGTTTTTTATTCATAACATAAAAAAACCCAAGTTTCATTTTTTTAATAAGTATATGATTAAGAGAATTATTAATAATGGGTCATTGACCTCAAAATCTCCTCAAATGATATGACCCTAGCTAACCACTGTGATGCACTATGAAATAAATTAATAGCATTTTCCACACCCCGTGATTGGTGTGCATAATAATTCATCACATATGAATAAATATAAATTGTGAAAATATATATAAGGATATTTTTTGGTTTACAATAAAGGTATACATATAAGGAGGATGAACTAATGATGTGTCGATGTTCTAAAATCCACTATACTCATTTTCGATGGATAAAAGTTTTAGGTTATGGCCACTTCATGGAAAGGATCACTCCCTTTGCAAAGTTTAGGAAAGATGCATTGTCAGTCCAAGTGTCACTCACTATTCTTATCCTCTATGCACTAATTCAAATAAGGATTGGTAGTTTTCATATGTGAGGGTCTCTTTACCACTTTATAGTCATGAAGGTATCGTCTAAATTAGTATAAAGAATTAATGTTCCTTACATCATAACTCCAAAATTATACAACTTTAAGATCTACTTAATGCACTTCAAAATCTCGAAAAAACTAGATGAGAATGACCTCTCAATGTTAGGGTCAATTCTTTGAGTTCTAATCAAACATAGTAACAATAAAAACCTTAAGGTGAATATAATTCTATATTGGAATTGTCATTATTTTTCTCCTTATTTAATACTTCAAACACTCAAATATAGAAATTAATATATTTTGTTCTCTATGATATATTCCCTATCTAAATCAAATAATATCATTAGAACACCTCTATATATCTCCTCTTTTCTTTCTTTCTTTGAACCGGATAAGTCAATATATTCTTATTACTTTTATTGAGCTACTATAAGATGTTTTTATATAGTCTTCCATGAATTAAACATTTGTTCCAATGGTTGGGATTTAATTATTCTTCCACTAATCCTCCAAGATTAATCCAAGTGTCGATTAAATTTTTTAAAATATATCCAATTGATAAAATTTCATTTCCCATATTCTGAACCATATATTTTTCTTTTTAAATTAAAAATAAATCTTTAAAATAGTTTGTAAACTTCTTGATCATGGTGTGATACTCTCCACTATCACATGATCTAAATTGATTATATCAAGATTTTAGCATGATTTCCTCTACTGTTGTGTGATTATCAATCAATAGTTAGATCTATAGAATCTAAATATTATCTTATTTAAAACTTATGGAAATAACAATCTGATCTTGTATATCTCCTCAAATATTTAATTTCACTATAGCATAGTCCTTTGGTTTTGGAGTGGCCTTATATTTCTAAATACTATAGTTTTTCAGGACATTCTTCCAAAAATATATCCTCCATGGTGAAAAAACTATGTTCTAACATGTTCATTTTAAGATTCTAACTAATTACAATGTTGTTCATGAACTGTGTCCTGATTCTTATATCTCATTCAAGATCTACAGATATTATTACCATCCTTCCACTCAATTGTGACTCCATATTGAAATTTTTACTTCACCATTCATGTTAATCTTCAATGTCTTAAATTTTGGTTCAATTATACCTGTTGTGGAGTGATACTTTAGAAGTTACTTCTGTGTAGATTTATTTTTACTCATACAAAATTCTTATTATGGTATGATTTCTTCCTTTATAGCATAGGTTTCTTATATTATGCTAATATACTCTTACACACTATATTAATTAATCTGAAATATCTCATTTATAATTTTCTGATTATGTGATACATATTGTGGAATGGTCTATAATTCCACAATGCATCCATCCAATTAGCTCATTATTTTTTCTTACATGGAATCCGTTTAATCTAACATAGGTAGTTCATCCTTAAATTTATTCTTACATTACCTTTATTCCCCTCATCCTTCATGGTGTGGTTAATAATATTTCACCATGGTATGGTCTCTTCACCAAAACACTTCAACTCTTCTTCAAATGGAATCATGGAAGTTCATACTTTTTTCAACACCTTAATAAACTAGACTATAGATAGTATACCTAATCTATTACCTATCAATCCTAGATATTTCATCATAATCCAATTCTTGATCTCCTCATTCCATGACCTTGATATATTGAACTATCAAGGAATCTTCATTGTCATGACTTCATATAACCACTGTATGGAATTTAATGTTTCCTCACCTGATCTTTCATTATCATCCTAATAATTTAGTTCCATGTCCATTATTCACCAGATGTTGTTCTTATATATTCTAAACAACTTCATTATTAATCATATCTGTGGTATTAATTTTAACCTCTTCTTCTCTAAAGTCCATTTACCGTCACCATCATTTGAAAACATCTCCAACTCTCTAACTTTAATTGAAAAAAAATAGCATATAACCTCTAGTTGCAACATGAATAGTACCCATGCCCTTATTGGTCCACTTACATGACTATTTTGGATATGATATGATTAAAAACAAATCAAAATAATCAAAACCACCATATCAAAATAAGTATAAAATAATCAAAACTAATTACACCTAACAATGAAAATAAACTATAAGTAATTGGTATATATATATTAAATTGATAAGGTTTATTAGTATAAATGGTAATAGATATAAATAAATTTATTCAATAGGTGATTAATAGGTATACGTTTATTATACATGAGGTTAGATCATGTTCGTATAAGTTGGGAGTAAAGGTAAGGGGGTTCTCAACCCAAATTCTCTTTTTAGTTGATATTATCTATGTCTAGATTTTTATTAGATAAATTATAAATATTGGTTCTAGGGAATAACAAAAGAATTCGATATCATACCAAAACCCATGATATATGATCATCATATATAATATATAATTTATTTATGTAAATAAATAATTACCCTGTAATGTAACTATTTCCTCATTGTCAATTTGGTTGATAGCTTCACATCGTATCATTTTCAAGTCTAAGATTTCAATGTTAGAATCCATATATATGTGATTTTTATGTGCACCAAAAATCTTAAAACATTTCCACAAAAATCCCTAAGTGTTAGATCAGAATATTCTAAAGCTTGAATTATTCATCATTGATCTCCATAATAATTTCTTCAAAGTGGAAGGGTTCTTATTTTTCTCTCTAAAATAGAGAGGATTGAAAAAGATAATTTCTCTAAATTCTTGAGAGTGTTATAGAGGTATAGATTTATAGGGCTTGAGAGAATTATCTCAAGACTTCCATTGTGAACAATGATAATTATAGTTGATAATGATGCAGTTGGGTTAAGATAAATCCAAGGTAAGAGACTAGATAATTACACATGAGACCTTATTATTCTATTAATCCTTAGAAAACCCCATGTATAAATAATAATATTATTATTATTATTTACTTGATATGTTCTAAACTCACATATAAATAAATATTATGTCATAAATAAATAAATAAAAAATTATTAAACTAATATTTAATATATCATTTCTCACTAGACCATTAACTCAGCCTGTTATTCCTCCATGGTATTTATCAAACCTTCAATAATTACTATTAAATTAAATAAATAAATATCACTGAATACTCATAATTAAATAAATAAATATTTTATTCACTAAAATAGTCAATGAATATTTATTAAATATTCGACTCACATTTATACTTTCAAATAAATGATGGATGAATGTCTATGATCAATTAAACATGTATAATTATTAAACCACATATGGTAATGATATTTATTCAACATATATATATAATTTAACTTAGGTTTTGAATATACATATTGTGTGTCCACCAAGGTCCTTTTCTCTATAGAATTGGGTGCAATCAACAAAATTCCAAAGTTAATATCTAGAAACATTCCAAGGCACCCATAGATAATGGTGTTATTACCAAAATACATAAAACCTCAAAATAATATACACTATGTAATATAATCCATTTATATTTATATCTCTAACCAAGAAGGTTTCACACTAGTTTCGTTAACCTATAAACTCAATGTCTCGTTTTTTAACATTTCAAAAATGAACTTGTCGAAAAAAATCCATGGATATGGACTTAATGAGGTGGTTTTATTCCAATTAAAGGGCCTAAGATATCAAATTTTGTTAAATAATAGAAGGTGGAAACCCTTTATCACATGATTCATTAATTTAATATCATTCATGATGCACAAAACATATCTTAACTCATAATGTGCATATTTTTCCACAACTTTCATCAAAACATCAAAGTATACCACTCATGATATGAATTAATAATAATATTAAAGTCTAAGGATTATTACACAAGTCTAAAGATAGAAGCATGAAATGAAAAAAATAATTGTGGATTTCCTTCTGGTGGGTCAAGTTATTATAACCTTCTTTCTTGATATTTCTGAGGATGAACTTTATGAGAATAATTCTCAATATCTTATGATCCCCCTACCTGTGATATCCTATATCATATATGTCTTGTTAGATGGTATTATTCATCCATATAACATATATATTTTTTAATATTATCATAGAACTTACAAATTCTCATCATATTTGGAAACTACTATGACCTTTCAGTATGAAAGGTACCCTTAGGGAAATATCACATATAATATCATGTATAATAACAATCATGATGTGATAAAAACATTATTAATATTAAAATCCATGAATATAGGTAATCATAATGTACATAGAAGTTGGTTCTAGGGAAACAACCCCAAATGTATTTATTTTCCATTCAAATCCTATTTTTTATTATCCTCTAGTTATTTTGGGGATTAAATATTTTATTATCATTCCCATCTCAATGATTTATACTTCATTTATTACAATATTTTTAAGTTTAAGTTTATTTATATATCTTAATGGTTGTAATATTTATATTCCATGTCTAAATTATTTATATCATTTCATAAATGTAATATATTTAGTTACTTGTATTTATATAATTGATTAATATCTCAATTCATTGAATTTAACTTACTTACAATGGTGGGAAAGTAAAATTTTTATCTCTATTTATTTACATTTTCCACTCAATAACTTTATTTAATCACTCTCTTCTATATTATTTATTAATATTATATTTCATGTTTACTTTTTCAAATATTATTTAAAATGAAATTTTCCCTTTATCCTTCCCTCATTAAAACTATTTATTCCTAATATATTTAAAAAAAATTAAAATGAAAAGGATATTTCTACTTGATTTTTACATAATTTAATATCGTCTATTGAATAATTGTTTCATAAATATTTATAACCATATATTTTATACACCATTAATGTTTCATTTTGTTTTCACTAAGTATATTTTTTCATAGAATAATCTACTTTCTTTATCTAGGTGATTTATCTCTATGTCTTCTGAAAATTTTTATGAAACTAATTTCATTCTCATGAGTTACTTATGTGATGATTGATTTATAAATGTTTTCATGTTCATGTGGCACGTAAATTTATGGTTATATCATTATATCAAGCGTGGTCCTAGAATTATATATTCCACTAATAAATTTTGAAAAGATTTATATCTCATGAGATTACAATTTTATGAGACATGAGAGGTTAACCAAGTCCTTTTATATGGTACATTTGAGTGATCCTAGTACACTATTATTTGTGTAACTCCCCATGAATCTCAATGTGATTTTCTTTAATTTTATTTAATCATATGTATCATGATGACATTGGATTTTTTGAGGTGTTATTATTGGATCAGGATCTATATCTGGGGATTTGGGCTTGGTTTGGAGCTAAAAGTAGGCTACAGGTAGGTTACCACATTAGGATGTAGGGAGTCATGTCATGATGATTTGGAAAATAGAAAATCATTTCATGGAAAACCGGTACCATGAAATGAAAAATGGATGAGGGTATGAGGTACTGAAGTGGTTGAGGGTGACATGACATGATAGTTGGTATGAAGGCAAGGATTAAGGAAAGAGTTCATTGTGTGTTATAGGGTTCTATGGCATGACAACCTAGACTAATATAGGATTATGGTGCGACAGTAGGGGTCACATTGTGAGGCCTCTATAGTGTGGGCCATCATAGCATGACCATCATGTTCATGCTATAAAGGCGACTTACTGCTGGGGTTGAGAACTATATTTTGGGGTAGTTTCATTATGAACCACAAGTTCCATGCCACAACTTATCCCTATTATGGATACATCATAGCATTACCATGGTGGTTATACTCTAAACAAACTATTGGGTTATTTTTTAAGATAGAAGATCTAGAAATTCACCCATGTACCCCTTTAACCCCCCCCTGTCCATAAAACCCTATATGATTTTGGATTATTTAATAAATTTTATGTATTCCTAATAACATCTATTATCTCATCATGTTTTTTCAAAGTTTCATTAATTATAGAGGTTCTATCATGGTAGGTATAATTCCATCCATTCCCTAGATGTCTTGTTCTTTCATTGTTTCATTATCCCCCATCTAAAATCCCTAATTTTTAGGTTTGGGGGTTTTTTTAGGTTTTGGTGGATTAATAATGAATTATAGAGTGAATATTTCCAAGTGTTCCCCAAGGATATTGAGGTGGTAATTCCTTTCCATGTTACAGTATTCATATATAATTTTATGGATTTATTTTCATGTGGGTGTGTGAGTTAGTTAATTAGAGTTCTATTTTGGTTATCAAAGTAATTGGATAGATGCGTATTCATGTGGTTAACCCCTTAGAGAAAATTTAAGGGTTAAATGGATTAAAAATATGAAAACCTATCCCAGTACCATGCTTATACGTCGGTTTATATTCCTATGTGTTTTAAGACTAGAGTGAGATGTTCGGGCTAACTAAGGTTAGGGTGTGTGCTAAACCATTACTTATTGGAAAATTACATTGCTAGTTTTTGTTTTTGTAGGTGTTTAAGGTAGGTTCCAATAGTTTTAAATGGAGGATAAATTTGTATAATATCTTATAAAGGAAATACATGTCATGTATAGTTTACACGACATGTAAAGGAGGTTCATGGGTTGTGAAGTTTTTTAGTTCATGGCTTATACAAGGATAAGTGGGGAATACATGAGATTGATTATACACTACTTGAGTTTAATTTACAATTTGTAATAAATAAATTTCAAGGTGATTTAATTTTCAACAAAAGCTGGAAATTTTCAGAAACCTAAGGATTACACGTCGTGTAATGGTTACATGATATAAAATCAAAAATATTATGGTTTATAAGTCCTTTTATTAGATGAAATTTCATTCATTTAGATACTCCCTACCTCTATCTTTTTGGAATAACTCTATTCACCTTGAGAGTATATTCTATCCCCCTTCCTCCCACTTTTATCTATTGGTTCTAGTGGATCCTCATTGGCGATCCACAGTGAGTGCTTCCTATTTTCTCAATGGTTTCCTCTCGTTCTTCTCTTGGTGATTTTCTATAGTGATGTTGTTTGGGTTTGGGGAGTGTGTTGAGATATGATTTGATGATCCTTGGATGTATTGATGGTTGATATGGGGTTTCTCATGGTATAGTTGTGGTTGGCGGGTGTTTCTTCTTCGACATACGGTGTTCGTAGATTGGAAAAGATTATTTGAAATGGGGAATCCCCAGTTTCTCTTTATTGTGTATAAAGTGGGAGGGTTTTTATTTTGTTTATATATGGGAGATGGTTGTTATAGCTTATTAAATGATAAATAATTGGTTAATTGAAAATGAATGGGGGGAAGGGGTTTGTTTGGTATGTTTTTACAGATTTGATATTATTGTGATATGATGGATTGTACGGGTTTGATGCCCTATTGAAAATTATGGATATTGGGGGATTTTTTTGAGCTTGATGATATGTGATGTGATTGTTTTTACTATTTTTATTGTTTTTATTTCACCTTAAAATGGAAATTGTCTATACACTTATATTGGGATAATGAAATGGTTACCCCATGATTATGTATTGTGTGATAACACCCCTAAAATAAAGTGAAATGTGAAAAAATCCCCATTGTTAAACCTGTAAAATAATATTTAATGCTATGTGTGTGTGACCATGATTTTGGGTGGTGAGGTGGTTGTTTTTTGTCTATGATTTTGGGGAAGTTAGATGGTTGTTGTTTGGTCATGATTTTGGGGTAACAAGGTGGTTGTTGTTTGGTCATGCTTTTGGGGTGGTGAGGTGGTTGATGTTTGGCCATGATTTTGGGGCAGTGATGTGGTTTTTGTTTGTTCATAATTTTGGGGAAGTGATTTTATGGTATTATAGGGATGATGAGGTTCTTGTGATGTGTTTTTTCTTTGTACTATATTCCTAGGTAGTGGTGGAAAAATAGTTATTTTAATAATGCATGAAATGGTTGGGGTTTGGTTTGATTAATTGGATAGAAATAGTTAATGAATAATAAAATGATGGGTCATATGGTTAAATGTGGATGATGCTAAATAATGAAATGAATGGGTTGGATAATGGGAATGGGTTGGTGGTGTGATGTGGCGCATGTTTTGTTTGGTATTATGCATTCATAAGTGATAGTGAAAGTAGTGATGTTGTGAGTTGGTTAGTGTTTGGTTGTGAACACATAGTTTTGTCTTGTGTGTGTGTCTATATGTATATTTGTATATTATTTTTTATTTATATACACACCCCATCCCATTTCAATCACTATGTGATGAAACATGAATAGTAACATAGGGGTGTTTTTTCTAGAATCTGGTGAGTATGGATGGTTGGGTACCCACCCTTTCCCACTATCTCTTCCAGGTTAGGAAGATATTGCACAGTCTATGATGGGTGAAGGTATTTTAGTGCACTAAATAGAGGTTGTGATAGCCCAGGTTTCTTTGGAAGAGTTTTGATGTGGTTGTACTTGTGGGGTGGTGAGACCATGTCTCTTCAAGAAAAATGTGACATAGTCCATGTGTCTGTGATCAGGATAAGATATGATGATGGGATTTAATTAAGGGGTCCTTCATGGTAATAGGAGGTCATGGTATTTATTTCCTTCATATTAACAATACCCTACTACTTTGGTTATAGTTGTGGATGTGTTGTGGCCCATGTGCTTTTGGGGGGGACGTGATGTGGTCATTTTTTTGGGGTGGAGAGACCAAATTTATATGAGAATGATGTGATGTGACTGTGCTTGTGGGGAAGTGTAATATATAGAAGATATGGAAGTGCTAGGATATATGACATTGGGGTGTGAGAGTGTCATACCAGTGGGAAAGTGATGTTGTGAACCCTTTATCGGTATGAATCATGTTGTATTATATTACTTGACTTGCATTATTTTGTGAGTGTGCCTTGGTGATGTTGGGTTTGGTTAGTATACCTATATAGCTACTATTTGGTTCCACTATTTACTCATGGGTGTATTATTCTTCTTCTTTCACATGTGCATGGGAGCTGTTTTTTCTACTGAGTATAAATATATTCTAACCTTACGTATATAAACTAATTTTTAGGTTTTCTATAGGATTATGTGGACTGTGCTAGATGTCACTATCTTGGACCTTTGGATTGTTTTTTTTCACTGCATTAGCTTTGGTTTTGGGTATTTACATTTGGAGATTTTTATCTATATCAGTTTTATTTATAGATGCATGTGGGATGATTTTGGTTTCTTTTATATTATGTCATAGAGTTTTTTGTGGATGATTCATCTTATCTCCTAATCTTATATTTTTTATAGAGGTTAATTCCTATCATTTCATGATATTTTTATACCATCGGTGCTATTCACGAACCCATGGCCTATTAGAGGTGGGACTCAGGGTGTCATTATCTCTCTCCCATCATTGTAGTATCTTTGGAGGGAGGGAGTCATGACAGAGTGATGTCAGAGGGATGGTTGAGAGATATAATGGAGTTTGGAGTTAATAATAGTGAGGACTTCATGGTTTGGTGTGGTAATAATGCTATTTGACCTTGGTGCATGAAATAGACTAGGGAGATCGGTTATGACATTGGATTTTAAGTCCCCATGTGATCTAGTGCACAGAATCTGAGCTTATTGAATGATTAGGTGAGGTGGACTTGTTTGTATGGTAGAGACCTAGGATAGGTACATGCATCATGATGACTTGTGTTCTTGATTGAATTTGGTTTTTTTGGGATGGTTAAAATTAATAAAGTGAATTAAAATTAATCCTAGTAAAATTACAAAATATTGGGCTTAGGAAGTTCTTGTTTTCTTTTTAGATATAGATCTCGTTCATCATCCTCATGTGGATTAGGTAGTTAAGGTCCAGTAGGCTGATCCATTTGATTGTCATAGGGTTTATCTGGTATAGGAGAATTAGATTTGGTAGAGGTAATTGTGTGATTTCCAACAATAGGATTTGGGGAAGTATGAGGGAAGTGTTTCAGGTGTGGAGATAGAGATCTATCCATAGGAGCTCAAGATCACTTTTAGATTGATGTGGGCCCCGATGGATATTGGGTTCCTTTGGAAGTCAGACAGATATAGGGAGATATATTCCAGTGGTGGATGTTATATCTAGGTGAACATAAGGAGGAAGATATTTTGTGATTTTAATTTCAAAAAGAATTCTAATTATAGTTCCTTTCATTGACCATGAAGTCAGTGAAGAGGCAGGATATTATTTCTCTTTAGGAGGGGAGTATGTCAGTATGGGAGTTATGAATCAGGTTCAAGGACCTTCTAAATTTTTCCCCAAATCTTTTTCCAGATGAGTATTCTCATGAGAGACATCTTGAGGAGATAATATGTCCTTATATCCAGTATACATTCACTCTTTTTTATGTTTTCATTTTATCTAGAGGTTTATAAGAAGGCATAGGTGTTCGAGTGGATGCCCTCACAGGGAGGTTTTATATGAGAGGGGAACTATAAGGGTTACTCAATGAGTAAATTTTTTAGTGGTAGGTATCAGGTGTCAGGGCCTTCGAGGTTTTGAATAGTGGGGATTCAACCTCAATGGTTTCCTTTTTAGCCTTCTGGGGCCAATGGTTTTCATACTCTTCTTGAGGTATTTATTCTAGGGTTATTTTTCTATGGTTTTCATGTCCATCATCATAACTGATGCCCAGTGGTCCTTCAAGCTCAGTTTTGTGGATATGGACAAGTTCAGTTCCATCCTCAGTAGTAATTTCCAATGATATCATTTCAACAGTAGGGGAAGTAGGCATATGCTCTTCCGAGGGGAGAGGAAGAAGGTATAGGCTGAACATAGGATGTTCCTTGTGTGTGAGGACCTCGGCCCAAGTGTGGTCATGAAGGTGGTCATATGGATATAGGTAGAGGATCTTGGCATGGTCAGTTTCATGTAGTCCAGGTGGAAGTTCTAGAGAGTCTAGATATTGTTAGAGGTTCGATCATTTTATTTAGTACCAATTTTTGTACCTTGTTTGATTCAGGATATTTTCAATCCTTTATTCCACCCACTCTATCTCATGTTCTAGGACTAGATTTATAGAGTATTCCCATTCCCCTAATGTTTATTATACTATTCTGAGGTTAGACCATCTTTTTTTATGTGTGGTGGGGGTGTAGACTGATAGTGGAGACACATCAGTTATTTGGTGATCTTTTCTTGATACATATGAAGCCATAAAATTTCATCCTAGGCATCAATTGGTTTTATTTTTTACATATTATTATCAGCTTATTCTATAATAGAGTCATTCTTTCAGATATAGATGACTAACATGTGGTTTTTTTTTGTGGGAGGGGGTTTCAAGTGGGAATTCGGTGTGTGGAACCCCTTTTTTTTTATGGATGAGTTGTTGGTGGAATCAGTAGATGTTATGATATTGTAGGTCCCAAGGGTATTTAGGGTGTTTTTGGATGTTTTTTCCTAGGATTTTGTGATGTTACCCACTCAATGTGATGTTGAGTTTAGAATATACTTGCATCATGGTGATTATATGGTTTTAATGGTTCCTTATCAAATTCCACCTTCTGAATTATGGGGTTGAGGATCTAGATAGATGATTTGATGCATAAAGGTTTTATTCAGCCTATTGTGTCACTGTGGGATGTTCCATTGTTGTTCTCCAAGGATGTAGATAGTAGTCTGAAGTTGTGTATAGACTATTGGAGGTTGAATCAGGTGACGATCAAGAATCATTACCCTCTTCTAAGGATAGAAAATCATTTTGAAAAGCTGAGAGGGGTGAGTTGGTTTTATAATATTGATTTCCGATATGGATATCATCAGTTGAGGGTGAAGAAGGGAGATATCCCTATGTCTTATTTGTGATACAGGTATAGAAACTTTAGGTTTGTAGAAATGTTGTTCATTGTTATGAATGAACCATCCATGTTCATGGGGATAATGATCTCCATGTTCCATGAGTTCCTGGATCATTTTTTCACCGTATTCATCGATGAAATCTTGATCTAATAAAATTAAGAGGAGGATCATGTTGAGAAACTCAAAACTATCTTGTAGGTTATTTGGAACAACCATCTCTATGGAAAGTTGTCCAACTGTAATTTTTGGACACAAGAGGTGTATTTCCTAGGGAATGTAGTATCTCAACAGGTTGTGTAAGTGGCCCTTTGAAAGTAGAGGCATTTGTTTCTTGAGAAAAAACAAATAATATGGTCGAGGTTTTTAGTATTATTGTTTTTAGGATATTATCATAGGTTTGTGACAAATTTATCTTGATTTACATCCCCATTAATAGTGTTGATCAGGAAGAACTAAGATTTTCTGTGGACAGATCAGTTCCAAGTGACATTCAGTTACCTAAAGGGGAAGTAGGTTAGTGCTCCAGTGCTTCTGTTTCCTAATGAGGGTGTGATGTCTGAGGTGTTTTGTGATGATTACCATTTGGTCTTGCAATGTGTGTTAATGAAGTAAAGGGTAGTGATTTATTATGGCTATAGTAATTTATGTCCCCACAAGCCTTACTATACCCCCCATGATCTGGAGTTAGCAGCAATAGTGTTTTCACTAAAGTTGTGGTGGTATTACCTCATTGGGGAGTGTTTTGTTGTATTCATGTATCACAAGATCTTGGAGTATATCTTTTCTCAACATGATATAAATTGGTTATAGTGGAGGTAGTTGGAGTTTCTTTAGGATTATGATTTTGATATATCATACACCTTAGGAAAATTGAATGTTGTGGTTGATTTTTTGAGAAAGAATATAGGGTAGGATGTTGTTCAAGAGTCTAGGGATTCTTGGATAGAAATTGAGGAGTTTAAATCCTTACAATTAGATGTAAGATTTTATGGTGGTAGAGTCTATTTTTTTTAGAATACGGTGTAGTATTCTCTGATACATAAGGTGGAGGAGTCTCATTGGGGAGACTCAGAGGCAAAGGTGATGCATGATCGTGTTGGTCATGGTGATGCTCTGGAGGGATGGTCAGAGGATTGTTAGAACCAGATGTTTCATGGGAGGTTTTTTATTCTGGTAGTGATGAGTGATGGAGTTCTTCATGTTTTTTATAGCTCACCATTGTCAGTACACCCAGGAGTTTCCAAGATGTATCATGTCTTGAGGATGTGGATTTGCTCGCTTGGGATAAAATGGGTGGTGGTAGAGTTTATGGTGAAGTGCTTGGTTTTCCAGTAGGTAAAGCTCAATTATCCTATTCACTATGGTTAATTATAGCCTTTGGGTGTTCCCTGGTGTAAATGGGATAATATCTCAATGGATTTCATTATATGGTTACCCAGAGCTTATGGAGGTTGTGATTTTATCTAGGTGATCATGGATTGTTTAAAAAAATCAGCATACTTATTAGTATCAAGGAGTCGAGCATAGTGGATTCTTTGACTAAGAGGTATATAGATGAGGTGGTGCGGTTTCATGGAGTTATGGGGTCCATTGTCTCATATCTAGATGAGTGTTTTACCCCATGATTCTGGAGGGGATTAAAACATGCTTTTGGAACTCAATTACACCTCATCATTGTTTTCTACCCTCAGATAGATGAGAAAACAGAGTGGACTATCCAAAAGTTTGATGATATGTTTTGATCATGAAACTTGGACTTTGGGGGATCTTGGGTACGAAACTTTCCCTTGGTTGATTTTACTTATAATAACATTTATCACTCATCCATCAGAATGGCCTTGTTTAAGGCATTGTATGGGTGAATGAGTCATTCTCCATTATGA
The DNA here is from genome assembly GCA_963277665.1 of Viscum album. Classification (NCBI taxonomy): domain Eukaryota; kingdom Viridiplantae; phylum Streptophyta; class Magnoliopsida; order Santalales; family Viscaceae; genus Viscum; species Viscum album. The sequence goes on along the minus strand of OY728135.1, from coordinate 645,319,161 downwards.
TGGATGAAGGTTGGGTAGGAGGTAGTTCTTAGACCCAATGTGGTACAGAGCATAATAGAGAAGTTTCATATTTTTCATGAGAGGATGAAAGCAGTACAGTATCGACATAAGTTTTATAACTATCCTAGGAGGTGGACCTTGGATTTTAAGATTGGGGACCACATTTTATTTATGTTTTCCCCTCGACATGGTCAGTGGTTGTTTGGAAGAGGGAGTAATATTTATCCCAATTATTTTGGGTCTTTTGAGGTGTTGGGGTGAGTTGGTGAGGTGGCGTATCAGTCAGCATTTCCACCATGGTTGGAGAGGATCTATGACATCTTCTATTTCTTTCAACTTCATTGATATATTCTGAATGACTCTCATATCATTAACTGGGGAAATTTGGATATCAAGGATGGCGTGACATTCATGGATCATCCAATAGATATCCAAGATCACTAAGTGAAGTCATTGCGTGGATGGAAAATTTTATTGGTTCACGTGTTGTGGAGGCATAGTGGCCTCGATGAGAGTACTTGGGAATTAGAAACATAGATTCATTCCTAGTAACCATAGTTGTTTTAAGATTTTATTTACTCTATTTTATTTTGTGATGTTATTTTTAGATCTCAATGTTTTATAATATGAATTTTTTTCCTTTATTTGTGATGTATGATGTGTGATAAATTCTTAAAATATAAAAAGGGTAGGACCTGATTCTTAATCGATATGTATTAACTGTGATGTGATCAAACCCATATGGGAGATTTAGTGCCACATAGAGTGGATGGTATCTTGACATAGAGGATATAATTCCATGATTTGTATGTTTGGGTAAGTTTGGTTTTTTGGTCCGGATGGTTGTTGGTTTGGGCTATGTGGATGTTGGATGATTGTAGTGGTGTGCATGTGTGGTGATGATATTGTGCAAGATGTTTGTGGCCATATAGTTTTTCATTCTTGTCTAGTGGTATCATTTAAGGTATGATGGTATCCTTGAGAGGTATCTCGTGGGGTGGTTGTTCATACCCCCTTTCCTTATGGGCTTGGTTTTGGGTTCTTGAGGGTGAGAATCATTTGAGAGTTATTTGATGTAATAGTGCATGCCTTTTCAACCTATTTCTTTTCTAGTTTTGGTGGTTTGAGTTTTTTAGGGTAGGTTTTTAGAGTTTTTCTTGGATTCTAGAGGTGCAGCAAAGTTGTTGAAAGAATTATATGTCATGTATTGTTTACAAAACATGTAAAGGTGGTTCACATCTTGTGAATCTAGTTGGTTCACAGCTTGTACATGGATAATGGGGGACATCGTGAGATGGATTACATGATTTCTAAGTGTAATTTGTGATGAGTATTAAATAAATGATGATATGTCTGAATTTTCATTGAAATATGGAAATTTTTTGAAAGATGAGGATTACACATCGTGTAATGGTTACATGATGTGAAACTAGAGGGATTCCAGGTTTTAAATACTTTTCTCAGATGAAGATTTATTTATTCAGTCACTCCCTCCCTCTATCATTTTGGAAGAACTCTAGATTCCATGAGAGGATATTTATCCCCCCTTCATCCCACTTAAATCCATTGGTTCTAGTGGATCCCCGTTGGTGATCCGCAGTGAGTGCTTCCTCTTTTACATGTGGCTTCCTCTTGTTCTTATCTTGGTGATTCTCCAAGGAATTTTTTTTTTGTTTAGGGTATATATTGGTATACATTTTGATGATACTTAGATACAATGTAGGTTGATCTGTTGTTTCTCATGGGGAATTTGTGGTTTGTGGGTGTTTATTCTTCTCCCTGTGGTGTGCAGTGAATTAGCAAAGCTTCTTTGAGGCAGATAATACCTCATTTATATTTATTGTGTATCATGCATAAGGATTTTTCTTTTTTTTATCTATGGGATATGGTTGTTATGGATTAATAACAGATAAATAATTTTTCAATTTAAATTAAATTGGAGAGGGGGTTTGTTTCACATGTTTTTACATCTTTGATATTATTGTGATATGATGGATTGTACGGGCTTGATGACCCACTAAAAATTATGTTCATTAGGGGATATTTTTCACTGGATGATATGTGTTGTGACTATTGTGTATATTATGATTATTGTGATATCACCCTAAAATGGAAATTTTCTAACCACTTATAGTTGGCTAATGAAATGGTTTCCCTAAGATTATGGATTGTGTGATAACACCCCTAAAATTAAGTGAAATGTGATAAAATCACCATTGTTAAACTTGTAAAATTATCTTTGATATGTTATGTGTGTGGTCGTTATTTTGGATAGGTAAGGTGGTTTTTTTCCATGATTTTGGGGTGGTGATGTGGTTTTTTTTCAGTTTTTCTTTTGGGGTGGTGAGGTGGTTTTTGTTTGGTCATGCTTTCTGGGAGGCATGGTGGTTATTTCTTAAATGTGATTTTGGGGAAGCAATGTGTTTTTTTTCGTTATTTTGGGAAAGAGATTTGGTTTTTTTTTGTGATTTTGGGGAGGTGAGGTGATGTTATGATAGGGATGATAAGATGCTTATGATGTGTGGTTTCTTGGTTCTATATGTATGAGTAGTGATGGAATAAATAGTTATTTTAATAATGAATGAAATGACTGGGGTTTGGTTCGTTAAATTGATTGAAAATGGGTAATTAATAAATAAATGATGGGTTGTTTAGTTAAATTTTTATGATGCTAAATAATGAAAAGAATTGGTTGGATAAGGGAAATTGAGTGGTGGTGTGATATGGGTTGTGGTTTATTTTGTGTTATACATTTAGAGGAGGAAAGGAAAGTGGTGATGTTGTGAGTTTGTTAGTGTTTTGTTGTGAACCCATAGTTTTGGCTTGTGTGTGTGTCTATATGTATGTTATTTTATATTCTTTTTTATTTTTATATGCACCCCACCCACATCAAGCACTATGTGCTGACACCCGCATAGTCATGCAAGGGGTGTTTTTTCCAACATCCAGTGAGGAGGGTGAATGGCCAGGTACCTACTATTTTCTGCTCTCTCTTATAATATAGGTAGGTATTTCATAGTTTTTTATGATTAGAGGTATTTTAGTGCTCTATATGTTGGTTGTGATAGCCTAGGATTATTTGGGCGATTTTTGATGTGGCCATTCTTATGGGGCGGTGATCCTAGGTGTCTTTGGGAAAGATGTGATGTAGCCTAGGTGTCTACGATAAGGATGATATGGGATAAGTTGGGTTATAGTGGGGTTTATTCATGGTTGGATGAGGTCACAAGGTTGATTTCCTTCATGTTTATGATACCCTACTACTCTAGTTATGGTTGTGGATGTGTTGTGGCCCAGGTGTTTTTGGGTGAGACGTGATGTGCTCATGCTTGTGAGGAAATGAGCTCAGGTGTCTACGGGTGTGATGTGATGTGACTATTCTTGTGGGTAAGTGTGGTATATGGAAGATGTGGAAGTTCATGGATGTACAATGTTGGGTTTTGAGAGCAGAATACTAGCGGGAAAGCAGTGTGGGGTACCTTTTATCGATGTGAACCATGTTGTATTATATTAATTGACTTACGTTATTTATTGAGTGTACCTTGTTGAGGTTGGGTTTGGTTAGTATAACTTTATAGGTGTTGTTTGGTTATGCTATTTGATCACAGGTGCATTAGTATGCTTCTTTCAAATGTGCATGAGAGATTTTGGTTTCCTACTAACTATACTTGTATGATCACCCTAGGTATATAATCTGATTTTCAGGTTTCTAGGAGGACTACATGGACCATGTTAGGCATTACTATCTCAGAACATTGGATAGATACTATGTAACTACTTTATCTTTGCTTTTGGGTATTCACTTTTAGATAATTTAATATGTATCAGTTTTATTTATGCATGCATGTGGGATGATTTTGGTTTATTTTATATTATTTCATGGAGTTGTTTGAAGATGATTAATCTTATCTCTTTATCTTATATTTTTTATAGAGGGTAATACCTATCATTTCATGAGATTTTTATACTCATAGTGCCAGTTTCTAACCCAATACCTACTAGAGGTAGGAATTGGGGGGTTCATTATCTCTCTCCCTTCGTTGTAGTATCTTTTTAGGGATGGGTTGTGATAGGGTGGCCTAGTAGGGTGGAATTTGGATTTGGGTGATGATTCCCTTCACTTGTGGAAGTGTGTGAATATACTTGGTTGATGTGTATAACCTATAGGGGTTGGTATGGGAGAATTCATAGGGAAATATTTATGGAATATTATTTTGGGTTATAGTTTTTTGGCCAATGATTATTATTATAATGATTTATTATTATTCATACTTCTTTCTATGTTAAATGTTAAGACTAATGATTATGACCACAGCATGATTTGGAGGACAGTGGGTCATTATATGATGGTGTTTGATTGTATATGTGTGTCCAAAACCTGAGTAAGTGGTTTGGGCTATAATATGATGATGTTCTCCCAATCATGAGTGAGAGGATGTGGTTATAGATTGATGTGGGATACAATGTGTGTCTAATCCTAAGTGAGTGGATGTCATTAGAGATTAATGTGGGATATTATGTGTGACCATACCTATATAATATTATGTGGTTAGGTAATTGGTAAGGGTTTAGAGGGTGAACTCCCTTGAGTGTGAAGGGTGTGGTCTAATTATTAATATGGGATATGATTTGGTATCAATCATGTTCTAAGATGTATTTGTGTCTTAATATGACTTTTCTATTTGGTATGGATTAAAATAAGGTATGAACAAGGTTAATGGAGGCTTTTTTAGTGGATTGTGACTTGGTAGAGTAGTTTTATTATTATGTAATCATTTATTTTATTGTATACATTTTCATATATCTGTTGCACTTATAATAAGGGTGTATTGGTGGTGTCCTACTTGGTTTCTTACTCACACCCTATATGGGAACCCCTATGCGTGTTTATATTTTTTTATCATGGATCCAGTCAATGGAAAGGTACATAGACAGGCTACTAATTATGTGGAGAGCATTGGTGATTTGATTTAATTTTAGTATGTACATTGAGATCATTTTGTTTTTGTGCCTTCGATATTCTTTTGATCATTTTTTATTATCTGTATTGATTTTCCATAATTCTTTATCCTTTTTACTTGAATTTATGATTTGTTGTGTCCCATTTTGATATTTCATGTAATGTTATTATATGTTAGCTTCTATAATGTTTATTTTTACTGGTCATTTATTTATTATTTTTTCCACTGTGTTTATTTTTTATTGTTACCTGAGAGGAATAACATAGTCTCCCCACTACATGATTTAGGACATCCTCACTATTCGGAAGCCTCTTACATATGGGGAGGAATTCATGAGGTTATGTGGGGAACTGGCTCGGTCCCATTGAACAAGTTCGTGGAATTAAAAAATGTTATCGGATCCCTTTCTTCATTTATTTATTTTTTAGGTCCTAGTAGAATATGTATATGATGGTCAATCACAAGAGAAAAGATATGCTTATGACTATCCAGCACCAGTATAGTAGCCATTTAAGTTGTCAAGGAAAATTTATTTCTTTTATTAGTTTTTCTATTATGGTTTAATATTGTTCTCCAAGTGTTATTGTGGACTTATAGTTTATGAGATTTCCTTATTTCCCCTATTGGAGAGAGTGGGTGAGTCCATGCAATATAGATAGGTACATAGGTTCACATGTCATGCACTTGATTTTTATATGGTTGATAAAAGTTTAAATTTATTAAATGGAAACAATAATATATTTTTTATTTTCCAAATTACATTATTGGTGATATATAATTAATTTAACTAGTGCATGTTTTGATTCTATTTATTATGACTCTTTTTAAGGTACAGGTGTAAGTGGTTTGGGATTAGTCCTTGGGTTAGTGGAGGGTGTTTATTCATAGTGGTTGTGGGTAGACACTTTATTAAGGTTTATTAGGGTTGTTACGTGTATGTGTTCCAGTTAGTTTCTTATATTTTATTAAGATTTTATTTTTTTTAATGGTATTTTTGAGCCCCTTTTTTGGTATTTCAGAAAATTATGTATTGGAAAAAATCTCTCAAGGTTAATTTGTAGTAGTTTTGAGTTTATTGTGTTTATTGAAAAATTAGGTTGAAATGGTTGGATGTGAAGATCCAGAGTTATTTTTGACAACGTATGTTGAAAAATATACAAGACAATGGTTTGGATGCTCTGGAGGTGGTATAGGCATAGAATTCTAAAAGGTTTTCAATTTCATGAAAATATGGTTTTTTGTGAATGTTTGGTGATTCATGAATTTTTGGAGATTCAAAAAATATGGTTGAGTCATTAAGGAAAATTAGTAAGTTACATTATTGTGATAAGCTTCTCAAATGGAAAATTTCCCTGAAGTTTCACAATTATAGAGAGTTTTGTGAACAGGTATGAAGAGTTTCATGAAAAGGTGGTGGTGAGATTGTAAGTTTCATGAAGGGGGGAAATGTCTATGAATATGCATATATGCTCATAATTTTTAGATAGTAATACTTAACAAAAATAAAAAGGCTATGAATTTGTGAAGGAATTCATGAAATATTTACTTATGTGAAGGATTCAAAAGAATATCAGTTTCATAAAGGAAGGAAGTTTTATGAAGGATAATTTTTTGTGAAAAAATTTGATTTTAATGAAATGTTAGAAAGTTTTGAAAAAGGTTGTGAGTTTATAAAAAGGAAAAATTTCATGAATATTTCAGAAGTTTCGAAAATTATTGGGTTGTTTCATGAAATTTGAGAAAGGGGTTTTGTGAAAGTGAATCTTATGAAAATCAAAAGGAATTCCCAAGTAATTATGTGTTAAAGTCATATTAATAAATTGGATGAAAGTAGAAATTATTGATGCATAAAATGATATGTAAATCATATTGATTCAAGTGATCAAATAATAATCTTCCCAAAGTGTAGTGAGCACACTCTAGTTGTGAGAGCATTGAGCTTTTAAATTTTAATTGGTTGTAAACCAAGAGGTGTAGTGATTCTATTTTTGAACTTTGTAAAAGTAGTTCAATTTAGTGGATTTGGTACATGGGAAAATTTCCTATGTATTCTCCATGGAATTATAATGGTGTGGGTGAACCAATTAAAATTTTTGTGTCTCATGCATGATTTCATTTAGGCTCATACATTGATACGGTAAAGGGAGAGAAGAGTGTTTTTTATTGATTAAACAATATCTGAAGGCATGGTTATTTTAATCTTTAATACCTATATTCACCCCCCATGGTATTTAACCTAGTTGGGATAACATGGTTCCTCGATTATGTCCTATAGTTACACCTAGGTACTATATTTAGGATGTTCTCAATGTAGGGAGAACTCTTTTTATACCTCACTGAACCTAAACTAATAATAGGAGTTTATAGAGAATCAAATGGGGATGGTGTTTTTTATGTACTATGTAACTCTCTCTGTTGGTTTTTTTATGCTTTACATTATTTTTTGTAGGGAATGAGGCTATAAATACAATAGATTTCATATCAGTCTTCAACCATAGGTGGGGTGGTAGGTTAGGATGTCCAATATAAAATCTTTCTTATTTGTGGATTGAAATGATCTCACCATTTATAAGGTCCTAGCATAGGATAGTGCAGTGGTTTCCCTTCTCATCTTCAGTGGGTTGGGTGGTGACCTTTCCAGCAGAGCTGTCGGTGCCTCATCCATTGTTAGGAAGAGAAGATCTGATGAGATGAATCACGGTGACAAGATACAATCTAGGAAGGGTAGGGTTTTATATCTCCCTCACATTGGAGGAGTTCACCTTATTTGCTATCAGTGCAGGTAGATCATAAATTTTTGTAGTCTATCTACAAGTTTTCCTATAATGACCCGAGATTTTGGATCCTTTAAATTAATAATATCTGCAATATCTTGTGTCACATATAACACCAAGCTAATGAAATGCATGACTAAAATGAACTCTGACATATAAAAAATACATTAATAATATAATCATCAGAAGATAAAAATATAATAATCAATTAAAATAATTATATATTATTATTTTTCTATGATTAATATTTTAAAAAGCATTCCTTTTTAAGAACCATTAAAAAAATGTAATGTATTTTACCTTAATAAATTAAATTTTATCATAGATAAAATTTCAATATAATAGGTAATATTAGGAATTATAAACTAATATGTAAACATTCAGTTATTTTGAAATTTATAAGAAATAAGATTAAAGACACTTGCAGTTTAAAAATGTAATTTTTTTAATAAAAGTAGTTTTCCTTTTTATATTGTATTTCCATTTTTAAGCTAAATTTATAAATTTAAGAATTTTATTTTGATAAAATTAACATAATTTTTGGATTAAACGTGTTAATTTTATCTTGGGATTAATTGTTTATATTTTTCTAAAATAATTGATTTTTAGATGAATAGTGAAAAATATTGATTTTACTAATACTATCACTTTTATGATGTTAAAGTATTTGAAAAATGTATATATAAAAATAAATATTTATAAAGTAAAATAAATCATTTTAAAATACTATGATCAATTTATAAAACTCATGTTTAATATTTTGGAAACTTAAGTAATATTTTACTATACAAATTATATTTATTCACTTTTATTAAAAATTTGTTTGCATCACTTATAGAAATTAAATCTAAAAAAATTGATTTCATATTATATATCAATATTTTCATATTTTTTTAATAAGTTTGATATCATTTTTATCCATAAAATTATGACTACAAAGGTTAAAGATAATAACCATGATAATGGTGAAAGGGTTATTTTCAAAGAATTATTTCATTAATTTCGTGTATTTTTTATATAATAAATTAAATTGATTTATAGTATATAATATCTTTTATGTTATTTTTAAACATATATAAAAATATATTATCACCTATTCAATTTATAATCAACACTAAATAATATTAATAATACTTAATGGTAAAAAAACATTTTTCTACAAAATAATTTTTCTATATATTAAATATATTAATTTAAAAGTAAATTTTATCTTATTTAAAAATTAAATTAGAATACATGGATCCCAAAATTAGTTTTATAATAGAAAATTTTTCTTAGATAGTTTACCGTATATTTTTTATAAAATGTAAACTATTAGGGTAAAATCTAGATGCCAAGGTAAAAACCAAAATGGTAAAATCTAAACATAAAGTGGTAAGAGGAATAAAATATTTTTAAAACATGTGATAAAATGGGTGGTGTAAGATTTATAGGACATTTATCACTTCATTATCCATTATTTATCACTTTTAGAACCATTGACCCATGAATATTGTGATTTCATTATTGAAAAATAATGGGTGTTCACATAAGTATCCTTTTCTTCCTTATAAATAGGGATCACTTCCACCCTCTAAAAGTTACACATATCCTTAAAACTTTCCTTAAAACCTTCCCAATTTTACTCTCCTATAATTCCATTGAACTTAATAAATCCCATGGTCAACATGAGTTAACCTAATCCCTTCATTTCCATGGAGACTTTCAGTAGAAAGTTCAAAGTCCCAAAGTGAGTATTACTTAATCCTTATCCTTTTCTTCTTAATATTTATCTCCCAAAACTACAATAATAATAGTAATATAATGGCCTCAATATAATTATTATACTTAATTTTAATTATATCAATGTAACAGCCCTTATTTATTCTTTTCTATCAACTTAGAGAAACAAAATAATGTTGATTGTGTGTTTGTGCGAACTACCGCCTCCGCAAAGTATTGAGATTTGTTTTCCATAACTACCTTAAATGGATGAAATTAAAATTTAATTTAAGGTATAAAAATTATATTTATGACACTATTAGTGTTATATAAAGGAATTATTTGACATTATATAAGTGGTATTAATAATAAATGGTCAAAGTAAACTCAACCACCTAAAATAAACATATTTGAGTACCTTTCTGAATCTGATTTTATTCTATAAAAACCTATATAACTATATAAATTTTATTCTAATAGAATATTAAAGTACATAAAACCCCATAATTATGGATATTATTTTATAGGGTTCTAAAATTATTTATTATATCATCATTATCAAATTATTCTTACCTCAAATATTATATTACCTAAAGGGGGTTTCTTGGTCTCAATTCTTATTTATTGAGACATAATTATTTTTATGCACCAATTTAATTTAATATGGTGTATATAATACCTGTTTGATATATTATATCATTATTTATATTTTATTCCTGGTATTTTAATTTCACTTTCATTATATTTCTTATTTAATGGGTTTTTATTTAAATGTTACTCAAGAAGTAAGGTTTATTTTCCCAAACACATTTTAAAATTGGGATTTATAAAATGTGATAACCCATATATGGAATTTTTATAGTATTTCATTCAAATGTCACAATAATTTTATTCTAATATTATTATACTTGTTGAAATTTTTTCCACTTTATCTTGTTTTAATTAGAAATTTTTAAAATATTTTTAAAAAATGTGGTTTTAAAAAAAGTATTTTAATAAAATAAAAAAATAACAATTTATTCTTATGATCATAAATTTATCATCAACTCGATTTTTTTTTAAATAACTATATTTATTTTAAAATTTTAAAAGGTCATTTTCAGCTACCTTGACTTTCTTTTAAAAAGTTTTTAAATAAAATCATTTTAATGTTTTCTGTATGGAATGTTTTCAGCAAAAAGAATCACTTTTAGTGTTTCCATATGAGCATATATTTCTACCGCCTTTTTAATTTTATATTAAATGTTCTCTATAAGATTTCATAGTTTCTAATAACTTATTTTTCTTCTAGTTTTATAAAATATTTCTTTTAAAATGATTTTGAAAGATCAAGGATATTTCTTATTTCCAAAGTTATTTTTTTCTAAAACTCCTAAAAAGTGTTTTTCATTTAATTCATTTTCATTTGAATTATATTATTATATATCAAGAATGTTATTAAAATATTAACATACATATTATTTATTTATATATCTTATGTAAAATTATTTTCTATCAAATATATAATCTATGACTTCTTTTTTCATACCAACCATCCACTGTGAATAGAAATAACTTTTCATCCAATTCCTTTCCTTTGTGAATACCTTTTTTTCATTTATTTGATTGAATAATGTTCAACTATATACTATATGTAGATTGATAGGGGAAATTATTGACTTAATAAAATACCCTTTATCTTTATAGTGTAAATACCATATGCCTTATTATCTTGATTCAAGGGTATTTACCTAGAAAGTTACTGAGTATCTTTGGATAACCATTTATTTTCATGCGTTTATCATGTTATGATTATTGAAAAAATTATGAATGCTTTATTTATGTGATTCCATTTATAAATTATATGAAACCTATTTTCTTACCATGGGTTTTCAAGATATGTTGAATGATTGATTTAAAGTGGAATATATATGAAATGATAATTGATAGGTGGGGTTATATATATCCCTCCAATGCATTAGTAAAGTTTATATCTATTGAGATAAAAAGAGTAATCAAGAGGATTTATCTTAATCTAAATGGTACACGAGAGGACTTATCTAAGAAAAATAGTACACTGGACCATTTATCATAAGCCAAGGGTATATAAGAAGAGTTATCCCATGTTAAAGGGAACACTGGAAGATTTATCCCAAGAAAAATGGTACATGGGGTATTTATCCCAATAAAAAGGGTAAATGGGAGGATTTTTTCCAATATAAAGGGTTTATTGGAGGATTAACTCAAGCTAAAGGGTGCATGTGAGGATTATCTCAAGCCCAAGATGGTATACATGTGATTAACCCAAGCCTACTATGCGATGAATGCATCAGTGGGTATCATGGACGTATGATTTCTATACTTATGTTTGTAACATTAATTATGAATCATGATTTATAATCTATGTTTATTGGGTATGGTTTTCGTATTGATCCTGATTATACCCATATGCTCATCTTATTCTCACTTATGATCCTCAGTTGTTGTCGCTTATGTTTACCCTTACTAAGCATCTAAGATCACCCCTTTATTATGTTTCTATTTACCTGGATTATAAAGATATGAAAATTATGGAATTATTATAAGAATATATTATGTGAATAATTAGTGGGAGATTTTAATGACTTGTTATATTTTAAATAATTTCTTATATAGAAGAAAAAAGTCTATTAATTGAAAAATGCATGGTTTTTTGTGTTTCATGTTTTGTACTAATTCTCTATAATTATAAGAAAAAAAGGTATTTGTAATATATTATAATGAAATATTTTCTTTATTTTATTTAATTGATATGGTCATGCCCCTAGGGTGTCATAATTGGAATTAGAGAAGGTTTAGATAACTTTAGAGGTTAAGATGTTAGTTGAGGATAATTTAAGGCTTGATAATTTAAGGTTGTCCATAATTTAAAAGGTATAGGTATCTTTTTATGTTAGTTGAGGTAATATTGAATATTTTTTGTTTTTTAGTGATTAAGATAAGATAAATTTTGTGAAAATCCTATAGATAAGTATAAGGTATAATTCTAAGTATTGGATAGCATCCAAAATAATTGGTAAAATATAGATTTTGTGGTCCACCTAGAAACTAAATCCCTACCTGGACACTAGAAAGTGGATATGATTGAGGAACATATGCACTTAGGGGTAATCAACCCAAAAAAATCTGGTTGAGTATCAATTTAATCTTCACCCTGATGTATAATGTGTGGCCCTAATACTGCACACCTAGATAGACACTCCTAGTGGATATCCTTTGGTTAATCACATTATATTTACAAACCATTATAAGGTATTTGAGTATGAAGTTAACTAATTAGGTTTGAAAACGTAATAGGAAAATCAACATGAATAACCAAGGATTAAACAATGATATTCAAAGGTTAAACTAAAAGTATACTATGTTATAAATTAATGTGTCATAGGGGGGACATCTTAGGATTGATGTCTTTATAATCATACTTTTATATTATCAAAACCATTTTGGTATTATTATTTTGTTAAAACAAAATCAAGAATATGAATTTGATAAAGGTATGTATCTAGAAACAACTATGTCTTATAACTGAATAAGGGAGCATACTTAAATGGTTCAAAATCTTAGTATATACCTATTATAATGAAAATGATTAGTTTTATAGTCTTAACTAATATAAGGAGGTGGATATATTAAAATAAATTAAATCTTGATACTCATATCTATTTTCACTAGTGAGTTATATTTATCGATGATATTTTGGTATATTTTAAAAAGTTTTGAGAATTATGTAAAGAATATAAGAATTTTTCTTCAGTAATTTTTCTTTAAAGGTTTGGAAACATATATTAAACGGTCTTAATAACCAATAAAAATTATTTTATGGAAGGTTTATATTTTTTATATAACTATTGGAGAACACATGGTTGGGGAATGGAAAAATATATGGTTTAATATATGCTTGATGATTAGGTAATGAAGAATTTATATATTTTCATAAAAGAGATCTAGATGGAATTGATAGCCTATAATATATTATTTTTTTAATGAAAAAGTGATCCATGGTATTTTTGGTAAATTTTATCTCATATTTTTTTATTATGATATATATTGACTAGCGTATGAATTTATAAACCAGTTGTTAAAGGTAAGAGTTAATTTCTAGAGGAATATATGATTTTGATGTAGTTTAATTTATTGTATATTCAAATGATTTTGGGAAAGTTATGTTATGGAGAATATATTAGTATGGTATATGTATATTAGGGTGCATGATTGTAGAATGATTAATGTTGTTTGGTTAAAGATAATTAAATTCATATATTATAATAGAGTAAGGTAGAGGACATAATAGAAATTATATTCTGAATGATGAATATTTTAAGAATACTCTCACCTACTTTCATCAGTGATTAATAATTAAAATTTCAAGGATGAAATTAATTTAAGGGGATATAATTTAATGACATGAGGTTTTGGATCCATTAAATTAATACAATCATCAATTGCTTGTGTAATACGTAACACCAAACTAACACAACACTCGAATAAAAAAAATGTGACATATTAAAATTACATGAAGAATATAATCATCATAATATAAAAATATAATAATAAATTGAAATAATTACATATCATTATTTTTATTTGATCAATATTTTAAAAATAATGTCTTTTAAAGAAACATTATTTAAAAAATATATATTATTTTACCTTAATAAGTTAAATTGATCGCAATTAAAATTTTATTATAATAGTTAATATTTAAATTTATAAATTAATATATCAACATTCAATTATTTATAAATTTATATGAAATAATATTAATGACACTTGAAATTCAAAAGGGATATTTTTTTAATAAAATTAGTTTTCATTTATAATCTATATTTTCATTTAAAAGATAAATTTATAAATTTTAGAATTTTAATTTAAAAAAATTAAATTAATTATTAGATTGAAAATTTCAACATTATCTTAGTATGAATTTTTTATATTTTTCTAAAATGGTAGATTTTTAGGTGAAAAGTGAAAAAATACCGATTTTTCTAATACCATCACTTTTATGATGTAAAATTATTTGAAACCATTTATATATATATATATATATATATTAAAATAAATAATTTAAAAATACAATTTTCAATTTATAAAACCAATGTTTAACATTTTGGAAACTTAAGTAATATTTTACTGTAAAAACTATTTTTATCCTATTTTATTAAAAATTAGTTTTCATCACTTATAGAGATTAAATCTAAAAAATGGATTTAATATTTTATAGAAACATGTTCATATTTTATAATACGTTCAATATAATTTTTAGGAATAAAATTATGATTACTAAGATTAAAGTTAATGACCATGATAATGGTGAAAGGGTTATTTTCAAATAATTGTTTTATTAATGTTTTGTGATTTTAATCTAATAAATTAAATTGAAATATTTAATATATTGAATTTTATGTGATTTTTACAAATATATAAAAATATATTTTTACTCATTAAATTTAAAAAAAATATTAAATAATATTAAGATCACTTAAGGGTTAAAACGACCTTTTTCTACAAAAAATCTAAATATTAAATTTTTTAATTTAAAAGTAAATTTTATCTTATTAAAAAAATTAAATTAGACTATATGAATCCTGAATTTGTTTTTATAATATAAAAATTTGGTTAGAATTGTTACCTTATATTTTTAATAAAATATAAACTACTAGGGTAAAAACTATTTACCAAGGAAAAAACCAAAATTGAAAAATATAAAAATCAAGTAGTAAAACATGTGTTAAAATGGGATGTGGAATATTTATTGACCTTATATCACCCAAAACCTTATTATTTATCACTTTTTTAACCATTTACCCTTTAATGGTGTCATTCCATTATTGAAAAATAATGGGTGTTAGTAAAAGTTCCATTTTCTTAACTTATAAAAGGGGATCAATTATACCCTCTCAAATTTTCACATTGACTTTGAAATTTCCTTAAAACCATACCCAATTTGTCTCTCCTAGAATTCTATTTCATGATATAAATATCATGGTCACTATAATTTATCCAAATACCTTCATTCCCAATGAGACTTTCTAAAGAACGTTCAAAGTCTCAAAGTGAATATTACTTTAACATTATCCTTTTCTTATTAATCTTTATCTTACAAAAATACCCTAACCATAGTAATTTAATGACCTAAGTATAATTATTATACTAAAGTTTTATTATATTAATTTCAAAAACATTATTTATTCCTTCCCATCCACTTATAAGAACAAAATAATATCAAGTGTATGTTTGTACGGACTACCACCTCTACAAAGAAGCGCACATTGTTTTCCATCACAACCTAACATAGATGAAATTAATATTTTATTTTTAAGATAAAAAAATGATATTTATGGAAATATTAATATTATATAAATATAATATTGTAAATTTTATAAGTGATATTAATAATAAATTTTCATAGTAAACCTAACCAGTTAAAATGAACTTATCGGAGTGCCTTTCCATAACTGAGTTCATTTTGTAATAGCCTATATAATTTTGAGTTGAAAGTTATATTGTATAATTTGATTTTCCTTAGTTTTTTAAATCACAAATAGTTTCTTAAAAACACTATTTTAATAAATTTTTATATCCCAAGTGTTTTTTATTGATTTTTTATAGAATTTATTCTTTTATACTGAATGAACAAATAATTCTAATATAAAAATAATATAAACTTCTATTACTCAATCCAATATGTCAGACTGAAGGTGCGTCTAATACATCAGATCAACTTTTATTTTGACTAGTGGTTATACTTATATCCTATCTATCATATTGAAAAGTCTTGACTATCGGACTGACATTAGTACTGATCCATCGAATTGACCTTTATTCGGTTTATCAGTTTTTCAAAAAATAAGGAAGTACATCAGACTATCCAATGTTTATAATCGGATTATATGTATTTTTTATATCAGATGGAATACATAATATTATTTTAATGGTGCTAAAAAAATTATGTCGGATAATGAAATTCTTAGCTTTCAAGTAGAATAACCAGATCATTGTGAGATGTCAAAGTGAAAGTTGTCTGAGGCCATTGCAACCAACTCTAAAATATAACTATTGGTGGTTTTCTTATAAATAGGAGGTCATTTGATAAGATGGGAGCTAATTCATTCATAGCTCAAGTCTTCTAAATATCACTATGTGTGAACATCTCATTCCAAATCTTTATAATCTTTTAGATGGTTGGATTTCTAAGGAATACTTATAAGGATTATAAATTCCTTAGAATACATTTGGTTTTGTATTCGCTTTCCAATAATGGTTACATTGAGGGATTCTGGGGAGAGGAAGACAGATGAATATGATCCATTGGATCGAGAGATTCTAGGGCTAAGACTAGTGAAGGAGAAATAAACAAAAGAAAATAAACAAGGTAAATAGAATGATGGATGATGAGTTCGAGAAAATCATTAATCATATGGCTCAAAAGAAACCTGAGGATCCTAAGTTTGGGATTGATAAGGCTAAGGCCTTAACTTTGAAGTTTCATAATAAAGATAAATTGAAGGAATTTGAAAATAAAATTAAATATAAGAAAGTATTATCATAGGAAAAATAGTATAAAAATAATAAAGGATTTAGAAAAGGCTTCTAAAAATCTAGTGTTATCAGTTTCCCCATTATTAGTGATTCAACCAACTCTTCAGATCTAGAAAAGTTCCTCATACTGATCAGAAAATTCTCAATGTTGATTTAGAGTTTATAGAAACTAAGTTGTTCATTTAAAAGTACCATTATTTTGTGATAATGGTAAATTGAAAGATGTTTCTATGGAATTGGTCCCAATTAAAGATCATAAGGTTATTTAAAAGGAAGAAACCAAATGTAGATAATAAAGTTAGTAAATGTTTTCTTAAAACTGCGAGGTAGTTATAGAAATAAATCAAAGAAGAAGAATAGGAAGAACGAAAAGATGAAGAATAAAAATAAGAAAAAAAATATAAGTAAGAGTTAAAGGAACAGAAAACATTAGAGACATTTTTATCTTCAACTCCATTACCTTCCCAGTCAGATAAGGATCCATAATTAGAAGAATCAAAAAAAGAAAAATTATATTCTAAAGAGGAATACAAGTCATATTCAAAATAAGAGGAAGAAAATAAACAATCCCACAAAAAAATACTAGGTGAGGTTGAATATGATAAATATGTAGATATTATGAAAGTTTTGGATAAAGAAAAACTTGGAGAAAAAAAGAAGGTAGATATCAGATCATGTCATCCAAAAGATCCTTAGAAACTATCAAAGTCATTAGAATCTAAAGAAACAGTATCCCAAAAATGATTATATTATATTTGATAAAATTTGAAAAGTTTAAGAGATTTGATACCCTATCTTCCAAACATATAGGAATGATGTAAACTAATTCAAAACGGCTTAAGTGAAAAAATCATAATCACTAGATTTTTTGATAAAATCGGTTGTGAATAATGAATATGACTTGAAATCTTTTAAAGAAAATACTAAGGTACAAAAAATATCTTAAAATAAAATGGTAAAGCGGAAAAATCAAATTTAAAATGATATAAAGGACTATGATTATCATTACATAGAAGTTAAAAAGTATTCTATTGAATTGGTAAAATCCTATGACAAGTTATCCACAAATGTCCCAGAAAAATTCAATTTTGTAGAAGAATTCAGATTCATGAATGATGATCATAATGAAGAAGTAAAGGATTTGAAATAAAATGTTCATAACTTAGAAGTATATAATAGTAGACTCATAACATTTGAAGATGAATTTTTCATTATAAAGGAATATAATAAGAAGATAAGTGAGGAGGTTGAAATCCTAAAGGCAGGGGTTCATAAGAAAATATTTATGAAAAATAAGATCATGAAGCTTGAGGCATTGTTCATACAAACTCAGAAGGATCATGATGATGTTAAAAAGATGAATGAGATTATAAAAAATTGTTAAATAAATAATGAACATTTTTATTTGAAATATTAATGTAGTGTTTTTGAAAAATTATCAATAAATGTTGAATGTGAATAATATTTTTATTCAAATCCTTATGTTTCAATGTCTACCAATTTTGTTTGGATTTAGGTTATTTATTTTATATCATGGATAAATAGTTAATTCACATATAATTGTTTATTATTTCATTAAATTTATATCTTTTTAGAAGGTTTAGTTCCTTCCCTAAATTTTTTTAAATCATAGAGGGGGATAAGTGTATAATTCTAAAGGGAGAAAATTAATGGGAGAAAGTTTTAGAGAATTTTCAAAAGATATTTTTAAAGGGTAGAGTTATAGAAAAACGGGATAAATCTATAAGAAGTACTTTTACAAAGGGGGTAATCCAAAGTATTATTTATTATCATCATAACATAAAGTTTCCATAAACTCAGGGGGAGTTAATATATGTAGTATATCATCAAATTTCATAAAATAAAAAAGGGTTGTAAGTTTTTAAATATTATTAGTTCTTCATATTAAGTATTGTGTTTTGTGCTTTCCAAAAAGGGAGATATTGTTAAGTCAAAAGTTATATTTTATAATTTTCTTTTCCTTATTTTTGGAAATCATAAACACTTTCTTAAAACACTATTTTACTAACTTTTATAAACCAAGTTTTTTAGTATTTTTTTGTAGAAAACATTATTTTATACCGAATAAATAAATAATTATAATATAAAATGAATATAAACTTTTATTAATCAATACGATATGTCGAACTCAAGGTGTATCAAATACATCAGATAAACTTTTATTCTAAGCAATGGTTATACTTATGTCCTTTATATCAGACTAAAAAATTCATGACTATTGGATGGACATTGGTATTGATCCATCGGATTGACCTTTGTTAAGTTTATCAGTTTTTCAAACAATAGGGAAGTCCATCAAACTATATAATGTTTATAATCAGAGTATATATATTTGTTTATATTGGGAATAAAACATAATAGCATTTTAATGGTGCTAAAAAAATGATTTAGGACAATAAAATACTTAGCTATCAGGTTGAAGATCCATATTTTTATAAGTTTTCAAAGTTCAAGTTGTCTGAGGTCATTGCAACCAACTCGGAAATATGACCTTTGGAGTTTTGCGTATAAATAGGTTGTCATTTGAAGAGCTAGAAGATGATTAATTCTCAACTCAATTCATCTAAATATCTCTCTGTATGAATATCTTGTTACAAATATTTTTAATATTTTTGAGATTTGTCATTCTGAGGAATCCTTATAAGGATTTTAAATTCCTTATAACACATTTTATTTTATATTCAATGTCCAATCATGGTTAGATCGAGGGCTTATAGTGATATAAATATGGATTAATCTGATCCATCAGATCAAGATCTCATGAGGATAGGAAGATAAATTCCAATAATCATATCAATGGCTTCTAGTGGATTCGAAGATAAAGATATATTGATCATAATATTGAGGGCTTTCCTGGTAAGGAAAGATAGACCTTTACAGTAGGTTTCAAAACTATGGATACCAAAGTCAAGGTTTATGAATTCCTTAACTCTTAATGTTAATGAGTGATTTATTTATAAAAATATTTCAATTCATTATTAATATTATAATATTTCATATTTATTACTTATACATGTTTTACTTTCCATTGCACATATACTTTAGAAAGTTAGTTTTTTACTTATCTTTCTAATATTACCTTTATCGGACTAACATTGAGACTAATAAAGTACTCCAATATAATAGGATGATTTTTGGTTATGATTTTAACACTGATAATTAGACAATACCTTATTTTTATAATTTTATACTTAAGAGGAATTTTTAATTTTAGTTTAATTTTTAAACTTCAATTCACCCCCCCCCCCACTCTTTTAGCCACTGTAAACTCTTACGATCCAATATATAACTATGTAAATTTTATATTAATAGAATAATAAAGGATATAAACCCCTAAAATTCTATATATTACAAATGTATACTAAAACACATTTATCCATGGTCAATATATGAAAATATGTTTCTATAAATTGATCAAACCACCACAAATAACCAACATAATAAAAAACTATATAATAAATAGAATAGAATATGATACTAACTGGTCATTAGTAATTGAAATATATTTTAATAAGGTTATTAAGAAGGTATATAATAAAATTAATATGATTATTCCATAATATAGGTGAATTCCTAGAGTGAATCATGAGAAAGGTATGGGTGTTCTATCTCAATTTTCTCCCCTTGAGACATAATCCTTATTATATACCATTTTTATTTATAATGGTGTATTTACTACCCATTTAATATTTTTTATAATTATTATCTTATATTTCATGATATTTAATGTTCTATTCTCAATTATTTCTCTCGTGGGGTTTTAACACGAAAATTACAATATTTATAAGGGTTTTTAATAACTCAATTTTCTTCCATTGAGTTACAAACTTTCTTATTGAACTCTATTCTTCCATGTTTGATTTATTCTAAATAATTAATAATTTTTATTATATTTCCTCTTTATTTTATGTAGTTATAAAATTATTCCTTTTAACATCACTATCAAATCATTATTACCAAAAATATTATGTAACCTAAAAGGGGTTTCTAGGTTTCAATTCATATTTCTTAGGACGTGATTCTTTTTAAGAACCAATTAACTTTTATATACTATATATAATTCTTATTTTTTATATTATATCATAAATTATCTTTTATTCATTTTATTTTTACTTCACTCTCAATATCTTTCTCATTCAAGAGGTTTTGATTTAAATGTTACTCAAGTTGTAAGGTTTATTTTCCCAACCTCATTTTAAAATTGAGATCTCTAAAATGTGATAACTCATCTAGGAAATTTTTATACACTTTCATTCCAATATCACAATAATTTTATTTCCCTATGGTTATCCTTGGTGATATTTTTTTCTATTTATCCTGTTTTAATTTGGAATTTTTATAATATTTTAAAATGATGTGGTTTCCAATCAATGTATTTTAAAAATATAAAAAATAGAGTTTCATTTTATGATCTAGTTTTTATCATTGACTCCACATTTTGTAGATTTCGCTATATTTAGTTATTGAAAAATTTATTTTCAACTAATTTGACTTTATTTCAAAAAAAATTAAATTATAATCATTTTAACATTTTCTTTATGCATTTTTTCATCCAAAATAATACCTTTTAGAATTTTTTTGTGAATATATATTTTGGTTGCCTTTATCATTTTTTATGAAAATTTATTTCTAAGTTTTTATGGTTTCTAAAATAAATTATTTTTTTCCTTGTTTTATGAGATATTTATTTTAAAATTATTTCAAAATATTAAAGATATTTCTTATTTCCAAAGTGATTTTTTTCAAAAACTCATAAAGATAATTTTTCATCTAATTCATTTTCATTTGATATATCTTATGCTTGATCAAGGATATTCTTAAAATATTACCACCCACCAGATTTTTATGGATGGATTGTGTAATGTTATTTTCTATCAAAGATATGATTTATTACTTCCTTTGTATTTCCTAACTATCCACTATGAATAGGAATAACTTTTCTCCCAATGTCTTTACTATGTGAATACCATATTTTCTATTTCTTTGATTAAAGGGTGTTCACTAAAATGCTATAAAATGATTGATTGGGGAAATTATTTACTTAATTATATACCCTTTAACTATATAGTGTAAATACTACATTCTTTATTATCTTGATTAAAGAGTGTTTACTAATAATTTTATTGAATATATTTGGATACAAATTTATTTTCCATGGGTTTGTCATGTTATGATTATTAATTGAATTATGAATAATTTATTTATGTGATTCCATTTCAAAAGTATATGAAACCCATTTTCTTCCAATGGGGTTTTCACAATATATTGAATGATTGGTTTCAAGTGGCACATATATGCTTGGATGATTAACAGGTGGGGTCTTATATGTCCTTATTATGCATTGGTAAATTTTATATTTCATAAGATCAAAAGGGTAAAAATTAGAATTTATCCCACACTAAATAGTACATGAGGGTATTTATCCCAATACAAATAGTAAATGAGATTATTTATCCCAAGCTGAATGGTACACAAGAAGATTTATCCCAATACAATGGGTACAAAGGAGGATTTTTCCCAATATAAATGGTACATTATGGAATTTACCCCAAGAAAAAGCATACGTGTAAGGATTTATCCCAAGTTAAAGGGTATACGAAAGGATTATCCCAAGACCAAGGGTACTTGGGAGGATTATCCCAAGCCCAATATGGTAAATGGGTGACTATCCCAAGCCTTTTATGTGATGAATTTATTAGCAGTTATCCTTGATATTGGATTTTTATGCTTATGATTATGACATATCTTATGAATCATGATTTATTATCTATTTTTTATGATTTTCTTATGTATCCTAATTATACTCATATTATATTATTATACTCAACTATGATCTTTTATTATTATCAATTGTTTTTAATCTTAATAAGTGTTTGAACTCGCAACTTTTATATTATTTTATTTCCCTCAAGTTATGAAGATAAGAAAAATATCAATGTATATAAGAATATCTTATGTGGAGAATTAGTGGGAGGAATTAAAAACTTGTTATGAATTAAGTAGTTGCTTATATAGTGGGAAAATTTTCATTAGTTGAAAGGCTTGGGTTTTTTTAGTTAATTTATTTTCCTAATTCTATAAAATTATTAACTTAATAGATATTGGGAATTTATTTTCATGCAATATTTTATTTATGGAATTTAATTGAGACAGTCTCACCTACCGTTAAAGGAGTGATATACATGAAGAAGAATGAATCAAATATAGTATTTATTTATAAGGTTGTCTCAGTTAGGTTTAGGAAAATGTTCAAGATAGACATAAGATTGAAGGACTTAGTCGGGGGGGACCTCGTACTATTAGCAGGGCCTCATCATGGAGTTTTGGCCAAAGAGAAAGTTGAGGGTCTTAAGGGAAACACCAACTTCAAGAACCTCAGGGGTATATTCCTTGGGGGAGCCAAGGATTATAGGATCAAGGTTGTGGGTCTGATATAGTAAAGGTATGTTTGGTTTTGTGTAAGTTATATAGTTTCACCAGATATAGATCATCATGTATAGATGATCGGATAGAGATCATCAGAAAGAGATGGCCAAAGGATATTATTAGATAAATATGACTAGATGGAGTTCATCAGATGATGTTCATCGAATAGAGATTATCATACAGAGTCTATCGAATAGAGATCATCAAAAAATACAATCATACTAAGTCATTTAAGAGATCCTATTATATAGATTCTATTGGATGGAGTTCCCTTAGATAGTGGTAACTAATTATTGAAAGTTTCATCAGAAGCTTCAAAAGTGTATTGGAGGTTTCCTAGATAAATAGAAGTTTGATTGTGAATCTCAGAGATTAGTAAAACTGTCTCACTGGTTAAAGACCTCTATAAAGATAGATGGTGGCCCATCTGAATGTGTGGATTTGTATACTAATTAGTGTAAGTTTATGAATCATGATATAAGACATTGTAAATATAGAGGAAGTGGGTGATGAGTTTTTTATTCTCATTTATCTCTTATAATGAAGATGTTTTTAGTGTTATTTTATGAATAAAAAATGTTTTTCTAGACCACATAAATCCTATTTTTATTGTTTGTTTTATTGTTTGTGTGAAGTGTTTTTGAAAAGTTTGTGTGGTGATTAGGTGGTAATTTATCCTAGTCCTTCTGTACAAACTTGGAAGGATGAAATTACCAAAAAAACCTTTTCTCTGGTGTTTTTTGGATATTTTTTTCATTGTGAAAGATAAGGAGATCGGACATATATCCATTTAGTTCATTAAGTGCCTATTTTTACAATTGATTCGTTGGAGAGATTAATTATTTCAAGGGTGTTTCTCATTATCAACAAGTTGTATCATAGGGATTTAGTTCTACTTCACTCTCTTCATTTATATTTTCTCATATCCTTGGTTTATATGTTGTTTTATTTCAATTGGTTTTAATATTATCATAAGAATGAATTTCTAGGAAGGGAGGGTTCGAATCAATAAGTTTTATGGAAGGGAATTTTCCTTTTAGAGAATGAAACCGGAGGATCTTTTGATATAGAAAGATCTTGATGCCCCTTTTTCCAAAGAATATCCTGAGAAAATGAAAAAGAAGTAATGGTAATGGTTTTATGGTAAGTATTTATCCTTGATCATGATTTATTTAGCTTGATCTATTTCCTTTAACATTATAAAGAATAAAACTAATACTGATGTTGTGAAATCATTGGATGAAATGTATGAAAACCCAGTGGATCTCGATAAAGTTTTCATGACACAAAGATTGTCTTGCTTGAGGTTATCTGATTATCTACTAAATGAGGCTAATATTAATTGTTAATATATATAATATTCATGTGCTTTATTATTCATAAACACCATTTTAGTGCATTTTACACTTTGAACATCATTTCACAGTATGATTGCAATTCCTTCTTAAAATGCACTATTATGTGGTAAATTTTTTAATATCATTTAAAGTACACAATGATATTGATATTATTTTTATATTTAAATTTTTAGTTTTCTAATTATATTGGGAATAATTCATACTTCTGTAGTGTTGGAAGATTCACATTAGGAGACCACCAAAATGGGATTTCATGCAAAAAATTCTGGAGAAGGCATATTAGACACCATCCCACTGACGAGAATGTGGGGCCCAACATATAGGCCCAATGAAGCCCAAATTTCATGGGATTATAGAAGAAATATATAGGAAAAAATCATTCTTCAGGAGACAATGCTAATTCGGCCTTCATGGTGGTTATTAAGGCGGCCCAATTTGGAGATAAAATTCTGGGCCAGATTCTGAGGCCCATAAAATCATTACACAAATTTAATCATATCTCAAAAAAATATTATTTTGGAATTAACTTTTATAGAGGGCTGGGGGAAATCCGGAGCTTCATTTGTGTATTCTATGGCCCACTCCAATTCGGCCATCTAGAAGGTCTTCCAGGTGTATCCGTTTGATGGAAGCAAGTTGGATGCCACCTCAGGTCAAGGATGGAAAAGTCTACTCTCTCTTAACTTTCCACACACCTATTCCCACCACCAATATTTTAGGTAACTTCTACTATTGTATGCTCGACCCAAGGCTTAAAATTTGCCTATTTAAGGCAGTGGTGGTAGAGGATTTGGGCATCCTTGGAGCATTGTCTTCATTGTAATGTTATTATGTCGGTTTGGCTTTGTAATGTTCTTCTTTCTCATGTAAGTTGTTTGAATCACCTTAGTTCTTAATAAAATTTCTTTATATCCTCTTATTCTATTTTTATTCTTATCACTTTGATATAATATCCTTAAGGTTTGAATTTATTCACACCATACATTGTGATATTCTTCACACAATGGTGGAGTGATTTATTTCTTTTTATTGTTTTTTTACTTCTCCAATTCCTCCCTCATGATTCTACTTTCCACTTCCATTGAAACCATAGAATCAATGGAGAGCTAAATCTTTTATGGGTTGATCCAAGAGAGTAGAAAGGGTCTGGTTTGGATGTTATTTCTCACTCCATTAATTTATAATAACTTCTTTTAATTGAGAATTTTGTTTGAAGATTTTTAAACTCCTTCATCCTTGTTGAATTTAAGGCCACACACTTCAAGTGATAATACGAACCTTTAACTTGAAGTGCTCAAAACCTTGATCCTTCAAGTGTATAGGTGATTAGTATTAAAGGGTGTGGGTATTAAACTAGTAAGTGGTGATGTTTTTGGATCTTCTTAAATGAAACCATCTCAAATATAAGAAATTGAAATCATTAAAAAAGGAATTCATCCAATCCACCCCAAGCGATAACCTATGATCAACTCATTATCTTAATTTGAATTAACTTAAATATGTTAGTGATTCCTTAAACCAATCTAAAATAAAACCAATTTTTCCACTTCATATCCAAAAACAATCCATATAATGTACGCGTTTGTAGGTTACTTCTTAGGTCTCTGAGGATTCGATAACCCAAGATAAACTACAAGGACCATTCTACCTTCATCTCTTGTGTAAATTTGAGCATGAATCAAATTTTACTATCATTACAGGGGACCCAAGTAAGTCATCTCAACACCCATTATATTCTCCCCCATTTCTTCTATTCTCACCCAAGATCTCTTATCTTTTCCCTTTCTCGTTTTTTTATTTTGGCGAATGTCCGCCGACACCCGCGATCAATCAAACCATCTAGTTAGGGTGGAAATTTCTAGGGTTGGGGAGTCAAGGGAACCTAGGGGATTGTTTCCATTAGATCCCAATCCTCATGATATTCCAGAGTCCAAAATTGAGCCCATTTCAATGGAATTTCTTCAAAGAAACCAACTCATAAACCCAGGTTGAATCCAAAATGGGAATCCAAATGAGGCAGCCCCAAACTTGGGGAATGCGGTCGATCAAACCATGAATGACTACCTCACACCTTCCTGGACCAATGACCCCTCATGAATTAGACACAATTACCTAGAAGTTGCCAACTACATATTTAAACCCCATGTCCTAAACCATCTTCCCACATTCCATGGAATGGAGTCCGAGATGCCCTACCTTCACGTTAAGGAGTTCAATGACATTGTAGAAACCATGTGTCCCCCACATCAAATAGAATCAGATAAGTTAAGTATATTTCCTTTTTATTTAAAGGATCGAGCTAAAAATTGGATAAAAAATTTGAGACTATCATCCATAAACTATTGGGACCAATTACAGAGAGAATTATACAAAAAATACTTTCCCCACTACAAAACAATTACACTTAAAAATAGCATCCAAAACTTTTTTGAAAAAAAGGGAGAGTTATTCTATCAAACATGGGAGAGGTTCAAAGACACTCTAAACATGGTTCCACACTATGGTTTTTCTATTACTGAACAAGTGAGAATTTTCTATGAAGGGTTGGGTCCGAGGAACAAATAATTCATTAACATGATGTGTAATGGAACCTATAAAAACAAAGCCCCAAATGATGCTTACGAGTATCTGGAAAGCCTTGATGAACAAAAAAAAATGTGGAGAACTTCACCTTATTGCGAAAAGCCTCAAAGAACTACTGAAATTTATACATTAAGAGAAGAGGAAATTCTTAGGGCTAAACTCGTAACACTCTCTAGGAAGGTTGAAGAGATAGTCCTTAGGAAAGTCCATTAAATCTAAACTGTAGACCCTGTTTGCACAATTTGTGACAAACATGACCATAAGATAGACAACTACCCAACCATTCCATCAATCAAGGATATTCTTTTAGGATGACCCCTAGTGGAAGTAAATGCTTTGAACTTTCAAAATCCTCAATACCAAAACACCTTCAACCAAAGGTATAATGACCACCCAGGCTTCTGTTAGAAAGATAACTAGAAACCTAGCCAACCAAAGGGACAAAATACTTACCCCCATTAGAAATACCAAACCCATAACCAGTTCCAAACCCAACCTATCTAATAAAAACAGCCACCTGTCCATTTTCAACAAACCATCCCACCTCCAAAATATCCCTCTGGGATAAACCAATCTTCTCAAGCACCAACTCAAACTGTTCCACAAAGCCTACTAGAACAACTGTTCAAACAAATGGAAAGGATGAACTCGGAAGTATCTTCCCTAAAACAAGAACTTCAAACCATCAAAAATGGAAAGGCACCCATGCCTACTCAGGTGGTACCATCCTCAACATCAAGGGGAGATTCAGGTTGTACTCAAACAACTCATGAACAATTAAAGGTTGTGACTATTTTATGAAGTGGGAAATCAATTGAGAAACCTAAAAAAATAATGCAGAACCCATTTGAAGATTCTAACTTGGATGAAAATTCAAATGAACCAAATGATCAAACTAAAAAATACGATAACATTTTCAAAGAAACAACTCTTCAACAAACAACCCCACAACCTGCACCATTTCCTCAACGCATGAGGGGGAAAAGCAAGCCTGAATTGATTGAAACATTGAGGGAAATCTTCTCACAAGTCAAGTTGAATATTCCTCTTCTTGATGCAATACAAACCATACCTACCTACTCAAAGTAACTTAAGGACTTGTGAAATTTTAAAAGAAAATTTTCACATAAAAACCAAGTCCTTTTGGAAGCTAATGTGAGTACCGCCATTCAAGGGACCATTCCTCCTAAGTTGAAAGACTCGGGTTTCCCTTACATCAATGTTTAACTATGAGAGATAAAAGTTATCAGGGCCATGTGTGACCTAGGTGCTAGTTTCAATCTCATCCCCTATGTTGTGTACTTCCAGTTAGTCCTAGAAGAGATCCAACCCACATCTGTCACACTTCAACTTGTTGATCATAGCATTAGTGTTCCAAATGGGATTTTAAAGTAAGTTCTGGTAATGGTTGAAAACTTCATCTACCCTGCTGACTTCACTTTCCTTGACAACCATCCAAACATAGGAAATAAGGAACAAACCCCAATTATCATTGGTCTTCCTTTCCTTGAAACAATCAACTCTATTATCTGAGTCCGAAATGGTAATATGACCATCATGTTTGGAAACATGAGTCTAGACTTCAACATCTATAATTCAAGCTCACAAATAG
Source organism: Viscum album (assembly GCA_963277665.1). Taxonomy (NCBI): domain Eukaryota; kingdom Viridiplantae; phylum Streptophyta; class Magnoliopsida; order Santalales; family Viscaceae; genus Viscum; species Viscum album. The sequence continues at coordinate 645,290,168 of OY728135.1, read as the reverse complement.
AAGATTATGAGGACATTCATGAAGTAAACATGATAGGAATCATTGATAATGAATCTATATAACATAGAGGAATATTTGATGGATGTTTAAGTCAGGATGAGATTGATTTCCTTTTTCACATGAAGGAAGTTTATCTCCTAAGCTTGAATCATTTTCAAATTACTCTTATGATGAAGTCTTAGGTCCAACAATTAGTGAAACATTTCAGAAAATCACTTTCATGGAGATCAATCAAACATCCTTCCCTAAATTAGATCAAACCAATATTATAGCTGAAACTTCTACACATGGAGAATCAATCCTATCTAAAAATATAGGAAACAAAATTGATCTTGGTCCAATGTCCCAATCTTCTGCTGAAATTATAAACCAACCTGATCTTGAATTGAAGGAACTTCTTGTTGCACTCAAGTATGCCTTCCTAGGGGACAATCAAACACATCCAATTGTAATTTATTCTTATCTTCAAGACAATCATGAGAGGATGACTCTAGATTTCCTTAGGAAACATAATAAAGCCATTGGTTAGAGCCTGTCTGATATTCCTGGGATTAGACCACTTATCGGGACTCATAGGATTGTTCTGAAATCTGATTCAAAGCCATGTCATCAACCTCAACGGCGACTCAATCCTAATCACATGGAGGTGGTAAGGAAGGAACTTCTAAAATTTTTAAAATCTCGTATCATATATCCCATAGCTAAGAGTGAGTGGGTCAGCCCAATCCATGTGGTTCCCAAGAAGGCAGGAATCACAGTGATAACCAATAAGGATGGAAAGATTTTTCCAACTAGGGTGAGTAGTGGCTGGAGAGTCTGCATTGACTATAGGAAGCTAAACTCATTTACCAATAAGGACCATATACCCTTACCATTCATTGACCAAGTCCTTGAGAGAGTGGAAGGTTATGCCTTATGCTATTTCTTAGATGGGTACTCAGGGTATAATCAGATTGAGGTATCCCTAGAGGATCAAGGGAAGACTACTTTCACCTATCTATTCAGCACCTTTTCCTCCAAACGCATGCTCTTCAAGTTTTGCAATGCCCCTGGAACCTTCCAGCGGTGCATGATGGGAATCTTCCCAGATATGGTAGGGGATTTTCTATAGGTCTTCATGGATGACTTCTCTATCATTGGGGATACATTTGAGGGATGTCTGAGGAATGTGGAGAGAGTATTTTCAAGATGTGAAGAAAATAAACTGGTCTTAAACTGGGAATGATTTCATTTCATGGTTAAAGAGGGACTGGTTCTAGGCCATCTGGTCTAAGATAGGGGGATTGAAGTTGATAAAATCCAAGGTTGACATCATTCATCACCTTCCATCACCCAGAACTGTTAAGGAAGTGAGGTCTTTCTTAAGACATGCTTGTTTCTATAGAAGATTCATCAAGGGCTTTAGTTAAATCTTTCATCCCCTTTTTGCTCTCCTAGTAAAGGATGCTCCATTTGTTTGGACAGAAATTTGGGAGGGTTTATTCTCAACCCTCAAATTCTCTCTCACCTATCCTCCCATTATGAAATCTCCAAATTGGAACCTTCCTTTTGAACTTAAGTGTGATTCCAGTGACTTTTTTATAGGATCTGTGTTAGGAAAACGTTGCAATAAAACTCCTTATGTCATTGCTTATGCAAGAAAATCCTTAAATGATGCCCAAATCAACTACACCACCAGTGAAAACAGTTTCCTGCTGTTGTATTTTAATTAGAGAAATTTAGGTCCTACCTCTTAGGATCCCCCATCACTGTGTTCACTGACCATTCTACACTAAAATACCTCTTCCAAAAACTATATTCTAAGGCTATACTAATTAAGTGGATCCTTCTCTTACAAGAATTTGACCTCACAATCAAGGATAAAAAGGGCGTTGAAAATTTTTCAGCTGATCACCTCTCTAGGATGGAATTCAAAGACAAATCAAGTCACCTTTCTGTGTCTAATTCATTTCATGATGAACACCTATACTTTGTGAGTGAATTCCCTCGTTATGCCGATATAGCCAATTTCTTAGTTACAGGAGTCATTCCAAAATTCTTAGGGAATCAAGCTTAAAGGAATTTCCTTTCTAATGTTAGACACTATGTGTTTGATGATCCATACCTATATAAGTTCTGACCTGACCAAGTCATTAGGAGGTGTGTCCCAGAATCTGAACAATAGTCTATCCTTAAATTTTGTCATAGTGATGCATGTGGAAGTCACTTTTACTCTAAGAAAACATCTGCTAAGATTCTTAAGGGTGGTCTCTTTTGGCCCACCCTCTCAAGGGACTCCTACACATTTTTTCAAAGTTTTCCTAAGTGTCAAAAAGTAGGGTCAATCACAAAAATGAATCAAATGCCACTCACTCCCATATTAGTGATTGAAATCTTTGACTGCTGGGGAATCGATTTCATGGGTCTTTTCCCAAAATATAGGGGATACCTCAACATCTTCTTAGCTGTTGATTATGTCTCAAAATGGGTTGAATCCATTCCCACCAAGTCTAATGACCATCAGGTTGTGATCCGATTTCTAAAAGAGCACATATTTTCTCGATTTAGAATTCCTAGGGCTATAATCAGTTACCAAGGAACCCATTTCTGCAACCATCCCTTCTCTTCACTCATGTCTAAGTATAGGATTTCTCACAAGGTTTCGACTATGTACCATCCTCAAACCAATGGTCAAGTTGAGTTAGAAAATAGGGAGATTAATAATATTCTTGAAAAAACTGTCAATCCTTATAGGAAAGATTGGTCTGAGAAACTCTCAGATGATCTTTAGGCATGTCTTAAAGTATACAAAACTATCCTAGGAATGCCACCATATAGGTTTTTTTATGGAAAAATATGTCATTTACCTGTTGAAATTGAGTATAAGACTTTTTGGGAAATTAAGAAAATAAATTATGACCTCTCATTGGCCAGAACAAAAAAGGAAATTATATCTCAATGAACTTGAGGAACTAAGGGTGGAGGCTTATGAAAATTCAAGGATCAATCAAGATAGAGTTCAAGCATACCAATCTAGGAATAACAAAGTCAAAAAAATTGAACCAGGAAAATTCGTGCTCTTGTATACTTCAAAACATCATTTACACCTGGTAAAGTTAAGGTCTAGATGGTTAGGTCCTTTCATAGTGCATCATGTGTACCCCCATGGGGCAGTAGAGGTTCAAGATCCCACAAGTGGTTACATTTTCAAGGTCAATGGTCAAAGGTTAAAACCATTCATTGAATCATTCAACAAATAATAAATAGAGGTTGAGTTAACTGAGCCAACCTATAAACCAAGAAAAAATTGATAGATTTAGGATCTATGTTGAGATAACGACATTAAACAAAAGTGATACATGGGAGGAAACTCATGGTTTTCATGTTTCCAATCTTTTTGGAATCATCTTTATTTTTCAAATAGGATTAATTAATCATTATAACATTTAAAAATAAATAAAAAATAGATTGTTGACCCATTCTTCTATTATGAGTACGGATGGGTATGAAAGGGGAGGACCATATTCATCTATGTCACGTGGTGTGATCTGTGAGTAATACCTTACCAAGAAATTTAAAAAGAAGACAATGTATCATCAGTTTGTTTTATTTTTATGTGTTTGTATGTTAAAATAAAAACACAAATATATATATATATTAATAATTAAAAATAGGACAATTCATAGGTCATGGGTCAAACCCCGTTACAACCGGTGAAGCCGCGGGGAATAGAACCCAGGACCAAAGGGAGACAGGGGCACATGCTTACCGCTGACCTACGACTTATTATGCTTCCTTATTCTATAAATTATATATATATACTTATATTTTACTTTTTTTTATTAAATTAATATATATATATATATAGTTTTGTTTTTTTGGTTTTTTGTTTTCATTTTTCCACTAGGGAACTCCCTGAGTGACATGGAGATCAAAGGAGTAAATTGGATCAGAAAGAACTTCAACTTCAACCACCAGGTGACTTTGTTCCATGTTTATTATTTCAAATTCCTTTTAGAACTCATCTCTTATATCTCTACCCCCTTATAAATTTTATTTTATTTAAACACTAGGGACAGTGTTATTTTAAGTTGGGGGGAGATGAAATAAAAATTTTGCTTTTGTGTGAAAAAAATGATTTGAAAAAAATGTGTGTAAATGGAAAGAAAAATTATTTTAACTTTGAACATGGTAGTACACATTTCACACTTTGAAACTTAATATCAAAAAATTTATCATGCCATGATTATTATTTTAATCCATATATAATTTCATGATCATAGATATTTTGGAAAGTGTGGCTGTCTAATGTGAAATTTCATCGTTTATATTTTCATCCAAATAAAAAAAGATCACAACGCACATCCTTTGGATAGTGGGGTATTAGTTTGAGTTCTTGGGGTCTCCAAAATAAATAGCATAGGTTTGGAAATCATTTTATTTTTAATATTATTATTCAATAAAAAATTAAAAAAATAATAAATTTGCGTGTAGAGAAATGAAATGACCTAATGCATGGCTTTCGGCACTTGGGGATCATGACTACATAGTTGTCTAGTCCAGAGTTCATAATTTTATCTCTATTTTTGGTAATTTGAATTTGTTTTTGACTGATTTAAGTCGATATTATATTCGAGTATGTGGGCTTCACTTGGTGCCCTAAGGTCTTTGAGCTTGGGAGTCATCGGCAAAGTCTTGCTATAGGGGCTGACTCTTTTGAGTGAAATTACAATTACCATGGAAAAATTGAAAAAACAAAAAAAAAATACAATAAAAAAATGAATACTCATCCCAATATTAAACTGTGATTCCACCTAGTGCTTCCATCATTTCCCTCTTGAATAAAGATGAACCCCCATGTCTAATGCGATGCACAACACATCATCACTCTTAATTGATATTTAATGAAATATGGCGATGAATTTAAACAAAGGAATGGGCTTGGTATTGGGATCTAATTATGAAAATATCTTGTATTAAAATATTTTTATGGGTTTCATGATTTTTTGGTATAAGGTTTTTTGGTGATCATTGTGCATTAAAATGTTTTTGGGGAAGGGAATTTGAATTTCATATTTTTGATATATATTTTTCTCAGGACTAGAAAAACTCAAGTTGGGGATGTGATTATCCACTAAATTAGGCTACTATTAATTGTTAATATATATAATATTCATGTTATTTATTATTCATAAACACTATTTTAGTGCATTTTACACTTTGAACATCATTTCACATTATGATTGTAATTCCTTCTTAAAATGCACTATTATGTGGTACATTTTTTAACATCATTTAAAGTACCCAATGATATTGATTTTATTTTCATATTTAAATTTTAAGGTTTATAATTATATTGGTAATAATTCATACTTGTGGAGTGTTGGAAGATTCACATTGGTAGACCACCAAAATGGGATTTCATGCAAACAATTCTAGAGAAGGAAGATTGGACACCAGCCCACTGATGAGTATGTAGGGATCAAAATAAAGGCCCAATTAAGCCCAAATTTCTTGGGATTATAGAATACATATAGAGGAACAAGTAATTATTCAGGATAAAGTGATAATTTTGCTTTCATGGTGGTTATTAAGGAGGACCAGTTTGGAGATAAAATTATGGGCCAGATTCTGAGGCCCATAAAATCATCCCACAAATTTATTCATATCTCAAAAAAAATATTATTTTGGGCTGAAATTTTACAGATAGCTATGGGATATCCTGATATTAATTTCTTTACTATATGTACCACTCCAATTCTTCCATCTATAAGGTCTTCTAGGTGTATCTGTTCAGTGGAAGCAAGCTGGATGCCACCTCGAGTCAAGGGTGGAAAAGTCTACTCTCTCTTAACTTTCCACCCACCTAGGCCCACCACCATTAATTGAGGTGACTTCCAATGTTGTAGGCTCTACCCAAGGCTTCAAAATTTCATATTTAAGGTAGTGTTGGTATATTATTTTGGAATCCTTGGAGCTTTGTTTTCATTGTAATGTTATTATGTCGATTTGGATTTGTAACGTTCTTCTTTCTCATGTAAGTTGTTCGAATCACCTTAGTTCTTAATAAAATTTCATCCTTTCCTCTTATTATTTTTTTATTCTTATCACTTTGATATATTTTCCTTAAGGTGTGAATTTATTCACACCATACCTTGTGATATTCTTCACACAATGGTGGACTGATTGCTTTCTTTTTTTTTTTTTTTACTTCCCCAATTCCTCCCTCATGTGTCTACTTTCCGCTTCCATTGAAACCATAGAATCAATGGAGGGAAAACTATTTTATGGGTTCATCCAAGGTAGCAGAAAGGGTCTAGTTTTAATGTTATTTTTCACTCCATTAATTTCTAATCACTTCTATTAGTTGATAATTTTTTTTAAATATTTTTAAACTCCTTCATCCTTGTTGAATTTAAGGCCACACACTTCAAGTGCCAATACGAACCTTTACCTTGAAGTGCTCAAAACATTTATCCTTAAAGTGTATAAGTGATTAGTATTAAAGTTTGTAGGTATTAAACTAGTAAGTGATGATGTTGTTTGATCTTATTAAAATGAACCCATCTCAAATATAATAAATTGAAATCATTAAAAGATGAATTCATCCAATCCACCCCAAGCGATAACCTAGGATCAACTCATTATCTTAATTTGAATTAACTTAAATCTGTTAGTGATACCTTAAACCCATCTAAAATCAACCCAATTTGTCCACTTCATAGCCAAAAATAATCCATAGAATTTATGTGTTTGTAGGTTACTTTTTAGGTCTCTAAGGATTCGATGACCCAAGCTAAACTACAAGGACCGTTCTATATTCATCTCTTAGGTAAATTTGAGCGTGAATCAAATTTTGGTGTCGTTTCTAGGGACCCAAGTAAGTCATATCAACACCCATTCTATCACTACAACAAAACTGGCCCCTAGCGGCGGTTTTTTTTCATTTGGCGGCGGTTTAAACCGCTGCTATAGGGTTTGGCGGCGGTTTACAAAAACCGCCGTGAAACTGGGCGTCGGCAATCTATTAGCGGCGGTTTTTACTATTTCACGGTGGTTTAAGAAAAGCGTCATAGATGCCTCTTTTCGTGACGGTTTTTGTCCATTTCACGGCGGTTTTATGCATAGATGATACTTTTTTTTCGCAACGGTTTTAACCGCCGCTATATTCTGGCATTTGATGCGCCTATGTCGCGGCGGTGAAAACCATCGCTAAATTTAAACATAATACATTTATCAGCGGTTATAACCGCCGCTAAATGCTGACCAGTAAGGCATTAGCGGCGGTTAAAACCGCCGTGAAATGTTGACCTGGAAAAAAAATAATTCTGCTCCTACCACACCACTGCCCTGAAAAACAAATCAAACCATAATATTGAATAGGAGACACCATACAAACAAATAACATGGTAGTATTCATTGAAAAATAGGATATGAGAAAATGTTGTATGTTATGGAGTCCAACCTAAGGAAAGGTATGTATCACAATTTGGTGAGTAACCAATCCATGTGACCCCCAAGATGTATATGTGTTTTTAGCTTCTTTAATTTCTTATGTGTTTTAAGAAGGGTTGATTTATATTATATGGATACTAATACTCTATATAATAAATGGTTATGAATTTTGATACAATTTATTTGATCATGCTAACCATGGTGATGTGTAATGATATGTAATTGGTTATGCTCTAAGTTGGCCGATATAACATCCATGGGTGGATTGTGATATGGGTTGGGTTTTTTTAACAATGGATTTGTGTTATGGGATAGAACAAATTATGTTTATATGGGTATAGAATTTGTTCCAAAGATGGATGTTTGAGTAGTTATAGAATGTATGTTATGGTATGGTTTGTTTTTTGTTTTGGGTTGGTTGTTATTCCCTACTATAGAAAATGGGTAACTTGTGAATTGGCGTGTGTTTTAGGTTGGACAACACGCTAACTGTGCATGGTGCTTGAGAGAGTATGGTTTATGATCTTGTAGGTTATACATGATTCCTATTGAGGATTTGAGTTATGTAATTGGATATGAGATAAGAGTTTCATGTATACATCCCAAGATGGTCATCATGTTCCAGGTTGTATGGGATGCATCATGATATAGTTGTTATTGAATTAGTTAAAGAAAATAGGTTTGAGTTTTTTAAAATTTCAACAACAACTTATCTAATGTTTTCCTAAATACCTTATTGGTGGAATTATACTTAACCAAACCAAATGATATTGATTTTTCACAATAGTTATTATCATAAGATAATGTCATTAATATATATGTGCATGTATGTGATCTTTATCCTTCAGGGGAAGTATGGTGTGTCGGTTTCTAGTTAGGATTAGTAACCTAGATTTCATAGTTGGATTGGGTATGGGATTTGTGATATGCATGAGAACCCTCGAGTGGGTATATTGGCCTATGATTTTCCTCGTGATATTTGATATGGGTTCATAGATTCTTCTCCATGGGTTGTATCCTATATAGGATGTGACATGTGAACTAGGGTTGAGAGAGACTAGTAATATTGAGATGTATCTTGGGATATTGACTATTGGAGTGTTCTAATCAAGTGAAATAGCGATTCTCATTTCCACCTGATTCGGGTTTTCTTGTATGTATGTAATCCAAGAGAGGACTTATCCTAGGTCTATGAGTTCATTAAATAAATGAAAGTAAGTTTAGACACTTTGTTCTATAGTGACGGTATATAGGTGGATTGTGGTTTGGTATTCAGTTAGTAATATCATTGTATTTGGTATTGTGAATGTAAAAGCATGGGTAGTGCTTGTGTTTTGTTAAGTCTAACATGAATAATTGACATGGTTATTTGGGGGATAAGTTAAGTTAAACTATGATTATTTGGATGTTATTGTAATGATGCATATTAGGTGTTTTAATAGAGTGTATACATGCTTAGATTCATGTTATACTGATAACGGTTAAATTTAGGTATTGTAGGAGGCTTCCAAGATACACTCTTTCCATGTCAGTAAGAGCGTGAGTTCTTTATCAGCATAATTGGTATGTTGGTTGTATAGTCTAAGATTATCCTTTCAGGTGGTGATTTGGGTAGTTATTAGGTGTATTTTTACTTGGTTAACATGTGGTTTATAATAATTGTTGGATTTTCATAGATCTCATAGATAGAGAGATTTAGTGATGAAGGTAATGTGACTATTGGGAATTTGGTCATGGGGACATTATCAATCCATGGTTGTTTCATGTGATGCTTTCCTAATGTATGGGTTTATTCAATTGCAGAGACGCCAGGTTTCTCAAGATGGTTAGTGCATTGGGATACCAAATGACACATATTTTGATGCATTTTTTATTACAATTAGATGGTCCTTGAACATTCTTCCTATAGTTTATACATTATTCTATGATACATGCGATATGTGGTCTCATCGCTTGTTTTATATCAACCTTAAACTAAAAACAAAATGGTATTCCTTGACCCATTTTAGTGGTGTAAAAATTTTAAGGCCATGATAGAGCCTTTTATCATTAACCTTTCATGCCTTAGACATTTATGGTCATGGGATTGGCCTTTTAGTGGGATACATATTGGATATGGATCCAATAGGGGTATGTCTATGCTAAACTAAAACATATTGGGCCATCAGATAGGTGCTTTATCTTCCACTTAGTAAGGAAATTGATTGAAAAAGGGAGTATCTAGTAAAAATTGGAATATATAAAACCAAGATGTTACCTAATAACTTCTTCCTTGTTGAGTGTTACATGGGGTGACTGTTCCTCCCTCCTGAGATTTTATTCTAAGGGGATATACTTTGGTTGTGATTATGGATATAGGTTGGGCATGTGTAGACCAACCTAGCGTAGACCTAAGGATGTTTAGGATTGACCTTATATTTCCTTAGATGTCCTCAAACAACACCCCATTGATGTGTGATCGAAACTGATCATAATGCATTTTAAACCTGAGACATTATGTGATTGTTTAGGCTTGACCTTAGATTTCCTCCAAGAGGAATGATGTTTCTCAATGGTTTCGTACACAACCAACCATATCAAAGTCATATTTCCTATGACAAAGAAGACTATCTGGGTACCAATCCATGTACTGAATATGGTGTGAGGTAAATTAAGTAGGCCACCACTAATGGTTTCTAATTCATAATCTAGTCCACGAATATAAAACAAACAATAGTGTGCAGGTATATCAAAATTAAGTGTCACTATAAATATAAATCCATGTCACACTCAGGTTTCTTAGGAGACACTTGGAACAATCTCAAACCTTAGAGATTTCATGTAAACATTGGTAATAATATCCACTTTGAAATGCACCAACCTAGAAAAGTTAGTGGAATACACTATAACAATAAATTCCCATTTTTATAATGTTAGAAAGTATCAGGTCTTTTCCACATGTAACATTTTAGGATAAAACTATAGTTTATATATTTTCTTGAAGGATTCCCACGTAATATCCTCATAAAATATAGCATGCACAACTGAGCCTCACCATTTCCTTCCCAATCCATCAAGAATATATGTTGACCCCCACACCTTAGATTCCTTGGGAATCTTTATAATTTTAAATCTCCTACCAATCTACTCAATCCTATCCTCATATTTCTAGATTCCATTATCACCATGAAAGATAGGTGGATTCTTGTTAGTAAATTATGAGTCATGATCCACTACTCCTCCTGGGTTTTTAATACCTTCATAACCAAAGTATGAATAGTGCATATTATAACTTCCACTAAAGAAGATACCACTAAGGGATTCTCCTATTAAACCCGTCTCACAAATCTATCACTTAGATTCATAAGACCTCTTCTAGTAGGAATCGTCTAACAAATACAAGATGAAAACCCCTTTAGTCATGAGAAAATTCCTAAATCATAGAACAACTTCCATAATCCATATTAATGATTTAAAATAATAATAATTTTATGAATTTGTGAATTTTATTAATGAAATATAAAACATAAGAAAGGAATAGTTTTTTTAAATAGACACCAAATCTAGTTTATTCAATCAACAACAAAGACCAAGTGACAATATTTTCCAAAATAACTAACCACCCATAGTAACTTGAATTCATACATGGAGGTGAGATGTCTAGGCACCATCCCACACATATTAAATAAATTCTAGTGCTACTAAATCTAGTCTACCAATGAAACTAAACCAAAACTAGGAAGTGTCGCAACATTCCAGGCTCAATATTCCTTTTGATATTAATTTATAAAGAACCGACTAGGGAAAACTAGGCAAGTCTCCCAAGAGGGTATTATACATGGAGATGTGTAATAAAGAGACATGAAAGTAGTATCTTGTTTTAGAGAATAAAGTTATGAAACCAAATTAAAATAAAAAATAAAGATAAACATCCATTAGTATAAAAAATTCAATCTAAATAGGCCAAACCATAAAGAATTTAGTCAACCAATTTTTGTGAGAAAAACCATTTTTGAAGAAAGACCTCTTTAAAAACATGTATATTTTCTATAAAATCCATTTAAATCCATAAATTTCATGAAACAAGCCAAAGAAATTAATAAGAATATAAGGAAATTTTAAATTAGAACCACTTGTATAGATACACCTACCTTATAAACATAAGGAACCTAAGATCCTTCGACAACATAAATTGGAAACAAGCATATATTCCTCAAATAGAAAAGGAATGAGGGAAAACCACAATGGATTGATTGATAACACAAATTATTTATGAAACCATCGAAACCATATCACACAACACTACCAAACCAAGAACATAAATGATAAAGAGAGTGAATGATATTACACGTACCCAAAGGAAGACAACCCACCACACTAGTGAACAAATGCTCCAAGAAAAGAAATCTGGTAGAGGAAGATACCCAATATTATCTAAAATCATTCTAGGATTTATGAGGGAGGTCTTCACATTGAATGGAAGAAGGGTAATATGTAAATCATGATAAAAACCATTGGTTCTAAATAATTAATGTCATGAACCCCTTTCATGGTGTGAATTCAACGATTTATAAAAATACCCAAAAATGTATCCTTAGTTTGAATTAATCCTAATCAACCCATTAAAAACTTGAAAATGTTTTATGACTTATAATTCTTCAAGCTCTAAACCAAACTCATAGTATCTACCCTGCAGTAGATTCACATTGTGTAACAAATTCATGATTCGAATCAAACAACCAAGAAATAACTAAAAATTACCAAAATAGAAGGTGATCGCGGGGGGCGCCGGGGGGTGCGGGGGTCTCCGGAGGCCGTGGGGGGTGCGGGGGTCGCCGGAGGGCGCGGGGGGCGTGGGGGGCGCGGGGGTCGCTGGGGGTCGAGGGGGGCATTGGGGGGGTGCAGGGTTCGCCGGAGGGCATGGGGGGCGCGGGGGGTGCGGGGGTCGCTGGAGGCCGCGGGGGGTGCGGGGGTCGCCAGAGGGAGCGGGGGGCATGGGGGGCATGGGGGTGCGCAGGGCGCGGGGGTCACTGGGGGTCTAGGGGGGCGCCGGGGGGTGCGGGGTTCACCGGAGGGCGTGGGGGCGCGGGGGGTGCGGGGGTCGCCGGAGGGCGCGGGGGGCGCGGGTGTCGTCGGGGCCGGGGGGGATCGGGGAAGAGGGGGGATCGGGGAAGAGGGGTGAGGGTTTGTGGGGGAACCACGGCAGGGGTAGGGGAAAGGGTCGTGGTTTTTTAAATAAAATAGGGTTTCGCGGCGGTTTATTAAAAACCGCCGCGAAACCTTTCACTGAAAATGTTTAGCGGCGGTTTTGTGAACCGCCGCCACAAAACCACCGCTAAACCCAGTTTTTTTTGTAGTGTATTCTCCCCCATTTCTTCTATTCTCACCCTAGATATCTTATCTTTTCCCTTTCTCATTTTTTTTCTTTTGGCGCATGTGCGCCTACACCCGCGATCAATCAAATCGTCTAGTTATGGTGGAAAGTCCTAGGGTTGGGGAGTCAAGTGAACCTAAGGGATTGTTTACATTATATCCCAATACTCATGATATTCCAAAATCTAAAATTGAGATCATTTAAATGGAAGGTATTCAAAGAAACTAACTAATAAACCCTAGTGGAAACCAAAATGGTAATCCAAATGAGGCAGCCCCAAACGTGGGGAATACGGTCGATCAAACCATGAATGACTACCTCAAACCTTCCTGGACCAATGCCCCCTCATGCATTAGACCCAATTACCTAGGATATTCCAACTACATCTTTAAACCCCATGTCCTAAACCACCTTCCCACATTCCATGGAATGGAGTCTGAGATGCCATATCTTCATGTTAAGTAGTTCAATGACATTGTAGAAACCATGTGTCCTCCACATCAACTAGAATCAGCTAAGTTGAGGATATTTCCTTTTTCTTTAAAGGATCAAGATAAAAATTGGCTAAATAATTTGGGACCATCATCCATAAACTCTTGGGACCAATTAAAGAGAGAATTATACAAAAAATAATTTCCCCACCACAAAACAATTACACTTAAAAAGAGCATCCAAAAATTTTCTGAAAAAGAGGGAGAGTCATTCTATGAAACATGTGAGAGGTACAAAGACACTTTAAACATGGTTCCACACCATGGTTTTTCTATTCTTTAACAAGTGATAATTTTCTATGAACAGTTGGGTCTGTGGAAAAAATAATTCATTAACATGATGTGTAATGGAACCTTTAAAAACAAAGCCCCAAATGATGCTTATGAGTATCTAGAAATCCTTGCTGAACAAAACCAAACATGGGGAAATTCACCTTATTCTAAAAATACACAAAGAACTATTGGAATTCATACACTTAGAGAAGAATAAATCCATAGGGCTAAACTCACAGCACTCTCTAGGAAGGTTGAAGAGATAGACCTTAGGAAAGTCCATGAAATCCAAAATGTAGACTCTCTTTGCACAATTTGTGACAAACATTACCATAAGACAGACAACGGACCAACCATTCCATCAATCAAGGATGTTATTTTAGGAGGACCCCCAGTGGAAGTAAATTATGTGTACTTTCAAAAGCCTAAATACCAAAACACCTTCAACCTAAGGTATAATGACCACTCAGGCTTCTGCTAGAAAGATAACCAGCAACCTAGCCAACCACAGGGACAAAATCCTTACCCCCATCAGAACTAACAAACCCAAAACCAATTCCAAAACCAACCTATCCAATACCAATAGCCGCTGTTCCATTTTCAAGAAATCATCCCACCTCCAAAATATCCCCCTAGGACAAACCAATCTTCTCAAGCACCAACCCAAACTGTTTCGCAATGCCTACTAGAAAAACTGTGCAAACAAATGGAAAGGATGAACTTGGAAGTCTCTTCCCTAAAACAAGAACTTCAAACCATCAAAACTAAAAAGGCACTCATGCCTACTCAGGCGGTACCATCCTCAACTTCAAGGGGAGAGTCAAGTTGTACTCAAAAAACTCATGAACAACTAAAGGCTCTAACTATTTTAAGAAGTGGGAAATCAATTGAGAAACTTGAAAAACTAATTCATAACCCATATGAAGATTAAAACTTGGATGAAAATTCAAATTAACCAAATGATAAAACTGAAAAATACGATAACATTTTCAAAGAAACAACTATTCAAAAAAAACCCCACAACTTACACCATTTCCTCAATGCATGAGGGGGAAAAGCAAGCCTAAATTGAGAGAAATATTGAGGAAAATATTCTCAAAAGTCAAGTTGAACATTCCTCTTCTAAATATAATCCAAACCATACCTTCCTACTCAAAGTACCTTAAGAAATTGCGCACTTTTAAAAGAAAATTTTCACATAAAAACCAAGTCATTTTGGCAGCTAATGTGAGTACCACTATTCAAGGGACCATTCCTCCTAAGTTGAAAGAACTGGGTTGCCCTTACATCAATGTTGAACTAGGAGAGAGAAAAGTTGTCAAAGCCCTCTGTGACCTAGGTTCTAGTGTCAATATAATCCCCTATGTTGTGTACTGCTAGTTAGGCCTAGAAGACCTCTAACTCACATTGTCACACTTCAACTTTCAGATCGTAGCATTAGGGTTCCAAAGGGGATTTTAAAGTACATTCTGGTAAAGGTTAAAAACTTCATCTACCCTGCTAACTTCCTTGTCCTTGACAACCATCCAAACTTAGGAAATAAGGAATAAACCCCCATTATCCTTTATCGTCCTTTCCATGAAACAATCAACTCTGTTATCTGAGTCTAAAATGGGAACATGACCATCACCTTTGGAAATATGAGTCTAGAATTGAACATTTATAATGTAATATCACAAATAGGGGATGATGAGAACATTAATGAAGTAAACATTATAGGAAGAATTGATAATGAATCCATAGAACATCGAGGAATATTTGATGGATGTTTTAAGTTAAGATGAGATTGATTTCCTTTTTTCACATGAAGGAATTTTATCTCCTTTTCTTGAATCGTATTCAAATTACTCTTATGGTGAATTCTTAGGTCCAACAATTAGTTAAACCTTTCAAAAAACCACTTTCATGGAAACCAATCAAACATACTTCCTTAAATCAGATCAAACCAATATTGTAGCTAAAACTTCTGCACATGGGGAATCAATCTTATCTAAAACTCTAGGAAACAAAATTGATCTTAATCCAATGTCCCAATCTTCTTCTGAAATTCTGAATCAACCCAATTTTGAATTGAAGGAACTTCTTGATGCACTCAAGTATGCCTTCCTAGGGGAAAATCAAACACATCCAATTTTCATTTCTTCTTATCTTGAAGCCAATCATGAGAGGATGATTCTAGATGTCATTAGGAAACATAAGAAAGCCATTGGTTGGACCTTGTCTGATGTTCCTGGGATTATCCCACTTATCAGGACTCATAAGATTGTTCTGGAATATAATTCAAAGTCATGTCGTCAACCTCAATGGTGACTCAATCCTGATCTCATGGAGGTAGTAAGTAAGGAACTTCTGAAATTGTTAAAATCTGGTATCATATATCCCATAGATGAGAATGAGTGGGTCAAACCAATCCAAGTGGTTCTTAAGAAGGTAGGAATCACAGTGATAACCAATAAGGATGGAGAGATTCTTCCAACTAGGGTGAGTAGTGGCTGGAGAGTCTGTATCGACTATAGGAAGCTAAACTCATTTACCAAGAAAGACCATTTCCCCTTACCATTCATTGACCAAGTCCTTGAGAGAGTGGAAGGTCATGCCTTTTACTATTTCTTAGATGGGTACTCAGGGTATAATCAGATTGAGGTATCCTTAGAGGATCAAGGGAAGACTAATTTCACATATCTATTTGGCACCTTTGCCTTCAAATTCATGCCCTTAGGGTTATGTAATGCCCCTGGAACCTTCCAGTGGTGCATGATGGGAATCTTCTTAGATATGGTGGGGTATTTTCTAGAGGTATTCACGGATGACTTCTCTGTCTTTCAGGATATATTTGAGAGATGTTTGAGGAATGTGGAGAGAGTCTTTTCAATATGTGAAGAAAAGAATCTGGTCCTAAACTGGGAAAAATGTCTTTTCATGGATAAAGAGGGACTGTTTCTAGGCTATCTGGTCTCAGGTAGGGGGATTGAAGTTGATAAATCCAAGGTTGACATCATTTTTCACCTTCCATCAACCGTAACTATTAAGGAAGTGAGGTATTTCTTAGGACATGCTTGTTTCTATAGAAGATTCATCAAGGACTTTAGTTCAATCTCCCATCCCCTTTGTTCTATCCTAGTAAAGGATGCTCCATTTGTTTGGACAGAAAGCTGTGAGGGTTCATTCTCAACCCTCAAATCCTATCTCACCTGTCCTACCATTATGAAATCTCCAAATTGGAACATTACTTTAGAACTTATGTGTGATTACAGTTACTTTGTTATAGGAGCCATGTTAGGACAACATTGTAATAAAAATCCTCATGTCATTTCTTATGCAAGAAAATCCTTAAATGATGCCCAAATCAACTACACCACCAATGAAAAAGAGTTTCTTGTTGTTGTATTTGTGTTAGAGAAATTTAGGTCCTACCTCTTAGGATCCCCCATCATTGTGTTCAATGACCATTCTGTACTAAAATACCTCTTCCAAAAACAAGATGTTAAGGATAGACTTATTAGGTGGGTCCTTCTCTTACAATAATTTGACCTCACAATCAAGGATAAAATGGCATTGAAAATGTTATAGTTGATCACCTCTCTAGGATGGAATTCAAAGACTACTCAAATCGCCTTTATGTGTCTGATTCATTTTTTGATGAACATCTATACTCTGTGAGTGACTGCCCTTGGTATGCTGATATAGCTAATTTCTTAGTTAAAAGAGTCATTCCAAAATTCTTAGGGACTCAATATCGAAGTAAATTCCTTTCTGATGTTAGACATTATGTATTTGATGATCCATATCTCTATAAGTTCTTCCCTGACCAAGTCATTAGGAGGTGTGTCCCAGAATATAAACAATATTCCATCCTTAAATTTTGTCATAGTGAGGTATGTGGAGGTCACTTTTACTCTAAGAAAACATCTCCTAAGATTATTCAGTGTGGTCTCTTCTGGCCCACCCTCTCAAGGGACTCCAACACATTTTGTCAAAGTTGTCCTAAGTGTCAACAAGTGGGGTCAATCACAAAAAGGACTCAAATGCCACTCACTCCCATCTTAGTGACTGAAATCTTTGACAGCTGGGGAATCAATTTCATGGGTCCTTTCCCAAACTCTAGGGGATACCTCAACATCCTCTTAGCTGTTGATTGTGTCTCAAAATGGGTTGAAGCCATTCCCACCAAGTCTAATGACCATCAGGTTGTGATCTAACTTCTGAAAGAGCACATATTTTCTCGATTTGGAATTCCTAAGGCTATAATCAGTGATCGAGGAACCCATTTCTGCAACCATCCCTTCTCTTCACTCATGTCTAAGTATAGGATTTCTCACAAGGCTTCCAATGTGTACCATCATCAAACCAATGGTCAAGATTAGTTAGAAAATAGGGAAATTATTAATATTATTGAAAAAAATGTCAATCCTTCTAGGAAAGATTGGTCCAAGAAACTCTTGGATGCTCTTTGGGCATATCGTACAGCATACAAAACCATCCTAGGAATGCCACCATATAGGTTGGTTTATGGAAAATCATGTCATTTACCTGTTGAAATTGAGCATAAGGCTTTTTGGGAAATTAATAAAATAAATTATGACCTCTCATTGGCCGGAACAAAAAGGAAATTAAATCTCAATGAACTTGAGGAACTAAGGGTGGAGGCTTATGAAAATTCAAGGATCAATCAAGCTAGAGTTCAAGCCTACCAATCTAGGAATATCAAAGTCAAACATTTTGAACTGGGAAAATCCGTGCTCTTGTATAGTTCAAAACTTCATTTACACCTAGAAAAGTTAAGGTCTAGATGGTCAAGTCCTTTCATAGTGCATCATGTGTACCCCCATGGGGCAGTAGAGGTTAAAGATCCCACAAGTGGTTACATTTTCAAAGTCAATGGTCAAAGGATAAAAACATTCATTGAATCATTCAACAAACAAGAAATAGTGGTGGAGTTAACTGAGCCAACCTATGAACCAGGAAAAAATTGATAGATTTAGAATCCATGTTGGGATAACGACATTAAACAAAAGCGCTGCATGGGAGGCAACCTGTGGTTTTCATGTTTCCAATATTTTTAGAATCATATTTATTTTTCAAATAGGATTAATTAATCATTTTTATATTTAAAAATAGAAAAAAAAATTGACCTATTCTTCTATTATGAGTATGGATGGGTATTAAAGGGGAGAACCATATTCATTTATGTCATGTGGTGTGATCCTTGAGTAATACGTTAACCAGAAATTTAAAAATAAGACAATGTATCATTAGTTCATTTTATTTTTATGTGTTTGTAGGTTAAAATAAAAATACAAAAAAAAAATATGTTAATAATTAAATAAAAGTACATGTCATTGGTCGTGGGTCAAACCCCGTCACAACTGGCGAAGCTGTGGGGAATCGAACCCGGGACCGAAGGGAGACAGGGGCGCACGCTTACCACTGACCTATAACTTATTGTTCTTCCTTATTCTATAATTTATATATATACTTATATTTTACTTTTTTTATTATATATATATATATATAGTTTTGTTTTTTTGTTGTTTGTTTTCCTTCTTCCACTAGGGAACCCTCTGAGTGACATGGAGATCAAAGGAGTAAATTGTAGGAGAAAGAACTTCAAATTCAACCACCAGGTGACTTTGTTACATGTTTATTATTTAAAATTCCTTTTAGAACTCATCTCCTCTATCTCTACCCCCTTCTAAATTTCATTTTCTTTAAACACTGGGGACGGTGTTATTTTAAGTTGGGGGGAGATGAAATAAAAAAAAATTCTTTTGTGTGAAAAAAATTGATTTGAAAAAAATGTGTGTAAATGGAAGGAAAAAATTCCTCTAACTTTGAACATGGTAATACACATTGAACAATTTGAAACTAAATATCAAATAATTTAGAATGCCCCAATTATGATTTTAATCCATATATAATTTAATGAGAATAGATATTTTGGAAAGTGTGGCTGTCTAATGTGAAATTTCATCATTTATATTTTCATCCAAATAAAAAAAGATCACAACGCACGTCCTTTGGATAGTGGGGTATTAGTTTGAGTTCGTGGGGTCCCCCAAATAAATAGAATAGGTTTGGTGATCATTTTAGTTTTAATATGGGTATTCAATAAAAAAAATTAAAAACAATAAATTTGCACGTAGAGCAATGAAATGACCTATTTCATGGCTTTCGGCACTTAGAGATCGCGACTCCATAGTTTTCTGGCCCAGAGTTAGTAATTTTCTCTCTTTTTTTGGTAATTTGAATTTGTTTTTGACTGAGTTAACTCGAGATGATTCTCGGGTATGTGGGCTTCACTTGGTACCCTAATGTCTTTGAGCCTAGGATTCATCAGCAAAGTCTCACTACAGGGGTTGACTCTTTTGAGTGCAATTTCAATTACCATGGAAAAATTGAAAAAAAAACAATAAAAAATAATACAATAAAAAAATTTTGAATACTCATATTAATATTAAAATGTGATTCCACTGAGCACTTTTATCATTTCCCTCTTGAAGATGAACCCCCATGTCTAATGAGATGCATAACACATCATCACTCTTAATTGATATTGGATGAAATATGGTGATGAATTTGAGTAAAGGAATGGGCTTGGGATTAGGATTTTCTTATGAAAATATCTTGTATTAAAATATTTTGATGGGTTTCATGTTTTTTTGGTATAAGGGTTTTTGGCAATCATTGTGTATTAAAATGTTTTTGGAAAAGGGAATTCGAATTTCATATTGTTGAGATATATTTTGCTCTGGACTAGAAAAACTCAAGTTTGGGGGTGTGATTAGCCACTAAATGAGGTTAATATTCATTGTTAATATATATAATATTTATGTTCTTTATTATTCATAAACACTATTTTAGTTCATTGAACATCATTTCACATTATGATTGTAATTCCTTCTTAAAATACACTATTATATGGTACATTTTTTATCATCATTTAAAGTACCCAATGATCCTGATTTTATTTTCATATTTAAATTGTCAGGTTTCTAATTATATTGGGAACAATTCATACTTGTAGAGTGTTATAATATTCACATTGGGAGACCACCAAAATGGGATTTCATGCAAACAATTTTGGAGAAGGCATATTGGACACTAGCCCAATGATGAGAATGTGGGGCCCAACATACAAGCCCAATGAAGCCCAAATTTCGTGGGATTATAGAAAAAATATAGAGGAAAAAATAATTCTTCATAATCCAGTGCTAATTAGGCCTACATGGTGGTTATTAAGGCAGCCCAATTTGGAGATAAAATTCTGGGCCAGATTCTGAGGCCCATAAAATCATCCAATCAATTTAATCATATCTCGAAAAAAAATATTCTTTTGGGTTGAAATTTTACAGAGAGATAGGGAACATCCGGATATTCATTTTTTTATTCTATGGAACACTCCCATTCATCCATATAGAAGTTCTTCCAAGTGAATCTGTTTGGTGGAAGGAAGTTGGCTGCCACCTCGGGTCAAGGGTGGAAAAGTCTACTCTCTCTTAACTTTCCACCCACCTAGGCCCACCATCATTAATTGAGGTGACTTCCACTATTGTAGGCTTGACCCAAGGCTTAAAAATGGCCTATTTAAGGAAGTGTTGGTAGAGTAGCTGGGCATCCTTAGAGCTTTGTTTTCATTGTAATGTTATTATGTCGATTTGGCTTTGTAACGTTCTTCTTTCTCATGTAAGTTGTTAGAATCACCTTAGCTCTTAATAAAA
The DNA here is from genome assembly GCA_963277665.1 of Viscum album. NCBI lineage: Eukaryota > Viridiplantae > Streptophyta > Magnoliopsida > Santalales > Viscaceae > Viscum > Viscum album. Next base: position 645,268,899 of record OY728135.1, on the reverse strand, counting down.
TTTCTTCCTTTATTCTTATTATGTTTTTCTTATTATCACTTTTATATCATTTCCTTAATGTGTGAATTTATTCACACCATGCCTTGTGATATTCTTCACACAACGGTGGAGTGATTTCTTTCTTTTTATTGTTTTTTTTACTTCTCCAATTCCTCCCTCATGAGTCTACTTTCCGATTCCATTGAAACCATAGAATAAATGGAGGGATAACTCTTTTATGGGTTGATCCAAGGGAGTATCAAGGGCCTATTTTGGATTTTATTTCTCACTCCATTGATTTTTAATCACTTTTTTTAATTCAGAATTCTGTTTGAATATTTTTAAACTCTTTCATCCTTGTTGAATTTAAGGCCACACACTTCAAGTACTAATACAAACCTTTACCTTGAAGTGCTCAAAACTTTGATCCTTAAAGTTTATATGTGATTATTATTAAAGTGTGTAGGTATTAAACTAGTAAGTGGTGATGTTGTTTGATCTTCTTAAATTAACCCATCTCAAATATAAGAAATTGAAATCATTAAAAAAGGAATTCATCCAATCCACCACAAGAGATAACCTTGGATCAACTCATTATCTTAATTTAAATTATCTTAAATCTGTTAGTGATACCTTAAACCCATATAAAATAAACCCAAGTTGTAAACTTCTTATCCAAAAACAATCCATATAATGTACGTGTCTGTAGGTTACTTCTTAGGTATCTGAGGATTCGATAACCCAAGCTAAACTACAAGGATAGTTCTACCTTCATCTCTTGGGTAAATTTGATTATGATGTATTTAGATTGAACTATTTCCATTAACATTATAAAGAATAAAAATAATACTGAAGTTCTGAGAGCATTGGATGAAATGTATGATAACCCAGTGGATCTTGATAAAGTTTTCATGACACAAAGATTGTCCTGCTTGAGGTTATCAAATAGAAGTCATACAGTCGATCATGTGAATGATTTCGATATGATCTATAGAAAGCTCAAATTAGTGAAGGTAACTTTCATAGATGATGTATGATATTTTATTATTCTTTCTTCACTTTCAAAAGGATAGGATTCCATGGTAATAGTAGTGATAAACTTCAGTGGGAATAAATATTTTTAGTTTCATGACATTTGAAACTTGATTTTGAATGAGTAGTTAAGGTGGAAGGAATCCCAAGTTATATTTATAAGTTCTCTCATTAATATCAGATGAGGATAATCACCTCAATGTAAGGACTGTTAGAAAAATAAGTCCTGGAATAATAAGTTACATAGAATAATTCGATATAAATCATCTATTTCAAGTCCTACATGTTGGATTTGTGGGAAGAAGGTGCATATCAAGAAATATTGTTGAAATCAATTAGAGGAGTGAAATTTTGTATAGATAATATCAACAAGTACAACATATGGAGGCATAGATTTCTTACTGAGTATGATTATTATTTAAGATTAATATGTTATTAAATCAGTTGTATATTTTCATTCAACTAGTGAACGAGGATGAAAGGTAGATTATGTATTGGGAATCTTGGGTAGAGTACAGATATATGTTGCTGAAGCACTGGGTATAGTTAAGAAAGGAGGTGTTAATATATGAATTAAAAATAGAAGTTTCTTGAGACCGAAAGATTCTATACATATTACAGGTCTCTAAAAGAACCTTATATATATGAGACAAATTAATCATACAAATTTTAGAAAGACTTTTTTTAATGGATTCTAGAAGATCAAAAAAGGGTCCATAGGGATTTATTTTAGAGTAAATAATGGAACTTTTTATTTGAACCGACATAAGCATGAAGTTGCAGTGATCAAAATCACTTCATCAAATGGTTCAAAAATATGGCACTATAGGTTTGGTTACCTCAGTGAAAAGAATCTAAAAATTTTAGAGTAAATAAAATACTTAAACTTAATTAAAAAGACCTTAGATGATGTGAGATTTATATTCTAGGGAAACATAAAATAGTTTCCTTCAACTTGGATGGTAGAAATACAAGGAATTAAAAGTTGGAAATTTTTCATTCCAATGTTTGGGTACCAGAAAATATTTATTCCAATAGGTTATAATTGTAATTTCTAACCTTCATTGGTTATTTCACTTGAAATTTATGTATTTACTTCCTAAAGAATAAAATTTACATATTTTAGTCATTTATTTAAAGGAATTTTTTTGATTAAAAAAGACTATGAATTAAATTTGAAGTGTCTACAAACTATTAATATTGGTGATTATACTAGAAACCACTTTCATAACATTTATCATAGGAAGAGAATCAGGCATGAGAATATTATTTCAGGAAATCTAAAAAAATATAGTATTTGATAGAATTAATTGGGATTTGAAAGAGAAAGATCAAAGTATGAGGCCTCACTCTAGAATTCCTAAGGTAATTTAGATAGAGCAAATAAATACGATAGTGCAATTAGTGAATAGAAGTCCAAATTCAGCTATGGGATAAGAACTTCCTGGGATACTTTGGTTTAATAAGAGGCTATAGGAAAACTATCTCATTGTATTTTGATGTATCATGTATATTCATATTGATGCTAAATATTGAGATAAGTTGTAGGTGAAATCCAAGGTGTATTTTCTTGTAGAATATAGTGATGATAACCTTTGATATCATCTTTGGGGTAATGGAAAGAAGAAATTCATCCCAATAAAAAATGTTATTTTAAATGAAGAAATTCTAGGGAAAGATCATAACTTGGTTGAGAAGGAAGTTGAGGATAGATTGGTTGTTGATGTTTAAGGTGATCAAACAGAGGCTACCAGATGGAATCTACATTTATAAACTTTAGGGGAAATATTATAATTTGGTACTCTAAGAGTTAGTCTACCATATGGAGAATGTTCAAAAACAATTATTCTATTGAGAAATATAATATATACAACTAGATAATAGATAGGTTATATCAAATGAACTGGAGGTTATGCTGAGGCGATCCACTCATTTCAAAAAACCAATTTAGTGGTTTGGATATGATATAAAATTTCCACTTCTAGCAGATGTAGGGGAACCAAAACATATAAAATGGGTAGCTACTATCAAAGGCTTGAAATAGTGGGAGTCATTCATGGGGGAGAAAATGAATTCCTTAAATCTCAAAAATATGTGGGAATTGGATGAATGAATGGAAGGGAAACTTCATTTGTAAAAGAAATGGGTTTTTTTATTAAAAGAAGAAGATTATTCATGTAAGTGATACAAACAAAGACTGGTTGTAAATGTTCTCTAACAAATGAAAGGGATTGACTTTTCTAAAATTTTATCACTGGTGATGTATCACACAACCATTTGAATAGTTTTCTATATTTTTACATCTGATGTTCTATAATTGGGGATTATTGTTGTAAATATTGATTTTCTATATGGGGATTTAGAGGAATAAATTTTCATGGTACAACACAATGGTTATTAAGTTCATTAGAAGGAGGATCTAGTTTATAATTTTAAAGGAAGTCCTTATGTCTAGAAGAAAGCTCCATGATAGTTGAATCATAAGTTTAACACTTTCATTCTTGAGGAAAGTTTTAATTGATGTGTTTCTAATCATTATTTTTATTGGAAGCAATGGGATGATGGAACATATATCATATTGTTTTTTCATGTTGATTATATATTTATTATTGGTCTAGAGTTACATCAAATTTAGGAACTAAAGAGTAAATTTTATAGAAGTTTTGAGATGAAGAACCTTCAAGAATCCAAGAAGATATTGGGGATGATAATTGAGAGGGATAAGAAAACCAACTATTTGGTTTTATCTTGGAAGGAATACATCAGTAAGGTCATCAAAAGAATCAAAATGACTTTTTAAAAACCTATATCAACCCCATTCATAAAACAATTAAAAATTTCTAAAGTACAAGAAATATCAACCAATGGAGAAGGTTCCATTTTCCTTTTTTGTTTGAATTTTAATGTATATAATGATTTCTACATGACCAGACATTATTTTTTAGTGTTATTTTTTATCCATTTCATGTCAAATATTTGAAGGAAACGTTAGAAAGCAATGAAATGGATCATTCAATACTTGAAAGAATTATAGTATGTAGCTTTATATTTTAGTTATGATGATTAATTGAATGGATCTGTTAATACATATTTTCTTAGACATATAGACTCATGGAAAACTACTACATGTTTTGTGATTTATTTTAGTGGAACAGTAGTCAGTTGGATGTCTCAGTTTCATCCAGTTGTTATTTTATCTACAATACAAGTAGAGTGTATTTCTACTACTAAAGCAGGTAAATTTTTTATATGGTTTATACGCTTTCTGAAAGAACTCGAAAAGTTATCAAACAAAGGAAATTTATTCTATGATAGTTATAGTGTCATTCAACTTTTCCACAATATAGTGTTTTATGCAAGAATGAAATACATTGATATGAAATATCAATTTATATGAATTCTATTAGATTATAAAGTCTTGAAGCTATATAATATTACTATAAAGAATAATCCTAATGATATCATTACAAATTTGATATTCTATTAATTTCTTGGTAAACATTATACCTTAGTTGGTCTTGGTTGATCATATAGAGAGGAGAACACTCCATGGCCTAAGGATGAGATCAGGTGGACTCTTAAAGAAGTATGAATTCCTAAAGAAATTTCCAATTGGGTGGTTATTGGGTTTTATGGAAATTCTTTAGTTTTACTAAGAAAAGATCATTAGATAGATATGATCATATTAATATCATTTGATAGAGATGATCATATGGAGTTCATCAGATAGAGATGAAAGATAGATTCCATAATATGATGATCATCATATAGATATTATCAAACAGAGTCATCAGATAGAGCCCATTGAATAGATTCTATTATATAGAGTACCCTCATATGCTGGTAACTGATTATTGATAGTTTCATCAGAAGGTTTAATAGTGTACCAAATGTTTCCCAAGTCAACGGAGTATGGTCATGATTCTTGGAGGTTAGTGAAACTTGTTCACCGGTTATAGACCTTTATAAATAGAGGTGGTGTCCCAACTAAATGTGCATATTTTTATGATGAATAGTGGAAGTTTATGAATAATGGTCTAAGACTTTGTAAATTGAGAGGAATTTTATATGAATTTTTTATTCTCTTGTATCTTTTCTAATGAAAATTATTAAAATGTTCTCCCATGGATGTGGGATGTTTTTTTGAACCATGTAAACCATGGTTTTCATTTGTTTTATTGTTTATATGATGTGTGTTCGACATTTTTGTGTGGTGATTGGTTGGGTTTTCATCCTAGTTCTAGTGGATAGACTTTGGAGGAGGTAATTACCAAACACAACTTTATCCAGTGGATTTTGGATATTTTTTCTATTATGTAGGGAAAGGCTATTGGATGGATGTCCATCTAGTGTATGGAGTTCATGTTGTGTTTGTTTGGTGGAATGGATGAAGCACTCCTCGCTAAGGTGTTTATCCTTCTCAATATGGTATACATCATGGAACAGATTCCAAATGGTGTAGAAAATATTTCTTATACCACTATAGGTACATTTATAGTTTCTTTGATTCTTTCAGTTACTTTTCTTGATACAAGGGTGTCTCACTCTATTATTTCTACCTAGGTTGGGTTTAGTTTTGGGTTAGTCATGTATTTTTCCCCTGTGATGTTAGTTCTTATCATGAATCTTGGAAATAGTTCAGATCATTTTCAGATGTTCCCATCGTTTTCCTTAGTGGTTTGGGGTTATGGACATCTATGGGATTTCCTTATTCAATATATAATGAGTTTTAACATCATCTTTGAGATGGATCAGTTGACACACTTTTGGGATCATATTGACTGCTACTAGATATAGGTGTCTTTTACCACTCTTATATGAGAGTATTATGTTCTTATGGAATAGTGGGATATGTAAGTGGGTAGGTTAGGACATGAATTCTGTCGAATGGTATCCATTACAACATGAGTGGTTGGTTTGCTTTTTACAGTAGACCAGATGACAATTTCTGAGACTTTTCCTTTAGTGGTGTACCATTTATAGATTATTTTTCTTGATGAATTATTAGGACTACCTTGTGAAATATTTATTAAGTATATGATTGATCACATTTTATGTGAAGATCCCATATTGATTCCTTCTTATCATATGGAATTGGCCAAGCTAAGAGAACTGAAGGTCCAGCTTGAAGACCTTAAGTCAAAGGGATCTATTTTTTCAAGTAAATCTCCTTGGTATACCTTAGTATTTCACACAAAGAATGTGGATATAAACCCTAGGTTTTACATGTGTTATCATAGTTTTATTCAAATTACATTTAATAATAGTTATTGTTTACCAGATATATATAGCATGTTTGATTAGTTTAGGGGATCAAGATGGTTCTCCAATATTGACATGTGGTTAGGGTACCATTAGTTTTAGGTTAAGGAGGTTTATGTACTAAAAATGTCATTTAAATCATATATGGATTATAAAACTACCTTGTGATGTAATTCATTTTGTTAAATTCACCAGAATTGTTAATAGATATCATGAAGTAGATCTTTTATGCCTACCTAAACTTCTTTATCATGGTGTTTATTGATGCTATGTTGGTATTCTCATAGACCCTAGATTTTAATGTTAAAAAACATGATATTATATTATAAATTTTTAAACCACATAATATTTATAGAAATTAATTGAAGTGAAACTTTTGGATTTGGGAGGTGTGATTTATTTTGCATGTTATCTCGAAGGTGCGGATCTCAAATGATCTAGAGAAGGTGGAGGTGGTGATGTCTTGGGCATGAATGGAGAATGTGTTCGAGATAAGAATTTTTCATGGGATGGATGGGTATTATAAATGGTTTATACATGACTTATCACACTTAAAAACACCTATGATGGGGCTAACCAAGAAGGGATTCAAGTTTGAGTAGACTAGTTAGTGTGAGGAGGTTTTCAAAGAGTTAAATATGAAGTTAATGACTACTCTGATTCTAATTCTTCTTAATATAAGGATCAGTTATACCATCCATTATGATGACTCATTGTTTGTACTATGAGTAGTTCTGATGAAGTGTAGGGTGCATGGACATGGTTGATTTGTATAACCCAGAGGGGTTGGTAAGGGAGAATCCATAGAGATATCTTATAGTGAATTATGTTGTATTGTGTTATTAGGCCAGTGATGGTTAATATGTTCTTTATTATTGATCATGTCTCTTGCCAATAATGATGATTGTAAACATTACATGAGTGAGATGATGGTGGCTAATCATATGAGGGTTTTTTATTTTAGATGTGTGGGACAACCCTAAATAAGAGGGTTGGGCTCTGAGATGATGATGTGTGACCAATTTTGAGTGAGAGGATATGGTCAGAGATTGATGTGGGATATGATTTCTGACCAATCCTAAGTGAGATAATATGGTCAAATATTAATATTGGATGTGATGTGTGACTATACCTATATAAGAGGGTATGGGTGGGGACATGGTATGGATTTGGCAGGTGACCTCCCTTGAGTGACAAAGGTGTGTTCTGTTGATTGATATGGGATATAATTTGGTATTTTTCTTTTTTTGGGATGTACTTGTGGCTTGATATGACTTTTCTTTCTATCATGAAGCCAAAGATGGTATGTTCAAGGATCGTGGAGTCTTGGTTAGTGCATGATGACTCGGTAGAGTTGTGTGCTTATTATGTAATTATTTCATTCAATTCATGAACCTTTATATATCTAATTCACTTATGCTACGGATAAATTGTTTGTATTCAATAGGTTTTCTTACTTACACCCTATATAGGAACTCTAGTGTACATAAAAAAATTTTATTAGGTATCCAATTAAAGGAAAAGGAATTGTTATGGGAATTGTGATGGGATTCTAAGAATGTGAAGCTTTTGGGGGATTTGAGGTGATGATGGGGGAGTTTTTTTGTAATACATTTTTTAAAAAAATATTTTACAAAAAACAGTTAGGGTGATTTTTTTTTCAAAATGCGTCTCAAAGGCGGCATCGCTGATGCTGCCTTTCCACTGGGGCTGAAAGGCGACACCCGCGATGCCTCCTTTCCCCTAACAAAAAAAATTGTTGAAATTTTTTGTTATGTTTTGTTTTGTTTATATATTTATTTATATACATAATTCATAAAAAATGTTCAGGAAGATGCCGCCTTTCACCTAACAAAAAAAATATTAGTTTTTTAAAAAAAATCAAAACCGCCTACTTGAAACTTAGAAATGTTTCAAGTACGTGATTTTGAAATAATATAAAATATAAACCATAAGACCAATCTAAATGAAACTTTAAACATTCATTACACTTACAATCAGTTGTTGAAAACACAAATCATTTCATAAAAATTGTTCATGAAAAATAATTTATAAGCTTTCAAAACTACCTACTTGAAACTTAGAAATGTTTCAAGTACGTGACTTTGAAATACTATAAAATATAAAACATAAGACCAATATAAACAAAACATTAAATATTCATTAAAAATATAAGAAATTATTGAAAACACAAATCATTTCATAAAAAAATTTCATGAAAAATAATTTATTAGCTTTCAAAACCACCTACTTGAAACTTATAAATGTTTCAAGTATATGACTTTGAAATACTATAAAATATAAACCATAAGACCAATCTAAACTAAACATTAAACATTCATTAAACATATAATAAATTGTTGAAAACACAAATCATTTCATAAAAAAATTTCATGAAAAATAATTTATTATCTTTCAAAACGGCCTACTTGAAATTTAAAAATATTTCAAGTACGTGACATTGAAATACTATAAAATATAAACCATAAGACCAATATAAACGAAACTTTAAAAATTCATTAAACATATAAGTAATTGATGAAAACACAAATCATTTCATAAAAATTGTTCATGAAAAATAATTTATAAGCTTTCAAAACTGCCTACTTGAAAGTTAAAAATGTATCAAGTACGTGACTTTGAAAGACTATAAAATATAAAAATAAGGCCAATCTAAAAGAAACTTTAAACATTCATTAAACATATAGGAGTCAACCCCGCAACAATAGGATTCATGGTGTCACTGGTATCACATACATATAAAATCTTTCACACCTGAAAACATGTTATATCTCCTTTCATGGGACAATGAAATCCAATCTTCCACCCGCCATGTCCATATTCATATCAACATCTGGCCACATAAGGGTACGGTGAAAGATATGCCACATGAAATTTTCATAGGTTCCCATTCCTGAAAATATCAACCCCTTCAACACCACCATGCATCCAACCATTATAATTTCTTCTACAATTGTCACACCATTTCCCCAGGCCCATTTGATCATATGAAAACACCAACAATTCCACATATCCCATAGAACTCTTCATCACCAAATATTTATCCTTTATCATCTTCAAAAGGCCATTGTAGGACCTCATTGATCTATCCATTCCAAAAACTCACATACAAATATACTATAAACATAAAAACCAACACATTTTCAGGTTTTTATGTTTATAGTATACTTGTATGTGAGTGTTTGGAATGGATAGATCAAGGAGGTCATATAGTGTCCTTTTGATGATGATAAAGGCTAAAGAATTGTTGATGAAGAGTTTGATGGGCTATGTGGAATCGTTGGTGTTTTCATCTGATCAACTGGGCCTGGGGAAATGGGGTGAAAATTGTAGAATAAATTATAATGTTTTGATCCATGGTGGTGTTAAAGGGGTTGATATTTTCAGGAATGGGTACGTATGAGAATTTCATGTGGCATATCTTTCACCGTACCCTTATGCGGCCGGATGTTGATATGGATATGGACATGGCGGGTGGAATATTGGATTTCTTTGTCCCATGAAAGGATATATAACATTTTTTCATGCATGAAAGATTATAGATGTATGTGATGCTAGAGAAATCGTGCATCCTATTATTGCGGGGTTGACTCCTATATGTTTAATAAATATTTAAAGTTTTGTTTAGATTGGTCTTATTTTTATATTTTATAGTCTTTCAAAGTCACGTACTTGAAACATTTATAAGTTTCAAGTAGGCGGTTTTGAAATCTTATAAATTATTTTTCATGAACAATTTTTATGAAATTATTTGTGTTTTAAACATTTTCTTATATGATTAATGAATTTTTAAAGTTTCGTTTATATTGGTCTTATGGTTTATATTTTATAGTATTTCAAATTCACGTACTTGAAACATTTTTAAGTTTCAAGTAGGCAGTTTTGAAAGATTATAAATTATTTTTCATTTCCATAGACATAAAACATATAAATGAACATAAACAATCAATGCCTATGTCTACGATGAGTAGATCCTATCCCACATGGTGGTCTAACACAAATAATTTCATAAAAAATAATTTTTCATTTCCATGGACATAAAACACATAAATGAGCATAAACAATCAATTTTTATGTCTACGGTGAGGAGATCCTATCCCACATGGTGGTCTAATATAGGAAATCCGCAGCGAGATCTCTGGGGAGTCTAATGACCTAGAGAGGGCTGGTACTCGGGTGCTGGAACGTCGACTGTCATATCCTCTACCTCTGTGCCAGTGGGAGAAAATGTCAACTCCACCTCGTATGGCCCTCCTGATCCTTCTCCCACCTCGATGGTAGAATAACCCGGCATCATCGCAATGGGGAACAAATCATATGGTGGTGTTATACCCCAACTCTGGGATAGGTCTGGACCCCAAGGATGTGATGACTCTGGACCCAAAGTCTACGCTCCATATGGACCCCACTATAGAGAAAACTGAGGATATCCTGTCAAAAAGGATGGATCCCATGATGGCTGAGGAAGATCCTGCATCGACTCAGACTGGACTACTAGAGGGCCGACCTCTGCCAGTGGAATAGGTGAGTCCTGATGTGTAGGATGACGCTATCTACATCACTGTTGTCATGGATCCTCAGCACCAGCAGCTGCTGCAGGATCTTCCTCCGCGGAAAGAACCTGTTGTCTCTGTTCCGGATGCTCAAAGAGGCTCTCGGCAAACGCATGGACAGATGACCTCAGCTCCAATGCTTGAGCATGAACGGCTTCCCGACTGAAGACTCTATCCCCATCCTCATCACTCATATGAAGAAGTCTGTTTGTGTGAATCTCCTATAAACAGATTAAAAATGAATTAGAAAAAAACTCAATAAACATAGTAATATGATTTAATTGACTTACAATCATATGCATCTCTCTGCCAGATCGGGTAAGATACAGTATAGACTTCATTCTATACCATGGATCATACTCGTGTTGCCCTGAAAGAGAGAACTGCATCGTAGGAACTCCCTGGATACGAAACTCTGCGCGTCTATGCCGACAGTTGAGAAATACAACATGTACTCGATTCCAGTCATCATCTTGCCTCCCTGTCAGCTTCATCCCATGATGTTGATCTATCTACCTCGGCGGTAATGGAATCCGCTGAGTGAAGAGAAACCGGCACATGACTTTGTCAGGCTAGTGCCACTCAATAATATGAATGTGAATGAGTGGCACTACAGCTGTAACAACGTCAAGACCAACCGTGCAGTATGGAGGCAACTGGTCCATAACAGATCAGTATGGAACCCATAAAATCTGAAATAACATATTACCCTTGTTAGAAAATCTGTTAACTAAAAAATGATGTTATTATTAAATTTGTTAGACAGTTATAAATTGTATATACATACCTGTTGGGGTAATAGAAAGTCCAACTCGAGCCGATATACAGCCAAATCATGTCTCGGAACCGCATTGAAATTGTGTCACTAACACCACCTATAAAATACAACATTGATAGTGATAAATAATAAGAAATTAAAGTCAATAACTTATAGTAGCATCATAAACTGATAGAAATGAGTGATCATACCAGCGTCCACGCAGATCATCATACAGCACCGCCATCTCGACCAGTGGACCAGCAAGATCAGGGAAGAATGTGAGGATGTACTCCCATGCCCACATCTGAATAAGGATGACGCATCCCCCGAGATCTGTGTGCCACCTATCAGATATCCCGTATAATGCTCTGTATGTGTATACCAAGCAGGCGGATCCCCAACTGTACGTCCCTGCCCGATCAAAATCCTCTAGCAGGGGTAGATACATCATGTGCACGTGCATCCCTGAATGATTCATACACATGGTCCCTCCAATAAGTCGTAATATATATGCACGTGAATAACGCATCACCGTCTGATCGTCAGCATCATCAGCTAAAAGTGGAATTTGTGACTCCAGCCAAGGCATTGATATCGATGCTCCATTGGTAGCACTATGATCAGACAAAATGTCAACGCCTAACAAACGCTGAGCAAGGTCAGGCCAAGATGCCCGAGTGGATCTAATAACGGGTGTCCCCTGGATAGGAAGACCAAGAAGCACAGTCACATCCTAAAGGGTGATGGTCATCTCTCCCTCAGGCAGGTGGAATGTGTGCGTCTCTGTTCTCCACCTCTCCATGAGTGCAGCTAGTAGGTGATGGTCTACAAATGTAAAATATGATACTGTAATACCATAAAATCCATCACGATGAAAGTATGGTATAATGGCGGGAGGAGGCTCTGTGTGATGAAAATGGTGTGCTCGAAACACCCTGATCAATCGATCTGGACCACCCTCTATTACAACCTGTGAACAATGGGTAGCCTGCTAACTAAGTAGTATGGTTTCAGTCATCTGCATATAAACAAATGAAGTTTTATCAAGGATTCACATCATGGATCATTCACAACCTATAATTGGTTTCGTCTCTAATCAATGTTGGATGAATCATGATTTCACTTTGTTTTATAAATTTTTTTATAAAATAATTGGCATGTTTTTTTATTTTATGGAAAGGGTTTTTGATAAAATATGAGTTCCCCTAATTTTGGTAGATAGAAGGGTGTTTTTAAATAATTGTGAAATGAAGTGTGAACTAGTTTTTAAAGAATGTTTTTATATCAAGAAAGGGTTTTTTGTTATTTTTGAATGTTATAATGCCCTTTCAAAATGATTTTATGTATATCTCAAATGTGATCCTTGGTTATACAGGTGTAAGGTGTAGTAATAGGGCTCATATTTTGATATTGTAAGGGAGTTCACTTTTTGGGGTGTTATTCTATTACTAGATCAAGATTCATTTGTCTCTATGACTTCATTAACAGTGTAGGAGGGTTCAATTTCTGGTGTTCTCCTCTATTCCCTAGAACTTTATGCATGGTTTTATGATTCATGTTTTCAATTTTAGGATTTAAAGATTAGGTTTTCACATTTTTCCTTTTGGATCTAGGCTTTTGGACTTCTTTTAATGTTTTACGATTTAGGTTAAAGATTTGAGAAAAGATTTTCAGGATTATGGTTTAGATTGTTAGGATTACAGTATACAAAAGATGTTTCTGGGTTTAATGTTATGATTTTCAGTTTTGGGGGTTATAAAACCTAGGTAAAAGGAATAGATAACAACATAAAATTTATAATATTAGAATCTCCCAATAACGACAATACATCATTGTGGCTTAGAGTTTGAACCCGACCCAACAATATTAGGGCATCGTTTCTGATTATAACCTTCTTGATGACATATGGTGCATCTCAAACTCTTTCTTTGTTCTTGAGGCCAGTCCATCTCATTTCACATTCTGCTGGCCTTTGGTCTCCTACGGGGATGCAATTGATTCATATCAGGTACCACTATCGGTTGACCTTCGGGCATTGGGAAATAACAAAACTCGCCAATAGGTGTCCATGGTGCAGCATAACAGTTATCAATGGTATTCATCTAGTACACTGGATCAACATATGCTTCCCATGATATGTTAACAGAGGCACATGTTGCGATGGCGTGTGAGCATGGAAACTGTAAGGCCTGAAAGTTTCCACATTGACATTGCCTCGTTTCTAGTAATACCACAATTTTTTCACCAATGCTATTCGTGGTGGAATTAAACTTCTCTTAAACTTCAAATTTAGATTCTTCTCATCGAAATAGGCATACTTGATAACTAGAAGCTTCTTCAATATTCTTTTCAATCTCTCGTTGAAAATGTCTTTCGTACGTTATCCCCTGATTTATTCCATCCGATTCTAGTTTTTTTCTATCAACAAAGTACTTCACGCAACAATATAATGTCTCCTGAACTAGGGAAGTTATAGGTAGCTTGATAATCCCTTTGAAGAAACCATTGATGCACTCTACAATGTTGGTGGTCATGATTTTGTACCTCTTCCCCCCATCAAATGCCAATGCCCATTTTTCTTTTGGAATTCACATAATATAATCGTAAAATTCTTTATTAACCTGATGGATTTGTTCGAAATGTTCTTCAAACTGTCGTTGATCGGACTCATATTCTACACAGAATAGATGATATTTCACATATTTTGAAATTATCTTTACATTGATATTCAAAAAAATAACAAATACAATGCGTACCAAGTCTGGTGATTGCCTTATTCATCAGTTCATTGTGGAATTTTTTATGCAAGTTGCTAGCAATTTGTCTAATTTAGAACCGATTATGTGCATTTGGGTAACTCCATGTATCAGGATCTGCATTGATTGCCTCATTAATAGCCTGATTCCGATCAGATATCAAACAAACACCTCGAATGTTGGGGAAATGGGTGTTGATACATGCCAAAAACCAACTCCATGATTCATAGTTTTCTTTCTCTACAATGGAAAAGGCAAGTGGAAGAGGTGAACGGTTTCCATCTTGGGTTGCCGCAGTCAAAAATATGCCCTTGTATTTTCCATACAGAATTGTTCCATCAATCTGAATAAACTATTTGCAGAAACGAAAGGCGAAGATACAGGGAAGGAATGCCCAAAACAACCGATGAAATTGAACACGAGATGGATCAAGTCGGTTATTGTGAGATACATGTTTGTTTGTATCCATATGTAAGAAAACTTGGTTATGATGCCTCATTATGTCTAGAAATTGCGGTAACACCCGATATGAGTCATCCCAATCACCATAGACCTTCACAATTGCCTTCGGTTTCGCCTTCCATGCCTTATTATAGGATATCTTATAACTGACTGTCTGTTGTATCCTCTCTTTCACAAGGGCTATTGGAACATCTTGACATGTCCTAATCATCTCAAAAACAATGGATGACACAAATTATGCATCCAATGAAGTATGATCTTGTGTCAGGATTGGCTGAACACAAGTATGAGCTGCCTCAATCCTCGAGATTCTCCAACCTCCAAGTGCAATATCCGGAATCTCCCTCAATCGAAATCTAAAATCATCCCCATACTTCTCACATCGTATGACATATTTTTTATGGTCTGATTCATAAACTACATAGCTACAGTTCCTCTCAATGTGAAATATCTTTAGTGTACTTTTTAATGCATCTTTACTTGGAAAATTTCTTCCAACATATAAAGTTTTGTCCATCTCACTAAACCTATCTTGTATAACTCCGGGAAACTCAGTTGCCGGTGTGAGAACATTATCTTCAAATTTAGGCACACGTGTCATTGCTTCTTACCAAGATGCAAAGAGCGTTGGATGATTTATTGTAGGTCGATCATGTTGTTCAACTAATGAATTTCTCAAAACTTTTGTTGTTCCTTCCTCATCAGCACTACTATCACCATCTGTCTCGTTATTAAGAAACTCCTCATCAGATGTCGGGTTAACATGTATATCCGGGAGATCAAGTAGGTTGTCCTCTGCATCATTTGGAATAGTCTGAACTTCATGGGGCAGACTATCTTAAACGACTCTTGTAAGTATACGTATTTGTACAATTGGATGTTGTTGTTGTATAGTAGAAACATCAACATATAACTCTATCATGGTACCATCCGACCATTGAGAAAACAAATTAATTGTTTGGATCCATTGTGCATCATCAACCAATGGACAAACTAGATGCCACAATGTTGACTGGAACTACAAATGTCTATAACTCATTGACTTGATATTTTGATAGGGTCCTAGATTTAATGAGCCATGAATTCTGTCTTGAAGGTCACTTAGGGTTTCACAATCAGTTGTATTAACCACTATTATTGGTTGTGTACTGTAAGAAGCTCCTTGCTCAGTTTGAATAACCTCCCCATAGCAGTACATACAGGCAAACATTCCTCTCAACGTAAAAAAAGTTTTCTCATCAAGATTTTGATAATGTAAGTGAGATTCAGAATGATGGTTACGAATATAAGTTGTATTTTATACTTTGAAGCTGTAATTAAACTACTTATTAAAAATAAGTTGGATTTACCTCATGTTAAAATAATAACTATTACTTCTAAACTATACAATCTTTATGATACTTAAATTTTAAAAGATCTTATATCCTAAACTAGGATATTTCTTAGTACACTTTCTAATTAGTGAGTTAAAATATAAATAACATAGAGTTAAAAAAATAAATAACAGCATGTTTCGAGCTTCTAGCTTTTCTTGCAATGAATTGGATATCAAAATTTCAGAAAACCCGTGATTTCTGAAATTTTGATATTCAATTCACTGCAAGAAAAGCAAGAAGCTTGAAACATTCTATTATTTATTTTTTAACTCTATGTTATTTATATTTTAACATGTTGTTATTTTTATTTTAACTTCATGTTATTTATATTTTAACTCCATGTTATTTATTTTTTAACTCTATGTTATTTATATTTTAACATGCTCTTATTTATATTTTAACTTCATGTTATTTATATTTTAACTCCATGTTATTTATTTTTTAACTCTATGTTATTTATATTTTAACATGCTGTTATTTATATTTTAACTTCATGTTATTTATATTTTAACTCCATGTTATTTATTTTTTAACTCTATGTTATTTATATTTTAACATGCAGTTATTTATATTTTAACTTCATGTTATTTATATTTTAACTCCATGTTATTTATTTTTTAACTCTATGTTATTTATATTTTAACATGTTGTTATTTACATTTTAACTCCATGTTATTTATATTTTAACTCCATATTATTTATTTTTAACTCTATTTATTAATTAATTTTTAATTAATCATTCCTAATAATAACTATCAACATCATTACTAAATTATCAATTTATCATTTCTTTTCTTAGATATTTTAGTAGTTTATAAAGAAATATGCATATCTTAAGCATATCCTCCAGGAGTGTCAAACCAGAATGCAGCAAGGCTCGTTATCGTGCACTAGTTCTCATTCGAGTCTAGATCAAATCGGTGTTTTCGGGTTTTACCCCTAGGTACATTGTGCCAGAGCCACATTCACTTGTTTGTATCCAGACAAGGATTTGATTGCTTAGATAACATAGTCTTTATGCTACCAAAATTTTATTAAAAGAATCCTAAATTAATTTATACTAATGATAATTATAATTCCTAAATATAACTAATTAAACAATATAATAAACAAAAAAAATAAAAGTAACTAAACTACTAAAGAATTAAAATATTTAACTATAAATAATTCAACTAAATAAAATACATTAAATTTATAAAAATATTTAACTAAAAACATTTCTACAAGATATAAATCATTAAATTAAAAACCAGACCTCGAAAGGCTTTCCAAAAATTTCAAACCGCAAAGCTCCACCGCAAAAGAGAGAAATTGAGAGGTAATGGATGTTTGGAAGTGAGGAGAAGGGGTGGGGGCACTTCCCTTTTATAGGGTGCAGAGGCAAAGGCGGCATCGCGGGTGCCGCCTTTCGCAATGTTGTCGGGCGAAAGGCGGCACCCCCGGTGCCGTATTTCAGATTAGGTTATATAGAAAGTTGGCACCGCGGGTGCCGCCTTTGCCACGTCACTGATCCACACCGGAAGTGGAAAGGAGGCATCTGCGATGCCGCCTTTGAGGTGCATTTTGAAAAAAAAAATCCCTAACCGTTTTTTGTAAAATATTTTAAAAAAAATGTATTAAAAAACTCGATGATGGGGCATACATTGGGATGATTTTTTGTTGTGCCTCTAGTATTCTTTTGTTCTTTTTTTATTACCTATATTGATACACAATATGTGTGGATCCCTTTGACTTGGATATTTGATCCTTTTTATCCCATTTTGATATTACATTTCATGTTATTATCTATTGGATTCCTCTATGTTTATTTTTACTAGTTATTTATTTATTATTTAATTCAATATGTTTCTTGTTGATATTACCCGATATCAATGTAATAGTCTTCCCACTATATGATTTAGGCCCTATCTACTAGTCAGCACCCTATTTCATATGGGGGAATATATAAGGTCATGTAGTGCATTTCCTCAGTCCTGTTGAATCATGTCGGGTCATTAAAAATGAATTTCTTTATGGTTAACCTTGATGTAAGTTATGATTTTTTATGCTTATGTATGTACCACATTTTTATGTTATGACATAGATTTATGTTTTGATACATGTTCTATTCAATGGTTCATATTCCTTTGGGATTTATTTTATGATTATATTCTCATAAAAATATGTTTGTTTCATTCTCACTCCTTCTTGATCTTCGCAATGATCACCTATGTTGATTTGATTGATATCTCTTATGTTTTAGCTCTTTTTGAGTGCTTGATCTCATCCTTTTCTTATGTTTCTCATTACTCGTGTTATAAAGATGAATAATACATATAATATGTCTAGATGGGAATGAAATATAATGTTTTTATACAATAAATATATAATGTGTTGTAAAATAAGATGTTTATATAGTTAATCTCCAAATACAGTAAACCTTTTGGGTTTCAAGGGTGTGATTTATTCATGGGTTGTAATAGATAATCATGTATAATTATCTAATATGCATGTATGTTGTGTTTGGAATATCTCAATCAATGATCCTCCTTTGAACACTAAAAATATTTGTCAAAATAGGTGGTATTTATCCCTTTATTATTTTAGAAGAAAAGGGTGGGTTGTGCATATTAGATGTGAAATCTTGAGTAGTTTCTCATGATTAGAAGAGTTAATAAGATTATGGATAAATGTTGAGGATATACATTCACTTATTCAACATCTGTTCTTTGATTTAATGTGATATGTTTCATTCCTAGGATTATGATTTCCATATATATTAGTTTAAATCATGGATTGTATATAAAAACATAATATTTAAAAAAAATCGGCATGTCACTTTTTAGTTTAAGATTGATCTAGAAAGAGTCTATTTTGATAAAAATGAGTGTGGAGGATCTTGAATTAAGAAAGTTAAAACATTACACAATTCGGAATAAAGGAATTTTACATTTGTCCCTAGTAAAAAGAGGATCCATTTCATTAGGAATAGTGTTGTTGTGCATGTTCCCTTCTTCCAACACCCCTTTGTTTGCAAGTCCATCTGCAATGTGATTCGCCTCCTGGAAGGTGTGTGTGATAAAGTAGTTCAGAGAGGAGATTTTGTCAATACAATTTATCCACTTACCTGCCAGTTTCCATGATAGTCTTATTTGACCCATCCTTATTTCATGAACCACCGTGGCCAAGTCACATTCAAACCAAATGTTTTTCCATCATCGTTGGCAAGCGATGTCCATCGTGCTTATGAGTGCCATCATTTCAGATTCCAATGTTGTTGCATGCCCACAAGGACCATAACTACACGCCACGACCTCCTCATAATGATCCCTGAAAATTAACCCGAAACCTGAGGGTCCTAGGTTTCCTTTGGAAGCCTCATCCATGTTTCATTTTAACCATCCAATAAAGGGAGTATTCCAAATCACCTCCATTATACCCCTTGGCTTGGGATAGTAACCTGCAACCTTTAAGCACCTGAGAATCATAAACTCCCGGACCAAGGTATTACAATTCTCATTAATCAGTGAATTGGCATTTTGGATGGCCACAAAAATACTACTAATTTCAGTGGCTTCATGAAAACTTGCATTCCTATGAACAGAGTTATTGAGAGCTCCCCAAACAGCATGTAAAAGTTCAGCACAGGCGACCTGCAACAGAGCATTAACTTGTTTGGATTGCTGGAATTCAAGAAGATGTTGTATAAATTGTGTAACAGAGTGGGTATTTGTGGGTTCTAGCTCAAATTTATTTAGAACCGTGTTTCATAGAGATGACGCCGTGTTGTAGGGAAAAAAAGTGGTCGACATCTTCTCTATGCTGACCACATAGAGCGCATATCGAGCATAAGGAAATTCTGAGCCTCTGAATGTTAACCTCCACGGGAATTTTATTGTGATAAAGTCTCCAAATTAGTGAAAATCTAGAGGGAAGCAGCCATTTTTTGTCCAGTCCGCCAATCCAACATGTCTCGCCCTGCATCATGTGTCTGTAGAAATTTTTGGAGTTCAGCCGTCCATCTTGAGACCCTTCCCATAGCAGCATGTCCTCATGTTTTATAAAGTTGTATTTATCAATAATGGAGGCAATGTCTTCTAGAATTTCACCTCAGTGTTGAAGCTGGTCTTTGATGGATCTATTGTTGTCAATGATTTGTTCCTCATTGTTTAATCTATCAATAAGTGATGTGCAAGTCCAGTTGGTGGTCTAGAATTTCAGACTTGAGTCTGCATTGACCACCCATCATGAGTGCTTCATGATTGTGCTGAACACCATTCTCAGGCCAGACCAGATTGAAGAGTCCATGTATTATTGCTTCCCATTAATAAGACTTGCAAGAATTCTTCTCCTTGGGAAATCAAGAGAGGCAGAGTCGTTTTGAATCAGATTACAAATGAATTTAGCTTGTAGCGCCTGATTAAAGTAGTTTAGATTCTTAAATTTCATCCCTCCCTTCTTGATTGGTAGGCAGCATGTGTTCCATTTGGCAGTGATGAGTTTCCTTTCCAACACATTTCCACTCCATACAAAGTTCTTCATCATGGAATTGATTTTTTTCACAACAGAGACAGGCCACATATAAACCATGAGAGAGTAAACTAGTTTTGAGATTACCACATGTTTGACAAGACATATTCATCCTACCATTGATAGAGAATTTCCCTTCCAAGACACAAGAGTTCTCCTTATCTGTGATATAGCCTGTGCAAAGTGGGAGGCCCTGGGTTTTCCCCAAAACATAGGAACACCAAGATACATAAAAGGTAGTTCTCCCTCTCTGAGACCAAGGTAATTAATTAGCTGGGTCTTCCTTGTCGTTGTGATATTTTTTCCAAATTAAATAAAGGATTTGTTCCAGTTTATTTCTTTCCCAGACACCATCTCATAATGTAAGAGTGATTCTCTCAAATGAGTGATGTTATTTATGTCCCCCTGCGTAAAGATGAAAATATCATCAGTAAAAAATAAATGAGAGGGAGAAGAGAGACCTCTAGCCTCTTTGATGGTTGCAAGTTTCCCATTTTCCACCATGTTGGTAAGGATTCTGCTTAGATAATCCTCAGCAATTGCAAAAATAATTGCAGAGAGTGGATCGCCCTGTCTCACCCCCCTTGAACAAGTGAAATATCCTGCCAGTGTCTCATTGACCAGAATTGAGATGTGGGCAGATTCCATCAAACTTGTAGTCCATTTAATAAAAACCTCACTGAATCCAAAGCTGAGAAGAATCTGTTTAATAAATCCCCAGTCCATTGTATCAAAATCCTTTCTTATGTCAAGCTTCAAAGCCACATTCCCACCCCGCGTTGTCTTCCTCCGAAGATTAAAGCATTCCGAGTCCATGAGCAGGCAGTCCTATATATTCCTACCTTTAACGAAACCAAACTGGTTCCAGGAAATAATTTTTTCAGTCACCCGAGCAATTCTATTAGCCAAGAGCTTTGTAATGATTTTTTTCAAGGTATTCACAAGGGATACTGGTCTGAATTGGCCAATTTCACTGGAATTTTCCAACTTGGGGATGAGGGCAATAAATTGGGAATTGAAACCTGGAGTGAAAGTCCCTCCTTTGAAGAAGTGTTTGAAAAGTAGGCATACCTCATTTTGGATGATATCCCAATAACTTTGGAAGAAGAAGTTGTTGAATCCATCAGGGTCAGGAGAGCTCTCTTTTTTGAGACCAAACACTGCCTCCTTGATTTCACACTCCATCAGAAGAGTTGTGAGAAGATGATTGTCCTCCTCAGTGACTAATTTAGGAATAATGTTTTCTCTGATAGGCTCATATTTATCCCTCCCATTGAAAAGATTATTGTATAATGATTCAATATGGTCTGCAAGCTCCTGTTTACCTTCTAGTATTCTATCTTTATCCTTTAATAGGGAAAGGGGTCTATTCGCTCTACAGACCCTTTTAAGGGAATTGAAGAACTTTGTGTTTCTATCCCCTTCTTGAAGCCACCTTATTTTGAAAGTATCCTTTTTGATATTTTCCCTGACCTTAATTAGGTTATTCAACTTTATAGAAAGCTCAATCTCATGTTGCATGTCCCCCGATAAGTTGGCTCTAGTGGCCTCTACTTTTATATCATGAAGGGAGTTCTCAAGTCCTTAAATTTCAGAATCCATCAGTCTGAACCTTTCTTTGCTCCATTCCCTAAGCTTAATCTTAAAAATTTTAAGTTTGTAGATACATATCAAAGGCTTTCCATTGCACAGCATTGAACCCCACATCTCTTGAACAATTCTTGAGCATTCTGGGAGGGAGGTCCATGCATTACTGAACCGGAAAGGAATTTTCTTCCCACCTTCCTTCCCTATCAAAATAATCAGAAGAGGGTGATGGTTAGAGTTAATTTTTGCAAGAGTAACACATGTGATTGATTTCCAAGCATCAAGCATTTTTTTATTGAAAAGGCCCAATCAATTATACTTTCTCTCATGCCATTGAGATTCCTCCTATACCATGTGTATTTAGCACCAATGAGGTTAACCTCCACTATTCCCACTTTCTCAATACATTCCCTAAAATCTCTTGTAGAGGTGGAATTTATAACCGGGCCCATTTTTTCATCCTCATGGAGAATTGAGTTGAAGTCACCCATGACAATAAATGGATTTGAGATGCAATCCTCCAACTGTTGGATTTTCCCCCATAGAATCCTAATGTCTATGTGATAGTTATGAGCATACACAATTGAGCAGAAAAACCTACATCCACCGTCCATGAAACTACAGGTTATAATCTGAATTTCCACATCTATAATCTTTTGAGACTCTACATTGTGATAATTTAGAATCCAAATCCTATCATAATTCATACTAGCACCACTAGTACCCAGAATGTTATAACCCTTACTGCAGAACAAATTTCCTAGATTCTTGGAGTTCATCTTTGGTTACGAAATTCCAATAATCTCTGGTTTGTAACTTCTAGAAAGGAGCCTAAGAGAACCTTCAGTGGCAGAGTTGGCTAGACCCTGGCATTTCCAGAAGAGAATTCTCATTTTGGTGTTGATTTGGAGGCCAGACCTCCTTTTTTCCCAAGGTTTCTGGGTGATTTTCTTGTTAAATATGCTTGAAAAGAAATATCCCCCAAATTGTGCTCCCTACTATCCATACCATACTATGGAGGAGGATTTACTTTTACCTATTTTGTCTTCCTTTCCATTACCCCCTGCCTCACCATTCTCTTTGAAGTGGACATGTTTTTTGGTCGACCCTCCCTCAGTAACTGCATCTTCCATATTCCCTTCTGTTTGGTTATCAAGTAGGGACATCTGAACCTCTAATTCAGCCTCAATTATACTGATAGTGAATTCCTCAATTTTTATCTCCTGAACCATGCTGCACACCTCCAAGGAGAATTCCAACATATATTCCTTTGTGTTGTCCAAAGGCCTATTATCCTTGATAGCATACTGAAGTTCAATGTTTTCTTGTTGCGTCTCCTCTTTTTCCACTATATCGGCCCAAGACGTTCCCACTATTTTCGAAACACCTTCCTCCTTGACAGGCTTCTTTCCTTCTTCCTGTGCCCCCAGAGAACCTCTACTCTTTGGCACCTCTTTCCAGACTGATACAGATTGAGTCGGGCTTACCAGTTTTTTAACCACACGACAAGCTTAGAACTCATGACCAACCATTTTACAATGATTTCAATATTTAGTAAAATTTTCAATCTCAAAATTTACCTCCAATTGGTGACCTTTCACATCCATAAAAATTCAATCAGGTGGTTTCAATTCCATGTCAATTTCAATTAGGACTCTCGTATAGAGACCCAAGTCTCCATTTATAGTGTGTTGATCAATCTTAAGAGGAGTTCCTATTCCTAAAGCAATGTCATTTAGAATATTTGGATGCCAATAAACCCATGGTAACCCATGTATCCTTGTCTAGACTTGTGCCATCAAGAGTTTTTGTTTGACTGGATTGAAATTTTTATCCCATTCCGATAGTCTCGGGATACCTGGTTTTAGACTTAAATTCCCAATCCTCCAGACTGTGTCAAGATCCTCCTTACTGTCCAAAATAATATGATAGTACCCCTTTCCAATCAGAATAATCCTCCACCATGAGAAGCCCCAGCATTTCGAGATTCTCAAATTTAGATCAACAAGAGGCCAAGGCCTCGTACCTTTTTCAAAAGATGTTTTCCCCAGCACTGAAAATCGGCACATCTCCATTCACTATTGTAGCGCACCTTGGTCCACCTCCACCGTGACAGATCCATCCCCCGCTCGTTTTAGTGTCAGCGCGTTCATAGGCAACAAATAATTTTTACCTCCCATCAACACCTCTACAAAAGAGACAGCCTTTCTGGATGAAGCAACGACTCCATTAGAATCCGCCGTGAAAGACCTCTCCCATTCCGGATTGAAGGAATCCATTCCTGTACCTAGACCTAGAAGAATCGAATTTCACCATCATCAAAGATCGAAGGATTTTTCCCACTCTCCCATCTTTCTAACAAGAGTCTATGTTATCCACTTAAGTGAATACTTTTCAATAGGTTATACGAGATTGATAAATCCTTCAATAACTTATCTTTGTATTATTATAGGGATATGATGGTAAAATGAGATTATAACTATGATTTGGTATTTTTTTATTATTTTTTATAGTTTTTGTGAAATTAGTTAGGGATTGATAGTTATAAGGAATATTAATTAAATCCCATAAAAAAATTATGTCCTTCAATTTAAACATAATTAGAAACATGTATTTGAGATTATAATTTTAAAAGTAGTTTTTTTATGCCATTATAAATAGGGGTGGAAAGAGGATACCCATAATGATGATATTTTCACTAATCAATATTTTCTTGAAATGATTCATGAGAGAGAGAGATATATAGAGAGATAAATGTGTTATTTATTTTATTCTCATATGGAATAATAAGCCTATATTATTCCTTGAAATATATATATATATATATATTCATATGTTTCTATTTGACAGGATAGACACAAGAGAAGTATAATTGTCATTATATATAATGTTCATTTTATTTACTCCTTATTTATTAGAGGATTCAACATGATAATTTTTCTATTGGATAGAAAACAAAGTTTTCATTATAGTACTTTGATTTTCATTCAGTAATCATGAGTTGTGAGGATTGCCCATTTTTATCCCTCATGGGAAAGACACTCATAGAGGGGGTTATATAATAAATTTCACTCAAGTTATAAGTATAAAGGGTTATCCAATTATCCCACCAATTATATTTAGGTAATGAATGAAAATTTTATATTTCTATTCTTTACTTTTAGGGAACATTGAATTTTATATTTATTTAGTGTTGGGAAACCCATGGAAAAAAATATGGGTATTTTTATCATATAATGGTCATTAGTAGTGGAAAACAACCCAAAAATATAAGAATATATCTACAAGATAACAAACATGTCATTTATCCAAAAAATAGAGGTAAATAGTGCGTTTGGTAAATGCAAGTTGCAAAAAACATCTTCCTTGATCTCAAAATAATATTTGAGGAAGATCAAAGGGAGAAATGAACAAAATTACCCTTCCTATAAGTTGATACATTGTTTTAAGGGTACATAATTATATCATGAGCATACCTGAACATTTGAAGGGGTGTTAGTTTATAACACCCTAAGTTTTTATAAATAAATTTAATATTGAATGCATGAAACATTAAGTCTCTAAAAAACACCAATTTTTTATAACCTATTTAGTAAACATAATTTTACCACCTCTGTGATTTCAATTACAAAAAACTGATATACACAGTTGTGTTAAGTAAGATATTTAGAGTGTGATAAGATTGACTTACATTTTTGTTGAATAGTAACTTGAATCTTATGAATATTAACATTCCTTTATGAATAGAAATATGACCCTTATGAATATTAACAACACCCATAAAGGTATAAATAAAATTTAGACACCTTATAAATGAAAGAGTATTTTATAAATTAATAATTAAGTGTTGGTATATTTGTGAGTAATAAATATTTAATTAAAATTTTAAATTAATAAATTGATTTTAAAAAAATAATTTTCATAAAATGTATTACTAAATAAATATTTTGTTTTCCTATAATTTTAGGATAATTTAATAAGACCTTAGTTAATTTTTGAAAGTATTATAAAATCAGTTTTAAATTTAAATCTGTATTTTTCAAGTAAATAATGATTTTATTTAAAAAATTAAATTTATATTATTTGGAAAATTATTTTGATAAAATGGAGTCCATTTTTTAATTCTACGTGTTTAAAAATTGGGTGAATTTTTGGGATTTTTCTGAAATACTCAAATTTTTGTGAATAGTGAAATTTGATAATTTATGCAAAATGCTAATTAAGTGAATTTATGCATCATTTTTGAGTAATGGATGATGTAAATGGTATTTTTTTTGAACTCACATGCATATGTTACTATTATTGGCCATAAGAATCAATACTATTTCTTTTATTGAGCAAAATAATAAAATAATGAATAAGATAATCAAAAATCACTCCTCTCCTCCACTATACCCCTCCCCCCACTCCCTCTTCTATTCACTCCTCTCAAGACTTGTGACTTATATATATTCTATAAAATTCTCCTCCAAATCACCTCTTCTATTTTCATAATCCCTTAGTCTCATAAAAATACAAAAACCTCTCCCCTGAAGAGGCCCTCAAGGAAGATTACTTCAAGAGGTAAATTCCCCTTTTTATTTCTTTTATTTCAAGTTCCTTTCTTTTATTTTTATTTCCTCACCTACTTTCATAAAAAAAAATTGATGACTCCAGTACCTTAAATTCACTGTAATTTTTTTATTATAAAGTAATAATTCTTAATCATATCTCCTTTCCCCTTATTTTATACTATAAATGAAAACACCATCCGATATATGTTAATTTATCACATTCAAGGACGATGGGTTTTCAATTTCTATTACCGTATTCAATTATGGTCATGAAAACATTTTAATTATTGAAACAGAATATAATATATGTAATATAACTTATGTAATGTTTTAGAATACTTTTTTACACATGATATTAATTTATAAATCAAAAATGGTTTTTTTGTGATAAAAAATATTCTATTAACCCAAACAATTATCATTAAAGTTTTATATAATGATTCATATTCACTACCAATAATAAAAATAATTTTATAACCATGTAATATTATGGTTGTTAACTAATAACATACAAATTATATTCTGGAAAACCATTCTCATTATACATGTTTATCCTTACCTGAATATAAGTAAACTGATCATGAAAACCAATGAAGAAAACGCTCCCAAAAAATGAAATTGAATCTATTAACTCATAAAAAGGACATGAATGAACCTAATAAGGTTATACTAAATAAATTAAATGTAGATGAGGTTCTTTAATCATTAATTTATGAACCTAAATTTTATTATTCAGGTCATTAATATCAAGTGAGGAACACCTTTAGATTTAAGGTATGTGTTTCCTACCCAAACCTCTATTTTCTTTTGGGTTACTCTTTGTCTCTCGTTATCCAAATTAATTTATTAAATATTCTTATGTACTACTCATAAATTATTTTGGAATTTTATATGTATTTTTACAAACCATAATCCTTCTTTATTTCATGGGAGGTATATGTTTTAAAACAAACTTTCAAAATTATTTTCGAAATATGATCCGGATTCAAGGTAATTTACCAAATTCTTACCTATTTTAAAGGGCACTCTATAATATATTTTTAGGAACCATTATTTTTATAAAATCACTAATTTTATTATGAAAATAATATCTTACTTCACTTATGGTTTTCTACAAATATTTTTCCAAAATAACTCTTCTTTTCAAAGTAAAAGAGTATTTATCTCAAAAATTACTTGATGATTTTATAAGATTATTTTCACCTATTTGAACACTCTTGTTGATTATTATGTATTATTGGGTCAAAAAAATTATTTTATGATATTTCATATTATATTTAATGGTTTAGGATCAATTTTAAGGTGGATGTTCTATTTCCATACCATTCATCTTACTACTCATAATGGTTAGTGATTATATTACAGATTGAGGAAAGTTATTTACATATCATGTGTATATGTTGTTTATGTTTATCCAAATTCATATGAAGAATAAATTAGACTTAGTAAGGGATTTTTGGGGCCTATTATAGCCCCTCTATGGATCAGTAGGTCTCACGAGACAAATATATATGGACTTGTTTGAGGCCTTTCCCATTTTTAGATATGGTTTTGGCCGAGTCCTTAATCATTTTTAGATGCCTTGGTCGAGGCCATGATGGTATGTTTCAGAATGTTCAGAATATTAATTTCCCTCATTATGAAGCTATAAATTCATATTTCATGAGGTTATTCAACTAGTATAATACCAATGATTATTTTTTATGATGGTAATATTTACTCAGCTCATATTCCTACCATATTAAGTTCAAGTTTATTTTTAAGGGTAAGTGTTTTAAATTATTAACCATGCCTAATGTTTATATTATCTTCCACTGTAATGTTTACCTTTACTGAGCATCTAAGCTCACCCCTTATTATGTTTCATTTTTTCTAGGACATGAAGAGGTATATTATGATTGACTTTCAATGATAATTTTACAGTGGTATATATTCCCAACGAAACTTATATGTTGTTTTTCATTTCATGTTGTAATATTGAACTTATGTATGTATATTTTTTCCAAATATACTAAACTACTTGGTACTTTAGGATGCATATTCCTTCTTTATATGAAAATATAATAAAATAATTCATTGACACTGAGCAACTTGGGTCGGGTCCTTACAGTTTGTATCAAAATAAGTTTCATAGAAAACTTAGAAAGTAGATTTAGAAAATGTAGATTAGAGAACAAAACCCTAAGATAGTATTTGAGGATTAAAAACAGAACATCCTCAAATTTTGGTAAGGAATATATTATGTGTATCTTTCTAGAAAACACATCCATGTATGGATACTACAAGTGTATGTAGTTCTGGCATAGATGTACCTAGAAGTGAAAACTCCGATATGGAGTTTTGGGCTTGACCTGGGGTATCCTGGTACATGACAACAGACCTTACTGTTCACCTTATTTGACACTCCTGGGGGATATGCTTAGGATAATTCACATTTTCTTTACAAGGAATTATGAATGATTTAAATGTAAATTTTTCCTCAAAGAAACCATGTTTATGATTATGGGATTATCCATGCATAGGATCTCAATTTATGCCAAGTATTTTTCTAAGTTGAGATTATACATTAGGATTCATAACCTAATCTAGTGTATGCCATTATTTAGAAATAACTCCTAGTTAAAGGAATTTAAACCACATGAACACACATATCCTGTGTAGGTATTTCCCTCCTATGAAAGATAATGATGTTGTATCTAGAGCTGAGACTGTTGTGGAGAAACTTATAACTATATTGGGACATATTACTCAGGATATGAACAATAACCTTACCTGGATGAAGCATCCAGATCCACAAACTGTAGGAGCTATGTTAGATCTATTTATGGGACAACATCCTTTGTCATTTAATGGGACTACAAACTCATTCGTAATAGATCAGTGGATAAGTTTCTTAGAGAAGATATTTCTTGCTTTGGGAAGTAACGAAAGGGAGAAGGTTGTCATGGAATTTTATCATTTGTCTGGAGATATTGATCAATGGTGGTCACTAATTAAAAACACAAACAAGGATGAATAAATAGAAAACATGGAATGGAGTGAATTTAAAGAACTTTTCTTAGAGAAATACTTTCCTCGTGAACAGCGAGCAGATATGGAAAGGCATTTTCTGAATTTGATAAAAAAGGAAGATGATAATTTTTTAAAGTATAAATCTAAATTCACGATGTTAGCAAGGTATGTTGTGGACTATATATGAAATCCAATGAGAAATATTGATCAATTATTTGATGGCCTAAATCCATTACTCCTATAGGCACTGGTCTTCCAAACTTTTTCATCATATGAAGATATAGTCTCATGTGCTATCAAGATGGAAAAGGAGTTCTCAAAATCTTATGACTTTAAAGAAAATAAATAGTATAAGAGGTATGCTGAAAACTCTAGAAAAATAAATAAGAAAATGTGGAATAAGGGGAGATTTGACTTTCCACCATGTGATAATTGTGAAAGGAAACACCCCGGTACCTGATTAAAATGAAAAGGTGTGTGCTACAAGTGCCGACAGAAAGGCCATCATGTTGGTGATTTCAAGGGAAAGAAAAAAGATAATAATGTTTAATGCTATTATTATAGGGAGATGGGACACTATTCTAATGATTTTCTAAAGCGTTAAGGAAACGTACCTCAAAAAAGGCCAAGGGAGCAGGGCCAAGCTTATGTGATCACAATTGCTGAGGTCGAAATTCCTAATGATGTGGTGGAAGGTACTTTAATCATTTCCTCAAACTTAGCCAATGCTTTATTTGATTTTATATCATCACATTCATTTATATCTTCCCATTTTTCTAAGAAAATTAGATATTTCCAATTTTATTTAATAAAGGAGTTGTTAGTCAAAAATCTTAGGGAATGTATCATTGCAACAAATATGTGCTTATCAGTCCCCCTCATAACACATAAACATGATTTAGTTTCTAAACTTATCATTATATCTATGATTTAATTTGATATAATCCTTGGTATTAGTTGGATTTCACATTATGATGTGAATATCTATTATAAGAAGAGGGAAGTTGTGACTTTTGAGAATGGTGTTGAAAATCATACCTTTAGAGAAGAAATATTGCTAGATGATTCAGCTCTACTGAATCCAATTATTGGGGAGAAAGGGAATTCAATAACTATGGGTGAAGAAAGGAATGTTCAAATAGAGGACGTACCTATTGTGTAAGAATATGTTGGTGTGTTTCCAAAGTATTTACCTAGATATCCTCTAGAGTGGAAAATTGAGTTTTCCATTGACTTAATTCTTATTTCAAGGCCCATATCAAAGACCCCTTATAGAATGGACACTATGTAATTAGTAGAGTTGAAGAAAAAACTGGAGGAATTGAGTGATAAAGGATTTATTCTCCCTAGTGTTTCTCCAGGGGGAGCCCATGTCCTTTTCATTAAGAAGAAAGATGGATCTATGAGGTTGTACAGTGACTATAGAGAGATCAATGTTATAACAATAAAGAACAAGTATCCCCTACCTCATATTGATGATATATTTGATCAAATTCATGGAGCATATTATTTTTCTAAGATTGACCTTCGATCTGGATATCATCAGTTGTGAGTAAAGAAGACATTCCAAAGATAGCATTTTGAACTAGGTATGGGCATTACAAGTTTAAAATAATGCATTTTGGACTGACTAATGCACCCTCTATTTTCATGGATCTAATTAATAGTGTTTTCAAGGAATATCTTAATGACTTTGTGGTGGTATTTGTTGATTATATCTTGGTATAATCCTAAATATATTAAGATTATGAAAATCACTTGCTCAATATTCTAAAGACTCATAAAAGAAGTGAATTATATGGGAAGTATAGAAAGTTTGAATTTTGGCTTCAATCAATTTCCTTTCTTGACCACATTGTCTCTATGGTTTGAATATCTATTGATCCTGTGAAGAAAAAAGGCTGTGAAAGAATGGCCTAATCTAATAAACATAAATGAGGCACATAGTTTTATTGGTTTAGCAGGTTATTATTGGTGTTTTTTTCAGAACTTCACCCATTTATCCAACCCAATGACCAAGATTACATGTAAAGGGGTTCAGTTCATATAGAAAAAAGAATGTGAGGAATTTTTTAAGTAATTGAATAGGATATTAGTGAATGCTCTGATCCTAACTCTACCATCATGGAATAGTGTATTTGTTATATATAGTGATGCATCAATGAAAGGACTTGGTTGTGTCCTTATACAGAATGATAATGTTATTTCTTATACATCCAGGCA
Source organism: Viscum album (assembly GCA_963277665.1). NCBI lineage: Eukaryota > Viridiplantae > Streptophyta > Magnoliopsida > Santalales > Viscaceae > Viscum > Viscum album. Next base: position 645,236,814 of record OY728135.1, on the reverse strand, counting down.
GTTAAAAATTTATGAACAAAAATTTCCTACTCATGATATTGAGTTAGAAGTTGTAATGTTTTCTCTAAAGATATGGATACATTATCTCTATGGTGAAAGATGTGAGATATATATGGATCATAAGAGATTGAAATATATCTTCTCATAGAAATAATTCAACATGAGGCAAAGGTGATGGATTGAACTACTCAAGGATTATGATTGATCCATAAAATACCACCCAAGAAAGGAAAATAAGGTAGTTGATGCATTGAGTAGGAAGAATCATGGAGTTCTAAACAAAATGAGGATGTATTTTAAAAAGGATTAAAACTTCTTATTCTGATGATGATAATATTTAAAATAAAATTAAATGTGTGAATGATGGGAATTTGGATGACTTCATGTGTGAATATGGAATTCTGAAATTTGGGAAGAGACCTTGTGTTCCAGCTATACCCGAGCTAAAAAGGTAGTTATTGGATGGTTCCCATAGTTCAAATTTATCTATACATCCTAGTAGCACTAAGATGTATAGATATTTGAGGGAACATTTCTGGTGGGACAACATGAAGTGGGAAATTGCAGATTACGTTTCAAGATGTCTAGTCCGTCAGCAAGTAAAGGCCGAAAGAAAACATCCAAGGGATAAATTCGACCTCAACTTATTCATACATAGAAATGGGATGACATTACCAGGGATTTTTTCACTGGATTACCCAAAAATCCAAGTAATAATGATGTGATATGGGTAATTGTTGATTGACTTACGAAATCTACACATTTCCTCACTATAAGGGAGGATTTGCCACTGGAGCTCCCATTATGATTCTATATCAATGAAGTGGTGAGACTTCATGGATCACCTCTCTCAATTGTGTCTGGTCATGATCCCCAATTTACATTGAAATTCTAGAAAAGAATTCATAAATCTTTGGATACTGAGCTTCTTTTGAGTACTTATTACCACTCACAAACTAATGGGTAATCAAAAAAGGATGATCCAAACCTTATAGGACATGTTGAGATCATGTTCACTTGACTTTCAAGATATGTGGGATCAATATTTACCTTTAGTAGAGTTTTCCTACAATAATAGTTTCCATTCAATTATTCAAATGGCACTATATAAAGCATTATATGGAAAGAGATTTCATACACCAACTTGTTGGGATGAAGTTGGAGAAAGGAAGCTTGTGGGCCTAGAGATTGTGGAGGAAACAACAAAAAAGGTAAAGACTATTCAAACCCATATCAAAGTAGCTCAAAACAGGAAAAAGAGCTATGCTGATAATTGGAGGAAGGATTTGGAATTTCAAGTGGGATATCACGTTTTCTTGAAAGTATCTCCATGGAAGGGCGTTATAAGATTTGGGAAGAATGGGAAATTGAGACCTAGATACATTGGAACTTCTGAAATCCTAGAAAGAGTTGGACCTTTTTCATATCGATTGGTTATGCCGCCTAGCCTGTCTAAAGTACACAATGTTTTTTGTGTCTCATTGTTTTTGAAGTACATGCCAGACCCAATGCATGTCCTCACTTCAGAAGGAATAGAATTGGAACCTAAGCTATCATACTGTGAAGAGCCTATCTAGATTTTGGACATTAAATAAGGGGTTTTGAGGAATCATATAACTCGACTGGTAAATATACTTTGGAAAAATCATAAAATTGAAGAGGCAACATGGGATCCTGAGGAGTTTATGATGAAGACCTACCCAAATCTTTTTATGAGGTAACATTCTGTGAATTTCAAGGATAAATGTTTTATAAGGAGGGGAGAATGTAACACCCCAAGAATTTAAAAATAAATTTAATATTTAATGTATGAAAAATTGAGTCTCTACAAAATACCAATTTTTTATAACCTAGCCAGTAAACATAATTTTACCACCTTTTTTATTTGAATTTTGAAAAACTGACATACACGGTTGTGTTCATTAAGATATTTAGAGTATGATAATATCCACTTAAATTTTTTGTGAATAGTAACATGGCCCTTATAAATAGTAACATACCCTTATGAATATTAATATGACCATTATAAATATTAACCACACCCATGAATCTATAAATAAAATTTAGACACCTTATAAATGAAATAGAGTATTTTGGAAATTAATAATTAAGTGTTGGTATTTTTGTGAGTAATAAATATTTAATTAAACTTTTAAATTAATAAATTAATTTAAAAGAAAATTCATTTTGATAAAATTTATTAGTAAATAAATATTTTTTCCTTATAATTTTAGGATAATTTAATAATACCTTAGTTAATTGTTGAAAGTATTATAAAATTAGTTTTAAATTTAAATCTGTTGTTTTCAAGTAAACAATGATTTTATTTAAAAATTAAATTTCTCTCACTTAGAAAATTATTTTGATAAAATGGAGTCCATTTTTGAATTCAACATGTTGAAAAAAATTTAGGGTGAATTTTTGGGATTTTTCTAAAATACTCAAATTTTTGGTGAATAGTGAAATTTGATACTTTATGAAAAATGCCCGTTAAGTAAATTTTTGCATCATTCTTGAGTCATGGATGATGTAAATGGAAATTTTTTCAAATTAAAACGCACATATTACTATTATTGGTCACAATAATCAATACTATTGCATGTCTTGAGAAAAATAACAAAATAATGAATAAGATAATCAAAAATTACTCATCTCCTCCACTATAACCCCCCCCCCCCCTCACTCCCTCTTCTCTTCACTCCTCTCAAGAATTTTTCCTTGTCTAAATTCGGCCCAAATATCCTCCCAAACTCCTCCCCAAAGTCCAAAAGTCCTTGGTATCATAAAAATACAAAAACCTCTCCCATAAAGAGGCCATCGAGGAAGATTACTTCAAGAGGTAAATTCCTCTTTTCATTTCCTTTATTTCAAGTTCCTTCATTTTATTTTTATTTCCTCACCTCCTTTCATCCAAATTTTTTTATGACTCTATTAACTTACATGTACTATAATTTTGTTGTGATAAATTAATAATTCTTCATTATCTATCTTTTTCCCTTCTTTTATACTAGAAATGAAAACACCATTCGAGATGTGTTAATTTATCACATTCAAGGATGGTGGGTTCTCAATTTCTATTACCGTATTCAATTATGGTCATTAAACCATTTTTATGGTTGAACTAGAATATAATATATGTATTTTAACTTATTTAAGTTTCTTGAATTCTTTTGTACACGTGATATTAATTTATAAATCAAAATGAGTTCATTGTTATCAAAAACCACCAATTAACCCAAACAATTGTCATTAAAGTTTTATATAATTATTCATATTCACTCCAAATAACCAAAAAAAATTATAACCATGTAATATTGTTTTTTTTCACTAATAAAATGCAACTTCTATTCTGCACAACAATTCTCATTCTACATGTTTATTCTTACATAAATATAAGTAAACCGATCATGAAAACCAAGGAAGAAAATGCTCCCAAACAATGAAATTGAATCTCTTAACCCATCAAAAGGCCATGAATGAACCTAATAAGGTTATAATAAATCAATTAAATGTAGAGAAGTTTTTTGAATAATTAATTTATGAACCTAAATTTGATTATTCGGGTCATTAAGATCAAGTGAGGAACACCTTCAGACTTAAGGTAAGGCTTTCCTACCCAAACCTCCATTTCCTTTCAGGTTACTCTTTGTATCCCTTTATCCTAATTAATTTCTTAAATATTATTATTTACTACTCATAAATTATTTATTAATGTTATATTTATTTTTATAAACCATAATCCTTCTTTATTTTGTGTAAGTTACATGTTTTAAAAGGAACTTTCAAAATTATTTCCGAAATACGAGCTCGGTTCAAGAGAATTTTCCAAATTATTACCTATTTTCAAGGGAACTCTATAATCTATTTTTAGAAAATATTATTTTTATAAAATCACTCATTTTATTATAAAAATACTATAATACTTCACTTATGATTTTATACAAATATTTTTCCAGAATAAATCTTCTTTTCAAAGTAAAAGAGTATTTATCTCAATAATTACTAGATTATTTTATAAGATTATTTTCATATATTTCAACACTCTTGTTGATTATTTTATATTATTGTGTCAAATATTTTATGATATAATATTACATATTATAATGAATAGTTCATTATAATTTTGACTATGGATGTTCTATTTTTATACCATCCATCTTACTACTCAGAATGGTTAGTGATTATGTTACAGATTGGGGAAAGTTATTTACATCTCATATGTATATGTTGTTTATGTTTATCCTAATTCATATAAGGAATGAATTGGACTTGGTAAGTGGTGGGTGGTGGGTGGGTCCTGATATATCCTCTTAATTCATCGGTAGGTCTCATGAGAAAAATAGATATTGACTTGGCTGAGGCCTTTCCCATTTTTAGATATGGTTTTAACCAAGGCCTTAATCATTTTTATATTTCTTCTCCGAGGTCTTGACGGTATGTTTTAGAATGTCTGACATATGCATTTCCCTCATTATAAAGCTATAAATTCATATTTCATGAGGTTATTCAGCTAGTATTATACTCAGGATTATGTTTTATTATGGAAATATTTACTCATCTCATATTCCTGCTATATTATATTCAAGTTTATTTTTAAAGGCATGTGTTTTCAATTATTAACCATGCCTAATTTTTATTTTATCTTCCACTATAATGTTTACCCTTACTGAGCATCTAAGCTCACCCCTTCTTATATTTAATTTTCCCCAGTGTATGAATATGTATATTATTATTGACTTTTAGGGATAATCTCAGAGTAGTGGATGCTCCCAAAAGAAATTATATGTTGTTTTCCATTTCATGTAGTAATGTTGAACTTATGTATATATCTTGTTTCCAAAGATACTAAACAAATCGGTCTTTTGGGATTCATATTCCTTCTTTATATTCCAATGTAATAAAATAAGGCACTGGCTTCGGGAAACTGGGGTTGGTTCTATACATAGTTCCTACTTAGGAAAAATAAAAAGATCTTGGGAAAAAGTGAGTTTTCTATAGAAAACATTTCATGAAACTAATGATCACATCACTATATCAACACAATATGAACAACCCAATGAAGAGAAATTATTCTTATTTATAATAAAATTTCAAGGATCCTCATTCTTAATGAATCATATGTGTTACTTCTTGTTGGGTATAATTCATTAAACTTGTTTTAATAAATAAATGAAAAGATTTTAAATGAGCCAACTCTTTGGTTCTAAACTAATAAAACCATTCAGGAGAGACATTAAATTTCATGAAACTATATATGAATATCATTAATATAGAATAATATATCGTCTATATATATATATATATTGAACATTATAGATGCATCATATGCATGATAATATATATGTATTACATGCATGTGTACATGCATCTTATTCATATAAGTTTTAGTGCACATCCAAAAATATATTACTTGCACTAAATCCCATAAGAAATTTAAGAAAAACTTCACAACACTTTGTGGGTTCATCCAGACTTTTTGGATACATTTTCATCAAACTATCTACATTTTGATTAAAAACTTTGTCTAAAAATTTATCCTTATCTAAGGTCCTAACTATGTGATATTTTATGAATTTTATGGTTGTGAATGGTTTAATGTATATGTATTTCACTGGAAATAAATTTACTTTGTGAAACAATAGAAAAGGAAGTAGTAGAATATGGAGTAGGTTAGATCGATGTCTCTTTAACCTTTAAGGTATGGATTCTTTTAAGTAGGCCATTGTAACTCACCTCACCAGAGATCTCTTGGACCACTAAACACTTGTGGTGACACTTAATAAGGATGATTGGAGGGGAAATTTTTTTTGTTGCTTCCATAATTAACCCAGGGTAGATGGTTTTCTAGAGATGGTAAGATGGTCATGGGAAAATCCAAAATGAGGTTCTTCATGGGAGGGTATTGTACATAAAATGAATCATTTAAAGAGGGATGTGTAGCAATGGATTTATAATATAATGGATAGTGATTATATCCTAGAAGAGATTATATAGGACATTGAGAAATTATTGGAGATTTTGTAAGATAACTGTGATGATGACCTGTTTTCTATTTTGGTGGAGAAGTAAAGTATCTTTTTGGAGAAGCTCTTGGAAATTGAGAGGGTGTGTATAGAAAAATCAAGATCATTGTGGCTCAAGGAGGGGCATAGGAACACTGCGTACTTCCAAGAATGTCTAAAATAGAAAAACTTGGTTCAAAAGATCAATATAAAATTAGAAGATGAGTCTTATAGAATAGATGTTGAAATAGCTGGGAAGTTGTCATTTGACTTCTTGGAGGAACTACTATTAGGATCAAATAACTCTAATTAAGGAATGAAGAGAATGTCAAATTAAGAAGATTAATTATTTAACTACATACAAAAACTTGTGGAGGATAGGTAAAATGGAATTTTTTAATCCATTCTAGAGGAAGAAGAAATCAAAGGAATGATGTTCAGTATGAATTAGAAAAGTTCCATCATCCCTAATACATTTCTAGGAGCCTTCTACGTGACTACATGGGACATCATTAAGGATCAAATGGGGAAAGTGGTGTGGGACTTCTTTATAGGTGGTACTCTAAATAGAGTTGTGGGTGCCTATAAGGTGGTCTTTATTCCAAAGGTGAAGAATCCTACAGCTCTCAGCCATTATAGACTGGTATATCTTCGAAACTTCACATTTAAAAGTTTTTCCAATATAATTAATAGTAGAATCAATAGTGCTGTTACAAGATTAGTATCAGAGGAACATTGTGGATTTGTTCAAGGGAGAAGTATACAGGGGTAAATTTGAATTGAAAAATAATTGGTAAAGGATTTAAATAAAAATATACTATGTTATAATGTTATGATCAAGGTGGACATAGAATGGAATATGATCATCTATAATGGAGTTTCTTCATCAAGTTCATGGGGGTATTTGGTTTCAAATAATGGGTATATGATCATTGCTTTATATTTTATGCTTCCCTATAGCTCACCATTTCTTTAATAGGGAGGATCTTTGGATTTTTCAAATATGTTTGTGGTGTCAAGAACAGAGACCACTTATCTCTTAGTCTCTTTATCTTGGATTAAAAGTCTTTAACAAGGAATTTCAAAAGAAGATTGGAGGATGGGAAGATAATTCCATTTTCAAATAGGTTTAGGAGTGAACTAGTGTCTTATCTTTTGTTTGTAGATGACATGATGCTCTTCATCAATGGGAGGAAAAGTTAAATAAATAGGTTCAACAAAATAATAGAAACATATGGAAACTTGAGTGGCCAAAAGATCAGACAATGGAAAAGTATTTTTCTTATCTCTAACAAATGTTCAAGTAGGCATGGTAGGATTATTTAAAATAAACTAGAAATGAATAGGTAAAAACTTTAAATGGTTTACCTTGGAGATCATATATCCAATGGATGGGTCAAAAAGTCTCTATTTGATGATATCATTAATCGGATCATGGTGAAGGTCTGCAATTGAAAGAATAAGTTTCTTTCATTTGTTAGGTGGATCACCCTGATAAATATTGTACTTACTATGATGCATTTCCACATGATTTCTATTATCAATGTACCAAAGGGAACTGTAGAGAAGCTAGATAAAACCATTACCACCTTATTATAGGATGCTAACTAGTTAGGATGATGCCACTGGGTGTTGTGGAAGTAGATGGTGCAACTAATTGATGAAGGAAAAATTGGTTTATGTAGTGTGGAAGAAACCATGTAGGCCATACATAAATAAAATTTCATGGGATATAATTGAAGTAGAATCTCTTTGGGATATATTCATGAAAAACAGGTATAGGTAATATTTGAAAGAGTTGATAAACTGATTAGGGAGATCATCTAACCTTATGTGATGTATGATAGAGCATCTGGATGAGCTTAAGGATAAAATTTGATAGGTCATGGGCCAAGGGGACATTAAATTATGGATGGGGAACAGGTTTGGTGAATCGCTATTTTTTGGTATTTCCAATTCCAAATATCTTGTATAGGGAATATTTTTTTTTTCAGATTTCATTGACATTATTCTTAATCAAAACCATAAAAATATCCACCATAATATAGTTTTGGCATATGATCTAGATAGATTTGTTTTTATGGGATTGACATTAAGTATCTTTAGTGGTCAAGATTTTAGAATAATGATACATCCAAGAGGTTGGGATGATGAATGGGAACCCAACATTTGGTGCAAAGAGATTCCAATTAAAATGAATTTTTTTTTGTGGATAATTAGGAACCAAGATCTCCTGATGGATAACAATGTGAAAAAGAAGAGTGTGGGGTTGGTGTCCAGATTTCGATGTTGTGCTTGTACATAATAGGATACAATGTGGAAAACATTTTTTCAAGATGATTAGGACAAGAAAATTCAGATCAATATGGAATAGAGCATGAGAATTCATGAGAGTGTGGGATCAATGACAGAGTTTATTGATTCATGGTTTTAGGGAGTTGGTCAGAAAGGTGTATAACTAAAGATAAGAGGTGTGGTTTTTATGACTATGTGTTAGATCATCTGGGAGGCCAATAACATGGTAATAGAAGTAAAAAACACTCTTATCTCTATTTTTAGGTTTGGGTGAAATATCTTATGGTGTAACTTGGATTTATTATCAAAGTTGGGACATATTTTGTCACGTTCAGAGGAATTATTATGAGGTTAAACTCTAATATAGAAGTAGGAGGTAGAAGTAATCAAGGAAGATGTGTTAAATGGAATCTACTAAACACATGGATTAAACTATATATGGATGGATCATGTGTATCTATATAAATGTTAGGGGGTGTCCTGGTGAGGGAAAATATGGGGTTGGTGATTATTAGAATCAACACTTTTTTGGGATAGGTAGCTATATTGAAACAAATTAAAGAGCCTTGGACACTAAGATTATGATGTGTAATCTCCATAATATTTGAACTGTGGTGGTTGAATCTGATTCAATTGTTTTGGTTAGAATCCTCCACAGGAAGGTCCAACCACCATGGGAGATGGATTACCTTGTCAAGAAGTGTAGGATGGCTGTTAGTCAGGGCCTTCATGTTGGTCACACTTGGAGGGAATGGAATTTTTCGGCTGATGTACTGGCCGTCAAAGGGAGTATAGAAGATAGAATCATTTTATATACATGTATGGGTTCCTTAACCAATGACTATAAGCTCATTTTCTAGGCTGATTCCCTCTGTCTTCATCCTAGGCTAAATCCCCATTAGGGTGAAGTGGGTTTTCCAGAAAGTGTAATTTATAGGTATACACTCTACCATCTATGTCAGTTACTTATGGAAAACCCACTTTCACCCTATGGTTCTAACCCCTTTAGGTGCATCCTCCAAGTTCCAAACATGGTTAGTGTATATGGATTCCATCTTAGATTCCATATATTTTAACAAATTCTAAAAATTAGAACTATTAATAGCCTCTCAATAGGAAGTTGGTTTATCTATTTTGAAAATTACTTCATCATAATTAGCTGTGGTAAATATATATCTCTCGAGTTATTGATGAATCCTATCAAACCTTCAATGTTCTTGTGTAGCTTCAGTCAGTTCTTCTTCCATAAATCTTTGTGAAACTGGCTCAACTTCCATCTCAGAAAAATTTCCTATTTTTTTACCTTAAATTCTATAAGTTCAACTTTCATCCCAATAACTCCTCTATTAATGAATTAGTCCTCAAGGAAAACATAATTTCATACCATAAACACTTAATTTTTAGTTGGGTTATATAAATAATTTCCCTTAGTTAACTTGGGATACCCGATAAATAAGTATCTATCAAACTTTGGTTCAATTTTATCATAATCAAATCATCGTATTAGTTATTTTCAACCCCAAATATTCATAAAATAAAATCAAGAATTTTTCCCAAACCATATCTCATATGGTGTCTTCATGACTATTTTAGATGGAATGTGGTTTAGTAATAATGTCATAGTCTCCAAAGCATAACCTGATAATGAGATTGGAAGGTCACATGGACTCATTATTGATTGAACCATGTCCTAAAAGGTATTATTATGTCTTTTAAATTAATAATTACTTTATCTTGTTCCAGGAGGAGTGAGTTGTTAAAAAATTCCATCATACCTCAAATGAACTATGAATTCTTGTCTCAAGTATTCACAATCCAAATTTTATTGGAAAATATTAATAGTTTTTTCTAGTTGATCAAGTACTTCAATCTGAAACTCATTAAACTTTTAAAAAAATCATAATTTCATCTCATCTTAAACACATAACCATCCTAAATAAATTCATTGGTAAAAATAATGAATCACCTAAAACCACTAATTGCTTGTGTGTTCATGAGTCCACATACATCACTATGTATGAGATCTAACAGTACACTATCCCTTTCATCATTTCTCCCAAAAGGTACTTTGGTATTTTTTTTTCAGAAAACAAGATTCTCGTGTATCACATGATTCATAATAAAATGATCCCACAATACATCTATATGGAGTATTTTAATGTTTTTTTTATTTATATGTCCAAGGAAACTGTGTAAAGGTAGGAAGGATTATAATTGACCCTGGCCTTCATATTCTAAATATCATAATGAATGAAAATATCATATTGTTTAAACAAGATACACAAATAAAATTCTTATTTATGGTGGAAACATAATAATAGTTTTTCAATTCTAGGACTAGTCCACCAGGTAGAGATGGATCATAAGTGTCTCCCTCCAATGAATAAATTCTTGATTTGTTACTGACATAAAAATCTACTTCAAACTTCATAAATTCCCTTATATCTCTATGTCTGTGCTTGTCAGCACAAATGTGTGACACACACCCAATATCTAAAAATCATGAGTCAGAGTTTTTGAAGTTAATATCTATAAAATTCATATTAATGTTCTCAGAATGTTTACCTTTGATAACACTTCTCATCCTTAGATACCAATATTTAATTGTTTTATAATTTATACCTATAATTTATCTCAAAATGATTGTCTTTAAGTATTCTATAATCTACAATAATGAAAAATAATTTAGTGAGTACCATATATTATTTATTTTCATTAAGATATTTAATGAAATTACACCCACTAAAAATGATTACCCACTGAATCATATATATTTAGTGATCCAAGATCAATATTTCACTAAAAAATGATTCAGCTATGGAGTTTCTATCACCAATTATTTATTTAGTTAGGGCATCACCCCACTCACAACAATTATGAATCTTGGATAGTTGAGTGGAAAAAACATTGTCCATATCCATCATATAGATAATATCAACTATATTCCCCTGGTAACCTAATCCTATTAGGGTATTCTGGATAGTGTAACATGATGAAAATTCCAAAAATATAAAATAAAAGGTCAATTCATGGGCACCCAGCTATAGAATGACTTATCCAAGGATGTTCCAATGTCACCCATTACTTGCTTACCTTTATCAATATAATCTATGGGTACTCATCTATGGAATGACATACCCAGTTGCATGATTGAGATCTTCAAAACTATCTCTTTATAAGGAATCTCACAATTATTATTTTAGGGGTTCCCTTTTAAGTCTTGCCAATTTAATATACATCATATTCATATTAAACTCATACTTATTTCAACTTATGAAACATTTATCTTATCATGTTTTATTCCTTTTTTATATTAATGCTTCTATTATTTTAGTTTTGGAATCCCTATTATAACCACCAAACTAATGTGTTCACTCTGCATTAATGTGTAACTCTTTGCATAACCCATAAGTTTTTGTTAATCACCCAAAAATAGAATCCAAACATATTCATATGTATCTAAATTCATCTTCTGTATAAGTTATATTAACACTTCATATAAATTAGTAGAGTCATATGAGATTGAAAATCTTCATATTAGTATGCCCAAATCGATAGATAGCTGACCCCATTAGCTTTTTTGACAAGGCATAAGCCTCCAGAATAGTAAGTGGTTCAACCCCAAGTCCCTCTACCAAGGATACTTTAACCAAGAGATGATACAATTCATGATATCTCTAACACTTAATATGAAAAAAATTTATTCAATAACTATTTTCATGCTCATAACTTTAAAAAAAATAAGGTCAAGGTAAATGAAAACTAGATTTATGGAGTCATACCTAGCATGAAATACTGGTCTCTAACTCTTAGAAGAAGTTTAACAATTAAACATAAATCATACACAATGTTAAAATTTCTTAAAAAAATAAAAAAATGAATTTCAAATTAATTTAATAAAAAAACATTTTATTTATTTTCAAAAACATGAGATAAACATTCAAGAACATTTCATAAATAAATGATAATTATAAATATTTTATAAATTAGTAATAATATAAACATTTTATATTCATTTAAACATGAACTCTATCATATTTTGTATTATATGGAATTTATTTCATATTTCATGAATTATAAATATTTTATAATTCAATTTCTATTATATAAAAATTTTATGTAACCTAAATATTATAAATTTTTTAATATTATAGACACTTTATTAATTACCCCTTATGATTTCTAAATGAACTTTTTATTTCTAAATCGTAAAACATTCCATATAATTTTAAATATTAACCTTTAATATTTGGGAATAAAATGTTTAATAAAAATTTATTTAATTAATTATAAAAATTTTATTATTTATTATTTAATTTATAAATTCATTATAAATTAATTACTCCTAAAATACTTTTTAACATGATTTATAAACATTTTATAAGCTATTTAAATATTTAAAAAATTTTAAAATAATTTCGTTTACCCTTACGTATGATCCATGTTTCCCATGAGGGTAACTTTTCACTTCCCTTACATAGAGAGTCTATGTAAGGGTGGATTTTCATGACCCCTATACAGAACATACTACATAAGGGTACTAAATAATTTCCCTTTACATGAACCCTTTATGTAAAGGTAAATCTCATATTACCCTTATGTAAGATCCCTCGTGTAATGGTAAGTTATGTTTTATATTTATATAAAACCATTATTATAATGGTAAGACTCATACTACCTTTATGTGATTTTATCGTGTAAAGGTAAACATCATATTACCTTTACATGATATGTGAAATATATTGCATCAGCATAAAGGTATTATATATCTACCTTTACATATAACTATTTTAGGGAGTCGCGTATGGGTAATTAGAAAATGACCTTTATATAACACCATATGTGTAAAGGTGACATGTGATTACCTTTATACAGGTTGCGTAGAGGTAACTAGTTATGGGTAGAATTTTATGATACATTTTTATTAATTTTTATAGTTTTTATATTTATCAAAACTAGTTATTCAAACATGTTTTAATCATGAAGAAACAACTCGGATTCCATTGATGGGTTTCATTTGATCATATAATGATCATTGGAAGCATAAAACAACCCAAAAATATAAGGATCAATCTCTAAGATAAAAAAATTGTTAATTATCTGAAAAATATAGTTAAACATAGTACCTAATAAACACATGTTACAATACACATTTTCCATGATCTTAGGAGAATATTTGAGGAAGATCACAAAGAGTAGTGAAAAAAAGTACCCAACCTCTGAGGTGATATTCCAGCCAAAGGATACTTAGTCATGTCATGAGGATACCCAAATGTACAAAGGGGTGCTAGTGTTTTCTCATGATAGAAAAATGGATCTCGGGAACATGATATTTTTCTATAGAAAACTTTTCATGAAACTAATAATCACATCATCGTCCAAATACAGTTGACTCTACCCAAAAAACATAACTCATTATCTTTTATAGGTGAATTTCAAGGCTCCTAATTCTTAATGCATCATATTTATTACTACTCTTTGAGTATAATACATTGAACTAGTTTCTATGAATAAATGTAAAGCTTTTAAATAAACCAACTCTTTGATTCTAAGCTAATGAAACCATTTGGGAGAGACATTGTGTCACAAGCAATTATATATACATCTCATGAATATTTAATATATACATCATATATATATTAAACATTATGCATGCATTGTATTCTTGATAATATACATTCATAATATGCACGTATTTTATGTACACTATATATATAGGTCAGAGGTAAGATGCCAAGAGTGTGGTGAATTTCCTTTTAAAACAGTTTTAAAACGATGTTATAAAATAAAATCGATTATCATGAAAGAAATATCTTTAAGTATAAAATAATAAATGAAAATATATCTAGTATAAACTAAAACTATAATAATAGTGGAAAATAAATTACATAAAATAAAATTCACACTTTTCTAATGGGGTTCAAAAATAACTCAATAAAAAGACCCTACGTCTCCTCCCCTCAAGAAGGATTGAGAGGGTTATATTTCTTCCTTATTATTAATGGTGGTCAAGAAACCAATGAATGATGAAATAAATTTTTTAACATAAAACAAGAAACCAAATATGAAATGAATCTCTTGGTTTAAATGGAAAATAAGAAACTAAAAAACTCTCACTTTAATGGTGGTGAGAACCTAAAAAAGAAGTTGAATATGAGATAGGTTTATTTTTAAAAACCCATTACAAAGCACTAAAATATATTTATAAGATATTAATAATATGAAATATTAGGATAGAGGGTGATAGAAGTTAGAAGAATAGCCTTATTAAATAAAAAACAGGATAAAAAGGATCAAATAAAAGAGGTAGAAGAAAAAAGGATTGAAGAAGTTGAAGCTCGGTTGCCTTTTGTTGATTATGAATTGAAGTTCACTTGAAAATATCTTGTAATTGTTCATAATGGATAAATCAAGAATCTTTTGATGAAAATTAGTGTTTGTAGTTGAGATTCAAGTCTCTATTAATGTCTATTTATAGCCTTCATAGGCGTTGTAGGAGCCTTAGGTTGAGTCAAGTCATTAAATATTATAGTCAAACATTTAAAACAAAATTTAGTGCCCTTTTTATTATTTTGGATCAAAACCACCATCTATCCAGATTATTCAACCAATTGGATAGTGATACTCTGATAGCTCTCAAATTTTCCACAGACTCCATCAGCTGGTCAGTGATCTCCACTAGCTAGCTAGTGGGCTTGATAGAGATTTAACTACTTTTTTTAAATATATTAGTAGGTTGGTGGTCTTCTATTAGATATTAATTTCTTCCAGGAAATGGGTATTTTTTAATGATTCCTCCATGATCTCCTTTATGTCATATCTTATTCCATTTAATTCCTTTGATGTTTCTCAAACACTATAAATAAAAACGCTCAAAAAAAGTTAAAAATAACTTTAGTGGTTGTGATAATAAAAATAAATTATAGGTTCAACAATATCCCCATTTTATGATAAAAAAATTCATTTAATATTAAAATAAAAGATAATTAATAGGTTAAGAATAAATAGGAAATAAAAATATATATAAAGGGAAAAGATAAAAAAATTGAAATACCATTTCTGTGAAGGAAAGTGTTTCCCTATTGAAACAATATCCTTATTTTCCTTTAAAACTATTCCATTTTTTTAAATATCTCTCCCCTTTGTGATATCACCCTTCCTTTCATAAATCTTACCTCCACTTTGATGATGAAACTTTAATCCCCTTTGAACATGATGGATCTTTACTTACTTCACTTTAAACTTTTCTCCCTTTAAATAAACAAACTATTTTTTTGAAATTTTACTTTCCCATACTCATTAGAATTTTCTACCCCTTTATGATTGGAAAAAAGACATATAAACCAAAAGGATTAAATGCACAATACATAAAACATATATAATATGATAAAAGTTATCATAAAAACATAATTTTAAAAATTTTAACAATATGTTTTCTTAAAATAATATAATAATAAATTTTCCAAAATAATAAATATTTTTGAAAAGATAAAACGTAGACAAGAAGAGATAAGAAAAACAATTAAAAGTATAAAATTCCTAATACCCCTTCATAAAATTAAAATATTCTAAATAAATGGGTTTTATGATGATATAGGCTAATTAAAGTTCCATGATAATATATTCCAACATGATATCTTCTTTTTTAAAGTGGTCACTCAAAAAGTTATGTCGAATATAAATGTGTTTGGTGCATGCATGATGAACATGATTTATAGTGATTATTTAACACTTAAACTATCATATTTAATTTGAAAAATAATAAATTTTATCCCAAAATCTAATGAGTTTGTTTCATCCACATAATTTGGGCACAAAAACTCTATGTGGCTATATATTCCACTTTGGTTATAGAAAGAGCAGCTGAATTTTATTTCTACTACTCTAATATATTAATTAATGTCCAAGAAGGTGACAAGTCTCACTTGGGATTTTCTTATCTAATTGATATCCCCCAATATCAGCATCTGAAAACTTGAAATATTAAAAGAGGCTCCTTTAGGATAAAAAAACCATGATTTTTATATTATTTTAAAATACAAAAAAATCCATTATAGTGATTTTAAATATGATTCTTTAGGACTGGATTGAAAATGTTCACAAATAAAAAACACTAAATATAATGAATATTTGGGTTTTATTAAGGTAAATAATATTCACAATCATAATTCTATAAAGCTTTTTGAAAATTGGTCTACCAGATTCATCCAATGTTAGTTTACAGGAAGAACTCATAGGTGTATTAATTTCCTTACCTTGATCAATAAAAAAATAATTTAAAATTTCATTAGTGTATTTACTTTAGCTTAGGAAATTTTAAACCTTGTTTTGAGATATTTAAAAACTAAGAAAGAATTTTAACTCACCCATGAAACTTATTTAAAATTCATTTCTCAGGATATTTGAAAATTCATTACAAATTTGTTCATTTTTTGTCCAGAATTTATGTCATCAACATAGATTTGAATAGTTAAAAGATCATTTGAAACATTTTTATAGAAATAATTTTGAATCTACTTTTCCCATTTTAAAATCATTTGATAAAATATACCTTTTTAATAATTTATATCAATACTGAGGGGGCTTGTTTTAAACCATATAAATCCTTAGTTAACATGAAAATGGAATTCAGAAATTTTGGATTTTAAAAAGTGGGTGGTTGTTCAATAAAAATCGTTTCAGAAATAAAACCATATGAAATACAATTTTAACATCTCTTTAAAAAATTGAAATTTAGATGAGTGGTGAATTCCAATAAGATTCTAGTGGATTCTAGCTAAGTAACAGGTGTAAAGGTTTCATTTTAATCAATGTCTTTTTCTTGATTATAGACTTTGGCTATGATTTTAGATTTTTTAGGTGTGATGTTACCATGCTCATCTGATTTATTTCTAAAAACCCATTTTTTACAATTAAGAGGATGATTGTTATGTCTTTCAACAAGATTACAAACATTATACAGTTCTAATTGATTTATCACTTCTTACATAAAAAAACCCCAATTTTAATCATTAATAGCATCATCAAGGTTATCAAGTTCTATAAAAGAAATAAAAATAATGATGCTCAACATAATTTAGGACAGAACATCTTTTACGAGTACCATCTTATAATCACTTAAAATATTTTCCAAGGCATGGTCTTTGGTTTTTTTAATACATTAGGTAAATAACTGGAAGGAGATTCATCTTTGATAAGATATTTTGGAGAATTTGGACCATTCAAAGTAAAAAGTTCAAGTTTATCTGCAACATATTTTAATTGGGATGAAGTTTTAATAATATTGTAACCAAATTTGATATGAATAGATTCTTCAAGGGTTTTGGTTATTTTATTAAAGACTCGGTAGGATTTACTTGAATTCAAGTACTAAATAAAGATTCTATTTTCAAATATTGAATCAAATTTCCCTAGGTTGTATTTAGTTTTTAGAATATAACATTTACATCCAAATACTTTGAAAATTCCAAATTTTAGAATTTTATTTTTTCTAAGTTTATAAGGGTTATTTTTTAGGATCAGTCTTACAAGAACACATTTTAAGACATAACAAGTGGTATTGACTTCCTCAAACCAAAATTATTAATGGATTTTGAAATCATTCAAGTGGGATCTTGATATTTCTTGAAGATTTCAATTCTGTATTTCAACAAAACTATTTTTTTGAGGTGTTTTGGGAGAAGAAAAAGTATGATTATAACATTGTAAAGTAGAAAGTTCACTAAAAATTTAATTATAAAGCTCTCCACCATTATCACTTAAAATGGAAATGATATTTTCACATTTTTCATTTTTGACCTTCTTAGTAAATCTTATGATGACTTTAAAAGCCTTATTTTTTGTGTTCCAAGAAAACGAACCAAGTGAATCTTGTATAATCATTGAAAATCACAAAAAATATGATTTTCCTCTGATAATTTCAACTTGAGTTGATCCAAAAACTCAAGGTGAACGATTTAAAAGGATTTAGAGGTCAATAATTCTTGTTTATATTTAAAATAATTTTTTTTTTTGCTTACCAAGTTGGAAAGGTTCAAAAACAACATTATCTCTGAAGTGAAATTTTGGTAAATCTCATACTAGATGATGCTAATTGAGCTTAACGAGTGTGTGTATACAATAGTGACCAAGGAATTTGTACCAAATCCAAGACTCACTATCTTGAAATCTCATACATTTAAAATTTCTAGAATAAAGATATTTTAAATTTATAATGTAACCATTTTGAAAATGAAAATCCGTAAATAAAATTTTTCATTTAAAATTAAAAAAAATCAAGAATCATTTTTGAATGAGATTTTAAAACCACTATTAAAAAATTTTCTAATTCAAAGTAAATTTTGTTTTAAAGCATCAATAAATAAAACATATTTTATAAGTGAGGAATTTGTAAAAATGGTTGTACCTATACAGATGGTTTAACTTCATGATTTTTCCCTGAAAGGCACATATACTTCATCCCATTTTCAAAATTGGAGGGGTCACCGCACATGTGTTGAAAGAATACACTATCCATATACCACATTTATTTTTGTAATTTACTCATTAGACATATTTCCTAAAAAATTAAGAAATAAATATTTTGGTACCCATATTTTGGGTCCACAAATGTTAGTTATGAGGAATTTTGATGCCCAAATTTGTATTGAATACAATTTTTGAGATGATATATGGGATGAAACATGGATACTTTTTGGTATACCATATCAAGTGTTTTTTCAATTACATTCACAAATTAGATACCTGATTTTATGATAATAATTACATAGCCTGTTTTGAGAAACCCCTTTTAAAAAAGTTATCTTTTTGGAAAAATTAACATTATTTAAAAAAATACATTAGTATTATTTTCATGGTGTTATAAACCCAACATTTTATTTAAAATTCATTCACCTTAGGTGAATTTTGTGGGAGATTATTGTAGATCATTAATAGTCAATTGTAACTCATGCACATTTGGTTGATAGTTCAATTTTATCTATAATTCATATTTTTTATTATGATTTTATCTTTTTCTTTGAGCACTTGATTATACATATTTTTAATCTCTTTATAAATTGATGTCAGTTCAAAAAAACATTCTTTATGTTGATTACAAGAATATTTTAGATCCTCTTATCTTAGTTGATTGGGTGAAAAAGAGGGAGAAGAGGAATATAAGTAGGATCAAGAAGATGGGTTAGAGTTTACTTTGTTACTAACCTTGAATTCATCCATGAGACACTTGGAACATTGTTTCATGATTCACTTAAGGAGAGGGAATCATCTCTTGTACCCTAGGTTGAAACTTTTAAGGCTTTCTATATTTTCTTTTTCATCTCCTTGTTTTTATTTTTGATCAAGGGGTGTTCCTACCTTATGTGTCCCTTCTTTTTACAATATAATCACATTACTTCTTATTCAATTTGATCATTCTCTATTTTATCATGTTTGTATGATTTATCGCTTTTGAATAATTTTTTCATCTTCTAGGATAGATGAGACACTTCATCCCTATCATTAGAATCTTTATTAATTTATTTAAAAGCAATCATTTTTCTCCTGGACTTATTTAGCTTCCTTATTTTCATGTTGTTTCTTTGTAGCCTCATAAGTTATGAGATATTTAATTATCTCCTTGAATGGAATATTATTTATATATTTAATGTAGGTCAGAGGTAAGATGGAAAGAGGGGGATGAATTTCCTTTTAAAGAAATTTTAAAATGATGCTATAAAATAAAAGATATTATCATGCAAGTAATAAATTTAAGTATAAAATAATCAAAGTAAAGTGTGCATAGTAAAAAATAAAACATTAAGTGTGGTAGAAAATAAATGTCAGAAATTAAAAGGTGCACTTCGGTAAAGGATTATAACGACCTAAATCCGTATCCACATAACTGGTGCCCCATACCCAGTTCGCCACATGACCTCAAGCACGTTTCCCCAAACGCCAGAGGCTGCCGACTAGCAGTGAGGGCCTTGGTCAGTCAGTGGGGAAACTATTCCCTCATTTGGTAAAGTATGCAGCAGAAGAACAAACATAATCAATAGCAGAAGTAGTAAACAGCATACGAAAACTGAACTAAAAGAAGAAACAAAGTCTGATATAACAATGATGCAGTACAGTACATGTATCTATGGAAAGCAGTAAACAAGTCAACGTGCTGAAATACAACTGAAACCAAAGTACTAAACGTAAATAGCAACTCCAGCAGCATCACGAGCCAAATCTCGGTCTCATGCTCTCCAGCTCCAACCAGCAATCAAGTACCTGAGGTAGAAGGGCCACAATCCATATCTACACCTGCAACCATATAATCTGTTTGGGCTGAAAAGAAGGACCCAAATAGGGTGTGAGACTAATTCCAATAGGCAACCACCACAAGATTTGTTCCCTACTGTTAGTGAGTAATATAGAAAAAGTAAAGGAAAATAAGTATAGTAATGTACTATGAGTACACCAGTAAATAATCCTATCAATTACGATTCACATTCATTTAATTAAACAACCAAATAAAACTAGAAAATATTTCTATTCCAAGGTAAGAAAGTAACACAGTAGGTATCTAAAAAGACTACCTAAACACAAGCAGTACAAAACCCAAGCTTGTTCTTTGTCTTGGTGGACTCATCACAACCAACCATCAAAATTCACACTGACTCTCTAGGTGGCTCAAACTAGCATACCCCTATAGTCCAGTAATCAAACAAGGCAGAGACACTCTGAGAAGCTCTCACGTCAATTCCTCTATGGTCTTGCAATGATAGCTACAGACTCTCTAGGAAGTACTTACGTCAAATTCCTTATGTGGTCTCGATGCGTGGGTAACTAAGAACACTCTTGGGAAGCACCAAGTCCTATTCCTGTAGGTTCTGCGTACGAAACTAAAACCAACAAACCCTCTAGGGAAGCACTTAATTGTCTATTCCCTCTTTGATCTCTCGCACCAGGTTCTCACAGCCCTGAGCAGTCCAGTCGTGCATAATCGACTATCAGAAGCCCTAAGTAAGTTCAACAACTACTTAGATAATAGCTACCATGCATCAAAAGCATTTAAACAGCATGCAACACATGCAATCTGTGATAAAAAGTAAACTAACAATTTCAGTAGGGTTTTCCTCACAGGAAAACGGTGCCAAATGATGATAAATAGCCAAAAAGGGGAATACACCCATGGGGTGATCCTCAAACATGAAACCTAGCATATATTAGCAACAATTAATCATAAGATAACAAGAAATCTAGGTAAAACAAACAATAGAATCATAATCCTATACCCGGGATACCCGATACATGGGTATCCGGCACTTTTGCAACCAAAACTCAAAGAACTTCAACGTAGGGAAACAAACCACCTACCTTGATCCATGAAGATCAATATACTTGAACCTCAGCCCGTGAATCGGCCTATAATAGAGTATATCTATAAAAACATCTAAAATGATCAACCTCAGATAATTCACACGAGAGAAGTAATCAGGAAATGAGGCCAAAGAAGAACCAAGAACTCAACGTTGTGATTCTTCTTCAATCGACAGAGTTAGATTCAGAAAACCAGTGATGGATCGGTGGCTTGGAGAATAATCGTCCTCCTCAAATGCTATGGATGGAAAAAGGCAGAGAAGAAGACGTTTATGAGAATTAGGCGCGACCCCGGCCCGATTAATGAAATAAAAAGAAAGTACATGACGTGTACTTTTAGAGTACATGGAGTGTACTATGTCTTTCCATACTCTGCCAAAATCGGGCTCCACATCACCCCTACACACCGTGTGTGTGGCCCAGGCACGGCCAGCACATGTCTTCGAGCGGGAAAAGAGTACATGGCGTGTACTAAGAAAGTACACGACGTGTACTTTAAAAATTTCCAGAAACTTTATTTTTTCCAAAAACTCCAGAAAAAGGAAAAACATACCTTAAACAAAGATCCAGGTTCTTAAAAACTTCCCCCCTTAAAGAAATTAATCCCTGAATTTCCCTAACGAGGTATGGAAGAAGAAACCCCGAACAGCTCGAGCCACTACGATCGTACATCGGCCTCCCTTTCCCAGGTCTCGTCCTGCACTCACCCGTGCTGCCATAGCACCCGTACTAGAGGAACAGACCGGCCATAGATAACTTTCGTACTGTGATCAACAACCCTGATAGGATTATCCTCGAAAGTAGCATCCTTCTCCAGCTCAACCTCCTCGAGTTGAAAAACATGAGACGGGTCTGAGAAATACCGTCGAAGTTGAGAAACATGAAAGACGCCGTGCATATCCTGGTACCTCTGAGGTAACTGCAACCTATAAGCAACCAGACCGAATCTCTCCAGAACCTCAAACGGCCCAACGTATCTCGGTGAGAGTTTCCCCTATCTCCTAATACTCTTATGTCCCAACCTCGAGGTAATACGTAGGAAAACCTGGTCTCCAACCTTGAACTCCAAAGGTCGTCTCCGCTGATCAACATAAGACTTCTGGCGAGACTGTGCTGTAGCCATCCTCTTCCGAATCAACTCTATCTATTCTGAGGTCTCCTGAACAAGATGAGGTCCCAGCAAAGCTACCTCTCCTACCTCTAACTAGCATAAAGGTGATCGGCATGGCCTACCGTACAAAGCCTTGTAAGGTGCCATCTGAATAGTTGCTTGAAAACTGTTGTTATAGGCGAACTCCACCAGAGGAATATGCTTCTCCCAAGAACTGCCAAAGTCTATAATGCAAGCTCGAAGCATATCCTTAAGCACCAGGATTGTACGCTCGGAATGGCCATCAGTCTGGGGATGGTATGTTGTACTCAAAAGTACCTATGTACCCAAAGCCCTCTGCAGCCCCTGCCAGAAGTGATAAGTAAAATGTGCATCCCTATCTGAAACAATGTAGTGTGGAACTCCATGCAGACGTAAAATCTCTCGGATGTACAACCGTCCCATATCATCAACATTGAAGGTCTACTTGATCGGCAAGAAGTGTGCAACCTTCGTGAGCCTGTCCACTACAACCCAAACCGCATTATTTCCTCGAGGCGATCTTGGTAACCCTGTCACGAAGTCCATCACGAAATCATTCCATTTCCACTCAGGAATGGGTAACTGTTGTAAAAGCCTCACTGGTCACTGATGCTATGCCTTCACCTGCTGACAGGTGGAACACCGCATAACAAAACCAGCCATATCCTTCTTCATACCTGGCCACCAATACTGACGGTGCAAGTCTCGGTACATCTTGGTGACACCAGGATGAACTGCCCAAGATGAAGCATGAAACTACCACATCATCTCCTCACGTATGTCCGTTGAAACCCATATGCGGCCATGAAAATGTAGCACCTCATCATCGCCCATTGTCCACCCTGGAGTAGGGTCTCCATCTGACACACCCTCCCATAGGACTAGGCCTTCTGGGTCTGATAGCTGCCTCATTCAAACTCGATCTAAAAAAGTAGAAGTAACAGATACAGAAGAAAGAACTTTCTGCCCCTGTCTATCGTGCACCTCCAAATACATCTCAAAGAACAAATCCATAAGATGCCACTCACTGCTGGCCTCCTGAACTTCCTGCAACTGAGTCCTCCTGCTCAGTGCGTTAGCCACAGCATTGCCTTTCCCAGGCGTATAAGCAAGCTCGAAGTAGAAAGACTATAGGTACTCGACCCACCTCTGTTGTCTCAGATTCAAGTCATGCTGCGTGAAGATATACTTGAGGCTCTTGTGGTCAGTATATACCACAAAATTCTCTCCCATGAGATAGTGCCTCCAACAACGCAAATCATGAACAACCGCAGCCAACTCCAGGTCGTGCGTAGGATAGTTCTTCTCATGGGGCCTCAACTGCCGAGATCCATACACAAAAACACGATCTTCCTTCATAAACATTGCTCCAATACCAATTCCAGATGCATCACAAAAAACTGTATAACTCTTGCCCAGCTCTGGAAGAACTTGAATCGGTGCTGAAGTCAATATCCCCTTCAGCTCCTGTAAGGCTGAGTCGCAAGATTCTGACCAAATGTACGTCACACCCTTCTTATTCAAGCCCGTAAATAGCGCTGATAAGCATGAGAATTCCTGTATAAACTGCTTGTAATAACCATACAGTCCCAAGAAACTTCCTACCTTGAATACATTCTTCGGCTGCTCCCAGGTAACTACTGCTCTCACCTTCTCTGGGTCTACTGAAATGCCTGTCTCTGAGATGAAATGAACTAGGAAGTGAATCTCATCCATACAGTAGTGGCACTTTGAGAGCTTAGCATATAATTGATGCTCTCTCAGTGTACTCAATACTATCTCAATATGGGTAGCATGGTCGTGTCGAGTGTGAGAGTACACCAAGATATCTTCCACAAAGACAACGACGAAGGAGTCCAAGTAAGGATGGAAAACTCTATTCATCAGCACCATGAAAACTGTCAGTGAGTTCCTGAGACCGAACGGCATAACCAGATACTCGTATAGACTATACCTACTTTGGAAAGATGTGAGAGGTATATTTGATGGTTTGACCCACAACTGATGATAGCCGGATCTCAAGTCGATCTTCAAGAATACCCTGGCCCCTCAAAGCTGATCAAAAAGATCATCAATCCTCAGAAATGGATATTGATTCTTGACTGTCAACTGGTTCAGCTTTCGATAGTCCACACAAATTCGTAAGGTACCATACGCCTTCTTCGCAAACAACACAAGCGAACCCCCACGGAAAGTACTGGGTCGGATAAAACCCTTCACCTGCAACTCCTCCAACTGCTTCTTGAGTTCTTGCAACTCTGGCGTAGCCATCCTATTAGGAGGTATGGATACCGGTGCTACTCCTGGCACAAGCTCAATAGAGAAGTCTACCTCACGCTCTGGAGGCAACCCTGAAAAGTCTTCTGGAAAGACATCCAGAAAACGGTCAACTACTAGAGGGAAGTCCATCTGAGAAGTTCCCTGATCATCCAGATATAAACTAGCAATCTGGGTTGTAACACTACCCAACCCTTGATGCTCTGGTCCATCTCTGCTTTCCTGGACATCCCATTCGCCCTTATGAAGAAAAAACATGCCCTCTGGTGACGTGAAACTCACCCTACAGCGATAACAATCGACAAAGGCCTGAAAAGGGACCAGCCAGTCCATTCCGAGAATGACATCATAACCCATCATCTCAAGGACATAAATAT
This sequence comes from Viscum album, assembly GCA_963277665.1. Taxonomy (NCBI): domain Eukaryota; kingdom Viridiplantae; phylum Streptophyta; class Magnoliopsida; order Santalales; family Viscaceae; genus Viscum; species Viscum album. The sequence goes on along the minus strand of OY728135.1, from coordinate 645,211,384 downwards.
CCCACAAGAAGTGACACCCACCAACCTCAAGGGGGAACTCCTTGCGCTGATGCACACTAGTAGTTCTATGTCCCAAAGGAGTTTCTAGTGCCAACGTATCCTCAGAAGTAAGGACAGTAAGTCTAAGGATCTCCATAGTGTGCACAGAAATAAAGCTATGAGAAGCTCCAATATCGAAAAGTGAAGAAGATAAAACTGAGGCTACTAATATCATACCTCAAACTATGGAAGTTCCAGGATCCTGCTCCCAATGGATCTGCTCTACCGCAAATGTCTGGCCAGTACCGTGGCCCTATGTAGTAGCCTGATATCCCTAAGCTGATCCTCCCTAAGCCTGACCACCGCGTCTGTGACCTCTAACCTGGCCTGAATGACCCGAAGAACTCCATCCCCAAGTCTGCTGTGGAACTGGTAATCCTACTCCTATAAGAGGAGTATAAACTGATCCTTATTCACTAGCTACTGGAAGAAGAACCCTGCAAAAATGCTGCAGATGACCCATCTTACTGCAATCTCGGCACTCCACTGGATCTCTCAAGAACTAAGGCTTCTTATGACCACTCTTTCCACACTGATATCACACCACCTGGTTTCCAGAATGAAAATCCCGTCTACTAGAATAAATACCTCGCTTCCTTAAGTCACCTCGAGTAGACTCTCAATGGCGCTTCCTACTATCAGTATGAAATGAATCAGCCTTGGATGCTGAACTGCCTTGGTCAACAGCTCTAGGCTCCCTCATATTCCGTTCGATGATCAGCACCTGGTTGACTATTAGGGTAATAGAAGTCAACTGGAAGACGTTCACATGCGATATGATCTCTGGTTTGAGGCCTTCCTCAAACTTCCTTGCCAAAAACAGCTCGTCATTTCCCAGAACGGGAGTAAAATGTTGTAACTCAGTGAAATGGGAGGAATACTTCATAACCGAAAGAGTACCCTGCTGCAGGTTCATGAACTCTTTGGCTATATCGACCCTCAGCATCTCCAGATAGAAGTAGTCATAGAACGTACGCTGGAATTCATCCCAAGCCATAGTCCGTTGGCGCCCTGCCTACGAGACTACATCTCACCATCTCTTGGCAGAATCTCGCAGCATGTAAGTCGCGAGCTTCACCCTTCTATCTAGGGGTGTCTCCAAATGCTCGAAGATGGAAATAATGGTTTCTAGCTATGACTCTGCAGCCTGAGGTCCTCCATCCCCTGTGAAAGTGGGAGGATGCTGCTGCTGTAAGACTCGCGTCAGCTCTGCCATAGACGGGGCAGGATGCTGAGCTCCCTGGAAGGTCTGCATGAACCTCATGAAACCCTCTCTAAACTGAGCATCGGCACCAGTGTCTGTAATCACTATAGGTTCCATGTCCGGAATGATCAGCAGAACTACCGGTAGTCCTTGGTCTGTCGTATCAGGCATACGGTCACTACCTGGTTCCTGACGTGCAACGGGAGGACGTCTTGGTGCCATGGCCCTGAAAGGTCAAAAGCACACCTCAGATTTAGGATTAACAAGGACAGAAAACACAAGAGTACAAAACGAGAATAGGAGATAGAAACACATAAGTTTTCAAAACAAGACTACACGGAGTGTATTTAAACTACACGGCGTGTTTGCTAAGCCTTCCCCAAGGGTGTGTAACTTTGCCACCACTGGTCGTATAACATCCCAGACTACACGTCGTGTTGTACCAAAACACGGTGTGTACTTGAACTCCACTCCCCTTCCCGAGTCTCTTTACATGGCTAACCTACATGGTCCTCCTAATTCTAAACTACACGGCATGTTCACTAAAGACACGGCGTGTACTAGACAGGTTTTGGCGACCCGTGTAGTGGTTACACGGCCGGCTACACGGATGACCCCTACACGGTGTGTTCCGAAAAAACATGGCATGTATAAGGATAGATAACACTGACCCGTGTTGTTCGTGACATGGTCGGGTACCCAGAATAAAACTACACGGCGTGTTCTTATAACACACAGTGTGTACTACACGAGTTTCCCCAGCCCGTGTTGTTAGTGACACGGTCGGGTACACGGTTGACTACTACACGGCGTGTCCCTGAAGACTCTTCACCACCCTGTGTCTCTGTTCACATAGTTAGTAACACTATTTAAAAACTACATGGCGTGTATTTATAAAGTACACGCCGTGTATTCTGGGTTTTTCCGGGCAGTAGATCAGAAACTGCACTGAATGCCAGAAACACTGAAAAAAAAAACATCTATGTGCCAAATTCCGATCCTTGGGAGACCATACTCCCTACGAATCAAAGCTTGGCATCATAAAAATGCATATATCAAGTAAAACAGCATAACAAGTATGTATGTCATAGCAACTATCACAACAACATGCATCATTTATCACGACATCTATCATAACAGCATGAACTTCTAATGCACCCTAGATGGCATGGTAAAATGCATGACGTGTGATTTCCTACCCAATTCCTATATGATGCATGAGATGGAACACCCTCATCTCATCAGGTTGCAACAAAATAGAACCACAATCATATAAACTGTAACAACACAAAACATGTACATCACCCAACGGTGAAATATAATAAACTGTAACACTTTCAAAAACTGAAAATTGAAATTGCGAGGTAATATAGCTTTTCCCTGTACACTGGTTAATTAATCCCATGAATAGTTAAGTACTAACTACCCATTTCTTCCTATCCCTGTATATTTTCGCAAAACAGTAAGGTAATAGAAAAGAAGAAAACTCCTCTGATACCACTTTGTAATGACCCGAATCTGGAGCCACATAACTGGTGCCCTGTACCTGGTTCTCCACATGACCTCAAGTGTGTTTCCCCAAACACCAGAGGCTGCCGACTAGCAGTGAGGGCCTTGGTGAGTTAGTGGGGAAACTCTGCCCTCGTTTGGTAAAGTATACAGCGGAAGAATAAACATGATCAATAGCAAAAGCAGTAAACAGCATATGACAACTGAACTAAAAGTAGAAACAAAGTCTGATATAACAATGATTTAGTACGGTACATGTATCTACGGAAAGCAGTAAACATGTCAACGTGCTGAAATACAACTGAAACCAAAGTACTAAAGGTAAACAGAAACTCCAGCAGCATCTCGATCCAAAGCCCGGTCTCATGCTCTCTAGCTCCAACCAGCAATCAAGTACCTGAGGTAGAAGGTCCACAATCCCTATCTACACTTGCAACCATATAATCTGTTTAGGCCAAAAAGCAGGACCCAAATAGTGTGTGAGACTAATCCCAGTAGGAAACCACCACAAGATTTGTGCCCTACTGTCAGTGAGTAATATAGAAAAAGTAAAGGAAAATAAGTACAGTAATGGACTAAGATTACACCAGTAAATAATCATACCAATTACCATTCACATTCATTTAATTAAACAACTAGAGAAAACTAGAAAAGCTTTCTATTCCAAGGTAATCAAGTAACACAGCAGGTATCTAAAAAGATTACCTAAACACAAGGAGTATAAAACCAAAGCTTGTTCTTTGGCTTGGTGGACTCGTCACAACTAACCATCAAAATTCACACTGACTCTCTGGGTGGATCAAACTAGCAGACCCCTATAGTCCAGTAATCAAACAAGGCACAGACACTCTAGGAAGCTCTCACGTCAATTCCCCAATAGTCTTACAACGATATCTATAGAATCTCTGAGGAAGCACTTACATCTAATTCCTCATGTGGTCTCGATGCATGGGTAAACTAAGAACACTCTTAGGAAGCACAAAGTCCTATTACCGTAGGTCCTGCATACAAAACTAAAACCAACAGACCCTCTAGGGAAGCACTTAATCCTCTATTCCCTCTTTGATCTCCCGCACCAGGTTCTCAAAGCCCTGAGCAGTCCAGTCGTGCGTAATCGACTGTCGGTAGCACTAAGTAAGTTCAACAACTACTTGGCTAATATCTACCATGCATTAAAAGCATTTAAACAGCAGGAAACGCATGCAATCAGTGATAACAAGTAAACTAACAATTGTAGTAGGGTTTGCCTCATAAGAAAACGGTGCCAAATGGCGATAAACAGCCAAACAGGGGAAGACACCCATGAGGTGATCCTCAAACATGAAACCTAGCATATATTAGCAACAATTAATCATAAGATAACAATAAATCTAGGGAAAACAAACATTAGGATCATAATCCTAAACCCGGGATACCCGATATATGGGTATCCGGCACTTTTGCAACCAAAACACAAAGAACTTCAATGTAGGGCAACAAACCACCTACCTTGATCCTTGAAGATCGATATACTTAAACCTTATCCCGTGAATCAACCTAGAACGGAGTAGATCTACCAAAACGTCTAAAATGCTCAACCTCAGATAACTCACATGAGAGAAGGAATCAGGAAACGAGGCCAAAGAAGAACCAAGAACTCACCGCTGCGATTCTTCTGCAATCGACAGAGTTCGATTTGGACAACCGGTGATAGATCGGTGGCTCGGAGAAGAATCGGCCTCCTCGGACGCTCTGGATGGAAAAAGGCAGAGAAGAAGACGTTTATGAGCATTAGGCATGACCCTGGTCTGGTTAATGACCTCAAGCGCATTTCCCCAAATGCCAGAGGCTGCCGACTAGTAGCGAGGGCCTTGGTGAGTCAATGGGGAAACTATGCCCTCTTTTGGTAAAGTATGCAGAGGAAGAATAAACATAATCAATAGTGGAAGCAGTAAACAACATACGACAACTGAACTAAAATTAGAAACAAAGTCTTATATAATAATGATGCAGTAAGGTACATGTATCTATGGAAAGCAGTAAACAAGTCAACATGCTGAAATACAAATGAAACCAAAGTACTAAACGTAAACAGCAACTCCAGCAGCATCGCGATCCAAAGCCCTGTCCCATACTCTCTAGCTCCAACCAGAAATCAAGTACCTAAGGTAGAAGGGACACAATACCTATCTAAACCTGCAACCATATAATCTGTTTGGGCCGAAAAGCATGACCCAAACAGGGTGTGAAACTAATCCCAGTAGGCAACCACCACAAGATTTGTTCCCTACTGTCAGTGAGTAATATAGCAAAAGTAAAGGAAAATAAGTACAGTAATGGACTAAGAGTACACCAGTAAATAATCCTACCAATTACCATTCACATTCATTTAATTAAAAAACCAGAGAAAACTATCAAAGCTTTCTATTCCAAGGTAAGAAATTAACACAGCAAGTATCTAAAAAGACTACCTAAACACAAGCAGTACAAAACCCAAGCTTGTTCTTTGGCTTGGTGGACTCATCAAAACCAACCATAAAAATTCACACTGACTCTTTAGGTGGCTCAAACTAGAATACCCCAATAGTCCGGTAATCAAACAAGGCACAGACACTCTGGGAAGCTCTCACGTCAATTCCCCTATGGTCTTGCAACGATAGCTACAGACTCTCTGAGGAAGAACTTACGTCTAATTCCTCATGTGGTCTCGATGCGTGGGTAAACTAAGAACACTCTTGGGAAGCACGAAGTCCTATTCCCAAAGGTCCTGCGTACGAAACTAATACCAACAGACCCTCTAGGGAAGCACTTAATCGTCTATTTCCTCTTTGATCTCCCGCACCAGGTTCTCACAGCCCTGAGCAGTCCAGTCATGCGTAATCGACTGTCAACAGCCCTAAGTAAGTTCAAAAACTACTTTTCTAATAGCTACCATGCATCAAAATCATTTAAACAGCAGGAAACACATGTAATCAGTGATAACAAGTAAACTAGCAATTGCGGTAGGGGTTTCCTCACAGGAAAACGGTGCCAAACGGCGATAAACATCCAAACAGGGAAAGACACCCATGGGGTGATCCTCAAACATGCAACCTATCATATATTAGCAACAATTAATCATAAGCTAACAAGAAATCTAGGGAAAACAAACAATAGGATCATAATCCTAAACCCGGGATACCCGATACATGGGTATCTGGAACTTTTGCAACCAAAACTCAAAGAACTTCAATGTAGGGAAAAATCCACCTACCTTGATCCTTAAAGATCAATATACTTGAACCTCGGCCCGTGAATCATCCTAGAACGGAGTAGATGTGCAAAAACGTCTAAAATGCTCAACATCAGATAACTCACACGAGAGAAGGAATCAGGAAATGAGGCCAAAGAAGAACCAAGAACTCACTACTGTGATTCTTCTGCAATTGATGGAGTTAGATTCGGACAACTGGTGACGGATCGGTGGCTCAGAGAAGAATCGGCCTCCTCGGACGCTCTGGATGAAAAAAGGCGGAGAAGAAGACGTTTATGAGCATTAGGCGCGACCCTGGTCCGATTAATGAAATAAAAAGAAAGTACAGGACGTGTACTTTTAGAGTACATGGCGTGTACTAGGTCTTTCCATACTCCGCCAAAATCGGCATCCATGTCACCCCTACACAACGTGTGTGTGGCCCGAGCACGGCCAGAACATGGCTTCGAGCGGGAAACGAGTACACGGCGTGTACTCAGAAATTACACGGCGTGTACTTCAAAAATTTCCAGAAACTTTATTTTTCCCAAAAACTCCAGAAAAAGGAAAAACATACCTCAAACGAAGATCCGGGTTCTTACAAGGATCTTGATGATAGATCAAGAATCATCACTTACATCTCTTCCCCTAAAGAAGGCTTGATAGGGTTATATTGCTCCCTTAACATTAACAATAATCAAGAAACCAAAGAAGGATGAAATCCTTTAGTTTTAATGGAAATCGAGAAACCAAAGAAAAAAAAAGAAATCCCTTGGTTAACTACTAGATTTTTGGCATTTGTGACGAATGTCCATTGCAAAAGGTCATTTGCGATGGGAGTCCACTACAAATGTTTTTTTGTGAAAAACGACATCACAAATGAAGGTATTTATGACAGACTATTGCAAATAAAAATTAATTGTGATGGGAAAAGTTCCTGTCACAAATGATTTTTGTTTTGTCCATCGTAATTGATAGAATTTTCGATGGATAGTTGATCTATCGCAAATACTTATTTTAAAAAAATATAATATTAAAATAATTTTAAATAATTTTAAATAATTAAAAAAAATGAAAAAAAATTGCATAAAAATAAAAATATTTATATATAATTAAAAAAATAAAATATTTAAAAATATTTTAAAAAATTAAAATAAAAAATAAAAATAATTAAAAATAATAATAAAAAAATCACAAATATTTGGGATTAGAGCTTGATAATGTAATTTTTTTATTCATTTAAAAAACAATTTAGTATAAATTAGTTTAAATTCACCATTAATTAGTGTAAATTAATATATTTTTTATAAATTAATAAAAATTAGTATAATTTAATATAAAGAAATAAAATATATTATAAAATACTAAAAAGGTGTAAATCATAGAATTTTTAGTCTTTAGGTCATGAGAAATAACTAATTTGGGTTAACCATGTCCAAATTTTTCATTACTCATGACCTAAAAATTGACAAATTATTTCATTTTTACTTTTCTATTAATTTATAATAATTTATATTATTTCATAGTAATTTATAATAAATTATACTAATTTAAAATATTTTTATTAATTTAAACAAATTTTATATGTTTAATTTTTTTATAAATTTATAAAAAAATATTAATTTATAATAATTTATACTATTTTATATCAATTTATTTTAAATTATATCAATTTATAAAAAAAATTAGTAATTTTTCATAATTTATACTGTTCTATAAAAAATTGTTTTAATTTTTTTAATTTTTACTCATTTATACTAATTTTTATTAGTTTATAGAAATTTATTTTAAATTATATCAATTTGATAAAAAAATTATAATTTCTGATAATTTATACTACTTGAAGACAACATTAAGATAATTTTTACTCATCAATACTAATTTATATTAATTTAAACTAATTTTTTAAAATGTGTACAAATTTATAATAATTTAAGCTATTTTATAAATTTACACTAATTTTTAATAATATCTACCAATTTTTGTTAATTTATACTAATTCATACTAATATATGTTAATTTTTAATATATATATATACACACACATACAAATATCAAAATTAAATAGGGAATAATAAACAAGATGAATTAAATTCGGAATCAGATAAATTTCTCAACGTAGGGTTTTCACACACTTACATATATCAAATATGGAATATATTAATATATATATATATATATATATACACACACATACAAATATAAAATAGGGAATAAAAAATTTGGAGCAATCCTAAATGCCAAATAAAGAATAAAAATTAGATAAAATGTTCATTCTAGGGATTTCCAAAACTAAATCATGTAATAAAATGAATAAAACCCAAAAATAATGAAAACAAAGACAATAGAATCTATACTAAGGTGAATCAAAGCTGAATCTGTAACAAAATTGATTGCAAGGAAGTGTGTTGGAGCGGCATGGAGTGGAGAAGCTGGGTGTAGTGCATGTCGCAGATATTTGGGAGAGGGATAAGGAGAGGAGAGGAAAAAGAAAGGGGGATAATAAATTAATGGATTTATTGAAACAAAGTATTTGTGATGGAATTAATTTTGTCACAAATAGTTATTCTGTAAAAATTATTTGTGATGGGTATTAATTCTCATCACAAATACTCCCGAGTCGACAGGCATTTACAATGGAAGTATTAGTCTTTTGCAAATGTCCATCACAAATTCATTTTGCACTAGGTGGTGGTAAATCCCACCAAAACTATTTGTGACAGATTAAATATTCTGTCATAAATAATTACTTTTTGTGTTAGAATAATACATATGTCGAAAAAATTCATGTCTGATGACTATTTGTGATGGGGTATTTTCCCATCACAAATGACCCATTACAAATAGTTGAATTTTTATTGGTGGTTTTAACAACAACCAAGAAACTAAAAAACCCTCACATTAATGGTGGTGATCGTCTAATGTAGAATATGAAAAGGTGAGAGGTTTGATTTTTACAAACCCATTATAAATCATTCAACTCTCTTTAAAATATATAAATAATATGAATGATGGAGAGAGACAGAGAGATAATAAGATAGAATAAGAGCCTTATGAAATACAAAAATGGAGTAAAAGGCTCAAAGAAACAAGTAAAAAGAAAAAGGATTTAAGATGATGAAGCCTAGTTGACTTTTTTTTATTCAGAATTAATGTTCACTTGAATATCTCATTCAATTTTTCATTATGGATTGATCAAGAATCATTTAATGTAAATTGGTTTTCATAGTTGAGATCCAATCCTCCCTTGATTTATATTTATAGCCTTCATAGGTGTTGGAGGAGCCTTGGGTTAGGTAAATCCATTGAAGAGTTGAGTCAAAGCTTTTATATCAGCATTTAATTACCTTTTGACTATTCTAGAAAATCTCACTAACTAGTTGATGATACTCCTGAATCTCTCTAGGTTGTTGCTGACTCCACCGGTTGGTTGGTGGGCTTGACAGAACTACAAATTTTTTTATTTTTTCTATCGGATGGTCGGTGGTCTTTTACAAGCTATCTAGTGTTGTTAGGTAGTGAGGACCTTGTAATGAGTCCCACAAAATCCTCTTGATGCCTTCGCTTGTTCCATTAACTTCCTTTGAGGAAGTTCCAACACTATGACTAAAATTCACTTGAAATAAATGTTAGAAAAACCTTTAGTGATTGTGATCATAAAAATAAATTAGAGGTTCAAGAATATAGACAGTATCATATACAATATATATATATTACATGCATATTATGCATATAAATTTTAGTGAACATCCGACAAAAAATTATTAAATGGGATGGGTTAGACCTTTTAAAGCACTGTTTATTGAATTATGGAATTTCCCTTATTATCATTATGGTTTTTGTGATGAGATCTTTTTGTTTATTATTTACCTTGAAATTTGGGATTGATACTTGTCATGTATTTTCAAAAACCATCACACACATACATCCTTTATTCATGTATGGAATGTTATTGAGGACTTGTGGGGATATCCTACTATGTATTATGCTCACACCCCTAAATGTGTGCTTTGAAACATATGTATAATTTTTTATTAGGTTATAAGTTCAATGATGGAAATCATTCATTAATTAGTTGAATATATAACTTGATCATTTAGCTGGATTTTAGAGGTATTGGTGTAATTTTCTTCCATGGAGTTTTTATCAGTCATTTAGGATATTCCATTTTATTTCATTTCCCCTTCAGTTATGAATTATGGGTTGTATCATTGGTGTTTATTCACATAGACAATTTTTATTAATTTTATTATATTATATTTAAATTATGCGTGATATGTAAGCATTCATTCATGGTGAATAGTTGTTCCAGGTCATTTATTTTATTTATTTAGTATATTTTGTGTCGTTATTTTGATTGATAAGTATACTAATTTTGATACAGGTTTAAATGATTGGTCAGAGGGAAATTGTTCCACCATAAGTTGTATTAATCTCTTTCTAATAGTTATCAGCCTCTAAATATTTGGGATAATGTGTTAGAGTTCAATGGTAATCTAACTCAAATTCTAAGTAATTTTTTGTTGGGTCATTACAAATATGATTTAGGGATGATGAAAACAAAGGATAATGGTGATTGTAATCCATGACAGAGGGAATTTCATGTTATGATATGTAATTGCATCTTATAAAATGTGTATGTGTCACATTATATGACATGTGGAAAAGTGATGATTTATTCAAAAGTTGGGAATATCATAAAATGTGATATAGTGTATATCATAGATGTTCCATAAACCTCATTTTTAATGGCTGGAATTTAAAATTCATGAATTGGTGATTTTTTGCATGGGAATTAGTGGAAATCATATGGGAATCATTTATGGAAGGTTTTGAATGTTGTTGAATGGATTTAAACATGATTTAAAATAATAAGTTGATTTTCATCTATATAATGAAATAGGTTCCACCTTTGTCAAAGGTAATTAAAATTGCACATGAATATCATTTTTTTAGGAAATAAATCCCTCTAAGATTTATTAAAATTCTTATGAAATTTAAACAAAAAAATAATAATAGTGACTTATATGAGGATAAAAATAGGGAAATAGATTCAAGGGATATTTTGTTAACATTTTAATAGTCTTAAAGATGTACTATATAATATAATATAGGTAAAAAAATATTTTAAAATTGACAATGAAGATAGGGTAAGAAGATATTGTTTTCCATATTGGATACGAGGGAGAATAAAACTCTGTGATATGAAAGTTGAGTGTTGGAGTTGTATTGAATACCTAAGAACTCCTTGAAGAGTAAATCAAGTAATGGAGTCAAACAAATGATATAGAGACAAAGAATTCTAAATATTATCTCATAATCATTGAGCTTAATCATGTGCATTTTAATTCAATGAGATAGTACATGAAGCACAATTTTTTCACTAATATGATCTTAGTGTAACATTATATAGAACTCTCACCACATTTGTAAATTCATTGTATGCCTATTGTGTTAGGACATTGAGTCCAAACTCGTATGGGTAGTGTACCCAATCTATGAGGATATTGAACCTAATGTAAAATAGTGAACACCCGTAAATATTTTAAATATAATGAGCCTTGGATTGATAATTGGCCATTTTAAACTCACAATTGAAAGTGTGTTAGTGGTTTATACATGATAGTAGTGAACTATACATGTTTATTTGATTAGTATCATTATATTAAATGACATACCAAGTAAATATACATGGCTATTATTACATATTCTACAAGTGTGGATGTGTGAAAGTAATTAGATAAAGAAATAAATTAAGGCCCTGTTTGGTATGCGGGAAAAGGAAGTATGGAAATAGAGATGAAAAATGAATCACAATTTTGTATTGTTTGGTATGTAGGAATGGAATATTGGTTTCCATTAATCAAGGGAATATAACTTCCATACCAGGATGAGCAGAACGAGTGGGATGGTGAGGGAATCAAAATATTTGGACAAAAATATCCTTAGATAAAATATAAAAATCCATACTTATCCCCCCTTCTTCCCCACATCTTTCAACTCCTACTACTACTGATGCAACACCTTGCTTCCCCATCCCTGCAACACTCGCTGCCCTCGCAGCAACCTGCTTCCTTGCCACTGCAACATTTGATGTTGCAACACCCTTATTAACCAATGATTCAACACCTGACACCACAAATACCTTATTCCACACTTCTAAAACACTTGATATTGTAGTTCTCTTATTCCCCACTACTTCAACACTTGACATCGTAACACCCTTCTTCTTTGTTACTATAACACTCCACCACCCCTTCCCTACTCTGCTCTCATTGTAGAGCCCTAGAACACGTAAGGTCTTCATGCATACATCACCCACCATGTGATTTAAAGACCATGAAACAAATTAAAGAAGGGATATTATAACACATTGATATTTTAAAATAACATTATGTTTGATAGCATATACAACACAAAACACCAAGCTTTAAAAAACCACAAAATATTATTATTTAAATATGACTCTTATAACCCAACCATTGAATTGGTGGGTATGAATAAGAATAAAAAAATTATGAAATGTATATAAAGTTCCTACTCAATAAAAATTTGTTCATTAATGCTTATAAAATAAGCATTAAATTTTTAGTAAATATATATTATGCTTCAAAAATACATTTCCTTTAAACATGATTTTTTTTGTGAGAAAATATTATATTTAATTTTTTCCACATTTATAAAATATATTTGACCAAATTAGATTTATTTTTGAAATCAAAATGTCAAAATTATATTACTGTTAGTTTTTAATAATTTTCTAAAAATATTGATTTTTTAATGAATAGTAAAAACACTGATTTTTATTGAAATATGTATTTTTGTTTCAAATATTTACAAAGTTAGATTTTGTATTAGAATTTTTTAAAAGTAAAATTATTTCTCTTATATTATTAAAAGTATAATTAATTTCACTATAATCAATGTAATTTTTGAATTTGGTAAAAAAATATTTTTGTACTTAAAAAAGGTATTTTTCTAAATAATTATTTTCTATTTTGTTTTGTAATTTTATCTTAGATTAGTTTCTAAAACTTATATAAATTTAATCCTAAAAAATGGATTCCATATTTATAATTAGTAGGTCCAAATTTTTTAAATAGTTTCCTTTTATTTTTTTCAATATGAATAGACACCATAGTAAATTTTTGTTGTCACCATAAAGGTAAAATGATTTAATTATGGTTAAAACCATGAGATAAGGTCTTAAAATCAACCTAAAACATGAATTTATTTCATTTTATTGGATAAATTGGACCATATTCATACCAAATTATAATATATGTGATTTTAGTTCCATTTTCTTTTGATGGTTACATTTATATTATTTTATGTAAAGAAACTTTCAAAATGTCAGTCTCTTGACTTTAATATCTCTAAAAAAATTCATAATGATAAAAAGAGGATGAATTTAGTTATAAAATTTTATTTTAAAGATGAATTAATTTTTTATATTGGTAATTTATTTTTAATTTTTATTAATGAAATAATTACCTTAAATTCCTATGAAATGCTAACACGATTCTAGTACAAGTAGTAGAAAAGTCAAGTAAATTATTTTAAAAAATATAAAAAAAATTGGTGAGTGTGGGACCAAAATATTTCACAAGGAATGTGAATAAGATATTATTAATTTGGGAAATCCAAAATCAAGTGAGAAAACTATTCATGGAATTAAAATCAGTAAAGTACCCAGAACCTTAAATCAATTTGTTCCTTCTGTATATCATATATGTTATACGGGACTATCACTCCACGTTGCATTCCTGCAAACAAAAATATTTTTTGAGGAATGGCATTGATTCCACAACCCTCAAAAATAAATTTTCATTTGTGTCATGAGGCATGAGTTAAAATCCCCCGAAAATACTTTTCCATTTCATAAGGGAAGGTAGTGAAATTACCCCCCCCCACACACACACACAAATGATTTTCTGTTTTGAGGGGTGAGGTGGTAAATCCACACCCCCACCCCCACCCACCCCCCACCCTGTAAAAAATAATTTTTTTATTTACAGTGCAAGGTGTCCTTTTTTCATCCCTCACAACTGACTTCTCATTTTTTAGTGTGAGGTGGTCACCCTACTACCCCATAAACAAAAAATAATTTGTGTTTGATGGTTTTATTACTCAACCAGATGGAATCAGGTATGCTCTCTGGATGACCATCCATTTTGGGAAAATGGTTATTTCTTGTTCCCTATAAATACATGGTCTTCTCCCCATAAAAAAGAGGCCACAAAGAGAAAACATACAGACAGTGGAGAAGACCCGAGAAGACTTTGGTAGGTACTTCACCTACCACATACTATGAAGAAAGAAAAATAGAGACCCCTCAAAGGGATCCTTCATAAAGGACATTTCTAGCCACTCACACTGGAAATACCCTTACAATTGTGAAGGAATCCTGGCATGAAGAAGTCCCCCTTGGAGGAAGAACACCCTTCGCAATCCCTTTCCCTATATAGAAAAGAGAATTTTGCAGAATGGGGTGTCCTTGGATTATTTTTCCCTTACAGTCTCACTACCCTCTTTCAACATAGCATTTGGCCACATATTGGCCCCTTTATTCACTTTCTAAATGACTTTACATGCCTCATACCAAAATTTGGGCACGCCATCTTTGAGACCTCCCTTACGGCCACCAGATTCACTTGACCTGTGGATAGGACACAACAGCATGTCTCTCATCCATCTATGCCTTATCATAGTAAATTAAGTCCCACATTTAACCTACCTAGTTGGTGGGATCCTCAAAATATTCACAATCATGCATTCCCATTGTAATTAGGATCCTAGCCTTAGGGATGGTAGCAGATGAATTCTCATGTTGGGTGGTGACATCCGTTTCCTGAAATATGAAATGAATCAGTCGATAGTCCCCCCTGTCATCCATAGCCTCTCCATAGTCCACTCTTCCACCTGTTGGAAATGGAATCATATGTGAATACTTCCTAAAGTAATACCCTATCCTTTCTTGTAGGAAATATCCTACCTTCCATACCCTCACCCTCATCCACTATCTGACAAAGGTGATCATGTGAAGTTCTAGATCTTCCACTTCCTCTTGTTTCTCACACTGAGCATGACTCGTGTGAGCTTAGAGTTCAGTGGTGATCATATCACTACCATGGTAAAATATCCTCAAATGGTCCTCCTATTAAATGTTATCTCCAAAAACCATGTTTTCGTCCTCTCAAAGGGTTGTATTCCCCATGATTCAAACCTTTAGAGGGTCATATTCCTAAATAAGTAATCTTGGTCATCCCTCGAAGGTGTAATCCCCAACATTTATGAACTACATAGTCTTTGATTCCCATACTAATGTGATGCGTAGGAAGCCTCCATGATTTTTATACTAGACATTCCAAATATATGATCCCCTTTATTGGTCCATATTCCCAAAATTATCAAAACCCTAACCCATAAGTCCATATTCTTTTTGGGTACTCTTTATCTTATCCTCGTCGACCCAAATTCTTGGTGAAGATCATCTCATCATAGGGCCATATTCCCTACCAAATAAACTATAAAGGTTTTCTTTTATGTACGTCTCACACCATCCTTTTCTAGGTATATTTAACCTAGATTTACCAATCTCATAACACTAAACTACATGGTCTGGTCCTTTTCACATGACCATAAAAGTTATGACATGTCCCATCAAGTAGCACCAAATTATGTGGGTTAGTATTCCTTTCACAAGGATATGTAGGAATCCCCTCTTATGGGACCTATCTTGATATCAAAACTATAACCACCTACCTAGATGAAAATAAAATCTAGTGCACCTAACCCTGAGGATTTAAACCATGATCCTTTAAAATGAATAATTACCAAGTTTACAACAAGTCGAGATGGAAAACCTTTGATATATCTATAGGGGTATCTATAAATATAGAATCTCATATACATACATATCTTTAAATTTATATTTATCCTTTGATGAATAAATATGGTTACTCTTGCATTTATATGTGATTTATTGAAAATTAAAAGGGCGATTAATTTTATTTTGAGGTTTATAAAAGATTTACTAATATGACTTAAATCTAAAACAGAGTCCTAGAGTATACAACAATTCCCCTTAAAAGTGTTTGATTATCCCAACCTCTCATCCTCTTGACCAATGTGAGTTCCTAAGCATTATTGGGAAAATCCTTCAATGACCACCTACCTTTGGAAAGAAGGTCCACAAATCATGATGGATATGGGAACTATTGGGTGTTTCTTCTTCCATGAATAAACCTCATTGGAATCCACCTGAAAGATGATACAAAATGAAAATGGTGGCTTGATGTGAAATATTACGAAACCATACTCAACCCCCTACAATTGACCTTTGGGCCTCCTAGGTTTTAATTAAAAAAATGGTGAACCTGATGTGAATACTTTTATTAAACAAAATAGTTGTGTCTCCCACATGTTAGGACCTTTTTTACTCTCATAAAATGAAAGTTTCCAAATATAGATTCTTTAAGACAGTCAATTGTGCATGATATCATTTATTATGAATTTGATTTGATGTGTTTACTTGTTTGTGTTATATATATATATATATATATATTCAATAAATTACAATAGAAATCTCTTCAATCCAGATAGAATCTTATCATCTGAAAAAAAAACTTTTGTTTTGGTTATTGAACAAGTTGGGTCCTCATCTGGCTAGAGGATGTCATCTTCAACTCAGCATCTCCAATGTTGGGTATCAAACACACTAGTTCAGGAGTACCACCTAAATGGTTTCATCCTAACCTTGGAGGATACATGAGAAGCCCTCTAAGACATGAATTCCCACCAACCATCAACCCAGCAATGGCTTGTGGCAAAGAAATAGACAGAATCCATTTCCATCTCAAATCATTTCAAGAGACTTTCCCTAGAATTTGATAATAAATTCAATACTTAAATTATGTAGGTGGATCAAGAGGTATCCATGGGCCTCATCATGACACTATAGGATTCACCGTGAAAGGCTCCTACCAGCAATTTCCACTGCCATCACCATGCAGTGTCAAGTCCTCAACCTAATGAGGATGTCATCCTGAGGGATTAGAATCAGGTCAATCACACCTGAGCACCTAGGAAATCCCACCAAGGGAAACAATCAATCAACCAATAATAGGCTCACATACCCATCCTTGATAAATAGTCCTGCCAAAAAAACATGGCTGTAAATCATGGTCAGGCCCATATACATGTTCGTGTGCATCAAGTCTGCCAACACAACTTGGCAGCAACCAAAGAAACTTATCGGCATTCCCTTGCAGCAAATAGGGGAAGGCCCATGTCTATTCCCCCGCATAAGATGATTGTCGATATATCCTAGAAATAAATGGTGGATAGGAGCATGGATACATCTCTTCTACAACCACGGAATGAGCATGTATTCTTTTTCTAGCTACAAAAGTTTACCCTTACATCCTGGAAATTATGGAAGGACAAACATCTATTCATACCCACATTATATAAGTCTACCCAGATATAATGATTTCATAGGATATGGTTAGGATTCAGGTACAAAAACCCACCACTGTATTTCAAGTGTCCCATCAACATGATATGATGTTCAATAGGGAGAGGACATGTATTCCCACTCCCATTCATGAGGTCCGTTGGAAAAATCTCATGATAAATGGACAAAAAAATCGGGCACACACACCCATTCCAGACGAAGATTATCAATACACTTCAAAAACCACTCCATGATAGGCATGTCCCTATCAAAGATTTAGAAGCCTATCAGCATATTCTGATAGCATCATGATAGTTCCTCAAGAAATCTCCCATACATGAAAGTCATTTTCCATGGTATGAAACTTTAACCCCCTAATTAAGAACATATAAAAATAAGTGTCACAAAAGGTTATTTAAAATCCAGGAGTAGGCCCATAATCCTACTCTACTCAAGGATGGTGTTCTTAAGGCCATAAAACATCTATAAATGGTGGCCTAGGATTCCGCTGATTCATTACCAAATTATGGAAGCAGCATCCACAATTGCAAAGGTCCTACTTACAACTTTTATACCAAAAACTCTAGAGGTCCTCCCCTAATACCAACCATGAATTCCTCCTTCATGGTCATTAAATGATCGATTATGAGAACACATATTTTGATAAGCACAAAAAAACCCTCCCCATGGGAAAGAGATAAAATGGCAAGTAGGACCTACCCTTACTATCATCCACCCTAAAGGTTCTCCCCATGGAATACACAATTTTATTTCTCCCTACAGTCAGACATCAAGATATAGTTGTATTCCTCACCATTATGGAATTTATTGTGAATTTCATCCCTATAATAATATTTCATTTCAATAAGAAGGTTGTCCCCTTTAAAAATTGATTGTGATAAATCCCTCATGTTGTGAGGTGCTTGGGAAGATGATTCCAATCATTCATGATTCATTATCATTAACAAGTGATATTCATTCTCAACTAGAAGAAAGTCTGAGGTAATGACCATTCTCTGAACCACCCTTGGATCATAAACCTTCTAACGTAGCAAAGTATATTCCCCTTAATCCTTCCATTTTCAACAAGTTAGATGGGAAATGTATGCTTTGGTCAAACCAGGTGGAGGAATCTACTATATAAGATAAATAGAATTCATTTCTTATGAGGAAACAATTAGTTAAATATAATATATTGGATATTTTTTTCCCTTAGTTGATCCTTAATATGATATTCCAAAAACATTTTTATAAGAGTGTGTGCGTGAAATTCTCCTGAACCTATACAAAACTCTTCATCGCCTAAAAGCTAAATTATTACCTTGAGATAGATATGAAAGTAAGGCTATGGTAATCAAATAACTTCATCATCAAGTCAACTTAACTTTATTTCTAGATTCATGATTCTTGAAATCAAGAAAATAGTGGGAGGGTCTCCAATATGCATGTAATGATGCGTTAAGAAAGTTATGATGGATGATCATCGATGCTCCACCCGGTGTTTGTATCAAGGGATGTGGAAATCGCAGAGTGCTTCACTTCACCACACTCCCCAATTGGTAAATCCCACCAAAATTAATTCAATTAATTTCATCACTCTAAGTCAACTCTCATAAGTGATCTCCATTCATGAGAGATTATATACTCAGTAAGAACTGGACCTGAACAAATCATAGAAATATTTGTCCTGAAAATAGAAAGTCGTTGAAAGACTCTTGTATGAAGCATCCAAGAAGGTTGAGAAATATTATAATTTAATGAAGTACAATCATCAAAAAAAAATCTTTAAATGAGATTTTCTCATTCATGAATCATATAATGCATCAAAATCATGTTTATATAAATCTTCACAAGAGAAAAAGTGAAGCTTCATTAGTCATAACTGCAACAATACAGGGGCAGCCCTAGCCCATAGGACTAGGGAATTTTTTACCACAATATCCCCCTTTAAGACCACTAAATATAGTTTGAAGTGGTCTATAAATGGATCAAGTGGAATCCAGGCCCATAGGTCTGGGGGCATTTTTACCTCAACCTCCTCCTCGATGGAAATCATTCTTTTCCTGTTTATGAGGAGCACCGCAAAGTAAACCCTATTAGTTTAAGAAATCTCATGACCCAACTTCCTTATTGGGGATGTGTGTTCAATAAATATCAGTAGATTATATTCATATCACCATTCACTGGATATATCTAATAAGATCCTTGAAGGATAAAGCCTCATAGTCCTCACAGGAAAAAGTAATTTGTCACGGGTACACCCATTCCTGAATATCACTGCTCTCTAGGTAGAAATCCATAGATAAATTGACCCTACAATAATTTTGGTACTAGTGAGACACCTTGAAGTCATTATGCATCGATTAAATTCATTATCATCACCCCTAAAGATAATACAAAACATGAAACTGATACAGAATAATATTAGGAGAATGTTTCCATCCAAAATAAAGTCCACACAAAAATTAATCAATAAGGTGTGCATACCATAAATTAGAGGCTTGCTAAGAATTTGGGGACTCCCCTAAATGCTTTATAACCACATTCTTATTGAGAATAAACCAAGGAAAATGGTAAAGGTGTGGCCACATCTCTCCCACTACCAGAAGAGGTTCAACCACTAATTTTTTAGGAAATATTTATGAGGAAGAGATGAAGAAGCTAAGAAATATCAACACATAATTACTCAAAGGAAACATCCTTTCTAGTTATATTATTCAAGAAGATATTCATCTCACTCTCACATCTGACATACCTTGTCAAGGAGAGTTAATTGTGATAATAGAGGTAGAACCATAATATCCTCTCAACTTGAGATACCAATAGCCAATATACTTAGACCCCATGACAGTGAGGTATCAAGAGTTCCATCCATTAGGGATGCAAACAATGCTATGTCAGATTCATCCTCCTAGGTCATCCAATGCAGGTTACCTACCATGAGTACAGGTAGAGCCATCACAGTGAGCTTAACTCATTTTCCCCTATTCAATCTCCTTCTTAGTCATTTGTTCCCCTCGAGCTCATCGATGACATTGAGTTATAGGCAACCCGATTAGAATCAATGGAAGTAAAACATGCCCTAGTACAACTGAAGAGGAAGACTTACCATGAATGAGTGGAAGTAACTCTTCCCCTACCAATTTTTGGGAATCATGTGTTTCCAATATTCAATGGCTCGGGGGATCTGAAACAACATCAGATGCACTTTGTATCTTGATGTTGTCCCATAATGGGAACTCATAAGTAGAAAGAGGCATCCAAACTCACTTGTTTCATGTAGACCCTAGAAGGAACATCCTTTTTTTGGTATACAAATTCACTAATCAGGTTGATCAAATTGTGGGATGATCTTCACCAATAGTTTCTCTATCAATTCAGTTCTACACTACATAATACGATATTCCTCAACATCCCAAATTGAAAATAGTGATAAAGCGATAGGATCGTAGATTTTATCACTAAGTAAAAGGGTTTGACTTATTCTATAAACCTATAACTTCCTCAAGATTACTTGTTGGGTATTTGAGTTAAAACATTTGAAAGGATCTATGAACACTACTTATACCAGTAAATTATTCAGGCAGGTTCTAGGATCTTTCTGCAGTTTCATAGAGGTTGGAGGATTCTATTTTGTTAACCAGATCCAAATCTCGACCAATTCTAGTAGTTCTATGAAAGATAAATAAAACAGTGGAAACCATGGCCACCACCTTGAAACCCACCCCTATGCTATCTCCAACTCCAAAGAACTCACCTCCTTGTAGAACACCTCTGTCTGAATAGAAACATCAATAGAAATACCCCCATACAGATGAGGGAAAGAGGAAGAAACACTCCCAATTTGAAAATTAGATGGAAAAATTTTATTCCTTATAAGAAAAGAAAGTTCCATGATAATTTATAGCATCCATGGAAAAAAATTATTGATGTTTCTATATCCTAAGAGGCCTGATCAAGTTGGTCTTGATGATCACCCAAATTACTGCCCCTTTCACTTAACGTTGGGCTACACAATCTGAGATTATTTTTTAAAATTCATTCTACAAAATATGGTTGATTCTAAAAAAGTAAAGCTGGGTAAACCACAAGAATAGGTGAAATGTGTTTCTACCACCACTCTAGAGGAACAATGTGAGTGTAAAGTAGTTATGAGTAAGTGTTCACAACATTTCAGTGATTGAATGACTAGGAAAATAATCAATCAAACTCATCTTATCCTTAGGTAATTATTAAATAAACTAATTGTTCCCTCGGTTTCTTCTACTAATATGAATCCCACTTTTTCAACACCACATTCCTACAAGGTTTGATTCTCCAAGAAATTATATAATCAAAGAAGAATAAAATCAAATATAATAATATGATATTGCATTGATTCCAAATCCAACACTAACTCTATTGGATTTTATGCTTCTAATCCCTAGAGATTGGCCACCATCCCACCAAACATTATCGTGAAAATTATCCAATCATGTAGGATCCTCATCTAATGAGGAGTTGATCTTTAATTTAAGTAATTTAATTCACTTAATGAATCTATTCTATGATGATGAGAAAGATTAAAAACCTGAGTCCCCTATCCCAGATCTAGGAATCATGGGCAGAGTCCATGGTAATCGAGGAGGTCGAAAATAAATAGTCATGGATGAACCCAATCCTCTGGTCACATCCCTACCAAAGTCTTTTACACTACCAATAATCACAGAAGATGCCTTTGGGGAGAACAGAAAGATTTGGTAATTGCACCCACATTACATAAGAGTTTTACAGACTTGATTATTTTGGAAGATTTATTGGAAGGGGTTTGATAGTCTTGTCAGCCCAGATAGGTAGGCGAGCCTCTAAATGCAGAAAAAGAGACCTCAAAATTTTAAAGTTAGGGTCACTGCTGCTGAGGTATACCATGAAGAGATAGAACCTATGGAATTTCATGCCATTTTCTATTTTATAGAACAAGAAAAGGATATCGTGATGCAAGGTCACGTCAAACCCTTGTATGTGTCGGGAAGACTATATGACATCGACATCCAACAAGATTTCATTAATAATGGATCAGGAGTCAATCTCATTCCAATATGAATGCTTCATCAATTAGACTATAGTGAAGTAGACTTGTCTCCTGCTCCTGTGATTCTTTAGGGGTATGACAAAAGATAACAAAATCCCCTCAATTGAATCAAGCTCAGAACTCAATTTGGGGACCTAATGTATAACTTTGAATCCCTAGTAATTTGATATGATATAGCCTTAAACATTTTGCTAGGTATCCCATAGTTTCACCAATATATAGAAATCCCTTCATCATATCACTAATGCCTCAAGTATTGTTTCAATGGAAAAATTAGTACAATGCACGGTGATAAATATCTATTTGAATATTTTGGGTCTCAATACATTGATATAGGATTTTATCGAAGAGAATGGGAGTAACCTGTGACTAATGAGGTTGCTCAATTTACTAGCCCGAATGGTTAGAAAGTGACCTCGTCCAACCCATTCAGGCATCTTGGTGATGAGTATGTACTACACATTAGCCAAATAAAAAATGTGAGTCTAGAATTTGTCATGTACTCATCAAACCCATGATATCAGTCATATCATTTGAACCCAAAAGTAATGAAGAGGTATTTAATCCTCCTATCGATGATGATTATGCTTTAACAGAAAATACCCTTTCTTTATCCATATAAATTTGACATACCCCAACACTGATTGCTAAATATGAAAGAAATATCATATCGCCATTGGAGAGTGGAGACATCTATGGATCATAATCTCATAATATTAATCCTTTTGATAAATCTAAATATTCCCCTTATTTACTCATCCATCCTAAAATGTACATGAAGGAAGGGGAAGAGGAAGAGGGATAGGAAGATGGATAGGAAGAGGAATAGGGAGAGATGGATGACCTCAAAGATTCTCCTCCGTCATTTGAGGAGGGTGTCTCAACTACTATCAATGAAATCTGATAGGTATATCTGGGCATAGATGAAGATCTGTGACCTACATTGATTAGAGCATCTATACCCCCCACTTAATAAGAGGTAGATACCTCATTCTTAAAGTATCATCAAGATTTGTTCACATAGATCTATAAAGAAATTCCAAGCCCAAATCCTGATGTGGTCTCCCACCACCTGGACCTTCCATAAAATAATTGTGGTCACAAACAGCCATCCAGAAGAACTCATCTGACACATGTTTCCAAGGTTGAAGCTGAAGTTGATAATCTCCTAAAAGATAAATTCATTCAAGAAGTTAAATGCCCAAAATGGATCACCAATATACTCTAATTCAAGTAGAATAATGGAAAAATTAGGTTGTGCATCAACTTCAGATATCTCAACTGACATTGTGCAAAAATGACTTCCCAATTCCAATTATAGAACATTTGATTAACACAATATCTAGATAACAAGACCTCTTCTTCATGTATGGCTATTCAGTATATAATGAAATTCAAATCTCCTTTGGGTAAAAATAATACACTTCCTTTAGGGCACCCCAAGGGGTATATTACTATAGGGTGATTCCCTTTGTTATAAATAATTCTAGTGCTACATACTAACACTTAATTCATCATATATTCAAACCCTTTCTGAGAAAGTCTGTAGATTTATACATAGATGATATGGTGGTGAAACCTTATCAATTTCCTAACCATCTTGTCAACATTGATATTTTCTTCAACAAGTTTCGACATCATATCCTAAAAATGAACCCCCTAAAATTTGCTTTCAGTGTTACCTCCATAAAATGTCTTATCTTTATAGAAATATCATAGCATCGAAGTTTATCCCAATAGAAAAAGGATATACTTGAAATGTTACCTCCTTAGATCCTCAAATAATCGGGGGTGCTTTGGGGATTCATGGCTTAAATTCAATGCTTTATAGAGAACCTTGTCAGGAAGTGTTTTCCCTTCATCAAGTTGATGAAAAAATTGGTCACATATTAGTGGATTGATGACTATCAATAAGCATTCAATAGTCTTAAGAAATATCTTTTGATTCCACTAGTGTTGATTCCACCTATCGAAGGAAATTTTCCCATCTTATATATGATAGATTTAGAGTGATCATTAGGTACTTTCCTCACATAAAAGAATGATGTCAGAAATGAAAATAGACTCTATTATATCAGTATAACCATGCTCGATACTAAGACTCATTATTTAGATATTGAGAAGAACTACTTGGCATTAGTATTAATGTTTCAAAATTGGAGGCACTACCTGTAGGATCACGGGGATTATTTGGCCTCTTGAAATGACCCATTAAAATATATCATCAACCATCCCATGTTGATTGGACGTTTTTCATGGTGGGAGGTCATTCTATAGCAGTTAAAAATTCAGTTTATACCTCAAAAAGTAATAAAAGTCCAAAAAATAGTGGATCTCCTTGAATATCATTCCTCTTTAGAAGAAATTCCTATGAATACTAAACATTTAGATGAAAAGATCTTATTTTTCTAGGGATCCCTCAAAACATTGGATACGTATTTTGATGGCGTGTCCAATATCCCAACAGGAAAAATAATTAAAGAACCCAAACTCAAAAAATTTAGGTTTGGTTCATTCTTATATCTCTATAAAAGGTTATTTTTTTTGTATTCTTTCCAATTTTTAGAAGGATACACCAATAATGAGGTAGAATACCAAGACCTCATTACAAAATTAGAACTTATGTTGAAAATAATAGTGGATCACCTGAAGGTTAAAGGTGATTCAGAGTTGGTAATAAATAAATTTAATGGTTATTATACTATTAAAAAATAAGATCAGGTCCACCTTCTTAACTATGTCTAGGGATTGATGGTATAATTTCCCTTGGATCCAATGTTTACTCATATCCTACACTCACAGAATGCTTAAGTAGATGCATTGGAAAATATAGATACAACTTTGGTAGATATATATAGGGAATAAATAGTCATCAACATTGAAAATTGCAGAATAACATCATTATTTGTTCAGATTATCATAAAAGAGATAAATGAGTTCAATTCTATCCTTGAATTAGATAATCCTACAAATGGTTGGATGAAGCCCATCATGGACTACCTTTAAAGTGGGATTCTTCCATAAGATAGAGCCATGAAAGAGAAATTATGATAGTGGGTAGTCAAATTCCTTATTTATGATAGCATGGGTCGTCAAAAGGTCCTACATAAATGAGGCTTTAATGGATTTCTCCTTATATTTATTGATGGAGAGGAGACTATTGACATAATGCAAGAAGTTCATGTCGATGCATGTGGTTCCCACCATTCAGGAACCAAGTTTTCTCACCAAATTAGGAGGATTTGATATTCATGACCTTTGATGATATAATATTCCTTCCAATTCACAAAAAAAATTGTCCTTATCAAGTGCATTCCAATTTCATCCATCAACCCCTAGAGTTGTTTCATGCTACTAAATACTCTTGGCCATTTTCCATATGGGGAATGGATATCATGGGACCATACCATCCCACTACATCCATGAAATTTAAATATATACTCACTACTACTAACTTCTTCTCCAAATGGGCTAAAGAAATGCCCTTCAAATAATTCATGAAAAAAGGCATCATTAGTTTTGTGAAGTCCAACATTATTACCAAATTTGGTGTCCCTCATAAAGTATTGATAGAAAATGGAACCAACTTTTGTTCTTATGAATTTAAAATGGTGTACTATAAGTATAATATTGATTCTAACCATTAATCTCACTATCATGAAGCATGAAATGGAAAGATAGAGTCTTTTGAAAAAAACTCTATCGAACATACTTTATAAAATTGTGTAAAAGGATAAGAAATCCTATCCCAAAAATCATCAATATACCGTGTGGAACTATCATACCACAACCCATACTACTACACAGGAGACCCCATATTCACTGGTATATAGGAAAGAAACATATTTTCCCATTGAAGTCCAATTTCCTTCACTCCACATTCCCATTTGCGATCAATTATCCATATATGATCTATCCTAGAAGTGTTTGGATAAATTAGAACATCTTTATTAGAAGATATTGCACACTTTTCACCAGCTAGAGATTTATAAAAATAATATATCATGATATTTCAACAATAAGGTTCACCTTTATTCATTCCTACAAGGAGAAATAGTTTTGGCTCTCATGACATCAATGATACCTGGAAAGAAACCTCTAAAGCTTGAATTGGAATTGGAAGGTTGTTTTAACAATCATACGGTTTATTCCAATGGTGTATATTCATTGATCACCTTGGACAGTGATTGTATTACACCCTATACCAATGAAATATTTATCAAGAAATATTTCATGTGATTAACAATAGATGGTCCTAGTCGTATTACCCACAATTTCAATATGACTTTCATCCTTACCACATGATTATAAATTGTGTGGAGAAATACTTATTACATGACCCTAAAAGGCATGCCCCATACCACCATAGTCACAAGATTTTAAAATGTATGATAACCTCCTCAGTACATGATATTAAAATATAGTCTTACCCAATGCACCAAGCATAGGATTCCTTGGGTGACAAGCCTAGGAAGCCTCATACAAATAGCATGGTATTCTTCACATGGGATGATTTCTCAAATTATTGGGTATCCTTTTTTTCATGGTATGATTTCCCAAACACAAGGGTGTCTTAAATTCATAATCCCCACATCCTTTGTTGTCACTCTTTCTATGACACAAATGTCTTTATCGCATAACCATAAAAGGCATGAATAGTGGTCCTGGATGTAAGACCCTAAAGGAACATTGAATTTTTTCACCATAATATGTTAAACTGTATGATTGAGGCTCCTCTTGGAAGATGTAAAACCATAGGTTACTTTGGAATTGGATTAGATGAACTCTGGTTCTATTGTTAGTCTCTCACTTCACCAAATTTATTTGAATTCCCCCCCCCCAAAATAAGGGAAAGCATTACTATTCATTGTTTATCACATCGAACATAGGTCATGTGGGATTATGAGTTTTGGTAAGGGAATTGTCGCATGGTTAGGTCACTTTGCAGTCCAAGCATCATGACCTTAAAATGTGTGTATCTCATTCAAAAGGTGTTTTTATAATGCGAGACCTCATATATTCTCATTACATTAGGTAACTAACATCCCAGAAGCACGATTCTAAACTACACGTCTAACATCCTCACCATAAGATGTTAAACTTCATGGTTAATTTACCTTTCATATGATGTTAAAATGAACATTATTGTAGCCCTCGCCTAAAAGGACCACTGTTCCAGGTATCGATATCCTATTGCACCTTCTTTCTAGAACTAAGTGTGTATTGATTCTCATTTCAATGAGGAGAGTAGTGATATCTAGGTTCCTCAACCTAGACCCATTTTTAACCAAAAAAAATCCCTCACTCTCTTATGTGTGAACCAAACCTGTATGGGAGAGTCCATCATGGGTTTTCCCTTTCATTCATAAACCCATGTTCAAACAAAATTACCCCATTTTCCTCGTATAAGAATTAAAATTTATGTGGGGAAATTTCTTGCGTATTGAACTATATGTGGATTGATTATAATCTTAATGAGATACATAGTGACACCTGGATCCTACTTCTTGGTCTAGAAATAATATGATAAATAAATGCTCCCTCTTAGTATAAAGAACTTAATCGGTGTAAGGAGTCCATTTACATAAAAACTACATGTGGATTGATTCTCATATCAATGAGATGCATAGTGACACTCAGATCCTACATACTATTCTAGATGAAATTTAATAGGGTCTTTACCCACATGAATGAGATACATCAACTCGTTTTAGGGTTAAAATGGTCATGTATGAACAACCTTAAAAGGAACATCAAATATCCTCGTCGGATGATATTAAATTGCAAGGAAACAACCTCACCATAATACATTAAGCTACATGGTTAACATCCCTACTATATGATTTAAAACTATGTATTGTTGTGTCCCTCACCTTAAAGGACCACCATTCCAGGTGTTAGTAACCTATTTCACCTTTATGTCAGAACTATTTATGGCTTGATTATCATCCCAATGAGATAGGTAGTTATGCTTGAATCCTTCATTACAAGACTAAATATTAAAAAAAACACTGATCCTATAATCCTACATGTAATCTAGGTCTAGGTTTGACATTCTCCACTCGATTACATCCAACATCAATCTAAATACCTCCATCATAATCCAAACATCTTCCTTTCACAAATTACACTTCGTATCTTGGGAAACTCAGATCACCATAAACTTCATTTGGTTATTAGTGATAAGAGAATCCAACTCTGAAGGACACCTTTGTTTTTACTATTAATAATATTCCCAAATTTTTCTCTTCATAATATGCCTCGAAATGTGGCAGTTTTTAATTAAAATGCTGCATTTTTCACTATTCATTAAAAAATGAATTTTATCAGAAAAATACCAAAATACATCCAAAGTAAATTTTTATGTCCTGATTCAAAATAATAAGTTTATTTTCTCAAATAGAACATACAAAATTGTCAAAAAACTATATTTAAAAAGGGTTCTCCATCAAAAGGCTGTAAAAATATATTTTAAAAAATATTAGAGTATTTTATACTTAAAAATTGGATTTATTCTCATTTTAAACCTCTAAAATTTATTGGATGAAAGTAAAAAACATTTAATAAACATGTGTAAGAATAATGTATTTAGTTCTTTACATTCCCACCAAAACAACGGATATAAATTAACTACCATTTAAAATAATAATAATAATATTGTATTATTTTTTGGTATAACTCAGTCTTGTGTGCAACCTAAGATGTTGGAGAAACAAATTATTACATATTGGGTACGCTATCTCACATAGTGTCCACTTTAAACTAATATTAATATCTAATTCATAAATATTAATAGATATAAAAAGGTCTTATTCTATAATTACCTGGTTTGTTACACTAAACCGTATGGTATGGTTCATGTTATATGGCCCTAAAAGGTACAACATGTCCCATTAAGCATCATAAAATTATTTGGGTTCTAATTAATTTCATAAGGATACATAGTATTCCCATCTTATCATCCTTATCCTAATATCAAAAATCTAATCACCTCCCTCGATGAAAATAAACTCTAAAGCACCTAGTCATGAGTCTTTAAACCATGATCCTTTAACATGAATCATTACAAAGTAGACAATGAGACGATTTGGAGAACATATTATATATCTATAGGTGGATCTCTCAATGTAGAATATCATATACTTACAAATGTTTCCATTGATGGCGAGCCTTTGATACATACAGATGGTTAATCCCACATGTATATGTGATTGATTAAAAATGAGAAGGGTGATCAGTTTCATTTTGAGGTTTATAAAAGATTCATGAATATGACTTAAATCTATAATAAAGTCCTGAAGTAGGAAAAAATTACCCCCAAAAGGGTGTGATGAGCCTAACCTCTCATCCTCTCGACCGATGTGAGTCTCCAAGCATCATTGGTAAAATCCTTCAATGACTGCGTGACTTTGGAAATTAGGTCCATATATCATCATGGATATGGGAAATATTGTTTTTTTCTAGTTCCTTTAATTAAAACCATTATAAACCACCCAAAAGGGGACACAAAACAAAAATGGTGGTTCAATGTGAAAGATTGTGCAACCATACCAACCCCCTAAAATCAACCGTCGGGGCTCCAGAGTTTTCATCATAAATAGTTAGTTATAGTTTCCCATGAATTTTATAGATTAATATAACTCATTAAACATGTGTGAAATTTTTTCATTCGAATTCCATTACTTTTATGTTGTTTTTAATGTCAAATTTTGTGAATAGTTTCAAAATGACATTAATGATATTTTATTAAAAATAATATTTCATTAAATTATTTAAAAATTATAAAAATATTTAAATAGGGAGATTAGGATGAGAAATGGTCTAAAATATCATCCCTTTTCCATTTATGAGCTAATGTTTACCTTATAAGTATAATTATAATCCTTTACGGGTGAATAGGTTATTATCATGGTTAAGGTTAAAATTGATTAACCAAGGGTTTGAACCAAAAAAATAGGTTTGAAACACCACTTAAACCTATCAAACTTTTATTGGTTTATGGTATTTTAACAAAATCCTACCTTATATTTGAATATTTTTCCATTTGGAATCATTTTTCTAGATAATTACTTATTATATTATAATCTTTTAAGAAATTTCAAGTGTCCCTCTCCTCACTTATAAAAGGGGACCCCTCCTCTCTCTTCTTTAAATATATTGTAGCCTTCTAGTTCTACAAAAACCTACAATTATCAACTTCATTTTCAACTAATTATAGGTGTTTTTCTTCTTAAAAGACCATTTCTTGTATCTTTAATAATATATCTAAAGGAAGTCTATTGAAGAAGAGGTAATCGTCTTTACTGACACTTTTAATTTGTTTCTTCTTATATTTCCTCAAAATCTATGATATTATTTGTAAAATAATAAATTTAGTATACTCAATATACATAAATATTATTATGATTATTAAAACTCCTTTATTAACCCTATTTTCCATCAAATGGGAAGTGAAAGTATCGCCCGTGCATACGTACAACTTATTGTCTCCATGCAGCGATACAATTCATTTTCCATCACCATATTTAATTGATGGTTATTATAATGATTTTAATGTTTATATATTATATTTATGACATGAATATTCTTATGTAATTATAATATCATTTCTACCTTCTTACCTTCCAATTCGGTGGAAAATGATAATGTCATTCGTGCGTACGTGTGGACTACCACCTCCATGAAGCGATATGATTTTTTTTATTTATGATTTCCATAGATAGAAATAAGGATATATTTAATGAATATATATGCTATATATGATATAATAATGATTATTTAAAGGTGAATTGTTATTTACATTTATTTTGTTCCATTCATTGAAAAGTGAAAACTACATTCACGTGTACATGCGGCCTACCGTCTCCATGAAAGGTGTGATTAATTTTTCTATATTTATATTTTATGGATGTATATATATATAATTTATATATATGATATTATATCATGATTAAAATTATATATATGTTGGAACCATGATCAAATTACAAGGATCATAAGTACCAAACTGAAAGTCTCATGAAAAATGAAACATTTAACACCCGGAAATGATGATTTTAATAAGGAAGTATTAATAAATGGGTGTTGAAATGTTTTAAGTGGATCATAAATGATATTATAAGTATTTAAATTGTTTTATTATCAGATTATAATGAATTTAAATTTATTATACATGATTTTAGTGTGCATTCAAAGTAACTAGAACTTGATGTAAGGGTTTATTGTCTCAAATTGTCTTCTTTGGGAAATATGTTATGTTATGAACATATATTCTTTTATGAGGTGTATATATAGACACTTTTACTTGTTATATAATTAATATCCTTATTTTAATTATATTTAATGTTTAATTTTATGTTATTATTTCATGGTTCTTATGATTCAAAAGTTACCATAGTGGTTAGGAGTTTATATTACAATCACATTGTTTATCAGGATTGTTTATGATCAAGTTTATGATGATTAAATTTTATGAAATATTTATAAAAAATCACATAAATTTTCTTCTTATTTTATTATTTATATAGAATACATGTTTTACTTTCATTTTCCTCACTTTAATTACTCAAGAGACCAAAATAATGTTTTTATGGAAAATCGACTTTATTTCTCTCTTTGGTAGAAAATATTTTTTTATTACATATCCATGTTTTATAAAAATGTTTTCAAGAATGTTTTTACTATTATCCTATGATTTTTTAAATTAACTTTTACCCATGTTTTAATTTTTACAAAAATGTTTTAAAATTAATCTTCTTATCATTTTCTGAACGAGATACTTTTGACTTTTTATCAAAAATATTAAAGGAATACTTATTTTAAAGTACACAACATGGAAATAATTTCCCACTGTCATGAACAATCAATGATTTGAAGCTTAATTTATAATTTTCCTAGTTTCTTTTCAATTAAAATTTTTTCTTTAATATTTTGGAAGTTTTTTATATTTTAAACAAGTGATTTTAAAGTAAAAGGGTATTTTTCTCAAGAAAAGATTCCATAATATTTTAAAGGAACTTTTCATCTATGATAACATAATTTGATATTACTTATGCTTTACTAGGGTTATGGTCCAATGATACCATACACTTTTATTCTTTGGATGGCATTTTATGATAATGATTTAAGGATGATCCTATGAAACTTGTTTCTTTCCCAAGGGTGAATTAAGCTATGATGGAACCTTTATAAAACTCATTTCTTTTCCACGGGTTATGCTATAAGGAAATGATGAATTTATTATAAAATATATTTTATTTCCACAGTTTATGATATGATTAATTTTTTATGGTATTGTGTTATGCATTTGTATGGTTTTCATTATGTGACAGGGGGTCTCAGAATTATATAGACCTCCAATGTGTTGGATAAAGATGGATATCTTGTGAGATAATAAAGACTAAAATGGAGAGTGAAACCTATTCAGTAAGGGGATTTTTCTACTATGATATTATTAAGAGTGAACCATGACCAAGGATATTTTGGATTGGGTAGTGATCCCAATCCACTATGATAGTATTGGTAGTGATCCTTGACTAAGGAAATGATTTTTCATGCTTATGTGTATACCACAAACTTATGTCTTATGAAAATTTTATTCTCTTGTGGATTATATTATTTGATTCCCTTATGATTAATATTTTATTAATTGCCAATATTTATGTCATGATTAAAGTTTATGATCAATTATATCTTGGGTGTGGTTTTAAAAAGTTAAACTCATGCTCACACACCTTTATGCACATGTTATGCTTATGTGATCATTAATATCTCTTTTGTTTACATATACTAAGAATATGAGCTCACCCTTTTTTATGTTTCTCTTACCTGGGATATAACGAATGATTGTAAGTATGATATGTATAAGAATGGTGATAGATATGAAAAACTTGGTGGAAGATGATATAGATCTCTTATGAACAAGATTTTTTATGTATCCAAATTTCTAAAGACACTTGACCTATATGATTTTTACATGGATTGTAATGTTATATATTGAATGTTCATTTAATAAGTTGTGATATTTATGTATGAAAAGTATGGGTCACTATAGTTGGTATCAGAGTAGGTTTTAGTAAATATTTGAATATTAGGATTAGATAACTTGGGTGAAACCCATGGTGATAAGTCTAAGTATAATATAACATCCTAAAGTTTTGGAAAGGAAGAGATTGTGTGGTCTTCAAAGAAATACGTCACTATTTGAATACTACAATTGGATATGGTTTTTATATAGATGTATCTAAGGAAAATAACCCTGAAAAGATTTGTTTGGATATATCTTGACCAACATTTTGGTGCACGGTGAGCGTGCCCTTATTTCACACATAGTTTGACACTCCTGAGGTATATTCTTGGGTTAATTAATTGTTTTGAACCATTATGAAGGATTTAAATAAATGATAACCAAGTATGACCTAGTTTAAATCTATGTTACCATAGATTTTAAATAAGGTGTCATGATTTAAACATTCTATAAATGATTTTTCAGGATCTGTCACTATGATTATTGTTTCTAACACTATGGTTTTTTGTTTTTGATAGTGTATGGAACTAAGAGGATTCGTATGATGGACAATGGAATGATTTCCCTTATGAGAAACTAAATGAAATAGGAACTAGAAGGTGAAACCTTGTGATTATTCCTAATCATTTATTGTGATATATGATTAACAATGTAAATATTGAAGAGTTCCCTAACATGTAAAATATAAATAATATGGTATTTCATAAAAGTTCATATAGTAATGACCATAGAGTAAAGAAAGTTTAATTTTTTTCATGTTAATAATGTGGGAAGGGGTACCAAGGAGAATGTATCAAAGGAGGGGGAAGATTTTTTCTAAGTGAAAATGAATATCATAGGGAAATAAATTGTTAAGGAATCTAATTTCTTATATTTGTGGAACTTGAGAATTATTTGAGTCAATTCCTTAATCCATGGTTTAACTCATAGTCCAAAGAAGGGATTATATTATGCTAATAATTAAAGTGAAATGATTGAATTGTGTATGTATTGGGATTCAATAATTATATTGTAAAGGTTTTATATTAATGATATTATGGTTATGAGAACTATGAAACATCTAAGGATTGTTCTACAATAGTTTTTATTTAAGGATTTGAAAACCTATGTTGAAAGATTCTGATAACCAAGAAAAGTTATTTGGTGGAAAGGTGGTATTTTTGGAGAATGCGTGATTAAGGGAAAAATAACCCTTAATATATGCCTAATGTTGAGTTATTAATGCTTAGTTGGGAAAAATATATGATTGAAATTGATGAAGTAAATGATATAGTAATGGTGGAATTGAAATTGGTTAGTGATTTGATGACAAAGTGATTTAAGTTATCTTTGATGAAGTTAATTGCATTAAGTTGAAAGGTATGAGATCAAATTTGAGGTTAAAACATTATTTAATGTTGTGGTTATTGAATTAAAATGGGATATAGAGTTATTTATTTTTGGAATGATCTAAGTTGAATATCTGATGTTATTATAAAAATTTTAGAGTAAAATATATTATTTCTTCACATAAAGGTTTATAAAATTTGTATGTTATTTTACCTTATACTAACCATTATGGTTTTATTTAATGTTTACAGATTGGAGGAATATATTTGTATCCTTTTTTGGATTATGTGATCCATTATAAGTTGATTTTTGTCATGACCTGCCTTCTCCAAGATGAGGTAAGGGATAGAAAAGTTCCATGCCCTTCCTTCTTCAAGGTGAAGGAGAGATAATGACCCCCGAGTCCCACCTTCAGTAGGCCCCAGATTGGAAACTAGTACCAAGGGTTTAAAATATCACATAATGGAAGTAATTACCCATTTTATAGAATGAGATCGGGAGATAAGATGGTAAATCCCAGCAACACCAAAGACTAAAGATAAAATTAAATCCAAGAATCCATTCCCACAGGCATGTTCAAAAGTAAAATTGATATAGGGCAAGAAAAAACTCCCAAATAATGTACCAAAAAGGAAACAATCCACAATAGAAATTATCCTGATGCTCAAGAAAGTAAAGTCCAGCACAGTCCTCAAAGTCCTCCTGGAAACCTGAAAATAGTTTTATATATGTAGGGTGAGCATACAAGTATACACAGTAGGGAAAACTAAAGCTACTCATGCACATGTGAGAGAACATACTAATGACCCTATGAGAAAACAGAAGATCCTCAAGCACCTACCAGGGAATACTAACCATCCCATCCTCACCAAGGAACACTCACCCAAGTAACACAAGTCAAGTAAAGTAATAATATAATCACAACAATATTTGGGCACCCCGCACGCCACTTTCCCACTCGTTAACTGCTCATTCCTAATAATCTGACGTCTTGACACTACCACTCTTCCCACACACAGTCCCACTGCCGCAACCTACCCACACACACCTGAGCCTCAAACCACATGCAACCACTCCTGCAAACACCTGGTCCACAACAACCATCGTCACTCATAAAGACACCTGGGCCAGAACAACCACTGCCACGCCTGATGAAACCTGGTCCAGAACAACCAATGTCACGCCCGAAGACACATGGGCCTCATCCCAAAGATACTTGGGAAACAAACCTGGCCCACAAACACCTAGGCCCCTCATCCAAAAAAAAACCCTTGATCAAATAATATTGGGCTATGGTAAGCCTCAATCCATTACATTCTTTCTGAATACGCCCGAGTGGTAAGATCCAGAAGAGGGTGTGAGGAATAAAATCAGTAACCAGTCATCCATCCTATCACTGGGATATTGGGAAAGAAACCTTCCCACATGAAATGGAGGTGTTCAGAACATAATGCTCAGCAAGGGTGGGTGCATATAGAAAACACAAGGAACTATAATATATATATATAGGTAAACAAAAACTCATCCCCAACCTGCAGGTTTCACATGAACAGAAAATAAACCCACACCAACACCGCTTTTTGTTGTTACTCCTACATGAACAACCATACAACAACCACTACCAAACATAGACCCAACCCCATTTTTGTTCAATTTCCATTTATTTATTTAAGGGGATTCACTTTAAATTATTCCAACACTACCGAGAAACTGTAACCACACCAAGAAACTAACAAAACCAAACTAAGTCCCACTTTACTACATCAAGAAACAACAACAAAAAACTAAACTTGCAGTCTCACTGCATATCCCTGTTCAACTACTATCAACAGTATTCTTAAAATTAATACCACTCATTCCTTCTCTCACAATCCATCCCTGTAGCTCTGCTTCCCAAACAATTCCCCATTGCAGTCCCACTACATAATGAGTTCCTAACCATACCGCAGTCCCATTGCTCGACGTCACTTCATGACTAAAACACAACAGAAAGGTAGTTTGAATTCCTACAAGTTCATCCATTCCAAAATAAATCAATCTCTTGGACTAAGACACCAACACCCCCCCCCCCCTCCCTGCACCACCCCACATACAAAGTTCATAGAACCTAGACTAGAACACACAGCACATAACCACAACCATCAAACCGAATGAATTTAATTTAATTGACAGGGGGTTCTTTAATTACCTATTTAATATAACTGGGGTGATCATAGAACGGGTTTGATCTTGGGGAATCCTTTTATTTAACTGAGTGTACATGATTAATCAAATTTCATGTTACATTTGTGCATCAAAACATCACAACGAAACCAAACACTAGTGCATAAGAAAAGACCACCAATAGTTGTGATTTTCAGAAGCTATACAACCACAACACCCATAAGAGATTCAAAGATATCTACGTAAAATAGGCGACTGAATCAAACACACCCTACCCATTATTTTATTTGTGCAAGTTATATTTTGATCATATTAAATCCTTGTTTAATCCTCATTTTAAGAAGAGTATTCAGTCGTTCCTCACAAGGAACCATTAATATACCCACCTTGCATGGTGCACAGTTAAAGAGAAGCAAAATAAAATCCCTACCTGGATGATCAAGGATCAAAGTTCCTTCTTGATCCAAGAACAGGGGATGGTGAGACTTATAGGAAGAACTCCAAGGATGAGAAGGAAGGGCTCCAGTATGGGTACATGAGTCATCTTAGGAGGAAGTCTCTAGGCACACCAAGAGAAAATGAAAGGACGAAGGAAGAGAGGATCTTGGCTTAAAAAGATACTGGATCCTAAAATCAGGGAGACCATTTCAAAGTGCTTAAAATTAATATTGTGTCTTGACAACGTGGTTGGGTGGTTTCACACATTGAAATTAATTGAGATTTAATAATTCCCTTCGAAAACGATGGAGATTGACCAGCGGACGACTGTGAGTTGATAAATTAACTTTAAACGGAGAAAGAATATAACAAGGGTGAAACTAGAAAAACTGGGAAAAACTAGAAATGAGTCACCGATGGGTGAGTCATCAACGTTGAGCCACCGATGTTGAGCCACCAATGCTAATCCACTGACAGGTGAGCTGCTGACGTGACCTACTGACGCCTCTACCTACTTACGCCCTGACCTACCGATGCCTCGACCTATTGACGCCATGACCTACCGACGCCATGTCCTACCGACACCCTGTCCTACTGATGTCTCGACCTACTGATGCCCTGACCTACCGATTCCTCGACCTACCAATGACCTGACCTATCAACACTCTAACCTACCGATGTCTTGACCTACTGACACCCTGACCTACTGATTCCTCGACCTACTGATGTCGATGCCCCTTGACTCACCGATGCTAACGCCCCATGAATCACCAATGCCTATGACCCTTGACTCGCCGATGTCGACACCCCTTGACTCATCAATACACTGTCATGCCAACACACTGATATACCGACGTCCTGACATGTCGATGCATTGGCATGTCGACGCACTGACATGCCGATGGAAAAACTGGAAATTTTGGAAAACTCTTTGAATTAAGCCACCGATGGTCTTTGAACATCTCAAAACTGGATTTTCACAAAGGAAGGGCCTGGGGAAAATCCAGGTTATTACATAAGATACCTATCAAACTATTGTCATCCCCAAGAATCCCAAATCCAAACCAAAAGAGAGAGAGTATGAACAACTACCTCTGAAGATACCTATTAGAGATAAACCAACCTGTGTTGAAAACTGGAGGGGAAACTTCAACATCTAGGGACACCTCTCTCATGTATCTCATGAATAACTATAGAAACATTGTTGTCCTTCTCCCTCAAGTAACCATATAAACACTAAGGGTCACATTGTCCAGACACATGGATCAGGGATCTCCTTCCTCCATGTCAGATACTATCTGCTTTGGGCGGCACTGACTCACCCTCACAGGTTTAATCACATCCAAATTAATGAATATTTATTAGGGATAAGGTTCTACCCTACCCATAGTCATGAATTTTCACACAAAATCAGAGAACGGGGAACAACAACTTATCATATATTAAGCAGGTTCAAACGTTTCCTTATAAGAAAGGCATAAAGAAAACACAAGATCAAAACTCAAAACAGCTCTAGGTACTAAGCACACATCTATGTATCCCATTCCTAGGTACTCTCCTTGAGGCCACCATGCCTCCATAACACATGAACCAAGGGAATGGTCTATCCATGAAGTGCCTTCTCCTTATGATCCTTGATTCTCAACAGTCGCTCCACGAATGTCACATCATCCCTGATATCCAACTATCCCCAGTGTAGGACGTGGGAGTCATCATGTAGATGCCAATGGATCTAAGAGACATGAAAGACATTGTGGATCCTTTACAACCATGGTGGCAATGCCAGCTGATATGCTACCTCGCCGACTCACCCCAACACCTCGAAAGGTCCAATGAACCTGGGAGAAAACTTACTTCCCCTTCCAAACCTTTATTGTCCATGCTAAGGGAAGACCTTTAAGAACACATGATCCACAACCTCAAAATCCAATGGTCTCCTCCTATGATCATTATATGACTTCGGATAGTCTTGGGCTACCTTCATCCTTTCACTCACAAGATGAAGTTTCCCTATCGTGCTCTTCACTACCTTTGGGACAAGAACACCTGCCTCCCCAGCCTTTATCTAGCACACGGGCGAACAACACGATCTTTTGTACAAGGATTAAAATGGTACCATGATAATGGTAGAGTTATAGCTATTATTGTAGGAAAACTACACTAGGGTAAAGTTTCGCACCCATGATCATCTAAAGTACAAAATACATGATCGCAACATATCATTAAACATCTTGATGGTTCTTTCTATCTTCCCATCCATCTGAGGGTGGAAAACAATGCTAAGGCATAGCTAGGTGACAAAATCATACTATAATCCCTTCAATACTTTTGAAGTAAAGTGTGTATACCAATCCTAAATGATGGATCTTGGAACTCTGTGCAGTTGTACCACTTCACCCACGTACCTATGTGCTAAGGCATCCACTGTTCTTGTCTCTTTAATCACTAAGAAGTGAGCCGATTTCATTAATCATTTCACCACTAACCAGATGGAATCACAGCCTCCCTTATCCATGGGTAGTCCTATGAAAAAATCCATTGAGACATCATCCCACTTTCACTCATGGATGTCTAAGGGCTGCAACAGACCGCTAGGAACATAGTGTTTGGGATTCACTTGTTGAAACACGAGGAACCTGTCCACAAACTCTGTCACTTCCCGCTTCACTCTGGGACACCAAAACTAGCCTCTCAAGCTATGGTATATCTTGGAGACTCCTGGATGTACCACCAGTGGTGATTTATGGAACTCACTGAGAACTCCCTCGTGCATCCCCACT
Organism: Viscum album; assembly: GCA_963277665.1. NCBI lineage: Eukaryota > Viridiplantae > Streptophyta > Magnoliopsida > Santalales > Viscaceae > Viscum > Viscum album. Next base: position 645,171,156 of record OY728135.1, on the reverse strand, counting down.
GGGACAAACAGCTTCCCACAAAACAACATCTGATTTTGACTATCCTCCGACCATCCCTCCAGTGTATCACCCTGGATAACATGATCACACGTCACTTAGGCCTCTGAGTCTCCCCACTAAGACTCCTCCACCTATTGTACCAAGGAAGATTGCACTGTCATATGAAACAGATAGCCTCTACCGCCCTCTGCTCTCATTTCCAGATGTAAAGTGGCCAACTCCTCCATTGCCTTCCAAGCATCTACGGACTTCCAAACTACATCCTTTTTATGAATTCATGATCAAGGAATAATCCACCACATTCCCCTTTACTGAGGTGTAGGATATCTTGAAGTTGTAGTTTTGAAGGAACTGCATCCACATTTACTGCTGCAAGTTCAGGTCTCGCTGGGAGAAGATATACCTCAAGCTCTTGTGATCTGTGAAGACCACAAAGCATTCACTGATGAGGTAATGCCACCACAACTTCAACATGAACCCAAATACTGCAAGTTCTAAGTCATGGGTGGCATAGTTATGTTTGTAAGGGCATAACTGCCTAGACCCATAAGAGATCACTCACCGTTGTTGTATCAGCACACAACCCAAGCCTAAAACGGAAGCATCGCAAAACACCTTGAACATTACTCCTTCCTCTAGAAACCTGAGCACTGAGTCACGGAACATATTCTCTTTCAAATAAGTGAAATCTACCTAACACTACTCACTCCATATGAAAGCCTGGTCTTTTCTAGTTAAAGCCGTCAATGGAGCTATAACTCGAGAAAAGTCAGGTACAAACCTCTAATAGTAACCTGCCAAACCCAAGAAACTACGAACCTCTTCCATGTTCTTGGGTGTTGCCTAAGAAACAACCACTTCGACCTTTGACAGGTCTACTGTTATTCCCTTTTGGGACACCACATGTCCAAGGAAGTGCACCACTCACATCTAGAACCTGCACTTGGACAACTTCCCATAGAGCTAGTGGTGTCGGAGGACCTCCAAAAATATCCTTAGATGCTCGGTGTGATCCTCCTCTGATCTTGAGTAGATTAGGATGTCATCGATGAACACAACCATGAACCAGTCTAGGTACTAACGGAAAATGGATTTGATGAGTCCCATGAAAATGAAAGGTGTGTTCTTAACACCGAAAGACATGACCACGAACTCAAAGTGCTCATAACTGCACCTGAAAGCAGTCTTCAGGATGTCACCCTCCTTCACCCTCAACTGGTGATATCCAAACCACAAGTCGATCTTATAAAACCAAACTACTCTCTTCAATTGGTCAAAAGGGTCATTGATCCTTAGGAGGGGGCAACGGTTCTTGACCGTTACCTGATTCAGTCTCTGTTAGTCTATACACAGCCTGAGACCACCGTCTTCCTTGTTTGCAAACAAGACTGGAGCACCCCATAGCAACACAATTGGTCAGATAAAATCTTTATTCATTAGTTCATCAACCTGAATCCACAACTCCCATGACTTAGAAGGATTCATCTGATAGGGAGCCATCGAAATTGGACAACCACCGGGTTGTAAGTCTATACCTAACTCAACATCACGTTGAGGGGGTAGAGTCGCAACCTCTTTTGGGAAGATGTCCAAGAACTCACTAACAATCCACAGAACTTCCACCATCTCTGAGTCTGCTGATTCTGCTAAAATCTCGACTAACAAGGAAAGAAGGGTCTCCACACATTGGCTGCCCTCCTGGGAACTCCACTCGCCAATGAAAGATACACGCTGGCCACCCATATCTGAGAACACGACCCTTCTCTGGAAGCATTTGATAACAGTGTGCATGGAAAATAGCCATTCTAGGCATAATATGACATCTTATGGATACATTTGTAGCAGAAGAAGATCCCCACTAGACTGATGTGGCCCCAACATCAGTCTACATCCTCAACAAACATCAAATAGGCTGGTCTGATCTCCAATTGGCGTACTCAACACTAGGGGTATGAAAAGTCTTTCTATGTATAGACCTAGGTAATGGGATAGATTGGGTGCAACAAATGAGTGAAAATCTCCTGAATCAAACAAGGCATAGGAAAGAGTACTAAACAGACTGATCTTACCTTGAAAAATGTATGGCCCCGCTGAAACTGCCACCTCTGTGGCATAAAACTATCCACGCCCAACCCCTCTGCCCCTCAACTGTCGACTTCATCCCCAACCATGCCCTAGTTGAGGTCCCTGAGGAGTTACCTAAGGCCAGCCTCCTCCGGCACTATCCACTCTCAGTGGAGTGGGAGCTCATTTCCCCTGCTACTAGAAGGGATTGGTTGGTAACTGCTACTGCTAAGGTGGGGGATGAACCTTCCCATCCCCACTGTACTACACTCGGACAGGGCACTGATTCCGAAGATTCCCACGACTGACACAAATAAAGTACCTCTATCCCAAGACCATAGAGAAAGGGCGAGGACCGGGAGATCAGAACTGGAACTGCTGAGGCCTACTCCCCCCTGGCCAAAACCTGGAAGGCCTTGATGCTGGTGGCATGATGCTGACGGTCGTCCCCTTTTATGAACTTGGTTGGATCCCCTCTCATGTCACACCTCTCAGCGTGTTCATCCTCTCTACTAATTTAGCCTTCTTCTGAACCTCCAAGTACATCATCAGAGTGAAGGGAGTAACAACACACTGAAGAGAAGGTCAGAGTGCCTCCTCCAAGTGTCATGCCCGCGACTCCTCATTCAGAAAGAGGTCTGAAGAAAAATGAAGTAGATCTTTGAACTTGATCCCCAGTTCCCTCACCATCATACTCCCTTACTGTAGGGAGATAATCTCCTTCCTCTTCTCAACCTTCATCGTGGAATAAAGGAATTACGCCCAGAATTGCTTCTCAAAGTCAGCCCACAAGACCTTAGTTTCCTTCTTCTCCTCAAGGTAAAGCATCCACCACTAACGTGCCACTCCCTACATCTGGATCACTGCCAGAGGAACCCAGTACTATGTTGAAGCCTGAATTAATCTGAATGTAATCACCAGCTCCTTGATCCAGCCCTCTGTCTCTATGTTTGAGACGTTTTCCTGGTACTTTCCCAGAGTCTATCGCTGGAAGGCACGAAGAATCTTCTACCACTGGTCATCCTTCTCCTCTTGATCAGCCCTTCGCTGATCATCCAGATCAACCTGCTAGGCCTCGATTTCTTTTACCACTCGCGGATGATGCCTGGGTGCCATAGCTAAAAAATCAAACAAAAAAAACTCATAAGCCCGAGTAGTGTGGATTTTTTTTTAAAAAAATAAACCTTCTATTTATTTTAAATTCCCAAAAAACCTAAGACACACAAGAACACAAGTAATTATGATGTATGTACCTTTCCTAAGTTCTCTACCCTACAATCCGTGTAGCCACACCTGGTCGTTCAGTAGGTCCAGCGTCTTTGCATCGAATCATGGGGGGCCCTAAAATCTCATGTTCTAACCAGTCTTCCCTAGCCTATTTCACGCACCAAGATTTTATAACACGGTTTCCCTAATATCTCATGTAATCCTCATGGTGCCTAACCTTGAGCTCCATCCTATCTCTCAACCATCACCTCTGATACCATTCTATCATGACCCACCTTCTCCAAGATGAGGGAAGGATGGTAAATTGTCCTTCCCTTCCTTCTTCAAGGTGAAGGAGATATAATGACCCTCGAGTCCTGCCTTCAGTAGGCCCCAGAGTGGCGACTAGAACCAATGGTTTAAAATATCATATAATGGAAGGCATTACCCTTTTTATAGAACAAGATCGAGAGATAAGATGGTAAATCCTAGAAACACCAAAGACTAAAGATAAAAGTAAATCCAAGAATCCATTCCCATATGCACATTCAAAACTAAAACTGATACAAGGAAATACAAAACTCCCAAATATAATGTACAAAAAAGGAAAGTAAGATATGATAGAAACTATCCCAATGACTAAGCTAGTAAAGTCCAGCATGATCCTCAAAGTCCTCTTGAAAACTTGAAAACAGTTTTATATATGTAGGGTGAGCATACAAGTATACTCAGTAGGAAAAACTAAATCTAATCATGCACAAGTGAGGGAAAATACTAATTCCCCTGTGAGAAAACAACAGAACCTCAAGAACCTACCAGGAATACTAACCATCCCATCCTCACCAAGGCACACTCACCCAAGTAACACAAGTCAAGTAATGTAATAATATAAGAACAATAATATTTGGGTACCCTGTATGCAACTTTCCCACTGGTTAACTGCTCATTCTTAATGATCTGACATCTTGACACTGCCACTCTTCCCACATGTAGTCCCACTACCACAACCTACCCACATAAATATGGGACTCAAACCACAGACAACTACGCCTGCAGACACTTAGGCCACAAAAACCACCGTCACACCCGAAGACACCTGGGCTAGAACAACCACCGCCACACTCGAAGACACATGGGCCAGAACAACCACCGCCATGACCGAAGACACCTGGGCCTCATCCCAAAGATACATGGGAAACAAACCTAGCCTATAAACACCTAGGCACCTCATCCAAAACAAACCCTTGCTCAAAGAATCTTGGGCTATAGTTAGCCTCAAGCCATTACAGCCTACCCGAATACGCCCGATCGGCAAGATCCGGAAGAGGGTACGAGGAATAAAATTAGTAACCAGCAATTCATCCTCCCACCAGGATGTTGGGAAAGACACTCTCCCCCATGAAATGGAGGTGTTCGGCACATAGTTCTGAACAAGGGTGGGATGCGTATAAAAAACACAAGGAACTACAATATATATATATAGGTAAACAAACACTCAACCCCAACCTATGGATTCCCCACGAATAGATAACAAACCCACACCAACACCGCTTTTTGCTGCTACTCCTACATGCGCAACCATAAAACAACCACTACCAAACATAGACCCAACCCCCTTTTTTGTTCAGTTTCCATTTATTTATTTAAGGGGGTTCACTTTAAATTATTCCAACACTACTGAGAAACTGTAACCACACCAAGCAACCAAAAAAAACAAATTAAGTCCCACTGTACAATAGCACGAAACAACAGCATTAAACTAGACTTTCAGTCCCACAACACATCCCCATTCAACTACTATCATCTATCATTCTTCAAAGTAATACCACTCATTCCTTCTCTCACAATCCATCCCTAAAGCCCCACTGCCCAAACAATTCCCCATTGTAGTCCCACTGCATAATGAGTTCCTAACCATACCACAGTCCCACTGCTCGACATCGCTTCAAAACCACAACACAACAGAAAGGTATTTTGGTTGCCTACAAGTTCATCCATTTCACAATCAATCAATCTCATAGACTAAGACACCAACACCCACCCCCCCCCCCCCACCCCCGACACCACCCCACATACCAATCCCATAGAACCCAGACCAGAAAACACAACACATAACCACAACCATCAAACCAAATAGATTAAATTTAATTGACAGGGGGTTCTTTAATTTCTACTTTTAATATAACCAGGGTGACCACAGAACATGTTCGATCTTGGGGCATCCTTTTATTTAACTGAGTGTATGTGATTAATCATATTTCATGTTACATTTTTGCATCAAAACATCACAATGAAACTGAACACCAGTTCACAAGCAAAGACCACCAACGATTGTGATTTTCAGAAGCCATACAACCACAACACCTATAAGATATTCAAATATAACAAGGTAAAACATGTGACCACATCAACCACACCCTTCCCATTATTTTATTTACGTGAGTTATATTTTGATCATATTAAATCCTTGTTTAATCCTCATTTTAAGAAGAGTATCCAGTCATTCTCCATAAGGAACCATTAATATACCTACCCCGGATGGTGCACAGTTAAAGAGAAGAAAAATAAAATCCCTACCTGGATGATCAAGGATCGAAGTTCCTTCTTGTGCCAATAATAGGGGGTGGCACGACTTGCAGGAAGAACTTCAAGGATGAGTGGGAAGGGCTCCAATACGGGTACACGACACGTCTTGGGAGGAAGTATCTAGGAACACCAAGGGAAAACGAAATAAATAAGGAAGAGAGGATCTTATCTTAAGAAGAGGCCAGATCCAAAAACCAGGGAGACCATTTTGATGTTCTTAAAAGTTGAATCGTGTCTTGACCACGTGGTTGGGTGGTTTCACACATTGGAATTAATTGAGATTTAATAATTCCCTTTGGAAATGGTGGAGATAGACTAGCAGACAGCTGTGAGTTGATAAGTTAACTTTAAATGGAGAAAACACGTAAGAGGGGTGAAACTGGAAAAACTAGGAAAAACTGGAAATGAGTCACCGATGGGTGAGTCACCGACGTTGAGCCACTAATGTTTATCCACCGACAGGTGATCTATTGATGCGACCTACCAATGCCTCGACCTACCGATGCCCTGACCTACTGACGCCTTGACCTACCGACGCCCTGACCTACTGACACCCTGACCTATCGATGCCTCGACCTACCGACACCCTAACCTACTGATGACTCGACTTACCAATGCCCTGATCTACTGATGCCCTGACCTACCGATGAATCAACCTACTGATGCCCTGACCTACCGACGCCTCGATCTACCGATGCCAATGCCCCTTCACTCACCGATGTTGACGCCCCTTGACTCACCGATGTTGATTCCTCTTGACTCACCGATGTTGACACCCCTTAAATCACCGATGAATTGTCATGCCAACGCACTGACATGTCAATGTACTGACATGCCAATGCACAGACATGCCAATGTACTAACGTGCTAATGCACTGACATACTGATGGAAAAACTGTAAATTTTGGAAAACTATTTGAATTGAGCCACTGATGGTCCCTAAACATCTCAAAATTGGATTTTCATAAATGAAGGGCCTGGGGAAAATCCAATTTATTACATTTTAGTTATTTAGGCATGAAAAATTCATCATGAATACTCATCGTTTGAAGAAAATATGAAATTGTGGTGGAAATTGATAAAATTATGAAATTATGTTTATCAAGTTAATATATTTCCTTATGTTATTAGTCTATATAGTTAAAAAAATCCTCAACTTTAGAAAAATGATCTTGAAATAAAAAAAATTGTCCTATTGCGATCATTTTCAATGAATTGACAGTCTTTTTCACACCTCATTAATTTATGGTTTTGTGGTCGTTAACTTTCTCATGATCATTCACTTTATTTTAATAAAATTTCTATATCACTCACCATAATTATTTGTAAATTTATTTTTCCTCCACATCAATATTTTTACTTCCCACTAATGTTATCGTATTTGGAAACCTAGTTATGTGTTATTCCATATGTCCTTAATATTTCTCATTTACTCTTTTCAAGAAGAATTTTTATTATCCCATTTTATGAAGTGGGTTTTCAATAAAGAAATTTTCAAATATTAAACCCTTGATTACCAGGTACAATTTCAAATTATGAGGAAAAAATTTATTAAAGGGTGGGATAATGTAAGACCTTAATATTTTAAAATAACATTATGTTTGATAGCATATATGTCACATAACACCGAGCTTAAATGAACTATGAAATATTATTATTTAAATATGACCATTATAAAGTATCCATTGAATTGGTGGGTATGAATAGGAATAACCACATTATTATATATATATAAAGTTCCTACTCAATAAAAAAAATTTATTAACACTTAGAAAATAAACATTCAATTTTTAGTAAATTCAAGTTATGTTTCAAAAATTGGTTTCCTTCAAACATGATTTTTATTTCTTTTAGTGGAAAAATATTATATTTTATTTTAACACGTTTTAGAAAATGTTGGTTGGAGTGGAAACTCAAGAGGGGGTGAATTGAGTTCCTAATTAAAATTTCTGTGAAAAACTTTATGATAAAGATCCCCCAATTTTGAAATGGCCAAGTTAATTAAGGCGGTAGAGATATAAATGTTTAGTTGGTCAACAAGTTTCTCAAAGGGTGATTAGTCCTCAGTTGAATCAGTGTAAAACACTTCTTAAACTTTTGAAATAGGTTTACTGAATTAAACACATACACACACTAACCAGAACTAACTATCTGAGTAAATGTAAAACTATTTTTTTTTTGAAATTATAAGAAATAGAAAATGGAAAAAATAGAGTATCACAAAAATATAGTACACAGTAGAGTTAAACAAGAGGTTCAATCTCAAGTCAAGGCTTAATCCTCTCCACTTGGTGATCACCTACCACCAAGAAGTTTATATAAATGATAAACTTGATACACTACCTATATCAAGCTTTACAACAGTTTTCAAAAACAGCCCTGGGGTCACACCCTCTACCACAGTTATTCATGGTATAAACACACAACCAGGCCACACATGGCCTCTTCCACAGTTCTTCGTGGGAAACAAAGGAATAAAGGATGATTGGTGTGAGGATTTTCAGTATCCTCTAGTTCAATCATAGGATACAGTGTGTGTAACAGACAAACACACACTTCTCATAAATGTAAAATAAAAGAAAACAATAGAGATAATATTATAATATTGAGTTTAGAAAGATCTATGTGTTTGTAGTTCAGCTTTTGACTCCTTGAAGTGAAGAATTTGTAGTTCGAGTCTTTATCTGGAAGTTGTCTTCAAAACAGAGTGTGGCAAATCCAGGTTCTAGCTTTCAGGAACTGAGTGTTCTGCTTCTTAAGTTGACAGATAGTTGATGAAGCACAGAAGTCAGATGTGATTTTTTCCCAAAAATGATCTTCGTGATGATCTTGGGATCACAATGAAAGTGCAGGATGGTTCTTATTTGATCTAGTGAGTAAGATCCTTTCTCAAGAATTCCTATGTCTTTTCACACTTCTTAGTTACTTGGTTTCTTCCTCTATCTTCTATTTTATATTTGAGATTTTACAATTTGAATAAGTAAACCATGTGCGGTCCTCCTCATACCTTGTACTGTCTCCAGATACGGTCTCTTGATATGTCTATAATCAGCATTAATTAATGTCAAAAGCATTAAATTTACCAAATATGACCATTAGAATAATCTTAAAAATTTGAAAAAGTATGGAGTAGAAGGGTAAGCATCAGTAGATTGGTAACAGTAGCCTTCTCAACATTAGGCTTCAATAGTAGGTGTGCATTGGTAGCCTTCATCGGTAGCCTTCAATGGTAGCCTTCAGAGGTAACCTTCAGCAGTAACTTTCTCAACAGTAGGCTTTCATCGGTGACCTTGCATTGGGAGTGCAGTCCACATGGAGGAAGGGTAAAAGAAGATTTCTGAAATCCATAATAATTTTTCCTCATCTTTACATGGATGATATAAATTCATCCTTATTCTACATGAAATTTTCTAAGGGAGGAGTCAACTCTCTAAGCCTACTAACTTGATCCTTAAATGCCTGAGTGACAGGTGGGATCCTCAAGTTTTCCAAAAGCAACTTGAAGTCATCATCCATCTGATGCTTAGTGTATTCTTTTGTAATAGAAATCAACTTTCTCTTTGATTGACTTATGATCTTGAGCATTTTCCCTTAAATAATCTCCCACAAGTTTGTGAATTTCTCTGGTAGTGAAAATGACATCAGTCATAGACTGAGGGTCTGAGGTATTGGTACCAGAGAACTTCTCCACTTCTTCTCCAACAACCGACCTGAAGGCTTCAAGATCAATAGGATGAGAGGCAGAAGAGGAAGTAGATGCACAAAAAGGTTCCATAGTGAAAGCCATTGTCTCCTTAAAAGACTTGGTTAGAACACTGATCAGTCTCTTCACATCATTATCCTAACCAATCACATGTACCTCCATAGACTTCTTAAAGTCCTCAAACACAGTGACCATCTGCTGAACCACACTTTTGACATACTTAAGGTCTCTGTCCACTTGAACCCTTGAAGCCATATAGGAGTCTAAACTAGCAATAAACTGTTTCACAGATTCCATAGACTCTTCCAAGGTTCTGAACTGATTCTAATATTCCTTTACTCACTTCATGTAGCAAATTGGAGTGAGAGGTCGAAACTACTCTTTACAAAGTAGATGTCATAAGTTCTCGATTGCGAGCTACTGATCTTTCTATCCCAACAGATCTCTCATCAAAGTGTCTCTTCAAATCTGATTTCAATAATTCCAAATAATCTTTATTCACATAGTCTCGAGGTAGAAGAACTACTGGCTACACAATGGTGGTTTATGAAACATAAGGAATTAGAGGACTTTTGTTGGGCTTGTCATCATCAGAATCTCCATAATCTAAGCCCAAGACCATGAATCCAAGGTCTTTTGACCAATCTTTTATTCCATGAGAAACAAAAAATGAACATGTGGTAACAGGTTCCTCCCCCTCACTTGGATAATTCTCCTAATCAACCACATTCACCTCTGCCATACCTCTTTGATCAGCTACATCAACAGGAGAGTCCACTACCACTTCCTCTACAGAATCTTCAACTACTACCATTGCAATTCCAGCTTCAACCGAATTAGCAACCTCTTCATCTATACTTTCTACCATCTCTGTATATCCTATCAGAGGACTGAGACTTAGACATTTCTCTTCACTTTCATCAACAATTGTCTTAAAATCATCATGACTAGATTCAGTGTCATATTCCTCCTTTGAGGTCTCTCTGATGTCTCTTAAGACATTTTCTTATCCTTCTTCTTCACTGATTTCCTCATCATCACTATCCCTTAGGACAGTCTCTCTTCTAGGAAATCTTTTTGGTGGTCTAGGCTCACCAAAAGATATACTATTGGCATGAGGACTTGAGGAAAGGTTAGGATCACTCCTGTCATCTATAGGAGAATCCTCTCTTTCTTGCATAATAGCAGCCTCTTATTCTTCATCTGAGTATGCAGCCTCCACTACATTAGGCTTTAGACCTGGATATCTATTATCCTTAGGCCTAGATGGATTGGTGACAGGGTTGAATTCTTTATACAGCTTAGCCTCATCATTCACCCATTTTCTTTGCCAAGGATTCTGGCTTATCTTCATGAACTTTCAAATCATTTTGGTGATGCAGAAGTTGTCTCTTACAGTAACGGTTTCCTCCTTATTTCCAGCAACTCCTTTTACTTTCAACATTAAGGATATCAATATGGCATGAAACAAAGCATTGGACTTGGAACTAGCACTACGGGAAAAATGGGCATTTGCGACGGGTTATTTGCGACGGGGAAAAATCCCGTCGCAAATAGTCCCGTTAAAAACTTATTTGCGACGGGGGAATTCCCCCGTCACAAATAACTATTTAACCGTTGACCGTAGTAAATGTGGGCTAAGGTATTTGCGACGGGTATCCCGTCGCAATTATCCCCGTCGCAAATAATCTAACCTATAAATACCCTCATCCATTTTTTTCATTCATTCTCAAAATCGATCTTCTACTTCTCTCAAAACTCTATTTTTAGAGTTTAGCGTTTCTTGAGTTTAATATTTTTTTTCCGGAGTTGATATTGAAGTTTTCAACAACGATCAAAGATCAACCTCAGATCAATTTTAAAGGTATTTATTTTCATTTTAATTTAATATTTATTTTAAAGTTTTTATTAGTTTCAATTATTCTTAATTAGTTGTAATTTAATTATGTTTACATTGTTTTGTTACTTAATAAATTTAAATTATTAGTATTCATTGTTCATATTTAAATGGTAATTAGGAATAATTAGTAATAATTACAAATAATTAAGAATAAATACTAATAATTAGTAATAAATACCAATAATTAGGAATAATTAGTAATAATTAGTAATAATTAGTAATAATTAACAATAATTAGTAATAATTAGTAATAATTACCAATAATTAGTAATAATTAGTAATAATTACCAATAATTAGTAATAATTACCAATAATTAGTAATAATTAGTAATAATTACCAATAACTACCAATAATTAGTAATAATTAGTAATAATTAGTAAATAATTAGTAATAATTACCAATAATTAGTAATAATTACCAATAATTAGTAATAATTACCAATAATTAGTAATAATTACCAATAATTAGTAATAATTACCAATAATTACCAATAATTACCAATAATTGCCAATAATTGCCAATAATTACCAATAATTAGTAATAATTAGCATTAATTACCAATAATTACCAATAATTAGTAATAATTACCAATAATTACCAATAATTAGTAATAATTAGTAATAATTACCAATAATTATCAAAAATTAGTAATAATTAGTAATAATTACCAATAATTAGGAATAATTACCAATAATTAGGAATAATTAGTAATAATTAGTAATAATTGACAATAATTACCAATAATTAGTAATAATTACCAATAATTAGTAATAATTAACAATAATTAGTAATAATTAACAATAATTAGTAATAATTACCAATAATTAGTAATAATTACCAATAATTAGTAATAATTAACAAAAATTAGTAATAATTACCAATAATTAGTAATAATTAACAATAATTAGTAATAATTACCAATAATTAGTAATAATTAGTAATAATTACCAATAATTAGTAATCATTAGTAATAATTCGTAATAATTACCAATAATTAGTAATAATTAGTAATAATTAGTAATAATTAGTAATAATTACCAATAATTAGTAATAATTAACAATAATTAGTAATAATTACCAATAATTAGTAATAATTAGTAATAATTACCAATAATTAGTAATAATTCGTAATAATTACCAATAATTAGTAATAATTACCAATAATTACCAACAATTACCAATAATTACCAATAATTAGTAATAATTAGTAATAATTAGTAATAATTAGTAATAATTACCAATAATTAGTAATAATTACCAATAATTAGTAATAATTACCCATAATTAGTAATAATTAACAATAATTATTAATAATTACCAATAATTAGTAATAATTAACAATAATTAGTAATAATTACCAATAATTAGTAATAATTAGTAATAATTACCAATACTTAGTAATAATTAGTAATAATTCGTAATAATTAGTAATAATTCGTAATAATTACCAATAATTAGTAATAATTACCAATAATTACCAATAATTACCAATAATTAGTAATAATTAGTAATAATTAGTAATAATTAGTAATAATTACCCATAATTAGTAATAATTAACAATAATTAGTAATTATTACCAATAATTACCAATAATTACCAATAATTAGTAATAATTATCAATAATTACCAATAATTACCACTAATTAGTAATAATTACCAATAATTAGTAATAATTAGTAATAATTACCAATAATTAGTAATAATTAGAAATAATTACCAATAATTACCACTAATTAGTAATAATTAGTAATAATTACCAATAATTAGTAATAATTAGTTATAATTACCAATAATTAGCAATAATTAGTAATAATTACCAATAATTACCAATAATTAGTAATAATTAGTAATAATTACCAATAATTACCAATAATTAGTAATAATTAGTAATAATTACCAATAATTACCAATAATTAGTAATAATTAGTAATAATTACCCATAATTACCAATAATTAGTAATAATTAACAATAATTAGTAATAATTAGTAATAATTAGTAATAATTAACAATAATTACCAATAATTACCAATAATTAGTAATAATTAACAATAATTAGTAATAATTAACAATAATTAGTAATAATTACCAATAATTAGTAATAATTACCAATAATTAGTAATAATTACCAATAATTAGTAATAATTAGTAATAATTACCAATAATTAGTAATAATTACCAATAATTAGTAATAATTACCAATAACTAGTAATAATTAGTAATAATTAGTAATAATTACCAATAATTACCAATAATTACCAATAATTACCAATAATTACCAATATTTACCAATATTTTCCAATAATTACCAATATTTTCCAATAATTACCAATATTTTCCAATATTTACCAATATTTTCCAATATTTACCAATATTTACCAATATTTACCAATATTTACCAATAATTACCAATATTTACCAATAATTAGGAATAATTACCAAGAATTATGAATAATTACCAATAATTTGTAATAATTACCAATAATTTGGAATAATTACCAATAATTTAGAATAATTACCAATAATTTGGAATAATTACCAATAATTTGGAATAACTACCAATAATTTGGAATAATTACCAATAATTTGGAATAATTACCAATAATTAGGAATAATTACCTTATTACATTATTTGTATATTTTATTATTAATATTAAAATAATATAATTTTCTATATTATATACAATTCTCTTTTCATCTGTGTGTTTTCTGTCTCCACATGTAATGTTGGCATTCTTTTTCAAAATTATCAACCAACTCGCCAATGGAGAGGTGAAAGTGAATGCCAATATTACATGTGGAGACAGAATGTTAAACACACAGATGAAAGGAGAATTGTATATAATATAGAAAATTATATTATTTTAATATTAATAATAAAATATACTAATAATTTAATAATGTTATTATTATATAATTAATATTTATGAAAAAATTATATGAGTATTATTAAAAAAAATAAAAAATCAATATAATATTAAAATTATCAATATTTGTAACAGGTTTTGCTTTATTCTCAACATATTCAATCCTTGCTTGAGTGTTTTTTCTAACAAATTATTCAAAACCAGTAATGATTTTATATTTTATAGAAAAATATGGAACAACAAGGTCGTCAACAGTCATTATTAGATGACCGCATATGGATAAATCAACATAGAAATCCAAATGATTCTGGTTTAAATCCAGTATATATAGAGGGTGTGGAGACTTTTTTATCATTTGCGGCATCAAATCCAGAATTTGTTTCAGAAGGAAAAATAAAATGCCCTTGTAGAAAATGTGCATTGAGAACGTTTGACACGTTTGACAAAGTGGGGGGACATCTCTTGCGTTTTGGTTTTCAACCAGAATATGTTGTTTGGTATCAACACGGTGAATGTAGTTCCAGAGTAGGTGATACCAACTTGATTTCGGATCCATCCCGGTTTCAAGATTTAGTACATGATGTTGTAGGTTTATCTGTTCAACATACAGAAACTCCGGCTGATATAGATTCAAATCCTGAGTTGGCACCGTCTGAATTTTATGAGTTGTTGAGGTCTGCTGAGAATGCATTATATCCTGGCTGCAAGATGAGAAAATTAGAAGCAGTTTCAAAATTTATGGCTATCAAATCAGATAACAGAATGTCAAACACCTATTTTGACAAGATATTTTCTTTGCTTAAAACATTGTTACCCAAAGGAAATGTTTTGCCTGCAAATTACTATGAGAGTAAGAGGCTGGTTCGAAATTTGGGACTTACTTGTCAGAAGATTCATGCATGTTCAAATGACTGTATTTTATATTCTGGGGAAAATGAGTCGTTGGATAGTTGTCCCACATGTGGGAAATTGAGATATAAAGAAGGGAAACATGGGAAGTCTGGTTTGATTCCTGTAAAACAGTTGAGATATTTTCCGCTTACATCCAGACTTCAGCGTTTATTCATGTCTAAGAATACAGCGACAATGATGTCATGGCATAAAGCAAATATTTCAACTGATAAAATCTTGAATCATCCAGCCGATGGTGATTCATGGAAACATTTTGATAGAGTGCATCCATCATTTGCTTTAGAAGCTAGAAATGTTTGACTGGGCCTTTCCACTGATAGTTTCTGTCCGTTCGGATCTTATAGTAGTAAATATTCATGTTGGCCTGTTTTTTTAACTCTGTACAATTTACCTCCATGGATGTTGATGAAAGACCCATATATCTTTTTGACTTTACTAATTCCAGGACATCCGAAGAAAAATATTGATGTTTATTTGAAACCATTGATTGATGAATTATGTTTATTGTGGAGTACTGGTGTCAGTACATATGATGTTGCTACGAAACAGAATTTCATACTGAGAGCAGCATTGATGTTGACAATTAGTGACTTCCCAGCTTATGGGATGTTATCTGGATGGAGTACACATGGTTAGAAATCATGTCCTTACTGTATGGGAGAGAACAAAGCATTTATGCTCATTCATGGAAAGAAACCTTGTTATTTTGACTGTCATCGCAGATTTCTTCCAGCTGATCATCCTTTTTGCTGAAACAGATCTCATTTCAGAAAAGTAACAATTGAAAGGGATGGACCTCCAAAAATGCTATCAGGTTCGGAGTTAAAATCAGTTGTATTTTTATTACCTCCCATTACTTTTGGTCCCACAATAAACCAAAAGAAAATTTCTGGTTTTGGGAAAGAACACAATTGGATTAAACGTAGCATATTTTGGGATTTTCCATATTGGTCTGATTTGTTGGTCCGCCACATGTTGGATGTCATGCATATTGAGAAGAACTGTTTTGATAATTTGTTTCATAAAGTTTTGGATACGCCAGGAAATAGCAAAGAAAATGTAAATGCACGTTTAGATCTTGCCCAAATTTGTAGGCGTCCAGAACTGGAACTGTTTGAGAATGTCAGAACAGAAAGGTTACTGAAACCAAAAGCAGCTTATACACTGTCTAAAGAAAACCGTTTATTATTTTGTCAGTGGATTGCAGATTTGAGACTTCCAGATAGTTGTGCTTCCAATTTGGGTAGATGTGTAAAGAATGGTCATATTACTGGATTAAAAAGTCATGATTGTCATGTTATAATGGAAATACTTCTACCCATTGGATTAAGAGGTCTGTTGAATTCTGTGATTTGGGATTCCATAACAGACATGTCTCATTTTTTTCGGGAAATTTGTGTGGCTACAGCAGATTATGATGCTCTATGCAAACTTGAAGAAGATGTTGTTGTAATTATATGTAAACTGGAAAAAATATTTCCGCTGTCTTTCTTCGACTCAATGGAACATTTGATGTTACATTTTCCATATGAAGCCAAATGTGGAGGTCCAGTACAGTTTCGATGGATGTACCCATTTGAAAGATGCATGCAAAAATTGAAAAGAAAAGTACGCAACAAAGCATCTGTTGAAGGATCTATTGCAGAATCTTATTTGCAAGAGGAAATATCTTTTTTTTGCTCCCATTATTTTGAATCTGAGTATCCTTCAAAACACAACCGAATGGGATGAAACAAGAGGAATATTGATGAAATCGACAATCAATTATCTGTTTTCAACCAGCCAGAGCTTGGTTTTGGTGGAGTTTATGAACGCTGGCTTTCGGATGATGAACATCACAGAGCTCATACGTATGTTCTGCTCAACTATAAAGAGATGACATCAGTTGTACTGTAAGTGTTTATATCACTTATTCTATCATTTATGTTACAGTAAATAACTTTGTTTTTTATAGGTTGTATGATAATCATATCAAGAAACAAATTCCACAAATTACAGCAGCTGCTCTCGAAGAACGCCGACAGAAAAATTTCTCTCAGTGGTTTCAAAAACTGGTAACATAAATTCTTTATCTTTTAGAAACTCATTCAATGTATAGTTTACTATATTGATAATTATTTCACAAATTTTCAGGTGTCTCGACATGCTGATAAAATTGACAAATGGCTGTGTATATTGAGTAACCCACCTTCCAAACTTGTTAAAACTTATAATGCATATGTGGTGAATGGATTTCGATTTCACACACATGCATATGGGGAATCAAAAAAAACAATGAACAGTGGAGTTAGCTTGAGAGGATCTCATAATCGAGAAAATGAAGTTGACTTTTATGGAATACTTGATGAAATCATTGAACTCTGTTATCTTGGACAACATTACATAACCATGTTCAAATGTCGGTGGTTGGATACAGAGAGAGGAGTGTGTGTTCATCCGACTCATGGAATCATCGATATTAAATGTAAAAGTGTTCTCGCAGTAAATGAACCATTCTTATTGGCTCAACAGGCACATCAAGTTTATTATGCAAAGTACTGTGCTATATCAAGAGACTTGACTGATTGGTGGAGTGTAATAAAAATCAAAATTCGAGACAATCAATTTAGTCAAAGTGAATGTGCTTTCACTAATGTGCAAAGAATTGAAGTTTTTCAAGAGAGTACTCAAAATCAATCTTTTTTACAAAGAGACATGAGTATCGATGACGACACCCCACATTTAAGAGTTAGTGATGACGATGATGTTAATGATGTCACATATGAATTTGAAATGGTAAGAGATGAAGCAACTGGAACTCGAATGGATATCGATGATGTTGAGGAGCAATATGAATATGACATTGACATATATGAAGATGATGATGAAGATGAACACTGATAGAATTTTATGGTAGTTATATACAATCATAATATATATATATATATGTATATATAATAGTAATTATCAATTATTTTCTAACAACATTAACATTTTCTGTTTCAGATGGACGACGACACATTTCGTGAGTTGGCGGATGCTGACCTGCCTTTCGATGCAGATGAGTTGCTGGCAGATGACCCTCAGCCTGCAGGCGCTCCAGGGAGTACGCGGAGGGGGCGCGGTCTTGCACGATTGATGATTCCTGACTCCGTCCCTGAGCGACGTCCACGTCTTGGGTTTGATCCACGCACACGAAGGTGTGATAACCTGTATGATAACCTGTGGATTTGACTAAGATTTCATTAATCTATTCACATAATAAATGTTTATTATTTTTACAGTTTTCCGCATATAGCAGTCGGACAGGGCAGCGCTATTTTGCGCAATTATTTCTCTAAGTCGTGGACCACATGGGAGCAGATTCCCATTGATGTGCAGCAGGCCATTTTCGGCCATTGGTTGGTACGTACGTAAATAAATAATTTTTATTTTGAAAATTATTTCATTTCTAACTTGATATTTTGATTTATTTGTAGGGTTTATGGTATCCGATCGAGGATACCATGCGTGACGCCATCCACGAGGCATGGGAGGTTGCCATGCGTGATCACTTTCGTCAGTTTTTGCACAATTTAAGAAAAGCTGCCATGAAGAAAGCAGGAGTGTCAAATTTTGACGAGTCATGTAGAGCACACCAACCAGAGTACATTTCATCCCATGTATGGGATGGATTATGTGCGCACTGGTTGAGTGGTGCCTTTTAGAGGTGATCATCGGTGGGGAGACAGAATCGGGGGAGATAGGAGGTAACTCATAGAGCTGGGAGTCGTTCTTTCAGTACTCATAGACAGCATCTGGTACGTACATTATTTATAAATATTTTATATAACTATGAATATTAACAGTTTATTTTTTATTCTTATAGGCTGTCGAGCACCCCGATATTACGGAGTACGACGTATATCGGAGGATGTATAGTGATCCTGCTACTAGGGAGCTCAGAGGTGATCGTCAGCATCACATCGTGGTCAGTATTATTTGTTTTCAAGTTTAAAAATTAACTGCATATAATATATTCACAATTTTAATTTTAAATTGCAACTATAGGAGTCATATGAGGTCGCAGCGTCACAGACCCGGCCTGAGAGTCAGGACGAGTCATCAGATCAGACCACTGGCCGTCAGTTTGATGAGGCGGGATGGATGCAGGCCACCCAGTATGCCTTCGAGAAGGGCCGGGTAGTTGGTATCATCTCTCGACTGACTCCCGGAGATTATTATGGCAGTGCTGCGATGTCGGCGTCCAGCTCGAGAGGAGCTCGTGCATCTTCTTCTGCTACATAGTATGAGGATCAGTTGCGATCTCAGACTGCACTGATAGAGAGTCTCCGATAGGAGCAGGAGCAGATGCGTCAGCAGCATGAGGAGGAGCGTCGACGCCAGCAGCAACTGTACGAGGAGCAGACGAGTTGGTGGCAGCAGCAGCATCAGGAGCAGATGGAGTACATGCACCGACTCACTCATGCTTTAGAGATGGAGTTTCCTCCACCACCATCTGCAGATCCCCCCCCCCCTCCTTCAGATTAGAGTTTGTTTTTATGTTATAAAATTTGTTAAATCAAAACACAACCGAATTTTTTTTTCTATTCGTAGTTTCTGTCTCATTATAAAATATTAATAATATTATATTTTGAAATAACAATATTAATATGAATAATAATATTATTTCTATTTTATAATATTAAATTTTATATATATATTAAAATTTTATAATATTATAATTTAATTATATTTTTTTGTAATATTTGAATTATTTTAATATTTGAATGTAAAATAATTCTATTATTTTTATATTAATTAAAATAACTTATTAATATTTTTTTATTTATGAATTATAATTCTAATATTATTATATTAATTAAATTATTTATTAATATTCTATTATTTTTTATTTTTGAATTATAATTCTATTATTATTATATTAATTAAAATAATTTATTAATAATTTACTATTTTTATTTGTGAATTATAATTATATTATTATATTAATTAAAATCATTTATTAATATTTTATTATTTTTTATTTTTGAATTATAATTGGATTATTATTATATTAATTAAAATAATTTATTAATAATTTATTATTTTTATTTTTTTTATAGTATTTGCGACGGGATACGATGCTCGTCGCAAATAGTATTATTATTATATGCATTAAAATAATTTATTAATAGTTTTTTATTTTTTTTTAAATAGTTTTTGCGACGGGTCCCGTCGCAACAACTATTGCGGCGGGCCCGTCGCAACAGGTATTTGCGACAGGGCCCGTCGCAATTACTATTTGAAAAGTTTTTTACAAATATACGGAGTACTATTTGCGATGGGGAGAATCTCCGTCGCAAAAAAAAGGCTTTAGCGACGGGCTCATCGCAATTAATTGTTGTTGCGACACCGTTTTCAGCAACGGGCCATTTGCGACGGGCCCCCGTCGCAAAAAGCCATTTGCGACGGGATCCCGTCGCAAATGACCCGTCGCAAATACTTGTTTTTCTAGTAGTTTAGGATTTGTCACATCCTCTAATTGAATCATAAGCAACCTACATAGATTTAGCTTTTGTCCATGCTTCAACAGATACAAAAGAAATACGTCATGATACTTCAAGGTAGCAAAGTCCCCTCTCTTGGGACTTAAAACATTCTGAAAAAACTTAAACAAAAACCTGTATTCTCCTTCCATTTCAGCAGCAATCACTCTCCTAGGGATCCCATTCCTTGTTAGCTCAGCTAATTCTTCTTCATAACAGAAGAACTCACTAGTCGAAGGCACCACTCCAGAGTAGTAATAAAAAATCCCTTCATGTGGAACTCTTAAACAATCAAACCATTCAACAGAGGAGAATCTCACACTTACTCCATTTACCTTTGAATACATTCGGTTCTCATTCTAAGACTGCTCAAACTTCAAATACTCATAGAATTCCTTCACTAGATTCGGGTAAAAAGGTCCATTGTTATTTGCAAAGCATTCCACCCAACCCTGAGCTTCAAGTGCCTTCAGCACTAAATACTTGCTTGACAACAGCCATTTGAAGCTTAATTCCTTCTCAACCATGATTTCCCTCTTCAATAAATGTGTATTGAGTAGCTTTGCCACTATATTTCTTCCACTACTAGACATAGCTCAAGGTCTCTTAGGATTCGGCGCATCTCCATCATCATCAACCATCGGTCTCTTTACTCTTTCCATCAATTTGGAGAGATTTGAGGGTTTCAGTAGAAGGTGAGGTTCTAAGATTTAGGAGCAAGAGGTTCATGAGAGATTTTAAGTGGATTGAAATGTGGTTTTTTACTTCATTTTTATCATTTAGGGATTGAAAAACAAATTGAGTAAAATAAATAAATAAAACAAAAAACGTTTCATATTCCGGCAGAAAATCGCAAAGTCCCAAACCTAAGGTTGACTATCGGTAAGGTGCTAACAGTGAGGTTCCAACGGTGAGGTCCAATAGTGAGGTCCTAATGGTGAGGTTCAACAGTGAAGTCCAGCGGTGAGGTTCAATGGTGAGGTTCAACGGTGAGGTCCAACAGTGAGGTCCAATGGTGAGGTCCAATGGCGAGGTCCAATGGTGAGGTCCAATGGTGAGGTCTTAACGGTGAGGTCCTAACGGTGAGGTCCTAATGGTGAGGTCCTAACGGTGAGGTCCTAACGGTGAACTCATGTTTGATGTAATTTAACCTCTCAGAATTCAAAGGCTTTGTGAATATATCATCCAATTGGTGTTCAGTACCAATGAATTCAAGAGTGATATCACCACTTTGATAATGATCTCTCAAGAAGTGATGTCTCACATCAATGTGATTTTTCCTAGCATGAGATACTGGATTTTTAGAGATGTTAATAGCACTTGTATTATCATAGTTTATAGAGACATGTTTGAATTGATATCCATAGTCTAGTAAAGTGGGTTTCATCCACAAAATTTGATCACAACAACTACCAGCAACTATATAATCAGTTTAGGCAGTGGATAATGCAATAGAATTCGGTTTCTTACTACACCATGATACTAGTGAATTGCCCAAAATGTGACATGTTCCAGGGGTTCTCTTTCTATCTAACTTTCAACCAGTAAAATTTGAATCTGAATAACTTATTAAATAAAATGGTTGTCCTCTTGGATAAAATAGTCCTAAATTTGTAGTATATTTGAGATATTTAAAAATCCTTTTAACAGTAGTTAAATGAGACTCTTTGGGATTGGCTTGAGAATGAGCACACATGCATACACTGAACATAATATCAGGTCTACTAGCAGTAATATAGAGAAGGATCCCAATTATACCTCTATAATTGGTTTGATCTAATAATTCACCAGTTTCCTCAGCATCCAACTTATAGGTGGTACTCATAGGTGTATCACTACCTTTATTTCCATCCAAGCCAAAATGTTTCAAAAGATCCTTAGTATATTTACTTTTTTTTAAAACAATACCATTTTTATTTTGAAATATTTGAAATCCAAGGAAAAATTTAAGTTCCCCCATTAAACTCATTTCAAATTTATCTTGCATCATTTTTGAGAAATCAATACATAAAGATTTTTTAGAGGATCCAAAAATGATGTCATCTACATAAATTTGTACTATTAAAAATATTTGGAAATTCTTTTAATAAAAAGAGTAGAATCAGGTATTCTTTTAGTAAAACCTTTTGAAATAAGAAAAGAACTAAGTCTATCATACCAAGCTCTTGGAGCTTGTTTTAGACCATATAAATCTTTATAAATTTTAAATATGTGATTTGAAAAATGGGGATTTGTAAAACTAGGGGGTTGTTCAACAAATACATCCTCAACTATGTACCCATTTAAAAATGAACTTTTGACATCCATTTGATAAAGTTTGAAATTCAGATGATCTATATAAGCAAGTAGTGTCCTAATGGATTATAGTCTAGCTACATGAGAAAAGGTTTCCTCATAGTCTATTCCTTATTCTTGACTATATCCTTGTGGAACTAGTCTAGCCTTTTTTCTAACAATGTTACCAGATTCATCAACTTTATCTCTAAACACCCATTTAGTTCCTATGGTCAAAGTGTCTTTAGAACTTTCTACTAATTCTCAGACCTTGTTTCTTTCAAACTGATTTAACTCTTCTTGCATATATATCACCCAAAATTCATCAATGATTTCATCATCAATATTTTTGGGTTAAAGTTGTGAAAGAAAGGCTTGATGTTCAACCTGGTTTCTTATAGAAGCTCTAGTTTGTGATCCTCTATTTATATCACCTACTACAGCATCTAAAGGATGATTCTTGAGGGTTATAATACCTCTAGAAAGAGTTTAAATAGACTTCTCATGGTTATTTATAGGTTCATATGCATTATTCTCAGGTTCTGGAAAATTTCTAGAACTAGTTGTTTTTACTAAGGGTTCGTTGTCTTTATCATTAAGATCTAGAATTGATATATCTTCCTAAAGATGTTCAACAGAGGTTTTGGGTTCATATGGATCAATCTCATCAAATTTTACATGAATTGAATCTTCCACACATTTGGTTCTCTTATTGAATACTCTATAGGCTTTACTAGAGATTGAGTAACCTAGGAAAATTCCTTCATCGCTTTTGGAATCAAATTTGTCAAGATTATCCCTAGTGTTAAGGATAAAGACTTTGGAACCAAAAACTCTAAAGTAATTAACCTTAGGCTTCCTATTATTCCAGTGCTCATAATGGATTTTCTTAAGAACAGATCTAATTAAGACTCTATTAATGATGTAAAAAAGATGTATTAACAGATTCATCCCAAAATTAGATAGGTAGATTATACTCATTTAGCATAGTCTGGGAAATCTCTTGAAGTGTCCTATTTCTTCTTTCTACAACTCCATTTTGTTGAGGTGTTATATGAGAAGATAAATTGTGATTATAGCCATTTTGTGAGCAAAAATATTCAAATTATTGATTTTCAAACTCATATCCATGATCACTTCTCAAGGTCTTAATTCTAAGTCCACTAAGATTTTCTACAGAATTGGAATATTTAATGAAGTAAGAACATGCTTCACTTTTGTGATCTAGAAATTATACCCAAGTATATCTAGAAAAATCATCTAGAGGAACATAAATGTAGTTCTTACCTTTTAAACTTGAAACTCTAGATGGTCAAAACAAATCCATGTGAACCAACTCAAGCGGTTGAGAAGTAGAAACTTCTTTATTTGGTTTGAAATAAACTTTGTGTTATTTTCCTTTTTGACAAGGATTACAAACTTTGTTATGTGGGAATTCCAATTTAGGTAAGTCTCTAACTAAACCCTTCCTAGTTAGTTTCCTAAGTGAGTGCACATTGCAGTGTCCTAATCTTCTATGCCATAACTAGGATTCGTTGTGAAAAGCATTTAAAAAGGAAACATTTTGCTTAGCTAAAGAGTTTAAATCAACTGCATATATATTCTTATTTCTAAAAGAAGTGAATATTAAATCATTTTTAGAATTAAAAACATTGCATGAATAATTTTAAAAATTAACATTGAAACCATCATCACGCAATTGAGAGATACTTGGTAGATTGTATTTTAACCCATCAAAAAAGTAATTTTAAAATTAATATAGTATTAGGGTTACGAACTTGGCCTAAGCTGATGATCTTCCCTTTGGCATTATCACCAAATGTGACATGTCTACCATCAACTTTAATTCGGATCTTGAAGCATGAATAGTCTCCTATCATATGTCTTGAACATCCACTGTCCAAATACCATAGAGTTTTACAGGATCTCTTTAGACAATCTTCCTGCAAAATAGATTAAGTGTAGGGTAACATTGGTACCTAGATTTTCTTAGGTCCAGAGAGGTTAGCAAGTAAAACTTTGGGAACCCATACTTGTCTCAAAGGTTTCCTATAATCAAGAGATATGTTTTGAGACGTGAACACTTTGTTAGGTCCTTTACAGAATTGTTTTTCAAAATATGGTTAAGAACTTTAACTAGCAGTAAGATGTCCATATTTTGGAAAAAATTTATTTTTAATAATCCTTCTCTATCCTGGTTGATATTCTAGACCAGTTATGTATTTTAGAGAAATATTTTTCCCTAGAAACTGAGTCAAGGTATCTCTACCTACAGTAAACTTCTCAAGATCTCTTTTTAATTGCTCATTCAATAATTTAAGTTCAGTATTTTCTTTTAACAGCTGAGCACATTTTTCTTTATCAATATCCATATCAGACTTATAATTGACATTTAAAGCATATTGTCTTTTAAATAATTTATATTTATCCTTGAGTTCATTAAAGGTATCCTCAAGTATTCCACAGTATTCAAATAGTTCATCCTTAGTCATATTTTAATCATTATTTTATTCACGTTCATTCCCAGAATAGTAAGCATTATGTATAGGAGAATTGAGTGTTACCTCAGATGTTTTTGTCATGAAACACAGGTTTGCATGTTTTTTCTTTTCAATATCAGAAGTTTCATATCCACTGGAGATATCTTTTGAAGCACTCCAAGTAGATTTCATAGACTTTTTATATCCCTTTCCATTGTCTTCATATTTCTTCTTAAATTTCAGCTTGGGGTAATCAGCCTTCACATGGACTTCTCATTTACACTCATAGCAGACTATCTCATTTGTATTGTCATTCCATTTTATGTCCTTTTTCCACTATCCTTTATTTTCATACCTTCCTTTATAATTTGATTTTCTAAAGAAAACCTTCTTACGGTATAAATTCTTAAATCTACTAGAAATATGATCCATCTCATCATCACTATCAGAAGCTGAGTCTTCACTAGTGGAAGTGTCTACAGGATCTTGAACTTTTTATTTATCTTTGCTCTATGAGGTAGCATTCTTGAATGTTATAGATTTCTTTCTTGGTTATTCATTTTCTTCTTGATTCACCTTAAGATCTTCTTCATACATCATAAGTTTTCCAATTAGTTCTTTCACGGGTAGCTTGCCTATGTCACATGATTATAGGATAAAAACAGAACTTCCTCTCCATATGTTAGGTAGGCATCGAAGCAACCTCATAATCTGATCCTTATTTTCCACTAGTTTCCTAAGCAAATTAATGGTATTAACTATTTCATTGAACTTGAGATACATTTCAGATATAAGTTTATTAGGATTCATTTTAAAATTATCATATTTAATAGTATGGGTGTTTAATCTCATTTCTTTAACATTGGTTGTTTCCTCATGAGAAATAGCCAAAGTGTCCTAAATTTCATAATCAGTTTTACAAGCAGATATTCTATTGAATTATTCATCACCTAGCGAATAGTACAATGCATTCATTGCTTTACAGTTATTTTTATATGTAGCTTTAGTCAATTAAGACCATGTGTCCCTAGAAGTAGCAGGTAATGCATTTTGTTCTTCAATTGTGTCCCAGATTTCAAGACCCATGCTCTTTAGATACATTTTCATTTTTAATTTTCACTAAGCATAGTTATTACCATTAAATAAAGGTGGCATATTAGTAGCAGCACCCTCAACTATGTTATCCATTGTTAATTGATTTTTAAAGAACTGAAAATTTAGATATGATATAAATTTTAAGATCTTTAAGATATAACTAAAATCACACTTGAAAAGAATTTTACAACTTGCACAACAGTTCAGATAGTAACAATAATAAAAATCCTTTGATACCAAATGTTGGTCTGAGTGGAAACTCAAGAGGGGGTGAATTGATTTCCTACTTAAAACCTATGTTAAAAACTTTATGATAAAGATCCCCAAATTTTAAAATGACCCAGTTAATTAAGGCAATAGAGATATAAATGTTTAGTTGGATAATAGGTTTCTCAAAGGGTGATTAGTCCTCAGTTGAATTAGTGTAAAACACTTCTTCAACTTTTGAAACAGGCTTACTGAATTAAACACATACACACACTAACCAGAACTAACTATTAGAGTAAATGTAAAACATTTTTCTGTTTTTGAAATTATAAGTAGTAGAAAATAGACAAAACAGAGTATCACAAAAATATAGTACACAACAGAGTTAAACAAGAGGTTCAGTCTCAAGCTGAGACTTAATCCTCTCTACTTAGTGATCACCTGCCACCAAGGAGTTTATATAAATGATAAACTTGATACACAACCTGTATCAGGATTTACAACAGTTTTCACAAACTGTCTAGGGCTCACACCCTCTACCACAGTTATTCGTGGGATAAACACGCAACCAAGACACACACAGCCTCTTCCACAGTTCTTTGTGGGAAACAAAGGAATAAAGTATTATTGGTGTGAGGATTTTTAGTATCCTCAAGTTCAAGCACATGAGACAATGTGTGTAATAGACAAACACACACTTCTCATAAATTTAAAATAAAAGAACACAATAGAGATGATATTATAAGATTTATTTTAGAAATCTATATGTGTTTACAGTTCATCTCTTGAATCCTTAAAGTGAATAATTTACAGTTCGAGTCTTTCTTTGGAAGCTGTCTTCAAAACAGAGTGTCGCAACTCCAGGTTATAGCTTTCAGAAACTAAGTGTTCTGTTTCTTGAGTTGACAGAGAGTTGATGAAGCACAAAATGTAGACGTGATTTTTCCCTAAAAATGATCTTTGTGATGCTCTTGGGTTCACAATTAAAGTGTTGGATGGTTCTTCTTTGATCTAGCGAGTAATCTCCTTTATCACACATTCCCCTGTCTTTTCATGCTTCTTAGTTACTTTGTTTCTTTCTAGGTCTTCTCTTTTGTATTTGTGATTCGACAATAGGAATAAGTAAACCACGTGTGGTCCTCCTCGTACCTCATACTGTCTCCAGATACGGTCTCTTGATATGTCTACAATCAGCATTAATTAATGTCAGAAGCATTAAATTTACCAAATATGACCATTAGAATAATCTTAAGAATTTGAAAAGGTATATAGTAGAAGGGTAAGCATCGGTAGACTGGAAACGGTAGCCTTATCAATAGTAAGCTTCAACAGTAGGTGGTCATCGGTAGCCTTCATTGGTAGCCTTCAACGGTAGCCTTCAGCGGTAACTTTCTGAACGGTAGCCTTTCATCAGTGACCCTCATCGGTGACCTTGCATCGATGACCTTGAATCGGTGACCTTTCATCAGTGATATTTCTATCGATGACCTTGCATCAGTGACCTTTTTATCAATAACCTTTGCATCGGTGACCTTTGCATCGGTGACCTTGCATCAGTGACCTTTCTATCGGTGACCTTCGCATCGGTGACCTTGCATCGGTGACCTTTCTATCGGTGACCTTTGTACTTGGATAATTTTTTCACTATAAGCTTAAACAAGAGAGAAGTGAGATTAAAATTACATGGTTATTACTTGATAAAAACTAGGAATATAAATGAAACATGATTATCATAGAACAGAAACATGATTATCATAGAACAGAAACATGATTATCACATAAATGAAACATGATTTGGGATTATCAAAATAGGTGAGTCCAACAGAAAATTTATTTCATAAAACTAAATTCATTTTTTTAAATCAACATGTCAAAATTATATAAGAGTAAATTTTTAATAATTTTATGATAAGATTTATTTTTCAATGAATACTAAAAAATACTAATTTTTATTAAAAACTATATTTTTCTTTCAAGATTTTCAAATTTTAATTTTGTTTTAAAATGGTTTCAAAGTAAAATTAGTTCTATTATATTATAAATAATCTAATTAATTTCATTTTAATCAATTAAATGGTTGAATTTGGTATACAAATATTTTTATACTTAAAAGGGCATTTTTATGAAAAACTGTTTTTCATTGTGTTTTATGTTTTTATCTTAAATTAGTTTCTTCCACTTCTAGAAATTGAATCTTCAAAAATTGATTTTATATTTGTAATTATGAGGTCCAAAATTGGTAATTAGTTCCCTTTTATTTTTTTCAATATGAATAGTGACCATAGTATATTTTTGTTACCATTGTAAAGGTAAAATGAGTTAATTAGGGTTAAAACCAAGAAATAAGGTCTCAAAATCATCCCAAAATTTGAATTTATTCAATTTTATCAGATAAATTTGACCATAGTCATCCCAAATTAGAATATATGTTATTTTAGTTCTATTTTCCCTTGATAATTACATTTATATTATTTTAAGTACAGAAAATTCCAAAATGTCACTCTCTTGACTTTAATATCTCTAAACTTTTTACAAAAAAAATAAATAGAGGATAAGTTTGGTTATAAATGTTTATTTGAAATATGAATAACTTTTTTATCATTTTAATTTATTTTAAATTTTTATTAATGAAATAATTACTTTAAATTATTACGGAACGCTGACACGGTGCATGTGCAAGCAGTAGAACAATCAATGAAATTATTTTAAAAACTCTAAAAATAATATTTTTGGGTGAATTATAGTGTCCCGTGAATTTTAAAGATCAATATAAAACATTATATATATTTGAAATTTTTTTATTTTAATTTCATTACTTTCATGTTGTTTTCAATGTCAAATTTTTTAAATAGTGTCAAAAATGACAATAATGATATTTTATGAAAAATAATATTTTATTAAACTGTTTAAAATTTATAAAAATATTGAAAGAGGAAAATTAGGATGATAAATTGTCTAAAATATCATCCCTTATCCATTTATATGAAAAATTTTACCTTTTAAGTAAAATTATAACCCATTAAGTGTGAAAAGGTTGTTATTGTGGTTAAGGTTAAAATTGGTTAACTAAGGGGTTAAACCAAAAGATAAGGTGTAAAACACTACATAAACCTATTTAAATTTTATTTTTTGATGGTATTTCAACAATATAATACCTTATTGTTAAATATCTTCCAATTTGGAAGGATTTTTCTTTATAATAACTTTATTATATTTTAATCTTTTCATATATTCCAAGAGTGCCCCTCTCCTCACATAAAAATGGGAACCCCTTATTCTATTCTTTACACTACTTTGAGCCTTATAGATCAACCAAAACCTACCCAATTCTCTTATGAAATTCTATTTACATGAATTAGAGGTACTGAATTTTTTAAAAGACCATTCCAAGGGTCCTTAAGAAGGGATCTAAAGGAAGTCTATCAAAGAAAGGATAATCATCTTTACCAAATCTTTCAATTTGTTTATTCATATACTTCCTCCAAATATGTGATATTATTGATAAAATAATAACTTAAGTATCCTAAATATAAAAAATATATTATCATGGTTATTAATCCACCTTTATTAAATATTTTTTCCATCAAATGGGATGTGAAAGTATCGTTCATGCGTACGTACGACTTACCGTCTCCACGTGGCGATACAATTCATTTTCCATCAGCATTTTTCATGGATGGTTATTATGATGAGTTTAATATTTATATATGATATTTATAACATAATTATGATTTTTTAATTATAATATCATATCTACCTTTTTACCTTTCATTCTTTTATAAAATGACAATGTTGCTTGTGCATACATGTGGACTACCACCTCCACGAAGTAATGTGATTTGCTTTTCATTTACAATTTACAATAAAGGTAATAAGGATATATTTAATGAATATATATGTTATATATGATAAAATAATGATATTGTAAAGGTAAATTATTATTTAACTTTTTTTTCAATCTGTGGAAAAGTGAAAACAACATTCATGCATACGTACGACCTACCGTCTCTATGAACGGTGTGGTTCATTTTCTATCTATATATTTCATGGATGGATATATATATATATATAATTGATATATATGATATTTATATCATGATTAAAATTCTAAATATTATGAAACCATGATCAAAGTACAAGGATCAGAACCACAAAATAGAAAGTCTCATGAAAAACAAAATAGTGAACACCCGAAAACAGTGACTTTAATAAGAAATTATTAATAAATAGATATTGAAATGTTATAATTAGATCATATATGATATTATAATTATGTACATGATTATTTAATTGGATTATGATAAATTTAAATTTATTATACAGGAGTCTAGAGCGCCTTCAAAGCAAGTCGAACTCGATGTAAGAGTTTATCATCTCAAATTATCATCATTGGGACATATGTTATATTATGTACTTATCTCCTTTTACGAGGTTTATATACACCCCCATTGAAATTTTATATCATGAATCTCCTTATGTTTATGTTATTTAAAGTTTCATTTGATGTTATTATTTCATGGGGCTTATGATTCAAAAGTTACTAAAGTGCTAAGGGGTTTATGTTACAATCTCACTATTTATTGAGATTGTTTATGATCAAGTTTCTAATGATAAACTTTTATGACCTATCTCTTAGGAATCCCATGAATTTTTTTCCTCTCTGTTTATTTTTGGATAATACATGTTTTCCTTTCATTTTCCTCACTTTAATTACTCAAGTGAGTGAAAAAATGTTTTTAAGAAAAATCCACTTTATTTCTCTCTTTGGTCGAAAATCTTTTTCTTCCATGTCTATGTTTTCTAAAAATGATTTCTAGAATGTTTTTACTATTCTCAATTGTCTTCTTAAAGTAATTTTTACTAGTTTTTGATTATTTACAAAATGGTTTGAAAGGGATATTCTTGTCATTTTCTAAATGATGTATTTTTGACTTTTTATTGAAAATGTAAACGGAATCTTTATTTTAACATACATGACATGAACAAAATTTCTCATCTTTATAATTGATAAATTATTTGAATCTTCCATTACAAATTTCCAAGGTTATTTTTAAAGAAATTTTTTCCTTAATATTTGGGAAATTTTTATATTTTAAACAAGTGATTTTAAAGTAAAAACGGTATTTTCCTCAAGAAATGTTTCGGTCATATTTTAAAGGAATTTCCCATCTATGATAACATCCTTTGAGTTTACTTATGGTTTACTGTGGTTATGATCCAATGATAACATCCACTTTTATTTTTTGGATGGCTTATGATGATTATGATTTAAGGATGATCCTACAAAACCTATTTATTTCCCAAGGGTTGATTAAGTTATGATGAAACCTATTTATTTTCCATGAGTTATGCTATGATGAAATGATGAAATATTTATGAAACTTGTTTCCTTTCCATGTGTTTTATTATGATGAATGTTTTATGATCTTGTGGAACACATATGTATGATTTTCATTAGGTGAAAGGTGGGCCCAAAATTATATATCCCTATAAAACGTTGGGTAAAGATGAATATCTCATGAAATAATGAGTGAAATGCGGAGTGAACTTGGTTTAGTAAGGGAATATGTCCATTGTGATAGTCTTGGGAATGAACCTTCATTAAGGATACGATGGAGTGGGGAGTGCACCCAATCCACTATGAAAATCTTAGTAGTGAGACTTGACTAAGGAAATGATTTTTCATGCTTATATGTATGTCACAAACTATGTCTTGTGTCAATTTTATGCTCTTGTGGTGTATAATCTTTGATTCCTTTATGATTCATGTCTTATGAACTATCAAGCTTTATATCATGATTCCAGTTTATGATTTATGATATGCTGGGTATGGTTTTCAAAAGTTAAGCTCGTGTTCTCACACCCTTATGCTTATGTTATGATTATGTGATCATTGATATCTATCTTGTTTACCCTTACTGAGCATCTATGCTCACCCTTTTTTATGTTTCTCATCCCCAGGACATGGAGAATGATTTTAAGTATGATATGTCTAAGAATGGTGTTAGATATGAAAAACTTTGTGGGTGATGATACAGATATCTTATGAACAAGTTTTTTTATGTATCCAAGTTTCCAAAAACACTTGACCTATATGATTATGGTGTAGATCATAATGTTGTGTATTGAATATTTATCTAATAAGATGTGATATTTATGTATGAAATGTATGGGTCATTATAGATACACTAGTACAAAAACCTTTTTTTACGTCATTTTTTTTTTGCTTTTTAACGTCGGTTTTTAGGCGACGTTATTGCGAGCGACGTTAAAAATATGATTTTTTATGTCAGTTATTTAATAAACGACATAAAAAATGGGGTAATATAGTTTTTAACGTTGGTTTTTAAAAAACCGACGTGAAATACATTCTGGAAATGGCGATAAGAAGCCATTTTTTACGTCGGTTTTTGAAAAACCGACGTTATAAGTCATTTTTTACGTCGGTTATTTAATAACCGACGTTAAAAGTTATTTTTAACGTCGGTTATTAAATAACCGACATAAAAAATGTTTACTATCTTGTAGAGAATTTTCTAAGCTTTCATTTGACAGTTCATAGAGCTCAAACGAATTTACGGATCGAAAGTTATGACCTTCAGAAGTTTGATATTTTTTTCGAGTAAAGATTGAATGAGCCAACCGGAGCTTCATATTAGAAGGAATTTTTGAATCCGTAGGGGGATTTGTAGTTTTATCATGATATAAAGAATCATCCATCATTATAATAAATTAACAATCGTTAAATGGTATATCAATTAAGAAAACTACTCATAGAAAATATAAATCATGGGAAAATAATTACAAATACCTTGACGGGGTCGTAGAAATAAGAAATCGTTGATTCACGTTGAAGATAAAACAAGTTGATTCAGTGGAACGATGATGGTTGAATGAAATGATCGTAAAATGGTATATCAATTAAGAAAACAAATCATAAAAACCATAAACCATGGATGTATGATTAAATATACCTTGACGAAATCGCGGAAAGAAGAAATAATTGATTCAAGTTTGAGAGAAAAATAGTCGATTTGGGGGAACGATAATGGTTGAAATAAATGATTGTAAAATTAGGATGAGTGTATAATGTAAACATATAATTGAGATTCTATGAGAAAACGCGGTATTAAAAATTTTAGGCGGCAATTCAAAATTTCGATGTCGCGATGTAAAAAAATTGAAATTTCGCGTTCGCGGGATATGAAAATTTTCATTCACATCGGTTTTATGATAATAGACGTTAAAAGATATTAAAATTTTCACTTATTTTTCATGTCGGTTATTATAAAACCGACGTGAATAATCAATCTTCGTCACTCTTTTACGTCGGTTATTTAATAACCGACGTTACAAGGTATTTTTCACATCGGTTATTTAATAACCGACGTGAAAAAAGTTTACAAAAATGTAGTTCATTTTTAAAGATTTAATTTGACAGGTCACGGAGCTAAAACGGAGTTACGGATTGAAAGTTATGGCCTTCAGAAGTTAGACATCCTTAAGACATCGTTTAGAGATGATCAACTTCTGAAAGCCATAACTTTTAATCCGTAACTCCGTTTGAGCTCTGTGACCTGTCAAATTAAAGCTTGGAAAATGAACTACATTTTTGTAAACTTTTTTCATGTCGGTTATTATAAAACCAACGTGAAAAATCAATCTTCGTCACTCTTTCACGTCAGTTATTAAATAACCGACGTGAAAAATCGATTTTTATGACTTTTTCACGTCGGTTATTTAATAACCGACGTTAAAAGGTAGTTTTCACGTCGGTTATTTAATAACCAAAATGAAAAAAGTTTACAAAAATTTAGTTCATTTTCCAAGCTTTAATTTGACAGGTCACGGAGCTCAAACGGAGTTACGGATTGAAAGTTATGGCCTTCAGAAGTTGGACATCCTCAAGACATCGTTTAAAGATGATCAACTTCTGGAAGCCATTACTTTTAATCCGTAACTCCGTTTGAGCTCCGTGACCTGTCAAATTAAAGCTTGGAAAATGAAATACATTTTTGTTCACTTATTTTTCACGTCAGTTGTTATAAAACCAACGTGAAAAATCAATCTTCGTCACTCTTTCACGTCGGTCATTAAATAACCAACGTGAAAAATCGATTTTCATGACTTTTTCACGTCGGTTATTTAATAACCGACGTTAAAAAAGTTTACAAAAATGTAGTTCATTTTCCAAGCTTTAATTTGACAGGTCACGGAGCTCAAACGGAGTTATGGATTGAAAGTTATGGCCTTCAGAAGTTGGACATCCTTAAGACATCGTTTAGAGATGATCAACTTCTGAACGCCATAACTTTTAATCCGTAACTCCGTTTGAGCTCCGTGACCTGTCAAATTAAAGCTTGGGAAATAAACTATATTTTTTTAAACATTTTTCACATCGTTTATTAAATAACCGACGTGAAAAAGTCATTAAAATCAATTTTTCAACCGACGTGAAAAATATGTGAAAATTTTAATATATTTTTCTGGAAAAGAATTTTTCACGTCGGTTATTTAATAACCGACGTGAAAAATCAGATAAAATGGATTTTTAACATCGGTTCTTATATAACCGACGTGAAAAATCAGCGAAAATGTATTTTTCACGTCGGTTATATAATAACCGACGTGAAAAATCGATTTTTTGATATTTTCACGCCGGTTCTAAAAAACTGACGTGAAAAATGGTGACGTAAAAAAAGGTTTTTGTACTAGTGATATACATGTCAAATCCCCTTTTTTATTTATGATTTTTTATTTTTTATTTTGCTCTGATTCCTATCTACTTCCACTCACACTAAACATCAAAATGGACCCCCTTTTCCACTTCCACTTCTCTTCTCCTTTCCATTTCCCTTTCCATTATACAACATACCAAACGATGCCTAACAATGATCATATTTGGGTAAAACGTTGATCACCCTAATTTATCCATCTCTCACGATGTCCTTCACATGATCATTTGACCTATAATAAACCTGTCTAATGTATATCACTTTAGTGACTTACAAAATGCATCAATCACACAAATGATCATATGAGCTTGGAGTATTGGGGGTGTAATCATTTTGCCTAAATTTCAGGGGCATAATTATGGTATGGTGATGTCCAATTTCAAGCCTTGACAAATAGTTGAACCACTGAGTTTTTTATCCGAAGTTATGATTGTGTTACCTTCATGGTGGGGTGGTTACCTAATCAATCCACAATTTCATCAAAATTTATTTCGCTTTTTTTCTTTCCCTATAGTATTCCTTAGGGGCATGCAAGAATAAATTAATCCACTAGAACCTAGGTGTCTGTAACTTTCTCTCCATTATATCCTGTCCGGAACCTATCATCAAGTATTTTTTTTTCGGTGATTGGTTCGATTTATGATCTGTTCAAAACTAATCGATGGGTTCGACCCACGGGTCCCAGGGAACCCGGTTTCCACGCCTCGGATGTGCCCCGGCCCGCCGGGCCGGGTCCTCTTGATGAACTCCTCACTGTGCGACGCGCGCAGCCCCACGGGCGAAACCAAAATTCACCCGCAGTGGAATGGATGTTCCGCTGGAGAAGGGAGTTTTGGTATGAGTTATCCGGTGTCCAAACCCTCCAAAGGCACCTCGAATCGCCTCTTATTCGACCGGCGTTATGGATGGGTGTAATCTCTCTCTCGCTCCCTATCGACACACACACGCCTATTTTTTGCCGGTAGAGTTTCATAAATGGGATTGAGTTTGGGGTCGTTTCGCAGGATTGACGATTGGAAAAGTCCTTCGGAGGAAGCTCTTGCCGGTGGCCGTGGAATGTAACGTTGTTTGTTTCTTTTGATTTTTTCCCTGTAATCAATCTCCGTTTTCTGCCGCTGTTTGATCCCTCGCAAAACGTTGGAAATCAGAATGGGAATAGTTTTTTTTTTACTTGTTTTCATTAATTGTTTGGTTTTCTCTCATATTCATCCTCTTAATCTTCTTCTTTGGTTAGGTTTTGCGTATTGCCTCTAGCAAAAGCTTTGTTCGACAGTGCTTCCCAATCGGTATGCTACTTTTATCATCATTTCCCCCCTTCCAATTTACTCTATTCTGAAGCCCTCTTGTTTAATTCTGAATACAATCATAATGCGTATTCTCCTCTTCTTGATTGCGATGCATTAGGCCCTAAAATGTCCCTGAACGGTCTCTTATTTTTAATTTGCACTTGAATAAAAAATAAAAAATCTTTCAAAGCAAACAGTGGATGCATTTTTCCCCCTTCGTTACTTTTCAATCCATTTCCCTGCAGTTAAATCATGCAAGGGGCTTTGCGTACAAAGTCTTTGAAAGTCCTGAACTGCTCAAACCTCAGGCATTGCAAGCCAGGCTGGAAGATTCAGTCCACAAGCTAACAAATTTCCTGCAAAATCCAGACTTCAACAAGCTTGCAATCAGCAGAGGTTTTCCACTGACCAAGTCCGCGTATTGAAAACATTGTACCACAATGTGGGTATGACTTGAAATCTTGAACTTACCATCTAAAACAGTGAATGGATTTTTTAAAGCCGTTTATATGATGAAATTCCATCCTTTGTTACATGCTTTCCTGGTTATCCCAAAATGGGTTGCCCCTGATGTTTCAAAGCTGAATACAACTTATATTTTGTTTTGCATCCTCAGTGGCTCATAGGAAATTTGAAAGGAGTCTGTTTTTCTGCTCTTAGGTTCAGTTTGGTTCACATTCTTAAATGGAATTGAATAAAATATAATGGAATCTGTGGAACTTGGATTCCTAAATCTCTACGTCTTAGCTTTTAGGAAGTAACCTTGATTCCTTGATATGAGATAATCGTTATTCCTGGGGATTCTGGATCCTGGGATTATGGTTCAACCAAATGGTCATAATTAAAAGGTGAAATGACATTTGATGAACAAATCATCTAATGAATTCCAGTTGAGGATCTTCAATTATGTTATGGATCTTAAATTTAAATTTGAAAAATGTTAGTCAAGGACCTGTTTACCAAATTAATCCTACGGATGGACATTAATTTTGTTAATACATCAAAATAAAAATGTTCTGGAAAATATAATTTCTGTTGTAAATGCACTTGTAAATGATTTAAAAGTTACTTGTAAAAGGACATAAACACAAATATTTTTCCTATAAAATAATTTTAGTTTTTAATAGTTTAAGAGAGAATTCTAAACGTAATGATTTGTAATTGTAAAATGATTTAAGGGTTACTTGCAGATGTGTTGACAAATTTGCAATTGCATTTCATTATATTCACAACTAGCAAATCAGCGAAATTATACTTTCAAAACAAGTGTATTTTGTTTTCATTTTTGCAATTAAAATTGAGATTTTGAATATGGTGTTAAGTGTGCTTGTTGTGTTATATGGTTAAGCATTTTTGTTTTGGTGCGGGCTGTTCAATTATCGTGGCTCATTAAATTGGATGAGCTGGGCGCGTCCACACAGGCTTGGCTTGCAAAAACTTTCATGCTAAACGAGTAGATTTATTTAGCCTGCCCTGCCCTACATGTCAGGTGCAAACCCTGGATTAAACGGTCTTTCTATCACCAATTGGTTTTAGGATGGAATCCCGAAGGGTTCATGTGTTGGGTATAAAAGGTTTGGGTTGGAGAAATTGGATCCTAACAATTGGTATAAAGCCATGATGTAGCCCAAATGTGATGTAGGTGGCTCCATATCAGTTTGACAATGATAACGGTGGGTCAATTGAAGCATGTGGATCTATGATGCTTTGTGTCAAAAGTATTCCTGATACCAGTGGTCAGGCGGCAAGTCCCATTAATGAGAAAAAATGGTGGTGAAAGATGTTTGGATCTAATGGATTTTTATTGAATGAGAGATCCGGTTGTGTGGTCTTTGGTTTGAGTGAAGGATTGTTGAGTGCAAAACCAATTCTAAATTGGTTTTTGCAAAAAGTGGCGACTATCCACATTGATTTTTTTTAAATATGTTAAATAAATAAATAAATAAATAAATAAATATAAATATATATATATATGTATATATATATATATATATAATAAATAGGGTAAGTTTAATGACAAATTTATTTATTAAAAGTAGTGGTAGACTTGTGACCCTTACACAAATCATTGAAGATGATTTTATTCTAAATGGTTTCAATGGAAATATGATTTTCAATAGAGCTCATTTAATTGAGTTTATGACTTTTTTGTTATTGTTGTATCCATAATAAATAATAAAATATAACAATTAAATATTGAATCAAATTGTTTAAATGGCACAAAATTAATATAACAAATGGTTGAAGCTTTCAAACTCAGTTAGAAAGTCTATATGAGTATAAAATTCTTAGCAACGAATAAATGGAGTTTGAGTATCCGTTTTTTATGATTCCTCAAACATCATATGCATTCTACTCTTGTCTTTTACTCCCGTTCGTGCACCCAACACAATTAAAAATAAATTACACATCAAATGTGTAATATAAAATTAGAGAGGAATAATATGTATTGATACCGATTAAAATAATTGTTGATAACAAAGTTTATAGAAATGTATCAATAACTGCAACGAATCATTATTAATTATAATTATATTTATATTTATAATAATTATTATTGTTTATACAGAAACTCAGCCCCATACAAGTCATGCTCTTCTCGACGTAGCCTTCCCCCCATTGTAGCGGGTAATTAGACTCTCGAGTCTCGAATGTGACCCGCGAAGAACTGAGTAAAACTATCGTCGACCATCAACCCCTAAGCAAACAACATGGTAAATTTTTTACAACTGTCATTACGAACCTTTTAGCCAACCAGCACCTGCTGCACGTGATTGCCTCCGGGGCGCCCGAGCGGGCAAAATAAGGTAGTAAATCTGCCTTTTCAACCCATTCCAGTCGGAGCCACATGGGTGGATCCACCAACCCAAGTAGTTCACGTTCCCTAACTATCCCTCGACACTGGTGGGACTTAGGGGGTCAGTCAGTTCCTCATACAGGATGGATGTTCTTTATGCTATTGTTAAACTTATCGGTAATCCTATTAAATTTGATTATTCTAATCTTAATCTTTCTAGGTCATTTGTTGCTTGAGTGTGTATCGAATTGGATGTTTCAATGGTTTTGCTTTTGAGAATTTGCCTCTGAGCCGCAGATGGATACTGATGCTCTCGAACATGAGACAGTGGTGAACACCTCATCCTATAGGGATGTGATGGTGAGGTTGGCACCGCACCCGAGAGACGTCCCAATATGAAATGGATGTTTGACTCGCGTAGGGATTCCTCTCCCGATAACCCAGTAGCAGAACTGGTCTACATCGGTTCTACAACCCATATCTCAGTCTGCATCGATTGGAAATTGGTCCGACCAAGAGCAGGACCATTCCTCTGAGCAAGAGGGCCTAAGGGAGGCTCTGGTCGCCGCCCAACTGTTTTTGGTGTTTTGGCTGCCTGCAACTCCAATCTTTGACATCCTGGAGCCCCTCACAGAGGACCAGGCAGTGTGTTTCCACCAAATCATATATGTGATCATTAGTTGACCTACCCCTGGAGTCATGAGCAACTCAACGTTGTCGACCAGTAGTGCAGGAGGTTTCAGATCCCGAAACTCCTAGTGGCTCAGTGCCCCGCTTCGTACGGTTACTACCAGACCCTTCAATAGACCTGCGTCAAGAGCCTCACGGTGCTCCATTGAGTTATGGAATAAGCGTCTCCACACATATAGATCAGAGGTTGGGGACAATATGCTCCCAACATTTCAACCCTATCTTGCGACAGTTCATCCTGTCGGCCGACCATGAGAGTTCCCCTCCGATTATTGCCATGGATAATATGGTTTTCAATGAGTTGCCCAAGGATCAGAGGAACAGGGGAACCAACACAAGGAATT
Source organism: Viscum album (assembly GCA_963277665.1). NCBI lineage: Eukaryota > Viridiplantae > Streptophyta > Magnoliopsida > Santalales > Viscaceae > Viscum > Viscum album. The sequence goes on along the minus strand of OY728135.1, from coordinate 645,130,503 downwards.
ACACAGAAGATCTTCCTTAAGGGGCACCACAGTACCAAGCTGACCCTTCGACGAGTGTCCTCACTCGCCAGCAGAGGCAAACACGTGGACTCAGAGATCCCTCCAATGAAGCACTACTGCTTTCCCATCGACATCTCAACAATGGAAAGAGACATCTTGAGCCCTTCAATACACTCGAGGTTGTGTCGAAATTAGAGAGGGAGATCATGGTAGCCGCCCTACGCCAACATGTTGAGGAGTACTAAAGAATTACCACCGAACTCATTGCTGAGTAGCACTCAAATTATGGAAAACCCCTAAGAGATCCAATCTCTCCTCCAGTGGGGAAATAGGTCCTCCACGGCTAGATGCCCTAGTTCAAACTTGGTGGCCCCATGCAACCGGTCAGAGCAGAAGTTAGGGGATATGGAAAGCAGCTGAGGTATGAGTCTTCTAATCCGCCTGAGCAGTGTGATTATCCTCCCCATGATCCAGGCCATGCTGCTCTTCGAGTTAATGAGTCTATTCCCCAAGTTGATGAGCCTGTCAATGCATTGGTGGAAAGAGACCCTTGACAGGATGATCTGAGAACTACTCTCACTGCTCGCCTAGAGGCTGTGGAAACACGACAAACGACAATCTTGCCGGACGGAAATTTGTACCCGACATGGGTGGACAACATTCGAGAAACCCTTGAGTTTGGAAATCCTAGCTTCTCCCCGTTCAATGGTATGGGTGACCCGCTGTAGCACCTGACCCACTTTATTTCAAGGTGTCGACCTATGTTGGGGACCCTAGAATAATAGGAGGTTGCCAAACTCTGATGTTTTGTCTAGACACTAGAAGGACCTGCGATTGTTTGGTGCATTCAACTGCCCATAGGGTCCATTGCTGGTTGGGAGGACCTTCAGAGGTAGTTCCTATACCAGTTCAACTCCACCATGTGCAAGAAAAATATTATAGACCTCTTCAAGTGCAATAAGATCCTTGATGAGTGAGTCACATACTTTTTCACCCGGTGGAAAGGCCTCACGTATTCACTCGACATGTCGTTGTGTCAGGTACAACTGCTCACAATGTGCGTGGGAAACATGAAGATTGAGCGGGTCCCTATTATCATCACCCAGAGTTACCCAGGTGGATTCCTGGAGTTCTTTAAAAAGAATCAGTGTCTAGAGGAATCTTTGCAGCAAGCCAGACAACAGTCGCTCTCATTGCCTCTTCCAGCTCTCGTAAGAAGGCCATTAAAAGTAAAGACTGTCGTTGTTGTACATACATAGGTCCCTGAGCTGGTGGAGTTATTGGCCCCTTTACCGGAAGAACCTCACCAAGTGAAGCATCCCTACCAAGCACAACCTTTCCCAGCACAAAACCGTTAGGCAACACCTCACCAAGTGCAGCCGCCTAGATGAGAAAATGTGGCTCCAGCCCCCGTTAAGGCTAGGATCCTAGAGTGCCTTTCTCAGACAGAAGAAATCAGAGCAATTTCTTCATGGATTCATAGGTCCTAGGATATTTTATTTGTTCCCTGAAGAAGGGAATTCTGAAATTTCCAGAGTACAGGAGGCCCCAAGTTGTTGGAATCACTGACCACTTTGATCATTGCTCGTGCTACAGGATCCTTGGACACACCATTAAGGAATGCTATGTGCTCAAAGATTGGCTCTAGGACCAAGTGGATCATGTTTTGGTCAGGTTGGGTGATGTTATAGCATAAGTGAACCATGTCTCCGCTGATCCCAATAGTGACGGTGAAGACTCTAGGGAATGGTAGCATGCTCCTAGCCACGAGATGCAGAAATATGATGATTGATTGGCTCGCAAGGCGTTAGCTCTTTCTCATGGTATCATTTGTGATCATTTGAGTAAGACAAACCCTCATGTGGTTACCACACCTCCTCTGCCAGCTTCCTCCACATCCAAGTCATAGCCTTCCAAGTCTCGAAAGAACAGGCACCGATGACGCAAGGGAAAAAAGTGTCCCTCGTCGGTGTCGAAGTTGTCTCGCACTATCAGCGACTTCATGCCTCATAAGTTAGGAAATGCACCCAGAATACGGCCCGTTCTCGACTATTCCAAGGATGAGGAATATGAGTATGCCTCCATGAATTCCATCGAGTTGGTAAATCGCTTCATGATGCCCAATGGTGCAGAATTCCATGCAAAACCCTCATGTGCCTCTCTGGCTAACGTTGTCGATGGAAAGGAAGAGGACACGCGAGCTACCAAAATGCTTAGGTTAGTTCCTTGAGCAAGTACATTCATGATACTAAGACTAGGCAGCAGGGTTTGTGTAGAGATTAGTAGAAACTGTCTTACTAGTATGCTCCGTCAGGTATACCTTCGCAACCAACCATTCGGCCAATCATGTTAGTTTTCCAAGCAGCTCAGCCACAACCGCCGACAATCAATATTGCAACTCGAGATGGAGATATTTTTGGTACCGAGAGCGCAATGGAAGTGTGAAACAACGTTATTTTAAATTTTTTATCGTCGACTTGAAGTCATGACGTTGTCTTCAGTGATACAAAATGTTCGGTTACAACCTGAGGATCTCGTGTGGATGAAATTAAGCACAAAAAATTAATCGAACTGTTACCTCAATCGATTTGATGGCACATGTGCATTCCGTTAGTCGCCGATGATCATTTCTTGAAGGAACTGATGTCAGATCTCTCTAATTTGTCCACACGTGCTTCAAGAGTTTTTGGAGCATCCATCATCATATTTCGGGCGCTAGCGCAGAAAATCGTCGAATCTTTCAACGCCCCGATGATCGTCGTACCATTGCTTCTTCGATCTGATAAGGAAGACTCAGATCAGGGTGCTTGGACAAACTCCTCAATTTTGGATGTGGGAGAGAAGAGAGAGAAACTCCCAAATTCGAGTGAGTGAATAGTACTCTGAATTTGGGCTTCTCCTTACTTATATAGCTAGGTTAAACTAATGTAAATTGTACACTACCCCCCGAATATGTTTAACCTTCTAAATACGCCCAAATGACATCTTATGATCTATTAACCATGTCATAAATGACATTTATATTTTACCACTTGTAACACAAAATAAATGTTACGTGATAAAATACGAGTCACTAAATCGGCTCGCTTATCCTGTAAATATCATACGAACCTTGGATATTAAATATTTGTTCGCAAAATCTTTTTCCTCGTATTAACTGAGCAACTTGTGAATACTGTGATAAATAAATTCAATACTTATTAATCTTAACTCGAATAACATGAATTTATTAATCTCTTGTCGATTGTTCATTCTTGGACATATATCAAACCCGATGTGGGTCCCACCATTTCATAAACTCATATTTACTAGAATATGTCAGATTTTTGAATACACTTAGTGTGTGACCTATTAGACCCTTATCTCAATAGCAGCGAGTGCTACTCATTGAACATGAGAGGAGTCTAGTAACCCATTATGCCCGTAAGGAGATAAGGTTTAGTCATAACAGCGACAACCTTTCCTATGAACACACGTCGTGTAATATAATCTATTTTTCACGTGATATCTCATAGAGCAGGTTGCACACTTCGTGTCACTATATTTTTTTTGCTTTATTATTTTATGACTGTATTGGTTAGACTTACATTCTTCTACCATGACCATAGATTTAATAAAGGTACTACTATCCTGGTCCACTGACCCCAAGATATCTCTTGCTTAAATAGGAAGCGATAAATCATGTCTTGATCATTTATCCATTGTCGTACCACCAATGACATACCCAATGCAAGCTACCTCGCCACAATATAAATGATATGGTTTTCATCTTGCATCAAAGTATAAGACCAAATGATACACATTGATAATACATGATCGTAGATTGGAACAATCAATGACACCTGAAATATATGTTGTTCTTATTAGCGGGCCAGTCCTCACAATCTCATACACTCGAGATCACCACGTGTGAATTTCATGAGAAGAAGTCTCAATGCTTATGAGCCCCCAATACCTGATAGTCAGACATCATCTATGTCTTGTCAGCATGATGTATCTAGACCATATGACATATATTAAATATTATTGTCATGGTATCTCAAGGTTCTCATTATAACATAGAACTGCTATAACCTTTTGATATGAAAAATAATTTGAAGACATTGCTATGTAAATAGTGTATGTAGAAGTATCAACACTTTTATGGTAAGATAATCACACGTATATATCAAACTTTATACATGTAATGGTAATCAAAGTACATATAGGAGGAGTTGGGTTTAGGGAATCCACTCACAACACACACTTGCACTAAAGTCAACTTTTAAAAACTCTCAACCCGTTAGCTCTCACATGAGAATCATGCTTCTGCTGAGATATGACTTTACTCCGGGGGTTTGCTATGTTAGCCTCTATGAAAATCTGCTAACTACGACTTCATCTCTCTGAGTAAAAATCCTCAAGAGATGAAACTTTCGAAGTATATGCTTTTCCCTGACCTGGGCTCCTTGTAAAGTACAACTACAACAATATTATCACAATATACTATAACAGGGTCTACACTGCTAGGTACAACGCAAATATCAGAGACAAATCTGTGCATCCATACTGCATCCCTAGTTGCATCAGAAGCAGCTATATGCTCAGATTCTGCTATAGAATCAGTGGCCATTGACTACTTCAAGCTTCTTTAGCTTACCACACCACCATTCAGGCAAAAGACATAGTATGAATGTAATTTCATATCATCATAATATGTTTGGAAGCTAGCATCATGGTATTCCCTCATTGCTAGCTCCTCATCTCCTCCATACATGGGGAACATATCCTTTGTACATCTCAAGTACTTTAGGATAGTTTTTACAACAATCCAATGCAGCTCTCATGGATTAGCTTGATATCTCCCCACCATGCTTAAAGGAAAGAAAAAATCAAACCTAGTACATAACATAACATACATGATAGATCCCACTGTCGAAGTATAAGGGATTCTGCCTATCCTCTCAATCTCCTTATGTGTTTGTGGACACATTTTTTTTTGGAGAGATTGATGTCGTGTGACATTGACAAAAATCCTTTCTTGGATTTTTCCATATTGTAATTTTTGAGTACCTTTTCAATATATATACTTTGATTTATCCCAAACAACCTCTGAGATCTATCTCGATAGATCTTGATCCCTAGAATATAAGTTGTGTCACCTAAGTCTTTCATGGAGAAGCTTTCATTTAAGTCTTCACTAGTTGTAATACTTTCACTTCATTTCTCATAATTAATTTGTCATTAACATATAATACTAGGAAAACAATGACACTCCCACTAACCTTCTTGTAGACACATGGCTCACTTTCGTTCTCGACAAAACTAAATTCTCTTATGGCTTCATCAAAACGTACATTCCATGTTCGTGATTCCTGCTTCAATCAATATATGGATCTCTGCAGCTTGTATACTTTATTGGCACTCTTGACATAATAAACCCTTCGGGTTGTTTCATATAGACGTCTTCAATTAACTTCCCCTTTAGAAAAGTGCTTTTGACATTCATCCTTCAAATCTCGTAATCATAGAAGGATGCTATTGCATGTAATATTCTGATGGATTTTAGCATAACAACTGGTGAGAAGGTTTCATCATAGTCAATTTATTGACGTTTCATGAAACTCTTTGCAACCAATCATGCTTTATAGATACTTACTTTACCATCCATGTCCAGTTTTTTCTTGAATATCCATTTACACCCAATGGGTTTTACATATGGTGTTTTTTTTTTCTGAAATCCAAAACTTGATTTTGGTTCATGGACTCCATCTTAGAATGCATGGTTTCTTACCATTTAACAACATCCTTGTCATCTATTGCTTCCTTATAGGTTAGAGGTTCATCATTTTCAAGGAGTAATGTTTCACCTGACTTGGTAATAAGAAAATCACATCTCGCTGGTTCTCTAACCTCTCTAGTTGGTCTGCGTGGTACTTGTGTCTCGAGAACTTCCTCATCTCCCATAGTCTTCTGTGGAGATTGTTCCTGTACTAACTCATGTGCATCTGAAGTTTGACTTCATCAAATTGAATATTGCTCCCACTATTTCCATTGGAAATATGTTTCCTTTCTAGAAACATGGCATGTCTGCCACAATCACTCTTCTATTTGAAGGGTTATATAGGTAATATTCTTCAGTATTGTTAGGATAACCTAAAAACATTCACTTTGTGCTTCGAAAATCCATTTTTATTAGGTATTGTCTTGACTAACACCTCACATCCCCCCACACATATATGAAACAGAGTAGGTTTCTGTCTATACCATAGTTTGCATGGAATCCCTTATATTGCCTTAGTTGGTACTGAGTTCAGTGTATAACCCGCTGTCTGTAGTGCATATCCCCAAAAAGATAATGATAAAGTTGCATGACTCATCATTGATTTGACTGTGTCAAACAAGGTACGATTCCTCCTTTTACTTAAACTATTCCACTGAGGTGTATAAGGAGTGAGTTAGGAGATTATCCCACACTCCTTTTAAGTGATCGATGAAATCTTGGTTTAGATACTCTCCGCCATGGTCTAAGCGAAGTTTCTTTATCTTCTTACCAAGTTGGGTTTCTACTTCATTTTGATGCTCAAACATAATAAAAGAATATGACTTTTACCTCATTAAGTAGATATAATCATAATTTTACTTAAGTCATCAGTAAAGGTAATGAAGTCAGAAAACCCACCCATTTCCTCTACTGGGAATGGACCATATACATTAGTATGAATCAATTCCAGTAGTTCTGTTGCTCCTTCTCCCTTTCCAGTAAAGGTTGCTTTGGTCATTTTCCCTTATAAACAAGTTTGACATAAATCTAAGGGTTTTAACTCAAAAGAGGTAGGTAAGATATGAATCATTCACACCGGATTTGTCATTGATTACCAAAATTGGGGTTTCAAGTTCAAGTATATACAATCCATTGTTAATATGTGCTATTCCATAATATATGTAATCCATAAAAGAGACAACATTTATTTCCAAGCATGAAATAAAACCCCATAGTGTCTAGAATCAAGGGTGAAGAGTTGGAATGAACGTATAACAAGAATTCTTGGAAATCCTTGGGTTTTCTTGATTGGTGCTGAGCTAACTATTATGCAAAGTCGTATTTATTTGATGAATAAGATCTTAACTCTTTATCAACCCCAGAGAGTGAAAATTCATACTAAACATATAGAAATGATTGTATGCCAAATAACATCAAAAGATTTGGTTTCAGAAGATGGAATGTCTCGTGTTTTTTTACCCGGGGAACTGAAGCCAAACCATCTCCTAATCAAGCAATTCAATTCAAATCATTTATATATGGGCTTCCTCTGACTAGGCAAGCATAAACACTCACCCCAAGGGTGGTTTATCAAAGGCAATATCAAAGGCACACCCCATGGGTGCCCTTGGTTGGGGAAAAAACCTTTATTACATCTTAAAGGAACTAAAGGGAATCCCTAACAGGTTCCATTTCATTTCATTTAATTAATTAATTCAATTTCAGGGCCGTGCTAGAAAGTTCGGCGGGCGGAACAACGATAACTAGCTTAATAAAGCGTCAAACCAATCGGGACAAGTATAGACCACCTACCATAGGTCTGTAGTAGAGCACTCGTCTAGTACCAAATTCTGATTCGAATCAGATCAGAAGAAAAATGAAGAACGAATAGAGAACCTGAAAATAAGGAAAATTAGCTTGCACCTAAATAACCTCATCGATACCAAGAAGATTGAAGAATGCCACAAAAGGAATTGAGTACTCATCGACGCAGATCCAACGAGACCGACGACGCTCGATTTTGAGATCGGACAGAGAAACAAGATCAAAGCCTAGAATTTGGCTAAAAAATGGAGCCCTCACGTAAGTTCTATCCTTCAGGTGAAGGAAAGAAGAAGAAATTAGGCTATAAGATCAATTAAGGTCAATTTGGTAATTTCACCCCATAATCTTGGGCCACACGGTTTGGACGCACGGTTGGCCAAATCGTGCACCAAACCCGCTGCAAAACCCAGATGTTTTTATGAAATGTTTTCTTTAAATAATCTTAATTCTTCAATGGCTTGCGTTGCACGTAATCATGAGTTTAAACGAACCGCGAGATGATACTGGTATAAAATGACCATTATAACCCAGCTGTTAAGTTAGCGGGAATAAATATAACTAACTTATGAAAATATAGGGTGAATTCTTTGGCTACTGAATTATTTATAAAAAACTATAAACCTATTAAATGTAAAAGAAATATTTGTATTTTGTATCAATAAATTAAGTTAATTACAATTAGTAAATGAAATTAATGAAATATATATGTTATATATTTGATAAAATATTTTATAATATTTATCTGATAGATATTTTAGTAATAGGATATGAATAAATCGTATTTTATATATAAAAACCTATATTTTTCAAAAGGGTAATTTTACCGTCTTTTAATGGCGAACCTACACATTAATAATTTTTATATGACAACATAAAATTCTTCTTTTGAAGCGGGATATAAAATTTTACTTTGGATGAACTTTTGATATTTTTATGATAACTTTCAAGTTTTGATGAATAGTACAAATATACTAAATTTTAATTGAAAACAACTTTTTTCATCGAAATAATTCATATGGTTAAATTATATTTTTGAATGGTTTGAAAGTATAAATAGATTATTTTTATCAGTTAATATAATGTAGGCCATTAGCATTAATTTTACATTGAATTAAGATGTAAAAACATTTCAATCTTTTGCAATGTTTTAACTTTTAAAACTCGTTTTCTCATTCCGGCAATGAGATTAATTTTAAATTAATCACTTTAACTTCTTTGTTTTAAATTTGAAAAAATGGATTCCATATTTGGAATTAGTAGGTCCAAATTATGTAAATAGTTTTATTTTATTTTTGGGCATTATGAATAGTAACTTTGGTAATTTTTTTATTAATATGATTAAAGGATAAATCAGGTAATTAAGGGTACAAATAATATTATAAAATTACCCTAACACTTGTCTTAATATCATTGAATGAGGGTGTTTCAACCTAAATCATCCTTGGGTCGAAATGATATCCTTTGGAAGCCACTTGGATGAGATTAAGATATTTAATTTATTTTATTTAAAGAAAAGTTAAATACGACTTACTTAAATTTTAATAACTATACCATTTTAATATAAGGTTATACATAAAATAAATTCGACTATAAATACTTATTTGAAAGCTAAAATGTTTTTATTTATCATGGAAGTTTATTTTTAATTTTAGGAAATAAATAATTATCTTAATAGATTATACATTAATGATATAGAAATTATTTAATTGATGAGAAATCAATAAAATAATTTTAATTAAAATGATAATAACCATTAAAAGGAAAGAAAATTTGACCAAATCTTATTGGTCGAGTATATGTCGATAATATTCATCCAAAGGTGGAGTTATTGACCATTTGGAGTCATATGAAAAAGATTATGACACTTATATTATTTTATTTAAAATGATGTTAAAGTTGTCACATTCACATTTTAATAAATATAACATTTTTTAATATAGGCATTTCCATAAGATATATTCTACTATAAATATTCCTCTGAAATCTAGAAGAGTTATCTTCATTATGATATTTTATTTTTAATTTTTAACCAACAAACAAGTATATTAAATAAATACAAAAAACTGATGTTGTAATTATTTTATTAACAAAGATAATAAATAAATTTTATTAAAAATATTAAAATAAATATAATTTGGGAGAATTAGTATATCCAACGAATTTTCTAGATGACCTCGACCTCTTATGAATATAATAAAAGATTTGGTTCAAAGTTAACATGTTATCTTTATATTTTTAATAATCAATTAATTATATAGTATCAAAATTGATACTATTGATTGTTTATCAAAATAATGTATTATTAAATTATTTAAAAATCATAAAACATTTTTTAAAAATATAGAATAACTATGAAATTGTTGAAAATGTTCTAAATTATTCATTTATGTTCTAATTGACATCAAACATGTAAATATTACTCCCTTTTAATATTGAAATATTTGTTACCTTGGTTAAAAATTAAATAGAACAACTAAGTGTTAATTAAAATGATAAGGTCTAAATTAATAGAAAAAACTTATCTAAAATTTATTGGTTGATGAGATTACAACTTCATCACATATTATCTTCTAAACTAAGACATTTTAGAGGTTTTTTGATGTGGTTTGAATTTATTATAAATTAATATTTTTGGAAATTCCAAAGGTGCCCCAACCTCAACTATAAAAGGACACCTCCTCCATCATTTCTTCATAACTCATCGAGTCTTCAAGTTCGTCCATCCCCTGCCCATTTCCCTTCTCAACTTCCCTAGTCACATTCTAGAGCTACTGGTCTTCTCAAAAGGCCAACTTTAATGCTTTTAAGAGGAGATTTAGAGGGAGCTCGTTGAAGAAGAGGTAATTTCCTTTACTGACTCTCTCAATATCATTTCTTCTTCTAATTCCTCTTCCTTTGTTGTTTCCATTATTAAGTAATAACTATAGTATCACCTATATACTGAGATGTTATTATGGTTATGGAATAACCTTATTCCACATATCCATCCTACAAAAAATAAAATCACCACGTGTGTGTACGTATGACTTACCGTCTCCACTCCGTGGTGTAATCTGTTTTTTACCACCTCTTTACTTGGATAAGTATAATGATGGAAATAATAACTATATATGATTATTATAACAAGATATTTATTCTGGAACAATATATATCTCATCCACTTTCATACCATTTCATAATTAAAGGAATGATATCATCGCTCGTGCATACGTATGACCTACCATCTCCATGATGTGATGCTATTCATTCTACATGATATCCATTAAATCATGATTATATAAATGTATAGAATGAATAGATATGATATATATTATATTTATATCATTTTGGAAATGATATAACTATAACCTATGAAGAAGAATCAGAACTTATTCGACAAAACATGCATAAGAAAATAAAGCAGTTTATACCCGAATAATGAGTAATAATGAAATGTTATTAGCAAATGGATGATGATATGATTATATATGATATCATAAAAATGGCTATGATTCTGGAATAAGTTAATGACATTATTTAAATCATTATATAGGAGATTTAGATACATACGAAGCAATCAGACCTAAGTTAAGAGATAATTTGGTAATCTCATTATTATTCGAGATTGTTTATATGTAAGTATTTAATGGCCTGAAGACCTTCTTTTTATTGATTTTTGATAATCTCCCTTTCAAGGGATGATGGGGGAACCCTTACAAGGTCCATAGGCTTAGCAGATTACATGACCTAAAGGCCTTAAAAGAAATCATCCCAGATATGACTACTTGGAAATGCCTCTCCCCAATGACTAGATCTTAAAGCCAGCTTCCCACCTTCGCATTGTTTGTTCGGATAGAAATATCTGTGTAGAGGTGCACAAGTTTGGTCCCGATGGTAATTGTAATACCCTCTCATTCTTCCATATCCTGATAGATTTGTTCTGGTGAAACCGCATGCTCTGAGTCCTTATCTGGATTTAGTTCCTTTGGTTTGTCTGGTTTCATCTACATTGTATGATCTGAATGAGGTGGCCCGAAAGCCTTAACTGCCTCGAAGACCTTGGGTGGTCCAAAGGCCTTAAGGACTCTGATCCCAAACTGGTGGCCTGAAGGTGAATAGTTATGGCTATTACAATACACAATAATACCTACTACAATACCTGCTACAGTAACCCAGAAATATGCCTTCGCTCGAATTCGAACTTAGGTCTCGTGGATGCACTTGGAGAGTCCTCATCAACTGGACTCAGGCTCATGTACACGTAAGTATTTACTGGGGTATTTTTATCATTCATGCTCATGTTTCCTAAATATGTATTCCAATATATTTTTCTATCCTTCCACAATTATTTAAAGTCAATTTTATCCATTGGTGAATTTTTATTAAACGGTATGAAAGGAATATTTTGTCATTTTTGATATGAGGTACTTTTTGACTTTTTGAAAAAAGTACGAGAATAATTTTTTCATTTAACTTATAAATCATGAACGTATTTTTATGTTTTCATAATGCCTTATTTCCATGAAGCTTCCTTTATAAGATTTCAATTTTATTTTCAAATAAATTCTTTTCTTTTATAATTGTGTGACACTTTGATAAAAGAAAATGTTTTGAAGAAGAAAATATATTTTACTCAAGAATTAATTTCAAGTGTTCTATCAAAATTATTTTCCATCTAAGATGAATTTTTGTAATAGGGTTATGTTTCAAGTATACTATCCCTATTGTTCCTATGGTTTGATTGTGTTTATAATGGAATGCTATTTATGAAATCCATTTGATTTATATGGATTATGTTATAATGGAATGATGTTAAAGAAACCCATTTTATTCATTGGGTTATGATGAATGATTTATGTTTTTGTGACACACATAAAAATGATTTCATTATGAGATGGGTGAGACCTATATCTCCCTCCAATGTATTGGGTAAAGATTTATATCTCATAAGATAGACATGGATGGAATGAGAAATGATCTCAATTTAGTAATACAGGGATGAAATGAGGAGTGAACTTAGTTCAATAATGGACTTTGTCTGCTATGATAGTCTTGGTAATGAGCCTTAACTCATATGAAATGATTTTCTATGATTATGTGTATGCCACAAATTACATATCTTATGTTATGACTTTTGGTAATATGTATAATGATTCTTTATGAACTTTTATAATTTATCCCATGATGTGATATCATGATCTTTCATTACTGAGCATCTATGCTCACACTTTCTTATTTTTATTTTCCCCAGGTTGTGAAGAAGAGTATTAGTAAGATGTGTCAAAAATGAGTCTAGATATAAATGAATAAGTAGGAGACAATGTAGATGTCTTATGAACTAATTGTTTATATTTATCAGTTTGTAAAGACACTAAACCTATATGGTCTTGACGTGGTTTTGTTATGTTTTGTAATGAATATTCTTCAAATTTTGAAGTGATATATATGTATGTAAAGTATGAGTCATTATAATTAGCATCAGAGCAAAGGTATAGTTAACATTTGGAAACTAGGATGATAAAACCTTAGTAAAAACCCCTAGGATATGTTGAAGTATAAGTTACAATACTAGCGTTTAAGAAATGATCATGAATAACCTAAGATAAAACCTAAAGTGCCCTAAATTGAAATTTTATTCTTGATTATGTGGTTTTCCCATTATGATTATTGTTTCCCACATTATGCTTCTTGGTTTTAGTCAATGGATGGAACCCTAAGGAACCATGTTAATGCTGAATGCGAGGGGAAATAAAATGATTGTCCTCATGAGAAACTAAATGTTATGGGAGCTAGGATGAAAAATCTTGTAGCTATGCTCACAAAACTTTCTCAAGCTATGAATCATGCAGGGCTTCTAAATGAGAAAAGGAGGGAACAATATTCTGTTGAGTCCTTCATGAGGCAACATCCACCTTCATTCAGTGGGTCTTCTGATCCACTAGTGGATGAACAATGGATGAGTACCACTAAAAAGATATTTTCATTTCTCAAATGTTCATAATATGATAAAGTCATCTTAATAGTCTATCGTTTGGAAGGTGAAACTGATTAATGGTGGAACCTTATCAAGAATATGAGACAATGAGATGAAATTAAATCCATAGAATGGGATGAGTTCAATAACTTAGTTCTCAATAAGTACTTTCCTTGTATTATTAGAATAAAGATGGAGGAGTTCCTTGATCTTAAGCAAAAGGATGATGAATCTGTGGGTACCAATGAATCAAATTTTACAAGACTTGCAAGGTACACTTCTGGAATTATTATCCAACCCGAGAATAAAATTGATCGATTCTTTAGTGGCTTAAAACCAAGTCTCTGAAGGGTATTAGCCATAAGGAACTTCAATAACTATGAGGAAATCCATCGATGTGCTCTCAAGGTTGAGATGGAGATTAGAGTAACTCATCAGTCCTATGGATTTGATAAGAAGCCAAAAAATGGAATTCAAGGGAAAATTTAAAGACCACAATGAAAAGAATATGAGTTTTCCCTTATTCTAAAAGTGTGGAAAGAATTATAGAGGAGATTATCTTAAATGGACTAACAAATGTTTTAAGTGTGGGAGAGAAGGTCATTGGGTAGTTGAAAGTCGAATTGATGGGAAAAATATGTCAAATGATGCGAATAGAGAAAATACTACACAGAATGAACCTCATACACTTCAATGCTACAAGTGCATGAAAATTAGGTATTATTCCAACCAATTCCCTAATCCAAGGTTTATCGATGATGATCGATGTCAGTAAACTCTTAAGGCCAAAGAAAAAGTCAAGTCACATGCGATCACTATCAGTGATGTGGAGTTCGATAATGTAGTGGTGAAAGGTACACTTACCATCCACTCTAAAGTAGTAAATGTTTTATTTGATTTTAGATACACACACTGTTTTATTTTTGAAGAATTTTCTAAGTGTATCATCATATTACCTCACATCAAATGTTTATAATTCTTCTCCAGTTGAAGTTTGTGGGAAAGTGCTTCCTGAAAATCTTGTGATCCTTACTTTAGTGTAATTTGATGTGATTCTTGGTATGGATTGACTTTCTCTATGGAGCTCATATCAATTGCCAAGAAAGAGAAGTCACATTTCATATTTCGGATCAATCTATGATCATCTATCGATGCAAAGATGAGTATGAACTTCCAATGAAAATTTCTTCTATCTTATGGGTCCTGGTTCCTATAAATTAAGCTTATATATCTCAAATGGTTGGGGATAAACTCACCATTAAGAATATACCTATTGTACGGGAGTTTGATGATGTCTTTCTAGAAGAATTATCAGGTCTTCCACCGAATCGTGAAGTTGAGTTTTAAATAGAACTCATAATGGGTGCAATGCCTATTTCAAAGACACCTTATAGAATGAACTCAATTGAGTTGTAGGAATTAAAGAAGCAACTCCAAGAGAATCTTGACAAGGGATTCACATGCCCTAGTGCATCACCTTGGGGTGCACCAGTTTTTTTGTTAAGAAGAAAGATGGATTAATGAGACTCTGCATTGATTATCAAGAACTTAACAAGATCACTATCAAGAACAAATATCCTCTTCCCCACATTGATGAATTATTCATCCAATTACGTGGAGCTCAATACTTTTCCAAGATTGATCTTTTTTTAAGATATCATCAATTAAGGGTCAAGAAGGAGGGTATACCAAAGACGATATTTCATACAAGTTATGGATACTATGAATTTAGAGTGATGTCTTTTGGTCTTACTAATTCCCCCACTATCTTCATGGATCTCATGAATAAAGTCTTTAGAGATTATCTCGATCAGTTTGTGGTAGTCTTTATAGACGATATTCTTGTATATTCGAAGAGCGAGGAAGAACATGAAGATAACTTGAGAATTGTACTAAAAACCCTGAGAAAGGATAATCTTTATGAAAAATTTACCAAGTGTGAATTTTGGATTCATAATGTTTCATTTTTGGGTCACATAATCTCAAGAGAGAGGATATCTATGGATCCAGCAAAAACAGAAGTTATTGAAAGTTGGATTAGACCGACAAGAGTAACTAAGATCTGAAGTTTTCTTGGTTTAGTTGGATATTATCAACGTTTTGTGAAAGATTTTTCATGACTATCTAATCCATTAACGAAGTTTACTTGGAAAGGAGTTAAGTTCATGTGGACAAAGAAATGTGAAGAGAATTTTAAAGAGCTGAAAATAAGGTTAACCAGTGCACCTATGCTCACACTTCCTTATAATGGAGAAAATTTTGTGATCTACAGTGATGAATCCAAGAAGAGGTTGGGATGTGTTCTCATGCAAAATTATATGGTGATAGCTTATACCTCAATTGAAAATCCATGAACAAAATTACCCAACTCACAATTTGAAGTTAGTTACGGTAATCTTTGCATTAAAGATATGGATACATTATATTTATGATGAAAGGTGTGATATTTATATAGATCATAAAAGTTTAAAGTATATTTTCATAGAAAAGGAGTTGAATATGTGCCAAAGAAGATGGTTGAAGTTGATTAAAGATTACGACTTCCCCATACATGACCACCTTGTAAAAGAAAACAAGGTGGAAGATGTTTTTGAGTCAAAAAGACAATGCTATTCTATCCATGATGAGGATCACAAAAGATCCAATATTTATGGATTTGCGAAGGATGTATCTTGAAATTTTAAAGGAAGTGAAGAAATATTATCTTTATCAAATGAATGTTAAACTATCTATACAATTGAAGATTAAGGAGGCGCGAAAGGAAGATGTAGAGCTACAAAATAAGATGATAAATGTTCCTGAAATCAACCTTGATTGTGATGGAATAATAAGGTTTAGGAACCGTGTTTGTATTCCTCCCATAACAAAATTAAAGAATGAGCTGTTGGATAAGGCTCACAGTTCTTCATTATCTATTCATCCTGGAAGCACAAAGATGTAAATGGACCTGAAAGAGTATTTTTGGCGTGATGACATGAAAAGAGATGTTGCTGAATATGTCTCTCAGTGCTTGGTTTGTCAGCAAGTTAAGGATGAGAGATAGAAGTAAAAGGGAATGTTACAACCATTAGCCATACCATAATAAAAATGAGAAAATATCACTATGAACTTTTTTGTCAGACTTCCCAAAACATCTAAAATCCATAATGCTATCTGAGTTATAGTTGATTGCCTTACAAAGTAGGCACACTTCATTGCTATTAGAGTGGATTTCTCTCTTGACCATATTTACAGGATATATGTAAAGGAAGTGGTAATATTTTATGGAGTACCACTTTCCGTTATATCTAATCGGGATCTGAGGTTTACCTCGAAGTTCTGGTGAAGTATTCAGCAGGCTCTGGATACAGAGTTAAGTTTCAGCACTGTTTATCATCCTTAGACAGACGGTTAGTCTGAGAGTACAATTCAAACTCTATAATACATGTTGAGATCTTTCTCTATGGATTTCAAAGGTGATTGGGATCAACACCTACCATTGGTAGAATTTTCTTAAAATAATAGCTTTTACTCCAGTATTCAGATAACTAATTATGAAGCCCTCTATGGAAAGAAGTGCGGAACTCCAACTTTCTTGGATAAATTTGGGGAAAGAAAGCTATTATGACTTGATCTTGTTGATGAAATGAAAAAAATGTCAGATCTATTCAGCAACACATAAGATCATCTCAGAGTTGACAAAAAAGTTATGCTAACAACTGAAGAAAAGACCTAGAGTTTGAAGTGGGTGATAAGGTGTTTCTATGAATATATCCCTGGAAGAGAGTAATGAGTTTTGGAAGGAAGGGAAAGTTGAGCCCTAGGTATATCAGTCATTTTGAAATTCTGGATCGTGTTAGGAAGGTAGCTTGCCGATTGACGCTTCCACCAAATCTCTCTCAAGTTCATGATGTGTTTTATGTATCTATCCTAAGAAAGTATATACCTAATCCTTCACATGTACTAAACTCAGAATTCGTACCATTAGAGCAAGATCTTTCTTATGAAGAACAACCAATAGAGATTCTGGATCGTAGCAAAAAAGTTATACGAAACAAGACCGCTTGCTTGGTTAATGTTTTATGGCGGAACCACCAATTCAAGGAAGCTATGTGAGAATTTGAGGATGTGATGCGACAGATGTATCCTCATATTTTTGTATCTAAGTGACGAACTTCGATGGAAAAATTCAGTTTAAGGGGGGTAGAATGTAATACCAGATCATTTTTATGAAATATTTTCTTAAATAATTTTAATTCTTTAATAGCTTGCGTTGCACACAATCGTGAGTTTAAACAAAATGTGAGATACCATTGGTATAAAATGACCATTATAATCTAGCTGTTAAGTTAGGAGGAATAAATATAACTAACTTATGAAAATGTAGGGGGAATTCTTTGGCTACCGAATTATTTATAAAAAATATAAACCAATTAAATGTAAATGAAATATTTGTATTTTGTATTAATAAATTATGTTAATTAAAATTAGTAAATAAAATTAATGAAATATATATTTTATATAATTGATAAAATATTTTTGATATTCTTCCAATAGATATTTTAGTCATAGGATATGAATAAACTATATTTTATGTATAGAAACCTATATTTTTCAAAAGCGTAATTTTACTACCTTTTAATGGAGAACCCTTTTTAAATTAAATGTTTAACACATTAATAATTTTTATATGGAAACATAAACTTCTTCATTTTAAGCGAGATAAAATTTTACTTTTGATGAATTTTTAATATTTTTTTGATAACTTTCAAGTTTTGATAAATAGTAAAAATATACTAAATTTTAATTGAAAACAGTTTTTTTCATCGAAATAATTTATATGGTTAAATTATATTATAATGGTTTTAAAGTATAAATAGATTATATTTTTATCAGTTAATATAATGTAGGTAATTGACATTAATTTTACATTGAATTTAGATGTAAAAACATTTCGATCTTTTGCAATGTTTTAACTTTTAAAACTCATTTTCTCATTCTGATAATGAGATTAATTTTAAATTAATTACTACAACTTCTGTGTTTTGAATTTGGAAAAATTTATTCCATATTTTGAATCAGTAGGTCCAAATTATTTAAATAGCTTTATTTTATTTTTGGGTATTATGAATAGTAACTTTGGTATTTTTTTATTAATACTATAAAAGGGTAAATCAGGTAATTAAGAGTAAAAATAGTATTATAAAATTACTCTAACACTTGTCTTAATATCATTGGATGAGTGTGTTTTTACCTAAATCATCATTGGGTCAAAATGGTATCCTTTTAAACCCACTTAGATGAGATTAGAACATTTAATTTATTTTATTTAAAGAAAAGTTAAATATGTCTTACTCAAATTTTAATAACTATATCATTTTTAATATAAGGTTATACAGAAGATAAATTTACTATTAATACTTATTTGAAAGCTCAGATGTTTTGCTTTATCATGGAAATTTATTTGTAATTTTAGGAAATAAATAATTACCTTAATAGCTTATACATTAATGATTCAAAAAATATTTAATTAATTAGAAATCAATAAAATAATTTTTATTAAAATGGTAATAACCATTAAAAGACAAGAAAAATTGACCAAATCTTATTAGTTGATTATATATCGACCATATTCATCCAAGGGTCGAGTTATTGACCATTTAGATTAATATAGAAAAGATTATGGCACTTACATTATTTTATTTAAAGTGATGTTAAAATTGTCACATTTACATTTTATTAAATATAACATTTTTTTAATATAGGCTTTTCCAGAAGATATATTCTACTATAAATATTCCTATGAAATCTATAAGAATTATCTTCGTTATGATATTTTATTTTTAATTTTTAACCATCAAATAGGTATATTAAATAATTACACAAAACTGATGTTGTAATTATTTTATTAATGGAGATAATAAATAAATGTTATTAAAAATATTAAAATTAATATAATTTGGGATAATTAATATATTCAATGAATTTTCTAGATGGCCTCGACCTCTTATGAATATAATAAAACATTTTGTTTGAAGTTAACATCTAACGAACCGACCCGAGTTACCCTCAAACCCGAAACTTGACCCATTCCTTCACATACCTGAAGGGCATTCCTGATCCCCACGAGTTGACGACAAGCACCTGGGCATAAAACAACACAACAGAGGGAACGATTTCGCCTAACCTGAACAACCACATGACACACACACACACACATATAACAAGAAGAAACAACAGAAGATGAAGAAGATATATATGGCATAACCATAAGAAAAAAGTGGAAACAGACAACTACAAAAGTATCTAAAAACTCTAAGACAAGTCAAACTACAAAGGACTAAAAACCAAACTGCTACTCCAAACGATGGTAGGGGCGGACTCCCATCATCTCACCACCGGCTACCCAACCATCTGACACGAACCTCGCTGCCTCACTGCGACACTTTTCCTTTCGCCGCACTGGAAGACAAACAAAGGTCTACACACCACCAAAGAGGTGCATAGGGTGTGAACTAATAGGCTTAGTAAGATCCCACCCAGGTGTTCCATAACCAGTTTTTGTATAAAAATCCATATATGTTCATTTAAAGTAAAAACATGGCATGATAAGCAGTAAATAAGTTTTATAAAAAACATTGTAAACATTTCCCTTTTCCACAATTATAAACAAAAGTAGATATATCAATTTCAAATCACATTTTCCATATCATTTTTCACAAGCATAAACATGCATATCAAGACCAACTTAGAAAGCCAAGCAATACAAAATAGAAGAACATGTATCACAACACCAAGGAATACTACAGGTTCAAGCTCCAGAATACTCATACCACAATCAATCAAGCACAAAAATCCAATCCTAGAACACAGTCCTAGGAAGCAGAGGAATACCCCATGAGTAAACCCCCCAAAATGTCAATATCAGTCCCCTAGAATAACGGGCCTAGGAAATATAGGAAAACCCCATGATAAACCTCCTTGACAATCACAATACAATGGACGATGACCCCAAGCTAAACCTTCCACCTAAGTACCCAAGGTAACCCATGTGCTCTTTTTTACAATTCATTCCGATACTTTGAAAACCATTTCGAAACCATTTCACAAATTCCATTTCAATGCTTTGAAAATACTCATTTTCTCTCCATTTATCAATAACCAGGGAAAACCCATTTTTCATAAAAAACCTTTTCAACACACACAAAACAATCATGCCAATTTCAATATGAATTAGTTTGTAAATCAAAACAACAAGATCCATTATCATAAACTAGAGACAGAACCACCTACCTCAAAACTCGGGTCGCACACACCCACAATGGAATCCAAAATCAATGAAACCCAACAACGTCAAAAAAGACCCTAGAATCAAATCCAAATCAAGATTGATTCAATTTAGAAGACAAGGGGTCAGAGGAAGATATGAAACCCACATACCTCAAAGATGAACGCCCTCTACACTATGACCAATGGAGAAAAAGGCCCCTAGAATGAGATCACACAACAAATCTAAGAAAAAACCAAGAAGAATCACCAAACTTAGACCGACAGATCAAAAGACGCCACCCAATGATGATACCGTGGTCAACGAAAATGAAGAAATGGAAAGGTTAATCACCTAGAGAGATGCACTACAACTGTAATGAATATTGAGTGTCGAACAGATCGATCTAGAAGGGGTTGAGTCTCTCAAAAACACCCTGGAAACACCTTAGGTCAAGATCCATGAAGAACTGGTGAAGGAACTGAAACAAAACAGGCGCACACTATTTTTAAAAACTCTACGTGGTCTGTTACATGGAATGTAACCCAATTACACGATGTGTAACCCCCACGATCCACATACTCCGAAAAAACAAAGCCTCAGATAAAAAAAATTGACCTTTTAACAACTCGCGTCATGTAAGTCACGTTCACGACATGTAACCTTTCACAGTGTGAAGTCGTCTTTCACGATTTACATCCAGTAACCATTACATGGTGTGTAACTACTCTACAACCTTCAGAAACGGACCGTTATTGGTGAAAGTTCAACAAATCTCTGACTTCACCATTATAGGTATCCTCCCAATCTCAGAGGAGGGGAAAACCACGATGAGGTTATGGGTGTACCTAATAAAATGGCAACAGGATGTTACAAACTCCCCACCATAAAGAATTTCCATCCCCGAGAAGTCATGTAAAAGATGTAATCCCCATAAAGATATGAGACCAATTCTCTCTCATCAAAGATTCACATTCCCAAGTCTCATGAGAATCTGATCCTTGTTTCCATAGAACTCTGACCCACATAATCGAATTCCCATGAAAGACTTTCACTTGAGATTCAACGATCTCAACTGGTTTCTCCAAAATAGAAGCATATGGCTCTAAATCAATTTCTTCCCAACTTAGAACATGAGAAGGATCAGGGTGACATTTCATGAGTTGTGATAAATGGAAAATATCATGAATACCTATCAACTGAACTAGAAATGCTAACCGAAAAGAAACTTGTTCAAGCTGCTCAGTGACCTCAAACGGTCCAACATATCTTAGAGCTAAATTTCCCTGCTTTCCAAGTCGACGGTGACCCAACCGAGGAGAAACTTTCAAGAAAACTGAGTCACCTACAAAAAAACCCAAAGGTCGACGCCGCTGATCCGCATATGATTTCTATCAACTCTGAGATGTAACCAGACATCGATGTACATCCAAAATCTTCAAAGATGTTTCCTGAACCAAACTTGGTCTAACTAAAGACACTTCTCCCACCTCATCCCAATAAAGAGGTGATTTACACGGCCAACCATACAACACCTTAAAAGGACCCAATCTTACCGATGACTAATAACTATTATTGTAAACAAACTCAACCAGTCCTAGATCGCTACCCCATGATACTTTAATGTGGCCGATTTTTATATACCTTCTCGTATTTATTATTGAGCATAAAAACTTTTTTTCACCAAATATTTTTTGTTTTGTGGATAAAATTCATTATTTTGGTGATTATGATGATTTTTAGAAGTTCTCCATCCAAAAGAAAAAATTGGGATTGATTAGAAGAAAAGCTCCATCCAAAAGCACAAATTGAGGATGATTAGATGAAAATTTCACATATACACGCCATGTACCTTTTGGTACATGCCGTGTACTTTGACCTAGACATGGATCCACTATAGAGAGTACACATCTATTTTCCCAGTCTGAGGGTGCACGTTGTGTCATTACAATTCACACATCGTGTACCACCTTCCAGAAGTGGTTGGTGGATGAAGACAAGACTACACACCATGTGAGGTGGCTGTACATGCCGTGTAGTCCCACCAACCGACCGCCGACGCAGTCAAGTCAAGGGAGGGTGTGGCCGCTCACTTACCGGCAGAGATAAGTATGCCAAAGTGCGTTGACAGAAGTACATGATGTGTAGTTTCTATAAATAAGACGGCAGTCCCTTCGATTTGATGTTGGATACCCAGGGGGAGGTTCTGCCGCTCTTCCGTTCAGACCTATCCCAGATCAATTCTACTATTTTCTATTCCATTTTTATTTATGTATTAGTGTAATTCTTCCCTTACCCATCTCCTCTCGTATCCATGGTAGGGGTTGAGTTTTGACTCAATCCGCACACCGTGACCATGGTTATAAGAGGTTGAATTCCCTGTGTTGGGGTTGTAATAATTATCATGTTCTATTTTTAATTGAAATTCTAATTATTTCTTTTATTATTAAAATTGGTTTAAAATTTCATCAATAGTTAACACTTCACTCACCATTGGTGTTGTATCAGACCAAGAACGACACTAATGGTGAATACCAAAGGAGTTGCAACGAGAAAATCCATGACCATTAGATGAGCCCTTCACCGCTTGTTCTTTGGGTAAAGAACTTAAACATGTTTTAAATAATTAATTATTAGACCAAGGAATTAACATTAAATCATGTAATCAATTGTTGTCAGACCAAGAAACAATGGTTTATTTGAATCCTCGTAGTAAACAATTTTCATTAATGAACTCAGTATTAAAGAATGATGATTACAACAAAACATGATTGCAATTATAACCCCAAAACATTTTTTTATTTTTGTTCTTGTTTTGTTTTAATTTACTTTTCACAAGTTGTTTCACATAATTAGATAGTTCCCTTCACCCTTTTTGTCTGGATAACCAACCAAGTCACTTGACTTCTGGAATCCTGTTGTCTCTCTTTTCCCCGTGGGATCAAACCCGACTGCCACTAGCTACTCAGTAGCTGTTTCGTAAGGGAACACAATAATCTTAATTTGCCGCCCGACACCTGGCGACGGGTTCTGGAGCGGTCAAATTTTGGCGTCGTTGCCGAGGAAAGACGGGAGGCCAACAACGCCAGTCAGTGGTTTCAGGTTAGTTTACCCAGAATTCTCTTTTTTCCCTTTTTCTTTTATTCTCTGTTCTTGGGAACCTCACTCCTCATCCTATGGATTATTATCCAACTGGGGAGTGGTACGATCCACATAGGTAGGATTTTTATTCGTATGATCCATCTCTGTCGTATCCCTTTCCAAAAGGGTATTACCCATACAGGGATGATGGGTACCAATACGAGGAATACCCTTGTACATTCTTCACTCCATCCATTTCTCCTCTTCCCAAACCATCTTTAGGTAAAACCAAAAGATTATTATCAATGATGGAAGACTTTACCATACACCAGTTGAACCGAGATGATAGGTTAGGGCGACATGGTATTTTGGTCGAGCAACTTTCAGAGATAATCAATCATATGGAGCCTTCAGTTGAGTTTGAGGTTGGGTGTTCTCATTTTGTTTAAACTGAGGAGTCATGTTATGATTTGGGCCCCACCTGTCATTCATTAGAAATTTTAGAAGTTGATTTTCAAAACTCAACTTTCGAATAAGAGGGAACATCATGTCATGATTATGCTGAATTTGATAATAATTTAATTTCAAAACCCTCAGTTGACCATCTGCCTGTTTCGGAGATTCACTGCATTTATTTTCAGGTAATTAGTGTTGCAAAGCAGGAACCTCAGGAGGTGGAGGATATACCAGATCAAACCAAGAAAAACATCCACCTTTAGCATCAACTGGCCATAGAGCAGGGCTACTACAAGCCACTACCCAGACCACCTGAAGGTCAAGAATTGTGGAAGCAAGATGAGGGCGCCAGACGTATGTGGTAGTTTGCTCTACAAAATCCACATCCGCCTTCGGATTGCAGGTAAGTAACCTGAAATTAGGTCGAGCCAAAGACCTAAAACAAAGGTTCTTCCTAGGAGGCAACCTAGTATTCCCTTCTTCCTCTTTCTTCCTTTTCTATTTTTAATAAACACATGATGTGTACGTTCACTCCACACGTCGTGTACCTTCTTCTCCTCTGTCCATAGTTAAAATAAAGACAAAAAGAAACTACACACCTTGTATGCACTTCACACAACATGTACTTTTATTTTTAGAGTGTATTTTAATAAAACTCTTTGTATAAGTACATATTAGTTAAGTTAATAACTAGAGATGAGGCTTGTGCTAATGGAAAAGGTGTTTGAATGTATTTGAGCCGTTCTTGGTTCGAATCACTCCACGACTGCCTTCGGTATAGGGATAATTATTTTTTATCCTGTGTTTAATTAAACAGCGTGTGATGTATTTTCAAATAAATAAAAGTTTTTCAAATTAAAAGAAAACCCATGATGAGAATGGATCGACTGGAAGGGTCGTAACCCGAGGATCCAATAGACCCGGGTTCGAGTCCTGACAACCGACCCAATTCCATCATTTTTTATATTAATAAAACCACACAGCGTGCATTCCGATATACATCGTATGATCCATGTTTTCAATGATAATTTAAATAGTTTTTGAACTAATAAATACATGTGGGTGAAGTTGGAAGATTGACAGAGTCTTGGACCTAGATTCAAAAGACCTAGGTTCGAACTCGGCTAATCTCTCTGCTTCATCCCTTTTATTCAAATTAAAATCACACGCCGTGCGTTTTCTTCATCCTATGTAGAACTGTACCTCTAATTTAAATATTTAAAGTAACTAAAAATGGGCAGCACTACAACCTTTGCTCTAGTGGTTGAGGGCTTGCGTTCAGAACAACCGATCGCCAGTTCGAATCACACCCCAAACATTGGACCAAAGGTTGTATTTCTCCTTTTAAAAATTTAGAACACACGATGTGTATTTCTCTGATACATTATGTGTATAGATTTATTTTTAGTAAATAACACATATATATATATATATATATTTCTTTTTATTTTAATTATAAATATTAATTATTATATAGTTTACTATAATAATTATATTATATTATTATTAAAAAAACACAAATACATGGCATGTACACTTTATGACACGTCGTGTACTATGCCTATAAAGGTCGGGACCCTACCCGACCTTAGCCCATGTTGCACCCTTCCTCTCTCCCCATTTTCTTCCCTTGGATGCCTTCACGCCCTCCTCCTCTCAATCCACCATTTTAGTTCATTTTTACTCTTGATTTCTTCCGCATTTCAATCCTCGCACCAAGTATGCCATTCTTCACTCTTTATTTCTAGGTTTTAGTAGCGATTAGGTCGATTTTTGGATCAGCCGACCATTCAGCTTCCACGTGCAGTACACGGGGTCCGTGAAGAACACACGCTGTGTATGTCTTGTACACGGCCACCCACACAAATGTTTCACATAAATTATACATTACATGTCTTTTCAGGACACTCCGTGTACAGTGTCTTCCAGACCAGCCCGTGTCCAGTGGCACATGGCCCCCAGACTATCTGTACTCACACGGCATGTATGTTCGGTACATGTTGTGTCCCTCATTCCTTTAGAGGAAACCCATGTAAAGGAAGTACACACCTTTTTACCCCAGGTTCACACACACAGCGTGTACTCCCTCCACACAACATGTATTAGGATTTAATTCCCTACCCGAGCCAGGCCGTGTCTGGTCCCTTACACAGTCACCACCCCATGTTCACATACACTGCGTGTACATATTAATACATTCTGTGTACTGGATTTTTCCCGTACACGTGCTAACTCGCTGTGTCTATCCAGAGTACACTGGGTCATACCCAAATCACACTACACGCCATGTACCCTAGATCCACACACCGTGTATTTTAATTTTTCTTATTTCTTCACTTTTCTTTCTTCTTTTTCACTCACTCTTTCTATTTTCTTTCTTTCATATATGGAAGGTGATGATCCCATGAGTGGGAAGCGGTCTACTTTCGCTACTAAGGGTGACTGACCCCCTCACCTTCAGATTCGTCTTCGACATTCTGAGCGGCCCACATTAGACATTCTGGTTTGCCAACCCCTAGCATTGGCTGCTCTGCCTCTTCTTCTGATGGCGCCTCCATCCGCTACATCTACCGATCTAGCAGTTCCTGTGGTGCCTTCTTGTTCAACCGCTAATCCTCTAGCACTAGCATCCACACCATCCCCTATTACAGAGAGCTCCTCTGCCATGGCTCCATATTTAGACTCTGTACCTTCAGATCCATACACTACTTCTGAGGGCTCGACTGTGCCAGTTTTTCCATCCACTGTCAGCCTGACCTCCATGCCAGATCCTTCATCAGCAGCTTCACCATCCACCACCACTGCTGGACCCTCTACTTCGGTAGCTATCGCTTAGCCTCCACCGACCCCTTCCACTACTTGGCCTCCTCCCTATCCCTACCCGATCTTTACTGAGGTCCACCCTTATGCCGATAAATTGCAGTGATTTTTCACAGCGGATGATCCAGTTGAGTGCCCGCTTCCTGGATACTTCTATTCCTCAGCATCTTGGCATCTGGGAGGAGGTTGAGGAGCTTCTGGTCCATACTCATTTGCTGAACACACTTCAGGTCATCACTCATACTTACCGATATTTATTTTTGGAGTTCATGGACACCTTCGAGTTCGATGGGTCCGCCTACCACCAAACGCCCACGGACACTGCTTCTCCGATTCGTTTTTGGCTGGGCGACCTCCAATTTTCACTACCATGGACGAGTTTGTCCAAGGGTGTGGTTTCTACCCCCATCCTTCCACCCCACCTCCCATATCTACCCTTACCTTCCCTGACCGCTCTGACCTCATCGCTATGTGGCGGGAGCTTACTAGACCTGACCACAGGTACACCCCCACATCACAGAAGAGCACGCTCATAATTTCCCCTCCACTTCATTTCCTTCACTAGTGCTTCAGGGCCATTCTTTTTCCTCGCCGCGAGGATATGGGTGTTGTGTCTGGGTGGGACATGAAGCTTCTTACCTATATCGTCTGACATGACTACCCTGACCTCCCTTGTCTTGCCCCTTTCTATTTCTATTCTATGATCAATGGATGTCAGGGAAACCTGAATGGAGATTTCTATGCCACCAGATTGACACAATATTTAGGATTTTTTGATCCATCTCTCCCTCACAAACACTTAGGTTATACTTGGCATATGGGCCTCCTTGTGCTTATCCGCATGAGGATGGTCGAGTGTCGAGGTGAGCGCTTTGTGGTCATGCAGGATGCCTCAGCTTTGGATGAGGTGAGAGATGACCCACCTGCCCCCGTTGGTGCTACTGATCTAATCCCACCCCATCCACTAGTGGATGTCCCTTCACCACCTCGCTCCACTTCCTCTTCCCTCCCCTCTTCTTCTTTACCATCCACATCCTCACCTCCACTCGCACCCTCAGTGGACTGATCCACTGTCGACCACCGCCTGGACGTTCTTGAGCGTCAGCAGAGTACCCTTCTAGAGTCCCAGATGCAGATTGAGTAGATGTTGTGCCTCATTATTTAGCATCCAGACATTCCGGAACCCCCGGCACCTGCTCCTCCATCTGCTCCGCAGCTTCCCGCCACACAGTCACCGCTGACAGCTCTGGGCACAAATTTCATTCTTGTCTCCACTACCAGAAAAACTGTCACTAGCACGACTCCTGCGACGGATGTTCCCACTGAGCCTACCCATCAGGGCGTGGATCCCACGCCTCTTGCCTCCACTATTACCGTCGAGACTCCATTGTCAGATTCTTTTGTATCCGATGATGCGTCTTCTGAGGTGACTCCGTGATTAGTTTTTGCACATTTTTTTTCTTATATATATCTTTTTGTGATATAATATTCATGTGATGTGGTGATGTATTTTCCTGCAGTTTTCTTTTCCTCAACAGTCACAGGTACTCTAGAGTGACTTGGAGCTTTCTTTTTTACTAATTTCTATCTTTTTTGACTCGCTACGAGGGGAGTATTATTTTCATAGTTCCTTTCCTTTTTATTTTTGGCATTAATTCTTTTATTTCTTTCCCTCCTCATGACTCACTTCCGTGTCCCCACATCCTCTTCTCCGCCTTAGCGTGGCACTTGGGGGACCACATTCCATATTAAGTTTGGGGGAATTTGTCTCTACTACACTGGTTTTTCCCTTGAACTAATCTAAGAGACATCATTAATAATTGTAATATTTTAAATTGTGGAATTTTTTTGATTAATTATATGCATAAATAATAAATACATATAAGGGAATTTTACAAGTTACATGCTTATTTTAATTTTTAAAGTATTTTAGAATGATTGTTGATATATTTTAATTTTGGATTTAAATTCTTGTCCATTTACATTTATTAGTCTTCTCATTTTTATACATGTCATGACCTGATTGACCCTTTACTTATTCTCATTCCTGATAGGTATTCTAAGCCTTTTGACACACTATTTATTATACCCTCTTTCTTGAGAGATTCTAGGGATATGCATAACTACCAAAATTTTCTATCTTTTCTCTTCAAAACATGAAGATTTTTTAATCACATTAATATGATTGATGCATCTAATTGTTTTTCATCCCCTTATTTAACTTAAGACCTACCCTACATTTGATATTCGTAAAACCCATAAAAACCATGAACTGCCTTATTAAGAAGCTACATTATAATCCTATTTTCCCTTGCGACCCCAATTCTTTCATAAATTTGCATGATTATTCATTTGAGATTTAAAAGAGGGAGTTTGGTAATTCGTTGTACATTTCAGTGAGCAATCATGAAATTAACTGTGGGGGAGTTTTCCTCTTGTTTATTTGGGGTATAAGGGTTCCAAACCACTACTCATTGTATTCTTAGTGGGCCCTTTATGAAAAAAAAGAGAAAGAGAATTCAAAAACAAAAGGGATCTGATTCATTCCTTGAATATTATTGATGTTTGTGAACCCAGATTAGAAAGGGGATTTTATCATTATATTCTAAGATCTCTTATTTGGGATTCCTTTTCAGTGAGCTTTATTTTGAATATCATGCATTATTGTTTAAGAAGTTAGCCTCATTTTTCAAGCCTTTGAGATTATTTTTCACATAATTTCCTACCAACCCTTAGCCTCAGAAACATTTGACCCTTACTGAAAGCCCTCATGATTTTTTTGATTTAATCTTCTAAAGTGGAGAATGAGATTAATTTCAATCCTATAGATAGACTGCATATACTTGAGATTGATCATAACTCTGATTAAATGATCTCGAGTGACGAGAATGATACATTCTGGTGAGGTAAATCATCAAGTGGCATGTTTATTTATGAAAAGTCAAACAATGTGAATAAAAGAGGATGTAGATCTTTCATTGAATTATATAGGAGTCA
This sequence comes from Viscum album, assembly GCA_963277665.1. NCBI lineage: Eukaryota > Viridiplantae > Streptophyta > Magnoliopsida > Santalales > Viscaceae > Viscum > Viscum album. The sequence goes on along the minus strand of OY728135.1, from coordinate 645,100,383 downwards.
TGATTAGAATACTTTTGAAAATTGAAATATGTTTTTTCCCTTTTGAAATCCTATGATATGACTTTAGTATTTATAAGTATAATTAGTTGAATATTTCCCTTTTTGGAGTATGGATTATGTTGATTTGATGTTGAGATTTTTCTTGAGGGAAAGAAAATGTCTAAGTGTGGGGGGATTTGATGTGACCGATTTGTGTATACCTTTTCATATTTATTATTGAGCATAAAAACTTATTTTCACCAAATATATTTTTTTGTGTGGATAAAATTCGTTATTTTGGTGATTATGATGATTTTTAGAAGTTCTCCAGCCAAAATCACAAATCAGGGATGATTAGAAGAAAAGCTCCAGCCAAAAGTACAAATCATGGATGATTAGAAGAAAAGTTCACATATACATGCTGTGTACTTTTTGGTACACGCTGTGTACTTTCACCCGGACACAGATTGTCCAGAGCGAGTACACACCCATGTGCCTAGTCTGAGGGTGCATGTCGTGTCGCTACAATTCACACGCTGTGTACCACCTTCTAGAAGTGGTTGGTGCCTGAAGACAAGACAACACACCATGTGAGGCGGCGGTACATGGCATGTAGTACCACTAACTGACCGCCGACATAGTCAAGTCAAGGGCGGGTGTGGGCGCTTACCTACTGGTGGAGATAAGTGCACCAAAGAACGTTGATAGAAGTACATGGAGTGTAGTTTTGGGTACACACTGTGTAGTTTATTTTTTTATAAATAATAGGGAAGTCCCTTCGATTTGATGTTGGATACCCAGGGGGAGGTGCTGCCACTCTGTCATTTTGAACCTCTCCCAGATCCATTGTATTGTTTTATATTCCATTTTCATTTCTATATTAGTGTAATTATTCCATTCCCTATCTCCTCTCGTATCCATGGTAGGGTTTGAGTTTCGAATCAATCCACACATCATGACCATGGTCATAAGTGGCTGAATTCCCTATGTTGGGGTTGTAATAAAGATCATTTTCTATTTTTAATTGAAATCCCAAGTATTGCTTTTATTATGAAAATTGGTTTAAAATTTCTTCAAGAATTAAATCTTTACTCACCATTGGTGTTGTATCAGATCCATAATGACACTAATGGAGAATACTGAAGGAGTTGCAACAATAAAATCCATGACCATTGGATGATCTTGTTGCCAGTTGCTCTTGGGGTAAGGAACATAAAAATATTTTAAATAATTAATTACCGGACCAAGGAATTAACTTTAAATCATGTAATGAATTGTTGTTGGACCAAGAAAAAATGATTTATTTGAATCCTCATGGTAAAAAATGTTTATTAATGAACTCGGTATTAAATAATGATGATTCCAACAAAACATGATCAGAATTATAACCTCGATATATTTTTATTATTTTTGTTCTTCTTTTGTTTTAATTTACTTTTCACAAGTGGTTTCACATAATTAGATAGTTCCATTCACCCTTTTTTTCTGGATAACTGACCAAGTCACTTAACTTGCAGCATCATGTTGTCTCTCTTTTCCCCATGGGATCGACCCCGACTACCACTAGCTACTCAGTAGCTGGTTCAGAAGGGAACACAATAATCCTAATGTTCCGCCCCGTGCCTCGCGATAGGTTCGAGAGCGGTCATCCTCAGAAATCCAAGACACAGGCGTGGAGAATATCTTCTATAATCTAAATTAATCGATCCGTTTGACTATCTATCTATGGATGGTAAGTTGTGCTCAACATGACCTGAGTTCACATATCCTCTTGGGGACTCTTCCAAACCTCGAGGTAAACCTAGGATCCATATTTGAAATAACAGAATAAGAAATCCCATGTAACCTCACAATCTCCTACACATACAACTTACCCATATCTTCAAATTTAGTGGTGCCTTTGATCAGAATGAAATGAGCATACTTCGTTAACCGATCAACAACCACCCATATAACATTATTCCCTTGGGGAGTCTATGGAAACACAATAATAAAATCCATGGATACCTCATCCCATTTCCAGATAGGCACCAGAATAGGCTAAAGCAACCTAGAAGGTTTCAAGTGCTCTACCTTTATCTGTTGGTTGGTGTAACAATGAGACACAAAGTCCGTGATGTCATGCTTCATACCCAGCCACCAGAATTACCGCCTCATGTTATAATACATCTTCGTAGTTCCTGGATGAACGATACATAAATAGATGTGATAATAAAACAAGACTGAATTCCTCAAAAATACTGGGATGAAAATACTTTTACCAAAGTGAAGCATACCATCTAAAGAGAGAGACCAACCCAAAATAGTCTTCCCACTATAAAGGCTTTCTCGAGTCTTCTGAAATTCATCATCCTGTTGCCGACTCTGAAAAATAGACTTGAGGAGAGATGATGATAACTACAAACTCATCATAACCATACCTGAAACATCCTCCTAAGAATCTATATGCAACTGAGCGCAAATCCCCACAAGGTTCCACTCTTCCTTCGATTCTAGAACAACATATTAGTGTACTTTCCTACTAAGATAGTTTGCAACAATTTTTCCCTTCCCTTGGGTGTAGGCGATATCAAAGTAAAACATCTAAAGGTATTATATCCATAATCTCTGTCTTAGATTCAAGTCCTTCTGAGAAAATATATAACTCAAACTCTTATGATTAGAAAAGACTATGAACTTCTCCCCAAAGAGATAGTTCCACCAACATTTAAGCACATGCATGACTGCTGCAAGCTCTAAATCACGAGTGGGGTAGTACTTATCATGAGACCGAGGATGATGAGAGTCATAAGCTAAAAAATGATCATCCTACATAAACACACATCCCAAACCAGCACTAGAGGCATCACAAAACACCATATATCCCTTAATGAGCCCAAGTAAGATCAAAATAGGAGCCGAATTCAGAAGCCTTTTCAGTCCATCGAAATAAGTCTGACACTTTGCATCCTAGGTGAATTTAACCTCTTTCTTGGTAAGATCAATAAAATGTTACACCATATTAGAGAAGTCTTTGACAAACCGTCGATAGTATCCAGCAATACCAAGGAAGATTCATATCTCAAATAAATTCTGTGGTTCCTTCCATGACAAAACAACCTTTACCTTTTATGGATCAACCGACAAGTTATACTCAGAAATTCTGTTCCCCAAGAACTTCCCTTCTTAAATCCAGAAGAGAAGTCATTACAAGATATTCATAATGGCCATACCTGCTCCTGAAGGCTGTCTTCGGTATATCAGACTCTCGGAATCTGAGCTGTTGATAACCTGACCAAAGATAAATCTTTTACAACCACTTTGTAAAGACCCGTAAAATTCAAGGGAAATTTTTTTTCTTAATTTTCTTTGGGATTTTACAAGAGCGCAGTTTCTGATGGCACCTAATTCCGAGGCCCGGTGTGCCCAGAATTATTTTCTGAAGTTTAGCTCGGGTACGTTAAGTAAACGAACGAGCGGGTTTTTCTAACTTTTGAAACGGTGCTCGGAATCAAATTCTGAGGGCACCGATGGAATCACAACACCAGTATTTGCTTAGAAACATCTTTTCCAGAGTTTCGTTTTCTCGGGTGTGGTTTTTAATATTTGGGGTTAAGTTAAGAAATAAAATAAAAGTGGTACGACTGATTTTTATTTTATTTTGCTTAACTTAAGTTAAGTGGGTGATGTGGGACCCAAAATATCCTACCCACTTGGTAGGATATTTGTGAGGTGGGGCCCACACGAGCCCCACCATTTCTTTCACCTTTTTCAACCCCCCTCCTTTAATTAAGTAACGCACCCGCACCCCCTTTTTTAATTAAGTCAACCCTTGCATTTATTCTGGTTAAGAAATGCCTCATTAATTGGGCGGTTTTAAACTGCTCATTTAATTGTTCGTTTCATTTCTTTTGAAATTCAAACGTTGGATTGTGTGTTAATAAAATAAGACAACTCTTATTTTATTTGTGTTGGAACTTGTTGCGTGGAGAGGATTTGGAGAGAAGCATTTTTCTTCGACGAAGAACGCCGGATCCTCAGAGATCGATGACGCAATGCTTCTTCCGCAACATTCCTTATTCCACGACGCTTCTCCGCGATGCGACGATCCTCCCTCCGCGACGCCTTCTTCCGTGACGGTTATTTCCGCGACGAATCCTCGCTCATCGAATTCGACGAGGTAGGAATTTATTTTAATTGTTGTTCGTGAATTATTCCGCTTCCTTTCTTCTTATCTATTGGATCTGCTTGTTACTGCAATAACGAGAGTGGGTCGGACCGCACGAACACGGCCGACCCTCCTCTCCCTTTTTTGTGGTTTGATATTGTTGCGGCACAAGCAAGGCAACGCGGTGCCAAAGCACCGTGCGAGAATTATTAAGGAAAGGGGGAGAAGTGCAGCGCTGTTGCACCGTGCCGTTGAAGACGAACCAAAGACGCGGCGCCGTCGCGCCGCGCCGGAGAACCACAAAAGCACCACAGCCGGAGTGGGGCAGCGGCGGAGTGGCGCGGCGCTGTCGCGTCGCGCCGGACAGACGAAGGCCGCGGCCGGTTCCGGGCCACGGTGAAGCAGGGGAATTGGCGGCCGGTTCTGGGCTGCCGGCGTCTGAGTAGGGGGACCGAACCTTGCCGGTCCCATGGCGGCAGCAACCGGCCGGCCAGAGCGGGCCGACCGGTCAGGGGAAAACCGGGGGTTCGTAACCCCCGATCGGCTAGTAGGTGCGGCCCCCCACATGGGGGCCGCGGGTTCTCAATGCGGGGGCAGCGTACCCCCACCCTCTTCACTCGGCCGTAACGGCCTAGCCGACCGCCTGGCTGCCTGGCCAGCGCCAGCGCGCCGGGCCGAGCCAGGCCGGGCCGCGCCCAAGCGGGTAGGACCCAGACCCGGTTCGGGCCGACCCTGGGGGTATCGGGCCAGGTCGGACCGGGCCCGAACCTCTTATTACCGAACCTCTTTTGGTCTGTTGCCCATAACTTGAGCTACAGGCCTCCGACCGACGTACCGGCAGTTCCGATGCGATCCTTGTATTGAGACGATCATTTCGGTATATCACACTCAGGGTTTTGGAGAACTTTGGGTTCGGCCGGTATGGTTTGTACACGAAACAAACCGGACCTTCGGAGCGGAAACACTTATAATTTGAGCTCCGGACGTCCGATTGACGTGCCGTCAACTTTGATGGATTCGTCTAAGTGAGACGGACCTTTTGGCTTACTCCGCTCGAGGTTTGGACGCAGTTGGAGTACGATCGGGTTGGTTTTGTCTTAAAAACCAACCGGGCCCCTGGGACGAAAAAGCCAATAACTCTCAGACCAGGCGTCCGATTGACGCGCCATCTGTGACGTTGAGTTCCTGCTGATGATATGGAACTTTTGGATACTTTAACTTCGGACTATGTTTCAGTTGATGTATCAGCCCCTCGGCTTGTGGAGCGGACCCTCTCGAACGAGCTTGCTGTGTGCGGGAACCCTAGAGCTGGCTGCGACTGCGACGACGATGACGACTGTGCAGAAATCCTCCATGGATTCGACGACGACGACTACAGCACTCAGGGATCCTATGTGGATCAGTGCTACCGATCCTGTGTGGGTCAGATCCTGTGTGGGTCAGCGCTCAGCAGTCCTGTGTGGGCCAGCGCCTACAGATCCTTTGTGGGTCCGATCCTGTGTGGGTCATTGCGGGGGTTAGTTACCTATCGATCCTCTGTGGGTCATATCCTTTGTGGGTCATTGTGGGGGTTAGTACCTATCGATCCTTTGTGGGTCCGATGGCTTAGATGAATCAGTGGCTTTATCTAATCATCTCTATCGTCATACGAAGAAGTATACCTGTGTGAGTGGTATCTTGATTTTCAATCCTTATCTTTAATATGATTGACTTGATATCCTGTGTAGATTACGTTATGCTTTCCTGTGTGGATTAGGTTGTGGTTTCCTGTGTGGACTGGGTTGTACTTGAGCTCAAATGTTGGAGCCGAATGAGAATTGGTGACTTAGGTATTTGTATGGGCATATACCTAAGTAGTGTCGGGTGTTACTTCATGATTATATCTTTCCTTTGTGGATTATCCTTTGTGGATTCTGGGAGTCCTTCGGGGGTCTCGGGGTCCCTACTTAGTAGCATATACTCACCCCTGCACGGGTTATGCCCGCACTACGTTGTGTTGGTTGGAGACGATGGACAACGCTGATCGTGGGTTGAGGCTTGCGGAGCAGGACGGTACCTGAAGGTAGACCACTGGGCGGGACATACTCGGAGTAGACGGCTGGACCCGAGGAGCTGTGGAGGCTATCTCTACCCACCCTTCAGGTGGGACTTCCAGTGGATGGCTCGAGGCTGTGGCTTTACTTTTCAGTTGCTGTTTTCCCTTTTTCAGTTGTACTTTACTTTCAGTTTGGGTTTGTATTCTGGCCCACTTACTTTTCCGCACTTTCTATTGTACCCAGTTTTTACTTAGTGTTTACTTCTGAATGCTTGCTCTGTGGTGTTTGTTTACTTTACAAAGGAAATGCCTTCCCTTTTTACTGGGAATTATGCCTTGGTGCTAGTCGCCAGCCCCTGGTCTATGGAAGGCGGGCTTGGGGTAGTCACGGCACGGGCCCCAAGGATGGGTCGTGACAAATTGGTATCAAAGGAGTTCGGTTCTACCGCAAAACTTTGGACTCTGATCTTCCTTCTATGTGAAGCAATAGTGTTAAGGTTATTGAGTGTGGTTATCAGTCTAGGGAGTCAAGTGTTGGTTCGGCAGCCGATGTATCCGTACACCAGGACCCTGACTTTTGATTTTTGACTTAATGCACGGAAACATTGATTGCATGTGTGATTCAAGTTTTCTTTGTGATTAATTTATGTCAGCTCACCAGGTATACTGTTTGACCGTGGCGCACCTGCTTCTTTTCAGGATGGCCCCACGATGGTAGCCAGCTAGGGTTCCGAGAGTAGTGCGTGACGACAGCCCACTATGCGACGAGGCCTCGGTATAAGGCCCTTTGACAGCAGAGGCACCGGCGGTGCCTCTACCCGCCGAGCCATCGATGATACCAGCCCTAGATGATGACGATGCACATCGCCTTAGTGCACTGCACGAGTTCTAGCGTCAGCGACTGCCCAGGTTCCGCGGGGAGACGGACCCTCAGGCAGCCAAGGATTGGCTGGAGGCAGTTGTACGGGTTTTCAGGTTAATGAGGACACCAGCAGACCTCATGGTGATCCTCGCAGCGAGTCTCCTGCACGCGGCAGCAGACATATGGTGGAGCTTGATGCTCCAGGTGCACGATGAGGCATCTCTCCTCTGGACGGACTTTGAGAGCCTCTTCCACTCGGAGTTCATCCCAACCACCCTTTGTGCGGTGCACATCCAGGAGCTTCTACAACTGCGGCAGGGCAGCTTGATGGTCGCCCAGTACTCGGCAAGATTTATCGATCTCTCGCGCTACTCAACAGACATGTTACGGGACCCATTCTTCCAGGCCTAGACCTTTGAGCAGGGATTGAGGCATGATATCAGGGCATTACTGATCTCCCTCAGCATTCCGACTCAGGCAGGGGTACTGGAGCAAGCCCTTCTCATCAAGAGCTTTCTTGCTGAGTCTACACCAGCGGCGAGACCTACCGCAGGGCAGCACGTAGAAGAGTCTTCTGCAGCAGGCAGTCGATGGATGACTCATGGGTCCAGACAGACCATACCCTCAGGCAGACGACCTCAGGAAACTGGCTCAGCAGTGCGTGGCACACAGTGCAGAGCCAGTCTTTCGAGAGGAAGACAGTGCTACGCATGTGGCGGGCAGGGCCACATGGCTCGTGACTGCCCGAACCGCCGTACCGAGGAGCATCAGACGGTTGAGGGACCACCCAGGCAGAGGCAGAGGGTCGACTGTGGCGGTCCACAGGGAACAGGCGGACGAGGCAGAGGAGTTGGCCGAGCAGCAGGTGGTGGGCAACGCTTTGAGGCTCTACCACCGCCACCACCAGGAGGTCCACCCCGACCATAGGGAGCTGGCGGGAAGAGAAAGGCACAACTCCAGGCAGCCGAGGCCTACGACCATGGCGCTCCCGAGATGATTCGAGGTACTATCTGTGTCTATTCCACCCTTGTTGCAGTTCTTATAGACACAGGAGCGAGTCATTCTATCATAGCCGCTGCCCTTTTTCGGAGCTCAGAGATTCCGACGGAGCCTTTGGCTCGATCCTTATAGCTAGAGACTCCTATGGGAGCAGACTCGACGTTACACACTGGTGCTGGTAGTGTGAGATTACTCTAGGAGGTGAGAGCTTCGGCTAAGATCTTCTTGTAGTGGTGTCGAGGCCTTACAACGTCATCTTGGGAATGAATTGGTTATCTACAGTCCATGCTCAGATTGACTGTATTAGGCGCAAGGTGCTATGTGTACACACCGACGGGAGCAGGTTCACCTTCAACGGTGAGAAGGGAGCCTTCGCAGCATAGGATGGACTCACGCAGAGGAGAAGACAACCCATCACTCATCAGTTGGCTAGCCTCATCCTAGGAGTGGTTGGCATGTGGAGTCCTGGTTTTCCTGCAGTGGTGGACCAGTAAGCGGACGTTTTCCCCGATGACGTCTCAGGGCTACCTCCTCACAGAGAGGTAGACTTTTATATTGACCTGTACCCCGGGACAACCCTGATATCCACCCCAACATATCGGATGGCACCCGCCGAACTTCGGGAGCTACAGGTAAAGTTGGGGGACTTGTAGGGAAAGGGATTCATCCGACCTAGTGTTTCACCTTGGGCTTCCCCGATATTGTTCGCCAAGAAGGCGGACGGGAGCTTGCGACTTTTTGTCGACTATCGTCGCCTGAACCAGGTGACAGTGAGGAACAAGTATCCGCTATCGGGAATTGATGACCTCTTCGATCAGCTCAAGGGAGCACGATGGTTCTCAAAGATAGACCTCAGGTCAGGCTATCATCAGCTCAGAGTTCGGGACGAGGACGTGCAGAAGACGACCTTCAAATGTCGGTATGACCACTATGAGTTCTTGGTTATGCCTTTCGGTGTAACCAACGCTCCAGAAGTGTTCATGGGCCTCATGAACAGGATCTTTCAGCCATACCTCGATCAATTTCTTGTGGTCTTCATCGACGACATTTTGATTTACTCGACGACTAAGGAGGATCACGCCTACCACTTACGGGTTGTACTAGACACACTCTGAGAGCACCAGCTTTATGGAAAGCTCTCTAAGTGTCAGTTATAGATACATGAGGTCCACTTATTGGTACATTTCATCTCTGAGGCGGGAGTTGCGGTGGATCCTGCGAAGATCAAGGCAGTGCTAGCTTGGGAGCCACCCAAGAGCGTGATGGAGGTGCAGAGTTTCTTGGGACTAGCTGGGTACTACCGGAGATTTGTTCCAGACTTCTCCAGAGTTACGGAACCACTCTCAGCCTTGAAAAAGAAGGGGAAACCCTTTGTGTGGTCAGACAGAGGTCAACAGAGCTTCCAGGAGCTGAGACAGAGATTGACCAGCGCGCATATCTTGAGGCTAACGAAGGAGGGAGTTGGGTACGTAGTCTACTGCGATGCATCAAGGACCGGACTCGGATGTGTTCTGATGCAAGAGCGGGCAGTGATCGCCTATGGATCATGCTAGTTGAGGCCGCATGAGCATAACTACGCTACCCATGACCTGGAGTTAGCAGCAGTTGTCTTCACTCTGAAGATGTGGCGACAATATCTAATGGGCGAGCGCTTTACAGTCTATTCCATCAGAGTCTCAGGTACATCTTCTCTCAAAAGGACCCGAACCTGAGACAATGACGATGGATCGAGTTCCTCCAGGACTATGACTTTGAGATAGTCTATACTCCTGGGAAGGGGAACGTAGTAGCCGATGCTCTCAGCAGGAGGACGGGCATTCAACTACTTGGGGAGGATACAGAGAAGCTAGCCGCTTTGCAGATATCCTTCGTGGATAGATATGGAGCAGCCTTCCTTCATTCACTCACAGTCACTCCTCCACTACTTCAGCGGGTCAGAGAGGCATAGCATGGGGACGCTGACTGTGAGATGCGGTGTGCGCAGATATCCTCAGGACAAGCACCTGATGGTTTCTCTATAGGAGGAGAGCACAAGGTCCTTTTCAGAGGACGTACCTTGGTACCAGTTTCTTTATGGGAGGAGGTTCTGAGAGAGTTTCACACTTCCCCTTTGGTGGTACATCCTGGAGTGGCGAAGATGTACCAGGATCTCAGACGACAGCACTGGTGGCCGGGCATGAAGAAGGCTGTGACAGAGTTCGTTTCTTGATGCCTCACCTTCCAGCAGGTGAAGGCAGAGCACCAGGTACCAGCAGGCTTGGTACAGCCCTTGGAGGTCCCAGAGTGGAAGTGGGACGCCATATCTATAGTCTTCGTGGATAGACTTCCACGCACTTCCAGAGGTCATGACTCCATTTGGGTGATTGTCGACCGACTCACCAAGTCGGCACATTTCTTACCCATCAGAGAGCAGGGCTCAGTGGAGAGTTTGGGACATCTTTACATTTAGAAGATTGTACAGATTCATGGTGTGCCATCATCTATCATCTCCAATCGAGATTCTCGCTTTACTTCCCGACTTTGGAAGGGGTTGTAGGAGGTGTTTGGGACGTAGCTACGTCTGAGCACTGCCTTTCACCCTCAGACAGATGGTCAGATGGAGAGGACCATTCAGACTCTAGAGGATATGCTCCACGCATGTATCCTCAACTTTGGTCGCAGCTGGGAGGACCACCTACCCTTGTTGGACTTCGCATACAACAACAGCTACCACTCCACCATCGGGATGACACCATACGAGGTGTTGTACGACCGACCTTGCAGATCTCCTCTGTGCTGGACAGACCCTAGGGAGTCAGCACTTGTGGGACCGGAGATGGTCTAGGCCATGATAGAGAAGGTCCAGATCATCCAGGAGTGGATGAGGACAGCTCAGAGCCAGCAGAAGTCTTATGCTGACAAGAGGCGTAGGCCACTAGAGTTTGAGGATGGCAACCACGTCTTCTTGTGGGTATCACCTCGACGTGGATTACAAAGATTTGGTCGTGGTGGTAAGTTGTATCCATGCTTCATCGGACCATTCCAGGTCCTCAGCAGGATTGGCGAGGTGGCTTATCACCTGGCTCTACCACCTCAGTTGCACCGGGTGCATGACGTCTTCCACATATCCTAGCTGAGGAGATACGTGCATGACCCGACACATATCATTGACCATGGGGAGCTGGACGTTGATGATGGGGCGACTTTTTCAAAGGTCCCAGTAGATATCGAGTATCGACAGGAGCGGGTCCTACATGGACGGTCGATTCCTCTAGTGCATATCAGATGACAGTACAGGAACCTCCAGGAGAGCACTTGGGAGCGGGAGGCTCAGATGCGTGCACAGTACCCACTTTTGTTCCCTTAGTTTATGATGTATCTTTACAGGGACATAAATCCCTAAGGTGAGTGTGATGTAAAGTCCCGTAAAATTCAAGGGAAATTTTTTTTTCTTAATTTTCTTTGGGATTTTACAAGAGCACATTTTCTGACGACACCTGATTCCGAGGCCCGGTGTGCCCGAAATCATTTTATGAAGTTTAGCTCAGGTATGTTCAGTAAACGAATGATCGGGATTTTCTAACTTTTGAACTGGTGCTTAGAATCAAATTCTGAGGGCACCGATGGAATCGCAGTGCCGGTATTTTCTTAGAAACATCTTTTCCGGAGCTGCGTTTTCTCAGGTGTGGTTTTTAATTTTTGGGGTTAAGTTAAGAAATAAAATAAAAGTGGTACGACCGTTTTTTATTTTATTTTGCTTAACTTAAGTTAAGTAGGTGATGTGGGACCCACAATATCCTACCCACTTGGTAGGATATTTGTGAGGTGGGGCCCACACAAGCCCCACCGTTTCTTTCACCTTTTTCAACCCCCCTCCTTTAATTAAGTAACACACCCACACCCCCCATTTTTAATTAAGTCAACCCTTGCGTTTATTCTGGTTAAGAAACGCCTCATTAATTGGGTGGTTTTAAACTCCTCATTTAATTGTTCGTTTCCTTTCTTTTGAAATTCAAACGTTGGCTTGTGCGTTAATAAAACAAGACAAATCTTATTTTATTTGTGTTGGAACTTGTTGCGTGGAGAGGATTTGGAGAAAAGCCTTCTTCTTCGAGAAAGAATGCGAAGAACGCGAAGAACGCGAAGAACGCCGGATCCTCAGAGATCGACGAAGCGACGCTTCTTCCGCAACGTTCCTTCTTCCGCGACGCTTCTCCGCGACGCGACAATCCTCCCTCAGTGACGCCTTCTTCCGCGATGGTTATTTCTGCGACGAATCCTCACTCATCGAATTCGACGAGTTAGGGATTTATTTTAGTTGCTGTTCGTGAATTCTTCCGTTGCCTTTATTTTTCTCTATTGGAGCCGCCTGTTACTGCAATAACGAGAGGGGGTCGGACCGCACGAACACGGCCGACCCTCCTCTCCCTTTTTGGTGGTTTGATATTGTTGCGGCACGAGCAAGGCAACGCGATGCCAAAGCACCGCGTGGGAATTATTAAGGAAAGGGGGAGAAGCGCAGCGCCGTTGCGCTGCGCCGTTGAAGACGAACCAAAGATGCGGCATTGCCGCACCGCGTCGGAGAACCAAAAAAGCACCACGGACGAAGCAGGGCCGCGACGGAGGGGCACGGCGACATCGCGCTGCGCCGGACGGACGAAGGCCGCGACCGGTTCCGGGCCACGACGGAGCAGGGGAACCGGCGGCTGGTTCCGGGCCACCGGCGTCGGAGTAGGGGGACCGGCCCTTTCCGGTCCCGTGGCGGCAGCAGCCGTCCAGCCAGAGCGGGCCGGCCGGTCAGGGGAAAACCGGGGGTTCGTAACCCCCGGTCGGCCAGCAGGTGCGGCCCCCCACATGGGGGCCGCAGGTTCTCAACGCGGGGGCAGCGCGCCCCCTGCCCTCTTCGCTCGGCCGTAACGGTCGAGCCGGCGAGCAGGGCCGGGCCGTGCCCAGGCCGGGCCGGCCTGCGCCATCCGGGCCGGGCCACGCCCAAGCGGGCCAGACCCGGACCCTGTTCGGGTTGACCCAGTTTGGGCCGACCCTGGGGGTATCGGGCCGGGTCGGACCGGGCCTGAACCCCCTATTACCAAACCTTTTTCGGTCTGTTGCCCATAACTTGAGCTACGGGCCTCCGACTGACACACCGTCAGTTGAAATGCGATCCTTGGATCGAGACGGTCGTTTCGGTATATTTCACTTAGGGTTTCGGAGAACTTTGGGTTCGTCCGGGTTGGTTCGTACACGAAACCAACCGGGCCCTCGGAGCGGAAACACTTATAACTTGAGATCCGGACGTCCAATTGACGTGCCGTCGGCTTTGATGGATTCCTCTAATTGAGACGGACCTTTTGGATTACTCTGATCGAGGTTTGGACGCAGTTGGAGTACGGTCGGGTTGGTTTTGTCTTAAAAACCAACCGGGCCCCTGGGACGAAAAAGCCAATAACTCTCAGACCAGGCGTCCAATTGATGCGCCGTCTGTGACGTTGAGTTCCTGTTGATGATACAAAACTTTTGGATATGTAAACTTTGGACTATGTGTCAGTTGATGTATCAGCCCCTTGGATCGTGGATCGGACCCTCCTGAACGAGCTTGCTGTGTGCGACAACCCTAGAGCTGGCTGCGACTGCAACGACGATGACGACTGTGCAGAAATCCTCTGTGGATTCGACGGAGACGACTACAGCACTCAGCGATCCTACGTGGATCAGTGCTACCGATCCTGTGTGGGTCAGATCCTGTGTGGGTCACCGCTCAGCGGTCTTGTGTGGGCCAGTGCCTACAGATCCTGTGTGGGTCCGATCCTGTGTGTGTCATTGCGGGGGTTAGTTACCTATCGATCATGTGTGTGTCAGATCCTTTGTGGGTCATTGTAGGGGTTAGTACCTATCGATCCTTTGTGGGTCCGACGACTTAGATGAATCAGTGGCTATATCTGATCATCTCTATCATCATACGAAGAAGTATACCTGTGTGAGATGTATCTTAATTTTCAATCCTTATCTTCAATATGATTGTCTTGATATCCTGTGTGGATTACGTTATGCTTTCCTGTGTGAACTGGGTTGTGGTTTCCTGTGTGGACTGGGTTGTACTTGAGCTCGGATGTTGGAGCCGAATGCGAATTGGTGACTTAGGTATATGTATGGGAATATACCTAAGTAGTGTCGGGTGTTACTTCGTGATTATATCTTTCCTTTGTGGATTATCCTTTGTGGATTCTGGGAGACCTTCAGGGGTCTCGGGGTCCCTACTGAGTAGCTTATACTCACCCCTGCACGGGCTATGCCCGCACTACATTGTGTTGGTTGCAAACGACGGACAACGCTGATCGTGGGTTGAGGCTTGCGGAGCAGGACGATACCTGAAGAAAGACCACTGAGCGGGACGTACTCGGAGTAGACGGCTGGACCCGATGAGCTGTGGAGGCTATCTGTACCCACCCGTCAGGTGGGACTTCCAGTGGACGACTCGAGGCTGCAACTTTACTTTTCAGTTGCTGTTTTCCCTTTTTCAGTTGTACTTTACTTTCAGTTTGGGTTTTTATTCTGGCCCACTTACTTTTCGGCACTTACTTTTGTACCCAGTTTTTACTTAGTGTTTACTTCTGATTTCTTTCTCTGTGGTGTTTGTTTACTTTACAAAGGCAATGCCTTCCCTTTTTACTGGGAATTACGCCTTGGTGCTAGTCGCCAGCCCCTAGCCTATGGAAGGCGGGCTTGGGGTAGTCACGACACAGGCCCCGAGGACGGGTCGTGACACACTTTCCCCCTTTAACTGATCAAACAGATCATCCACACGAGGCAAAAGATATTTTTTCTTAACCATTACCCAGTTCAACTTAATATAGTCCACACATAACCAAAGTGAACCATCCGCTTTATTAACAAATAGCACAGAGGATGCCCAAGGAAAAATTCTAGGGTGAAAGAAACCTTTTTCCAACAGGTCGTCCAACCGAATCTTGAGCTCTTTCAGCTCCACTAGCTCCATATGATAAGAAGTTATCGATATCGGTTGCGTACCTGACACCAAATGAATAGTAAACTCTACCCCTCTCTCTGGAGGAAGACCGGGGAAATTGTTTGGGAAAACATCAAGAAAGTATTAAAAAAAATGAGAAGATCACCAACAGGAGAAACATCATCTGGCTCAAAAGAAAACGCAACCAACAAACTCCTGAGATTTGAGTGGGATGGTCCTGCACAGACTGACCTGGGGTCACACTACCCCTGAAACACATGAGAGATCCCATCAAAAGAAAGAAATGAAACATGCTAATGATAACAATCAACCTCAACTCAATGAGAGACAAGAAAATCCATACCGATGATGATGTCAAACAGATCTAGATCAAGAATGAGAAAATCCCAGACCAACTTTGTATTAGCTATCGCTAATGAACAAGGCCACCTGAACCCCTGCTCTTTCCTCATACCAAGAGGTGTTGCTAAATCCATTTTAAAGGACATAAATTCCATTGGAAGTTTAATAACATCAACAAATCGTGCATATATAAACGAGTGGGAGACACTAGTATCAAATTAAGAATCTGTTACTAAAGATTCCATAAATATAGTACCTCTCACTATTACCAGACCTGCATCAACTTCCACTGAACACTCATCTACTGCGTGAAAATGCTTCACTCCTGAGACCTATGGATGGATCCATGTAGTCCTTGAAGCTTCTGACTGCACCACATTAGCCTTTGGATCCAACGAACCCTGACCATAATGAGGCATAGTCATAGCCTAATAGAATATTTGTAAGTGACCAATGGGTCCACAGCTGTTGCACGTATTCGTGGGCATAGGGAAAGAAATTCTAGAGTTTCCTCCCTTTCCACACTAATATCAAGTGGGATGCAAATTACCTACTGTAATATACGGTGCAGAGGAGGCTCGCTGCTAAGACCCACCTCCACTACTCCTATGATGATCTTGCCAGTTCCTCTTTTTCCCATGTGTGCCACTGAAGCTTCCACCTGATGGAAGAGAAGAGGTGGAAAATCCAACCTTTCCTACTATATTCATTTCTTCCATAATAGCTCTTTCTACCATCTCCGCATAGGTATAAAGATTTAACATACACACCTACAATCTGATATCTGGTCGCAAACCCTGCAGGTACTTTTGTTCCTTCAGCTGATCATTCTTCACCACATCCAGGAAAAAACGGACAAGCTCATCAAAACAATTGGTGTATGTCGACACTGAATTCTCTCCCCATTGTAAAGATTGAAACTCCAGAGACTTCTTTTGCATCAAAAAATCTAGAAAAAATTTCTGAAATAATAGGGTTTTAAAACTTTTCCAATCCAAGTATACGTGTTTATCTACCTAGACCATAGAATCCCAATATCGCTTGTCGGACCCCTCGAGTCTGAACACTACACACTTTACCACGATGTTCTCAGGTATCTCTAGAAAGTTTAATATTTGATCTATCCTATCCAACAAGTCCTCCACCTCTTGAGGTCCAGTCATCCCTTTAAAGGGTGGTGGTTTCTCACACAGGAACTCCCGTGATCTCTCTCTCTCTCCTCCATCTTTTGTTTATACCTCAATAACAACATTCTGAACTTGTGCTACATCTTGATCAGTAGCAAAGACTACCCGTTGGGTCATCTCGATGAGATTCTGATCTATAGGCGGGTTCCCTTGAGGAGCATCATCTGTACCTTCCTAAGGAACCCGTTGAAGATGTCTCAGAGGCATACTGTTGCACACCGAAACATAAGAATGATCAGACAATAGAACGAATCTAATCCCAAACTAGAAAACCCATAAGAAAAAAATAATATTTTTAAAACAAAAACCCAACACTAGAGACAAACATCCCAATATCTCATGGAAACTTGAGTATAGTTACTAAAAGAGCTGTCCAGACACTTATCACAACATACCTCTCAAGTCCCAATAATCCTATCTCCAGTATAACAGATGTCCCAAGACATGGACTCTTGAGGAAATACCTCCTTTGACAATAAATTATAACAAACCGACTCGGGTTTCCCTCAAACCCAGCACCTGACCCGTTCTATCACATACCCGAAGGGCGTTCCCGATCCCCATAGGCTGGCGACAAGCACCCAGGTATCAAACAACACAATAGAGGGAATGATTTCACCCAACCTGAATAACCACATGACATATATATATACAAAATAATAAGCAACAACGGAAGAAGAACAAGATATATATTCCATAACCGTAAGAAAACAATGGAAACAAACAACTTTAAAAGTAGCTAGAAACTCCAAGAAAAGTCTAACTGTAATGGAATAAAAACCAAATAGCTACTCTAAACGACAGTAGGGAGGGAATCCCACCATCTCACCACTAGCTACCCAATTAGCTAACATGAACCTCGCCGCCTCACTACAATGCCTTTCCTTTCCCTACACTAGAAGACAAACAAAGTTCTATGCACCATCGAAGAGGTGCACAGGGTGTGAGCTAACAAGATCAATAGGATACCACCTAGGTGTTCCATAACCAGTTTCTATATAAAAATCTTTATATGCTCATTTTAAGTAAAAAAATGGCATGATAAGCGGTAAAATAGTTTTATAGAAAACATGGTAAACATTTCCCTTTTCCATAGTTCTAAACAAAAATAGGTATATAAATTTCAAAGCACAATTTCCATATCATTTTTCACAAGAATAAACATGCATATCAAGGCTAACTTAGAAAGATAAGCAATACAAAATAGAATCACAAATATCACAACATAAAAGAATACTACTAGTCCAGGATGCAGAATACTCATACCACAATCAATCAAGTGCACAAAGCTGATCCTAGAACAAAGACCTAGGAAATAGAGGAATACCCCATGAGTAAACCCCCCAAAATTTCAATATTAGTCCCCTAGAATATCAATCCTAGGAAACATAGAAAATACCCAAGAAAAACCTCATTGATAATCATAAAATAATAGACAAAGACCCCAAGCTAAACCTTCCACCTAAGTACCCAAGGTAACCCATGTGATTTTTTTCAGAATTCATTCTGATGATTTGAAAACCATTTCGAAACCATTTCGAAAATTCCATTTCAATGCTTTGAAAATACCCATTTTCTCTCTATTTATCAATAACTATGGAAAAACCATTTTTCATAAAAAAACATTTTCAACACACCCAAAACAATCATTCCGATTTCAATATGAATCAAATTTTAAAGAAAAACAACATGATCCATTATCATAGGCTAGAGACGAAATCACCTACCTCAAAAATTGATTCGCACACGCCCATAATGGCATCTAAAATCAACAAAACCCAACAATGTCAACGAAGGCCCTAGAATCAAATCCTCATCAAGATTGATTCAATTTAGAAGACAAGGGATAGGCAGAATTGAGAAAACCCACATTCCTTAAAGATGAATGCCCACCGCACTACGACAAATGTAGAAAAATGCCTTCAGAACGAGATCACACAATAGATCTAAGAAGAAAAAAATAAGAACCACCAAACGTAGACCAACGGATCCAAATACACCACCCAATGGTGATACTGTGATCAAAGGAAATGAAGGAATGGAAAGTTTACTCACTCGGAGAGATGCATCGCAATTGAAACAAATATCGAGTGTTGAATAGATCGATCTAGAAGGTGTTGAGTCTCTCAAAAATTCCCTAGAACTGTCTTAGTTCGAGAGCAATGGAGAACCTGTGAAGGAATTTAAACAAAATAGTCGTACACTATTTTAAAAAAAGTAGGCGGGCCGTTACATGATGTGTAACCCAGTTACATTACATGTAACCACATGATCCACATATTCCAAAAACACGTCACCTCGGATAAAAAAACTAACCTTTTAATAACTCATGTCATGTAAGTCACAGTCATGATGTGTAACCTTTCACAACGTGAAGTCGTCTTTCATGAATTACACCCAGTAACCATTACACAACATGTAACTGCTCTGTAGCCTGCAAAAATGAATGATTATTAGCGAAAGTCCAAAAAATCTATGACTTCACCAATATAGGTATCCCCCAATCTCAAAGGAGGGGAAAACCATGACAAGGTTAAGGGAGTACCTGATAAAATGGAAATGGGATGTTACATAACATGTTATCTTTATATTTTTAATAATCAATTAATTATATAGTATCAAAATTGACACTATTGGTTGTTTATCAAAATAATGTATTATTAAATTATTTAAAAATCAATTTTTTTTAAAAAATATATAATAAATATTAAATTGTTGAAAATTTTCTAAATTATTCATTTATATTCTAATTGACATCAAATAAGTAAATATTTCACCCTTTTAATATTGAAATATTTGTTACCTTAGTTAAAAATTAAATAGAATAACTAAGTATTAATAAAAATGATAAGTTATAAATAGATAGAAAAACTTGTCTAAAATTTATTAGTTGATGATATTACAGCCTTATATAATCTCATCTTATAAACTAAGATATTTTGGAGGTTTTTAGATGTGGTTTGAATATTCAACTCTAATTCCTTTAGTACGAATGGCTCCATTTTCTCCCGGCGTGCTCTCTCGAGCGTGCTTCTTCTCCATCTAGGGTTCCTTCCCCTAGATACAGAGTGGCTCATCTCTTCTCTCTTGTGTTTCATTGTTTCTGCTATATGATCCTGTTTTTGGTCCTCTCTTCATCAATGACTTAGGTTTTCTTTCTCTTCACCTCCTCAGCTCTCATGCTTCTCCTCTCTATTGTTGTCTCTCTCAGTGAACTTGGTTTTCTTTTGGAGTTTGTTTTCGCTGGTTCCATTTTGGTTGATTGTTTTCTACCATTTCATGTATTTCTTTCACTCACCATTTTCTCTTATCATCTGAACCTTCATGTTAAACAACATCTAGTTTGTCACGAAGGCGCTTAGGTGTTTTGGGATTGTGTTGGTGTGAGATTAGGTGGATTCCTCCTGGCCTGATTTCCCCTCCTCTACTCTTTCTATCCATCCATTTATGCTTGCAAAATTTTTAGTTCAGTTTGAGGGTTTTTGTGTTGGTTTTGGGATGGTGTTGGTGGTTGTGAATCGGTGGCAGGGGCTCATCTCGGCTGGTGATGTCTTCCGCTAGGGTTTCCAGCTTTTTCAGATGGTCCTCAGTGCTTTTTTGGGGTTTTTTTCTTCGTTGAAGATGATGTTTACTTTGGTCCTTTGTTGGAAATTTCCTTCAGCGTTGAGGTTTCTTTTTTGGTTATGATGGTCCGATGTTGATGTGTTATGTGGGATTGATGTTGCTGGCTTCATTGTGGCTCGATGTGGAGGTCATTTTTACTCTCACACTGCTCTGGCTTCTTGGTACATTACTCCTTTCGAGGTCGAATGGGAGATATGGCTTCCATAGAGGTTTTGGGATGTGTTTGTGTGAGTGTAAGGGGGTTCTAGGAGGTGTTAAAGGATACTATGTTCCCTTTTATGGGTTCCCTTAGTTTTGGTTCTCCGTATGTGTTGCTTCTGAGGCATGGTGATCCTGGTTCTTCTTTGGTGTCGATGACATTGGTTATGTTATCGGCCGGCATTCGCACTGGTTCTGCAAGTGTTTCTGGTGTCGATAATGATTTCTGGTGGATGTTTATCACCTTCAAGCTTGTTTCAAGGAGGTTCGGTGTGTCAGGGTGTGCATCGCAAGGCGGTAGGGTTGAGGTGGTCATGATGTATTTTTTTTTGAAATTTGAAAGTTTGTCGGTTTATGGCGCGGTGATATGGCTGTTTGGATATTTGGAATTTTGTAATCTCTTTTTTGAATTATGTTTTTGAAAGATCTGTGTAACTTTTGTATGGTTTCCACTTTTCCTCAAGTGTATTTTCAATAATACAAAAAATTGTTTGTCCAAGATGTGGTTTGAATTTATTATAAATTAATATTTTTTTGGAAATTCCAAATGTTCCCCCAACCTCAACTATAAAAGGGAACATCCTCTCTCATTTCTTCATAACTCATTGAGATTTAAATTTCAACCATCCCCTATCCATTTCACTTCTCAACTTCCATAGTCACATTCTAGATGTTCTAGTATTCTCAAAAGACCAACTTTAGTGCATTTAAGAGGAGATCTAGAGGGAGCTCGCCAAAGAAGAGGTAATCTACTTTATCAACTCTCTCAAGATCATTTCTTATTCTACTTTCTCTTCCTTTTTTGTTTCAATTATTAAGTAATAAATTAATTATCACCTATATAATGAGATTTTATTATGTTTATGGAACAACCTTATTCCACCTTCTATCCATCTAATGAAAAATAAAATCACTACACGTGCGTACATACAACTTATTGTCTCCACGCTGTGGTGTAATATGTTTTTCACCACCAATTTTCTTTGATGGGTATAATGATGAAAATAATAACTATATATGATTTTTATAAAATATATTTATTCTATAACAATATATATACCATCCACTTCCATACCATTTCATAATTAAAGGAATGATATCATCGCTCGTGCGTACGTACGGCCTACCGTCACCACGATGTGATGTAATTCATTCCACAAGATATCCATTAAAGAATGATTATATAAATGTATAGAATGAATAAATATGATATATATTATATTTATATCATTATAGAAATGATATAACTATAACCTATGAATAAGAATTAGAACTTATTCGACAAAACATGCATAAGAAAATGAAGCCGTTTATACTCGAATAACGAGTAATAATGAAATGTTATTAACAAATGAATGATAATATGATTATATATGATATCATAAAAATGAATATAATTCTAGAATAATTCAATGACATTATTTAAATCATTATATAGGAGGTTCAGATACATACAAATCATATTTGAGCTAAGGTAAGAGATAATTTTACAATCTCATTATTATCCAAGATTGTTTATATGTAAGTATTTACTAGGGTATATTTATCATCCATCTCCATGTTTCATAAATATATATCCCATAATGTTTTTTCTATCCTTACAAAATTTTTTAAATTCAATTTTACCCATTGGTAAATTTTTATTAAACTGTATAAAAGGAATCTTTTTTCATTTTCAATACAAGGTACTTTTTGAATTTTCGATAAAAATACGAGAAGAATGTTTTATTTTAACTTATATAACATGAATGTATTTTTACATTTTCATAACTCTTTATTTCCATGAAGCTTCATTTTCAAGATTTCATGTTTATTTTAAAATAAATTATTTTCTTTTAAAATTTCACGACACTTTGAGAAAAGAAAACATTTTTGAAGAAGAGAGGATAATTTCATTAAGAATTAATTTCAGGTGTTCTATCAAAATTATTTTCCATCTAAGATGAAATTTTTTTAATAGGGTTATGTTTCTAGTATACTATCCCTATTGTTCCTATGTTTTGATTGTGTTTATAATGAAATGATATTTATGAAATCCATTTGTTTTTATAGAATATGTTACGGTGGAATGAAGTTTAAAGAAACCCATTTTATTCTTTGGGTTATGATGAATGATTTATGTTTTTTTGGCACATGTAATAATTATTTCATTGTTAGATGGGTGATACCTATATCTCCCTACAATGAATTGGGTAAAGATTTATATCTTATGAGATAGACAGTGCTAGAATGGGAAATGACCTTAGTTTAGTAATACATGACTGGAATGAGGAGTGAACTCTATTTAGTAATGAACTTTGTCCACTATGATGGTTATGGAAATGAGTCTTGAATAATATGAAATGATTTTCTATGATTATGTGTATACCAAAAATTCCATATCTTATGTTATTATTTTTTGTAATATGTTCATTGATTCTTTATGAAATTTTATGATTTATCCCATGATATGATATCCTGATCTTTTATATGCAAGATAAGATTATCAAATGTTATGTTCTTAAATCTCATGATCATGTTATGATTGATATCTCCCTTTTTTACTTTTAATGAGCATCTGTGTTCACCCTTTATTATGTTTTTACCTAAGTTTTGAAGAATAGGATTAGTAAGATATATCAAAAAGGGGTCTAGATGTGAAGGAATAAGTGGGAGACAGTGTAGATTTCTTACGAACCAGTTGTTTATGTTTCCCAGTTTCTAAATACACTAAACCTATACGGTCCTAGCGTGGTTTTTTTATGTTTTTTAATGAATATTATTCAAATTTTGAAATAATATCTATGTATGTAAATTGTGGGTCGTTATACCTGCACAGTCACTATGCAAGGTTTGACTAACCGTGCATAAACCGTACAAAACACCTCTATCAAAAATTGTAGGTGCTCCTGCAAAGGCGTGCACCTCCATCCTCACAGTTTCCTCAAATCATGAGGCTCCTCAAAACCACTATCTATCTCTACATGGTTTCATCAAAACATGCGTACCAACTTTTTTCCTATAAGAGTCGGGTTCGGGGATATGAACATGCCTCAAACACCCCTGATACCCCCATGACCTCAAAGGGTATTCAATTTAGGCTATAAAAAGAATTTAAACTGGAAATAAAAGGATTCATACCATATAGAAAAACTTTGGTTCTTACTATAATGCTTGAGTCAAGCCCAACACACATTTTTCTTAGTTTTTACCCCTAGGTACATCTGCACCAAAATCGTGTTCACTTATAGTGTCCAAAAAAGGATGTATTGCTCCGAAAAAACATAGTCTCTACCTTATGAAAGCTTTAGGATCTTCTTATATACTTATCCTCAATGTCTATCATAGATTTATGTCTCCTAATCTATGTTTTCTTAAATCTAGTTCCTAGGGTTTCTACAACACTTCCTTTGATACCAACTGTAAAGACCCCGGGCCCAGTAGCCCAGAGCTAGTGATTATTTTATTACATTGTCACTAGATACAAGGTATCAAATTATGAAGGAACTAATAGTTTATTAGTGTTAGTAAATTATATATATATACGTTAATTTCACATACATCTAAAAACATAAAATACAAAAAGTATTTTCTTTACCATTATCCCCCTTAGAATATCCCTGCATATCAATCAAAAAACACTTCCTAGTATCCTAGGGAACATAGAAAATAATAAAGGGGGTGATCTCAGATTCTCAGTAATGGTAATCATACAAAGAAATCTATCATGAATAAATAATCATAATAAATATGATAAGGTAAATAACTGAAACACATGCTATTTAAACAATAACTTGAGCATAATATGACAGAAATAACTTATGATAAAATAAATACATATGCATAATCATATTAGCTTGAAACTTATATATGTATATTATAAAAAAATTGAATAATCATATGGACATTAATAACTAATCTCATATTGAGAGAAAACATAACGCTGGACATCTAAAACATATTGTCAAGACCTTTCACAAGACAGTTTAAATCTGGGTAAAAACCCATTTAATTTTGCCAACTAATTTCTCTCATGAGACCTATCAATGCATCGAGGGGATATGTAATTCTGGGACCATGTTAGGACCTTCGGGCCATGTTTCTCATAGGCATATGTGTCTCTTGTCATGTATGGGTTCCCTCTTCACCCATCTCTCGAAAGGGGTTTTTATTTTTCATGTTCGATAAAAGGGGATTGACCCTTAACCTATTTAAAAAAATAATGATATCAATACAACATATAATCAGTGTATCATAAGTATAATATAAGGTTGATGTCATTGAATAATAAAAATACCATAAAAATGTAATTAAAAATATTTTTGATGAAACTAACATTTTCAGTTTGAAAACATTTTAAAACTAAAAGTTCACAAAATATTTTGAAAATAATTTTATTTGAAAATAAAATTTTAAAATTATAAAGGATGCCTTAAAACATTGAGTGATCATGGCAGTGATAAATTCTATTCATTCCATAAATTTTAAAACAAATATTCCTTTCACATTTTCGGTAAAAGTCAAAGAAGTCTTATTTTGAAAACAACATGAAGATTACTTTTAATACATTTTTTAAAAAGTCAAAATGAGTAATTTTTTTTAATAAATCATTTATTAAAGTTTAAAAACATTTTTGAAACCATTTTTATAAAACATGGATTTTGATGAAAAAGGATTTCGATTGAAGAGATAAATAAAGTCAGATTTTCTTAAAAAAAATCTCAATCATTTAAGTACAAAAGGGAGTAAAGATGATACTATTATTTTAAAAAATTCATGAATAACCAGAGAATAATAAAATGGATTGAGTTTAAGATAAAAATATCAAATAATACATTAAAGGGATACTTGAATAAAAACAATGAAGAATAATTATGAGATTGTGAAATAAACCCTCACCAATTGTGAAATAAACCCTTACCACTTTGATAACTTTTGAATTATAGGCATTAGAAAAGAAATAACTTCCAATAAAACTTTAAATATATTTAATATAAATATATTCACAATATAACATATCAAAAGGAACAATATATATGCTACATAAAGGAATAAGTGGTGAATGTGGTGTATGTCTCATGGAAGTAAAAGTTAGATGCGAAACCCTTACCTCATGTCTGATTTCCTTCATATGTGTTTGAACCTATAGTATAATAAATATAAGTTTATTATAAATCTATTATAGAACCATAAACATATATTTCATACCATATATTATTTACTTAAGTCTTTATCACCCATTTATTAAAATTTCTTTGTTAAAATCACTGTTTTGAGTGATAATTGCTTCGTTTTTCATGTATGTTTTTGTTTCGTAATTTTGGTTTTTTTATCATGGTTCCATAATCTCATTAATATTAACCATGATTTAAGTATCATATATATTCATTATATATGTAATTATGGTAATCTATAAAAGTTAGAGATAGAAAATGGATTACACCATTCATGGAGACGGTAAGCCATATACACGCATGAACACTGTTTCCATTTTTCTCGACAGATGGAATGAAAGGAAAATAAATATTAATTAACCTTTAAAAAATTATTATTATGTTATATATAACATTTATATTAAACAAATCAATCCTTCTTACCATAATTTTAAAAATAAAATGAAAAACATTTCACATCACTACATGGAGGTAGTAGTCCACATGTACGCACGAGCGACGTTATTATTTTCCAATGGATTGGAAGGTAATAAGTTGGATATAATATTATATTTATAGAAGTATTTTTAGGTCATGAATATAAAATATATTCATTAACTTTATCCTTACTACCTTCTATGTAAAGTGTAAGTGAAAAATGAATCACATCGCTCTGTAATGCGGTAGTCTTCCGTACACACGAGCGATGTTATTGTATTCTCCATGGAATGGATAGTAAGAAGTTATATGTGATATAATATTTCCACAAGAATAATAATTTCATAAATATCATATACATATGTTAAATACATCATTATATCTATCCTTGAAAGTTGGTGACGGAAAATGAATTACATCAGTTCACGAGGCGGTAGTCGGTCGTACACATGGTTGATGGTTTTGTTTCCCATTTGATGGATTTGGATTTGGATCCATGTTTTTAAATTAACATAACAACATATTATTATATAGGGGATACTGGTGTTATTATATTTTTTTAGTTTAAAAGGATTTTAATGTGGTGGAAGAAAAAATAAAGCAAATACGCACGTTTAAGAATTTTACTTCTTCGGAGAGACTCTTTAGGTTTATACCTGAAGATTTATTAGGAGTGATTCCTAATAAAACCAAGGCCTCTAGGGATGTGGGTAGGGAGGGAAGATATTTTGGTAGGGATTGTCTTAACCAAAGGGTTTTGGAAGTGTGAAGAGTAGAGGAGAGGGGTGACCTTTTATAAGTGGGGGGAGGACACACATGGAATTTTTGAAAAGATAAAGTGATAACCACATTTTTCTCATGCCACAAGCCTTCAAAATGAGTCATTATTGAAAATTATAGGTTATAAGGTTTAAATATTACCATTAAATGGGTTTTGGACAAGTTTTAGGTCATTTTTAACCCTTATCTTCATAATTTAACCCCTCGGTAAACTCATTTTTACTTTAAATGCGGTAACTATTTTTTACTAATTCCACTATTCATTATGGTCAAAAATAAAGTTAAAATTATTAGATAATATAAATTTTTCTGATTCAAAATATGAAATCCATTTTTCAAAATGATTCATTATTGAAAATTATAGGTTATGGTTAAAAAGTTTTTTCTATCATAATTTAATATTGAATTGATTATATTTACCTATATTAGTTAAATTTTAATATAATTGAAATAATTTTACTTTAAAACCAATTTATAATATAATTTAACCTTGTAAATAATTTAAATGAAAAGACATTTTTCAATAAAAATTAGTATTTTCACTATTCATTAAAAAAATTAATCTTTTCAGAAAATTTTCAAAAATTCACCCAAAGATAATTTTTAAATGTATATTTAAAAAAAGAGGTTTATTTTGTCAAATAAATTTACTAAAATTGGTAAAATTAATTTTAAATTATCTGTGAAAAGCGTGATTAATCCCCCTTTTATAAAAATATAGTTTTTTTAGGAAACATTTCTCTCTTTCAAATGGTTCTTATTTTATTTATAATCAACAAATAACCATTTAATTTATTTTATACTTATGTAAACCATATAATTTTTATAATTTAGTTATACCTATTCATACCCACCAACTTAATGGCTAAGTTATAATAATTGTGTTTAAATAATAATAGTTTAATAGAGTATCACGTTTCGTTCAAACCCGATGTTCTGTGCATTGTAAGCTATCAAAGAGATTGAATTTATTTAAAAATAAATATATTGTAAAGTATTATGGTGTTACATTATATTATAATATTGATGTTGTGTGTCATACCCAATATCAAATATGATGTTCTTCTTAAAATATTTGGGTGTTACACCTAGTTACAACCCAAAGATCACATGTGGATGAAATTAAACAAAAAAACTTAATAAAACCAGTACCTTATTAGATTTGAAGACACAAGCATGTTACGATCATCACTGATGATCTATCCTTGAAGGAACCGATGTAGTGTCCCTCTAGATCATCCACACACACTTCAAGAGTTTTCCAGAGTGTTGATAGTTAGATTCTAGGTGCTAGATCAGAAAACCGATGAATCTTTCAACATCCCGATGACTGTGGTAGCACCGCTTCTTGGATCCAGGAAGAAAAATTGGATTGGGATGCTTGGAGGGACCCCTTCCCACTCCAGGATGCATGATATAAGGGAGGGAAACTTTGAAATTTGAGTTAGTGAATATGACTCTAAATTTGGTCTTCTCTTGACTTATATAGCTAGGTTAAACTTACATAAATTATACATTGGCCCCTGAATATGTTTAACCTTGTTAATAATCCCTAAATAAAATCCTATGACCTATTAACTGTATCATAAATGCCATTTATATTTTATCACCTGTAACCTAAAATAAATGTTATGATAAAATATAAGTCACTAAATTAACTTTATTATCCCACAAATATCATACAAACCTTGAATATTAAATATTCATTCATAAAATATTTTTCCTCATATTCACTAAATAACTTGTGAATACTATAAATAAATAAATTCAATACGAATTATTCTTAACTTGAATAATATGAATTTATTTATCACTTGGAAATCGTTCATTCTCGTACATAAGACGATCCCCGACATGGGGCCTACCATGTCCTAAACTTCTATTCACCAGACCATTAGTGGATTCTAGTAAATTATTATGGCCCTTAAGAAGATAAAATTTAGTCATAAAAATGATAACTTTTCCTAAGAACGATTTCCATGAAGCAGAGGGTTATGTACGAGAACCTTGAATATTAGGCATGTTTGAATTAATTATGAAATTAATTAATATTTAAATTATAAAATGATGGGATGTTATGGTTTATGTCCATGAAGCGACACCCCCATTCCCAAAGCGATCGATCATCAAAGGTTTTAACCCTCCGCATATCACTTTTGTGATACAAGTATCCAACGTTGACACCCTATGCATCTTCAATATCCCAATGTGGATGTCAGGATCCTTTTTGATCATGCATATCCTACACAGTTTCCTCTTTTCCACATGGTCATCTATTTTGGGAAGTAGTTATCTATGGTTTTATATAAATACTCCATACACACCTCAAAATAAAAATAAGAGATAATGAGAGGGTTATATTCCTTTTGAGTATAAAATCCATATCACCCCCACCAAGATATATTTCCTATGAAACTCAAACTCATATCTTCATTCGTTCATACCCCTATCAAACTCAACATAAAAACTCATAACCGTACTAGGTTATAATCCTTATGATTCATACCCTCACTTGATTATTCCCCCAATTAAACTAAATTTAATTCGTATATCCATATTCTATTTTCTTCTATTCCTAATAATGAGTACTTCAATTTTGTCAAGAATTTTCATAGATCTAACTTGAGTGGAACCAAAATTTAGAGAAGTAATTTAGTAAAGTAATCCCTTAAAAGTAGTTATATTATAGTGAATCTTTATTCTTATTCTATATTCTCATGAATTTCTATATTATTCCTTTTTAATTTTACATAGATAAAGTATGTCATACCTTTTTATTTAACCGATTATATTTTTAATTCTCTATAATCTTCATTAGTGGTGATGAAGGCATGACAATCTTCCTATTCATCAACTTGATTCACCTCTTTCATCAGGAAAAATTGGACTTTCTCCTCTATAATTTTAAAAATCAACTATTCTTGATTAAAATTAATAAACAACTTCCCCATGGATATAAAATTTCATCCAATGATTATTAGTAATTATCATTGTTCCACAATTTCTAGAATTATAATATCAAAGGGAATGATCAATTTCCCTACATAGACTATGAAATCATCCTAAATTCCAATGAAATACTCAATGGGCCGGTCCTATAGTTAAATAATAACATCTATTATATTTGTATTACTTTTCTTGAAAATATTTAGTGTCATAGGCTGGATAGCCCCTATAAATCAAAAAGTTCATTTTAGAAAGTTCAAGCCCTAATATTCTATGGAATAGAAAAGGTGAACAGATCTTGAAGTTTTAGTGGAATATTTAATTAAATAATAACTAAGAAATAATCTCTTATAAAAATCACTCATATATCTTCCAATTTATTTTTATTATAAATGAGTTCCTTATTGAACTTGGCACATGATGAAATTTTTGAGATTTCAATGGAGAATGGGATGTTGATGTACTATTACTCAAACATTTCCATTAACTTTTTATATTTCTCTTAATTCATTCCATGGATCATCCTCTTTATAAAGGGATTATGTGTCATTTACGGATATACTTTGGTTTGATTTGATGTGTTCTTTTCAATCCTTGCTACATCATCTTATTTTTACCATCTTTCTTATATACCACGTTTCGTTTCTTTTTATTTATCCTTCATATTTTCTTTATATTTAAATGATTGTTGTTTTGAAAGTGTTTCCTTATTATACTTATGCCTATATGAGTTCTTGTGAGGAATAAATGGAATTTTCCAAGTGGTTTTATCCCTTTTTATGGAATGATATTAGATGAAAAGTGTTTGGTAAAAGAATGATTTTGGTTTTAAAATCAGTGGTAATCGCCGACTTGATGTTTTAAAAATTATTTTTATGTTAATTGGATTTAAAACCAAGAGTTTGAGTGATTTGAAAGTGTAAAAAATGTTGGAAAATGTTGTTTTATTTTAAAGTGGTGAGTTAACCCTTGTGGTCTATATTTAAAACCACTTTTTTTAGCCTTGGTTAATTTTTATATCAAAGTGTTGGGGTGTTTAATCTAAATGCGATGGATTATTTCAAACGGGCATGTTTTACCATGTGGATTGGATTTTGAAACTTATTATGTCTTTGAATGTTTTTTAATGTTTTTTTAAAGGGTAGTGTAAATTATCATTTTAGTTTCAAATGTGTTTGGATAAAATTGGTTCAAATAGTAGATTATGATGGATTTTATAAATGATAAAATTACTTGGAATTCGAAGTATGTTTTTAAAAGAGAAGGATCATTTGAAATTTTATAAAAAATGAGTTTTCATAAAAGGTGTGATACCCTCTTAAGACCCTTTGATTCTTGTATGACCATTGTAGCTTGTGATCCCATGTGAGGAAATTTATTATTGAAGACCTAGTTTGATGGGACTTCTAGGGGTTTGGATAGGTTTAGTAGTGAAAAACTAGTTTCCTAATCTCTAGTTCAAGTCCTTTTATTAATACAACCCTATGATGATGTCCATGAAGCTATAATCCTTTTTAATATTGTTTAGGGGTTTTATCTATCTTCTTCTATTATATCCCCTTCTATTTATATTATTGTTTGAAACATATTTTCTTGTTATTTTACCCATATCGTGTAACTTGACATAGTGGTGCTTGACTGTGTGCTTTATTCATTCTTTGTACGGTTTTCTTTTCAGATTTTTTGAAAAGGGATTGTGAAAGGTTTTTAAAGAAGGGAAAAAAAAGGAAAGCATGATTTTGAAGTGTTTTCAAACTATTTTAATAGCACATTTGAAAAGTGTTATCAAATGAGAAAATTTATAATGGTTTGTATTTGAAACTCCAATAATGTGTGAGTTTTGAAAATGGGGTTTTAGGCCACCATGCCTAGTTTTATAGAAATTTTTGGTTTTCAAACATACTTTAGAAAAATTTATGATAGTTGGAAACCTCTTTGAGTTTTGAAATGTGTATTTAAAAAATAGATGTTTATGAAATAGTTTAAATTCATATTTTAAAAAGGTGATTTGACTAAGAGGTATTGGATGAGGAAAATGTTTTCTAAGTCATTGTTTTCATTTAATTAAAATCATATAAAAAGGGATTTAACACACTTTTATGTGTTACTACTTATTTGGTAAAAATTTATAGAAATTTTTTACTTTTATAATGTATTACAAAATATATTTTTTAGGATGTAATGAGAAAGTGATCTCTTATATTTGGTAGGTTGTGCTTACCTACTGGAATTTTAGATTGCGCTTATATTTTATAGGTTCCAATTTGTTCTGGATTGTTTCACTTTCTTTGGATCTTTTGAGAGGGATATATGATTGGATGGTGGCCCTAGTTGAAGATATTTTGTGTATTTATTTTGTTAAATATTAATATTACCAAGTCAAATAGGATGAATATGAATAAATAATGGATGAATGTCAATCATCTGACAAGAGTATGAAGATGGAGTGAAAGAGTTCATCAAGTTTACAAAAGATCATGCATGTCACCCTTCTTAAATCCGTTTTCTATGTTTACACTATTGTTACTCAAGAATAATTAGTCTAGAGGAGTCAGAACAACACTTTCTATGTCATGGAATAGATTAGAGTTATAAATTTTGGAATAAACATGGGGAAAAAGGTGAATGTAACTAATAGCTGGGATAAAAATATGTTTTATGGATCATCTGATATGATTACAAGTGTGAGCAATGAAGAAGACCATATCGAGGATGTGATTACATATATGAATAATAATGAAGATCGTATTGAGGAAATGATAGGGACAATTGAATATGAACTTTTTGATTGCCCAAATTTGTTTGAGAAGTAAAAGGGTTGTGAAAAGATGTCATTGTATGCTGGTTTCACTAAATATACAACATTTTCACCCATACTAAAGCTGTATAATTTGAAATCAGTAAATAGATGGAGTGACTATAGTTTTATAGAACTACTTTCTCTCTTGAATGACATACTCCCATAAGATAATAAGCTCTCTATCCGAACATACGATGTCAAATGAATACTACGCTCGATGGGTATGATCTTTGAAAGAAAAAATATTTGCTTAAATGACTGTATATTGTTTTTCAAGGACCATAAATCACATATAGAATTCCCAAATTGTGGCGCTTCTCAATACAAGAAAGATGAATCTGGTCCTATGAAATCCTTATGGTACTTTCCTATCATTCCAAGGTTTAGGTGCCTATATGGAAGTGAGGAGATTGCAGGGCAATTAATGTGACACACAGATACAAGAAAAAATGATGGGAAACTGACTCACCAGGAAGACTATCCTCAATTGAAGAGAATTGATAATGAGTATCCTGAATTTGAAAATGAACCGAAAAACCTTCATCTTGCATTATCAATAGTTGGTGTGAATTATTTTGGTTTTAAAAGCATCACTCACAATACATGGCCGATCATGTTGGTAAATTATAACTTTCCACCATGGTTATGCATGAAATGAAAATAAATCATGTTATCTATGATTATATTAGGACTAAAACATCCGGGTAATGATATTGATATTTATTTGGATCCATTTATTGAGGATTTAAAATTATTATGGTATTCAAGTGTTACGTTGTGTGATGCTTATAGAAATGAAGATTTCACATTGAGATCCATGTTGTATGGGGTGATAAATGAATTTATTTATTATAGAAAAATTTCAAGATATAGAATTAAAGGAACACAATGGTGTCCCATTTACGAACAATGTGCATAGTCAATCAAGTTGAAACATTCATAAAAAACTACGTGTCTAGGACATCGTAGATTTCTACCCTGACAGTATAAGTACCAATCTTAGATGAAATCATTTGATGGAAGTTCAAAAGAATGTACAAAACCATATTCACTAAAAGGTGATCAACTATTTGAGAAAGTAAAATATGTGGAAACTACTTTTGGTAAACTGTTTTCGAAAAACCTTACAAAAACTAGTTAAAAAAAGAGATCATTTTTTTGAATTACCATACTGGAATTTTCTGTATGTTAGAAATTTTCTTGATGTTATTCATGTTGAAAAAAATGTATGAGATAGTTTCATCGACACATTGCTAAATGCACCTGGAAAAACAAATTATGGAATTAAGGCTAGGTTGGATATGGTTCACATGGGAATACGAGAAGAGTTGGCACCAGAGATGGGTGAAAAATGAACTTTTCTTCCCCCAACTTCTTATACTCTTTCCAGGAATGAGAGATATCAGTTTTACAACTTCTTTAATAACATAAAGGTTCTATATGGGTGTTCATCAAATATCAAAAATATCATGTAAATGATGATTTAAAGTTTAAGGGTCTTAAATCACATGAATTCCATGTTTTGATTCAAGATCTAATTCCTATAGTTTTACGTTGCATTTTTCCAAAGAATGTCTATCATACATAAACCAAGCTATGTTTCTTCTTAAAATCTATATGCAATAAAGTTATCGACCCATCAAAACTGTCGACTATGGAAAGAGAAATTTTCGTTATATTATGTGAATTGGAAATTTTCTTCCTGCCAAAATTCTTTTATATGATGGTTCATTTTATGGTTCAATTAGTGAGATATATTTGGTTATGTGGTCCTATACACTATATATGGATGTACCTCATTGAATATTATATTATGATTTTGAAAGGTTATATCAAAAATTGAAGTTATCCAGAGGGTTGTATTATATATATTATTGAGGAAACTGTTGAATTCTGTACCAAATACCTATCCGACGTGGAAAGAAATGGTATACCAAAATCTCGTCACACTGGGAAGCTTTTGGGTGAAGGAATTTCTAGAAGTTTTTTTATCACAATAAATATTACAGATGAAGAGCATGACCACCTTTACGTTTTTCATAACATTTTAGAGGTTTCCTCATATGTTGAAACCCACAAATAAATTCTTAGGAATTTGAATATATCATGGGATGAAATATGGATATCAAATACACATAATCAATAGTTTATAGGATGGTTTCAGGACCATATTTTTAAGGATTCAGATAAAAATCCAAATTCAATTTCAGAACAACTTTGACGGCTAGCCCGAGGAATAAATGTGTATGTATTATCTTACAATAGTTATGTAATTAATGGTTATACGTTTTATACAAATAAGCATGATAAAGACAGTACCATGAAAAATAGTGGAGTTACAATTGTGTTTAAAGCGATTCATGTTTCTGGTACTAAGGATAGAAATATAATTTATGTGAATATGTCATACTTTCGCATAATCAAACAAATATGAGAGTTGGATTATACAACATTACAAGTGCCGATTTTCAATGCAAGTGGGTTAATAATAGGAGTACTATTAAAATAGATGAATTTGGATTCATGAAAGTTGATTTTAGTAAGGAAGGGTACAAATATATACCATTTATAATGGAATAAAAGGCAATACAAGTATTTTTTGTTCCAAATCCTACACATCAAAAATGTTCAATTGTTCATTTATTGACCAAAACCACTGAATGATCAAATAAAAATTAAACTAAGGATGAACCTTTAATTAGGATGTTGTAATCATTTCATAGAATTCCCAATGTAGCCGACATTTTTTATGTCATAGGATACTACAATGAAAATATTTGGATAGTCGATAGAGGGGTCAAATCCCTTCATCCTTTAAAAAAAGAGTTCAATAATTAGGTTATATATATTTTTTAATATACATTGTGTTGCCTCATGTTATTATTTATTCGCTGCTTCATTTATGTAATCTAAATTAAATGTTAAAACACTTCTCCAGATAATGACTCATACACATGTTGGTGATCCCAATCATGATGAATAATAGGTATCTCAACGTGATGATGCTCGCAGTGTAGAGGAACAATAACCTTCTGCATGTGCTAGTGCTCCTAATTTTGAGGACCAATAGGTTTTTCAACCTATTTATTCTCCCAGTGTAGAGGTAAAACATCCATATGCACATGATAATACTATCATTGCAGAGGAAAAACATATTGGTGATGTTTAATCTAAGGAAATGGTAGGTGATGAAGGACCAATGATATAGAAAAAATAGGAGCATCGTAGTTTGATGGTGTTAACAAAAATCATTAAGGTGAAAATAAAAGGCATCAAATATGGGGTCAGATGGAATGTGTTGGGAAAACATGTTAACCCCAAAAAGTCCATGTTCTATAGTTACATTGGAATCATCACTCAAAAACACATGCCAATTGATGTAGATTAGTGTTACTATGTTGTACCCACACTTAATACATTGATGTGGGAAGAGATTATAGTGACATTATGATGTCATTTCTTTATTTTTCAAAAAAATAAAATAACAAAATATTGACTTACTCTTCATCACCCCTTGAAGAGTGAATTTATAGTAGATAAATCCCATAATAAATATGTATTAATTCTTTCTCAAATGATTTATAGAGGCTTTCAAACAATTTTAATGAGACATCATCTTAAAGATACTGAAGGGAAAATAAACATGCACCTACCTCTTATGTATTCACACTTGATAACCTAAGAAGCATGGGATTAATTTATTGGCCATCATACATACATGTATTTTCAGGTACATTTTGGCTAGTAATACATTGTTTGACAATACGTGCATTCATCACTTTTATTGACAATTTTTTATTTATGAAACAATAACTGAGTGCTTAAAATAAGGAATGGGTAGTAAAACCAATAGACCCCTACCGTATAACAAGAAAATTGCTATTAAATAAAAATGTTTCTTTTAATATTTTATATCTAACATAGTCACAGGAATCAGAAACACCTGTACCGGATGAACACCTACTGTTAGTGGCCTTGAAGTGGCCAGAACAGTATGGCCGCGTCAGAGGTGCGGGTTTTGGGGCGACACCCTAAACATATTTTGAGAAAAAAACAAGAGGAAGATAAAGTAAAAGAAATGAAGAAGATAAAAGAAATAATAGATACCCTTTAAGAAAGATTCC
Source organism: Viscum album (assembly GCA_963277665.1). Classification (NCBI taxonomy): domain Eukaryota; kingdom Viridiplantae; phylum Streptophyta; class Magnoliopsida; order Santalales; family Viscaceae; genus Viscum; species Viscum album. Next base: position 645,063,826 of record OY728135.1, on the reverse strand, counting down.
AATGGTATAGAGAGTTTCTAACAAATTTAATGGGGGGGGGGAGAAAAGAGAAGTAAAAAATCAAGAAAAACCATTGCGTGAAGATCCCCTCACACCCCCACCATCTCTGAGGTGAACCATTCCCCTCAAAGAGATGTTTTAGTCTTGGTAATCAATATTCTAATAATTATTTCTATGAAATCTGAATTAGACAGACACTTATACCTTTCCTGTACTGATATTTTATAGGTTGAAAATGACTGTGATTTATATCTATCAACATTCACCCATCATCTTGTACTGAGGGCTATGGTGTTCAATATCCAAGACAACACTCTAAACAACAAGCCACTTCCAATAGGTCATGTGAGAGTGGTGATTAGAATAGCTCATGAGCCTATCACCGAGCAACCTATTCCATTAGATGATGAATATATTCTTATGGTTGACCGAGATTTTAGAACATTCATCACATGGCCATCACATTTTGTAAAAAAACATGTCAACAAGGAGGTATTCATTTCCAATTTATTTTTCAAGATAAAACTTTAACAATTAATGAAAAAAGGTTTGAAACGATGAATGTTATTACAAATGGACAAAGGTAAGGCGTGAAATAAAAGATCGACTCAAAACCATCTAAAGGATCGACGGACCGATTGATTTTTTTAAAGAACCTTTAACCTGCCTATTTCGTATCTAAATTTACTAACATTAAAGGTTCATGTGGATACGAATGGTATTAGTCACATAGTTGATTTTGAAGAAAATATGTATAGAGAGGAATGTGAAGACTACATTGGCGTTGAGAATGTAAATGAAATCCTTGACTATGATTGGCTAGGCACCTCAGTTGTAAATTTATACATGAGGTATGTTTTCATGATTTTATTTCCAAAAGCTAATATACTATGTTAATTATGATTAAATATATTTCATATTTTTGGAAGGCATATATATCAAAAAAATTGAAGGGATTTTCCCATGAAAACATTTTTGGACTCATTAGCCCTCACACCACCTCTACAAAACAAACAAAAATAAAATCCAAAAAAGGATGAAGTAGTGGCAGGCCTGGTCAAATAATTTGAAAGAAAACTTTAGATGACATACTCTTCTTAATACCAACATTATATGGGTAAAAATTTACAATTTATTCATATTAAATATATTTTCATTTCTTTCATTACTTATTCCTTTTTTTTTGTTTTTAGGTAACATTGGATGCTCATTACGGTCAATTTGGATGCTCCAAAGATTTATTTCCTAGATTCATTGTATGGATACACAACAAACCGACTACACATGATGATGTTTGTAAATTTGAAATATGATACATCCAAAGTTTTAGAACTAAACATCAAGTTATATAATTTATATTATCTTTTAATGAGGGTTATATTATGATAGGGTGGTGCATCAATATTGCAAAAAACAAGGAATGAGGTTAGGGAATAAGCACAAGGACCCTGACATGTTCTACAACTGGACAAGTATCAGAGTATATATAATAAGATTTCACTATACAAACACATATCAAAACAAATTACTTATTATCCTCAATATTTCTACAGTTTCTGAAAAAAACAAATGGACAATATTGTGGTTATTATGTTTGTAAATTTATGATAGAGATCGTATTCCATGAACAAACTAGAATCTCAGGAGAGGTATTTTTAAATTTAATTACTATTTAATTTAAAATATTTATTAATCCTTCGTATATTTATATTTTTTCAGTACTACTATGACAGTAAAAAAGAATCATATTCACCAGAAAATATATATTTTCTTAGAAATGAATGAGAAGTATACCTGATGGAAGAATTTACACAAATAGCATGAAGATGTGACTTCTATAGAATTAGTTTATTTTTTCATATTTATGTTTAATTTACTTCTTTTTAGTATTACTCACAGAAGAATTTTTTTCTTATACAGGTGGACTCCTTTCATATTTATAGGTCAAGAATATATACAACCATCATGAAAAGGTGAATTCCTACTACTTTTTAATTAATTTTTTCATCATTTTATCTATTATTTGTAAGTTATTTTCCCTATCATATTTATTTAAAACTTATTTAGTTATTTTCATTGATCTTTTGTGTAATGCCCCGAAACCAATTACCCAGAGTCGGTGAATTATTTTAATACATTGGAATGACATAAGGAAACAAGTCCTGAAAGACCGATCAGTTTAGAAGTCTTGGAAACATGATACATATATAAGTTCAACATTACAACTTGAAAAGAAATAAAACACTAATTTATTCCATTAAAAACATCCAAGCCTCCTACATTATGCTTGAAAGTCACACATAACTAAATTCTTCATATCCTAGGAAAATGAAACATAAGAAAGGGGTGAGCTCAAACGCCCAGTACAGTAAGAAATATAGCAGAAGATAACATAAACATTAGGCATGGTGAATAATTGAAAACACATGCCTTTAAAAATAATAAACATGAAAACTTTATGGTAGAAATATGAGCTGAGTAAATAATTCCACAATAAAACATAGTCATGGGTCTTCTACTAGTCGAATAACCACATAAACCGTCAATTTTATTTTCATAACAAGGGAATGTATAATGCGGGACATTCTAAAACATTTTGTCAAGGCCTCATCCAAGACATATAAAAATGATTAAGGCCTCGAACAAAACCATATATCAAATTGGGAAAAGGCCTCATCCAATTACCCATCAAATTGTATCATGAGACCCACCGATGCATCAAGGTGCTATAGTGGGATCCACCCATCACTTACTAAGTCCAATACATTCCTCATATGAAAAGGATGAAACATAACATAAACATTCATATTAAAACTAGCATACAAAATGTCAATAATTTAATCATAAACCATGAATGGTATAAAAATAACATACCCACAGTCAAACAGATCACAAAACCTTAAATACAATATGGAAGATTTGTATCGTAATAAACTTACTTCAAACAAGTGTAAAATTTATCAAAGGATGTTGACATAGATGAAATTAAAACTATTTGAGAGAAATATATCTTTCTATTTTGAAATCATTTAAGAGTCACATAATTATAAAATAAAACATTCATTTTTGAAAATATTCTTATAATCTTGTAAGGGAAGCTTTGACGATGTTATAATGGTGGAAAATAGGCACACCTACTATATAAGTTAAAAAAAGACATTCTTACCTTAATTTTGTCGAAAAGGTCATAAAGTACCTTGTTTAGAAAATGATGGAAAGATTCATTTCAAAATATATAAGGTCAAATAAGGGTATAAATGACCATAAACCATTGTCTAGTAAATAGTAAAAAAGTTTTGAAATACATTTTTATGAAAACAAGGATTTGGATTATAAAGAGGTCCAAGTAGATACTTACGTATTAACAACCTCAGATAAGTAAAGAGATTGTAAAATTAACCCTTACCTTGTACTTTTCCTTAGTCAATGGTATGTTAAAATCCTTTATAATAGTTAAATCATTATTATTAAATTATACAAGAACTATATACATAAATATGATATCATATATGATCCTATAATATTTCTTTGTTAATAATATTTCAGTAGTATCATCATTTCGGGTGCTAACTGATTCGTTTTCCTTTATATGCTTGGTTACGTAAGACATGTTTGTTATGGATAGGATTTATTTGATTAATATATAGAATTATATTAAGTTCTTAAAATTTATTTTTAATCATAAAATGAAAATTATTCTTGAATGATTACAATGGGGAATGAATCTCATCGTGTTCATAGAGACGGTAATCCATACGTACGCACGAGTGACAATATCATTATATTGATGGTGAAATCATATGTAATTGGATGAAATATCATATATAAAAAATCATTAACATGTTATATTTATCATTTAAATCAGTTATACTCATTATTATACCTATCCAAATAATGAAGTGTTTGAATAAAAAACTGCACCACGACGTGGAGACGGTAAGCCGTACGTACGCACGTATGGTGACTTTGTCATTTATAGGATGGATAGAATAAATAATATGGTTGTACCATATTTATAATAAAATCATAGTATGTAGAAGGTACTAGAGATATTATTTTGGTATTGAAACAACAAAGAAAGAGGATGTGGAAGAAGAAAAGAACTTGAAAGAGGGTGGTGAAATTATTACCCCTTCTTCAAGTGTTTCCGTTTGAGTTGATCAAAAGAGCTCCTTAGGTTGGATTTCAGATCAAAGAAAGGACTCTAGGTCGAAGTGAGGGTATTTGGAAAGATATTTGAGTAGGGGTTGGCCAATCCAAATAGATTTGGAGGTGTGATTTTGAGATAAGAGGAAGTGCCCTTTTATAAGAAAGGTGAGGGTCACTTTAGGAAAAGTTTGAAATATTATTTTCTTATAAAATTATTTTCGGTTTCTAATGGCTCAAAATTGATTTATTTAGAATCTAAGGGGGAGATGGGTCGAAATAATCTCAACCAATATGTTTTAGAGAAGTTTAGATCACCATATTAAACCTATCTTTTAGATTTAACTCAAAGTTAAAAAGTTTAACTTTTACAATGTATTCTTGTATTATTATAATAAATGGTTAATAAACTTACTATAAAATACCAAGAGAACCCCAAGTGGTTAATTAATGACATATTAATCATTATATAAGTCCTTTGGCTGAAACTTAAATTTTTAGTAATATTATATCATTTAATAATATAATATTTGTTTTAAAAACTAATTTATGTCAATTATGACACTATTTAGTATTTGGTTTTTGTGAAAGCCATCACAACTTGATTACTTCGAAAAAATACATAATCAAGCCTAAAATGTCATATTCACCTATAAAATTCGTGTATGGCATCAAAACTTTCAAATTCTATTTATTTTAATATTTATAATATCAATTATTTTAGTATTTCATTAAGAAGGTAATTATTGCATCATCATTGTGTCATAAATAAATTTAATTATTTAATGTCTAAAAATTATAAATAAAGCTCCATTATGTAGGAAATATTTTTATATTTATAATGAATAATTATAGTCTAATTTATCTTATGTATAACCCTATATTAAAAATGGCTTAGTTATTAAACTTTGAATTTAACACTTTTAACTCTTCTTTAAATAAAATAATAATAAATATCCTAATCTATTCCAAGTGGACCTAAAGAATCATATTTTTGTTCTAAGGTTGATTTTGGTCTAAATACACTTATCCAATAGAATTATGACATGTGTTAGGGTAATAATAATATCATTTTTACCTTTAATTACCCTATTTACTTTTAACCGTGGTAAATAAAAGTAAAAATTACTATTCACAAAAACTTATTTTCATATTATTGAACCAAATTTTACTTAATGATATTAACTGTGTCTCTCGTATTTTTTAAATTCAACTCACAAAAGTGGCAAAATTTAGTTTTATGCAAATTTGCTAACGTGCCTAGAAGGTGGGTAAAAGACGATAAAAAGTTCAATAAAATTTTATACATGTAATCTTATTATAAAATGGCTCTAATTAATTACATTGAAATTATATAGATATTATGTATCTATTTTTTCTTAAAATAAATTTAAATAAAATAAATAATTATTTAAATAAAAAGTCGGTTTTAAATAATAACGCAGTGTTTTTCACTATTGATCAAAAATTGAAAGTTTTCAGAAAAATACCATAATTCACCCTAAGCTAATTTTGATATTAAAAATTCAAAAATAAAGTTTATTTTACAAAATTAATAACATATAAGTTTCATTTATTAATTTAAAATTAATTCCTATTGTCAAAACCAAAAAGCTGATTTTTTAAAAGTAAAAACTATCAAAATATTGATATTTGTTTTTGTCCAATTTATATGTGAAATTACTTACAATCACCTAAATTTTATTAAATGATAAAAATATAATCTAATTATACTTCAAAACCATTCAAATGTATAATTTAACACTATAAATTATTTTGATTAAAAAAGTTGTTTTTAATTAAAATTTAGCATCTTTCACTATTCATCAAAATATGAAAGTTATCATAAAAATACCAAAAATTTATCCAAACTAAATTCTTTATGTCCCAATTATAAATAAGAATTTTATTTTATCAAATTTAATATAAAGGTGTCAAATATTTCATTTAAAAAAGGTTTACCATTAATAGGAGGTAAAATTGCATTTTTTGAAAAATATTTCCTTTATCTGAAAAATTGAATTTGTTCTTATATTATGTCTAAGAAACACATAATATGAATGTTAAAATTATATAGAATATATAAGATTCAAAATATAGTTAATACTATTTATAACCTCTTTTTGAACGACTAGTTTGGTAATTTATGGTGCGCTAGAACTCAGTATTGCGTGTAGCACAAGCTATTGAATTACTTTAATAAGATAACGTACTATGAAATATTGGGGTGTTACATTCTACCCTCCTTAAATAAATTGAGTCCTTGCAATTTGAAATTGTTCTTTGAAAATAAAAGGTTAAAAAAAATACCTTTTTGGAAAACCCACATATGAAATTGGGTTAATAAAATTTAGTCTTAATAAGAGGGAAAGGGAAATGAAAAGGTCACCACCAAATTAGGATTTTTGAATAAGATAACATTGGTGGAAATTATAATTAGAAGAAAAATATAAATATTTATAGGGAGTGATTGAGGTCATCAATCACAAACAAATGAATGGAAAATTGATGGCCTCAAAGACATAAATCTATGATGATTAAAATATCATCAGTTCAAAAAAACATAAGGTATTAGGATAATTTTTTTGGGTTTTAATATCCTTTCCCTAAAGTTTAAGAATTAATTTATTTATATAATAAGAAAAAAGAATAATTGACAAGTAGAGTTTTATCCTTTAACTAATTTCTCCCACAAACTCATCTTTCACTCCAAAAGATTATAGAACTCAAAAATATTCTATTTATCCTAATCGTATAGGGTTTTAAAAAAATGAATTTATAATTCATCTATCAGATCATTTAAAGAAAAAAGACATTATAAAAACCAGGACATCATGTGGGCCAGTGGTAGGTGATGCACCCTTGTCACCCTTCGATTGCGGGTTCAAGTCTCACGGCCTTACCGGACACGACAGGTTGCCGCCCGACCTCCGGGTTGTCCTTTTTATAACAATCCAAAAATAATGTTAAGAGATGTTTTAACCTTAAAAAATAGTATCTAATGTCCAACTTAATTCCTTCCAACCTTTAGACTTATCCAAAATACTTCTGTCTAAACTCACTGACCAAAATTTATAAGGAAGGTAAACATTTTGAAGATCTCTTTTTCCACATAATAACATGTGAATACCTTCATCATGTATTCTCTTAAAACATGGTAATACCCTTAATTACCATAAAACCTTATTGATTAAATTCATTCTCCCTTATTCCTTATAAAATACTGGATATACTCCTTATATACAAAATTTTTGAATACTCCAACAATGATGGAATAAACAAACCATTAATCTGGTCCAAGGTAGTCAAGAATATCCAATATAATATATCCAAATCAACCATATCTTATTCCAAAATCACTACCTCAGTATTAGTACCATATTAAGGTTTATCTTTCCTTCAACCATGTATTTTACAAAAAGTTTAACCTGCTATTGAGTCACTTTTCTTAGTACCATATAATCTCAAATCCTTAATAAAATAGTACTACAGTACAATCCTTATTTATTTCCATAATTCATATAACCAGTATATCATTGATACAACACTCAAATGAAATTATTCTTTAATAAAAACATAAGAATACTAGTCATTCCTCTTAATCTATGGTAGTATTATAACTTTATTATTATCCAATAGCATCATTTGGGGCATACTTTGATGATTTAGACATTGATTCACGCAGTGTCCCAACTCCTTGCAGATGAAGCATTGAACATTTGAAACCTTTTTACTACCCTTAAAATCACATACTTGGTGTCCTTTTTTCTCCACACTTATAAAAAAATCCCATTCCATTCAAGAATTTACCAAGGTGATTCTTTCCACAGTTATCACATATGAAAAAAATCCTTCTTTCCCCTGTTCCCTTTATCCATCTTTCTCTCACCATCCTTTTCTTCTCTTGCTTCCCTTCAAGCCATAGGACTCAGATAATTCTTTACTTATCTTATTAACACATGATATTATTTCTTCATATGATGAGAATACATGGGAGACTATTTCCCTTCTAAATGTTGGCTTAATACCATGAAATATATGATCCTTTTTACTCTTTGGATCATGTGTATTGCTGGAGTCCGCATTCCTTCTAGTGGGTGCCATTTATAAACAATATCATACAATAGGTTAGTTTATGAATCACAATGCATAATTTTAAACTTGTAAAATACCTAAAATAAATTGAAAATATTATGCATATAATCTATAATAAAAAAATGTTTCCTTTAAGGAAGTATTTAATCCTAAATTCTTTATAATGGCTTGTAAAGAAAATGTGAATTATCCTAAGAATATCCCTCAGAAGTGTAGTAACCAAGAGTGTAGCAAGACCCATTGTCGTGTACCAGGACACCTCGGGTCAAGCCCGAAACTCCTTATTGGAGTTTTCACTCCTAGGTACATCTGTGCCAGAGTCGCCTCTACCTGCTCGTATCCAGAAAGGGATGTATTTCTTGGAAAATACACAAAATCTCCACATTACCAAAATTATAGGAAGTTCTTCTATACTAATCCTCAAATTATATCTTAGGGTAATGTTCTCTAATAAGAGTTTTATCTAAATCTATTTCCATGGTTTTTGGTAAACTTCCTCTGATACCAACTGTAATGCCCCAAACCCAGTTACCTAGATCCGGTGCATTATTTTAATACATTGGAATGATACAAGGAATCAAGTCCCAAAAGACCGATTAGTTTAGCAGTCTTGGAAACAAGATAAATACATAAGTTCAACATTACAACTTGAAAAGAAATAGAACACTAATTTATTCCATTAGAAACATCCAAGACTCTTAGATTATGCCTACAAGTCACTCATAACTAACTTCTTCATAACCTGGGAAAATGAAACATAATAAAGGGGTGAGCTCAAATTCTCATTAAGAGTAAGAAATACAGAGGAAGATAAAATAAACATTAGGCATTGTGAATAATTGAAAACACATGCCTTTACAAATAATAAACATGAACACTTTATGGAAGGAATATGAGCTGAGTAAATAATTCCATAATAAAACATATTCATGGGAATTCTACTAGTCTAATAACCACATGAACCATCAATATTATTTTCATAATGAGGGAATGTATAATGTGGTATATTCTGAAACCGTTTGTCAAGGCCTCGACCAAGACGTCTAAAAATGATTAAGGCCTTGGCCAAAACCATATATCAAATTAGGAAAGGCCTCATCCAATTCCATGTCTAATTGTCTCATGAGACCTATTGATGCACCTAGGATCTATAGTGGTCTCCACCCGTCATTTACTAAGTCCAATAAATTCCTCATATGAAAAGGTTGAAACATAACATAAACATTCGTATTAAAACTAGCATATGAAATGTCAATAATTTAACCACAAACCATGGATGGTATAAAAATAAAAAATCCATAGTAAAACATATCACAAAACCATAAATACAATATGTATGATTTGTATCATAATAAATCAACTTCAAACAAGTGTAAAATTTATCAAAGGATGTTGACATATATGAAATCAAAACTATTTGAGAGAAATATCTCTTTCTATTTTGAAATAATTTAAGAGTCACATAATTATAAAATAAAACATTTATTTTTGAAAAAATTATAATAAGATTTTAAGGGAATCTTAGATGATGTTATAATGGTGAAAAATAGACTTACCCGCCGTATAAGTTAAGAGAACATATTCTTACCTTAATTTTGTCGAAAAGGTCATAAAGTACCTTGTTTGGAAAACAAAAAAAATATTACTTTCAAAACATATAAGGTAAAATAAAGGTATAAATGAATTTAACCCATAGTCAAGTAAATAGTAAAAATGTTTTGAAATAAATTTTTAAAAAAACATGGATGTGGATGATAAAGAGGTCCCAATAGATACTTACGTATTAACAACCTCAGATAAATAAAGAGATTGTAAAATTAACCCTTACCTTTTACTTTTCCTTAGTCGATGATATTTTAACCTCATGTATAATAGTTAAATCATTGGTATTAAATTATACAAGAACTATTTACATAAATATGATATCATATATGATCCTCTAATATTTATTTGTTAATAATATTTCAGTAGTATCATTTTTTCGGGTGTTAACTGATTCATTTTACTTTATATGCTTGGTTACGTAAGCCATTTTTTTTATGGATAGGATATATTTTATTCATATCTAGAATGATATTAAGTTCTAAAACATGATTTTTAATCAAAAAATGAAAATTCTTCTTGAATAATTATGATGGGGAATGAATCTCATCGCGTTCGTGGAGACGGTAATCCGTACGTATGCACGGGTGACAATATCATTATATTGATGGCGAAATCGTATGTAATTGGATGGTATATAATATATAAAAAACATTTAAAATGTTATATTTATGATTTACATCAGTTATACTCATTATTATACCCATCCAAATAATCAAGTGTTCGTATAACAAACTACACCACGATGTGGAGACGGTAAGCCGTACGTACGCACGTATGGTGACTTTTTCATTTATAGGATGGTTAGAATAACGAATATGGTTATACCATATTTATAACAACATCAAATTATGTATAAGGTTATAGATTTATTATTTTGGTATGGAAAAAACAAAGAAAGAGGAAGTGGAAGAAGAAAAGAACTTGAAAGAGGGTGGTGAAATTATTACCTCTTCTTCGTGTGTTTCCTTTTGAGATGATCAAAAGAGCTCCTTAGGTTGAATTTATGATCAAAGTAAGGACTATAGGTCTAATTGAGGGTATTTGGTAGGATATTTGAGCAGGTTTTTGCCAAGACAAATGGATTTGGAGGTGTAATTTTTAGAGAAGGGAAAGTACTCTTTTATAAGAGAGGTTAGAGTCACTTTAAAAAAAGTTTGAAATATTATTTTATTATTAAGTAATATTTGATTTCTAATGGCTCCAAATTGATTTATTTCTACAATAAGGTGGGGATGGGTCAAAATCATCTCAACCAATAGGTTTTAGACTAGTTTAGGTCACCATATTAACCCAATCTTTTAGATTTAACGCTATGGTAAAAAGTTTAACTTTTAAAATGTCCTCTTGTATTATTATAATAAATGATTAATAAAATTACTATAAAATTCCAAGAGAACCACAAGTGGTTCATTAATAAAATATTAATCATTATATAAGTCCTTTGGATGAACTTTAGATTTTTAGGAATATTATATCATTTAATAATATAATTTTTGTTTTAAAAACTAATTTATGTCAATTTTGACACTATTTAGTATTTGGTTTTTGTGAATGTCATCACAACTTGATTACTGCGAAAAAAATACATTTAATCAACCCTAACATGTCATATTCACCTAGAAAATTCGTTTATGGCATAAAAACTTTTATATTATATTTAGTTTAATATTTATAATATCAATTATTTTAATATTTCATTAAGAAAGTAATTACTGCATCATCATTGTGTCATAAATAAATTTAATTATTTAATGTCTAAAAATTATAAATAAAATACAATTATGTAGGAAATATTTGTAGATTTATAATGAATATTTATAGTCGAATTTATCTTATGTATAACCTTATAATAAAGTTGTTTTAGTTATTAAACTTTGAATTTAACACTTTTAACTCTTCTTTAAATAAAATAATAATAAATGTCCTAATCTAATCCAAGTGGACCTAAAGGATCATGTTTTTATTATACGGTTGATTTTGGTCGAAATACACTTATCCAATAGAATTAGGACATGTGTTAGGGTAATAATAATATCATTTTTACATTTAATTACCCTATTTACTTTTAACTGTGGTAAATAAAAGTCAAAGGTTACTATTCACCAAAAATTATTTTCATCTTATTTAACCACATTTTAATTTATGATATTAACCATGTCTCTTGGATTTTTGAAATTCAACTCACTGAAGTGGTAAATTTAAGTTTTATGCAAATTTGCAAATGTGCCAAGAAGGTGGGTAAAAGACGGTAAAAAGTTCAATAAAATTTTATAAATCTATTCTTATTATAAAATGGCTCCAATAAATTAAATTGAACTTATATAAATATTATGTATCTATTTTAAATTAAAACAAATTAAAATAAAATAAATTATTATTTAAATAAAATCAGTTTTAAATAATAACACAGTGTTTTTCACTATTCATTAAAAATTGAAAGTTTTTAGAAAAATACCAAAAATTTACCGTAAAATAATTTTGATATTATGAATTCCAACATGAAGTCTATTTTACCAAATTCAAGAAAAAAAGTTTCATTTATTAATTTAAAATTAATTCCTGTTGTCAAAACCAAAAAGCATATTTTTGTAAAAGTAAAAACTATCAAAATATTGACATTTGTTTATGTCCAGTTTATATGTGAAATTACTTATAATTACCTATATTGTATTAAATTATAAAAATATAATGTAATTATACTTCAAAACCATTCAAATATATAATTTAAAACTATAAATTATTTTTATTAAAAAAGTTGTTTTCAATTAAAATTTAGCATCTTTCACTATTCATAGAAATATGAAAGTTATCAGAAAAACACCAAAAATACATCCAAACTAAATTTTTATGTACTAATTCTAAATAAGAAGTTTATTTTGTCAAATTTAATATAAAGGTGTCAAATATTTCATTTAAAAAAGGTTCACCATTAATAGGCGGTAAAATTGCATTTTTTGAAAAATACTTCCTTTATCTGAAAAATTAAATTTGTTCTTATATTATGTCTAAGAAATATATAATATGGATGTTAAAATTATATAGAGTATATAAGATTCAAAATGCATTTAATACAATTCATAACTATTTTTTGAATGGCTAGTTTGGTTAGTTGTGGTGTACTCGAACTCGGTCTTGCGTGTAGCGCAAGATATTGAATTACTTTAATGAGATAACATAAGATGAAATCTTGGGGTGTTACATTTTTGGAAGAGACAAAATGTTTATTTCTTCCAATTTTACCACACTTTTCATGGATTTTCTTTGTTGAACTACCAATGCTGTAGATTTATTCAATGTTCTTAGCTGAAAAACCTTTCTCGAATCAATATGAAGTGTTGGAAACTCAACAGAGAAAGAAACTAGTAATCATGGTAACATTGGAAGTTAGATTTGTTTTTGGGAACTGTGGAAATGCATGAATCAATGACACCTCAATCCGACACACGGTGTGACCGGTATGACTCCAGGTGTATCTTTTTATTTAAAATTGACATTAATTTTAGTAAAATGGACAATTAACATACTCAAAACTGAAAAAAAAGAATTCAGATTATTTTTATACTTTATGAAAACAATAAATATGTAATTCAGGATGTGTAAGAATCATCCACACTTCAATCCCATGCACGTTGTGACCAGTATGACTAAAAGTGTATATTTTTAGTTTAAAATTGATATTTTACTTCAAAATGTGTCACTAACGTGTTCAAATTGTATTGATAATGCAAGAAATCAATTCATAAATTGTTTGTGATGTGTAAGAATCAGTCTTATGTCAAATCAATATACGATGTCATCAATATGAGTCAATGTGTGTGTTTCCTGTTTAAAACAAACTTTTAGTAAAAAATAAAAGTCATGAACTGAAAACTGAGCAAACATATTCAGATTATTTTGATACTTTAGGAAAACAATCCACGAGTCACTTGGGATGTGTAGGAATTAGTCACACCTCAATCTGACGCATGGTGTGACTGGTATGACTCCAAGTGAGTTTTTTTTAAATTGACATCAATTTTAGTAAAAAAGAACAAGTGACATACTGAAAAATGAGAAAATGCATTTGAATTGTTTTGATACTTTAGGGAAACAATCTATGATTTATTTGAGACATTTAGGAATCAGTCATACCTCAATACGAGGCACGGTGTGATCAGTATAAATCAAAGTGTGTAGTTTTTTATTTAAAATTTACATCAATTTTAGTAAAAAAGACAAATGACCTACTCAAAAATGAGAAAATACATTCAGATTGTTTTGATACTTTAACAAAAATATACACGAGACATTTTATACGTGTGGTAATCATTTTCAACTCAATATGAGGCATGGTGTAACTGGTATGAATCTAAGTGTGTATTTTTATTTAAAATTGACATCAATTTTAGTAAAAGGAACAAGTAACCTACTGAAAACCAAAAAGACACATTCGAATTGTTTTGATACATTAGGTAAACAATTCATGAGTCATTTGGGATATGTAAGAACCATCTGCACCTCAATATGAGGAATGGTGTGATAGGTATGACTCCAAGTGTGTCTTTTTTATTTAAATTTGACATCAATTTTAGTAAAAAGGAAAAATGAACTACTCAAAACTAAAAAAATGAATTCATATTGTTCTGATACTTTATTAAAATGATCCATAAGTCATTTTTATGTGTAGGAATCAAATTCACCATAATCTGACGCACAATGTGACTAGTAGGACTCCAAGTGTGCCTTTTTATTTAAAGTTGACATTAATTTTATCAAAAGGAATAAGTGTCATACTGAAAACTAAGAAAAAAAATTCATATTGTTTTTATACTTTATGAAAATGGTCCATGATATATTTGGGATATGTAGTAATCATCCTCACATCAATCTGATGTATAATGTGACCGGTATGACTCCAATTGAATTTTTTATTTAAAATTTACTTTAATTTTAGTAAAAAGGATAACTGACCTACTCAAAAATGATAAAATACATTCATATTATTTTAATAATATAGGAAAATAATCCATCAGTCATTTGAGACATGTAAGAATCAGCTTCACCTCAATCTGATGCATGGTGTAACCGGTATGACTCAAAGTGCATCTTTTTATTGAAAATTGACATCAATTTTAGTAAAAAGGAAAAATAACCTACTCAAAATTGAGCAAAGGTATACATATTGTTTTCATATTTTAAGAAAATTATCCATAAGTAATTTAAGATGTTAATGAATCAAATTCACCTTAATCCAATATACGGTACGATCGGTATGACTCTAAGTGCATCTTTTTATTTGAAATTGACATTAATTTTAGAAAAAGGAACAAGTGACGTACTAAAAACTGAGAAAATGAATTTGTAAAGACCCACAAAATTCAAGGGAATTTTATTTCATCTTAATTTTCTTTGGGATTTTACAAGGGCACAGTTTCTGACGACACCTGATTCCAAGGCCCGGTGTGCCCTGAATCATGTTCTGAAATTTAGCTCGGGTACGTTCAGTGAACGAACGAGCTGGTTTTCCTAACTTTTGAACCGGTGCTCGGAATCGAAATCCGAGGACACTGATGAAACCACAACACCTGTAATTTCTTAAGAACATCTTTTCCGGAGTTGCGTTTGCTCGGGTGGGGTTATTAATTAAATGGGTTAACTAAAGAATAAAATAAAATATTGTGCTAAAAATTGTATTTCTATTCTAAGTAGTTAAACCTATTCTTGGTGGTTGGAGTGGGACCCACTAATATCCTAACTCCACTAGGTAGGATATTAATGAAGTGGTTCCCACACGAGCCCCACCCCTTCAAATCCCTTTTTAACTTCCCTCTCATGCTTTTAATATGTAACTCACCCGCACCCCGAATTAATGGCAAGTCAACCCTCAAAATTAATTTGAATATTAAACGCTCCTCAATTAATTCAATTAATTGAATGAGATCTGTTTGATTTTCAAATTAATGGCTTGCGTGTGTGTTAATAAAATAAGACAAGATTTATTTTATTGCCGCTGCCCTTGTTCGGATCTCGGAGATTCCGACGGAGCCATTGGATTGATCCTTATGGCTAGAGACTCCTACGGGAGTAGACTCGATGATTACGCACTGGTGCTGGCAGTGCAAACTTACTCTAGGAGGCAAGAGCTTCGGCTGGGATCTTTTTGTAGCAGCGTCGAGGCCTTACGACGTTATCTTGGGCATGGATTAGTTATCTACAGTCCATTCTCAGATTGACTGTATTAGGCGCAAGGTGCGGTGTGTTCGCACCAATGGGAGCAGGTTCACCTTCACCGACGAGAAGGGAGCCTTTACAGCACGGGATGGACTCACGCAGAGGAGAGGACAGCCCATCAATCATCAGTTGGATAGCCTCATCCTAGGAGCAGTTTATGTACGGAGTCCTAGTTTTCCTGTAGTGGTGGATCAATATGCAGACGTTTTCCCTGATGACGTTCTAGGACTACTTCCTCGTAGAGAGGTAGACTTATATATTGACCTGTACCCCAGGACAACCCCGATATCCACTCCAGCATATCGGATGGCTCCCGCTGAGCTTCGAGAGATACTAGTACAACTGGAGGACTTGCAGGGCAAGGGATTCATCCGACCCAGTGTTTCACCCTGGGCTTCCCTGATATTGTTTGCCAAGAAGGTGGACGGGAGCTTGCGACTGTGTGTCAATTATCATCGCCTGAACCAGGTGAATGTGAGGAACAAGTAACTGCTATTGAGGATTGACGACCTATTAGATCAGATCAAGGGAGCATGGTGGTTCTCGAAGATAGACCTTAGATCAGGCTATCATCAGCTCAGAGTTCGAGACAATGACGTGCAGAAGACGGCCTTCAAATGTCGGTATGGACACAATAAGTTCTTGGTTATGCCATTCGGTGTAACCAATGCTCCAGTAGTGTTCATGAGTCTCATGAACATGATCTTTCAGCCATACCTCGATTGATTTGTCGTGGTCTTCATCGATGAAATTTTGATATACTCGACCACTGAGGAGGAGCACGCCTACCACTTGTGGTTTGTACCGGACACACTCTGAGAGCACCTGTTTTATGGAAAGCTCTCGAAGTGTCAGTTCTAGATATGTGAGGTCCACTTATTGGGACATGTCATCTCTGAGGCGGGAGTTGCGGTGGATCCTGCGAAGATCGAGGCAGTGCTAGCTTGGGAGCCACCCAGGAGCGTAACGAAGGTGCAGAGTTTCTTGGGGCTAGCTGGGTACTACCGGAGGTTTGTGCCAGACTTCTCCAGAGTTGCGTCACCACTCTCAGCTTTGAAGAAGAAGGGGAAACCCTTAGTGTGGTCAGACAGATGTTATTAGAGCTTCCAGGAGCTGAGAAAAATATTGACCAGTGCACCTATCTTGAGGCTACCGGAGGAGGGAGTAGGGTACGTATTCTACTGCGATGCATTAGGGACTGGAATCGGATGTGTCCTGATGTAGGAGCGGTCAGTGATCGCCTATGGATCACGTCAGTTGAGGCAGTATGAGCAGAACTACGCTACCCATGACCTGGAGTTAGTAGTAGTGGTCTTCGCTCTGAAGATGTGGCGACACTATCTGATGGGCGAGCGCTTTACAGTGTACTCTGACCACCAGAGTCTCAGGTACATCTTCTCACAGAAGGACCTGAATTTGAGACAGTGGCGATGGCTCAAGTTCCTCCAGGACTATGACTTTGAGATAGTCTATACTCATGGAAAGGGGAACATAGTAGCCGATGCCCTCAGCAGGAGGACAGGCATTCAACTACTCGGGGAGGCGATGGAGAAGCTAGCCGCTTTGCAGATATCCTTCGTGGAGAGATATGGAGAAGCCTTTCTTCAATCACTCACAGTCACTCCTCCACTACTGCAGTGGTTCAAAGAGGCACAGCGAGGGGATGCTGACTGTGAGATGCGACGTGCACAGATATCCTCAGGATATGCACCTAATGGATTCTCTGTGGGAGGAGAGCACGTCGTCCTTTTCAGAGGACGTACCATGGTACCAGCTACTTTACAAAAGAAGGTGCTGAGGGAGTTTCACACTTCCCCTTTAGCGGTACATCCAGGAGTGGCGAAGATGTACCAGGATCTCAGACGACGGTATTGGTGGCCGGGTATGAAGAAGGCTGTAGCTGAGTTCATTTCTCGATGCCTCACCTGTCAGCAGGTGAAGGCGGAGCACCAGGTACCAGCAGGATTGGTACAGACCTTGGAGGTCCTAGAGTGGAAGTGTGATGACATATCTATGGATTTCGTGACTGTACTTCCATGTAATTCCAGAGGTCACGACTCCATTTTGGTGATTGTCGACCGACTCCCAAGTCGGCTCACTTCTTACCCATCAGAGAGCAGGGCTCAGTGGTGAGATTGGGACGCCTCTACGTTCCGGAGATTGTACGGCTTCGTGGTGTGCCATCATCTATCGTCTCTAATAGAGATTATCACTTTACTTCCTGGCTTTGGAAGGGGTTGCAGGAGGCATTCGGGACGCAGCTACGTCTGAGCACCGCCTTTCACCCTCAGACGGATGGTCAGACGGAGAGGACCATTCAGACTCTCGAGGACATTCTCCGTGAATGTGTCCTCGACTTTGGTTGCAGCTGGAAGGACCACCTACCCTTGATGGAGTTCGCGTACAACAACAACTACCACTCCACCAACGGGATGGCACCATACGAGGCATTGTACGAATGGCCATGTAGATCACCTCTGTGCTGGAAAGACCCTGGGGAGTCAGCACTTGTGGGACCAGAGATGGTCCAGGCCACAATAGAGAAGGTCCAGGTCATCCAGGAGTGGATGAGGACAGCTCAGAGCCGGAAGAAGTCTTATGCTGACAGGAGGCGGAGGCCACTAGAGTTCGAGGATGGCGACCACGTTTTCTTACGGGTCTCACCTCGATGTGGATTACGGAGATTTGGACGGGGTGGAAAGTTGTCTCCGCGCTTCATCAGACATTTTCAGGTACTCAGCAGGATAGGTGAGGTGGCTTATCGCCTGGCTCTACCACCTCAGTTGCACTGGGTGCACGACGTCTTCCATGTATCTCAGTTGAGGAGATACGTGCACGACCTGATGCATATCATCAACCATGGGGAGCTAGACCTTGACGATGGGGTGACTTTTGCAGAGGTCCCGGTGGAGATCGAGGATCGACAGGAGTGGGTCCTATGTGGGTGGTCGATTCCTCTAGTGCTCATCAGATGGCAGCACGAGAACCTCTAGGAGATCACTTGGGAGCGGGAGGCTCAGATGGATGCTCAGTACCCACATTTGTTCCCCTAGTTTTTGATGTATCTTTACGGGGACATAAAGCGCTGAGGTGGGAGTAATGTAAAGACCCGTAAAATTCAAGGGAAATTTTTTTTTCTTAATTTTATTTGGGATTTTACAAGGGAGAAGTTTCTGACGGTACCTGATTCCGAGGCCCGATGTGCCCAGAATCATGTTCCGAGATTTAGCTCGGGTACGTTTAGTGAACGAATGAGCAGGTTTTCCTAACTTTTGAACTGGTGCTCGGAATAGAAATCCGAGGACACCGATGAAACTGCAGCGCCGATAATTGATTAAGAACACCTTTTTCGGAGTTGCGTTTGCTCGGGTGAGGTTATTAATTAAATGGGTTAACTAAAGAATAAAATAAAATATTGTGCTACAAATTTTATTTCTATTTTAAGTAGTTAAACCTATGCTTGGTGGTTGGAGTGGGACCCACTAATATCCTAACTCCACTAGGTAGGATATTAGTAAAGTGGGGACCACATGAGTCCCACCCCTTCAAATCCCTTTTTAACCACCCTCTCATGCTTTTAATATGTAACTCACCCGCACCACGAATTAATGGCAAGTCAACACTCAAAATTAATTTGAATATTAAATGCTCTTCAATTAATTCAATTAATTGAATGAGATCTGTTTGATTTTCAAATTAATGTCTTGCGTGTGTGTTAATAAAATAAGACAAGACTTATTTTATTAGGGGTTAATTCGTTGTGCGAAAGGAATGGACGACTCTTGCACTCTTGAGGAATATCTTCTTCCTCCTTGAAGAACGCGAAGAACACACCATCACCGATGAAGAACGCCGACCTCCGACGAAGGATGAAGAATAACGCAGATTCTTTGAAGATCGACGACGCGATGCCGTGTACCGCGACGCCGACGATCTTCCTTCCGTGACGCCGTCTTCCGCGACGTCCCTTTCCCATGACAAACCTCGTTCGACGACATCATCGAGGTAGGGGTTTGATTTTTGGTTCATGAATTTTCTTGACCGTCCAAACATCTTTTTCTTAGCCGCTTGATATCGGATTAATAGGAGGGGGCCGGACCGTACGAACACGGCCGACCCTACTCCCCATTTTGATGATGTGTTTTTCGTGGCATGAACAAAGGTAGCGCAGTGCAATGACACCACGCGGAAACAAAGAAGAACAGGTGAAGAAGCGCGGCGCCGTCACGCGACGCTGTTGAGGCTGAACGAAACCGCGAGCGGAGTCGTGGCCGTAGAGGCAATTTGAAGACTTCGAAGATTGTTTATTTGACGTGCAGATCAATGGGCGATGATGGAACGGGCCGCAGAGGTGACTTGATGATTCCATAGTAAAGTACGGGACCTGAGATGAACATCGGTGTAGACATAATTGAAAACGGACCACCGGAGCAACTCCGGTGACCTGCGGACATCACCGGCGGCGCCCCAGCGCGCCGCCCGGAGGAACCACTGGGGCTAAAGCCACGGAGGAAGGCGGCCAGATCCCATGGCCGCATGGGATCTGGGGGATTAGGACATGGCGCTCGCCGCGTCTGCAGAGCGCAAAGGCCACGGGGGACTGCGTCCCCCGCTCGGCTCGTTGGCCGGGCCAGCGTGCCACCCGGCCGGGCAGGGCCGGCTTGCGTGGACTGGGCCAGGGCGTGCCCAGCTGGGCCGGGCCGCACCCAGTAGGGTCGTACCTATACTCGGGTCAGGTCAACCCGGTTCGGGCTGACCCAGGGGGGGTTGGGCCGGGTCGGACCGGGCCCAGACCCCCCATTTTCGGATCACTTCCGGTCTTTTGCCCATATCTTGGGCTACGAACCTCCAATCGACTCACTGTCAGTTGAGATGCGATCCTTGGATCGATACGGTCGTTTCGGTATATTACACTCAAGGTTTCAGAGAACTTTGTGTATGGCCAGGTTGGTTCGAACACGAAACCAACCGGGCCCTCGGAGCGGAAACACTTATAACTTGAGCTCCGGACGTCCGATTGATGTGCCGTTGACTTTGTTGGATTCCTCTTAGTGAGACAGACCTTTTGGATTACTCCGCTCGAGGTTTTCATGCAGTTGGAGTGCGGTCGGGTTGGTTTTGACTTAAAAACCAACCGGGACCCTGGAACGAAAAAGCCAATAACTCTCAGACCGGGCGTCCGATTGACATGCCGTCTGTCGCGTTGAGTTCATTTTGTTGAGACAGAACTTTGGAATACATCAACTATGGACTACGTGTCGGTTGATGTATCGACCCCCTTTGGATCGTGGAGCAGACCCTCCCGGAAATGAGCATGCTGTGTGCGGGAACCCTAGATGTGGCTGCGACGGTGAAGACCGTACTGAAAGCCTCCGTGGGTTTGACGACGATGAAGACTGCACTGAAATCCTCTGTGGGTTCGGTAGTGATGAAGACCGTACTGAAATCCTCTGTGGGTTCGACGGTGATGAAGACTGTACTGAAATCCTCCGTGGGTTCAGCAGTGTTGAAGACCGTACTGAAATCCTCCGTGGGTTCGACGGCGATGAAGACTGCACTGAAATCCTCCTTGGGTTCGACAGCAATGAAGACCATACTGAAATCCTCCGTGGGTTCGACGGTGATGACTCTGTTCTTGCTATCCTATGTGGGTCTATCAGAGTAGCTGGTCTGTATCCTATGTGGGTCCGACAGCTTAGCTGGTTTAGTATCCTACGTGGGTCCCAACTTAGATGAATCAGTGGCTATATTTGATCATCTCTATCACCTTACGAAGAAGTATACCTGTGTGAGCTGAGTCTTGACCTTCAATCAATATCTTAGATATGATTGACTTGCTTTCCTATGTGGATTGGGTTGTGTTATCCTGTGTGGATTGGGTTGTACTATCCTATGTGGAAGTGATCGAACTTGGGCTTGGATATTGGAGCCGAACGAGAATTGATGACTTAGGTATATGTATGGGAATATACCTAAGTAGTGTTGGTTGTTACTTTGTGATTGTATCTTTACTTTGTGGATTATCCTTTGTGGATTCTGGGAGACCTTCAGGGGTCTCAGGGTCCCTACTGAGTAGCGTATACTCACCCCTGCACGGGCTATGCCCACACTATGTTGTGTTGGATGCAGACGATGGATAGCGCTGATCGTGGTTGAGGCTTGTGGATCTAGTCGGTACTTGAAGGTGGACCATTGGGCGGGATGTACATGGAGCGGAAGACTGGACCTGAGGAGCTGAGGAGGCTATCTGTACCCACCCTTCAGGTGGGACTTCCAGTGTACGGCTCGCCATTGCTGCTTTACTTTCAGTTGTTTTACTTTCTTTCCAGTTGTACTTTACTTTTAGTTTGGGTTTGTATTCTGGCCCACTTACTTTCCGTACTTACTATTGTACCCATTTTTACTTAGTGTTACTTCTGTTGGCTTACTTTGTGGTGTTTGTTTACTTTATAAGGCAATGCCTTCCCCTTTTTATCGGTTTTACGCCTTGGTGCTAGTCGCCAGCCCCTGGCCTATGGGAGGCGGGCTTAGAGTAGTCACGACATGGGTCTCGAGGACGGGTCGTGACAGAATTAATATTGTTTTTATAATTTAGTGAAATGTTCCATGAGTCATTTTTTTATGTTTAGGAATCACTCTCACCTCAATCCGACATACGGTGTGACCAATATGACTCAAAGTGTCCATTATCAGTTTAAAATTGACATTTTAGTTCAAAATGTGCATCACTCACTAAAAACCAAGAAAATGCACTCTGATTGCCTTTATAATTTAGAAAATCAATTCATAATTCATTTATGACATGTATAAAGTAGTCTCACATCAAACTGACACACGATGTGAACCGTATAACTCAAAGTGTGTGTTTCCAGTTTGAAATGACATTTTTGTAGAAAACACAAATGACATACTGAAAATCGATAAAACACATTCAGATTGTTTTAATACTTTAGGACAATGATCCTTAAGTAATTTTTGATGTATAGGAATAAGAATCACCTCAATATTACACACGATGAGACCAGTATAACTCTAAATGTGCTTTTATTTAAAATTGACATTAATTTCATTAAAAAGAACAAGTGACAGAATCAAAACTGAGAAAACACATTCGAATTGGTTTGATACTTTAGGAAAATGATCCATACCTCATTTGTGATGTATAGGAATCATCTTCACCTCAATTAAATGTACGGTGTGACCGTTATAACTATAAGTTTCTTTTTTATTTAAAGTTTACATTTTTAATGTATTCGTTCATATTAATGTTCAATTTATTTATTTATAATATTACTAACATAAGATTTGTTTTCTTATATAGGTAGATTATTTTTCTTAGGTTGAGGTGATTTATTTAGAAATGGATACCATGAGTTGACCTTTTTGATAGGGGATCATGGGTGCCAAAGAAAAACATTAATGTTTTTAATTATTTGTGAATAGTAGTTGTAAATGTAATTATACAACATTTAAATGTATATAGTAGTTTTTTTGTATTCCTAATGTAAAATTTATTTCAATTAAATTATATATTTTTTTTATAAGAGGTTGCAGTGTGATTTTTTTGTGTACAGAAGTTTGATGCAATGTGATTTTATAAAAACATCATAATGCAACAAATGAGGCCTTTATCAGTACTATTAAAAGCACTTATAAAGTGGTACCTTTATTAATGCTAGAAATAGCGCTGATAAATAGTGTCATTTATTAATGATAAACTAACACTGATAAAGGGGGTCCTTTATCAAAAATTTTAGCACTGATAAAGACCCCCTTTTAATAGCACTACGATTAATAAAACTTTCTTAGTGTTATTAAAGCCTTTTTTCATGTTGTTAAAAGGCATATCTGTAGTAGTGAAATACCATCGGTTATTCCTTTAAAAACCATATTCTTTTGTTTATGAAAAAATTAATTGTAGTACATGGTAAAATAAAAATTGTTGTACTTAAATTGAAGTTGGATAAAATAATAAAAAGAGAATTTGATTCAAAATTATTACTCTTCATTCATTTTTTCTAGTTATTAGGCTCATTTATTTAATAATAAGTTATGTTAAATGGATTACCTTAACAAATATTATATTTTATTTTTAAAAATTCCATATATAATTTCATTTATATTTATCACATTTAATATATTTTATTTTATAAAAATCCTGAAATTTATTGTTTATGAATATCATTGGTTGTCAGTAATCATGGATTTAATTATAGTGTTGTATTTAAGACTGGTATGTGTAATGATTTATATGGAGATTTGAATTTTATGAATGGGTATAAGGTGGGTAACATTTAGGGTGAGTTAACCCAATATTATTTGAAATTTCATGTGTCTTCAGTGTTTCATATTATTTAAATTATGATTGTTAATATAGAGTGAATTAATTTCATTCAACTCATGGTAATGAGGATAATTAATTTTAATTAATTCATGATGAATATGAATAATTTTTAAATAATTTGAACTAAATCTCTTATAGGCTTATACCCAAATATTTCTTAATTTAAACTAGATTGTATATATTTTTATGTATACTAAATTTAGTTGTTATATATATAAATTTTAAGGGTGTTAATTTCCTTTTGAAGTCATGATGTAGTTTTTAAATTCATTTAAAAGATCAAAGTGTTTTTAAATGAACCATTTAATATGAATTTTTCATTTATAATAAAAAAAGGTTATTACTAAAAGGTGTATGTGAATATTTTTTTGTAATTTTTTAAATTTATTTTTTTTGAAAACATTTAACCAAAATGTATTCTTTTATTATGATATATATATATAGATTTATTTTTTATCTTAAATTATAGGTAATCAGTTACGTATAGATAAAAGTTGGATTACATTACCCCAGAATTCACCACAATATGTTAAGGGTTTGGAGTTGATTTTGTTTTTTTTTAATTTCAAATCAAATTATGGATGGAAGAGTAAAATTTTCATGTTTTAATTTTAATTTCAGATGATGGTTGAAGTGACATAAAGTATTTGAGTACATGAAATTTAAATAGTTCCCTACTCAATATGTGAAATGGGTTTGGAATGGGGAGTTAAACGTTATAGAAAGTTTGATAAGCTATGTATATTAAAAAAATGAACAAGATACTCCCCAAATAGTATAAAATGTAATACAAAATTTATTAAATAGTGATTTTGACATTGTAGGTAAACGTCATTAACCTAAAAACACATCAATAGATCCACCTATTTATGTTGTAGATAATAACATATTAAATGATGTTTTCAAAACTACAGGGAAACCTAATGAATATGGAAACACATTTGTGGATAATTTTTTTGAGAAAAATAGAAGGGAAAACTAATATGACTCAAAAAATGTATTTTACGAATTAGTTGACGATAAAAATCAAGATTTTTATAAATTATGTTCCATGAATTGAAAAATGTATTTTTTTTCTAATGTTTACTATATTAAGTGTTTATGTAGAATTACATTCAATATAATGTTGATGATATTAGAATTTTGTATGATGATTTTATTCAATATAATGTTGATTATATTAGAATTTTTTATGATGATATTATAAATATAAAATAATTTCCCCAAGGGTGATTTAAACATAAATAATCCCAAATAATGATGAGATTGTGAAATAAACCCTTACCACTTTTGTAACTTTTGAATCATAAGCCCCATAAAATAAACAGCTTCAAATGAAACTTTAAATTCCATAAAGATAAATATACTCATGATATAACATATAAAAGTATCATTATATATACCACACAAAATAAATAAGTGGTGAATATGGTATATGTCTCACGTAAGTAAAAGTGAGAAGAGAAACCTTTATCTCAGGTTCAATTTCCTTAATATGTGTCAAAAAATACTATATAATAAATATATTTTCATTATAAATATATTAAATAAAAACACTCATATATCTCATACCATATATTATTTACTTATAGTCATTTATCACTCATTTATTAACAATTCTTGTTAAAATCACCGTTTCAGGTGATAATTTCTTCGTTTTTCATATAAGTTTTGGTTTGATAATTTCGGTTATTTTAATTTGATTATGGTTCCATAATCTAGATAATTTTAACCATGATATAAATATGATATATATTCATTATATATGTATTTATAGCAATCTATTAGAAGATAGAGATATAAAATTAAATACATTTTTCATGGAGACGGTATGTCATACATAAACATGAACGTTATTTCCATTTTCTCAACAGATAAATAAAAAGTAAGGTAAATAATATATCACCTTTATAGATTCATTATTATTTAATAAAATGTATATTTCTCACCTTCCATGTAAATCATTAGGAAAAAACGGGTCACATTACTTTGTGAGGTGATAGTCCACCATACACACGAGCGGCGTTATCATATCCCCCACAAAATGGAAAGTAAGAAGGTATATGTGATATTATGATTACATAGGAATAATTATTTCACAATTATAATATTTATATATTAAATCCTTCATTCAATAAAAATTTGAGTTGTGTTGATGGAAAATGAGTTACATCAGTTTGTTAGGCGGTAGTCCACCATACACATGGTTGACAATTTCATTTTCTATTTGATGGAAATGGAGATGAATATAGGTTATTACATAATCATAATAAAATATCAGTATATAGGATATTATTTTATTATTAAATTTTAATAGTTAAATAATATTTCAAGGAGGTGGAAGAAGAAATAAAATAAATATACGCATTAAGAATTTTACATCTTATTCAGAAAACCCCTTTCGATTTATATGTAAAGCCTTTATATATTAGATTTATAATAAAATAAAGGACTATATGATATGGGTAGATATTTTAGAATATATATTTTCAGGTAAATTCCAAACCAAAGGGTTTTTTAAGTGTGATGAGGAGAGGATAGGAGGTGGACTTTTATAAGCAGGAGATAAGACACACTTGTAATTTTTGAAAATAATAATGTGTACCCATGTTTTTCACATTCTAAAAGGCTCCAAAATGGGTCATTAATTAGCCTTATAGGTTATAAGTTCTAAATATTTCTATATAATTGGATTTTAACAAGTCTATAGGTCATTTTACTCCTTACAATCTTAGTTTAACCCTGGATAAACTCTTTTTAACCTTAACTACGATAATTAATTTTTACTATTTTAACTAATCATTATGGTAAAAAATTAAGCTAACCCTATTATATAGTATTTGTTATTATAATTAAAAATATTTAATCTATTTCTCCAAATTCCATTCACATAAGTTAAAAATTTTAATTTAAAATTAAATCTGCAGACGTGATGAAAAAACAGGTTTTCCAAAGAAAAAATTTCAAAAGTTTAAAAAGTTATTATATCATAATTAAATATGAAATTGATTAAAATGACCTAAATTACTTAAATTGTAATATAATTGTACTAATTTTAATTTAAAACAAATTTAAAATATTATTTAACTTTTTAAGTAATTTAAACAAAAATGTAGTTTTCAATAAAAATCAATAGTTTTCATTATTCATAAAAAAATTAATCTTTTCAAAAAATTCTCCAAAATTCAACCAAAGATAATTTTTGAATATATATTTAAAAAATTAATTTTTTTTCAAATAAAATTTCTAAAAGTGCTAAAAATAAATTTTAAATGACACATGAAAAGCGCAACCAAACCACCTTTTAGAAAAATAAATTTTTCCAGAAAATATTTATCTTTCTTTCAAATGATTATTATTTAATTTCTAATCAATATATAACCATTTAATTTATTTTATATATGTTTCAAACATATAATTTTTAGAATTTAACTAGTCCTATTCATGCTCTCCAACTTAACATCTATGTTATAATGGTCATGTTTAAATAATAATTTTTTAACAGAGTATCATGTTTCATTTAAACCCAGTGTTGTGTGCATCACAAGCTATCGAAGAGATATAATTTATTTAAAAAAATATATATTAAAGTATCATGTTGTTACATTATCTTATAAGATTTGTTTTCATATAGGTTATAAAATATGATGTTCCCTTTTAAAATATTGGGGTGTTACTATAACACCATAAGATTTTGTGAATTATTTTTTTCAAATTAATTTAACCTTTTTGATATTTTTCATTTCATGCAACAATGAAAACAATTTATTTTTTATTAAAGAACTATGTTTTCCTTAAGTTATATGCAAAAAAAAATTTAATCATGCACTAAACTCAACATAAATTTTATCTTTCCCTACATGGAACACCAATGTTAAATTGCATTACACACAACAATGACTTTCCTCGATGGCTTGCGTAACACTTATGACTGAGGTTTATCGAACAATAATATATTAATAAAGTATTATTATTTAATATAATAATAAATAAACTAGATGTTAAATTAGATGTTATGAATAATATAAACTAATTTATTAAAATATATGGTTTACACAAATATAAGATTAATTTTTAGGTTACCAATTATTTATAAATGAATATGAAAACCGATTGAATATAAAGGGAAATATTATTATTTTTACGGTCACAAATCCAGTTTACCATAATTAATTAAATTAATTATAATTTGTGAGTAATATTAATGTAATATATATGTTATATATTCAATAAAATATTTTTAATATTCATCCAATAGATTTTATAGACATAAGATAAGAACAAACTCAATTTTATGCTTAAAACCTATATTTTTTATAAAGGTAGTTTTACCGCCTTTTAATGGAGAACCCATTTTAAATCAATTTTTTTGAAATTTTATAGATTTAATATGTCAAAATAAACTTCATATTTTAAATAAAAACATAAAATTTAATTTAGGATAAATTTTTGGTATCTTTCGGTAAGGATTCATTTTTTATTGAATAGTTAAAAATACTGTATTTTAATTCAAAACTAATTTTTCATCTAATTTATTTATCAAGTAAAATTATATTTTAAATTGGTTTAAAATTTTAATTAGATAATTTTTTTTATAAATTAATCCAATTTAGGTTATTAGAATCAATTTCACATTGAAATTGGATATAAAAACTTGCAAACTTTTGATTATTTTTTACTTTAAAAACCTAAGTGTTGTCCCATCAGCGGGATTAATTTTAAATTAATTTATACCACTTATGAGATTGGAATTTGAAAAAATGGATTCAATATTTTTAATAATAATAATTTATAATTTATAATAATTTCAACTTAGTTTTTTACGAAATTTATCAGTGAATGTAATTAAAATTAATTACAATAATTAAGGTTGAATTAAGCTTAATAATGGAATAAACCATAACTTTAAGACTGAAAACGACATATAAAATTTTAAAAAACCTATTTTATGTCCATTATTCATCCATTAACCCTACATTATTGATTTCTGTTTTTTTGGTATGACTTTTGTTAGGTAAAAACATGGGTACAACTAACTTGTTTTAAAAAATGCCAAGTGTCTTCTTTTCGTTCCCTATAAAAGGACACCACCTATCCCTCTTATTCACACCTCTAAAACCACTTAGAGTCATAAAATATATTCATAATAAACTTCCTAAAATTCATAACTTCCTCCTAGAATCCTCCACTTGGGTATAAAGTAATTCAAGGAATCCTTTTGGCACAAACCAAAAGGAGTTACCCAATTAAAAGGAAACATCTTCTCTCAAGATCCTTTCTTTTATTTTCTTTATCCACCCCCTCCAATGTATTTATTTCATGATTTTATAAAAAAACAAGTATCATCAATATAAAAGTATTTTTTTATGCTAAGGGTTCGACCTACACTGACACAAACCTCCATCTAATGGGTAACGAATATACCATTTACTTGTATGGAGAATTACCGCCTCACTAAACGATGATTGTTCATTTTTCCTTTATCACATCTCATGTTGGAAATTATAATGTAAAATATATTTATACATGTAATATATAATATTTATTATGTATTTAATCTTATTTATTCCTTTTATAACACATATCTTTTTTAATTTCCATTTGGTGTAAATACAATAATTTCGTTTGAGCAAATATGGACTATCACCCCCTCAAAGCGATGTGATTCATTCACACACTATATGGAATGTATTTATAATGGGTTAAGTGAAATTATATGATATATATAACATTATAATTCTATTTTAATGATATTATATACATATATTTCTTTTTATTTGTTTCTTTCAATACGACAACAAAAATGGAAACAACGTTCATACGTATGTACGGCTTACCGTCTCCATGAATGGGGTATTCCATTTCATAATTATATATGCTATAGATTATTATAATACATATATAACTAATATATATGATATTTATATCATGTTTTACATTATTGAATCCTGATATAAGTATAAAGACTTAAGATATAATAAATTAAGACACATGCAAAGAACAAAGCGGATATTACCTGAAGTGAAACCTTAACATAGGATTGTTAACAAGAAAGTAATATAAGGTCATAATAAAGACATATATAGTATTAGATATAATAATATGGTTCTGTAAAATATTTATAATAAATTTATATTTATTATACAGGTGGTTTGAATGAGTATGACAAGAGTCAAGACACAAAGTAAGGGAAATTTCATCTCACTTTTATTTCCCTGAGATACATGCCTTATTCACCACTCACTTTCTTTGTGTGGTGTATGTAATTACCATGAATGTATTATAATTATATTATACATAAATTTATGGGTATTTACATATCCATTTTATGAAGTCTCTTTCATGGGTTTTAAGTTTCAAAAGTTACCAAATTGGTTAGATAGTTTTGTCTCAATTTTCCTTCTTTGAGACTCATGTTTTTTATGCATCTAAATTATTTTTTGAGGTGTATATACTTAAATTTTACATGTTATATCATAAATCTAATTATTTTCATGATATTTTATGATTAATTTAATTTAGTTTTCTTACATGGATTGTTTTATCCCAAGTTTCCAAGTAGTAAGAGTTTATTGAAATAATCTCATCATTGTTTAGAGATTGTTAATGATTATGCTTCCTTTGATTAAATCTTGTGATACATTTATCAATAATGCTCATGAGTTTCCTTATTATATGTTATTTAATGATACATCCATGTATTGGTACCATTATTACACTCTTTGGTGCATAATATAGTTAAGAATCTATTTTTAAGAAATCCCGACTTTACCCTCTCTTCAGTCAGAAATCCGTGTTCCATAAAAACCATGTTTTCTAAAAAGGGATTCCAATAATATTCTACTATTCTCCTATAATCATTAATTTTTTCCCTTTTTTGTCTTTTACTAATTTTTTAAAAGGAATCTTTTTGTCTCTTTCCAGACAAGGCTTTTTTCTACACTTTTTACCATGAAAAAGGAATGTTCTCTTTACCTCGTACGACATGTATGAATTTACACACTCTCATTTATATGAAGAATCCTTTGCATGTTTTAAAGGTTAGTTTTTAATAATTTTTTTTTAAAATAAGCTTCTAATAAATGGTTTTCAAAACATTTTCAAGATTTTTTCACAAGTTTTCAAGTAAAAAAAGTTTTCAAAACATTTTCAATCTTTCTTTATAAGTTTTCAAAGTTATTTTCAAAGAAGTGGTTTTCAAAATGTTTTCAAGATTTTTTATATTTTTTCAAAGTTATTTTCAAAGAATTTTTTTTCAATTTTTTTAAATAATTATTTATAAATTTTCAAAATATTTTCAAAGAAAAAGTTTGTTAAAAGGGTTTGAATCTTATTTTATAAATTTTCAATAATTGTTTTTCAAGATTCTTTTATAGGTTTTCAAGAAAAATGTTTTCAATGTGTTTTAAATATTATTTTATAAGTTTTAAAGGAAAAGGGTTTTCAAAATGATTTCAAGTCTTCTTTATAAATTTTCATTGTATTTTCTATGAAAATGATTATCAAATGGTTTTATGTATTAAAATTTATTTTTCAGAGATGAAAGGATATTTTCCTCAAGAAATGTTTTGGAAAGATATTTCAAAATTATTTTCCATATAAGATGAAATATATTTTTGTTACTCATTATTTGATATGAAATGATCTAAAGGCTCCATTCATATTATTTATCTTAATGGGTTATTCTTAATGTCATGGTCTTTATGAAAATAGTTTCTCTTTCACTGGTTATATGTTTATGAAATCCATTTTCCTTTCACGAGTTATATGTTTATGAAATCTATTTCTCTTTCATGGGTTATGCTTATGATGAAATGATTAGGAAACCACTATCTTTTTCTATATATTATTATATGTTTACATGTTTATGATACCCATTTCATTTCATAGGTTAAGATATGATTGTTTATGATTTTATGGCACATGTATGTATGATTTCATTATGAGATGTGTGAGACCTATATCTCTATCCAATGCTTTGGGTAATTATTTATATCTCATGAGATATACTAAGGTGGTTTTGGGGGTGAACCTTGACTACTAAGATGACCATGAGAGTGAATCGTGACTACCAAGATGGTATGAGGAGTGAACTCATGCTACTAAGATGGTCATGGGAGTGAACCACGAATACCAAGATGGTATGGGGAGTGAACTTATACTACTAAGATGGTCTTGGAAGCGATGCATTGGATACTATGGAAATAATATCATATACTTATGTTTTTTCCACAATTCCATGTTCTATTCCTATTTAATGATTTCATGTATTATATTCTTTATTTCATGATTCATGTCTTATGAACTCACAAGATTTATACCATGATTCATGTATATTATATTTGATGTGTAGGTCATGATCTTATATTTTCATGATCATGTTATCATACCCTTACTATCATGATTATGCTTACATATCTCCCTTATTTACCCTTACTAAGCATTTGAGCTCACCCCATTTTATGTTTCCTTCCCCCAGGTTATGAAGATATGTATTATGTTTGATGTGTCTAATAAGGTTTCTAGTCAAGAATAACCTAGTGGGAGATGATGTATCTTACTTATGTACAAGTGTTTATGTTTCTATGTTTCCAAAGGCACTAGACTGGTATGGTCTTTGGGCGTATGTTTTTATAATGTTTTAAGTATTCTAAAAAATTTATTTAATGTTAATGTATGAAAAGTAAGGGTCTATATAGTTGTTATAAGAGAAAATGTTATATTAAAATTTGGAAATTAGGATGAGAAAAATTTAGTGAGATCCCTAGGTATATTTTTAATGATATTTCTAGGGATATATCTAATGATAAGTATAAGTATGATTCAAAATTTAAGAAAATGTCCTATAATTTTGGTAAAGGATGGAGTGAGTGGTTTCCTAGAAATACATCCATGCCTGGATACTACAAGTGGACGCGGATCTAGCATAGATGTACCTTGGGGTAACAACTCCATCAAGATGTTTCGGGCCTGACTCATGGTAATCTGGTACATGACAACGAGTCTTGCTACACACCTGGTTTGACACTCTTGAGGGATATGATTTGGAAATTCACAGAACTCTTTATGAACCATCATAAAGTATTTAAATATAAGTTTGTTAAGAATAACCTACGATGAACCTCTAGTGTCCTAGATTAAGGAATGTGTCATGATTTAAACATCCTATTAGTAATTATTTTCATGACTATGTGGTTTTCTAGTATGATAATTAATGATCACACTATGATTCTAGTTTTAGTCAATGGTGGGAACTGGAAGGAATTGGATTAACATTGAATGTGATGGAAAATTTGCTGATGATAATTCAAGTGACATGATCACTGGAGTGAAAGATGTTATGATTATGTCTAATTAGTTTCCCCAAAACATGATTAACAACATATACCTTGACCAACTCTCAGAATCCACAAGGAATATAAATAAGGAGTTTGATGAGAGTTTGGGTAATGGAGACCATGGAGGAAAGAAGATTTGGTTTCCTTTATGTGAAGAATGTGGAAAGAATCACCTAAGTGAATGTATTAGAGGAACAAGAATATGTTTTGACTATGGAAAAGAAGGATACAATGCAAGGGACTGCAAGGGAAAATTAAGAGTTTAATTAATGAAATGGATGAGAATATTGGCCTTCCTAAGTCTTCATCAAATGTTATGTGTTTTAAGTGTGGAATAAATAGTGATTATGAAACTCAATGTCCCAAGATGAAAGATCCTAAATAGAATCATCAGGGTGGTGCAATTAATGGTTATATTTTTGATGAAGAAGAGAATATAGATAAAATATGAAAGGAAATAAGTATTGTCTAATATGATTAGGTAGCCTTGGAAATTATATAATGATGAAGTGTAATAGTAAAAGTTTTTATGTATTTGGATTCAATAATTAGGAATGGTGAAATATATAAGGATTGTTTTGTTTATGTTTTTTACTATGGATTTACAAGAACATGTTTAATGGTTTAGATGGAATAGAAAAGTGATTTAATGGTAGGATGATATCCATGGAAAACACATGATTAAGGTAAATATAACCCTTAATATGATTATTATGTTATGATAATGTTTTTTGGACAAAGATGTGTTGGATATAAGTAAATTGGATGGTATTGATTACCTTGTAAATAATTAAGGACTTATTGATAATTATTTTATGATATCTTAGATGAAGTTTAAAACTTCTTGGATTTATGGAATATATCTAGTAATCTATAGAATAAGGAACCATGCATGTTTTTTAGAAGTATTTATGGTAATTCATGTTATTACCATGTTTCAAGAGAATATATGATGAGGGTATTCACATGTATGGAATGTGACAAACAAGAGATTATTTATGATATAAAAGGGATCAATGTTAAGAATATTTCATGAATTTATTTATAATGTTTTTGATTTTCATATTTTTAAAGGGTTATAAGGTTAACCATTAATGAAAATTTTAAGTTAAACTTTGAACTAAGTATTTATGCACTTAGTTTGTATTAAAAACCATGATTTAAAGAATATTTAGTGACTAAACTTATTTCAAGGATGTACATATTATTTATTTTTGAAATTATATTAGTGTGGTTTTATAAAAGGAAATAATGTATGTAGGGTGACAACCATTCAAGTCTGGAAAGGCTGCGGGTCTTGAATCCATGACCGAAGGACAATAAGGGTTTCACACATACCACTAGCCTACGCGATGTCCAGGTTAATGTGTAATTATTATTTTTTGAATAATTATTAATGATGAACCAGTAGAGTTACTTTTTATGTTTATAGATTAATGTACTGTTGATATAGATTTTGAAAAATATTTAGAGACAAATAGTTGTACTTTTCATTCCTTTATGGGCCTTAAGATCTGCTAAATGTGTATTTTAGCACTTTAGGAATCAAAGTTAATTTCTATACTTCCATTTCTTAAAGTAATGGATGAATTAGAAATAGATAAAAGCACAAATAAATAATGTTTTTTATAGAAATATATCAATTATATTTCCTTATATTCTTGGTCAATAAAATAATTACTCAGCATTAGGATATTGATCAAAAGAAAATGTGTTGTCCTAATACCTTAATGTTTTTGAACTGGTGGTATTTTAAATCATCACAGATTTATAAATTTGAGGCCCTCTAATTTTCTTTGATTATTCACATGTTTTTTATTGATGACCTCATCACTCCCTATAAATATTTATATTTTCCTTCATGTCCAATATTTAATCCCAACCAATGTTCTTCTATGTGGAAACTCAGTTATATGTTACTTTGGGTACCATTATAGTCCCAACATTCCCTTTTTAGTGGATGTTTTGGTATTCATTTTTATGATGTGGGTTTATATGAATGAACATTTCAAGTATTAAACCTTTGATAACCAAGATGAATTTAGAGGGATAATTTAATTTTAAGGGGGGTAGAATGTAACACACTGAGATTTTGTGAATTATTTTTTTTCGAATTAATTTACCCTTTTGATATTTTTCATTTTACGCAACACTAAAAATAGTTTATTTTATATTCAAGCACTATGTTTGGCATACGTTATACAGAAAACCAAGTTAATCATGGACTACACACAATATAAATTTTAACTTGCCCTACACGTAACACTGAGGTTAGCTTGTGTTACATGTAACAATGAATTTACTCAATGTCATGCATAACAAGCATGACCAAGGTTTACCGAAAAGTAATATATTATTAAAATATTATTATTTAATATAATAAGATACAACCTAGATGTTAAATTAGCAGTTATGAATAGTATAAACTAATTTATGAAAATATATGGTTTACACAATTATACGATTAATTCATAGGTTACCAACTAATTATAAGTGAATATGAAAACAAATTAAATATAAAAGGAAATATTATTATTTCTATGGTCACAAAGTTATTTTAACCTAATTAATTAAATTAAGTATAATTAGTGAGTGATATTAATTTAATATATATGTTATATATTCAATAAAATATTTTTTATATTCATCCAATAGATTTGGTATACATAAGATAAGATCAAACCCAATTTTATACTATAAAACCTATATTTTTTATAAAGGTAGTTTTACTGCCTTTTAATGGAGAACACATTTTAAAACCAAATTTTGGAACATTTATAGATTTAATATGTCAAAATAAACTTCATCTTTGAAATATAAACATAAAAATTAAGTTAGGATAATTTTTTGGTATTTTTCTATAAGGTTTCATTTTTTATTGAATAGTTAAAAATACTGTATTTTAGTTTAAAATTTCTTTTTCATATAATTTATTTATAAAGTTAAATTATATTTTAAATTTGTTTAAAATTTTAATTAGATAATATTTTTATCAATTAATCTAATATAGTTTATTGAAACCTTATTTACATTGAAATTTTATATAAAACTTAGCAACCATTTTATTATTTTTTACTTTAAAACCCCACATGTTATCCTGTCAGCGTGATTAATTTTAAATTAATTTATACCACTTATATGATATAAATTTGAAAAAATGGATGCCATATTTTTAATCATCATAATTTATAATTTATAATAAGTTCAACTTAGTTTTTAACCAAAATTATTAGTGAATGTAATTAAAATTAATTATAACGATTGAGGTTAATTTAAGATTAATAAGGGACTAAAACATAACTTTAAGACCCAAAACGACCTAGAAACTTTTCAAACACCAATTGGATGGAAATTATTCAGCCATGAACCTTCCATTATTTATTTTTGTTGGGTTTTTAATGGCTATTTTTAGGTAAAAACATGAGTAAACCTAACTTGTTTTCAAAAATTTATAGTGTGTCCTTTCCCTTCCCTATAAAAGGCCACCACCTATCAATCTTCATAATGCCTATAAAACCACTTTGGTTTATCCAAGATGTAAGGAACTGAAACCGATTTTCTAAAGACAGTGCCTTATTTTATTACATTTCCATATAACAAGTAATCCGTATTCCAAAGGAACGAATAGTTTAGTAGTATTGGAATTCCAGATACATTCATAAGTTCTACATTACAACTTGAAATGAAAAACAACATATCAACTTCTTTTCTAATCACACATAAAATTATATATTATCCT
Source organism: Viscum album (assembly GCA_963277665.1). Lineage (NCBI taxonomy): Eukaryota > Viridiplantae > Streptophyta > Magnoliopsida > Santalales > Viscaceae > Viscum > Viscum album. The sequence continues at coordinate 645,026,349 of OY728135.1, read as the reverse complement.
TTAAGGTCATTCATAATACAAATATTTACATCCCAAGTAAAAATAAAACATAATAAAGGGGTGATATCAGGTGATCTTTAAGGGTAACTATAATAGTGGAAGCATAAATAATAAGACATGCTAAATAACTAAATCTACACATTCCATTAAAACATAATCTTGGGAATAATATGGCAGGAATAAAATTGGATTAAATAATTCCATAATAAAACATAACCATAGATATTATACTAGTTGAATAATCACATGGACTATCAATTACTAGTTTCATAATGAGGGAATGCATAATGCAGGACATCATAACCATTATTTCAAGGCTTCATGTCAAGACCATCCATAAAATGGTAAAAACCCAAACTAGTTTGTCTCATGAGACATACTGATGCACTGAGGAGCTATAGAGGGCTACACCCAGCACTTACTAAGTTTAATTCATTCCTCAAATTAAATGGGTGAAACATAATCAACATATACATTCATATTGAAACTAACATATGAAATGTAAATAACTTTCCCCAATTAGTAAACATAAATACTAACCTTTCAGAGTAATATGGTGAACGATATCAGGATAGAACATCCATTTTAAAACTAATCATAAAACATTAAATAAAATATGTTAGAAGATATCATAAAATATTTATCTCAATTTAACATAAGAATCGACAGGAGTGTTGAAATAGATGAAAATACTCTTATAAAATAATCATGTAATTCTTGATAGAAATTCTCTTTTACTTTGAAAAGAAGAGTTCTTTTGGAAAAAATATTTATATAAAACCAGAATTGAACTAATATAGTTTTTCATAATAAAATTAGTGTTTTTATAAAAATAATTTTTTCTTAAAATGGATTATAGAGTGCCCTTAAAAATAAGTAAAAATTCGAGAAGTTCCCTTGAATTGGGCTTGTTTATCGAGAAGAATTTGAGAAATATCGTTTTAAAACATGTAAATCCCCATAAAAGAAATAATTATTATGATTGGTAAAAATATATAGAACATTAAAACGGAATTTAATAGTATTACATAAGAATAATTAACATTTTCATTCGTGTAAATAGAGAAAAAGAGTAACCCGAAAGAAAATAGAGGTTCGGGTAGAAAACCCTTACCTTATGTATGAATGTGTTCTGCACTTGACCTTAACATCATGGATAATCAAATTAAATCCATTAGTGAATTAATTAAGAACCTTATATATATTTATTTTATTTATTATAATTTTATTAAGTTCATTTATGGTCTCTTTAATGAGTTATAAGATACAATTTTATTTCCCGGGAGCGTTCGTTTCCTTGGTTTTCAAGATCGGTATACTTGTATATGAGTATAGAAGTTCATGTGGAAAGGATATAATTCTGAAAAATTGAATTTATATGATACTAATGAACATATAGGAGAATAAATGGTTATATAATTAATTTTTTTATATGGTATGAGGATGATTAATTAGTTAAAACATTAGTGATAATCATTTAGATTATTAAAGCGGTATTATGATCACCACGAGCCAATTTTGTCATATGAATTATTATTATGCATGTATACTAGTTACAGAACATTACATGAGACATAATAAATATTTTAAAATATGGTTCAATCGTAAAAATGGTTTCATGACTAGACTTTAAGAATAAATTTAAGAACAAATGTTCGTCATCCACGAAGGTTCGTCGTCCATGAGGTTGCAAATCCACACCTCCGAGATGATGATTTCATTTTTAAAACAAAAGAGAGAGAGAGAGTAAGGATATTGGTGATTGATATTCCATTAAAATGATATTATCATAGTATATAGATGATATTGGACTTCTAATGATCATTTGAACAGAGGATGTGAGGATAATATAATAAAAGAAAGAACTTGAAAAGAAAATAAAATGAAATGGAAAAGGATTTTACCTCTTGAATACTCTTCCTTGAGAAACTCATTAAGAAAAGGGGTTTTGGTATTTTGGTAAGACTAAGAGATCCTGGATGTGGGGAGAGACTAATTAAGAGTATTTAGTTAGAACTTTGACAAGCTTAAAGTCTTAGAGGAGTGAATAGAAGAGGGGGCTGAGGTTGTTTTTATAGTGGAGGAGAGGGGTGATTTCTCAATATTTTATTCATTATTTTATTATTTTTCTCAAAATAAGAAATATTGTTGATTTTTATGAAAAATACAATAATAAGTGCATGTGATTTATAAATAATGGTTCTTACCTTATCCTTACATCAACAATGACTTAAAAATTCTTGTATTTAACATTTATTATAAATTATTGTATTTTACTATTCACCAAAAATTCAATTATCTTAAAAAAATCCCAAAAATTCACCCTAACCATTTTTCAATGTTGATAATTCAAAAATGAACTCCATTTTATGAAAATAATTTTATAAATATGAGAAATTTAATTTTCAATTAAAATCGTTATTTACTCAAAAATACAGTTTTTATAATTATAACTGATTTTATAACACCCTAAAAAACTAACTAAGGTATAATTAAATTATACTAAAATCATAGGATAAAAAAATATTGATTTATGAATAAATTTTATGAAAATTAATTTTCTTTTAAATCAATTTATTATATAATTTCACTTAAATATACTAAATTATTAATTTTTAAAGTATTCACTTACTTATACCATTATATCATAATTTCATTTATAATGTGCCTAAATTTTATTTATACTTTCATGGGTGATGTTACTATTAATAAGGGTCATACTACTATTTATAAGGTTAAAATCACTTATTCAAAAGGGTTAAGTTACTATTCACCAAAAATTAAGTTGATCCTATCAAAATCTAAATTTATTATTAATCGCAACCGTGTATGTCTATTTTTTGAAATTCAAATCACAGAAGTGGAAAAATTATGTTTCATGGAAAGGTTATAACTATCTTGTTTGAATAATTATAATAATAATTTATAGTTTCATAGTGACTCAGTATTGTGTGAATTACATTCTATATTAAATTTATGTGTAAATCCTTGGGGTGTTACATTCTCTACTCCTTTGAAAATTTCGTTCTCAAAATTACCAAAATGTTACTTAATAAAAATATTTGGGTAGTTATTCATCATAATTTCCTCAGGCTCCCATGTTTCCTCTTCAATTTTATGATTCTTCCAAAGTACCTTTACTAGAAGATTCATCTGATTCCTCAACACTTGTTCTTTAGTATCCAGAATTCGGATAGACTCTTTATAATAAGATAAGTCAGGTTCCAATTATATTCCTTCATAAGCGAGGACATGTGTTGGGTATGGAATGTAATTCCATAACAATGAGACATGGATCATATTTTGTACTTTATAAAGGATAGGTGGAGTCACCAAATGATAATCCACAACTCCAACTCTCTCTAAAATTTCAAAAGGACCAATGTACCTGAGGCTCAGTTTCCCTTTCTTCCCAAATCTTATAACACCCTTCCATGGAGATACTTTCAAGAAAATGTGATCTCCCACTTGAAATTCTAAATCCTTCCTTCAATTATCTACATATCTATTTTTCCTACATTGATATGATTTTATATGGGTTTGAATAGTCTTTACCTTCACTGTTGTTTACTCTACAATCTCTGGGACTACAATCTTTATTTCACCAACTTCATCCCAATATGTTCGTGTATGACATCTCTTTCCATACAATTCTTCACATTGTGCTATTTAAATACTAGAATTGAAACTATTTCTATAGGAAAACTCTACCAAAGCTAAATACTGATCCCATATACCTTTAAAATTAAGTGAGCATGATATCAACATGTATTCTAATGTCTGGATTGTCCTTTATAACTACTCATCAATTTTAGGGTGATTAGAAGTAATCAAATAAAGCTCAGTATCCAAATATTTATAAATACTTTTCTATAATTTTGATGTGAATCATGGATCAAAATTATACAAAATTGAGATAGGTGATCCATAAAGTCTCATAACTTCATTAATATATATCCGTACAAGGTGCTCCAATAAAAAATCCTCCCTTATAATGAGGAAATGTGCAGATTTGGTAATTCGATCAACAATTGAACATATTGAATTATTCCTGCTTGGAGTTTTTGGTAATCCAGTGAAAAAATCCATAGTGATGTCATCCCATTTCCATGTAGGAACAAAAATAGATTGCAAGACTCCTTTGGGATGTTGTCTTTCAGCCTTCACCTGTTGACAAACTAAACACATTGATACATAATCAGTAATTTCCCTCTTCATGTTATCCCGCTAGAAATGTTACTTCAAATATCTATATATCTTAGTGTTTCTAGGGTGTATAGAGAAATTCTATCTATGAGTATCATTCAATAACCCTCTTTTTAGATCGGGTATAGAGGTAACACAAAGGCTCTTCCCAAATTTTAGAATTCCATCCTCACACATGAAGTTATCCAACTTCCCATAATTCACACCTTTAATTTTCTTTTGTAGATTCTCATTATCAAACTAATAATTTTTAATCCTTTATAATAAATATGGTTTTGAAACCAATTGAAAAAGTAATGATGTTTCACCTCCCTTGATAATTTCCATATCTATCTTTGCTACATCTATGTACATAGGATCCCTTTTAATCCTGATTTTGTTTAGATTTCCATGATCCTTCCTTATTAATGCATAAACTACCTTATTTTACTTTCCTAGATGATAATGTATGGAACAATCATTATCATTGAGTATTTCAATCCATATCCTTTGCCTCATGTTGAGTTCTTTTTGTGACAAGATATATTTCAAGTTCTTGTGATCTGTATATGACTCACACCTTTCACCATAAAGATAATGTCTCCATATCTTCAGAGAAAATATTATAGCTGCTAACTCAAGATCATGAGTTGGATAGTTATGTTAATGAGTTTTAACTACTTTTATGCATAGTAAATAAATCTACCATTCTTCATAAGAACACAACCATGTCCTTTCTTTGATGCACCACTATAAATCACAAGTCCACCATTTCTTGATGGTAGAGTCAAAATTAGAGCATTAACTAACATTTTATTCAATTATTTGAAACCTTATTCGCATTATTTTTTCCATACAAACTTAACCCCTTTACATATAATCTTGGTTAATGGGTTAGGTAATCAGATGAAGTTCTGAAAAAAACATCGATAATAACCTGTTAAACCAATAAAACTACATACCTAATTTATGTTAATTGGTGTAGGCTATTCATGAACTACCTTTGTATTCACTAGATCAACTGAGATTATATCCTTAGAGAGAATATAGACAAGAAAAAAAGCTTTTTGAATCCATAATTCACACTTTCTAAACTTCCCATATAACTCATTTCTTCGAAGAGTTTTTAGAATAATACACAAGTGATTCTCATGATATTTTTAGCTTTTGGATTATACCAATATATAATCAATAAATACCATAAAAAGTCATCAAGGTATTCCTTAAAAACTCTATTCATTAGATCCATGAAAATAAAGGGTGCATTAGTCATTCCAGAAGGCATTACTATAAACTCATAATGACCATACTTGGTTTGAAATGATGTATTTGTAATATCTTCCTTCCTCACACGCAACTGATTAATTCCAGAATGAAGTTTGATCTTTGAAAAATATTGGGCTTCGTAAAGTTGATCAAATAAATAATCAATATGAGTAAGAGGATACTTGTTATTTATCATAATAGAATTTATCTCTCTGTAGTCAATTCCCAACCTCATAGATCCATTTTCTTATTAATGAAAAGAACTGGAGATCCCCATAGAGAAACACTGGGGAGAATAAACACCTTCTACAAAACTCCTCTAGTTGTTTTTTCAGCTCCACTAATTCCATTATGGCCATTCTATAAGGAGTATTTGATATAGGAATTTCACCAGGAATTAAATCAATAAAAAACTTATTTTTCTCACTTCAGAGGATGTCCAGGTAAATCCTTTGAAAATAAATCAATGTATTAATGAACAATAGGTACATCCTCAATTTGAAAATTCCTTTCCTCACCCATAGCTATTGCGTTCTCTTCATCCTCAAGAATTGAATTTAGTAGAGATACTATGAGTGGATCTATATAAGAATAAAATGGAAAGGTTTTTACTCTAAAGATAAGGGACTCTATATCATTCTCAAAAATTGTAACTTCCTTATTCTTATAATATATCTATGCATCATAATTTGAAATCCAATTCATACTAAGAATTATATAAAAATCAATCATGGGTATAATGATAATTTCGACAACTAAATCACATTTATGTGTAATAAGGGGGACTGATCGACACATCTTTGGTGAAATGATACTTGCCTTAAGAGTTTTGACTGAAAACTCCTTTATTAAATCAAATTGGAAATGTCTAATTTTCTTTGAAAACAAGGAATATATGAAAGAATATCATGATCCAGAATCAAATAAATCATTTTATAAGTTTTAGGAAATTATTAAAGTACATTCAAACACATCATTAGGAACTTCAACCTCAGTAGTTTTGACTGCATAATCTTGGTCTTTCTCCCTTGGCCTTCTTTGGGGAAAGTTTCCTTGATGCTTAGGAAGTTCATGTGAATAATTTCCCACCTCTTTATAGTTATAGATTTGAAAATTAAAGGATTATTTCTTCCCCTTTCAATCATGAGATTGGTGACCTTTTTATCTACACATGTAATAAACACCCATTCCTTTCAGGCAAGTACCAAGGTGTTTCTTCCCATAATTACTACAGGGTGGAAATTCAAATCTTCCCTTCTTACCCATTTCCTTATTTACCTTTACAGAGTTTTTAGAATACCTCTTCTTCTCTTTATTTCCTTTAAGGTCATAAGACATGGAGAATTATTTTTCTATCTTGATAGCACATGAGACTATATCTTCATATGATGAGAAATTTTGAGAGAGCAGTTGCCTTCAGAGGAGTGGTTTTAAACCATCAAAGAATCAATCAATATTGATTCTTGGATTACATATGTAGTATGTAGAATTACTTTATAACCTTTTAAAGTTGGATTCATACTTTGCAAAATTTTTATCCTCTTTCTATCTTATACTCAAGAATTGCCTCTCTATATCCACTCATTATTCATGAGGAAAATTTTTTTCTAGGAAAATTTCCTTAAAATCTATCCATTCCATATTTTTAATCTCTTCCTTCCTATTTGTGTTTTCAATCAATGACCACCATTGATCAATATCTACAAATAGACAATAAACTGTCATTACAACCTTATCCCTTTTGTTACTTTCCAAAGTGAGAAATATCTTCTCTAAGGAACTTATCCACTGCTCTGCTACGAATGGGGTTTTAGTCCCATTAAATGATAGAGGTTACTATAACATAAAGTGGTTTAACATTTCTCATCCATGTTGTGGATCAGGATGCTCCATACGGGTAAGGTTATTGTTCATAACCTGAGTCAGTTATCCCAGTATTGTTATAAGTTTCTCAACACCAGTTGCAGCTCCAAAACCAACATCATTATCTTGAATATGGGGGAAATACCTACATGAGATATGTGCATTCATGTAGTTTCCATTCCTTCCACTGGGTTCCATTTAGAAATAATGGAATACATTAAATTAGGTTATGAATCATAATGTATAATATTTAACTAGAGAAACACTTAACATAAATTGAAATTTTATACATGTCTAATCTCATCAACATAGGTATGGTTTCTTTTGGGAAATATTTACATTTAAATAATTCATAATGGTTTGTAAAAAAAGTTGAATTATCAGAAGCATATCCCCCAGGGGTGTCAAACTAGGTGTGCAGTAAGACCCATTTTTCATGTACTAGGTTATCCTGAGTCAGGCCTAGAACACCTTGTCAGAGTTGTTACCCCTTGGTACATTTGTGCCAGAACCACGTCCACCTGTAGTATCCAGAAGGGAATTTATTTTCTAGGAAGGTAGACATAATATATAACTTACCAAAATTCTAGGATGTTCTTGTATGCTTATCCTCAAAGTCTTAGGGGTTTTCTCTTAATATATGTTTTCAAAATCTAGTTTCCAAAGATTCTACTAAACTTCATATGATACCAAATATAAGTACCTAACCCTAGTTTCCCAGAGTCATTGCCTTATTTTATTACATTGGAATATAACAAGTAAGTTATATCCCAAAGGAATGAATAATTTAGTAGCATTGGAAAAATAGATACATTCATAAGTGTAGCATTATAACATGAAATGAAAAACAATATATCAACTTCTTTTGAATCACACATAAAATCCTAGATTATCTATGTAGGTCATTCATAATACACATCTTCACATACTAGGGAAAAATAAAACATAATAAAGGGGTGAGATCAGATTCTTAGTAAGGGTAACTATAATAGCAGAATCATAAATGATAAGGTACATTGAATAACTAAATGTACACATGCCATTAAAACATAATCTTGGGCATAGTATGGAAGAAATAAAAGCTGATTAAATAATTCAATAATAAAACATAACCATGGATATTATACTAGTCAAATAATCACATGGAATATCAATTACTAGTTTTATAATGACAGAATTCATAATTCGGTACATCATAACCATTCTTTCAAGGGCTCATTCCAAAACCATACATAAATGGGTACAAACCCAATCTAGTTTGTCTCATAAGACCTACCGATGCACTGATGGGATATAGAGGTCCCCAAACAACACTTAATAAGTAAAATGAATTACTCAAATGAAAGGGGTAAAATATAATCCACATATACATTCATATTGAAACTAACATATGAAATATAAATAACTTTCCCTAATCAGTAAACATAAATACTAACCATTCGAAGTAATACGGTGAATGGTATCAAGATAGAAAATTCATGATCAAACTAATAATAAACCATTAAATAAAATATTGTAGATGATATCATAAAATATTAATCCCAATTGAACATAATAATAAACAAGAGTGTTGAAATAGATGAAAATACTCTTATAAAATCATCATGTAATTCTTGATAGAAATACTCTTTTACTTTGAAAAAAAGAGCTATTTTGGATTTTTTTTATAAAACCATAAGTTAAATAAGATATTTTTTTAATAATAAAATTAGTTTTTTTTAGAAAAATAATGGTTTCTTAAAATTAATCATAGAGTGCCCTTGAAAATAGGTAAGAATTCGAGAAGTTCCCTTGAATGAGGTTTGCTCATCGAGGAGAATTTGAGAAATATCCTTTTAAAACATGTAACTCCCCATAAAATAAAGAAGGATTATGATTGGAAAAAATATATAGAAAATTAAAACATAATTTAAGAGGACTAAATAAGAATAATTAATAATTTAATTGGTGTAAATAGATAAAAAGAGTAACCCAAAAGAAAATGGAGGTTCGGGTAGAAAACCCTAACCTTCTGTTGGAATGTGTTCTGTACATGACCTTAAAGTCATGTATAATAAAAATAAATCAAATAATTAATTAATTAATAACCTTATTGACATTTATTTGAATTATTATAATTTTATTAAGTTAATTTATGGCCTCTTTGATGAGTTATAAGATACAATTTTATTGCTTGGAAGTATTCATTTCCTTGGTTTTCACTAGAGATATACTTGTATATGAGTATGAAAGTTCACGTGGAAAAGATATAATTATACAGAATTGAATTTATATGATACTAATGGACATAAATAAGAATAAATGGTTATATAATTAATTTATTTATTTGGTATTAGGATGATTTATTAGATAAAACATTAGTGATAATCGTTTAGATTATTACGACAATATTTTGATCATCACAAACCAGTTTTGTTGTATGAATTAGTATTATGTATATATACTGGTTATAGAACATTACATGATAAATAATACATATTTTATAATCTTTTTCAACCATAAAAATGTTTTCATGACCATCCTTGAAGGAGAAATTGAAGAACGAAGGTTCGTCATCCATGAATGTTGTAAATCGGCATCTCCCGGACAATGATTTCATTTTTAAAATAAAAGAGAGAGAGATTAAGGAGATTGATGATGGATATTATATTATATCATACCATTATATATATGATACAGGAGTTATCATGATAATTTTGATAGAGGAGGTGAGGATAGTATAATAAAAAAAGAACATGAAAAGAAAATAAAAAGAAAAGGAAGTGGATTTTACCTCTTGAATACTCCTCCTTGAGAACCTCATTAAGGAAAGGGGTTTTGGTATTTTGGTAATACCAAGAGCTTCCGAAAGTGAGGAGATACTAGGGAAGAGGATTTGGGTATAAATTTTACAATTTTCAAGGCTTATAGGAGTGAAGGGAAGAGGGGGGTCAGAGTGTTTTTTATAGTGGTGGAGAGGGGTGATTTCTCAATATTTTATTCATTTTTTATTGTTTTTCTCAAGACAAGCAATAATGTTGATTATTGTGACAAAATATAGTAATAAGTGAGTGTGAGTTCAAACTAATGGTGCTTACTTCATCCTTACATCAACAATGACTAAAAAATTCTTGTATTTAACATTTATCGTAAATTATCGTATTTTACTATTCACAAAGAATTCAAGTATTTTAGAAAAATACAAAAAATTCACCCTAACCATTTTTCTATGTCTATAATTCAAAAAGGAACTCTATTTTTTGAAAATAATTTTATAAATATGATAAATTTAATTTTTAATTAAAATCATTATTTACTCGAAAAATACAGTTTTTAAAATTATAACTGATTTTATAACACTCTAAAAAATTAATTAATGTCTGATTAGATTATCCTAAAATCATAGGACAAAAAAATATTAATGAATGAATATATTTTATGAAAATTAATTTTCTTTTAAATAAATTTATTATATAATTCCAATTAAATATACTTAATTATTAAATTTTAAATTATTCACTTGCTTATACCATTATATCATACTTTAATTTATAAGGTGCCTAAATTTTTATTTTACTTTCATGGATGAGGTACTATTCATAAGGGTCATATTACTATTCATAATGGTAACATTACTATTAAAAAAGGTAAAGTTACTATTCACCAAAAATTAAGTTGATCTTATCAGACTCAAAATTTCTTACTTATCGTAATCGTGTATGTCTATTTTTTGAAATTAAAATAAAAAAGTGGAAAAATTATGTTTTATGTCAAGGTTATAACTATATTGTTTAAATAATTAGAATAAAAAATTGTTGTTTCACAAAGGCTTAGTGTTATGTGCATTACATTTTATGTTAAATTTATTTGTAAATACTTCAGGTGTTATACAAGATCTGACCAATCCACTTCCCAACATCCCAACCTTCCTCCTAGAAGCCTCCCCTTGGATAGAAAGTAATCCAAGGAAGACTTTTGGCACAAACCAAAAGAAGTTACCCAATTAAGAGGTAACTTCTTCTCTCAAGATCCTTTATTTTATTTTGTTTCTCTACCACCTCAACTATATTAATTACATGATTTTATAAGAACATTGATATCCTGAATATACTAGGATGTTTTATGATAATGGTTCTATCTACACATACACACACCTCCATCTAATGGGTAACAAACATACTGTTTACTTGTATGACTAACTATAACCTCACTAAATGGTGATTGTTCATTTTTCCTTTACCATCTCTCATAGTGGGAATTATGATAGAAACTCTATTTATATATGTAATATATTATATTTATTATTTCTTTAATCTTTTTTATTCCTTTTACAATACATATCTTTTTACATTCCATTTGGTGTAAATATGATAATTTCGTTTGAGGAAGTGTGGACTACCGCCCCCTCAAAGCGATGTGATTCATTCACACACTACATGGAATGTATTAAGGATTTGTTTAGTGAACTTATATGATATATATAACATTATAATTATAATATAATGATATTATATACATATATAAATATATTTTATTTTATTTATTTCTTTCAATATGATAATAAAAATGGAAACAAAGTTCATGAGTATGTACGGGTTACCGTCTCCATGAACGGTGTATTTCATCACATACTTCTATATTATATAGATTATTATAATAAAAATATACTTAATATAAATGATATTTATATCATGGTTTACATTTTTGAATCCTGATATAAGTATAAGGACTGAATATATAAAAAATTAAGACACATGCAAAGAACAAAGCAGATATTACCCGAAGTGAAACCTTAACATCAGATTGTTAACAAGAGGGTAATATAAGGTCATAATCAAACCATATATTGTATTAGATATAATAATATGGTTCTATAAAATATTTATAAAATATTTATATTTATTATACCGGTGGTTTCAACAAGTATGGTGAGAGTCAAGACACAAGGTAAGGGAAATTTCATCTCACTTTTATTTTTGTGAGATAATGCCTTATTCACCAATAAATTATTTTGTGTGGAGTATGTACTACACTTTAATTTATTATATGTATATTATAAATAAATTTATGGTTATTTACATATCCATTTTATGAACTTTCTTTCACGGGGTTTTAATTTTAAAATGTTACCAAATCTGTAAGATAGTTTGGTCTCCATTTGCCTTCTTTGAGACTCATGTTTTGTTATGCTCATACATTATTTTTTGAGATGTATAAACTTCCATTTTACATGTTATATCATGAATCTCATTATTTTAATTATATTTTATGCTTTATGTAATTTATTTTTCTTAAATGGATAGTATGATCCCAATTTACTAAGTTGTAAGACTTTATTGATACGATCTCATCATTTTTTCGAGATTATTAATTATTATTCTTACTTTGATTAAATATTGTGATCCATCTCTCAAGAAGGATCATGAGTTTCCTTATCCTCTATCATTTCATGATATATTTATGTATCGGTTCCATTATTCCACTATTTGGTATATAATATAGTTAAGAATGTGTTTTTAAGAAAGCCTGACTTTACAATCTCTTTGGTCAGAAATCAGTATTCCATAACAACCATGTTTTCTAAAAAGGGTTTCCAAGAATATTATACAATTATCCTATAATAATTAAAATACATTTTTTACCTTTTTTTCTTTTATAAATTTTTTCAAGGGAATCTTCTTATCGCTTTCCGAAGAAGGTATTTTTCTACACTTTTTACCATGCAAAAGGAATGTTATTTTTACCCTCTATGAAATGTATGGATTTACCTGCCATCTTTTTTGTCAAGATTACTTTGTATGTTTAAAAGGTTAATTTTTAAGAAAATGTTTTTAAAAGTATTTTCAAATAAATGGTTTTCAAAACATTTTCAATATTCTTTTATAAGTTTTCATGTAAAAAGGTTTTAAAATATTTTCAAGCTTTCTTTATAAGTTTTCAAATTTACTTTCAAAGAAATTGTTTTCAAAACGTTATTAACCTATCTTTATAAGTTTTAAAAATATTTTCAAAGAAAAAAATTGAAATTTTTTGAATATTATTTTATAAGTTTTCAAGAAAATATTTTCAAAATGTTTTCAAGCTTCTTTTATAGGGTTTTAAGAAAAAGGTTTTCAAAATTATTTCAAATATTATTTATAAGTTTTCAATGTATTTTCATAGAAAATTATTTTCAAATGGTTTTATTTATTAAAAATACTTTTTCAAATAATAAAGGATATTTTACTAAAGAAATATTTTTGAAAGATATTTTAAAAATTATTTTCCATCTAAGATGATATTCGTTGATGTTACTCATGTATTTATAGGAAATTATCTTAAGGTTCCATTCATATTATTTCTCTGAATGGGTTATTCTTAATGTTACAGTCTTTATAAAACTCGTTTCTCTTTCACGGGTTATATGTTTATAAAATTTGTCTCCCTTCCATGGGTTATATGTTTATGAGATCTATTTCTCTTTTATGGGTTATGCTTCTAATGAAATGATTATAAAACCTCTATCTATCTCCATAGGTTGTTATATGTTTACATGTTTATGATATACATTTCATTTCATGGGTTAAGATATGATTGTTCATGATTTTGTGGCACATGTATGTATGATTTAATTATGAGATGGGTATGACCTATATATACCTCCAATACTTTGGGTAAATATTTATATCTCATGAAATATAATAAGTTGGTTTTGGGGGTGAAACATGACTACTAATATGGACATGGGAGTGAACCATGAATTCCTAGATGGTATAAGGAGTGAAATCATGATACTAAGATGTCCATGGGAGTGAACCATGACTACCAAGATAGTATGTGGAGTGAAATTAGACTACTAATATGGTATTGGAAATGATTCCTTGGTTAATATGGAAATAATATTATATACTTATATGTTTACCATAATTCCATGTTTTATTCCTATATTATGTTTTCAGGGGTTATGTTATTTTTTTTATGATTCATGAATTATGAACTTTCAAGTTTTATGACATGATTCATGTATATGATCTTTGATATGCAGGGTATGATATTATATTTTGGTGATCATGTTCTCATACCCTTATAATCATGATTATGCTTACATATATCCGTTGTTTACCCTTATTGAGCATTCGAGCTCACCCCTTTTTATGTTTCCTTCCCCCAGGTTATTAATATATGTATTATGTTTGATGTGTTTAAGAAGGGTGCTAGTCAAGAAGAACCTAGTGGGCGATGATGTAGCTCACTTATGTACAAGTGTTTATGTTTCCATGTTTCCAAAGGCACTAGACTAGTACTATCATTGGGAATATTTTTATATGATGTTTTAATTATTCATCAAAATTTATGTAATGTTAATGTATGAAAAGTGAGGGTCACTATAGTTACATTCTATCTCACTTAAATAAATTTCATCATCATAATTTAATATTTATCTCGGCAATCAAGGGTTAGAAATTTTAAAATACCATTGTTGGAAACCCACATTGTAAAACATGTCAATAAAACATCCTAATGATAAGAGAGAAAGGTAAGTAAAAATTACATATGGAATAACACATTACTAGGTTTACAAACAAAAGAACTTTAGTGGGAAGTGAAGATATTGACATGAAAAAAAAACATAAATAATTATAGAGATTAATAGAGATCATTTTTCACAAGAACATGAATGATCATGATAAATTAAAGAACCACAAAAACATAACTATGTGATGAGTGAAAATTCTATCGGTTTATCATATATGAAGGTAATAATATAACATTTTTGTTTGAAGATACTTTTCATAAAGTTGAGTGATTATTTTACTATTTTGATAGAGAACACCAGAAAATATACTTACAATTTCATCCTTTGGTTATTTTTAGATTGATTTACACTTCATTTATTACTCTTATAAATTAGTATCCAAGATGGATATTTTTATGGATGAAGCACTAAAATTTAATTTTAATAGATCATAAGATATATAAAAGAGAAATAGGATATTACTCCTGTATATACTAAAACCAAAATGGTTGGAAAAAATTATCCAATATAATACATTAATCTCTAATACCAAAATAGTAACTCCTAAAATTCAACTTAATCCATTTCATAAGTGGTTAACCATAAGACTTGTGCAAAATATGTCTGAGCAAATTCAAAGTCTAAAAGTTTAGAAGGAAGGACACAAAATCAAAATTATATTCCCCATATAATATAAATTGTCTCTTAATGTCACATTCCAAATATTTTAATACCTTTATCACTAAAAAAACTCAATGAAAAAAATGAATGCTTCCAAAAATAAAATCTTAGGTTGTTGAATATATTCCATAAATCTAAAAATGTAGTATACTCTAGTAAAGATAACATAAACCATCAAATCACTATCCAATTTCAAGGTCACCAATACTACCCCTTAAACATATCTTTATCATTATCATCTAAACATAGATCACATATTAAGGTTTATCTTCCCTCAATCATGTGTTTTACAAAAAGATCAATTTTCCACTAAATCACTTTTCTTGGTACCATTCAACATGTGTCTTTAAATACTTATAGAAAAAACACTATAGTAAAATCATTATACGTTTTAAGAATATCATTGATAAAATAATTCTAAAATATAATTATTAAAATTAAATAAACAAGAACTATAATAATTATACTTAAATTATATTAATAAAATAATATTGGCCTTGATCCTTTATCTTCTTTTGAGGTATATTCCCTTAACACCTGGGGAATTCATTTTCATAGTGCCCCATATCCTTATAGTTGAAGCATCGAACATTGATAAATTCTTTATTTATCTTTTGATCATAAGAATAGTGTATTTTATCTCTAAACTTGTTTCAAACTCCATTCCTTCATGAAAATGTCAGGGTATTTATTTCCATAATTATCACATGGGGGAAAATAATTCTTTCCCTTACGCCCTTTATTTATTTTTTTAATCTACCATCTACCTCTTCTATTTCTTCCCTTTGAATCCATAGGACTTAAAAAATTATTTATCTATCAAAAAAGCATATGATACCGTGTACTTGTGTGATGAGAAGGTTTTAGAAAATAGTTCCCTTCAAATAATTATCTTTAACCCATCAAAGAAAAGATCAATATTTCTTTTTGGATTACGTACGTAGTCTGTGGCATACCTTTCAAACCTTGTAAAGTTTTATTCATACTTAGAAACATTTTCATTTTCCTTTTTTCTTATACTCATGATTTTATTCTCCATTTACAATTTTTTCTAATGAGGAAAATACTTTTCCAAGAAGAGTACATTAAAAATCTTTCATTACATGATTTTTATTTCCTTCTTATTATTAGTGTTTTGAATTAGTGAACACCATTGATCTATGTCTTATAAGAGATGATAAAATTTTATACAACCTTCTCTCTTTTATTACATACCAAAGTGAGAAATATATTCACTAATGAACTTATCCATTTCTTATATACAAATGTATTTTTAGTAAAATTTAATGATGGAGGTTAAGATGCATGAATCATTATAACATTGTTTTCCCATGTTTTGGATCAGCATGCTGCTCTATATAAGAAAAAATATTGCTCATAACCTGTGTCAGCTGCCCCAATATGGTTATAATTTGATCAGTTCCAATTGTATCTCTAACTCCAACTTCATTATCTTATATAGGAGGTGAATTAATAGATAGAGTATATGCATTGATATAGTTCCAATTATTTATTCTAGGTGCTATTTTTAAATAATGGAATACACTAGATTAGATCAAAACATTATGAACCATAATGTATAATCTAAAAAAATAGCGAGACACTTAGAATAAATTAAAAAATTTATGCATGGATAATCTCATAATCATAAACATGGTTTCTTTGGGAAAATTTTCAAATAATAAACCATTTTCAAATCCTTCATAATTTTTTATAAAGAAAAATTCAATTAACTAAATAATATCCCCCAAGCGTGTCAAAACAGATGCGTAGTAAGGCCCATTTTTGTGTACTAGGTAATGCTCGAGTTAAGCATGGTATTCCATTTTCAGATTTATTACCCCTGTGTACATTTGTGCTAGAACCATGTCCACTTTTAGTATACAGACATGGATGCATTTTTAGGTAAACCACATAATCTTTAATTTATCAAAACATTATAATATACTTAGAATTATCCTTAAAGTCATCCATAGGGTTATATTCCATAATATATGTTTTCCTAATTCTAGTTACCAAGGTTTTTATACTAAAATTTATCTGATACAAAATGTAAATACCTTGACCTTAGTATCCTAGAGTCAGTGGTTACTTTATTACATTGGCACTAGATATAAGCAATTGTATCCCAAAGGAATGAATAGTTTAGTAGTATTGGAAAACTGGATACATACTTGAAAATCCACATTAAATTCTAAACCATAAAACTCAAAATGTTTTTTCTTTTATAACACCATTATTCCCCTTATAATATCTCTACATATCAATCATAAAATAATTCCTGGTATCCCAGGGAAAATAAAACATAAGAAATGGGTGAGCTCGGATACTTAGTAAGGTTATATGTATAATGGAAGTTATGGGGAATAAATAAGTACAATAAATATAGTAAGTTAAATAAATGAAACACATTCTATTTAAAAGATTACTTGATAATGATATGTCAGGAAAAAATAATGGTGAAATAAATCCATATAAATAATGACAAGAGCTTGAAACTTGACCATGGATATTCTAACTAATTGAATAATCACATGGAAATCAATAACTAATATCATAATGAGGAAATGGATAATTACATATATCATAAATATACTTTCAATACCTTTTAGTAGCTATTTTAAAATTATATTTTAAAACCAATAATCAATATATTCATTCATATTGAAAAAAAAACATATTAATTTACAAAATCAATAAACATAATCATAAATCATCAGAAGTAATGTGGAGAATAATAATAAAATTATACATCCCTAGTAAAACTAATCATAAACAATCTAGAGAAATAATTAGGATGGTATCATTATAATATATCACCAGTGGATCATAATTAGAAATAAGTGTTATTGTCATTAATGAATAGAAATACCAGAAAAAGTTCCTTAAAAAAATTCATGAGGAAAATAACCTTTTCACATTTGAAAACTAAAATTTCACAAAAAAATTAAAATAAATGAATTTGAATATATAATTGTAAAATAATATTTAAAACATAAATTGTTCATGATGGTGGTAAATTATGCACATTCTGTATAATTAAAAAAATATTCCTTTCACATTATTGTAAAAAGGGTAAAAAGTACCTTGTTCAGAAAATGATAAGAAGATTCCTTTCAAAAAAATTGTAAAAACTCAAACATGGATAAAAATTTCATTAATAAATTATTTAAAATAATATTAAAAACATTTCATAAAACATTTCTTGAAAACATGGATATTGAATAAAATGGATATTGAAGAAAAAGGTTTTTTGACTAAAGAGAGAAATAAAATATATTTTTCTTAAAAAATTATCAATCACTTTAAGTACCAAAGAGAGGGAAAATGGTACTATTTCTTGAAAAGTTAATGAGTAAATAGATGAGAGGAAAATATTTTGGGTTTAATATATTAAATATAAAATAATTCCCCCAATGGAGACTTAAACATAAACAATCCTGAATAGTGATGAGCTTGTGAAATAAACTCTCACCACTTCGATAATTTTTTGAATTGTAATCCAAATAAAAGAAATAACTTCAAATAATACATTAAATACCATGAAAATAAATAGATCCATGATATAAAATATCAAAGGGTCATTATATTCAACACAAAAAAGAAATAAGTGGTGAATATGGTTTATGTCTCACGCAAGTAAAAGTGAGATGAGAAACCCTTACCTCAGGTTTAATATCCTTAATATGTGTCCAAACCTCCTATTTAATAAATATAAGTTTATTATAAATCTATTATAAAACTATAATCATATATCTCAAACCATATATGATTTATCTATAGTCTTTTATCACCCATTTATTAACAATTCTTTGTTAAAATCATTGTTTCGTGTGATAATTGCTTCATTTTTCATAAATGTTTTGGTTTAGTAAATTTGGTCCTTTTACTTTGATCATGGTTACATAATCTCAAAAAATGTTAACCAAGATGTAAATATCATATATATTTATTATATATTTATTTAGATTAATCTATAAAAGTTAGAGATAGAAAATAAAATACACTGTTCATAGAGACAGTAGGGTGTACGTACGAATGAATGTTGTTTCCATTTTTTAGAAGGATGGAAAAAAAGGAAGGTAAATAATATATAACATTTATAGTAATTATTATGAAATTAAATTTATCCTTATTACCTTCCATGTAAATTGTTAGTAAAAAATGATTCACATCCCTTCGCTAGGTGGTAGTTTGTTGTACACATGAGCGTTGTTATCGTGTCCCCCACAGAATGGAAAGTAAGAAGGTATATGTAATATAATAATTATAGAGGTATAATAATTTTAAAATTATCATATTTATATATCAAATCCATAATTCTATCCAACCGTGAGAGGTGTTTATGGAAAATGAGTTACATTGGTTCATGAGGCGGTAGTCCACCGTACACCCGATCGACTATTTTGTTTTCCATTTGATGGAAGTGAAGATGGGTATAGTTAATTCCATTGAAATAATAAAATCTATGTATATAGTAAATAATGGTTTTATTATATTATCATGGTTGAATAATATTTGAAGGATTTGGAAGGAGAAATAAAATGAATACGTACATTAAGAATTTTACCTCTTCTTCGAAGAACCCCTTTAGGTTTATACCTAAATACTTTATAGGATGGATCTATGATTAAACAAATGAATATAGGATGTGGGGGGGGGGATGTTATAAATATATTTGGGAAGTTATTTTCTGATCCAAAGGGATTTTTAAGTTTTAAGAGAAGATGAGAGAGGGTGGCTTTTATAAGCAGGGGAAGAGGACACACATGGATTTTTTGAAAAGAATAAAGCGTACCTAAGTTTTTCACATGAAAAAAGGATCAAAATGGGTAATTCCAGAACATTAGAGGTTATAAGGTTGAAAAAAAAATCATAAAATGGGTTTTGAAAAATTTTCTAGGTCATTTTAACCTTTATCCTTTTAGTTTAACGTCTCGGTAATCCTATTTTAACCTTAACCATTGTAATCAAATTTTACTGTTTTCACTAATCATTATGGTAAAAAATAAAAATAAAAATATTAGATAATACTAATTATTATTATTAAAAATATGTAATAAAATTTTCTAAATTCTTTTCACATAATTCAAAAAATTTAATTTAAAATTAAACCCACAGTCACGATGAAGAAACTGTTTTTTAAGAACTTTCAAAATTTTTAAAAGTTTTTATATCAGAATTCAATATGAAATTGATTCCAATTAAATAAATTAATTTAATTTTAATATAATTAAACTAATTTTACTTTAAAATAAAATTTAAAATAAAATTTAACTTTGTAAATAATTTAAACGAAAATTCATTTTTTAATAAAAATCATTATTTTCACTATTCATCAAAAAAAATATTATTTTTAAAGAATTATAAAAAATTTACCCGAAGATAATTTTGACATGTAGATTTAAAAAATTAAATTTATTTTTTAAAATAAATTTTCTAAAATTGGTAAAAACTAATATTAAATTATGTGTGCAAAGTGAG
Organism: Viscum album; assembly: GCA_963277665.1. NCBI lineage: Eukaryota > Viridiplantae > Streptophyta > Magnoliopsida > Santalales > Viscaceae > Viscum > Viscum album. The sequence continues at coordinate 645,005,396 of OY728135.1, read as the reverse complement.
ACTAAACTGCCTTATAGAAAAATACAGTTTTTTCAGAAAACATTTTTTTTATTTTAAAGGATTCTTATTTTATTTATAATAATTAGATAACCATTGAATTTATTTTATATATGTTTAAACTGTATAATTTTCATAATTCAGTTAGTTCTATTCACACCCTCCAACTTAACATCTAGGTTATAATGGCCATGTTTAAATAATAATATTTTAATAGAGTATCGTGTTTTATTTAAACCCAACATTTCATGCATCACAAACTATCAAAGTGATAGAATTTATTTAAAAAGAAATATATTTTAAAGTATCATGTTTTCACATTCTCTTATTTTCTTTGTGTTCATGTCATATATGCTATCAAACATGATGTTCCTATTTTAAAGTCTTAGGGTATTACAAGCTTGGAATCTATTATATGAAAATAAATTCATATCCTAATGATTATTTTATATATTAGGGAGAAATTTAAAATAGAGAATATTGAAATTATCTCAAACTTATAGATGGATGTCAACAAACAATGTTGCGGGTCTGAATCAATATAATGAAACTAAAAGAAAAAAATGAAATCTACTATGAATATTTTGTTTTACTTTTTTTAAAACTGTGTTTGTAAAGATTATTTATATCATATAAAACCAATGAGCATATGAAGTGGAACGCCTTGGATAAATACAATGATGGGTTTATGCGATATCCAAGATTTTAAAAATCATGTAATACATTTGATTCATTACATGAAAATTTCTCTGATGATCCTAAAAATGTGTGATTAATATTAGAAATTAATGGGTCCAATACTTTTAGGAATTTAAGTCGAAATTATAACATATGGGAATTTTTTTGATTCCATATAATATTCTTCCCTAGATGTACATAAAACATATTTTATTAATCATATCAATGATTATCCCTAGAATGAAAATTCTTAGAACTGACAATGATTTCGACCTTCTTCCTCTTATCCTAGAGTTGTAAGAATTATGGTATCACTATTGGAAAAGAAGCCTATACCAACAGTTTTGGGTGGTCATTGGATTGTTTGTCATTAGTGTAGACCTATACCAATGGTTTTGGGAAACTGTTGATATAGGTGTGCTATACCAATGATTTCCAAACCATTTTTATAGATAATATGAAATTCCTATACCAACGGTTTTGAAAACCATTGGTATAGGTAATTAAAAAAATAAACCTTGGCTCGTTTGGATCCCCAGACCTTCGATTTATATCTCAATGACCTAACCACTAAGATACAATGTTTTTTTGAAACAGAATATGATAAATATGTATATTTATATTTATAAGTAATTTAATTTTTGATGTATTCAATGTTATTTGATAAAATAATTCATTAAAAATCAAAATACCTATACCCACAGATTGGAAAACTGTTGGCATAGGTATTTTGAATTTTGGGACCTATACCAATGGTTTTGTCCAAACCATTGGTATATCCATCACTTATACTAATAGTTTTGTAAAACCCATTAGTATAAGTTCATTTTATTTAAGCTACACTAATGGGTTTTCAAAAATCATTGGTATAAGCTCATTTTATGGTACCTATACCAACGGTTTTTCCAAAACCGCCAGTATAGGTCTAGTTTCTAGTAATGTATGATGATGTGGAAACATGTGGCACTTCTACAGTGATTTTTTTGAATGCATGTTTTCCTAATATGGATGATTATTGAATTTATTGAACTAGGAAATTTTTCTACTTAGAGCACTCAAACTAGTTTGGATTGTCCAATTTTTAATTATAATTTTCAATCTCATCAACTACATTATAGTATAAAATAGTATTAAATGTGACATCATTGATTTCTTGAAACATATAATATATTTCTGATTAATAAGGAATGATTAAATGGGAAAATAAATTTTAGGTCTCCATAAAAATTATTATCCAGATCATAAATATTATTACAATTTCTAGATATTGAAATAGAGTTTAGCAAATATTTTCTATTAAATTTTGGTTGGGAAAGAGTAGGTACGCCATCTTATATAATTAGAACACAAAAATGGAAGTAAAAGAGTATATATTTTTTGAAATTCTTTATTGTAAATTTCATTTGATATCTAAAAATATTTATGTCATGCACATTAAGAAGAATGTATTTGGAAATGCGCTCATTTTAATTTTCTAAATATAAATTAAAATATAAAGATCATATAAATTCTACTAAAGACTTAGAAGTAATAAATATTAAGAAATATATATAGTAAAAATAATAATTCTAAGTATCCTAGAGTAATTTTCATATTGAAAAATAAAGGAATAAATGTTTTCCTTTAAATATTAATGAATTTTAAAGTACCTGGTGGATATTTAAGTAACATCTCTTAATGCGGTGACATAAAAAATCATATGTCATATGGATTTAAAATTTATGACTCAAAAATATTGGTGGAGAAACTACTACATTTGGTAACATGTAATTTTATAACAGATAGGATAACTACAGATATAATTGACTTTTTCACATTTTTTATACAACCTTTTGAGAAATCCTTGAACCCAATTGAGTTTAAAAAAAAAAATAAAGGATTATAATGATTCTTATCATTTATAGATGATATTTCCCTTATCATTTTTACTATTATGATTCATTTGATTATGAATCTGGTAGAGGAAGTGAAATTTTAAGGACCAGTACATTACTGATGGATGTATCCTATAGAAGGCTATATTTTTATTTTCTTATCTTTTATGATTTAAAATATTCTTAATAATAATTAAAATTTTTTTCATGTTAATTTTTTAGAATTATTTAAAATGTTCACAGTTCATTTTAAGACTTTTGTGAAAGATAATGGTCATACAAAAGGATCTATTGTTATTTATCACGTTTTAGAAGAGTGTTTAATTTTTTTAGGGGTCTTTGGGTTTGATGAATTACACTAATTTTATAGGTTAATATGACATGTTAGGGTTTATTAGATAATTTTTTTATAAGTGATAAGGTTGTTATTACTTTCACAAAAACAAAATACCAAATAGCGTCAAAATTGACATAAATTAATTTTTTTAAAAAAAATACTATATTATTGGTTGATATAATATTCCTAAAAATATATGGTTCTGCTAAATGGATTAAGGAATATTATATATGTCATTAATGAACCACTTAAGGTTATCTTGGAAGTTTAGAGTAAGTTTATTGACCATATAGTGTAAGAATACAAGAAGACACGTTAAAAGTTAAACTATTTAACTAAGAGTTAAATCTAAAATATAAGGTTAAAATGGTAACCTAAACTTGTCTAAAACCTATTGGTTGAGAGTATTTATACCCATAACCACCTAAGGTTAGAAATAAATTCATTTGGATCCATTATAAACCGAATATGACTGTATAATAAATTAATATTTTAGTCTTTTCCTAAAGTGAACCTCACCACTCTTATAAAAGGGAACTTCCCCTTCTCTCAAAATCACACCACCAAAGCCATTTGGCTCAGACAAACCCTACCCAAATATCCTCAAAATTTCCCTCAAATCAACCTATAGTCCTTAATTTGATCATAAATCCAACCTAAGGATCCGTTTTTATCAACTCAAAAGGAAACACCCGAAGAAGAGGTAATAATTTCACCACCCTCTTTCAAGTTATTTTCTTCTTCCACTTCCTCTTTCTTTGTTGTTTCCATACCAAAATAATAAATCTAGTACCTTATACATACTTTGATGTTATTATAAATATGTTACAACCATATTCATTATTCTATCCATCCTATAAATGACAAATTCACCATACGTGCGTATGTACGGCTTACCGTCTCCACGTCATGGTGTAGTTTGTTATTCAAACACTTCATTATTTTGATGGGTATAATAATGAGTATAACTAATGTAAATAATAAATATAACATATTAATGATTCTTTATATATTATATATCATCCAATTACATACGATTTCACCATCAATATAATGATATTGTCACTTGTGCGTACGTACGGATTACCGTCTCCACGACGCGATGAGATTCATTTCCACATTCACTATTCAACGATGATTATAAAAATATATATATTATTAATAAGTATGTAATATATGACATAATAATGCTACTGAATATATATATATATATATGCAATTACATATATCTTATTCACTTACTTCCATTCAATACGATATGAAAACAGAAACATTGTTTATGCGTACGTACGACCTACCGTCTCCATAAACGGTGTTTTCCATTTCATATATCTATCTACTATACATATTTATATTCTAAATATATATTATATATAAATCATGTTTTATATTCTGGAAGTATTATCATGATCTAAATGATACGATCAAGAATAACAAGTTAAAACACGTATGATAAAGAAAGCGATTATTACCCAAAATGTTAATTTAACATGGAAATAATTATTAAATGGGCAGTATAAAGTCATAAATGAATCATGTATGATATAATAAATATTAATATGGTTCTGGTATAATTTAATAACATACTATGGTCATTATACAGAAGGTTAAACATACCCTCGACCAAAGGAAAGTGCAAGGTAAGGGTTAATTCCTCAATCTCATCTGAGATTGTTTATATGTATGTATTTAGTGGGATATATTTATCATCCATATCCATGTTTCATAAAAATGTTTTAAAAAGAAATATTTTAAGGTTTTATGGAAGGTAATATTTAATTATATCATCATTTTAAATGTTTTGAAGATTTATTTTCCTAAATCTATTTAATTAATGTTCATGTTTTCAAAATAATTTTAAGAATTTATTGGTATGGACATAAATATTTTAAATTGTTAATTCCTTTCATAAGTTTCAAAGTGGTATGGGACACTTTGATTCAAAAATATCTTTTAAATGACTTACTTTATAAATTGTGATACTTTTAAACGATTTCATGAAAAGGGGTATCTCTCTCAAATCATTTTACTGATCATTTTAAACTATGTCAACATCCTTTACTAGATATTATTCTTGATTGAGGTTAATTTATCATGATACAAATCTTCCATATTGTATTGAAGTTTTTTTGATGTGTTTAACTATGGATGTGTTATTTTATACCATTCATGGTTTATGGATAAATTATTGACATTTCGTATGCTAGTTTTAATATGAATGTTTATGTTATGTTTAAACCTTTTCATATGAAGAATGCATTGGACTTAGTAAGTGAAGGGTAGAGCCCACTGTAGCTCCTCAATACATCATTAGGTCTCATGAGAGTCTTTCCACAAGGCCTTGATAAAATCTTATTTTTAGTCTTGGCATAAGGCCTTGACTATGTGGTTATGAAGTCTGGCATTATGCATTCCATCATTATGAAATTGGCTATTGATATTGCATGTGATTATTAGACTAGTGGAATATCCATGTGAATAAGTAAATTGAATTATTTGATCTATCATTGCCATATTATACTGAAGTTTATGTTTAAAAGTATTATGTTTTAGTATTATACATTTCCTTAAATGTTTATGCTTATTTACTAAAGTTTCTGCTATTTTGTTATCATTACTGAGCATCTAAGCTCACCCCTTTCTATGTTTTATTTCTCCTAGGATGCGAAGAAGTATATTATAATTGACCTACAGGGATAGTATATGGGATATGAATGTGGTTAATGAAGGAAATTTTCTTGTTGTATTTCATTTTATAATGTAATGTAAATCTTATGAATGTATCTAGTACTTCCAAGGCTACTAAACTGATCGGTTTTTCAGGATTTGATCCTTTTTGGTCATGCCAATGTTATGTTATAATGCACCGACTCTAGGTAACTGGCATCGGGGTGTTACAAAATACATAATTCAAACACAAAATCTACATGAAAAAATATATGAAATTAATGACACATCAAATTCTCCCACACTTAAAATATTTTTTTTCCTCAAGCAATCACATAGTCACATTCAATGGTAGAAAATGAATATGAAAATGGAAAAGATAAAATGCCACCAATAATTTATTTTCAAATTTATTTTCCCTCAAGGATTATCTCAAGTAGTAAATATGAATTCCCCCTAAAATTTAATTTCTTCTATGAAAAATTAGTTATTGTTTTACAAAAATGATTTAAATTGAAAATTTTAAAGAGAATTAAACAAAATAAATTTGCATCCCACTGAAAGTCCAAACTTTTCTTTACCTCTGAGTGAATATACTCACATAATTTAATAGTACATAATAACTAAACACACCTTTGGATGAGGTGGAATGAAAATTTATTATTGGAATAAATAAATCATCTAGTAGCTTAAAGAATAAATAATAAAAGAGGATAAAAGAATGAGTTCAACCTAAATTAGGATTTTCATTTCATAATCCTTTTGGATGCATATATTATGAGTTAAATTCAAATTAAGAAGTTAAAAATAAATAATAATCATATGAAATTATCCCAATATTTTACAAAAATCCATTTTTTAAAGAGGTTAAAAAACTGATTTACTCAATTAAATCCAAGATATATTAAATATTAACCTCCTCAAAGCAGTTTCACAACTCTCAAAATTGAGAAAAAATTTCGCAAAGTGGAAATTCCTAAATAAAGCTTAAAAACTAAAAATTCCAAAAAAAATTAAGGGTTTTTTATGGGCTCACATTAAATCACATATTATCACATTAAAACCCTCTCTCCACATCTTAAATCTAAAAAATGTCCCCATTATTAAATGTAAAAGTTAGAGGAATCAATTTGATAGTGTAGATTTAAAAAGATATTCAATCTAGTAGTGAATGAGTCATGTTTGAGGGTCATGAGATAAGTCAAAAATTATTTTTCCACACAAATGAAAACTTCACCACATGAAAAAGAACACCTACTAGTTACTACTTAAAAATTCAAGCACACTAATAAATAATTTTTAGATAAGTTGTATAATACACTTTAAATTTAAGAAGGGTGGTCAATAAGGCACCAAAAAGATCATGTGAGGCACAAATTTAGCATTCAAAGTCTTTAAAATAGAAGCAATGACTAGTAGATTTTACATGGTTAATTAAGAATGTAAAAAAACTTAAATATGAAATATATAATCATTTAGGGATTCTATTTGTAGCTCGTTTTGCTACGATCACCGCCCCTACTTCCCAGAGGTGTATGCGGTACCTATGAATGTCTCACGGGAAGATGATGGTATTTCCATAGAGTTTTTGATGTCGGCCTTTACAGAAGAAAAAGTGTGACTAAAATGGACTATTGTGGATTGTTTTGGCACTTTGAGACCCACCCTAGTGGCATTTCAACATCTTGTTCTTTCCTAGGGCCTTCTTTATCCAGTTCAGATTTCGGCTTTCCATAGGAGCTCTTTCTACCTGATCTTATCTTTAGAAGAGGAATTCCTGCAGGTTTGGTGTAAGACCCCTAGATCATTTGGGAGATGGTGATTCATCCTCTCTCAATGGTCTATGGATGCTCGTAGGGGTAAAGAGGATCCCATTATGGCGGTTTGGGTCCACCTCCCGTGGCTTCCTCTCCCCTTCCAGAATAGAGGGTTCCTTAAGAAAATCAGATATTCTCTTGGAAGATTTTTGTGCTCTGATGTTAGGACTTCAAGAAGGGGTGATGTAGAGGTGGCTCGTATCTGTGTGGAACTGGACACCTCTCTTCCCCCTCTTTCCAAAATCTTTCTTCGTGTACAGGATGATCTCATATGGAACCAGAAGATTCTTTTCCCAGTTTTCCCCCAGTTCTGCTCTCACTACCTCTTGTAGGGGCACTCTCTCTAGGTATGTCACAGAGGGAAGCAAGGAGAGGGGAGTCGTCCTCCCAAGGATGTTTACTCCAGAGGTAGACGACCATTCTATCCTCTTCATCCCTATTCCGAGGTTGGGACATGGGAAGGACCAAATGCTGTTGAGTTTTCAAAGTAGGATCTCCTCTCCTAGGCTTCGGGCTCAGCTCTGTCTTCTGTGCAGTCTCTCAAAACAAGCTTGGAGTTATGCCAGGCAATTGTTCCTTTCATTCCCATAGGAGTGTCTCCTATCCATAATGGTATGTACTTGCACCCTCTTCTTTCTCAGCTTTGGAGGGACGAGGCTAGGCAGGCATGCTTGTTTGGGATTAGGCATTTTTCTTCAGTTACTATGGCTCTACTGCCTTCATCTAGTGTTGCAACAGAGGTATCTCATGATGTCTTGGGCATACCCTAGGAAATGTATTGTTCTAACTACATTAAGCAGTTTGTGCTAGCACTCCCAGGGTCCGGCTAGGAGTTGCAGCTTATTCTCCAGACCACCTTCCATATGGAGACAAGGGTGCCAAACTCGATGGTCATCAAGGAGTCATCCATATATGGATGTGTTGACCCCGGTTTCTCACCTGGTAGTGGGAGGATCTCTCAAGAGGGAGTGCACACTCTCTCCCAAGAAAGGGAATGAAAGGAGGGCTCATCCTCCTACTTCAAGCTGACTACTTGCTCAGGGGCCAACACCAGAGCACTATCCTTCCAATGAATCCTACACTTATCTGGAATGCCCGTGGACTTGGAGCCTAAGTTAAGTCCAAATTTCTATCCCTGGTTATCAGGAAACACAAGGCTGATGTTGTGGCTATCATCGAACCAAAGTAGAACTCAATCAAAATTTAGGAGTTCATGTGGAAGATTAAGATGCATGGATCTTTGCATCTTGACCCTATCAATTTCCATATCTGGATCTTTTGGAACAATAATATAGATGTGGAGCTTGTCCAATAGGGATACCAATTAATCACTACAAAAGTGAGTAAAGGTGATGTCATCTACTTCATGACCTTTGTGTATGGGAGATGTGATCATCTTCAATGAAAAACACTCTAGAGTGACCTCAATTGTTTTTCTCTTAGTAATCACCCATGGTTTGTTGGTGGTGACTTTAATATCATTTCCAATATAGAGGAAAAGAAGGGTCAAGGTCCTTTTTAGAGGACTACTAGAAGATATTTTTCTCAGTTCATGGCCAGGAGGGGTCTCATTGATCTAGGCTACTCAGGTGATTGCTTTACATGGTGCAATAATCGGAGGGGCCATCATTGATCATGGAGTAGGTTGGAATGATGTCTAGCCAACATGGATACGGTCTCCAAGTTCTCTAACTCAAATGTGAGTCACCTATTTCATGGCATCTCTGATCATTCCCCCCTGTTGGTGTCGATTTCCTCCACACAGGAGCTTCAGGGAATATTTCACTTCCTCCATCAGTGGGTCAGTAAACCGGGATACCAGGACCTGGTTCGTGGCATTTGGAATTCTCCAAGATAGGGTGACATGTGGAACTCTATATGTGATAATCTTATTCTCCTTAAATCTAGTCTCCATACGTGGGTAAAAGACCTCCCATGGGTTGATAGCGAGATTAACGTTGCCATGCAGGAGGTGGAGAGTCTCGAAATGCGTCTGGAAGAGGGGTGGGATGACCAAATTTTTAAATAGCTTTCTAAAAGAAAGGAGGATCTATCTGCTTTGATACTTTCTCAGGAGAAATCGGCCAGGGAGGCTTCAAGGATCAAATGGATTTGGGAGGGTGACAGAAATACTGGCTTTTTTCATGCATGTATTAAAGAGAGGAAGATACCTATCAAACCAAACATCCTTTTGGATGACGGTTCTGACATAGACGATAGGGATATCATGGGTGGTATGGCCCTATCCTATTTCAAATATTTGATGTCTAGGACCAATAGCCGTATGACCAATGGTTATGTAGGAAATGATACTAGGATTTTTGAGGTGATCTCCAAATGCGTCTCAGATAAGGATAATGAGGATCTAAGTTCTTCCCCAAATGAAAAGAAGATTCACAAAGATATTTTGAACCTCCATTTGGACAGTGCCTCGGGACCAGATGGGTTCCTGGGATCTTTCTACAGAGCATCATGGCATGTGGTGAAGGAGGATCTAATTTCGTCCATTCAGGATTTCTTTAGGGGAGGTAGTTTGTCACGGATTGCTTGTGCCACCACTATGATTCTGATTCCCAAAAATAGAAACCCCTCTTCCATAAAGCATTACAGGCTAGTTTCCATGTGTAACTTTCCTTAAAAAGTCCTTGCAAGTGTTATTAATGTCAGTCTCTCCATGCATCTTCCAAAGTGGATCTCCCTGGAACATCATGGATTTGTGTGGGGTAGATCTATTCAAGGTGATATTTCCCTGGCATAAGAAATGATTAGAGAAATAAACCTAAACACTTGAGGGTGTAACATGGCTATCAAAATTGACATGAATAAAGAATATGATCAGGTGGAGTGGGGTTTTATCATCAAGGTTATGTAAGGTATGGGTTTCTCCTCCTAGAATATTGGCCTTGTTTTCAAATATTTCAGCTCACCGTGGATGACGGTCTCTTTCCTGGGGAATTACTTTGGTTTCTTCAAAGCCACTTGTGGCCTTAGATAGGGTGGCCCATTGTCCCCCATCATTTTCATCTTAACTCAATAGGTTCTTATTTGGATCATTCAAATTAGCATTAATAATGGTGAGATTTTGGCTTACCGAAAGAGCATGGGCCATGGACATTTCCCACTTAATGTTTGCGGATGAAACTGTTATTTTTATCAATGGGGGGGGGATTCATTCGAGTCCTGAACCAAAATTTGGATGTTTATTGCCACTGGTGTAGATAGATTTTTAACAAAGAAAAGAGTCTATTATTTATCCCAAACTCCTGCTCCCCCAGAAGAATTACTGATGTTTAGGCCACCCTTAATATGCAAAGAGGGTATTTTCCCATGATCTACCTTGGGGATCCTATATTTCATGGATGACTGAGGATCTGTGATTTTGATTTTCTCTCCACAAAAATTGTAGATTTCACCCATAATTGGAAGAACAAGTTTTTTTCTTTGGGGGCCACATCGCTCTTATCAACAGTGTGCTGTTGGATACTCCTATCCATGCCCTCTCTGCTGTCAAGGTACCGAAAGGTGTTATATCCAATATTGATAACTTACTGGATACTTTCATCTGGGACCCCCTCACAGAGGGGAAAAGGCACTGAGCTTCATGGGATAAGGTGGCGAGGCTGGTGAAGAATGGTGGCATTAATGTGTGAAGCTTGGTTGACACTCTTGGATGCATGCACGCAAGGATGGCTTGGGAAGTGCTAGAATAAAGCATGTTGTGGGGGAAAACAATGTATCATCTGTTTCCCAATAACTACTTGGATGAGGGGAATCCCTCTTCATTACTTCCTACTCTCGGCCCCTATTCTCAGAGCTTCAGGAGCAATCCAAATGGATCATCGGTAGGGGTGGCCTATTCTTTTGGCATTTCAACTGGGTGGGGACTAGTCTCGGTTTCCCGGGGTGCCCGATGCCCAACATTTCTTTTAGGGAGGAAAGCCAACACCCTAACTTCATCAAGGCTGTACTGGATGAAGATCAACAGAATTTTTTTGATCTCATTTTATTGTCGCAGGAACCAGACCATTGTGTTTTCACCCCTTCTACCTCGGGCGCCTTCACCTCACGAGACTATCGCCTTTCCCGGGATCCTGCGGGGGAACAAGATAGTTGGAGTGATCTTCTATGGTCCAAAGAGGCCCCTTCGAAACTCAATTTTCTATTATGGAGGATTAGGCACTGGTCCATCCCCATGGATGATAACATCAAACGCTTTGGTATCCCATTTGCTTCCTGATTCCCCTGTTGTAAAGCATACCAGGAAGAAAGTTCCAACCACCTCTTCTTCAAGGGCGATTGGGCATGTGGAGTGTGGAGATTCTTTGGGGAGTTCACAGGACTTCATCCCAACAACCTGGAGGACCTTAAATTCCTAAACAGATGGTTCAACAGTTTGGGAAACATAGGCTAAGAGAAGAGGGCGCACCTGATGATCCTTCTGGAGGGGTTTTGGGTAATTTGGCAGGCTAGGAATAAGTGGAGGTATGAGGGGATTCATTTTTCTGTTATGACCATTATCACCCAAACCAAGATCTGTATCCTCAACTTAGCTCAGCTCATTGGTGGTTGGAGGAATTCCCCCTCCTTTTAGTGGATGCTACCCCATAGTCATGGAGGCCAGGAAGTAGACAACAGCAACTACGGCCACTGGGTGAGGTGGAATCCCCCCTCTAGAAGCCTTAAGCTCAATACCGACGGGTCTTGTAGGATGGGGATTATTCGAGGGGGAGGGGTGGTCCTGGACTCTCAGGGGTTGGTCCTCATGGCCTTCTCCTCCAGCATGGGACATGGTTCCTCTCTACAGGCCAAAGCCAAGGCTATGCTCATGGGTATCAGCCTCTCCCATCAGAGGGAACTATCTTTATCAGAGGTTAAAATGGACTTGAAGATCCTTCATGATGTCTTTAATGAATATCTCCCCCATCCTTGGTTGATTAGCTACACTATTCAAAAGTGCAAGGGCATGATCAGAGATGACATCAATATCTTGCATTCCTGGCATGAGGGAAATCAAGTGGCGAACTATCTGGATTCGATTGAGGTTCATGGAAATACTCCAGTTTGGTTGCACTATATCACTTCTTTGAAGGCCTATGGGGTTAACCTGATCAGAGGGGATGCCCTCAGCCTTCATCATTTTAGGCCCCCATAGGTTTTTTGTTTCTGTTTTTGTTTTTGGTGTTGGTAGTTATAACGACCCATACTTTACATACATTGTTATTAATTCAAAAATGAAGCATACTTATTACAACATATAACAAAACCATGAAAGGACCATATAGGTATAGTGTCTTTAGAAACTTGGAAACATAAACAACTAGTTCATAAAGAATCTACACTGTCTCCCATTTATTTCATCATATCTAAAGTCCCCTTTGGCATATCTTACTTAATAAGATTCTTCCTGACCTGGGGAAAGAAAACATACAAAAGGGTGATCTCAAATGCTCAGTAAGGGTAAACAAAAGAAATATCAATCACATCATATTCATAAGAACATAACATTTTTGAAATCTTAACCTGCAAAAGAGAGCATAATTTCATAACATGGGATAAATCATAGTAGTGAAATGAAATCCCAATAATCATAACTTAAAACATGAAACTTTGTGGCATACACACATAATCATAGAGAATCATTTCTTATTAGTCAAGACTCATTTCCAAGACTATCTTAGTGGACAAAATCCATTTTTGAATCGAGTTCACTCCTCGTTTCAGTCCTGTTTCACTGAACCGGTTTAACCTGCCATTCCAGCTATGTCTATCTCATGAGATATAAAATCTTTACCCAATGCATTGGAGGGAGATATAGGTCCCACCCATCTCATAATGATACCATTCTTATGTGTTCCACAAAATCATAAACCATACATCATAGCATAACCCATGTAATGAAAATGGAAATCTTAAACATCATGACATCATAAAACAATTCATATAAGATAAAGGAACTCATAAAAATATTTCCATCACAACATAATCAAATCAATGTAATAATAGGTATAGAAACAGAACCCTATATTATCTTAGATGGAAAATAATTTTGATAAAACAATTGAACTCCATTCTTGAGGAAAATATCCTTTCTACTTCAAAAACATTTTTCCCTTTCATAACATGTCATACAATTTTAAACTAAAAGAAGTTGATTAAAAATAAACTTGAAAACTTGTAAAGGAATATTCTTGGAAATATTGTTTTAAAAATCCATTCATGCCGTATAACTTAAAAAAAACATTCTTCTCATACTTTTGCCAGAAAAGTAAAAAAGTACCTCGTACGAAAAACGACAAAAGATTCCTTTCATATCTTTTACTAAAAACTCACCGAAGGGTAAAATTGGATTTAAAAAATTGTAGGTGGATGGAAATAATATTACATATTGAGGAAACATGGATGTGGATGATAAAATACACCCCAGTAAATACCAAAGTATAAACAATCTCAGATAAAAATGAGATTGTGATATTTTCCCTTACCTTAGGTCCGATTTGCTTCGTAAGTGTCCGAACCTCCGGTATAATGATTTAAATAATTTTATTGACTTATTACAGAATCATACTTATTTTTATGATATCATATATGGTCATATTCTTAGCTTCTTATTAGTAATATTTCATTACTACTTGTTATTCGGGTGTTTATTACTTTTTGTTCTTATGTGCGTTTTATCGAATAAATTCTTATTTTTCTTTTTAGGTTATAGATACATAATTTCCAGAATGTTATTAGTGTAATATATATCATATTCATTCATTAAATTCATTTATATAATCATTATTAAATGAAGATCTTGTAGAACGAGTTGCATCACATCGTGGAGACGGTATTCCGTACGTACGCACGAGCGATGATATCATTCCCATGATCGTGGAATTGTATTGGAGTGTATGTATACTATTTAAGAATCAATATCACCTTAAAATAATCATATATAGTTATTATTTACACCATTATACCCATCCAAGTAAGGTGGTGGGGAAAAATAGATTACACCACGGCGTGGAGACGGTATTCCGTACGTACGCACACGCGGTGATTTTGTTTTCCGTAGGATGGATAGATGGTGAAATATGGTTGTTTCATACTTATAATAACATATCAGTATATTAGTGATACAGATGTTATTACTTCATAATGAAACAACTAAAGAAGAAGAAGTGGAAGAAGAAATAAAGATTAAAGAATCGGTAACGGGCATTACCTCTTCTTTGAAGCGCTTCTTTGAGACCCCCTTTTTGGGCACTAAAATTGGTCTTTGAAGAAGACCAGGACCTCTAGGATGGCTCTAGGGAAGTGTAGAGGAGAAATTGGCAGGTTTTGGCCGAGATTGAAGGCTCAAATTGGTGTGAGTAGGAGAGGGAGGAGGTGCCCTTTTATAAGGGAGGAGAGGGACACCTTTGGAAATATAAGAAATATTAGTTTATATTAAATCCCAACCCCACTTAAAAACTTCCAAAATGACTCATATACAAATATTAGATGAGATATGGTTGTAATCTCATCAACAAATAAAATTTAGACATGTTAGTAATTTATTTTAAACATTATCAACTTGATTTATCCTTATTTATCAATTTAATTTTATTTGTGGTAATAATATTCTAAATTTTAAATTATTATAAATAATTACATATGTGTTGTGAATTTTCCATAATTTGACACTTTATTAAATTTTAGACCATATAAATTTTAATTTATAAATTTTAAATATTTTTGTTATTTTTAAACTATTTTATAATATGTTATTTTTATAAAATAACAATAGTGTCAATTTTGACACTATTCATTTATTTGAATTTAAATAAAATATATACAGAAGATATGTTCAAACTAAAAGCTTTAATAGATCCATAAAATTTCATATGTATATATAAAATTAGTGGAGCACATTAAATAGTTCATATAATATTTATTTTATTATTTTTAAAACCATTTATTTGATAATTTAATTAATAAAATAATTTCAACATCACTATTGTGTCATAATTAATGATAATTATTTAATCCCTAAAAATTATATATAAATTCCTATGATGTAGATAATTGTATTATATTTCTGGAGAATATTCATGTTCGAAGTTTCATGAAGTTTATCACTAAATTAAAATTATTATACTTATAAGATTTAAGAAAGTGACATGTTGTCACATTCTTTGGTTTTAATAATAATTAAATTATTTTCATGGAAAAAAGTCCATTAAATGAATCTAATCCGACCCTTAGGTGATAGGGGTCGACTTTTAGTCATCCAATAGGATTTTGGCAGGTGTTAGGGTAATTTTATAATCTTATATTTACCCTTAATTACCCGATTTACCTTTAACTATGGTAAATAAAATTTACCGTAGTTACTATTCATAATGCCCAAAAATAAAAAGTAGCCTATTAAAATAATTTGTACCCACTGATTCGGAATATGGAATCCATTTATCAAAATTCAAAACATATAAGTTGCAGTAATTAATTTAAAATAAATCCCGTTGTTAAGAAAACGGGTTTTAGAAGTTAAAACATTGCCATAGATTGAAATGTTTTTACCTATGAATTCAATGTGAAATTAATGCTAATGACATACATTATATTAAATGATAAAAATATATTCTATTTATACTTGAAAACCATTCAATATTATAATTTATCCATATAAATTATCTCAATGAAAAAAGTTTTTTTTAATTAAAAATTAGCGTATTTTTACTATTCATCAAAATATGAAAGTTATCAGAAAAATATCAAAAATTTATCCAAAGTAAATTTTTATAACCTGATTTAAAAGAAGAATTTTATTTTGTCAAATTGAACTTATAAACATGTCAAAAACTAGATTTAATGTGGGTGCGCCATCAAAAGGCGGCAAAACTGTATTTTTTGAAAAATACTTCTTTTATCCAAAATAACTGATTTTGCTTTTATACCTCATTCTAGAAAATGTATAAGTTGAATTAAAATTTTTAAAATTAAAAATTCAGTTATTAATATTCATAACGGCTAGTTTTAATAATATTTTAATAGCATATCGTTGTTTAGTGAAACTCGGTATTGTATACGACACAAGCTATCGAGGAAGGCCGCAGTTGTGTGTAAAGCAAGCCAAGCTAGTGTTGTGTGTAGTGAAAGATTCCTTTGATGATTTATATAACATAAAAACAAAATATTTCTCATAAAATTCTCGGGTGTTACATTCTACCCCCCTTAAAATGAATTTCTCCCTCGAAATTCGTCACTTTGTAAGAAACAGATGAGGATACCTCTCCCTCATCATATCCTCAAGCTCCCATGTAGCTTCTTCTAATTGGTGGTTCCTCCATAAAACTTTCACCAAGAGAGTGGTCTTGTTTCGTAGTACTTTTTCGCTATGACCCAGAATCTCTATCGACTATTCTTCATAAGAAAGATCTTGCTCCAGCGGTATAACTTCTGAGCTGAGTACATGTAAAGGATCAGGTATGTACTTTCTCAGGAGAGATACATGGAACACATCGTGAACTTGAGAGAGATTCGGTGGAAGCGCCAATCGGTAAGCTACCTTCCCAACACGATCCAGTATTTCGAAAGGACCGATATATCTAGGGCTCAACTTCCCCTTCTTTCCAAGTCTCATGACCCTCTTCCGGGGAGATATTCGTAAGAACACTTTATCACCCACTTCAAACTCTAGGTCTTTTCTTCGGTTGTCGGCATAACTTTTCTGTCAACTCTGAGCTGCTCTTATGTGTTGTTGAATAGATCTGACCTTTTCTTCCATTTCATCAACAAGATCAGGTCCTAATAGATTTCTTTCCCCAACTTCATCCCAGCAAGTTGGAGTCCTGCATTTCTTTCCATAGAGAGCTTCATAAGGAGCCATCTGAATACTGGAGTGAAAGATATTATTATAAGAAAATTCCACCAATGGTAGGTGTTGATCCCAACCACCTTTGAAATCCATAGAGAAAGCTCTAAACATATCTTCTATAGTTTGAATTGTTCTCTCAGACTGACCGTCAGTCTGAGGATGATAAGCAGTGCTGAAACTCAACTATGTATCCAGAGTATGCGGAAGACTTCGCCAGAACTTCGAGGTAAATCTCAGATCCCGACCAGATATAATAGAAAGTGGTACACCATGCAATCTTACCACTTCCTTTACATATATCCTGGCAAGCTGATCCAGATAGAAATCCTCTCTAATAGCAATGAAGTATGCAGACTTTGTAAGACGATCAACTATGACCCAGAGAGCATTATTGCCTTTGGATGTTTTAGGAAGTCCTGTGACAAAGTCCATAGTGATATTTTCCCATTTCCATTTGGGTATGGGTAATGGTTATAACATCCCCTTAGACTTCTGTCTCTCAGCTTTAACTTGCTGAAAAACCAAGCATCGAGAGACATATTCAGCAACATCTCTTTTCATGCCATCCCACCAAAAGTACTCTTTCAGGTACCTATAAATCTTCATGCTTCTAGGATGAATAGAGAATGAATAACTATGAGCCTCATCCAGCAGCTCCTTCTTTAATTCGGGGATGGGAGGAACACAAACCTGATTCCTGAACTTTATTATCCCATCACAATCAAGGTTGAATTCAGGAACATTTCTCACCTTCTTTTGTAACTCGACATCTTCTTTCTGTGCCTCTTTAATCTTCACATGTATAGATGGTTGAACATTCATTTGAGAAAGATAAGATTTTCCCCTTCCATTATAATTCCAAGATCCATCCTTTGTAAATCCATAAATATTGGATCTTTTTTGATCCTCATCATGGATAAGCTAGCATGGTCTTGTCGACTTAATGCATCTGCCACCTTGTTTGCTTTCCCAGGGTGGTAATGAATTGAGCAGTCGTAATCCTTAATCAGCTCCAACCATCTTCTTTGACGCATATTCAGCTCCTTTTGTGTGAAAATATACTTTAAACTTTTATGATCAGTATAAATATCACACCTTTCACCATAAAGGTAATTCCTCCAAATCTTTAATGCAAAGATTACCGCAGCTAACTCCAAATCATGAGTTGGGTAATATTTCTCATGGATTTTCAACTGTCATGAGGCATAAGCTATCACCATATCATTTTGCATAAGAACACACCCCAGCCCCTTCTTGGATGCATCACTGTAGATCACAAACCTTTCTCCACTACAAGGCAGTGTGAGCACAGGTGCACTGGATAACCTTCTTTTCAACTCATTGAAATTATCTTCACATTCCTCCGTCCAAACAAACTTAACTCCTTTCCGAGTCAACCTGGTGAGTGGATTAGATAATCATGAAAAATCTTTCACAAAACGTCGATAATATCCAGCCAAACCAAGAAAACTTCGGATCTCAGTTACTGTTGTTGGTCTCGACCATCTTTCGATAACCTATGTTTTTGCTGGATCCACAAATATCTCCTCTTTTGAGATTATGTGACCCAAAAATGCAGCTTTTTGAAGCCAAAATTCACACTTGGTAAATTTGGCATAAAGATTATCCTTTCTCAGGGTCTTCAATATAATTCTCAAGTGATCTTCATGTTCTTCCTTGCTCTTTGAATATATAAGAATATCATCTATAAAGACTACCACAAACTGATCAAGATAGTCTCTAAAGACTCTATTCATCAGATCCATGAAGATATCAGGGGAATTAGTAAGACCAAATGGCATCACTATAAATTCATAGTGTCCATACCTTGTACGGAAATCCGTCTTTGGTATATCCTCTCTTTTGACCCTTAATTGATGATACCCTGAACGAAGATCAATCTTGGAAAAGTATTGAGCTCCACATAGTTGGTCAAATAGGTCATCAATGCGTGGGAGAGGATATTTGTTCTTGATAGTGATCTTGTTAAGTTCTCGATAATCAATGCAGAGTCTCATTGATCCATGTTTCTTCTTAACAAACAGAACTGGTGCTCCCCAAGGTGACGCACTAGGGCGTATGAATCCCTTATCAAGATTATCTTGGAGTTGCTTCTTTAATTCCTGCAACTCAATTGGGGCCATTCTATAAGGTGTCTTTGAAATAGGCAAAGCACCCGGTACGAGTTATATTGAAAACTCAACTTCACGATTTGGTGGAAGACCTGACAATTCCTCTGGAAAGACATCATCAAACTCCCGTACAATGGGCATATTCTTAATTGTGAGTTTCTCACCAACTATTTGAGATAAATAACCTTCATTCAGTGGAATCAAGACCCATAATATGGAAAAAATTTCCAATGGAAGGTTATGTTCATCCTTTCATTGATAGACGATCATAGATTGATCTGGAATATGAAATGTGACTTCCCTTCTTTGGCAATTGATATGAGATCCATATAAAGAAAGCCAATCCATTCCAAGAATCACATCAAATTCCACTATAGGAAGGATCACAAGATTTGCAGGAAGCACTTTCCCACAAACTTCAATCGGGGAAGAATTATAAACTTTTGATGCGACTGTTGTGGCATTAGGGGTTGTCATAGCTAACTCAACATCTAATTATTGAGGTAATATGGTGATACTCTTAGAAAAATATTCAGAAATAAAAGAGTCGGTGGATCCAGAATCAAATAAAACGTTTGCTACTTTAGAGTAGATGGTAAGTGTACCTTTCACCACATCGTTATCGTACTCCACATCGCTGATAGAAATTTCATGTGACTTTCCTTTGTCTTTAGCCTTAAGATTTTATTGATGTCGATCATCATCAACAAACCTTGGATTAGGGCATTTATTAGCATAATGCCCCATCTCATTGCACTTGAAACATTAAAGTGTAGTAGGTTCATTCTGTGTGTCCCTTCCTTTGTTTGCATCATTAGAAATCTTCTTCCCATCATTGCAGCATTCAAATGCCCGATGACCTTCCTTTCCACATTTGAAACATTTACTTGTCCCTTTAAGACAACTGCCTCCATGTTTCTTTCCACACTTTGAGCATAAGGGATATCTCATCTTCTTTTCAGTTTGCTCTTTATATTTTCCTTTGAATTCCATTTTCCTCTTCTTATCAAACCCATATGACTGATGGGTTACTTTAATCTCCATCTCGACTTTGAGATCACATCAAATGATTTCCTCGTAGCTATTGAAGTCCCTTATGGCTAACGCCTTCGAAGACTTGGTTTTAAGCCACTAAAGAATTGATCGATCTTACTCTCAGGTTGGATAATAATACCAGAAGCGTACCTTGCAAGTCTTGTAAAATTTGCTTCATAGGTACCAACAGATTCATCATCATTTTGCTTCAGTTCAAGAAACTCTTTCTCCATCTTTATTCATAGAATATGAGGGAATTACTTATTGAAAAATAAGTTCTTGAACTCTTCCCATTCCATGGACTCAATTTCATCCCTTTGCCTCGTATTCTTAATAAGATTCCACCATTGATCAGCATCTCCTTCTAAACGATACAATGCTAGGATGACTTTATCATGTTCAGAACATTGAAGAACTGAAAATATATTTTCAGTAGCACTAATCCATTGTTCAGAAACTAATGGATCAGTAGACCCACTGAAAGAAGGTGGACGCTGACTCATGAAGGATTCAACAGAATGTTGCTCCTTCCTTTGCTCGTTTGGAAGTCCTGCATGATTCATAGCTTGAGAAAGTTGTGTGAGCATGGCTACAAGATTTTGTATTCCAGCTCCCATAACGTTTGGTTGCTTAGGGGGACAATCATTGCATTGCCTGCCGCATTCCGCATTAACACGGTTCCTTCAGGTTCCAGCCATTGACTAAAACCAAGAAGAATAGTGTGAGAAACACTAATTATAATAGAAAAACTACATAATCAAGAATAAAATTTCACACTTAAGGTCTTATCCTAGGTTATTCATGGTCATTTCTAAAACACTAAGATTGTGTTCTCTGCTTAGACTTATCCTTAGGGTTCTTACTAAGGCATTCACATCCTAGTTTCCAAAGGTTGACTATACCTTTCCTCCGATACCAACTATAACGACCCATACTTTACATACATTGTTATTACTTCAAAATTGAAGCATACTTATTACAACATATAACAAAACCATGAAAGGACCGTATAGGTATAGTGTCTTTAGAAACTGGGAAACATAAACGACTGGTTCATAAAGCGTCTACACTGTCTCCCATTTATTTCATCATATCTATAGTCCCTTTTGGCATATCTTACTTAATAAGCTTCTTCCTGACCTGGGGAAAGAAAAAATACAAAAGGGTGAGCTCAAATGCTCAGTAAGGGTAAACAAAAGAAATATCAATCACATCATATTCATAAGAACATAACATTTTGGAAATCTTAACCTGCAAAAGAGAGCATAATTTCATAACATGGGATAAATCATAGTAGCGAAATGAAATCCCAATAATCATAACTTAAAACATGAAACTTTGTGTCATATACACATAATCATAGAGAATCATTTCTTATTTGTCAAGACTCATTACCAAGACTATCTTAGTGGACAAAGTCCATTTCTGAATCGAGTTCACTCCTCGTTTTAGTCATGTTTCACTGAACCAGTTTAACCTGCCATTCCAGCTATGTCTATATCATGAGATATAAAATCTTTACCCAATGCATTGGAGGGAGATATAGGTCCCACCCATCTCATAATGATACCATTCTTATGTGTGCCACAAAATCATAAACCATACATCATAGCATAACCCATGTAATAAAAATGGGAATCTTAAACATCATGACTTCAAAAAACAATTCATATAAGATAAAGGAATTCATAAAAATATTTCCATCACAACATAATCAAATAAATGTAATAATAGGGATATAAATATAACCCTATATTATCTTAGATGAAAAATAATTTTGATAAAACACTTGAACTCCATTCTTGAGGAAAATATCCTTTCTACTTCAATTTTTTTCCCTTTATTAACATGTCATACAATTTTAAACTAAAAGAAGTTGATTAAAAATAAACTTGAAAACTTGTAAAGGAATATTCTTGGAAATATTGTTTTAAAAATCCATTCATTCCGTAAAAGTTAAAAAAACATTCTTCTCGTACTTTTGTCGGAAAAGTCAAAAAGTACCTCGTACGAAAAACGACAAAAGATTCCTTTCATATCTTTTACTAAAAACTCACCGAAGGGTAAAATTGGATTTAAAAAATTTTAGGTGGATGGAAATAATATTACATATTGAGGAAACATGGATGTGGATGATAAAATACACCCCAATAAATACCAAAGTATAAACAATCTCGGATAAAAATGAGATTGTGATATTTTCCCTTACCTTAGGTCCGATTTGCTTCATAAGTGTCCGAAACTCCTGTATAATGATTTAAATAATGTTATTGACTTATTCCAGAATCATACTTATTTTTATGATATCATATATGGTCATATTCTTAGCTTATTATTAGTAATATTTCATTACTACTTGTTATTCGGGTGTTTATTACTTTTTGTTCTTATGCGCGTTTTGTCGAATAAATTCTTATTTTTACTTTTAGGTTATAGATACCTCATTTCCAGAATGTTATTAGTGTAATATATATCATATTAATTCATTCAATTCATTTATATAATCATTATTAAATGAAGATTATGTATAACGAGTCACATCACATCGTGGAGACAGTATTCCGTACGTACGCACGAGCGATGATATCGTTCCCATGATCGTGGAATTGTATTGGAGTGTATGTATGCTATGTCAGAATAAATATCACCTTACAATAATCATATATAGTTATTATTTACACCATTATATCCATCCAATTAAGGTGGTGGGGAAAAATAGATTTCACCACGGCGTGGAGATGGTATTCCGTATGTACGCACGCGCGGTGATTTTGTTTTGCGTAGGATGGATAGATGGTGAAATATGGTTGTTTCATACTTATAATAACATATCAGTATATGATTGATACTTATGTTATTACTTCATAATGAAACAACTAAAGAAGAAAAAGTGGAAGAAGAAATAAAGATGAAAGAATCGGTAACGGGCATTACCTCTTCTTTGAAGCGCTTCTTTGAGACCCCCTTTTAGGGCACTAAAATTGGTCTCTGAAGAAGACCAGGACCTCTAGGGTGTCTCTAGGGAAGTGTAGAAGAGAAATTGGTAGGGGTTGGCCGATCTTGAAGGCTCAAATTGGTGTGAGGAGGAGAGGGAGGAGGTGCCCTTTTATAAGGGAGGAGAGGGGCACCTTTGGAAATATAAGAAATATTAGTTTATATTAACTCCCAACCCCACTTAAAAACTTACAAAATGACTCATATCCGAAGATTAGATGAGATAGGGTTGTAATCTCATAAACCAATAAAATTTAGACATGTTAGTAATTTATTTTAAACATTATCAACTTGATTTATCCTTATTTATCAATTTAATTTTATTTGTGGTAATAATATTCTAAATTTTAAATTATTATAAATAATTACATATGTGTTGTGAATTTTCCATAATTTGACACTTTATGACATTTTCGACCATATAAATTTTAATTTATAAATTTTAAATATTTTTGTTATTTTTAAACAATTTTATAATATGTTATTTTTATAAAATAACAATAGTGTCAATTTTGACACTATTCATTTATTTGAATTTAAATAAAATATATACAGAATATATGTTCAAACTAACAGCTTTAATATATCCATAAAATTTCATATGTATCTATAAAATTAGTGGATCACATTAAATAGTTCATATAATATTTATTTTATTATTTTTAAAACCATTTATTTGATATTTTAATTAATAAAATAATTTCAGCATCACTATTGTGTCATAATTAATGATAATTATTTAATCCCTAAAAATTTTAAATAAATTCCTATGATGTAGATAATTGTATTATATTTCTGGAGACTATTCATGTTCGAAGTTTCATGAAGTTTATCACTAAATTAAAATTATTATACTTATAAGATTTAAGAAAGTGACATGTTGTCACATTCTTTGGTTTTCATAATAATTAAATTATTTTCATGAACAAAAGTCCATTAAATGAATCTAATCCGACCCTTAGGTGATATGGGTCGACTTTTAGTCATCCAATAGGATTTTGGCAGGTGTTAGGTTAATTTTATAATCTTATATTTACCCTTAATTACCCGATTTACCTTTAACTATGGTAAATAAAATTTACCGTAGTTACTATTCATAATGCCCAAAAATAAAACGTAGCCTATTAACATAATTTGGACCCACTGATTCTGAATATGGAATCCATTTTTCAAAATTCAAAATATATAAGTTGCAGTAATTAATTTAAAATAAATCCCTTTGTTAAGAAAACGGGTTTTAGAAGTTAAAACATTGCCAAAGATTGAAATGTCTTTACCTATGAATTCAATGTGAAATTAATGCTAATGACATACATTATATTAAATGGTAAAAATATATTATATTTATACTTTAAAACCATTCAATATTATAATTTATCCATATAAATTATCTCAATGAAAAAAGTTGTTTTTAATTAAAAATTAGTGTATTTTTACTATTCATCAAAATATGAAAGTTATCAGAAAAATATTAAAAATTTATCCAAAGTAAATTTTTATACCCTGATTCAAAAGAAGAATTTTATTTTGTCAAATTGAACTTATAAACATGTCAAAAACTAGATTTAATGTGGGTGCGCCATCAAAAGGCGGAAAAACTGTATTTTTAAAAAAATACTTCTTTTATCCAAAAAAACTGATTTTGCTTTTATACCTCATTCTAGAAAATATATAAGTTGAATTAAAATGTTATAAAATTAAAAATTCAGTTAGTACTATTCATAACGGCTAGTTTTAATAATATTTTAATAGCATATCGTTGTTTAGTGAAACTCGGTATTGCGTACGACGCAAGCTATCGAGGAAGGCCGCTGTTGCGTGTAAAGAAAGACAAGCTAGTGTTGTGTGTAGTGAAAAATTCCTTTGATCATTTATATAACATAAAAAAAATATTTCTCATAAAAGTCTCGGGTGTTACAGTAGTTGGTTTGGAGTTCTTGTTTTTTTATCTTTAATTAAAAAGTAACTATGGATGGATGGACTCCCCTAGTTAGAAAATTTAACACTTGAAGTACAAAAATTTCACTCCCATCCTTTTCTTTTTTGAGTAATTCCCTCTTGTTGAAAATTTTCATCTCTTATAAATGGAAAAAGATAAGAATTAAATACCCGAATTTTAAAGTTCAAACAAGTAAAAACTAGAGTAAATGTTCTAGGAGTTTGATTCAAGTTTCTCCAACAAGTAGCTCTTTTTGATCTTTGAAAAACATTGAATTTCTGATAAAACATAATGAAAATTTATTCTTACCACAAAACTTAATAACCATACATTAAAATGAACATGCATTAATTATTTATGGTTAGCATAGAATATTTTCAAGAAATTTAATTTTTTTAGCCTGTTTGACATTTATTTCAGCAATTTAAAATTTAGAAGTAGCAAAAAAAAGTGTACCCTCCCCCAAAGTTTATTTAAAACATGTAATAGGAAATTAAACTCTTAAAAAATATGGAAAGACACAACCTAGAAGCTCGGTTGATAAAAAGATACCCGAGATGAATTTTTTCACGGTGGAATGCACCACCACCTTATTATTTTCCCACAAGATAAACTACAAACATTAATTAAAGAAAGAAAAAACAACTAAAAACAAATAAAAATAGATTAAGTAGATAATCTTGTGTTTAAAACCCAAGAGGTTCTATATTTATACTATCCACAGTTGGATAGTCTTTGGTTCATCCTCCATCACTTGGTGGGTGTGGTTTCTTGCTTAAAAATAACAACATGTTCTTCTTCCCAGTGTGTTTCCTCACACAGTGGTTCTTTAAACCAGGAATAATTAGTTTTTGTTAGAATCCATATTTATTTATGTAAAAAGATGTCTCCACCTACTATTTTAATTATATTAGATTATTGAAGTTCAAGGTAGGTGAGAGCATGAATTGAGGAACCTCAACCTCAAACAAACAACTAAAATCATCCTTAATAATTAAATAAAAAACTCCCATTTACAAATTAAAATGATCAAATAGATGTGAGGGGAATAGAGAGACAAAACCATTTGGATGGAGCATTAATTTTTCATCATATGCTACCACAGTTGTGGCCTTAATCTTATCATTTTCAGCAGACCCAAAATCAAAATTTTTTGTGAGTTTTGGGAGCTTCAAAAAATACTCAAAAGATAAAGGTTTAAATTCATTTTGACCCTCTAGGAGTTCAGAAAATTTAGTTGACTCTTCAATATCTATAAAGGGATTAGTAAAAACAAGATCATGTTCAAAATTATCAATATAAAAAATAAACCTAGCTTCTTCTAAAAAGTAGATAACTCCCTAGTATTTTTCTGCCTGTTGTCCTTCAAAAGTATATAGTTCCGCTGAGAGATGAGGTGAGAGTGAGGTAGAAAACATCCTACAGACTCTCTTCAAAATGAATCACCTGTTATGTGGTGTCGTCCATGGTGAAGGAGAGGGAATCTTGGGTTGAAACCTCCTGTTCAAGCATGGAAAAATCAACATACAACTTAGTGCGGTCAAACTAATCATAATGAAAACTAAAAGAAATTTGTTCTTTGAAAGTGTGTCCAGATTAATTAAATTCTTCTTGAAAATTCTCTTTCCAACCCTCAAAATAATTCTCACCATAAGGATTTTTCATTTTCAGTGATTCTCCTCAACCTCCACATCGATTAACAATAGGATAAATTTCCTTGGTGAACTTCTTCTAGATAAAACTCAAAAAAAAAAAAACGTGAGAATTATTTAAGTTCTTTAGCTAAGGCTTTCATAGTAAGCCACCTCAACTCCTTATAATCTTTAATAACTTTTAAGGAATATTTATTCACTTAAAATTTAAAATTGCTCCCTGACTTTAAAAGAAACAAATCATTCCATATCTTCTGATTATTGAGGAGGTTTAATTTTTTTAAATTTTAATTTTTTTAATTTGAAATTGAAAATGAATAATCACTAAACAAAAATTTTCTCCCCAAAAATACCACCAATTTTTGATAGATTGTTGTTTTAATGATCGAAGATATATTTATATTTTTCTCTAGATATAATTTATTGACTAATTAAGGGGTTGGTATCAAGGAGAAAATATGTTTATATCAATGAATATTCTAAAATATTTTTTTGTTTTATCTTTTTCAAAAGAAATAAAATAAAATATGAATTAGTAACAACCAAGAAGAATAAAAAATGAAACAGCTGAAACAAATACGGAAAGCAAAAACAAAAGAAAAGAAAAATTTGTTGATAACAAACCAATTCCAGGTTGATCCACTCTACTTTTTACCACTGAACTAAAAAGAATAAAATCATTAACACTCAATTCCACTCAGTATGTGCTTGATGTCACGACATAAACACCTCTCTCCCCTCAAACAACAAACAATCATGCATGGATTACCTTACTGTACATAAGCGCTCTCTTAATTGTTAAATGAATCACAAGCTGAAATCACATTCTTATAACATGTATTTCTTGAAAAAGTAATCATCACAAGATCATTAAATCATAAAAACTCTCTTTTGATTCTCTATCAATATTCTACGAGAAGAAGAGGAAAAGGGAGGAAATAGAAGAAAAAAGTAGCAAACCATCCTACGAATGAGTGTGTGATCGTATCACCTCAATTCAAGATCACTATTTTCCAAGAGCAAAGAATATGTCAATGATCAAAAAGAAATTCAGTATCCTAAATGATTCAAGGTTCACCTCCTAGAACTAGGTAAAAAAAAATAGTCCTACATTTCTAGATATTAGAGATCACAAACTAAGAGCGAAAACATAATGAAATTTTTTTATTTAAAAACTGAGAAAATTATAGTAGAAACCAAAGGAGAAGAAAAAAATAGATAAGATAGAGAAGATGAGATGAAAAATGCAGAATGACACATCACAACATGTTTGTAGTTTCAACTTATCTTGATGTACTCTAGTGAATCCAAAAAAAAACTCAACAAAAAATTGCTAGCTCCAAGCATAAAGGATCAAAATATGTTCTAAAAACCATTTCAGACTTAGGGAACTACACTTGAGAAATTACCATCAATTTTAACACATAAAAAATGATTTTTAAGAAATCTTTTAATTTCCATAATTTTAAATTGGGACATGACAATGCGAGTTGTCATTGCTTTGGTTCTGCACTGAAAAATGTCTTCCTCAAGCTCATTTAGCTTCAATTCTTCCATCTCTGAATCAGTTTTATCTCACCAATTATTAATAGCAATAAATTCTCTACCACCAACTACTAATCCTCACCAAAAATCATTTACAAACTCAGCCTTCCCAAAAAAATAAACTCATTTACAAGACTTTGAAACCGAAGTACACAAAAAACCATCATATCTATCTGGTTCGAGCTCCTCAAAGCAAATTCTCAACTTCAATAAAATTTATCCTTCAATTCAGCCTCATCAATACCAGATTAAAAAAGAGTCAAACACCTAGTGTGCTCACTGATCCAAGACCAAATCCACAATTATGGGATGCACGAGCCCACCATCATTGTCTTGAACCTACAAAAGGATAAACAGATAAAAAAAAAACAAAATTCGATTCCCAACTTGATTTTTCAAATTCAGCTGCACTCCCTTCATTCTTCATAGCTCACTCAAACAAACAGAACAACTACAAATGAGCATAGTTCTTCAAACATTGTCCCAATCAAAAATCGAGGATTTGACGATAGCCCTGGGTAATTGAATTTAACAAGATTTAGAATTCACTTTGAGAAGATCTCCATTCATGGATCAAAATTCATTTCCTTTATCAAAGATCATAAGAAGCTTCCAGAAACCTTCAAGGCTATCTTCAATCAAGTTACATTGAAAACCTAGTTCGTCTTCATCAGATCAGTCAGATCAGGGCTGATCTCGGTTCTGTTTCATCATCCTATTGATAATAATGGTCATCTACATCGTCAGTGTAGTTGGGGTTTGGCTTAGTGGTAATCACCCCTTAAATCTACATGAAAAATGGGGGTTCAAAACCCATTGGGTGTAGGTTACTATAGTAGCGCTGTAGCGTACTATAGCAGCGGCGACACTGTAGCAACGACGAGCACTATAGCAGTGGCAGGTCACTGTAGCGGTGACAAAGGACTGTAGTTGTGGTGAGTACTGTGCAGTACTGTAGTAGTGCGGGTACTGTAGCAGTACTATTCATAGAATGGGCTTTGAGCTAAAAAATTGGGCCTACAGGTCATGTAATGGGCTAAATGCCCACTAGGCCTTTGGGCTATGTAATGGGTCTCCCTCTACCCAGTTAAAGAGGTCTTTGCTTTGCTTTAATAATAAATAAGGCTTCGGCCCCAACCTTTAAAAAAAATCTACATCATTAGTGGTAGCTTGACCTTATCCGCCATGTTCGGAGGCATCACTCATCTTCTTCCATGGATCCAACTTGAGTTATTCACACGATTCAAGTATAGGATTCATCTTTAATATTCTATCAGAAACTCATTAGCTTTGGAATTGACGCACCATGGTCATCAGAACTCTATTTATTTGTAAGAGTCTTAGATCGAGCTCCTCGTTCTCCATAGTAACATCAAGAAATCCCTTACACAGATGCCTAGAAAATTGAATATGTAAGAAACAAAATCAGCTATGCTTCATTTGAATAATTCATAAAAACACTGAATAAAAATTAATCCATGAAAAATAAATATAAAAATAAATACATAATGAAATTAAAAAAACAAAACACAAAATTAAATAATGACAATAAAAATTGTAATCTTATAAGAAACATCACTGTAAAATAATATATACATAACTCGGCACATGTTAAAAATAAAACATAAAATCATAAAATAAACCTCAATTTCCTTTATTTTACATGTTACTTGAAAATTAACCTAAAAACATAAATTAAGTGAATTAAGGAATATTCTAATATTAAAAAAATAATTTAAACACAAAAGTAATGTGAAAAAATACATTAAATTAATCCCACATTAGTGTGTGAGGCAAAAACCCTCCCCATATGTTGTTGAGATTGGAGTCATATTCTATTGTCATGGAAGAATGAATTTTCCGATAACCAGATAATTGTATTTTAGTGAATATTTATTCATATAAGATAAATTTAATCCTATTAATTATTTTGTTAAATTTCTAATGAATATAATAGATTTATTTGTTGATGTTATTCCATTTTTGACATTCTAGATATGATTGCATGACCATAGACATCTCTGATAGTATTATTTGGACCACCAAGTCTCATTAGACACCCATATCTTCCAACTTCCTTTTGATGTATTTTATTTATTATCTATATGTTTTTATCTAATTAAAAAGAATTAATAAAATTTACCACTAAAATAATTTTCACACAATGACATGAAATTTACCCTTTATGTAAATTCTATATTTTATAATCAATGAAGTGTTAAGTTTTTTAGATATAATATATTTCTAAAATCAATGAAAATGATTTTCACGTGGTTTTTAAAATGAACCAAATGAGCTCGAAATTTTGAAAGCTCCCAAAAACAATTTAAATGGCTTGAAGCATTCCTTACAAGCATGGTATTAAAATCCTCACACTTTTCTAAAGAGTTTCTCATTCATATTATTTCTTCAAATATTTTTGTTGAAATAATGCATTTATAGCTTCATTCATGTGTTTAGTGTTTTTGGTATCAAACTTTATATTTCATTACTTAAATGAATGAAAAATGTATTTTCTATGATTAAATTATTTATTCTGTAGAGTTTTTAATATTCATGCATTCTTATAAAAAACACTAGTTTATATGAAATTTAAAATGCTAAATGGACCATGCTAGCAGTGGAGGTTGGTAGAAGGAAAGGAGGTGAATACCACTCACTTGAGGGTAGTGAAGGCGATACTAAGTAGTTGAGTTGCTGATAGGTGCTCCTACTTGTTCTTATTATTCTTGTATATGGGATAAAAACTATTGTAATGATTGAAACATGGCTTTGTAATGTTATACTATTCTAATTATATATTTATATGTTGTGTTGTATATTGAGGAATGGAATATACTTGACTGAAATGATTTTTTTCTGTTTTCTAATTGTCTTCTATCTGTATTAATTTGAGATGTTTAGGCGTATGGTTTTTAGGAGGCTATCATATTTTCTGAATTCTTCTTTCACTGATACAATTGTTTAGAAAATATTCAAACCACTAGTAAAGTAGACCCTATTTATATTAGTGGTGGTTTAAACCCCCTATAATTATAAGTTGTTTCTTTTATTAGTAGTATTTTTAACCATCTCTAATAAAACCATTTTTTTGGTAAGTAAAAATGCTGTGTAACGAAGAACAACCCCCATTTACCACATTTGCAGCTCTCATAGGAAACTACCGTGTATTCAAAAATCCACTGATACATACTATTTTTCCCATAGTGATAAGTATTTTATAAATAAAATTATACTAGGTCGATTACATCCGCCACCACAGAACACAATGTAACAAAGAAAATTGCAATAAATCGCAAGTCGAGGGACTTGATGCCGCAACCTGCCACTCAGCCCCCAATCTCTTACCACCCAACCACCAATAGTGGGGCTTATAAATAAAATTATATATAAGTTTATATATAATTATAAAAATATACAACTTTAGTTTTTTATATAAGTTTTATATGTGTGGGTATATATATATGTAAGCATTCATGCATACATGCATGCATACATCCAAACACACACAAAAATATAATTACAAATAAATATAAAATTTATAAATACATTAATTTACAAACACACATCCACACCATTACACATTTTTCATTATTTAGTGTTACTCATTATTGGTTCTAAAAAACACTGATAAATGGGTGCTTTTATCAGTGCTAAAAAAGAATCATTAAAGGTGACATTCATCAGTGCTAAAAAAATCTCAGATAAATGGTCATCCTTTATTAGCGCTAATAAAAGAGTTCACTATATCAGTGCTATTTTAGCATTGATTAAGGGTACCTAGACCACCTGAAGGTCAAGAATTGTGGAAGCAAGATGAGGGCGCTAGACGTATGTGGTAGTTCGCTCTACAAAATCCACATCCGCCTTCAGATTGCAGGTAAGTAACCTGAAATTAGGTCGAGCCAAAGACCTAAAACAAAGGTGCTTCCTGGGAGGAAACCTAGTATTCCCTTCTTCCTCTTTCTTCCTTTTCTATTTTTAATAAACACATGATGTGTATGTTCACTCCACACGTCGTGTACCTTCTTCTCCTCTGTCCATAGTTAAAATAAAGACAAAACAAAACTACACACCTTGTATGCACTTCACACAACGTGTACTTTTCTTTTTAGAGTGTATTTTAATAAAACTCTTTGTATAAGTACATATTAGTTAAGTTAATAACTAGAGATGAGGCCTGTGCTAATGAAAAAGGTGTTTGAATGTATTTGAGCTGTTCTTGGTTCAAATCACTCCACGACTGCCTTCGGTATAGGGATCATTATTTTTGATCCTGTGTTTAATTAAACAGCGTGTGATGTATTTTCAAATAAATAAATTTTTTTCAAATTAAAAGAAAACCCATGATGAGAATGGATCGACTGGAAGGGTCGTAACCCGAGGATCCAATAGACCCGGGTTCGAGTCCTGACAACCGACCCAGTTCCATCATTTTTCATATTAATAAACCCACACAGCGTGCATTCCGATATACATCGTATGATCCATGTTTTCAATGATAATTTAAATAGTTTTTGAACTAATAAATACATGTGGGTGAAGTTGGAAGATTTACAGAGTGTTGGACCTAGATTCAAAAGACCTAGGTTCGAACTCGGCTAATCTCTCTGCTTCATCCCTTTTATTCAAATTAAAATCACACGCCATGCGTTTTCTTCATCCTATGTAGAACTGTACCTCTAATTTAAATATTTAAAGTAATTAAAAATGGGCAGCACTACAACCTTTACTCTAGTGGTCGAGGGCTTGCGTTCAGAACAACCGATCGCCAGTTCGAATCACACCCCAAACATTGGACCAAAGGTTGTATTTCTCCTTTTAAAAATTTAGAACACACGATGTGTATTTCTCTGATACATTATGTGTATAGATTTATTTCTAGTAAATAACATATATATATATATATATTTATTTTTATTTTAATTATAAATATTAATTATTATATAGTTTACTATAATAATTATATTATATTATTATTAAAAAAACACAAATACATGGCATGTACACTTTATGACACGTCGTGTACTACGACTATAAAGGTCGGGACCCTACCCGAACTTAGCCCATGTTACGCCCTTCCTCTCTCCCTATTTTCTTCCCCTAGATTCCTTCACGCCCTCCTCCTCTCAATCCACCATTTTAGTTCATTTTTACTCTTGATTTCTTCCGCATTTCAATCCTCGCACCAAGTATGCCATTATTCACTCTTTATTTCTAGGTTTTAGTAGCGATTAGGTCAATTTTTGGATCAGCCAACCATTCAGCTTCCACGCGCAGTACACAGGGTCCATGAAGAACACACACTGTGTATGTCTTGCACACGGCCACCCACGCACACGTTTCACATAAATTATACATGACATGTCTTTTCGGGACACTCCGTGTACAGTGTCTTCCAGACCAGCCCGTGTCCAGTGGAACATGGTCCCCAGACTATCTGTACTCACACGGCGTGTATGTTCGGTACATGTTGTGTCCCTCATTCCTTCAGAGGAAACCCATGTAAAGGAAGTACACACCTTTTTACCCCAGGTTCACACACACGGCGTGTACTCCCTCCACACAACATGTATTAGGCTTTAATTCCCTACCCGAGCCAGGCCGTGTCTGGTCCCTTACACGGTCACCACCCCATGTTCACATACACTGCGTGTACATATTAATACATTCTGTGTACTATAGTTTTCCCGTACACGTTCCAACTCGCTGTGTCTATCCAGAGTACACTGGGTCATACCCAAATCACACTACACGCCATGTACCCTAGATCCACACACCGTGTATTTTAATTTTTCTTATTTATTCACTTTTCTTTATTCTTTTTCACTCACTCTTTCTATTTTATTTCTTTCATATATGGAAGGTGATGATCCCATGAGTGGGAAGCGGTCTGCTTTCGCTACTAAGGGTGACTGACCCCCTCGCCTTCTGATTCGTCTTCGACATTCTGAGCGGCCCACATTAGACATTCTGGTTTGCCAACCCCTAGAATTGGCTACTCTGCCTCTTCTTCTGATGGCGCCTCCATCCGCTACATCTACCGATCTAGCAGTTCCTGTGGAGCCTTCTTTTTTAACCACTAATCCTCTAGCGGCAGCATCCACACCATCCCCTATTACAGAGAGCTCCTCTGCCATGGATCCATCTTTAGACTCCGTACCTTCAGAGCCGTACACTACTTCTGAGGGCTCGACTGTGCCAGTTTTTCCATCCACTGTCAGCCTGACCTCCATGCCAGATCCTTCATTAGCAGCTTCACCATCCACCACCACTGCTGGACCCTCTACTTTGGTAGCTATCGCTTAGCCTCCATCGGCCCCTTCCACTACTTGGCCTCCTCCCTATCCCTACCCGATCTTTCCTGAGGTCCACCCTTATGCCGATAGATTGCAGCTATTTTTCATAGCGGATGATCCAGTTGAGCACCCTCTTCCTGGATACTTCTATTCCTCAGCATCTTGGCATCTGGGAGGAGGTTGAGGAGCTTCTGGTCCATACTCATTTGCTGAACACACTTCAGGTCATCACTCATACTTACCAATATTTATTTTTGGAGTTCATGGACACCTTCGAGTTCGATGGGTCCGCCTACCACCAAACGCCCACGGACACTGCTGCTCCGATTCGTTTTCAGCTGGGCGACCTCCAATTTTCACTACCATGGCCGAGTATGTCCAAGGGTGTGGTTTCTACCCCCATCCTTCCACCCCACCTCCTATATCTACCCTTACCTTCCCTGAGCGCTCTGACCTCATCGCTATGTGGCGAGAGCTTACTAGACCTGACCATAGGTACACCCCCACATCACAGAAGAGCACGCTCATAATTTCCCCTCCACTTAATTTCCTTCACCAGTGCTTCATGGCCATTCTTTTTCCTCACCGCGAGGATATGGGTGTTGTGTCTGGGTGGGACATGGAGCTTCTTACCTATATCGTCCGACATGACTACCCTGACCTCCCTTGTCTTTCCCCTTTCTATTTCTATTCTATGATCCATGGATGTCAGGGCAACCTGAATGGCGATTTCTATGCCACCATATTGACACAATATTTAGGAGTTTTTGATCCATCTCTACCTCACAAACACTTAGGTTATCCTTGGCATATGGGCCTCCTTGTGCTTATCCGCATGAGGATGGTCGAGTGTCGAGGTGAGCGTTTTGTGCTCATGCAGGATGCCTCAGCTTTGGATGAGGTGAGAGATGACCCACCTGCCCCCGTTGGTGCTACTGATCTAATCCCACCCCATCCACTAGTGGATGTCCCTTCACCACCTCGCTCCACTTCCTCTTCCCTCCCCTCTTATTCTTTACCATCCACATCCTCACCTCCACTCGCACCCTCAGTGGACTGATCCACGGTCGACAACCGCCTGGACGTTCTTGAGCGTCAGCAGAGTACCCTTCTAGAGTCCTAGATGCAGATTGAGTAGATGTTGTGCCTCATTATTTAGCATCCGGACATTCCGGAACCCCCATCACCTGCTCCTCCATCTTCTCCGCAACTTCCTACCACACATTCACCGCTGACAGCTCTAGGCACAAATTTCATTCTTGTCTCCACTACCAGAACAACTGTCACTAGCACGACTCCTACGGTGGATGTTCCCACAGAGCCTACCCGTCAGGGCGTGGATCCCAAGCCTCTTGCCTCCACTACTACCGTCGAGACTCCATTGTCAGATTCTTTTTTATTCGATGATGCGTCTTATGAGGTGACTCTGTGATTGGTTTTTGCACATTTTTTTCTTATATATATCTTTTTGTGCTATACTATTCATGTGATGTGGTGATGTATTTTCCTGCAGTTTTCTTTTCCTCAACAGTCACAGGTACTCTAGAGTGACTTGGAGCTTTCTTTTTTACTAATTCCTATCTTTTTTGACTCGCAACGAGGGGAGTATTATTTTCATAGTTCCTTTCCTTTTTATTTTTGGCATTAATTCTTTTATTTCTTTCCCTCCTCATGACTCACTTCCGTGTCCCCACATCCTCTTTTCCGCCTTAGTGTGGCACTTGGGGGACCACATTCCATATTAAGTTTGGGGGAATTTGTCTCTACTACACTAGTTTTTTTCCCTTGAACTGATCTAGGAGACATCATTAATAATTGTAATATTTTAAATTGTGTAATTTTTTTGATTAATTATATGCATAAATAATAAATACATATAAGGGAATTTTACAAGTTACATGCTTATTTTAATTTTTAAAGTATTTTAGAATGATTGTTGATATATTTTAATTTTGGATTTAAATTCTTGTCCATTTACATTTATTAGTCTTCTCATTTTCATACATGTCATGACCTGATTGACCCTTTACTTATTCTCATTCCTGAGAGGTATTCTAAGCCTTTTGACACACTATTTCTTATACCCTCTTTCTTGAGAGATTCTAGGGATATGCATAACTACCAAAATTTTCTATCTTTTCTCTTTAAAACATGAATATTTTTTAATCACATTAATATGATTGATGCATCTAATTGTTTTTCATACCCTTATTTAACTTAAGACCTACCCTACATTTGATATTCGTAAAACCCATAAAAACCATGAAATGCCTTATTAAGAAGCTACATTATAATTCTATTTTCCCCTGCGACCCCAATTCTTTCATAAATTTGCATGATTATTCATTTGAGATTTAAAAGAGGGAGTTTGGTAATTCGTGGTACATTTCAGTGAGCAATCATGAAATTAAGTGTGGGGGAGTTTTCCTCTTGTTTATTTGGGGTATAAGGGTTCCAAACCACTACTCATTGTATTCTTAGTGGACCCTTTATGAAAAAAAAGAGAAAGAGAATTAAAAAACAAAAGGGATCTGATTCATTCCTTGAATATTATTGATGTTTGTGAACCCAGATTGGAAAGGGGATTTTATCATTATATTCTAAGAGCTCTTATTTGGGATTCCTTTTCAGTGAGCTTTATTTTGAATATCATGCATTATTTTTTAAGAAGTTATCCTCCTTTTTCGAGCCTTTGAGATTATTTTTCACATAATTTCCCACCAACCCTTAGCCTCAGAAACATTTGACCCTTACTGAAATCCCTCATGATTTTTTTGATTTAATCTTCTAAAGTGGAGAATGAGATTAATTTCAATCCTATAGATAGACTGCATATACTTGAGATTGATCATAACTCTGATTAAATGATCTTGAGTGACGAGAATGATACTTTTTGGTGAGGTAAATCATCAAGTGGCATGTTTATTTATGAAAAGTCGAACAATGTGAATAAAAGAGGATGTAGATCTTTAATTGAATTATATAGGAGTCATGATTAGAATACTTTTGAAAATTTAAATATGTTTTTTTCCTTTTGAAATCCTATGATATGACTTTAGTATTTATAAGTATAATTAGTTGAATATTTCCCTTTTTGGAGTATGGATTATGTTGATTTGATGTTGAGATTTTTCTTGAGGGAAAGAAAATGTCTAAGTGTGGGGGGATTTGATGTGACCGATTTGTGTATACCTTTTCATATTTATTACTGAGAATAAAAACTTATTTTCACCAAATATCTTTTTTTGTGTGGATAAAATTCGTTATTTTGGTGATTATGATGATTTTTAGAAGTTCTCCAGCCAAAAGTACAAATCAGGGATAATTAGAAGAAAAGATCCATCCAAAAGTACAAATCATGGATGATTAGAAGAAAAGTTCACATATACATGCTGTGTACTTTTTGGTACACGCTGTGTACTTTCACCCGGACACAGATTGTCCAGAGAGAGTACACACCCATGTGCCCAGTCTGAGGGTGCATGTCTTGTCGCTACAATTCACATGCTGTGTACCACCTTATAGAAGTGGTTGGTGCCTGAAGACAAGACAACACACCATGTGAGGCGGTGGTACATGGCATGTAGTCCCACTAACTGACCGCCGACATAGTCAAGTCAAGGGCGGGTGTGGGCGCTTACCTACTGGTGGAGATAAGTGCACCAAAGAACGTTGATAGAAGTACATGGAGTGTAGTTTTGGGTACACGCTGTGTAGTTTATTTTTTTTATAAATAATAGGGAAGTCCCTTCGATTTGATGTTGGATACCCAGGGGGAGGTGCTGCCACTCTGTCGTTTCGAACCTCTCCCAGATCCATTGTATTGTTTTATATTCCATTTTCATTTCTATATTAGTGTAATTATTCCATTCCCTATCTCCTCTCGTATCCATGGTAGGGTTTGAGTTTTGAATCAATCCACACATCATGACCATGGTCATAAGTGGCTGAATTCCCTATGTTGGGGTTGTAATAAAGATCATTTTCTATTTGTAATTGAAATCCCAAGTATTTCTTTTATTATGAAAATTGGTTTACAATTTCTTCAATAATTAAATCTTTACTCACCATTGGTGTTGTATCAGATCCATAATGACACTAATGGAGAATACTGAAGGAGTTGCAACAATCGAATCCATGACCATTGGATGATCTTGTTGCCAGTTGCTCTTGGGGTAAGGAACATAAAAATGTTTTAAATAATTAATTACCGGACCAAGGAATTAACTTTAAATCATGTAATGAATTGTTGTTGGACCAAGAAAAAATTATTTATTTGAATCCTCATGGTAAAAAATGTTTATTAATGAACTCGGTATTAAAGAATGATGATTCTAACAAAACATGATCAGAATTATAACCTCGATATATTTTTATTATTTTTGTTCTTCTTTTGTTTTAATTTACTTTTCACAAGTGGTTTCACGTAATTAGATAGTTCCATTCACCCTTTTTGTCTGGATAACTGACCAAGTCACTTAACTTGCAGCATCATGTTGTCTCTCTTTTCCCCATGGGATCGACCCCGACTACCACTAGCTACTCAGTAGCTGGTTCAGAAGGGAACACAATAATCCTAATGTTCCACCCCGTGCCTCGCGATAGGTTCGAGAGTGGTCATCCTCAGAAATCCAAGACACAGGCGTGGAGAATATCTTCTAGAATCTAAATTAATCGATCCGTTTGACTATCTATCTATGGATGGTAAGTTGTTCTCAACATGACCTGAGTTCACATCTCCTCTTGGGGACTCTTCCAAACCTCGAGGTAAACCTAGGATCCATATTTGAAATAACAGAATAAGGAATCCCATGTAACCTCACAATCTCCTGCACATACAACTTACCCATATCTTCAAATTTAGTGGTGCCTTTGATCAGAATGAAATGAGCAGACTTCGTTAACCGATCAACAACCACCCATATAACATTATTCCCTTGGGGAGTCTATGGAAACACAATAATAAAATCCATGGATACCTCATCCCATTTCCAGATCGGCACCAGAAGAGGCTAAAGAAACCTAGAAGGTTTCAAGTGATCTACCTTTATCTGTTGGTAGGTGTAACAATGAGACACAAAGTCCGTGATGTCATGCTTCATACCCAGCCACCAGAATTACCGCCTCATGTTATAATACATCTTCGTAGTTCCTGGATGAACGATACATAAATAGATGTGACAATAAAACAAGACTAAATTCCTCAAAAATACTGGGATGAAAATCCTTTTACCAAAGTGAAGCATACCATCTAAAGAGAGAGACCAACCCAAAATAGTCTTCCCACTATAAAGGCTTTCTCGAGTCTTCTGAAATTCATCATCCTGTTGCCGAATCTGAAAAATAGACTTGAGGAGAGATGATGATAACTACAAACTCATCATAACCATACCTGAAACATCCTCCTAAGAATCTATATGCAACTGAGCGCAAATCCCCATAAGGTTCCACTCTTCCTTCGATTCTAGAACAACATATTAGTGTACTTTCCTACTAAGATAGTTTGCAACAATTTTTCCCTTCCCTTGGATATAGGCGATATCAAAGTAAAACATCTAAAGGTATTATATCCATAATCTCTATCTTAGATTCAAGTCCTTCTGAGAAAATATATAACTCAGACTCTTATGATTAGAAAAGACTATGAACTTCTCCCCAAAGAGATAGTTCCACCAACATTTAAGCACATGCATGACTGCTGCAAGCTCTAAATCACGAGTGGGGTAGTACTTATCATGAGACCGAGGATGATGAGAGTTATAAGCTACCAAATGGTCATCCTACATAAACACACATCCCAAACCAGCACTAGAGGCATCACAAAACACCATATATCCCTTAATGAGACCAGGTAAGATCAAAATAGGAGCTGAATTTAGAAGCCTTTTCAGTCCATCGAAATAAGTCTGACACTTTGCATCCCAGGTGAATTTAACCTCTTTCTTGGTAAGATCAGTAAAATGTTACACCATATTAGAGAAGTCTTTGAAAAACCGTCGATAGTATCCAGCAATACCAAGGAAGATTCATATCTCAAAGAAATTTTGTGGTTCCTTCCATGACAAAACAACCTTTACCTTTTATGGATCAACCGACAAGTTATACTCAGAAATTCTGTTCCCCAAGAACTTCCCTTCTTAAATCCAGAAGAGAAGTAATTACAGGATATTCATAATGGCCATACCTGCTCCTGAAGGCTGTCTTCGGTATATCAGACTCTTGGAATCTGAGCTGTTGATAACCTGACCAAAGATCAATCTTTTAAAACCACTTTGTAAAGACCCGTAAAATTCAAGGGAAATTTTTTTTCTTAATTTTCTTTGGGATTTTACAAGAGCGCAGTTTCTGATGGCACCTGATTCCGAGGCCCGGTGTGACCGGAATTATTTTCCGAAGTTTAGCTCGGGTACGTTAAGTAAACGAACGAACGGGTTTTTCTAACTTTTGAACCGGTGCTCGGAATCAAATTCTGAGGGCACCGATGGAATCACAACACCGGTATTTGCTTAGAAACATCTTTTCCAGAGTTTCGTTTTCTCAGGTGTGGTTTTTAATATTTGGGGTTAAGTTAAGAAATAAAATAAAAGTGGTACGACTGATTTTTATTTTATTTCGCTTAACATAAGTTAAGTGGGTGATGTGGGACCCACAATATCCTACCCACTTGGTAGGATATTTGTGAGGTGGGGCCCACACGAGCCCCACCGTTTCTTTCACCTTTTTCAACCCCCTCCTTTAATTAAGTAATGCACCCACACCCCCTTTTTTAATTAAGTCAACCCTTGTGTTTATTCTGGTTAAGAAACGCCTCATTAATTGGGCGGTTTTAAACTCCTCATTTAATTGTTCGTTTCGTTTCTTTTTAAATTCAAACGTTGGCTTGTGTGTTAATAAAATAAGTCAACTCTTATTTTATTTGTGTTGGAACTTGTTGCGTGGATAGGATTTGGAGAGAAGCCTTCTTCTTCGACGAAGAACGCGAAGAACGCGAAGAACACCGGATCCTCAGAGATCGACGACGCGACGCTTCTTCCGCAACATTCCTTCTTCCACGACGCTTCTCCGCGACACGACGATCCTCCCTCCGCGACGCCTTCTTTCATGACGGTTATTTCTGCGACGAATCCTCACTCATCGAATTCGACGAGGTAGGAATTTATTTTAATTGTTGTTCGTGAATTCTTCTGCTGCCTTTCTTCTTCTCTATTAGACCCGCTTGTTACTGCAATAACGAGAGGGGGTTGGACCGCATGAACATGGCCGACCCACCTCTTCCTTTTTTGTGGTTTGATATTGTTGGGGCATGAGAAAAGAAACGCGGTGCCAAAGCACCGTGCGAGAATTATTAAGGAAAGGGGGAGAAGTGCAGCGCCGTTGCACCACGCCATTGAAGACGAACCAAAGACGCGGCGCCGTCGTGCCGCGCTGTAGAACCACAAAAGCACCACAGCCGAAGCGGGGCAGCGGCGGAGGGGCGCGGTGCTGTCGCGTCGCACCGGACGGATGAAGGCCACGGCCGGTTTCGGGCCACGGCGAAGCAGGGGAACTGGCGGCCGGTTCCGGGCTGCCGGCGTCTGAGTAGGGGGACCGGCCCTTGCCGGTCCCATGGTGGCAGCAACCGGCTGGCCAGAGCGGGTCGACTGGTCAGGGGAAAACTGGGGGTTCATAACCCCCGGTCGGCCAGCAGGTGCGACCCCTCACATGGGGGCCGCGGGTTCTCAATGCGGGGGCTGCGCACCCCCCACCCTCTTCGCGCGACCGTAATGGCCGAGCCGGCCGCCGGGCTGCCCGGCCAGCGCCAGCGCGCCGGGCCGAGCCGGGCCACCCAGGCCGGGCCAGGCCGGGCCGCGCCCAAGTGGGTAAGACCCGGACCCGGTTCGGTTCGACCCAGTTCGGGCCAACCCTGGGGGTATCGGGCCAGGTCGGACCGGGCCCGAACCCCCTATTACCGAACCTCTTTTGGTCTGTTGCCCATAACTTGAGCTACGAGACTCCGACCGACGTACCAGAAGTTGCGATGCGATACTTGTATTGAGACGATCGTTTCGGTATATCACACTCAGGGTTTTGGAGAACTTTGGGTTCAGCCGGGTTGGTTCGTACACGAAACAAACCGGACCTTCGGAGCGGAAACACTTATAATTTGAGCTCCGGACGTCCGATTGACGTGCCGTAAACTTTGATGGATTCGTCTAAGTGAGACGGACCTTTTGGCTTACTCCGCTCGAGGTTTGGACGCAGTTGGAGTACGATCGGGTTGGTTTTGTCTTAAAAACCAACCGGGCCCCTGGGACGAAAAAGCCAATAACTCTCAGACCAGGCGTCCGATTGACGCGCCTTCTGTGACGTTGAGT
The DNA here is from genome assembly GCA_963277665.1 of Viscum album. Classification (NCBI taxonomy): domain Eukaryota; kingdom Viridiplantae; phylum Streptophyta; class Magnoliopsida; order Santalales; family Viscaceae; genus Viscum; species Viscum album. The sequence continues at coordinate 644,962,235 of OY728135.1, read as the reverse complement.
TCCTGCTGATGATACGGAACTTTTGGATACTTTAACTTCAGACTATGTGTCAGTTGATGTATCAGCCCCTCGGCTTGTGGAGCGAACCCTCTCGAATGAGATTACTGTGTGCGGGAACCCTAGAGCTGGCTGCGACTGCGACGACGATGACGACTGTGCAGAAATACTCCGTGGATTCGACGATGACGACTACAACACTCAGCGATCCTATGTGGATCGGTGCTACCGATCCTGTGTGGGTCAGCGCTCTGCAGTCCTGTGTGGGCCAGCGCCTACAGATCCTTTGTGGGTCCGATCCTGTGTGGGTCATTGCGGGGGTTAGTTACCTATCGATCCTCTGTGGGTCAGATCCTTTGTGGGTCATTGCGGGGGTTAGTACCTATCGATCCTTTGTGGGTCCGATGGCTTAGATAAATCAGTGGCTTTATCTAATCATCTCTATCGTCATACGAAGAAGTATACCTGTGTGAGCGGTATCTTGATTTTCAATCCTTATCTTTAATATGATTGACTTGATATCCTGTGTGGATTACATTATGCTTTACTCTGTGGATTAGGTTGTGGTTTCCTGTGTGGACTGGGTTGTACTTGAGCTCAAATGTTGGAGCCGAATGAGAATTGGTGACTTAGGTATTTTTATGGGCATATACCTAAGTAGTGTCAGGTGTTACTTCATCATTATATCTTTCCTTTGTGGATTATCCTTTGTGGATTCTGGGAGTCCTTCGGGGGTCTCGGGGTCCCTACTTAGTAGTATATACTCACCCCTGCACGGGCTATGCCCGCACTACGTTGTGTTGGTTGCAGATAACGGACAGCGCTGATCGTGGGTTGAGGCTTGCGGAGCAGGACGATACCTGAAGGTAGACCACTGGGCGGGACGTACTCGGAGTAGACGGCTGGACCCGAGGAGCTGTGGAGGCTATCTCTACCCACCCTTCAGGTGGGACTTCCAGTGGACGGCTCGAGGCTGTGGATTTACTTTTCAGTTGCTGTTTTCCCTTTTTCAGTTGTACTTTACTTTCAGTTTGGGTTTGTATTCTGGCCCACTTACTTTTCCGCACTTTCTATTGTACCCAGTTTTTACTTAGTGTTTACTTATGATTTCTTGATCTGTGGTGTTTATTTACTTTACAAAGGCAATGCCTTCCCTTTTTACCGGGAATTATGCCTTGGTGCTAGTCTCCAGCCCCTGGTCTATGGAAGGCGGGCTTGGGGTAGTCACGGCACGGGCCCCAAGGATGGGTCGTGACAAATTGGTATCAAAGGAGTTCGGTTCTACCGCAAAACTTTGGACTCTGATCTTCCTTCCATGTGAAGCAATAGTGTTAAGGTTATTGAGTGTGGTTATCAGTCTAGGGAGTCCAGTGTTGGTTCGGCGGCCGATGTATCCGTACACCAGGACCCTGACTTTTGATTTCTGACTTAATGCACGGAAACATTGATTGCATGTGTGATTCAAGTTTTCTTTGTGATTAATTTATGTCAGCTCACCAGGTATACTGTTTGACCGTGGCGCACCTGATTCTTTTCAGGATGAACCCACGATGGTAGCCAGCTAGGGTTCCGAGAGTCGTGCGTGACGACAGCCCACTAAGCGACGAGGCCTCGGTACAAGGCCCTTTGACAGCAGAGGCACCGGCGGTGCCTCTACCCACCGAGCCACCGATGATACCATCCCCAGCTGAGGACGATGCACGTCGCCTTAGTGCACTGCACGAGTTCTAGGGTCAGCGACTGCCCAGGTTCCACAGGGAGACGGACCCTCAGGCAGCCGAGGATTGGCTAGAGGCAGTTGTACGGGTTTTCAGGTTAATGAGGACACCAGCAGACCTCATGGTGATCCTCGCAGCGAGACTCCTTCACGCGGCAGCAGACAGATGGTGGAGCTTGATGCTCCAGGTGCACGATGAGGCATCTCTCCTCTGGACGAACTTTGAGAACCTCTTACACTCGGAGTTCTTCCCAACCACCCTTTGTGCGGTGCGCATCCAGGAGCTTCTACAACTGCGGCAGGGCAGCTTGATGGTCGCCCAGTACTCGGTGAGATTTATCGATCTCTCGCGCTACTCGACAGACATGTTACGGGAGCCATTCTTCCGGGCCTGGACCTTTGAGCAGGGACTGAGGCATGAGATCAGGGCATCGCTGATCTCCCTCAGCATTCCGACTCAGGCAGGGGTACTGGAGCAAGCCCTTCTCATCAAGAGCTTTGTTGCTGAGTCTACACCAGTGGCGAGACCTACCGTAGGGCAGCACGTAGAAGAGTCTTCTGCAGCAGGCAGTCGACGGATGACTCATGGGTCCAGACAGACCATACCCTCAGGCAGACAACCTCAGGACACTGGCTCAGCAGTGCGTGGCACACAGCGCAGAGCCAGTATTTCGAGAGGATGACAGTGCTACGCATGTGGCGGGCAGGGCCACATGGCTCGTGACTGCCCAAACCGCCTTACCGAGGAGCATCAGACGGTTGAGGGACCACCCAGGCAGAGGCAGAGGGTCGACTGTGGCCGTCCACAGGGAGCAGGCGGACGAGGCAGAGGAGTTGGCCGAGTAGCAGGTGGTGGGCAACGTTTTGAGGCTCTACCACCGCCCCCACCAGGAGGTCCACCCCGACCATAGGGAGTTGGCGGGCAGAGATAGGCACAACTCCAGGCAGCGAAGGCCTATGACCACGGCGCGCCCGAGATGATTCGAGGTACTATATGTGTCTACTCCACCCTTGCTGCAGTTCTTATAGACACAGGAGTGAGTCATTCTATCATTGCCGCTGCCTTTTTTCAGATCTCGGAGATTCCGATGTAGCCTTTGGCTCGATCCTTACGGCTAGAGACTCCTATGGGAGTAGACTCAACATTACACACTAGTGCCGGTAGTGTGAGCTTACTCTAGGAGGCAAGAGCTTCAGCTAAGATCTTCTTGTAGTGGTGTCGAGGCCTTACAACGTCATCTTGGGAATGGATTGGTTATCTACAGTCCATGCTCAGATTGACTGTATTAGGCGCAAGGTGCGATGTGTACACACCGACGGGAGCAGGTTCACCTTCACCAGTGAGAAGGGATCCTTCGCAGCACAGGATGGACTCACGTAGAGGAGAAGATAGCCCATCACTCATCAGTTGGATAGCCTCATCCTAGGAGCGGTTGGCATGCAGAGTCCTGGTTTTCCTATAGTGGTGGACCAGTAAGCGGATGTTTTCCCCGATGACGTCCCAGGGCTAACTCCTCACAAAGAGGTAGACTTTTATGTTGACCTGTACCCCGGGACAACCCTGATATCCACCCTATCATATCGGATGGCACCCGCCGAACTTTGGGAGCTACAGGTAAAGTTGGGGGACTTGTAGGGAAAGGGATTCATCCGACCTAGTGTTTCACCCTGGGCTTCCCCGATATTGTTCGCCAAGAAGGCGGACGGGAGCTTGCGACTTTTTGTCGACTATCGTCGCCTGAACCAGGTGATAGTGAGGAAAAAGTATCCGCTATCGAGAATTGATGACCTCTTCGATCAGCTAAAGGGAACACGGTGGTTCTCAAAGATAGACCTCAGGTCAGGCTATCATCAGCTCAGAGTTCGGGACGAGGACGTGCAGAAGACGACCTTCAAATTTCGGTATGGCCACTATGAGTTCTTGGTTATGCCTTTCGGTGTGACCAACGCTCCAGCAGTGTTCATGGGCCTCATGAACAGGATCTTTCAGCCATACCTCGATCGATTTCTCGTGGTCTTCATCGACAACATTTTGATTTACTCGACGACTAAGGAGGAGCACGCCTACCACTTACGGGTTGTACTAGACACACTCTGAGAGCACCAGCTTTATGGAAAGCTCTCTAAGTGTCAGTTCTAGATACATGAGGTCCACTTCTTGGTACATTTCATCTCTGAGGCGGGAGTTGCGGTGGATCCTGTGAAGATCAAGGCAGTGCTAGCTTGGGAGCCACCCAAGAGCGTGATGGAGGTGCAGAGTTTCTTGGGACTAGCTGGGTACTACCGGAGATTTATGCCAGACTTCTCCAGAGTTACGACACCACTCTCAGCCTTGAAAAAGAAGGGGAAACCCTTTGTGTGGTTAGACAGAGGTCAACAGAGCTTCCAAGAGCTGAGACAGAGATTGACCAGTGCGCCTATCTTGAGGCTACCGAAGGAGGGAGTTGGGTACGTAGTCTACTGTGATGCATCAAGGACCGGACTCGGATGTGTTCTGATGCAGGAGCGGGCAGTGATCGCCTATGGATCACTTTAGTTGAGGCTGCATGAGCATAACTACGCTACCCATGACCTGGAGTTAGCAGCAGTGGTCTTTGCTCTGAAGATGTGGCGACACTATCTGATGGGAGAGCGCTTTACAGTCTATTCCATCAGAGTCTCAGGTAAATCTTCTCTCAAAAGGACCCGAACCTGAGACAATTACGATGGATCGAGTTCCTACAGGACTATGACTTTGAGATAGTCTATAATCCTGGGAAGGGGAACGTAGTAGCCGATGCTCTCAGCAGGAGGACGTGCATTCAACTACTCGGGGAGGATACAGGGAAGCTAGCCGCTTTGCAAATATCCTTCGTGGATAGAGATGGAGCAGCCTTCCTTCATTCACTCACAGTCACTCTTCCACTACTTCAGCGGGTCAGAGAGGCATAGCGTGGGGACGCTGACTGTGAGATGCGGCGTGCGCAGATATCCTCAGGATAAGCACCTGATGGTTTCTCTATAGGAGGAGAGCACGAGGTCCTTTTCAGAGGACGTACCTTGGTACCAGTTGCTTTATGGGAGGAGGTGATGAGAGAGTTTCACACTTCCCCTTTGGTGGTACATCCTAGAGTGGCGAAGATGTACCAAGATATCAGACGACAGCACTGGTGGCCGGGCATGAAGAAGGCTGTGGCAGAGTTCGTTTCTTGATGCCTCACCTTCTAGCAGGTGAAGGTAGAGCACCAGGTACCAGCAGGCATGGTACAGACCTTGGAGGTCCCAGAGTGGAAGTGGGACGCCATATCTATGGTCTTCGTGACTAGACTTCCACGCACTTCCAGAGGTCATGACTCCATTTGGGTGATTGTCGACCGACTCACCAAGTCGGCACATTTCTTACCCATCAGAGAGCAGGGCTCAGTGGAGGGTTTGGGACATATTTACGTTCAGAAGATTGTACGGATTCACGGTGTTCCATCATCTATCATCTCTGATCGAGATGCTCGCTTTACTTCCCGGCTTTGGAAGGGGTTGCAGGAGGTGTTTGGGATGTAGCTACGTCTGAGCACTTCCTTTCACCCTCAGACAGATGGTCAGACGGAGAGGACCATTCAAACTCTAGAGGATATGCTCCACGCATGTATCCTCAACTTTGGTCGTAGCTGGGAGGACCACCTACCCTTGGTGGACTTCACGTACAACAACAGCTACCACTCCACCATCGGGATGACACCATACGAGGTGTTGTACGACCGACCTTGCAGATCTCCTCTGTGCTGGACAAACCCTAGGGAGTCAGAAATTGTGGGACCGGAGATGGTCCAGGCCATGACAGAGAAGGTCCAGATCATCCAGGAGCAGATGAGGACAGCTCAGAGCCGGCAGAAGTCTTATGCTGACAAGAGGCGGAGGCCACTAGAGTTTGAGGATGGCGACCACGTCTTCTTGTGGGTCTCACCTCAACGTGGATTACAGAGATTTGGTCGTGGTGGTAAGTTGTCTCCATGATTCATCAGACCATTCCAGGTCCTCAGCAGGATTGGCGAGGTGGCTTATCACCTGGCTCTACCACCTCAGTTGCACCGGGTGCACGACGTCTTCCACATATCCTAGCTGAGGAGATACGCGCACGACCCGACGCATATCATTGACCATGGGGAGCTGGACGTTGATGATGGGGTGACTTTTTCGAAGGTCCCAGTAGAGATCGAGGATCGACAGGAGAGGGTCCTACATGGACGGTAGATTCCTCTAGTGCATATCAGATGGCAGTACAGGAACCTCCAGGAGAGCACTTGGGAGCGGGAGGCTCAGATGCGTGCACAATACCCACTTTTGTTCCCTTAGTTTATGATATATCTTTACAGGGACATAAATCCCTAAGGTGGGAGTGATGTAAAGTCCCATAAAATTCAAGGGATTTTTTTTTTCTTAATTTTCTTTGGGATTTTACAAAAGCACAATTTCTGACAACACCTGATTCCGAGGCCCGGTGTGCCCGGAATCATTTTCCGATGTTTAGCTAGGGTATGTTCAGTAAACGAACGAGCGGGTTTTTCTAACTTTTGAACTGGTGCTCGGAATCAAATTTTGAGGGCACCGATGGAATCGCAGTGCCGGTATTTTCTTAGAAACATCTTTTCCGGAGCTGCGTTTGCTCAGGTGAGGTTTTTAATTTTTGGGGTTAAGTTAAGAAATAAAATAAAAGTGGTACGACCGATTTTTATTTTATTTTGCTTAACTTATGTTAAGTAGGTGATGTGGGACCCACAATATCCTACCCACTTGGTAGGATATTTGTGAGGTGGGGCCCACATGAGCCCCACCGTTTCTTTCACCTTTTTCAACCCCCCTCCTTTAATTAAGTAACACACCCGCACCCCCCTTTTTTAATTAAGTCAACCCTTGCGTTTATTCTGGTTAAGAAACGCCTCATTAATTGGGCGGTTTTAAAGTCCTCATTTAATTGTTCGTTTCGTTTCTTTTGAAATTCAAACGTTGGCTTGTGCGTTAATAAAATAAGACAAATCTTATTTTATTTGTGTTGGAACTTGTTGCGTGGAGAAGATTTGGAGAAAAGCCTTCTTCTTCGAGGAAGAATGCGAAGAACGCGAAGAACGCGAAGAACGCCGGATCCTCAGAGATCGACGAAGCGACGCTTATTCCGAAACATTCCTTTTTCTGCGACGCTTCTCCGCGACGCGACCATCCTCCCTCCGCGACGCCTTCTTCCACGATGGTTATTTCTGCGACGAATCCTCACTCATCGAATTCGACGAGGTAGGGATTTATTTTAATTGTTGTTCGTGAATTCTTCAGTTGCCTTTCTTTTTCTCTATTGGAGCCGCCTGTTACTGCAATAACGAGAGGGGGTCAGACCACACGAACACGGCCGACCCTCCTCTCCCTTTTTGGTGGTTTGATATTGTTGTGGCACGAGCAAGGCAACATGATGCCAAAGCACAGCGCGGGAATTATTAAGGAAAGGGGGAGAAGCGCAGCGCCGTTGCACCGCACCGTTGAAGACGAACCAAAGATGCGGCACCGACGCACCGCGCCAGAGAACCAAAAAAGCACCACGGATGGAGCAGGGCCGCGACGGAGGGGCGCGGCGACATTGCGCCGCGCCAGACGGACGAAGGCCGCGACCGGTTCCGGGCCGCGGCGGAGCAGGGGAACCGGCCGCTGGTTCCGGGCCGCCGGCGTCGGAGCAGGGGGACCGGCCCTTTCCGGTCCCGTGGTGGCAGCAGCCGGCCAGCCAGAGCGGGCCGACCGGTCAGGGGAAAACCGGGGGTTCGTAACCCCCGGTCGGCCAGCAGGTGCGGCCCCCCACATGGGGGTCGTAGGTTCTCAACGCGGGGGCAGCGCGCCCTGCCCTCTTCGCTCGGCCGTAACGGCCGAGCCGGCGAGCAGGGCCGGGCCGTGCCCAGGCCGGGCCGGCCTGCGCCATCCGGGCCGGGCCGCGCCTAAGCGGGCCAGACCCGGACCCGGTTCGGGTCGACCCAGTTTGGGCCGACCCTGGGAGTATCGGGCCGGGTCGGACCGGGCCCGAACCCCCTATTACCAAACCTCTTTCGGTCTGTTGCCCATTTCTTGAGCTACATGCCTCCGACCGACACGCTGTCAGTTGCAATGCGATCCTTGGATCAAGACGGTCGTTTTGGTATATCGCACTTAGGGTTTCGGAGAACTTTGGGTTCGACCGGGTTGGTTCGTACACGAAACCAACCGGGCCCTCGGAGCGGAAACACTTATAACATGAGCTCTGGACGTCCAATTGACGTGCCGTCGGCTTTGATGGATTCCTCTAAGTGAGACGGACCTTTTGGATTACTCTACTCGAGGTTTGGACGCAGTTGGAGTACAGTCGGGTTGGTTTTGTCTTAAAAACCAACCGAGCCCCTAGGACGAAAAATCCAATAACTCTCAGACCAGGCGTCCGATTGACGCGCCTTCTGTGACGTTGAGTTCCTGTTGATGATACGGAACTTTTGGATACATCAAATTCGGACTATGTGTCAGTTGATGTATCAGCCCCTTGGCTCGTGGATCGGACCCTCCCGAACGAGCTTGCTGTGTGCGAGAACCCTAGAGCTGGCTGCGACTGCGACGACGATGACGACTTTGCAGAAATCCTCTGTGGATTCGACGGCGATGACTACAGCACTCCGCGATCCTACGTGGATCAGTGCTACCGATCCTGTGTGGGTCAGATCCTGTGTGGGTCACTGCTCAACGGTCTTGTGTGGGCCAGTGCCTACAGATCCTTTGTGGGTCCGATCCTGTGTGTGTTATTGCGGGGGTTAGTTACCTATCGATCCTGTGTGTGTCAGATCCTTTGTGAGTCATTGCAGGGGTTAGTACCTATCGATCCTTTGTGGGTCCGACGACTTAGATGAATCGGTGGCTATATCTGATCATCTCTATCATCATACGAAGAAGTATACCTGTGTGAGATGTATCTTAATTTTCAATCCTTATCTTCAATATGATTGTCTTGATATCCTGTGTGGATTACGTTATGCTTTCCTGTGTGGACTGGGTTGTGGTTTCCTGTGTGGACTGGGTTGTACTTGAGCTCAGATGTTGGAGCCGAATGCGAATTGGTGACTTAGGTATATGTATGAGAATATACCTTAGTAGTGTCGGGTGTTACTTCGTGATTATATCTTTCCTTTGTGGATTATCCTTTGTGGATTCTGGGAGACCTTCGGGGGTCTTGGGGTCCCTACTGAGTAGCTTATACTCACCCCTGCACGGGCTATGCCCGCACTACGTCTTGTTGGTTGCAAACGACGGGCAGCGCTGATCGTGGGTTGAGGCTTGCAGAGCAGGACGATACCTGAAGGAAGACCACTGGGCAGGACATACTCGGAGTAGACGGCTGGACCCGATGAGCTGTGGAGGCTATCTGTACCCACCCGTCAGGTGGGACTTCCAGTGGACGACTCGAGGCTGCGGCTTTACTTTTTAGTTGCTGTTTTCCCTTTTTTAGTTGTTCTTTACTTTCAGTTTGGGTTTTTATTCTGGCCCACTTACTTTTCCGCACTTACTGTTGTACCCAGTTTTTACTTAGTGTTTACTTCTGCTTGCTTGCTCTGTGGTATTTGTTTACTTTACAAAGGAAATGCCTTCCCTTTTTACCGGTAATTACGCCTTGGTGCTGGTCACCAGCCCCTGGCCTATGGATGGTGTGCTTGGGGTAGTCACGACACGGGCCTCGAGGACGGGTCATGACACACTTTCCCCCTTTAACTGATCAAACAGATCATCCACACGAGGCAAAATATATTTTTTCTTAACCATTACCCAGTTCAACTTAATATAGTCCACACATAACCAAAGTGAACCATCCGCTTTATTAACAAATAGAACAGAGGATGCCCAAGAAAAAATGCTAGGGTGAAAGAAACCTTTTTCCAACAGGTCGTCCAACCGAATCTTGAGTTCTTTCAGCTCCACTAGCTCCATATGATAAGAAGTTATCGATATCAGTTGCGTACCTGACACCAAATGAATAGTAAACTCTACCCCTCTCTCTCGAGGAAGACCGGGGAAATTGTTTGGGAAAACATCAAGAAAGTATTGAAAAAAATGAGAAGATCACCAACAGGAGAAACATCATCTGGCTCAAAAGAAAACGCAACCAACAAACTCCTGAGATTTGGGTGGGATGGTCCTGCACAGACTGACCTGGGGTCACACTACCCCTGAAACACATGATAGATCACATCAAAAGAAAGAAATGAAACATTCTAATGATAACAATCAACCTCAACTCAATGAGAGACAAGACAATCCATACCGATGATGATGTCAAACAGATCCAGATCAAGAACGAGAAAATCCCAGACCAACTTTGTATTAGCTATCGCTAATGAACAAGGCCACCTGAACCCCTACTCTTTCCTCATACCAAGAGGTGTTTCTAAATCCATTTTAAAGGACATAAATTCCGTTGGAAGTTTAATAACATCAACAAAACATGCATATATAAACGAGTGGGAGACACTAGTATCAAATTAAGAATCTGCTACTAAAGATTCCATAAATATAGTACCTCTCACTATTACCAGACCTGCATCAACTTCCACTGAACACTCATCTACTGCGTGAAAATGCTTCACTCCTAAGACCTATGGCTGGATCCATGTAGTCCTTGAAGCTTCTGACTGCACCACATTAGCCTTTGGATCCAACGAACCCTGACCATAATGAGGCATAGTCATAGCCTAATAGAAGATTTGTAAGTGACCAATGCGTCCACAGCTGTTGCACGTATTCGTGGGCATAGGGAAAGAAATTCTAGAGTTTCCTCCCTTGCCACACTAATATCAAGTGGGATGCACATTACCTACTATAATAGATGGTGCAGAGGAGGCTCGCTGCTAAGACCCACCTCCACTACTCCTATGATGATCTTTCCAGTTCCTCTTTTTCCCATGTGTGCCACTGAAGCTTCCACCTGATGGAAGAGAAGAGGTGGAAAATCCAACCTTTCCTACTATATTCATTTCTTCCATAATAGCTCTTTCTACCATCTCCACATAGTTATAAAGATTTAACATACACACCTACAATCTGATATCTGGTCGCAAACCCTGCAGGTACTTCTGTGCCTTCAGCTGATCATTCTTCACCACATCCAGGAAAAAACTGACAAGCTCATCAAAACAATTGGTGTATGTCGACACTGAATTCTCTCCCCATTGTAAAGATTGAAACTCCAAAGACTTCTTCTGCATCAAAAAATCTAGAAAAAATTGCTGAAATAATAGGGTTTTAAAACATTTCCAATCCAAGTCTACGTGTTTATCTACCTAGACCATAGAATCCCAACATCGCTTGTCGGACCCCTCGAGTCTGAACACTACACACTTTACCACGATGTTCTCAGGTGTCTCTAGAAAGTTTAATATTTGATCTATCCTATCCAACCAGTCCTCCACCTCTTGAGGTCCAGTCATCCCTTTAAAGGGTGGTGGTTTCTCACACAGGAACTCCCGTGATCTCTCTCTCTCTCCTCCATCTTCTGTTTATACCTCAATAACAACATTCTGAACTTGTGCTACATCTTGATCAGTAGCAGAGACTACCCGTAGGGTCATCTCGATGAGATTCTGATCTATAGGCGGGTTCCCTTGAAGAGCATCAGCTGTACCTTCCTAAGGAACCCGTTGAAGATGTCTCAGAGGCATACTGTTGCACACCGAAACATAAGAATGATCAGACAATTGAACGAATCTAAGCCCAACTAGAAAACCCATAAGAAAAAAAATATTTTTAAAACAAAAACCCAACACTAGAGACAAACATCCCAATATCTCATGGAAACTTGAGTATAGTTACGAAAAGAGCTGTCCAGACACTTATCACAACATACCTCTCAAGTCCCAATAATCCTATCTCCAGTATAACAGATGTCCCAAGACATGGACCCTTGAGGAAATACCTCCTTTGACAATAAATTGTAACAAACCGACTCGGGTTTCCCTCAAACCCAGCACCTGACCCGTTCTATCACATACCCGAAGGGCGTTCCCGATCCCCATAGGCTGGCGACAAGCACCCAGGTATCAAACAACACAATAGAGGGAATGATTTCACCCAGCCTGAATAACCACATGACATATATATATACAAAATAATAAGCAACAACGGAAGAAGAACAAGATATATATGCCATAACCGTAAGAAAACAATGGAAACAAACAACTGTAAAAGTAGCTAGAAACTCCAAGAAAAGTCTAACTGTAATGGAATAAAAACCAAATAGCTACTCTAAACGACAGTAGGGAGGGAATCCCACCATATCACTACTAGCTACCCAATTAGCTGACATGAACCTCGCCGCCTCACTACGACGCCTTGCCTTTCCCTAAACTAGAAGACAAACAAAGTTCTATGCACCATCGAAGAGGTGCATAGGGTGTGAGCTAACAAGATCAATAGGATACCACCTAGGTGTTCCATAACCAGTTTCTATATAAAAATCATTATATGCTCATTTTAAGTAAAAAAATGGCATGATAAGCGGTAAAATAGTTTTATAGAAAACATGGTAAACATTTCCCTTTTCCACAGTTCTAAACAAAAATAGGTATATAAATTTCAAAGCACAATTTCCATATCATTTTTCACAAGCATAAACATGCATATCAAGGCTAACTTAGAAAGATAAGGAATACAAAACAGAATCACAAATATCACAACATAAAAGAATACTACTAGTCCAGGATATAGAATACTCATACCACAATCAATCAAGTGCACAAAGATGATCCTAGAACAAAGACCTAGGAAATAGAGGAATACCCCATGAGTAAACCCCCCAAAATTTCAATATTAGTCCCCTAGAATATCAATCCTAGGAAACATAGAAAATACCCAAGAAAAACCTCATTTATAATCATAAAATAATAGAAAAAGACCCCAAGCTAAACCTTCCACCTAAGTACCCAAGGTAACCCATGTGATTTTTTTCAGAATTCATTCTGATGATTTGAAAACCATTTCGAAACCATTTCAAAAATTCCATTTCAATGCTTTGAAAATACCCATTTTCTCTCTATTTATCAATAACTATGGAAAAACCATTTTTCATAAAAAAACATTTTCAAAACACCCAAAACAATCATTCCAATTTCAATATGAATCAAATTTTAAAGCAAAACAACATGATCCATTATCATAGGCTAGAGAAGAAATCACCTACCTCAAAAATTGATTTGCACACGCCCATAATGGCATCTAAAATCAACAAAACCCAACAATGTCAACGAAGGACCTAGAATAAAATCCTCATCAAGATTGATTCAATTTAGAAGACAGGGGATAGGAAAAAGTGAGAAAACCCACATTCCTTAAAGATGAATGCCCACCGCACTACGACTAATGTAGAAAAAGGCCTTCAGAACGAGATCACACAATAGATCTAAGAAGAAAAAAATAAGAACCACAAAACGTAGACCAACTGATCCAAATACACCACCCAATGGTGATACTATGATCAAAGGAAATGAAGGAATGGAAAGTTTACTCACTCGGAGAGATGCACCGCAATTGAAACAAAGATCGAGTGTTGAATAGATCAATCTAGAAGGGGTTGAGTCTCTCAAAAATTCCCTAGATCTGTCTTAGTTCGAGAGCAATGGAGAACCGGTGAAGGAATTGAAACAAAATAGTCGTACACTATTTTAAAAAAAAGTAGGCGGGCCGTTACATGATGTGTAACCCAGTTACATGACATGTAACCACATGATCCACATATTCCAAAAACACGTCACCTCGGATAAAATAACTGACCTTTTAATAACTCATGTCATGTAAGTCACAGTCATGATGTGTAACCTTTCACAACGTGAAGTCGTCTTTCATGAATTACACCCAGTAACCATTACACGACATGTAACTGCTCTGTAGCCTGCCAAAATGAACGATTATTAGCGAAAGTCCAAAAAATCTATGACTTCACCAATATAGGTATCCCCCAATCTCAAAGGAGGGGAAAACCATGACAAGGTTAAGGGAGTACCTGATAAAATGGTAATGGGATGTTACATAACATGTTATCTTTATATTTTTAATAATCAATTAATTATATAGTATCAAAATTGACACTATTGGTTGTTTATCAAAATAATGTATTATTAAATTATTTAAAAATCAATTTTTTTTTTAAAAATATATAATAAATATGAAATTGTTGAAAATTTTCTAAATTATTCATTTATATTATAATTGACATCAAATAAGTAAATATTTCACCCTTTTAATATTGAAATATTTGTTACCTTAGTTAAAAATTAAATAGAATAACTAAGTATTAATAAAAATGATAAGTTATAAATAGATAGAAAAACTTGTCTAAAATTTATTAGTTGATGATATTACAGCCTTATCTAATCTCATCTTATAAACTAAGAGATTTTGGAGGTTTTTAGACGTGGTTTTAATATTCAACTCTAATTCCTTTAGTACGAATGGCTCCGTTTTCTCCCGGCGTGCTCTCTCGAGCGCTCCTCTTCTCCATCTAGGGTTCCTTCCCCTAGCTACAGAGTGGCTCATATCTTCTCTCTTGTGTCTCATTATTTCTGCTATCTGATCCTTTTTTTGGTCCTCTCTTCATCAATGACTTAGGTTTTCTTTCTCTTCACCTCCTCAGCTCTCATGCTTCTCCTCTCTATTGTTGTCTCTCTCAGTGAACTTGGTTTTCTTTTGGAGTTTGTTTTCGCTGGTTCCATTTTGGTTGATTGTTTTCTACCATTTCATGTCTGTCTTTCACTCACCATTTTCTCTTATCATCTGAACCTTCATGTTAAACAACATCTAGTTTGTCACGAAGGTGCTTAGGTGTTTTGGGATTGTGTTGAGATTATGTGGATTCTTCCTGGCCTGATTTCCCCTCCTGTACTCTTTCTATCCATCCCTTTATGCTTGAAAACATTTTAGTTCAGTATGAGGGTTTTTGTGTTGGTTTTGGGATGGTGTTGGTGGTTGTGAATCGGTGACAGGGGCTCATCTCGGCTGGTGATGTCTTCCGCTAGGGTTTCCAGCTTTTTTAGATGGTCCTCAGTGCTTTTTTGGGGTTTTTGTCTTCATTGAAGACGATGTTTACTTTGGTCCTTTATTGGAAATTTCCTTCAGCATTGAGCTTGATTTTTTGGTTATGCTGGTCCGATGTTGATGTGTTATGTGGGATTGATGTTGCTGGCTTCATTGTGGCTCGATGTGGAGGTCATTTTTACTCTCACACTGCTCTGGCTTCTTGGTACATTACTCTTTTCGAGGTCGAATGGGAGATATGGCTTCCATAGAGGTTTTAGGATGTGTTTGTGTGAGTGTAAGGGGGTTCTAGGAGGTGTGAAAGGAGACTATGTTTCCTTTTATGGGTTCCATTAGTTTTTGTTCTCCGTATGTGTTGCTTCTGAGGCATGGTGATCCTGGTTCTTCTTTGGTGTCGATGACATTGGTTATGTTATCGGCCGACATTCACACAGGTTCTACAAGTGTTTCTAGTGGTGATAATGATTTCTGGTGGATGTTTATCACCTGCAATATTGTTTCAAGGAGGTTCGGTGTGTCAGGGTGTGCATCGCAAGGCGGTAGGGTTGAGGTGGTCATAATGTATTTTCTTTTGAAATTTGAAAGTTTGTCGGTTTATGGCGCGGTGATATGGCTATTTGGATATTTGGAATTTTGTAATCTCTTTTTTGAATTATGTTTTTGAAAGATCTGTGTAACTTTTGTATGGTTTCCACTTTTCCTCAAGTGTATTTTCAATAATACAAAAAATTGTTTGTCCAAGATGTGGTTTGAATTTATTATAAATTAATATTTTTTTGGAAATTCCAAAGGTTCCCCCAACCTCAACTATAAAAGGGCACATCCTCTCTCATTTCTTCATAACTCATTGAGATTTAAATTTCAACCATCCCCTATCCATTTCCCTTCTCAACTTCCATAGTCACATTCTACATGTTCTAGTCTTCTCAAAAGACCAACTTTAGTGCATTTAAGAGGAGATCTAGAGGGAGCTCGCCAAAGAAGAGGTAATCTACTTTATCAACTCTCTCAAGATCATTTCTTCTTCTACTTTCTCTTTCTTTTTTGTTTCAATTATTAAGTAATAAATTAATTATCACCTATATAATGAGATTTTATTATGTTTATGGAACAACCTTATTCCACTTTCTATCCATCCAATGAAAAATAAAATCACTACACGTGCGTACATACAACTTATTGTCTCCACGCTGTGGTGTAATATGTTTTTCACCACCAATTTTCTTGGATGGGTATAATGATGAAAATAATAACTATATATGATTTTTATAAAATATATTTATTCTATAACAATATATATACCATCCACTTCCATACCATTTCATAATTAAAGGAATGATATCATCGCTCGTGCGTACGTATGGCCTACCGTCGCCACGATGCGATGTGATTCATTCCACAAGATATCCATTAAAGAATGATTATATAAATTTATAGAATGAATATATATGATATATATTATATTTATATCATTATAGAAATGATATAACTATAACCTATGAATAAGAATTAGAACTTATTCGATAAAACATGCATAAGAAAATGAAGCCGTTTATACCCGAATAACGAGTAATAATGAAATGTTATTAACAAATGGATGATAATATGATTATATATGATATCATAAAAATGAATATAATTCTAGAATAATTCAATGAAATTATTTAAATCATTATATAGGAGGTTCAGATACATACAAATCATATTTGAGCTAAGGTAAGAGATAATTTTACAATCTCATTATTATCCAAGATTGTTTATATGTAAGTATTTACTAGGGTATATTTATCATCCATCTCCATGTTTCATAAATATATATCCCATAATGTTTTTTCTATCCTTACAAAATTTTTTAAATTCAATTTTACCCATTGGTGAATTTTTATTAAACTGTATAAAAGGAATATTTTTTCGTTTTCAATACAAGGTACTTTTTGAATTTTCGATAAAAATACGAGAAGAATGTTTTATTTTAACTTATATAACATGAATGTATTTTTACATTTTCATAACGCTTTATTTCCATGAAGCTTCATTTTCAAGATTTCATGTTTATTTTAAAATAAATTATTTTCTTTTAAAATTTCATGACACTTTGAGAAAAGAAAACATTTTTGAAGAAGAGAGGATAATTTCATTAAGAATTAATTTCAGGTGTTCTATCAAAATTATTTTCCATCTAAGATGAATTTTTTTAATAGGGTTATGTTTCAAGTATACTATCCCTATTGTTCCTATGTTTTGATTGTGTTTATAATGAAATGATATTTATGAAATCCATTTGTTTTTATGGAATATGTTACGGTGGAATGAAGTTTAAAGAAACCCATTTTATTCTTTGGGTTATGATGAATGATTTATGTTTTTGTGGCACATGTAAGAATTATTTCTTTGTGAGATGAGTGATACCTATATCTCCCTGCAATGAATTGGGTAAATATTTATATCTTATGAGATAGACAGTGCTAGAATGGGAAATGACCTTAGTTTAGTAATACATGACTGGAATGAGGAGTGAACTCTATTTAGTAATGAACTTTGTCCACTATGATGGTCATGGAAATGAGTCTTGAATAATATGAAATGATTTTCTATGATTATGTGTATACCAAAAATTCCATATCTTATGTTATTATTTTTTGTAAATGTTCATTGATTCTTTATGAAATTTTATGATTTATCCCATGATATGATATCCCGATCTTTTATATGCAAGATAAGATTATCAAATGTTATGTTCTTATATCTCATGATCATGTTATGATTGATATCTCCCTTTTTTACTTTTAATGAGCATCTGTGTTCACCCTTTATTATGTTTTTACCTATGTTTTGAAGAATAGGATTAGTAAGATATATCAAAAAGGGGTCTAGATGTGAAGGAATAAGTGGGAGACAGTGTAGATTTCTTATGAACCAGTTGTTTATGTTTCCCAGTTTCTAAATACACTAAACCTATACGGTCTTAGCATGGTTTTTTTATGTTTTTTAATGAATATTATTCAAATTTTGAAATAATATCTATGTATGTAAATTGTGGGTCGTTATACCTGCACAGTCACTACGCAAGGTTTGACTAACCGTGCATAAATCGTACAAAAACCTCTATCAAAAATTGTAGGTGCTCCTGCAAAGGCGTGCACCTCCATCCTCACAGTTTCCTCAAATCATGAGGCTCCTCAAAACCACTATCTATCTCCACATGGTTTCATCAAAACTTGCGTACCAACTTTTTTCCTATAAGAGTCGGGTTCTGGGATATGAACATGCCTCGAACACCCCTGATACCCCCATAGCCTCAAAGGGTATTCAATTTAGGCTATAAAAAAAATTAAACTGGAAATAAAAGGATTCGTACCACATAGAAAAACTTAGGTTCATACTATAATGCTTGAGTCAATCCCAACACACATTTTTCTTAGTTTTTACCCCTAGGTACATCTGTGCCAAAATCGTGTTCACTTATAGTGTCCAAAAAAGGATGTATTTCTCCGAAAAAACATAGTCTCTACCTTATGAAAGCTTTATGATCTTCTTATATACTTATCCTCAATTTCTATCATAGATTTATGTCTCCTAATCTATGTTTTCTTAAATCTAGTTCCTAGGGTTTCTATGACACTTCCTTTGATACCAACTGTAAAGACCCCGGGCCCAGTAGCCCAGAGCTAGTTATTATTTTATTACACTATCACTAGATACAAGGTATCAAATTATGAAGGAACTAATAGTTTATTATTGTTAGTAAATTAGATATATATACGTTAATTTCACATACATCTAAAAACATAAAATAAAAAAAGTATTTTCTTTACCATTATCCCCCTTAGAATATCCCTGCATATCAATCATAAAACACTTCCTAGTATCCTAGGGAACATAGAAAATAATAAAGGGGGTGATCTCAGATGCTCAGTAATAGTAATCATACAAATAAATCTATCATGAATAAATAATCATAATAAATATGATAAGGTAAATAACTGAAACACATGCTATTTAAACAATAACTTGAGCATAATATGACAGAAATAACTTATGATAAAATAAATACATATGCATAATCATATTAGCTTGAAACTTATATATGTATATTCTAAAAAAATTGAATAATCATATAGACATTAATAACTAATCTCATATTGAGAGAAAACATAACGCTGGACATCTAAAACATATTGTCAAGACCTTTCACAAGACAGTTTAAATCTATGGGTAAAAACCCATTTAATTTTTCCAACTAATTTTTCTCATGAGACCTATCAATGCATCGAGGGGATATGTAATTCTGGGACCATGTTAAGACCTTTGGGCCATGTTTCTCATAGGCATATGTGTCTCTTGTCATGTATGGGTTCCCTCTTCACCCAGCTCTCGAAAGGGCTTTTTATTTTTCATGTTCGATAAAAGGGGATTGACCCTTAACCTGTTTAAAAAAATAATGATATCAATACAACATATAATCAGTGTATCATAAGTACAATATGAGGTTGATGTCATTGAATAATAAAAATACCATAAAAATTTAATTAAAAATATTTTTGATGAAACTAACCTTTTCAATTTGAAAACAATTTTAAAACTAAAAGCTCACAAAATATTTTGAAAATAATTTTATTTGAAAATAAAATTTTAAAATTATAAAGGATGCCTTAAAACATTGAGTGATCATGACAGTGATAAATTCTATTCATTCCATAAATTTTAAAACAAATATTACTTTCACATTTTCGGTAAAAGTCAAAGAAGTCTTATTTTGAAAAAAACATGAAGATTAATTTTAATACATATTGTAAAAAGTAAAAATGAGTAATTTTTTTTAATAAATAATTTATTAAAGTTTAAAAACATTTTTGAAACCATTATTATAAAACATGGATTTTGATGAAAAAGGATTTCTATTAAAGAGATAAATAAAGTCGGATTTTCTTAAAAAAATCTCAATCATTTAAGTACAAAAGAGAGTAAGGATGATACTATTATTTTAAAAAATTCATGAATAACCAGAGAAGAAGAAAATGGATTGAGTTTAAGATAAAAATATCAAATAATCCATTAAATTGAGACTTGAATAAAAACAATGAAGAATAATTATGAGATTGTGAAATAAACCCTCACCAATTGTGAAATAAACCCTTACCACTTTGATAACTTTTGAATTATAAGCATTAGAAAAGAAATAACTTCCAATAAAACTTTAAATATATTTAATATAAATATATTCACAATATAACATATCAAAAGGAACAATATATATGCTACATAAAGGAATAAGTGGTGAATGTGGTGTATGTCTCATGGAAGTAAAAGTTAGATGCGAAACCCTTACCTCATGTCTGATTTCCTTCATATGTGTTTGAACCTATAGTATAATAAATATAAGTTTATTATAAATCTATTATAGAACCATAAACATATATTTCATACCATATATTATTTACTTAAGTCTTTATCACCCATTTATTAAAATTTCTTTGTTAAAATCACTGTTTTGAGTGATAATTGCTTCGTTTTTCATGTATGTTTTTGTTTGGTAATTTTGGTTTTTTTATCATGGTTCCATAATCTCATTAATATTAACCATGATTTAAGTATCATATATATTCATTATATATGTAATTATGGTAATCTATAAAAGTTAGAGATAGAAAATGGATTACACCATTCATGGAGACGGTAAGCCATATGCACGCATGAACACTGTTTCCATTTTTCTCAACAGATGGAATGAAAGGAAAATAAATATTAATTAACCTTTAAAAAATTATTATTATGTTATATATAAAATTTATATTAAACAAATCAATAATTCTTACCATCATTTTAAAAATAAAATGAAAAACATTTCACATCACTGCATGGAGGTAGTAGTCCACATGTACGCACGAGCGACGTTATTATTTTCCAACGGATTGGAAGGTAAGAAGTTAGATATGATATTATATTTATAGAAGTATTTTTAGGTCATGAATATAAAATATATTCATTAACTTTATCCTTACAACCTTCTATGTAAAGTGTAAGTGAAAAACGAATCACATCACTCTGTAATGCGGTAGTCTGCCATACACACGAGCGATGTTATTGTATTCTCCATGGAATGGATAGTAAGAAGTTATATGTGATATAATATTTCCACAAGAATAATAATTTCATAAATATCATATACATATGTTAAATAAATCATTATATCTATCCTTGAAAGTTGGTGACGAAAAATGAATTACATCAGTTCACGAGGCGGTAGTTGGTCGTACACATGGTTGATGGTTTTGTTTCCCATTTGATGGATTTGGATTTGGATCCATGTTTTTAAATTAACATAACAACATATTATTATATAGGGGATACTGGTGTTATTATATTTTTTTAGTTTAAAAGGATTTTAATGTGGTGGAAGAAAAAATAAAGCAAATACGCACGTTTAAGAATTTTACTTCTTCGGAGAGACTCTTTAGGTTTATACCTAAATATTTATTAGGAGTGATTCTTAATAAAACTAAGGCCTCTAGGGATGTGGGTAGGGAGGGAAGATATTTTGGTAGGACTTGTCTTAACCAAAGGGTTTTGGAAGTGTGAAGAGTAGAGGAGAGGGGTGACCTTTTATAAGTGGGGGGAGGACACACATGGAATTTTTGAAAAGATAAAGTGATAACCACATTTTTCTCATGCCACAAGCCTTAAAAAATGATTCATTATTGAAAATTATAGGTTATAAGGTTTAAATATTACCACTAAATGGGTTTTGGACAAGTTTTAGGTCATTTTTAACCCTTATCTTCATAGTTCAACCCCTCGGTAAACTAATTTTCACTTTAAATGTAGTAACTATTTTTTTACTACTTACACTATTCATTATGGTCAAAAATAAAGTTAAAATTATTAGATAATATAAATTTTTCTGATTCAAAATATGAAATCCATTTTTCAAAATGAGTCATTATTGAAAATTATAGGTTATGGTTAAAAAGTTTTTTTTATCATAATTTAATATTGAATTGATTATATTTACCTAAATTAGTTAAATTTTAATATAATTGAAATAATTTTACTTTAAAACCAATTTAAAATATAATTTAACCTTGTAAATAATTTAAATGAAAATACATTTTTCAATAAAAATTAGTATTTTCACTATTCATTAAAAAAATTAATCTTTTCAGAAAATTTTCAAAAATTCACCCAAAGATAATTTTTACATGTATATTTAAAAAACGAGGTTTATTTTGTCAAATAAATTTACTAAAATTGGTAAAATTGTTTTTAAATTATCTGTGAAAAGCGTGATTAATCCCCCTTTTATAAAAATATAGTTTTTTAGATAACATTTCTCTCTTTCAAATGGTTCTTATTTTATTTATAATCAATAAATAACCATTTAATTTATTTTATACTTATGTAAACCATATAATTTTTATAATTTAGTTATAACTATTCATACCCACCAACTTAACGGCTAAGTTATAATAATTGTGTTTAAATAATAATAGTTTAATAGAGTATCACGTTTCGTTCAAACCCGATGTTCTGTGCATTGTAAGCTATCAAAGAGATTGAATTTATTTAAAAATAAATATATTGTAAAGTATTATGGTGTTACATTATATTATAAGATTGATGTTGTGTTTCATACACAATATCAAATATGATGTTCTTCTTAAAATATTTGGGTGTTACACTTAGTTACAACCCAAAGATCACATGTGGATGAAATTAAACACAAAAACTTAATAAAACCAGTACCTAATTAGATTTGAAGACACAAGCATGTTACGATCATCACTGATGATCTATCCTTGAAGGAACCGATGTAGTGTCCCTCTAGATCATCCACACACACTTCAAGAGTTTTCCAGAGTGTCGATAGTTAGATTCTAGGTACTAGATCAGAAAACTGATGAATCTTTCAACATCCCGATGACTGTGGTAGCACCGCTTCTTGGATCCAGGAAGAAAACTTGGATTTGGATGCTTGGAGGGACCCCTTCCCACTCCAGGATGCATGATATAAGGGAGGGAAACTTTGAAATTTGAGTTAGTGAATAGGACTCTAAATTTGGTCTTCTCTTGACTTATATAGCTAGGTTAAACTTATATAAATTATACATTGGCCCCTGAATATGTTTAACCTTGTTAATAATCCCTAAATAAAATATTATGACCTATTAACCGTATCATAAATGCCATTTATATTTTATCACTTGTAACTTAAAATAAATGTTATGATAAAATATAAGTCACTAAATTAACTTTATTATCCCACAAATATCATAAAAACCTTGAATATTAAATATTCATTCATAAAATAGTTTTCCTCATATTCACTAAATAACTTGTCAATACTATAAATAAATAAATTCAATACGAATTATTCTTAACTTGAATAATATGAATTTATTTATCACTTGGAAATCGTTCATTCTCATACATAAGACGATCCCCGACATGGGGCCTACCATGTCCTAAAATTATATTCACTAGACCATTAGTGGATTCTAGTAAATTATTATGGCCCTTAAGAAGATAAAATTTAGTCATAAAAATGATAACTTTTCCTAAGAACGATTTCCATGAAGCGGAGGGTTATGTACGAGAACCTTGAATATTAGGCACGTTTGAATTAATTATGAAATTAATTAATATTTAAATTATAAAATGATGGGATGTTATGGTTTATGTCCATGAAGCGACACCCCCATTCCCAAAGCGATCGATCATCAAAGGTTTTGACCCTCCACATATCACTTTTGTGATAGAAGTATCCAACGTTGACACCCTACACATCTTCAATATCCCAATGTGGATGTCAGGCTCCTTTTTGATCATGCATGTCCTACACAGTTGCCTCTTTTCCACATGGTCATCTATTTTGGGAAGTAGTTATCTATGGTTTTATATAAATACTCCATACACACCTCAAAATAAAAATAAGAGATAATGAGAGGGTTATATTCCTTTTGAGTATAAAATCCATATCACCCCCACCAAGATATATTTCTTATGAAACCCAAACTCATATCTTCATTCGGTCATACCCCTATAAAACTCAAAATAAAAACTCATAACCGTACTAGGTTATAATCCTTATGATTCATACCCTCACTTGATTATTCCCCCAATTAAACTAAATTTAATTCGTATATCCATATTCTATTTTCTCCTATTCCTAATAATGAGTACCTCAATTTTGTCAAGAATTTTCATAGATCTAACTTGAGTGGAACCAAAATTTAGAGAAGTAATTTAGTAAAGTAATCCCTTGAAAGTAGTTATATTGTAGTGAATCTTTATTCTTATTCCATATTCTCATGAATTTCTATATTATTCCTTTTTAATTTTACATAGATAAAGTATGTCATACCTTTTTATTTAACCGATTATATTTTTAATTCTCTATAATCTTCATTAGTGGTGAAGAAGGCATGACAATCTTCCTGTTCATCTACTTGATTCACCTCTTTTATCAGAAAAAATTGGACTTTCTCCTCTATAATTAAAAAATCAACTATTCTTGATTAAAATTAATAAACAACTTCCCCATGGATATAAAATTTCATCCAATGATTATTAGTAATTATCATTCTTCCACAATTTCTAGAATTATAATATCAAAGGGAATGATCAATTTCCCTACATAGACTATGAAATCATCCTAAATTCCAATGAAATACTCAATGGGCCGGTCCTATAGTTAAAGAATGACATCTATTATATTTGTATTACTTTTCTTGAAAATATTTAGTGTCATAGGCCGGATAGCCCCTATAAATCAAAAAGTTCATTTTAGAAAGTTCAAGCCCTAATATTCTATGGAATAGAAAAGGTGAACGGATCTTGAAGTTTTAGTGGAAGATTTCATTAAATAATAACTAAGAAATAATCTCTTAGAAAAATAACTCATATATCTTCTAATTTATTTTTATTATAAATGAGTTCCTTATTGAACTTGGCACATGATGAAATTTTTGAGATTTCAATGGAGAATGGGATGTTGATGTACTATTACTCAAACATTTCCATTAACTTTTTATATTTCTCTTAATTCATTCCATGGATCATCCTCTTTATAAAGGGATTATGTGTCATTTACGAGTATACTTTGGTTTGATTTGATGTGTCCTTTTCAATCCCTGCTACATCATCTTATTTTTACCATCTTTCTTATATACCACGTTCCGTTTCTTTTTTTTATCCTTCATATTTTCTTTATATTTAAATGATTGTTGTTTTGAAAGTGTTTCCTTATTATACTTATGCATATATGAGTTCTTGTGAGGGATAAATGGAGTTTTCCAAGTGGTTTTATCCCTTTTTATGGAATGATATTAGATGAAAAGTGTTTGGTAAAAGAATGATTTTGGTTTTAAAATCAGTGGTAATCGCCGACTTGATGTTTTAAAAATTATTTTTATGTTAATTGGATTTCAAACCAAGAGTTTGAGTGATTTGAAAGTGTAAAAAATGTTGGAAAATGTTGTTTTATTTTAAAGTTGTGAGTTAACCCTTGTGGTCTATATTTAAAACCACGTTTTTTATCCTTGGTTATTTTTTTATATCAAAGTGTTGGGGTGTTTAATCTAAATGTGATGGATTATTTCAAACGGGCATGTTTTACCATGTGGATTGGATTTTGAAACTTATTATGTCTTTGAATGGTTTTTAATGTTTTTTAAAGGGTAGTGTAAATTCTCATTTTAGTTTCAAATGTGTTTGGATAAAATTGGTTCAAAGAGTATATTATGATGGATTTTATAAATGATAAAATTACTTGGAATTCGAAGTATGTTTTGAAAAGAGAAGGATAATTTGAAATTTTATAAAAAATGAGTTTTCATAAAAGGTGTGATACCCTCTTAAGACCCTTTGATTCTTGTATGACCATTGTAGCTTGTGATACCATGTGAGGACATTTATTATTGAAGACCTAGTTTTATGGGACTTCTAGGGGTGTGGATAGATTTAGTAGTGACGAACTAGTTTCCTAATCTTCAGTTAAAGTCCTTTTATTAATACAGCCTTATGATGATGTCCATGAAGCTATAATCCTTTTTAATATTGTTTAGGGGTTTTATCTATCTTCTTCTATTATATCCCCTTCTATTTATATTATTGTTTGAAACATATTTTCTTGTTATTTTACCGATATTGTGTAACTTGACATAGTGGTGCTTGACTGTGTGCTTTATTCATTCTTTGTACGGTTTTCTTTTCAGATTTTTTAAAAAGGGATTGTGAAAGGTTTTTAATGAAGGGAAAAAAAGGAAAGCATGATTTTGAAGTGTTTTCAAACAATTTTAATATCACATTTGAAAAGTGTTATCAAATGAGAAAATTTAGAATGGTTTGTATTTGAAACTCCAATAATGTGTGAGTTTTGAAAATGGGGTTTTAGGCCACCATGCCTAGTTTTATAGAAATTTTTGGTTTTAAAACATACTTTAGAAAAATTTATGATAGTTGGAAACCACTTTGAGTTTTGAAATGTGTATTTAAAAAATACATGTTTATGAAATAGTTTAAATTCATATTTGAAAAAGGTGATTTGACTAAGAGGTATTGGATGAGGACAATGTTTTCTAAGTGATTGTTTTCATTTAATTAAAATCATATAAAACGGGTTTTAACACACTTTTATGTGTTACTACTTATTTGGTAAAAATTTATAGAAATTTTTTACTTTTCTAATGTATTACAAAATATATTTTTTAGGATGTAATGAGAAAGTGATCTCTTATATTTGGTAGGTTGTGGTTACCTACTGGAATTTTAGATTGCGCTTATATTTTATAGGTTCCAATTTGTTCTGGATTGTTTCACTTCCTTTGGATCTTTTGAGAGGGATATATGATTAGATGGTGGCCCTAGTTGAAGATATTTTGTGTATTTATTTTGTTAAATATTAATATTACTAAGTCAAATAGGATGAATATGAATAAATAATGGTTGAATGTCAATCATCTGACAAGAGTATGAATATGGAGTGAAAGAGTTCATCAAGTTTACAAAAGATCATGCATGTCACCCTTATTAAATCCGTTTTCTATGTTTACACTATTGTTACTCAAGAATAATTAGTCTAGAGGAGTCGGAACAACACTTTCTATGTCATGGAATAGATTAAAGTTATAAATTTTGGAATAAACATGGGGAAAAAGGTGAATCTAACTAATAGCTGGGATGAAAATATGTTTTATGGATCATCTGATATGATTACAAGTGTGAACAATGAAAAAGACCATATAAATGATGTGATTACATATATGAATAATAATGAAGATCGTATTGAGGAAATGATAGGGACAGTTGAATATGAACTTTTTGATTTCCCAAATTTGTTTGAGAAGTAAAAGGGTTGTGAAAAGATGTCATTTTATGCTGGTTTCACTAAATATACAACATTTTCACCCATACTAAAGCTGTATAATTTGAAATCAGGAAATAGATGGAGTGACTATAGTTTTACAGAACTACTTTCTCTCTTGAATGACATACTCCCATAAGATAATAAGCTCTCTATCCGAACATACGATGTCAAATGAATACTACGCTCGATGGGTATGATATTTGAAAGAAAAAATGTCTTCTTAAATGACTGTATATTGTTTTTCAAGGACCATAAATCACATATAGAATTCCCAAATTGTGGCGCTTCTCGATACAAGAAAGATGAATCTGGTCCTATGAAATTTGTATGGTACTTTCCAATCATTCCAAGGTTTAGGTGCCTATATGGAAGTGAGGAGATTGCAGGGCAATTAACGTGACACACAGATACAAGAAAAAATGATGGGAAACTGAATCACCAGGAAGACTATCCTCAATTGAAGAGAATTGA
This sequence comes from Viscum album, assembly GCA_963277665.1. Lineage (NCBI taxonomy): Eukaryota > Viridiplantae > Streptophyta > Magnoliopsida > Santalales > Viscaceae > Viscum > Viscum album. Next base: position 644,934,639 of record OY728135.1, on the reverse strand, counting down.
TAATGAGTATCCTGAATTTGAAAATGAACCGAAAAACCTTCATCTTGAATTATCAATAATTGGTGTGAATTATTTTGGTTTTAAAAGCATCACTCACAATACATGGCCGATCATGTTGGTAAATTATAACTTTCCACCATGGTTATGCATGAAATGAAAATAAATCATGTTATCTATGATTATATTAGGACTAAAACATCCAGGTAATGATATTGATATTTATTTGGATCCATTTATTGAAGATTTAAAATTATTATGGTATTCAAGAGTTACGTTGTGTGATGCTTATAGAAATGAAGATTTCACATTGAGATCCATGTTGTATGGGGTGATAAATGAATTTATTTCTTATAGAAAAATTTCAAGATATAGAATTAAAGGAACACAATGGTGTCCCATTTACGAACAAGGTGCATAGTCAATCAAGTTGAAACATTCATAAAAAACTACGTGTCTAGGACATCGTAGATTTCTACCCTGACAGTATAAGTACCAATCTTAGATGAAATCATTTGATGGAAGTTCAAAAGAATGTACAAAACCATATTCACTAAAAGGTGATCAACTATTTGAGAAAGTAAAATATGTGGACACTACTTTTGGTAAACTATTTTCGAAAAACCTTTCAAAAACTAGTTAAAAAAAGAGATCATTTTTTTGAATTACCATACTGGAATTTTCTGTATGTTAGAAATTTTCTTGATGTTATTCATGTTGAAAAAAATGTATGAGATAGTTTCATCGACACATTGCTAAATGCACCTGGAAAAACAAATTATGGAATTAAGGCTAGGTTGGATATGGTTCACATGGGAATATGAGAAGAGTTGGCACCAGAGATGGGTGAAAAATGAACTTTTCTTCCTCCAACTTCTTATACTCTTTCCAGGAATGAGAGATATCAGTTTTACAACTTCTTGAATAACATAAAGGTTCTATATGGGTGTTCATCAAATATCAAAAATATCATGTCAATGATGATTTAAACTTTAAGGGTCTTAAATCACATGAATTCCATGTTTTGATTCAAGATCTAATTCCTATAGTTTTATGTTGCATTTTTCCAAAGAATGTCTATCATACATCAACCAAGCTATGTTTGTTCTTAAAATCTATATGCAATAAAGTTATCGACCCATCAAAACTGTCGACTATGGAAAGAGAAATTTTCGTTATATTATGTGAATTGGAAATTTTCTTCCTGCCAAAATTCTTTTATATGATGGTTCATTTTATGGTTCAATTAGTGAGATATATTTGGTTATGTGGTCCTATACACTATATATAGATGTACCTCATTGAATAGTATATGATGATTTTGAAAGTTTATATAAAAAATTGAAGTTATCCAGAGGGTTGTATTATATATATTATTGAGGAAACTGTTGAATTCTGTACCAAATACCTATCCGATGTGGAAATAAATGGTATACCAAAATCTCGTCACACTGGGAAGCTTTTGGGTGAAGGAATTTCTAGAAGTTTTTTTATCACAATAAATATTACAGATGAAGAGCATGACCACCTTTACATTTTTCATAACATTTTAGAGGTTTCCCCATATATTGAAACCCACAAATAAATTCTTAGGAATTTGAATCTATCATGGGATGAAATATGGATATCAAATACACATAATAAATAGTTTATAGGATGGTTTCAGGACCATATTTTTAAGGATTCAGATAAAAATCCAAATTCAATTTCAGAACAACTTCAACGGCTAGCCTGAGGAATAAATGTGTATGTATTATCTTACAATAGTTATGTAATTAATGGTTATACATTCTATACAAATAATCATGATAAAGACAGTACCATGAAAAATAGTGGAGTTACACTTGTGTTTAAAGCGATTCATGTTTCTGGTACTTAGGATAGAAATATAATTTATGAGAATATGTCATACTTTCGCATAATAAAACAAATATGAGAGTTGGATTATACAACATTACAAGTTCCGATTTTCAATGCAAGTGGGTTAATAATAGGAGTACTATTAAAATAGATGAATTTGGATTCATGAAAGTTGATTTTAGTAAAGAAGGGTACAAATATATACCGTTTATAATGGAATAAAAGGCAATACAAGTATTTTTTGTTCCAAATCCTACACATCAAAAATGTTCAATTGTTCATTTATTGACCAAAACCACTGAATGATCAAATGAAAATTAAACTAAGGATGAACCTTTAATTAGGATGTTGTAATCATTTCATAGAATTCCCAATGTAGGCGACATTTATTATGTCATAGGATACTACAATGAAAAGATTTGGATAGTCGATCGAGGGGTCAAATCCCTTCATCCTTTAAAAAAAGAGTTCAATAATTAGGTTATATATATTTTTTAATATACATTGTGTTGCCTCATGTTATTATTTATTCGCTGCTTCATTTATGTAATCTAAATTAAATGTTAAAACAATTCTGCAGATAATGACTCGTACACATGTTGGTGATCCCAATCATGATGAACAATAGGTATCTCAACGTGATGATGCTCGCAGTGCAGAGGAACAATAACCATCTGCATGTGCTAGTGCTCCTAATTTTGAGGACCAATAGGTTTTTCAACCTATTTATTCTCCCAGTGTAGAGGTAAAACATCCATATGCACATGATAATACTATCATTGCAGAGGAAAAACATATTGGTGATGTTTAATCTAAGGAAATGGTAGGTGATGAAGGACCGATGATATAGAAAAAATAGGAGCATCGTAGTTTGATGGTGTTAACAAAAATCATTAAGGTGAAAATAAAAGGCATCAAATATGAGGTTAGATGGAATGTGTTGGGAAAACATGTTAACCCCAAAAATTCCATGTTCTATAGTTACATTGGAATCATCACTCAAAAACACGTGCCAATTGATGTAGATTAGTGTTACTATGTTGTACCCACGCTTAATACATTGATGTGGGAAGAGATTATAGTGACATTATGATGTCATTTCTTTATTTTTCTAAAAAATAAAATAACAAAATATTGACTTACTCTTCATCACCCCTTGAAGAGTGAATTTATAGTAGATAAATCCCATAAGAAATATGTATTAATTCTTTCTCAAATGATTTATAGAGGCTTTCAAACAATTTTAATGAGACATCATCTTAAAGATGCTGAAGGGAAAATAAATTTGCACCTACCTCTTATGTATTCACACTTGATAACCTAAGAAGCATGGGATTCATTTATTGGCCATCATACATACATGTCTTTTCAGGTACATTTTGGCTAGTAATACATTGTTTGACAATACATGCATTCATCACTTTTATTGACAATTTTTTATTTATGAAACAATAACCGAGTGCTTAAAATAAGGAATGGGTAGTAAAACCAATAGACCCCTACCGTATAATAAGAAAATTGCTATTAAATAACAATGTTTTTTTTAATATTATATATCTAACATAGTCACAGGAATCAGAAACACCTGTACCAGATGAACACCTACTTTTAGTGGCCTTGAAGTGGCCAGAACAGTATGGCCGCGTCAGAGGTGCGGGTTTTGGGGCGACACCCTAAACATATTTTGAGAAAAAAACAAGAGGAGGATAAAGTAAAAGAAATGAAGCAGATAAAAGAAATAATAGATACCCTTGAAGAAAGATTCCAATGGTATAGAGAGTTTCTAACAAATTTAATGGGGGGGGGGGAGAAAAGAGAAGTAAAAAATCAAGAAAAACCATTGCGTGAAGATCCCCTCACACCCCCACCATCTTTGAGGTGAACTATTCCCCTCAAAGAGATGTTTTAGTCATGGTAATCAATATTATAATAATTATTTCTATGAAATCTGAATTAGACAGACACTTATACCTTTCCTGTACTGATATTTTATAGGTTGAAAATGACTGTGATTTATATCTATCAACATTCACCCATCATCTTGTACTGAGGGCTATGGTGTTCAATATCCAAGAAAACACTCTAAACAACAAGTCACTTCCAATAGGTCATGTGAGAGTGGCGATTAGAATAGCTCATGAGCCTATCACCGAGCTACCTATTCCATTAGATGATGAATATATTCTTATGGTTGACCGAGATTTTAGAACATTCATCGCATGGCCATCACATTTTGTAAAAAAACATGTCAACAAGGAGGTATTCATTTCCAATTTATTTTTCAAGATAAAACATTAAAAATTAATGAAAAAAGGTTTGAAACGATGAATTTTATTACAGATGGACAAAGGTAAGGGGTGAAATAAAAGATCAACTCAAAACCATCTAAAGGATCGACGAACCGATTGATTTTTTTTAAAGAACCTTTAACCTGCCTATTTCGTATCCGAATTTACTAACATTAAAGGTTCATGTGGATACGAATGGTAGTAGTCACATAGTTGATTTTGAAGAAAATATGTATAGAGAGGAATGTGAAGACTACATTGGCGTTGAGAATGTAAATGAAATCCTTGACTATGATTGGCTAGGCACCTCAGTTGTAAATTTATACATGAGGTATGTTTTCATGATTTTATTTCCAAAAGCTAATATACTATGTTAATTATGATTAAATATATTTCATATTTTTGGAAGGCATATATATCAAAAAAATTGAATGGATTTTCCCATGAAAACATTTTTGGACTCATTAGCCCTCACACCACCTCTACAAAACAAACAAAAATAAAATCCAAAAAAGGATGAAGTAGTGGCAGTCCTGGTCAAATAATTTGAAAGAAAACTTTAGATGACATACTCTTCTTAATACCAACATTATATGGGTAAAAATTTACAATTTATTCATATTAAATATATTTTCATTTCTTTCATTACTTATTCCTTTTTTTGTTTTTAGGTAACATTGGATGCTCATTACGGTCAATTTGGATGCTCCAAAGATTTATTTCCTAGATTCACTGTATGGATACACAACAAACCGACTACACATGATGATGTTTCTAAATTTGAAATATGATACATCCAAAGTTTTAGAACTAAAAATCAAGTTATATAATTTATATTATCTTTTAATGAGGATTATATTATGATAGGGTGGTGCATCAATATTGCAAAAAACAAGGAATGAGGTTAGGGAATAAGCACAAGGACCCTGACATGTTCTACAACTGGACAAGTATCAGAGTATATATAATAAGATTTCACTATACAAACACATATCAAAACAAATTACTTATTATCCTCAATATTTCTACAGTTTCTGAAAAAAACAAATGGAAAATATTGTGGTTATTATGTTTGTAAATTTATGATAGAGATCGTATTCCATGAACAAACTAGAATCTCAGGAGAGGTATTTTTAAATTTAATTACTATTTCATTGAAAATATTTATTAATCCTTGGTATATTTATATTTTTTCAGTACTACTATGACAGTAAAAAAGAATCATATTCACCAGAAAATATATATTTTCTTAGAAATGAATGAGAAGTATACCTGATGGAAGAATTTACACAAATAGCATGAAGATGTGACTTCTATAGAATTAGTTTATTTTTTCATATTTATGTTTAATTTACTTCTTTTTAGTATTACTCAAAGAAGAATTTTTTTCTTATACAGGTGTACTCTTTTCATATTTATAGGTCAAGAATATATACAACCATCATGAAAAGGTGAATTCCTACTACTTTTTAATTAATTTTTTCATCATTTTATCTATTATTTGTAAGTTATTTTCACTATCATATTTATCTAAAACTTATTTAGTTATTTTCATAGATCTTTTGTGTAATGCCCCGAACCCAATTACCCAGAGTCGGTGAATTATTTTAATACATTGGCATGACATAAGGAAACAAGTCCTGAAAGACCGATCAATTTAGAATTCTTGGAAACATGATACATATATAAGTTCAACATTACAACTTGAAAAGAAATAAAATACTAATTTATTCCATTAAAAACATCCAATACTCCTACATTATGCCTAAAAGTCACCCATAACTAACTTCTTCATATCCTAGGAAAATGAAACATAAGAAAGGGGTGAGCTCAAACGCCCAATAAGAGTAAGAAATACAGCAGAAGATGACATAAACATTAGGCATGGTGAATAATTGAAAACACATGCCTTTAAAAATAATAAACATGAACACTTTATGGTAGAAATATGAGCTGAGTAAATAATTCCACAATAAAACATAGTCATGGGTCTTCTACTAGTCGAATAACCACATAAACCGTCAATTTTATTTTCATAACAATGGAATGTATAATGCGGGACATTATAAAACATTTTGTCAAGGCCTTGGCCAAGACATATAAAAATGATTAAGGCCTCGACCAAAACCATATATCAAATTGGGAAAAGGCCTCATCCAATTACCTGTCAAATTGTATCATGAGACCCACCGATGCATCAAGGAGCTATAGTGGGCTCCACCCATCACTTACTAAGTCCAATACATTCCTCATATGAAAAGGATGAAACATAACATAAACATTCATATTAAAACTAGCATACGAAATGTCAATAATTTAATCATAAACTATGAATGGTATAAAAATAACATACCCACAGTAAAATAGATCACAAAACCTTAAATACAATATAGAAGATTTGTATCGTAATAAACTTACTTCAAACAAGTGTAAAATTTATCAAAGGATGTTGACATAGATGAAATTAAAACTATTTGAGAGAAATATATCTTTCTATTTTGAAATCATTTAAGAGTCACATAATTATAAAATAAAACATTCATTTTTGATAATATTCTTATAATCTTGTAAGGGAAGCTTTGACGATGTTATAATGGTGGAAAATAGCCACACCTACTGTATCAGTTAAAAAAGACATTCTTACCTTAATTTTGTCGAAAAGGTCATAAAGTACATTGTTTGGAAAATGATGGAAAGATTCATTTAAAAATATATAAGGTCAAATAAGGGTATAAATGACCATAAACCATTGTCTAGTAAATAGTAAAAAAGTTTTGAAATACATTTTTATGAAAACAAGGATGTGGATTATAAAGAGGTCCAAGTAGATACTTACGTATTAACAACCTCAGATAAGTAAAGAGATTGTAAAATTAACCCTTACCTTGTACTTCTACTTAGTCAATGGTATGTTAAACTCCTTTATAATAGTTAAATCATTATTATTAAATTATACAAGAACTATATACATAAATATGATATCATATATGATCCTATAATATTGCTTTGTTAATAATATTTCAGTAGTATCATCATTTCGGGTGCTAACTGATTCGTTTTCCTTTATATGCTTGGTTACGTAAGACATGTTTATTATGGATAGGATTTATTTGATTCATATCTAGAATTATATTAAGTTCTTAAAAATAATTTTTAATCATAAAATGAAAATTATTCTTGAATGATTACAATGGGGAATGAATCTCATCGTGTTCATGGAGACAGTAATCCATACGTACGCACGAGTGACAATATCATTATATTGATGGTGAAATCATATGTAATTGGATGAAATATCATATATAAAAAATCATTAACATGTTATATTTATCATTCACATCAGTTATACTCATTATTATACCTATCAAAATAATGAAGTGTTTGAATAAAAAACTGCACCACGACGTGGAGACGGTAAGCCGTACGTACGCACGTATGGTGACTTTGTCATTTATAGGATGGATAGAATAAATAATATGGTTGTACCATATTTATAATAAAATCATAGTATGTATAAGGTACTAGAGTTATTATTTTGGTATTGAAACAACAAAGAAAGAGGATGTGGAAGAAGAAAAGAACTTGAAAGAGGGTGGTGAAATTATTACCTCTTCTTCAAGTGTTTCCGTTTGAGTTGATCAAAAGAGCTCCTTAGGTTGGATTTCAGATCAAAGCAAGGACTCTAGGTCGAATTGAGGGTATTTGGAAAGATATTTGAGTAGGGGTTGGCCAATCCAAGTAGATTTGGAGGTGTGATTTTGAGAGAAGAGGAAGTGCCCTTTTATAAGAGAGGTGAGGGTCACTTTAGGAAAAGTTTGAAATATTATTTTCTTATAAAATCATTTTCAGTTTCTAATGGCTCAAAATTTATTTATTTAGAATATAAGGGGGGAGATGGGTCGAAATAATCTCAACCAATATGTTTTAGACAAGTTTAGACCACCATATTAAACCTATCATTTAGATTTAACTCAAAGTTAAAAAGTTTAACTTTTACAATGTCTTCTTGTATTATTATAATAAATGGTTAATAAACTTACTATAAAATACCAAGAGAACACCAAGTGGTTAATTAATGAAATATTAATCATTATATAAGTCCTTTGGCTGAAACTTAAATTTTTAGTAATATTATATCATTTAATAATATAATATTTGTTTTAAAAACTAATTTATGTCAATTTTGACTCTATTTAGTATTTGGTTTTTGTGAAAGTCATCACAACTTGATTACTTCGAAAAAATACATAATCAAACCTAACATGTCATATTCACCTATAAAATTCGTGTATGGCATCAAAACTTTCAAATTATATTTATTTTAATATTTATAATATCAATTATTTTAGTATTTCATTAAGAAGGTAATTATTGCATCATCATTGTGTCATAAATAAATTTAATTATTTAATGTCTAAAAATTATAAATAAAACTCCATTATGTAGGAAATATTTTTAGATTTATAATGAATAATTATAGTCGAATTTATCTTATGTATAACCCTATATTAAAAATGGCTTAGTTATTAAACTTTGAATTTAACACTTTTAACTCTTCTTCAAATAAAATAATAATAAATGTCCTAATCTATTCCAAGTGGACCTAAAGAATCATATTTTTGTTCTTAGGTTGATTTTGGTCGAAATACACTTATCCAATAGAATTATGACATGTGTTAGGGTAATAATAATATCATTTTACCTTTAATTACCCTATTCACTTTTAACCGTGGTAAATAAAAGTAAAAAATTACTATTCACAAAAACTTATTTTCATATTATTGAACCAAATTTTACTTAATGATATTAACTGTGTCTCTCGTATTTTTTAAATTAAACTCAAAAAAGTGGTAAAATTTAGTTTTATGCAAATTTGCTAATGTGCCTAGAAGGTGGGTAAAAGACGGTAAAAAGTTCAATAAAATTTTATACATGTAATCTTATTATAAAATGGATCTAATTAATTACATTGAAATTATATAGATATTATGTATCTATTTTTTCTTAAAATAAATTTAAATAAAATAAATAATTATTTAAATAAAAAGTCGGTTTTAAATAATAATGCAGTGTTTTTCACTATTGATCAAAAATTGAAAGTATTCAGAAAAATACCATAATTCACCCTAAGCTAATTTTGATATTAAAAATTCAAAAATGAAGTTTATTTTACCAAATTAAAAACATAGAATTTTCATTCATTAATTTAAAATTAATTCCTATTGTCAAAACCAAAAAGCTGATTTTTTTAAAAGTAAAAACTATCAAAATATTGATATTTGTTTTTGTCCAATTTATATGTGAAATTAATTACAATCACCTAAATTTTATTAAATGATAAAAATATAATCTAATTATACTTCAAAACCATTCAAATGTATAATTTAACACTATAAATTATTTTGATTAAAAAAGTTGTTTTTAATTAAAATTTAGCATCTTTTACTATTCATCAAAATATGAAAGTTATCATAAAAATACCAAAAATTTATCCAAACTAAATTTTTTATGTCCCAATTATAAATAAGAATTTTATTTTATCAAATTTAATATAAAGGTGTCAAATATTTCATTTAAAAAAGGTTTACCATTAATAGGAGGTAAAATTGCATTTTTTGAAAAATATTTCCTTTATCTGAAAAATTAAATTTGTTCTTATATTATGTCTAAGAAACACATAATATGAATGTTAAAATTATATAGAATATATAAGATTAAAAATACAGTTAATACTATTTATAACCTCTTTTTGAACGACTAGTTTGGTAATTTGTGGTGCGCTCGAACTCAGTATTGCGTGTAGCACAAGCTATTGAATTACTTTAATAAGATAACGTACTATGAAATATTGGGGTGTTACATTCCCCCCTCTTTAAATAAATTGCGTCCTTTCAATTTGAAATTTTTCTTTGAAAATAAAAGGTTAAAAAAATACCTTTTTGGAAAACCCACATATGAAATTGGGTTAATAAAATTTAGTCTTAATAAGAGGGAAAGAGAAATGAAAAGGTCACCACCAAATTAGGATTTTTGAATAAGAGAAAATTGGTGGAAATTATAAATAGAAGAAAAATATAAATATATGTAGGGAGTGATTGAGGTCATCAATCACAAACAAATGAATGGAAAATTTATGGCCTCAAAGACATAAATCTATGATGATTAAAATATCGTCAGTTCAAAAAGACATAAGGTATTAGGATAATTTTTTTTTGGGTTTTAATATCCTTTACCTAAAGTTTAAGAATTAATTTATTTATAGAATAAGAAAAAATAATAATTGACAAGTAGAGTTTTATCCTTTAACTAATTTCTCCCACAAACTCATCTTTCACTCCAAAAGATTATAGAACTCAAAAATATTCTATTTATCCTAATCGTATAGGGTTTTAAAAAAATGAATTTATAATTCATCTATCAGATCATTTAAAGAAAAAAGAAATTATAAAAACCAGGACATCATGTAGGCCAGTGGTAGGTGATGCACCCTTGTCACCCTTCAATTGCGGGTTCAAGTCTCACGGCCTTACCGGACACGACGGGTTGTCGCCCGACCTTCGGGTTGTCCTTTTTATAACAATCCAAAAATAATGTTAAGAGATGTTTTAACCTTAAAAAATAGTATCTAATGTCCAAGTTAATTCCTTCCAACCTTTAGACTTATCCAAAATACTTCTGTCTAAACTCACTGACCAAAATTTATAAGGAAGGTAAACATTTTGAAGATCTCTTTTTCCACATAATAACATGTGAATACCTTCATCATGTATTCTCTTAAAACATGGTAATACCCTTAATTACCATAAAACCTTATTGATTAAATTCATTCTCCCTTATTCCTTATAAAATACTGGATATACTCCTTATATACAAAATTTTTGAATACTCCAACAATGATGGAATAAACAAACCATTAATCTGGTCCAAGGTAGTTAAGAATATCCAATATAATATATCCAAGTCAACCATATCTTATTCCAAAATCACTACCGCAGTATTAGTACCATATTAAGGTTTATCTTTCCTTCAACCATGTAATTTCCAAAAAGTTTAACCTGCTATTGAGTCACTTTTCGTAGTACCATATAATCTCAAATCCTTAATGAAATAGTACTATAGTACAATCCTTATTTATTTCCATAATTCATATAACCAGTACATCATTGATACAACACTCAAATGAAATTATTCTTTAATAACAACATAATAATACTAGTCATTCCTCTTAATCTACGGTAGTATTATAACTTTATTATTATCCAATAGCATCATTTGGGGAATACTTTGATGATTTAGACATTGATTCACGCAGTGTCCCAACTCCTTGCAGATGAAGCATTGAACATTTGAAACCTTTTTACTTCCCTTAAAATCACATACTTGGTGTCCTTTTTTCTCCACACTTATAAAAAAATCCCATTCCATTCAAGCATTTACCAAGGTGATTCTTTCCACAGTTATCACATATGAAAAAAAATCCTTCTTTCCCCTGTTCCCTTTATCCATCTTTCTCTCACCATCCTTTTCTTCTCTTGCTTCCCTTCAAGCCATAGGACTCAGATAATTCTTTACTTATCTTATTAACACATGATATTATTTCTTCATATGATGAGAATACATGGGAGACTATTTCCCTTCTAAATGTTGGCTTAATACCATGAAATATATGATCCTTTTTACTCTTTGGATCATGTGTATTGCTGGAGTCTGCATTCCTTCTAGTGGATGACATTTCTAAACAATATCATACACGAGGTTAGTTTATGAATCACAATGCATAATTTTAAACTTGTAAAATACCTAATATAAATTGAAAAGATTATGCATATAATCTATAATAAAAAAAATGTTTCCTTTAAGGAAGTATTTAATCCTAAATTATTTATAATGGATTGTAAAGAAAATGTGAATTATCCTAAGAATATCCCTCAGAAGTGTAGTAACCAATAGTGTAGCAAGACCCATTGTCGTGTACCAGGACACCTCGGGTCAAGCCCGAAACTCCTTATTGGAGTTTTCACTCCTAGGTACATCTGTGCCAGAGTCGCCTCTACCTGCTCGTATCCAGAAAGGGATGTATTTCTTGGAAAATACACAAAATCTCCACATTACCAAAATTATAGGAAGTTCTTCTATACTAATCCTCAAATTATATCTTAGGGTAATGTTCTCTAATAAGAGTTTTATCTAAATCTATTTCCATGGTTTTAGGTAAACTTCCTCTGATACCAACTGTAATGCCCCAAACCCAGTTACCTAGATCTGGTGCATTATTTTAATACATTGGCATGATACAAGGAATCAAGTCCCAAAAGACCAATCAGTTTAGCAGTCTTGGAAAAAAGATATATACATAAGTTCAACATTACAACTTGAAAAGAAATAGAACACTAATTTATTCCATTAGAAACATCAAATACTCTTAGATTATGCCTACAGGTCACTCATAACTAACTTCTTCATATCCTAGGAAAATGAAACATAAGAAAGGGGTGAGATCAAATTCTCAGTAAGAGTAAGAAATACAGAGGAAGATAAAATAAACATTAGGCATTGTGAATAATTGAAAACACATGCCTTTACAAATAATAAACATGAACACTTTATGGAAGGAATATGAGCTGAGTAAATAATTCCATAATAAAACATATTCATGGGAATTATACTAGTCTAATAACCACATGAACCATCAATATTATTTTCATAATGAGGGAATGTATAATGTGGTATATTCTGAAACCGTTTGTCAAGGCCTCGACCAAGACGTCTAAAAATGATTAAGGCCTTGGCCAAAACCATATATCAAATTAGGAAAGGACTCAGCCAATTCCATGTCTAATTGTCTCATGAGACCTATTGATGCACCTAGGATATATAGTGGTCTCCATCCGTCATTTACTAAGTCCAATAAATTCCTCATATGAAAAGGTTGAAACATAACATAAACATTCATATTAAAACTAGCATATGAAATGTCAATAATTTAACCACAAACCATGGATGGTATAAAAATAAAAAATCCATAGTCAAACATATCACAAAACCATAAATACAATATGGATGATTTTTATCATAATAAATCAACTTCAAACAAGTGTAAAATTTATCAAAGGATGTTGACATATATGAAATCAAAACTATTTGAGAGAAATATCTCTTTCTATTTTGAAATAATTTAAAAGTCACATAATTATAAAATAAAACATTTATTTTTGAAAACATTATAATAATATTTTAAGGGAATCTTAGATGATGTTATAATGGTGAAAAATAGACTTACCCGTCGTATAAGTTAAGAGAACATATTCTTACCTTAATTTTGTCGAAAAGGTCTTAAAGTACCTTGTTTGGAAAACAACAAAAATATTACTTTCAAAACATATAAGGTAAAATAAAGGTATAAATGACTTTAACCCATATTCAAGTAAATAGTAAAAATGTTTTGAAATACATTTAAAAAAAAACATGGATGTGGATGATAAAGAGGTCCCAATAGATACTTACGTATTAACAACCTCAGATAAATAAAGAGATTGTAAAATTAACCCTTACCTTTTACTTTTACTTAGTCGATGATATTTTAACCTAATGTATAATAGTTAAATCATTGGTATTAAATTATTCAAGAACAATTTACATAAATATGATATCATATATGATCCTCTAATATTTATTTGTTAATAATATTTCAGTAGTATCATTGTTTCAGGTGTTAACTGATTCATTTTACTTTATATGCTTGGTTAGGTAAGCCATTTTTGCTATGTATAGGATATATTTTATTCATATCTAGAATTATATTAAGTTTTAAAACATGATTTTTAATCAAAAAATGAAAATTCTTCTTGAATAATTACGATGGGGAATGAATCTCATCACGTTCGTAGAGACGGTAATCCGTACGTATGCACGGGTGACAATATAATTATATTGATGGTGAAATCCTATGTAATTGGATGGTATATAATATATAAAAAACATTTAAAATGTTATATTTATGATTTACATCAGTTATACTCATTATTATACCCATCCAAATAATCAAGTGTTCGTATAACAAACTACACCACGATGTGGAGACGGTAAGCCGTACGTACGCACGTATGGTGACTTTTTCATTTATAGGATGGTTAGAATAATGAATATGGTTATACCATATTTATAACAACATAAAAGTATGTATAAGGTTATAGATTTATTATTTTGGTATGGAAAAAACAAAGAAAGAGGAAGTGGAAGAAGAAAGAACTTGAAAGAGGGTGGTGAAATTATTACCTCTTCTTTGTGTGTTTCCTTTTGAGATGATCGAAAGAGATCCTTAGGTTGAATTTATGATCAAAGTAAGGACTATAGGTCTAATTGAGGGTATTTTTTAGGATATTTGAGCAGGGGTTTTCCAAGACAAATGGATTTGGAGGTGTAATTTTTAGAGAAGGGGAAGTACTCTTTTATAAGAGAGGTGAGAGTCACTTTAGGAAAAGTTTGAAATATTATTTTATTATTAAGTAATATTTGATTTATAATGGCTCAAAATTGATTTATTTCTACAATAAGGTGGGGATGGTTCAAAATCATCTCAACCAATAGGTTTTAGACTAGTTTAGGTCACCATATTCACCCAATCTTTTAGATTTAACGCTATGGTAAAAAGTTTAACTTTTAAAATGTCCTCTTGTATTATTATAATAAATGATTAATAAAATTACTATAAAATTCCAAGAGAACCACAAGTGGTTAATTAATAAAATATTAATCATTATATAAGTCCTTTGGATGAACTTTATATTTTTAGGAATATTATATCATTTAATAATATAATTTTTGTTTTAAAAACTAATTTATGTCAATTTTGACACTATTTAGTATTTGGTTTTTGTGAAAGTCATCACAACTTGATTACTGTGAAAAAAATACATTTAATCAACCCTAACATGTCATATTCACCTAGAAAATTAGTTTATGGCATAAAAAATTTTATATTATATTTAGTTTAATATTTATAATATCAATTATTTTAATATTTCATTAAGAAAGTAATTACTGCATCATCATTGTGTCATAAATAAATTTAATTATTTAATGTCTAAAAATTATAAATAAAATACCATTATGTAGGAAATCTTTGTATATTTATAATGAATATTTATAGTCGAATTTATCTTATGTATAACCTTATAATAAAGTTGTTTTAGTTATTAAACTTTGAATTTAACACTTTTAACTATTCTTTAAATAAAATAATAATAAATGTCCTAATCTAATACAAGTGGACCTAAAGGATCATGTTTTTGTTATACGGTTGATTTTGGTCGAAATACACTTATCCAATAGAATTAGGACATGTGTTAGGGTAATAATAATATCATTTTTACATTTAATTACCCTATTTACTTTTAACTGTGGTAAATAAAAGTCAAAGGTTACTATTCACCAAAAATTATTTTCATCTTATTTAACCACATTTTAATTTATGATATTAACTGTGTCTCTTGGATTTTTGAAATTCAACTCACTGAAGTGGTAAATTTAAGTTTTATGCAAATTTGCAAACGTGCCAAGAAGGTGGGTAAAAGGCGGTAAAAAGTTCAATAAAATTTTATAAATATATTCTTATTATAAAATGACTCCAATAAATTACATTGAACTTATATAAATATTATGTATCTATTTTAAATTAAAATAAATTAAAATAAAATAAATAATTATTTAAATAAAAAGTCAGTTTTAAATAATAACATAGTATTTTTCACTATTCATTAAAAATTGAAAGTTTTTAGAAAAATACCAAAAATTTACCGTAAACTAATTTTGATATTATGAATTCCAACATGAAGCCTATTTTACCAAATTCAAGAAAAAAAAGTTTCATTTATTAATTTAAAATTAATTCCTGTTGTCAAAACCAAAAAGAATATTTTTTAAAAGTAAAAACTATCAAAATATTGACATTTGTTTATGTCCAGTTTATATTTGAAATTACTTATAATGACCTATATTGTATTAAATGATAAAAATATAATGTAATTATACTTCAAAACCATTCAAATATATAATTTAAAACTATAAATTATTTTTATTAAAAAAGTTGTTTTCAATTAAAATTTAGCATCTTTCACTATTCATAAAAATATGAAAGTTATCATAAAAACACCAAAAATACATCCAAACTAAATTTTTATGTACTAATTCTAAATAAGAAGTTTATTTTGTCAAATTTAATATAAAGGTGTCAAATATTTCATTTAAAAAAGGTTCACCATTAATAGGCGGTAAAATTGCATTTTTTGAAAAATACTTCCTTTATCTGAAAAATTAAATTTGTTCTTATATTATGTCTAAGAAATATATAATATGGATGTTAAAATTATATAGAGTATATAAGATTCAAAATGCATTTAATACAATTCATAACTGTTTTTTGAATGGCTAGTTTGGTTAGTTGTGGTGTACTCGAACTCGGTCTTACGTGTAGCGCAAGCTATTGAATTACTTTAATGAGATAACATAAGATGAAATATTGGGGTGTTACATTTTTGTAAGAGGCAAAATGTTTATTTCTTCCAATGTTACCACACTTTTCACTGATTTTCTTTGTTGAACTTCCAATGCTGTAGATTTATTCAATGTTCTTAGCTGAAAAACCTTTCTCGAATCAATATGAAGTGTTGGAAACTCAACAGAGAAAGAAACTAGTAATCATGGTAACATTGGAAGTTAGATTTGTTTTTGGGAATTGGGGAAATGCATGAATCAATGACACCTCAATCCGACACACGGTGTGACCGGTATGACTCCAGGTGTATCTTTTTATTTAAAATTGACATTAATTTTAGTAAAATGGACAATTAACATACTCAAAACTGAAAAAAAAGAATTCATATTATTTTTATACTTTAGGAAAACAATACATATGTAATTCAGGATGTGTAAGAATCATCCACACTTCAATCCCATGCACGTTGTGACCAGTATGACTAAAAGTGTATATTTTTAGTTTAAAATTGATATTTTACTTCAAAATGTGTCACTAACGTGCTCAAATTGTATTGATAATGCATGAAATCAATTCATAAATTGTTTGTGATGTGTAAGAATCAGTCTTATGTCAAATCAATATACGATGTCATCAATATGATTCAATGTGTGTGTTTCCTGTTTAAAACAAACTTTTAGTAAAAAATAAAAGTCATGAACTGAAAACTGAGCAAACATATTCATATTATTTTGATACTTTAGGAAAAAAATCCACGAGTCACTTGGGATGTGTAGGAATTAGTCACACCTCAATCTAACGCATGGTGTGACTGGTATGACTCTAAGTGAGTTTTTTTTTTAAATTGACATCAATTTTAGTAAAAAAGAACAAGTGACATACTGAAAAATGAGAAAATGCATTTGAATTGTTTTGATACTTTAGGGAAACAATCTATGATTTATTTGAGACATTTAGGAATTAGTAATACCTCAATACGAGGCACAGTGTGATCAGTATAAATCAAAGTGTGTAGTTTTTTATTTAAAATTTACATCAATTTTAGTAAAAAAGACAAATGACCTACTCAAAAATGAGAAAATACATTCAGATTGTTTTGATAATTTAACAAAAAGATACACGAGACATTTTATACGTGTGGTAATCATTTTCAACTCAATCTGAGGCATGGTGTAACTGGTATAAATCTAAGTGTGTATTTTTATTTAAAATTGACATCAATTTTAGTAAAAGGAACAAGTAACCTACTGAAAACCAAAAAGACACATTCGAATTGTTTTGATACATTAGGTAAATAATTCATGAGTCATTTGGGATATATAAGAACCATCTGCACCTCAATATGAAGAATGGTGTGATAGGTATGACTCCAAGTGTGTCTTTTTTATTTAAATTTGACATCAATTTTAGTAAAAAGGAAAAATGAACTACTCAAAACTGAAAAAATGAATTCATATTGTTCTGATACTTTAGTAAAATGATCCATAAGTCATTTTTATGTGTAGGAATCAAATTCACCATAATCCGATGCACAATGTGACTAGTAGGACTCCAAGTGTTCCTTTTTATTTAAAGTTGACATTAATTTTATCAAAAAGAATAAGTGTCATACTGAAAACTAAGAAAAAAAATTCATATTGTTTTTATACTTTATGAAAATGGTCCATGATATATTTGGGATATGTAGTAATCATCCTCACATCAATCTTATGTATAATGTGACCGGTATGACTCTAATTGCATTTTTTATTTAAAATTTACTTTAATTTTAGTAAAAAGGATAATTGACCTACTCAAAAATGATAAAATACATTCATATTATTTTAATAATATAGGAAAATAATCTATCAGTCATTTGAGACGTGTAAGAATTATCTTCACCTCAATCTGATGCATAGTGTAACCGGTATGACTCAAAGTGCATCTTTTTATTGAAAATTGACATCAATTTTAGTAAAAAGGAAAAATCACCTACTCAAAATTGAGCAAAGGTATACATATTGTTTTCATATTTTAAGAAAATTATCCATAAGTAATTTAGGATGTTAATGAATCAAATTCACCTTAATCCAATATACGGTATGATCGGTATGACTCTAAGTGCATCTTTTTATTTGAAATTGACATTAATTTTAGAAAAAGGAACAAGTGACGTACTAAAAACTGAGAAAATGAATTTTTAAAGACCCACAAAATTCAATGGAATTTTATTTCATCTTAATTTTCTTTGGGATTTTACAAGGGCATAGTTTCTGACGGCACCTGATTCCAAGGCCCGGTGTGCCCGGAATCATGTTCTGAAATTTAGCTCGGGTACGTTCAGTGAACGAACGAGCTGGTTTTCCTAACTTTTGAACCGGTGCTCGGAATCGAAATCTGAGGACACCGATGAAAGCACAACACCGGTAATTTCTTAATAACATCTTTTCCGGAGTTGCGTTTGCTCGGGTGAGGTTATTAATTAAATGTGTTAACTAAAGAATAAAATAAAATATTGTGCTACAAATTGTATTTCTATTCTAAGTAGTTAAACCTATTCTTGGTGGTTGGAGTGGGACCCACTAATATCCTAACTCCACTAGGTAGGATATTAATGAAGTGGTGCCCACACGAGCCCCACCCCTTCAAATCCCTTTTTAACCTCCCTCTCATGCTTTTAATATGTAACTCACCCGCACCCCGAATTAATGGAAAGTAAACCCTCAAAATTAATTTGAATATTAAACGCTCCTCAATTAATTCAATTAATTGAATGAGATCTGTTTGATTTTAAAATTAATGGCTTGCGTGTGTGTCAATAAAATAAGACAAGATTTATTTTATTGCCGCTGCCCTTGTTCGGATCTCAGAGATTCCGACGGAGCCATTGGCTCGATCCTTATGGCTAGAGACTCCTACGAGAGTAGAATCGATGATTACGCATTGGTGCTGGCAGTGTAAACTTACTCTAGGAGGCAAGAACTTTGGCTGGGATCTTTTTTTAGCAGCGTCGAGGCCTTACGACGTCATCTTGGGCATGGATTAGTTATCTACAGTCCATTCTCAGATCGACTGTATTAGGCGCAAGGTGCGGTGTTTTCGCACCGATGGGAGCAGGTTCACCTTCAACGACGAGAAGGGAGCCTTTACAGCACAGGATGGACTCACGCAGAGGAGAGGACAACCCATCAATCATCAGTTGGCTAGCCTCATCCTAGGAGCAGTTGATGTACGAAGTCCTAGTTTTCTTGTAGTTGTGGATCAGTATGCGGACGTTTTCCCTGATAACGTTCCAGGACTACTTCCTCGTAGAGAGGTAGACTTATATACTGACCTATACCCCAGGACAGCCCCGATATCAACTCCAGCATATCGGATGGCTCCCGCTGAGCTTCGAGAGATACGAGTACAACTGGAGGACTTGCAGGGCAAGGGATTCATCCAACCCGGTGTTTCACCCTGGGCTTCCCTGATATTGTTCGCCAAGAAGGTGGACGGGAGCTTGTGATTGTGTGTAAATTATCGTCGCCTGAACCAGGTGAACGTGAGGAACAAGTATCTGCTATCGAGGATTGACGACCTATTCGATCAGATCAAGGGAGCACGGTGGTTCTCGAAGATAGACCTTAGATCAGGCTATCATCAGCTCAGAGTTCGAGACAGTGACGTGCAGAAGACGGCCTTCATATGTCGGTATGGCCACTATAAGTTCTTGGTTATGCCATTCGGTGTAACCAATGCTCCAGCAGTGTTCATGAGTCTCATGAACATGATCTTTCAGCCATACCTCGATTGATTTGTCGTGGTCTTCATCGATGAAATTTTGATATACTCGACCACTGAGGAGGAGCACACCTACCACTTGTGGTTTGTACTGGACACACTCTGAGAGCACCAGTTTTATGGAAAGCTCTCGAAGTGTCAGTTCTGGATACGTGAGGTCCACTTCTTGGGACATGTCATCTCTGAGGTGGGAGTTGCAGTGGATCCTGCGAAGATCGAGGTAGGGCTAGCTTGGGAGCCACCCAGGAGCGTAACGGAGGTGCAGAGTTTCTTGGGGCTAGCTGGGTACTACCGGAGGTTTGTGCAAGACTTCTCCAGAGTTGCGTCACCACTCTAAGCTTTGACGAAGAAGGGGAAACCCTTCGTGTGGTCAGACAGATGTCAGTAGAGCTTCCAGGAGTTGAGACAGATATTGACCAGTTCATCTATCTTGAGGCTACCGGAGGAGGGAGTAGGGTACGTAGTCTACTGCGATGCATTAGGGACTAGAATCGGATGTGTCCTGATGTAAGAGCAGGTAGTTATCGCCTATGGATCACGTCAGTTTAGGCAGTATGAGTAGAACTACGCTACCCATGACCTGGAGTTAGTAGTAGTGGTCTTCGCTCTGAAGATGTGGTGACACTATCTGATGGGCGAGCACTTTACAGTGTACTCTGACCACCAGAGTCTCAAGTACATCTTCTTGCATAAGGACCTGAATCTGAGACAGTGGTGATGGCTCAATTTCTTCCAGTACTATGACTTTGAGATAGTCTATACTCATGGAAAGGGGAACGTAGTAGCCGATGCCCTCAGCAGGAGGACAGGCATTCAACTACTCGAGGAGGCGACGGAGCAGCTAGCCGCTTTGCAGATATCCTTCGTGGAGAGATATGGAGAAGCCTTTCTTCAATCACTCACAGTCACTCCTCCACTACTGTAGTGGTTAAAAGAGGCATAGTGAGGGGACACTGACTGTGAGACGCGACGTGCACAAATATCCTCAGGATAGGCACCTAATGGATTCTCTGTGGGAGGAGAGAACGTTGTCCTTTTCAGAGGATGTACCATGGTACCAGCTACTTTACAAAAGAAGGTGCTGAGGGAGTTTCACACTTCCCCTTTAGCGGTACATCCAGGAGTGGCGAAGATGTACCAGGATCTCAGACGACGGTACTGGTGGCCGGGTATGAAGAAGGCTGTAGCTGAGTTCATTTCTCGATGCCTCACCTGTCAGCAGGTGAAGGCGGAGCACCAGGTACCAGCAGGATTGGTACAGACCTTGGAGGTCCTAGAGTGGAAGTGGGACGACATATCTATGGATTTCGTGACTGGACTTCCATGTACTTCCAGAGGTAACGACTCCATTTTGGTGATTGTCGACCGACTCCCAAGTCGGCTCACTTCTTACCCATCAGAGAGCAGGGCTCAGTAGCGAGATTGGGACGCCTCTACATTCCGGAGATTGTACGGCTTCGTGGTGTGCCATCATCTATCGTCTCTGATCGAGATTCTCACTTTACTTCCCGGCTTTGGAAGGGGTTGCAGGAGGCATTCGGGACGCAGCTACGTCTGAGAACCGCCTTTCACCCTCAGACAGATGGTCAGACGGAGAGGACCATTCAGAATCTCGAGGACATGCTCCGTGAATGTTTCCTCGACTTTGGCCGCAGCTGGAAGGACCACCTACCCTTGATGGAGTTCGCGTACAACAACAGCTACCACTCCACCAACGGGATGGAACCATATGAGGCATTGTACTACTGGCCATGTAGATCACCTCTGTGCTGGAAAGACCCTGGGGAGTCAGCACTTGTGGGACCAGAGATGGTCCAGGCCCCGATAGAGAAGGTCCAGGTCATCCAGGAGTGGATGAGGACAACTCAGAGCCGGAAGAAGTCTTATGCTGACAGGAGGCGGAGGCCACTAGAGTTCGAGGATGGCGACCACGTTTTCTTACGGGTCTCACCTCGATGTGGATTACGGAGATTTGGACGGGGTGGAAAGTTGTCTCCGCGCTTCATCGGACCTTTTCAGGTACTCAGCAGGATAGGTGAGGTGGCTTATCGCCTGGCTCTACCACCTAAGTTGCACCGGGTGCACGACGTCTTCCATGTATCTCAGCTGAGGAGATACGTGCACGACCTGATGCATATCATCGACCATGGGGAGCTAGACCTTGACGATGGGGTGACTTTTGCAGAGGTCCCGGTGGAGATCGAGGATCGACAGGAGCGGGTCCTATGTGGGTGGTCGATTCCTCTAGTGCTCATCAGATGGCATCACGAGAACCTCTAGGAGAGCACTTGGGAGCGGGAGGCTCAGATGCATGCTCAGTACCCACATTTGTTCCCCTAGTTTTTGATGTATCTTTACGGGGACATAAAGCGCTGAGGTGGGAGTAATGTAAAGACCCGTAAAATTAACGGGAAATTTTTTTTTCTTAATTTTCTTTGGGATCTTACAAGGGCGCAGTTTTTGACGGTACCTGATTCCGAGGCCCGATGTGCCCGGAATCATGTTCCGAGATTTAGCTCGGGTACGTTCAGTGAACGAATGAGCATGTTTTCCTAACTTTTGAACTGGTGCTCGGAATAGAAATCCGAGGACACCGATGAAACTGCAGCGCCGATAATTGATTAAGAACACCTTTTTCGGAGTTGAGTTTGCTCAGGTGAGGTTATTAATTAAATGGGTTAACTAAAGAATAAAATAAAATATTGTGCTACAAATTTTATTTCTATTCTAAGTAGTTAAACCTATGCTTGGTGGTTGGAGTGGGACCCACTAATATCCTAACTCCACTAGGTAGGATATTAGTAAAGTGGGGACCACATGAGTCCCACCCCTTCAAATCCCTTTTTAACCTCCCTCTCATGCTTTTAATATGTAACTCACCCGCACCCCAAATTAATGGCAAGTCAACCCTCAAAATTAATTTGAATATTAAATGCTCTTCAATTAATTCAATTAATTGAATGAGATCTGTTTGATTTTCAAATTAATGGCTTGCGTGTGTGTTAATAAAATAAGACAAGACTTATTTTATTAGGGGTTGATTCGTTGTGCGAAAGGAATGGAGGACTCTTGCGCTCTTGAGGAATATCTTCTTCCTCCTTGAAGAACACGAAGAACACACCGTCACCGATGAAGAATGCCGACCTCCGACGAAGGATGATGAATAACGCTGATTCTTCGAAGATCGATGACGCGACGCCATGTACCGCGACGCCGACGATCCTCCTTTCGCGACGCCGTCTTCCGCGACGTCCCTTTCCCACGACAAACCTCGTTCGACGACTTCATCGAGGTAGGGGTTTGATTTTTGGTTCATGAATTTTCTTGACCGTCCAAACATCTTTTTCTTAGCCGCTTGATATCGGATTAACAGGAGGGGGCCGAACCATACGAACACGGCCGACCCTACTCCCCCTTTTTATGATGTGTTTGTCGTGGCATGAACAAAGGTAGCGCGGTGCAACGACACCGCGCGGAAACAAAGAAGAATTGGTGAAGAAGTGCGGCGCCGTCACGCGGCGCTGTTGAGGCCGAACGAAACCGCGAGTAGAGTCGTGGCCATAGAGGAAATTCGAAGACTCCGAAGATTGTTTATTTGATGTGCAGATCGACGGGAGATGATGGAACGGGCCGCATAGCTGACTTGATGATTCCACAGTAAAGTACGGGACCCGAGATGAACATCGGTGTAGACAGAATTGAAAACGGACCACCGGAGCAACTCCAGTGACCCACGGACATCACCGGCGGCGCCCCAGCGCGCCGCCCGGAGGAACCGCTGGGGATAAAGCCGTGGAGGAAGGCGGCCAGATCCCATGGCCTCACGGGATCTGGGGGAGCAGGACACGGCGCTCGCCGCTTCTGTAGAGCGCAAAGGCCACGGGGGACTGCGTCCCCCGCTCGGCTCGCTGGCCGGGCCAGCGTGCCACCCGGCCGGGCAGGGCCGGCTTGCGTGGACTGGGCCAGGGCGCACCCAACCGGGCCGGGCCGCACCCAGTAGGGTCGTACCTGGACTCGGGTCGGGTCAACCCGGTTCGGGCTGACCCAGGGGGGGTTGGGCCGGGTCGGACCGGGCCGAGACCCCCCATTTTCGGATCACTTCCGGTATTTTGCCGATATCTTGGGCTAAGAACCTCCAATCGACTCACCGTTAGTTGAGATGCGATCCTTGGATCGATACGGTCATTTCAGTATATTACACTCAAGGTTTCAGAGAACTTTTTGTATGGCCAGGTTGGTTCGAACACGAAACCAACCGGGCCCTCGGAGCGGAAACACTTATAACTTGAGCTCCGGACGTCCGATTGACGCGCCGTCGACTTTGTTGGATTCATCTTAGTGAGACGAACCTTTTGGATTACTCCGCTCGAGGTTGGCATGCAGTTGGAGTGCGGTCGGGTTGGTTTTGACTTAAAAACCCACCGGGACCCTGGAACGAAAAAGCCAATAACTCTCAGACCGGGCGTCTGATTGACGTGCCGCCTGTCGCGTTGAGTTCCTTTTGTTGAGACAGAACTGTGGAATATATCAACTCTAGACTAAGTGTCGGTTGATGTATCGACCCCCTTTGGATCGTGGAGCCGACCCTCCCGGAAACGAGCATGTTGTGTGCGGGAACCCTAGATGTGGCTGCGACTGTGAAGACCGTACTGAAATCCTCCGTGAGTTTGACGATGATGAAGACTGCACTGAAATCCTCTGTGGGTTCGGTAGTGATGAAGACCGTACTGAAATCCTCTGTGGGTTCGACGATGATGAAGACTGTACTGAAATCCTCCGTGGGTTCAGCAGTGATGAAGACCGTACTGAAATCCTCCGTGGGTTCGACGGCGATGAAGACTGCACTGAAATCCTCAGTGGGTTCGGCAGCAATGAAGACCATACTGAAATCCTCCGTGGGTTCGACGGTGATGACTCTATTCTTGCTATCCTATGTGGGTCTATCAGAGTAGCTGGTCTGTATCCTATGTGGGTCCGACAGCTTAGCTGGTTTAGTATCCTACGTGGGTCCCAACTTAGATGTATCAGTGGCTATATTTGATCATCTCTATCACCTTATGAAGAAGTATACCTGTGTGAGCTGAGTCTTGACCTTCAATCAATATCTTAGATATGATTGAATTTCTTTCCAATATGGATTGGGTTGTGTTATCCTGTGTGGATTGGGTTGTACTATCCTATGTGGAAGTGATCGAACTTGGGCTTGGATATTGGAGCCGAACGAGAATTGATGACTTAGGTATATGTATGGGCATATACCTAAGTAGTGTTGGTTGTTACTTCGTTATTGTATCTTTACTTTGTGGATTATCCTTTGTGGATTCTGGGAGACCTTCAGGGGTCTTAGGGTCCCTACTGAGTAGCATATACTCACCCCTGCATGGGCTATGCCCACACTATGTTGTGTTGGATGCAGACGATGGATAACGCTGATCGTGGTTGAGGCTTGTGGAGCTAGTCGGTACCTGAAGGTGGACCATTGGGCGGGATGTACATGGAGCGGAAGACTGGACCCGAGGAGCTGAGGAGGCTATCTGTACCCACCCTTCAAGTGGGACTTCTAGTGTACGGCTCGCCATTGCTGCTTTACTTTCAGTTGTTTTACTTTCTTTCCAGTTGTACTTTACTTTCAGTTTGGGTTTGTATTCTGGCCCACTTACTTTCCGTACTTACTATTGTAACCATTTTTACTTAGTGTTACTTCTGCTGGCTTAATTTGTGGTGTTTGTTTACTTTATAAGGCAATTCCTTCCACTTTTTATCGGTTTTACGCCTTGGTGCTAGTCGCCAGCCCCTGGCCTATGGGAGGCGGGCTTAGAGTAGTCACGACATGGGTCTCGAGGACGGGTCGTGACAGAATTAATATTGTTTTTATAATTTAGTGAAATGTTTCATGAGTCATTTTTTTATGTTTAGGAATCACTCTCACCTCAATCCGACATACGGTGTGACCAATATGACTCAAAGTGTCCGTTATCAGTTTAAAATTGACATTTTAGTTCAAAATGTGCGTCACTCACTAAAAACCAAGAAAATGCACTCTGATTGCCTTTATAATTTAGAAAATCAATTCATAATTCATTTATGACATGTATAAAGTAGTCTCACATCAAACCGACACACTATGTGAACCGTATAACTCAAAGTGTGTGTTTCCAGTTTGAAATGACATTTTTGTAGAAAACACAAATGACATACTGAAAATCGATAAAAAACATTCAGATTGTTTTAATACTTTAGGACAATGATCCTTAAGTAATTTTTGATGTATAGGAATTAGAATCACCTCAATATTACACACGATGAGACCAGTATAACTCTAAATGTTCTTTTATTTAAAATTGACATTAATTTCATTAAAAAGAACAAGTGACAGAATCAAAACTGAGAAAACACATTCGAATTGGTTTGATACTTTAGGACAATGATCCATACCTCATTTTTGATGTATAGGAATCATCTTCACCTCAATTCAATGTATGGTGTGACCGTTATAACTATATGTTTCTTTTTTATTTAAAGTTTACATTTTTAATGTATTCGTTCATATTAATGTTCAATTTATTTATTTATAATATTACTAAGATAATATTTGTTTTCTTATATAGGTAGATTATTTTTCTCAGGTTGAGGTGATTTATTTAGAAATGGATACCATGAGTTGACCTTTTTGATAGGGGATCATGGGTGCCAAAGAAAAACATTAATGTTTTCAATTATTTGTGAATAGTAGTTGTAAATGTAATTATACAACATTTAAATGTATATAGTAGTTTTTTTTGTATTCCTGATGTAAAATTTATTTCAATTAAATTATATATATTTTTTTATAAGAGGTTGCAGTGTGATTTTTTTGTGTACAAAAGTTTGATGCAATGTGATTTTATAAAAACATCATAATGCAACAAATGAGGCCTTTATCAGTACTATTAAAAGCACTTATAAAGTGGTACCTTTATCAATGCTAGAAATAGTGCTGATAAATAGTGTCCTTTATTAATGATAAACTAACACTGATAAAGGGGGTCCTTTATCAAAATTTTTAGCACTGATAAAGACCACCTTTTAATAGCACTAAGATTAATAACACTTTCTTAGTGTTATTAAAGCCTTTTTTCATGTTGTTAAAAGGAATATCTGTAGTAGTGAAATACCATCGGTTATTCCTTTAAAAACCATATTATTTTGTTTATGAAAAAATTAATTGTAGTACATGGTAAAATAAAAATTTTTGTACTTAAATTTAAGTTGGATAAAATAATAAAAAGAGAATTTGATTCAAAATTATTACTCTTCATTCATTTTTTGTAGTTATTAGGATCATTTATTTAATAATAAGTTATGTTAAATGGATTACCTTAACAAATATTATATTTTATTTTTAAAAATTCCATATATAATTTCATTTATATTTATCACATTTAATATATTTTATTTTATAAAAATCCTGAAATTTATTGTTTATGAATATCATTGGTTGTCAGTAATCATGGATTTAATTATAGTGTTGTATTTAAGACTGGTATGTGTAATGATTTATATGGAGATTTGAATTTTATGAATGGGTATAAGGTGGGTAACATTTAGGGTGAGTTAACCCAATATTATCTGAAATTTCATGTGTCTTCAGTGTTTCATATTATTTAAATTATGATTGTTAATATAGAGTGAATTAATTTCATTCAACTCATGGAAATGAGGATAATTAATTGTAATGAATTCATGATGAATATGAATAATTTTTAAATAATTTGAACTAAATCTCTTATAGGCTTATACCCAAATATTTTTTAATTTAAACTAGATTGTATATATTTTTATGTATACTAAATTTAGTTGTTATATATATAAATTTTAAGGGTGTTAATTTCCTTTTGAAGTCATGATGTAGTTTTTAAATTCATTTAAAAGATAAAAGTGTTTTTAAATGAACCATTTAATATGAATTTTTCATTTATAATAAAAAAGGTTATTACTAAAAGGTATATGTGAATATTTTTTTGTAATTTTTTAAATTTATTTTTAAAAAAAACATTTAACCAAAATGTATTCTTTTATTATGATAAATATATTGATAGATTTATTTTTTATCTTAAATTATAGGTAATCAGTTACGTATAGATAAAAGTTGGATTACATTACCCCAGAATTCACCACAATATGTTAAGGGTTTGGAGTTGATTTTGTTTTTTTTAATTTCAAATCAAATTATGGATGGAAGAGTAAAATTTTTATGTTTTAATTTTAATTTCAGATGATGGTTGAAGTGACATAAAGTATTTGAGTAAATGAAATTTAAATAGTTCCCTACTCAATATGTGAAATGGGTTTGGAATGGGGAGTTAAACGTAATAGAAAGTTTGAGAAGCTATGTATATTAAAAAAATGAACAAGATACTCCCCAAATAGTATAAAATGTAATACAAAATTTATTAAATAGTGATTTTGACATTGTAGGGAAACATCATTAACCTAAAAACACATCAATAGATCCACCTATTTATGTTGTAGATACTAACATATTAAATGATATTTTCAAAACTACAGGGAAACCTAATGAATATGGAAACACATTTGTGGATAATTTTTTTGAGAAAAATAGAAGGGAAAACTAATATGACTCAAAAAATGTATTTTACGAATTAGTTGACGATAAACATCAAGATTTTTATAAATGATGTTCCATGAATTGAAAAATGTATTTTTTTCTAATGTTTACTATATTAAGTGTTTATGTAGAATTACATTCAATATAATGTTGATGATATTAGAATTTTGTATGATGATTTTATTCAATATAATTTTGATTATATTAGAATTATTTGTGATGATATTATAAATATAAAATAATTTCCCCAAGGGTGATTTAAACATAAATAATCCCAAATAATGATGAGATTGTGAAATAAACCCTTACCACTTTTGTAACTTTTGAATCATAAGCCCCATAAAATAAACAGCTTCAAATGAAACTTTAAATTACATAAAGATAAATATACTCATGATATAACATATAACAGGATCATTATATATACCACACAAAATAAATAAGTGGTGAATATGGTATATGTCTCACGTATGTAAAAGTGAGAAGAAAACCCTTTATCTCAGGATCAATTTCCTTAATATGTGTCAAAAAATACTATAAAATAAATATATTTTCATTATCAATATATTAAATAAAAACCCTCATATATCTCATACCATATATTATTTACTTATAGTCATTTATCACTCATTTATTAACAATTCTTGTTAAAATCACCGTTTCAGGTGATAATTTCTTCGTTTTTCATATAAGTTTTGGTTTGATAATTTTGGTTATTTTAATTTGATTATGGTTCCATAATCTAGATAATTTTAACCATGATATAAATATGATATATATTCATTATATATGTATTTATAGCAATCTATTAGAAGATAGATATATAAAATGAAATACATTGTTCATGGAGACGGTATGTCATACATACGCATGAAAGTTATTTCCATTTTCTCAACAGATAAATCAAAAGTAAGGTAAATAATATATCACCTTTATAGATTCATTATTATTTAATAAACTGTATATTTCTTACCTTCCATGTAAATCATTAGGAAAAAACGGGTCACATTACTTTGTGAGGTGATAATCCACCATACACACGAGCAGCGTTATCATATCACCCACAAAATGGAAAGTAAGAAGGTATATGTGATATTATGATTACATAGAAATAATTATGTCACAGTTATAATATTTATATATTAAATCCTTCATTTAATAAAAATTTGAGTTGTGTTGATGGAAAATTAGTTACATCAGTTTGTTAGGCGGTAGTCCACCATACACATGGTTGACAATTTCATTTTCTATTTGATGGAAATGGAGATGAATATAGGTTATTACATAATCATAATAAAATATCAGTATATAGGATATTATTTTATTATTAAATTTTAATAGTTAAATAATATTTCAAGGAGGTGGAAGAAGAAATAAAATAAATATACGCATTAAGAATTTTACATCTTATTCAGAAAACCCCTTTAGATTTATATATAAAGCCTTTATATATTAGATTTATAATAAAATAAAGGACTATATGATATGGGTAGATATTTTAGAATATATATTTTCAGGTAAATTCCAAACCAAAGGGTTTTTTAAGTGTGATGAGGAGAGGATAGGAGGTGGACTTTTATAAGCAGGAGATAAGACACACTTGGAATTTTTCAAAATAATAATGTGTACCCATGTTTTTCACATTCCAAAAGGCTCCAAAATGGGTCATTAATTAGACTTATAGGTTATAAGTTCTAAATATTTCCATATAATTGTATTTTAACAAGTCTATAGGTCATTTTACTCCTTACATTCTTAGTTTAACCCTGGATAAATTCGTTTTAACCTTAACTACGATAATTAATTTTTACTATTTTCACTAATCATTATGGTAAAAAATTAAGCTAACCCTATTATATAGTATTTGTTATTATAATTAAAAATATTTAATCTATTTCTCCAAATTCCATTCACATAAGTTAAAAATTTAATTTAAAATTAAATCTGCAGACGTGATGAAAAACAGGTTTTCCAAAGAAAAACTTTCAAAAGTTTAAAAAGTTATTATATCATAATTAAATATGAAATTGATTAAAATGACCTAAATTAATTAAATTGTAATATAATTTTACTAATTTTAATTTAAAACAAGTTTAAAATATTATTTAAATTTTTAAGTAATTTAAACAAAAATGTAGTTTTCAATAAAAATCAATAGTTTTCATTATTCATAAAAAAATTAATCTTTTCAAAAAATTCTAAAAAATTCAACCAAAGATATTTTTTGAATATATATTTAAAAAATTAATTTTTTTTCAAATAAAATTTCTAAAAGTGCTAAAAATAAATTTTAAATGACACATGAAAAGCGCAACCAAACCACCTTTTAGAAAAATAGATTTTTCCAGAAAATATTTATCTTTCTTTCAAATGATTATTATTTAATTTCTAATCAATATATAACCATTGAATTTATTTTATATATGTTTCAAACATATAATTGTTAGAATTTATCTAGTCCTATTCATTCTCTCCAACTTAACATCTATGTTATAATGGTCATGTTTAAATAATAATTTTTTAACAGAGTATCATGTTTCATTTAAACCTAGTGTTGTGTGCATCACAAGCTATCGAAGAGATAAAATTTATTTAAAAAAATATATATTAAAGTATCATGTTGTTACATTATCTTATAAGATTTTTTTTTTCATATAGGTTATAAAATATGATGTTCCCTTTTAAAATATTGGGGTGTTACTATAACACCATAAGATTTTGTGAATTATTTTTTTCAAATTAATTTAACCTTTTTGATATTTTTCATTTCATGCAACAATAAAAACAATTTTTTATTTATTAAAGAACTATGTTTTCCTTAAGTTATATGCAAAAAAAATTTAATAATGCACTAAACTCAACATAAATTTTATCTTTCCCTACATGGAACACCAATGTTAAATTGCATTACACACAACAATGACTTTCCTCGATGGCTTGCGTAACACTTATGACTGAGGTTTATCGAACAATAATATATTAATAAAGTATTATTATTTAATATAATAATAAATAAACTAGATGTTAAATTAGATGTTATGAATAATATAAACTAATTTATTAAAATATATGGTTTACACAAATATAAGATTAATTTTTAGGTTACCAATTATTTATAAATGAATATGAAAACCGATTGAATATAAAGGGAAATATTATTATTTTTACGGTCACAAATCCAGTTTACCATAATTAATTAAATTAATTATAATTTGTGAGTACTATTAATGTAATATATATGTTATATATTCAATAAAATATTTTTTATATTCATCTAATAGATTTGATAGACATAAGAT
Source organism: Viscum album (assembly GCA_963277665.1). Taxonomy (NCBI): domain Eukaryota; kingdom Viridiplantae; phylum Streptophyta; class Magnoliopsida; order Santalales; family Viscaceae; genus Viscum; species Viscum album. The sequence continues at coordinate 644,902,332 of OY728135.1, read as the reverse complement.
AAGAACAAACTCAATTTTATGCTTAAAACCTACATTTTTTATAAAGGTAGTTTTACCGACTTTTAATGGAGAACCCATTTTAAATCAAATTTTTTGAAATTTTATAGATTTAATATGTAAAAATAAACTTCATATTTTAAATAAAAACATAAAATTTAATTTAGGATAAGTTTTTGGTATCTTTCGGTAAGGTTTCATTTTTTATTGAATAGTTAAAAATACTGTATTTTAATTCAAAACTACTTTTTCATCTAATTTATTTATCAAGTAAAATTATATTTTAAATTGGTTTAAAATTTTAATTAGATATTTTTTTTATAAATTAATCCAATTTAGGTTATTAGAATCAATTTCACATTGAAATTGGATATAAAAACTTGCAAACTTTTGATTATTTTTTACTTTAAAAACCTAAGTGTTGTCCCATCAGTGAGATTAATTTTAAATTAATTTATATCACTTATGAGATTGGAATTTGAAAAAATGGATTCCATATTTTTAATAATAATAATTTATAATGTATAATAATTTCAACTTAGTTTTTTACGAAATTTATTAGTGAATGTAATTAAAATTAATTACAACAATTAAGGTTGAATTAAGCTTAATAATGGAATAAACCATAACTTTAAGACTGAAAACGACATAAAAAACATATTTTATGTCCATTATTCATCCATTAACCCCACATTATTGATTTCTGTTTTTTTGGTATGACTTTTGTTAGGTAAAAACATGGGTACAACTAACTTGTTTTAAAAAATACCAAGTGTCTTCTTTTCGTTCCCTATAAAAGGACACCACTTATCCCTCTTATTCACACCTCTAAAACCACTTAGAGTCATAAAATATATTCATAATAAACTTCCAAAAATCCATAACTTCCTCCTAGAAGCATCCACTTGGGTAGAAAGTAATTCAAGGAATCTTTTTGGCACAAACCAAAAGGAGTTACCCAATTAAAAGGCAACATCTTCTCTCAAGATCCTTTCTTTTATTTTCTTTATCCACCCCCTCCAATGTATTTATTTCATGATTGTATAAAAAAACAAGTATCATCAATATAAAAGTATTTTTTTATGCTAAGGGTTTGACCTACACTGACACACACCTCCATCTAATGGGTAACGAATATACCATTTACTTGTATGGAGAATTACCGCCTCACTAAACGATGATTGTTCATTTTTCTTTTATCACATCTCATGTTGGAAATTATAATGTAAAATATATTTATACATGTAATATATAATATTTATTATTTATTTAATCTTATTTATTCCTTTTATAACACATATCTTTTTTACTTTCCATTTGGTGTAAATACAATAATTTCGTTTGAGCAAATATGGACTATCACCCCCTCAAAGCGATGTGATTCATTCACACACTATATGGAATGTATTAAGGATGGGTTAAGTGAAATTATATGATATATATAACATTATAATGCTATTGTAATGATATTATATACATAGATTTGTTTTTATTTGTTTCTTTCAATACGACAACAAAAATGGAAACAACGTTCATACGTATGTACGGCTTACCGTCTCCATGAATGGGGTATTCCATTTCATAATTATATATTCTATATATTATTATAATACAAATATAACTAATATATATGATATTTATATCATGTTTTACATTATTGAATCCTGATATAAGTATACAGACTTAAGATATAATAAATTAAGACACATGCAAAGAACAAAGCGGATATTACCTAAAGTGAAACCTTAACATAGGATTGTTAACAAGAGAGTAATATAAGGTCATAATAAAGACATATATAGTATTAGATATAATAATATGGTTCTGTAAAATATTTATAATAAATTTATATTTATCTTACAGGTGGCTTGAATGAGTATGACAAGAGTCAAGACACAAGGTAAGAGAAATTTCATCTCACTTTTATTTCCGTGAGATACATGCCTTATTCACCACTCAATTTCTTTGTGTGGTGTATGTAATTACAATGAATGTATTATATTTATATTATACATAAATTTATGGGTATTTACATATCCATTTTATGAACTCTCTTTCATGGGGTTTAAGTTTCAAAAGTTACCAAATTGGTTAGATAGTTTTGTCTCAATTTTCCTTCTTTGAGACTCATGTTTTTTATGCATCTAAATTATTTTTTGAGGTGTATATACTTAAATTTTACATGTTATATCATAAATCTAATTATTTTCATGATATTTTATGATTAATTTAATTTATTTTTCTGACATGGATTGTTTGATCCCAAGTTTCCAAGTAGTAAGAGTTTATTGAAATAATCTCATCATTGTTTAGAGATTGTTAATGATTATGCTTCCTTTGATTAAATATTGTGATACATTTATCAATAATGCTAATGAGTTTCCTTATTATATGTTATTTAATGATACATCCATGTATTGGTACCATTATTACACTCTTTGGTCCATAATATAGTTAAGAATCTATTTTTAAGAAAGCCCGACTTTACCCTCTCTTCAGTCGGAAATCCGTGTTCCATAAAAACCATGTTTTCTAAAAAGGGATTCCAATAATATTCTAATATTCTCCTATAATCATTAATTTTTTCCCCTTTTTTTTCTTTTACTAATTTTTTAAAAGGAATCTTTTTGTCTCTTTCCAGACAAGGCTTTTTTCTACACTTTTTACCATAAAAAAGTAATGTTCTCTTTACCTCGTACGACATGTATGGATTTACCCACTCTCATTTATATGAAGAATACTTTGCATGTTTGAAAGGTTAGTTTTTAATAATTTTTTTAAAATAATCTTCTAATAAATGGTTTTCAAAACATTTTAAATATTTTTTCACAAGTTTTCAAGTAAAAATGTTTTCAGAACATTTTCAATCTTTCTTTATAAATTTTCAAAGTTATTTTCAAAGAAGTGGTTTTCAAAATGTTTTCAGGATTTTTTATATTTTTTCAAAGTTATTTTCAAAGAATTTTTTTTTCAAATTTTTTAAATAATTCTTTATAAATTTTCAAAATATTTTCAAAGAAAAAGTTTGTTAAAAGGGTTTGAATATTATTTTATAAATTTTCAATAATTGTTTTTCAAGATTATTTTATAGGTTTTCAAGAAAATTTTTTTCAATGTGTTTTAAATATTATTTTATAAGTTTTAAAGGAAAAAGGTTTTCAAAATGATTTCAAGTCTTCTTTATAAATTTTCATTGTATTTTCTAAGAAAATGATTATCAAATGGTTTTATGTATTAAAATTTATTTTTCAAAGATGAAAGGATATTTTCCTCAAGAAAAGTTTTTGAAAGATATTTCAAAATTATTTTCCATATAAGATGAAATATATTTTTGTTACTCATTATTTGATATGAAATGATCTAAAGGATCCATTCATATTATTTATCTTAATGGGTTATTCTTAATGTCATGGTCTTTATGAAAATAGTTTCTCTTTCACTGGTTATATGTTTATGAAATCCATTTTCCTTTCACGAGTTATATGTTTATGAAATTTATTTCTCTTTCATGGGTTATGCTTATGATGAAATGATTAGGAAACCACTATCTTTTTCCATATATTATTATATGTTTACATGTTTATGATACCCATTTCATTTCATAGGTTAAGATATGATTATTTATGATTTTATGGCACATGTATGTATGGTTTCATTATGAGATGTGTGAGACCTATATCTCCATCCAATGCTTTGGGTAATTATTTATATCTCATGAGATATACTAAGGTGGTTTTGGGGGTGAACCTTGACTACTAAGATGACCATGAGAGTGAATCGTGACTACCAAGATGGTATGAGGAGTGAACTCATGCTACTAAGATGGTCATGGGAGTGAACCACGACTACCAAGATGGTATGGGGAGTGAACTTATACTACTAAGACGGTCTTGGAAGCGATGCATTGGATACTATGGAAATAATATCATATACTTATGTTTTTTCCACAATTCCATGTTCTATTCCTATGTAATGATTTCATGTATTATATTCTTTATTTCATGATTCATGTCTTATGAACTCACAAGATTTATACCATGATTCATGTATATTATATTTGATGTGTAGGTCATGATCTTATATTTTCATGATCATGTTATCATACCCTTACTATCATGATTATGCTTACATATCTCCCTTATTTACCCTTATTAAGAATTTGAGCTCACCCCATTTTATGTTTCCTTCCCCCAGGTTATGAAGATATGTATTATGTTTGATGTGTCTAATAAGGTTTCTAGTCAAGAATAACCTAGTGGGAGATGATGTATCTTACTTATGTACAAGTGTTTATGTTTCTATGTTTCCAAAGGCACTAGACTGGTATGGTCTTTGGGTGTATGTTTTTATAATGTTTTAAGTATTCTAAAAAATTTATTTAATGTTAATGTATGAAAAGTAAGGGTCTATATAGTTGTTATAAGAGAAAATGTTATATTAAAATTTGGAAATTAGGATGAGAAAACTTTAGTGAGATCCCTAGGTATATTTTTAATGATATTTATAGGGATATATCTAATGATAAGTATAAGTATGATTCAAAATTTAAGAAAATGTCCTATAATTTTGGTAAAGGATGGAGTGAGTGGTTTCCTAGAAATACATCCATGCCTGGATACTACAAGTAGACGCGGATCTAGAATAGATGTACCTTGGGGTAACAACTCCATCAAGATGTTTCGGGCCTGACTCAGGGTAAACTGGTACATGACAACGAGTCTTTCTACACACCTGGTTTGACACTCTTGAGGGATATGATTTGGAAATTCACAGAACTCTTTATGAACCATCATAAAGTATTTAAATATAAGTTTGTTAAGAAGAACCTACGATGAACCTCTAGTGTCCTAGATTAAGGAATGTGTCATGATTTAAACATCCTATTAGTAATTATTTACATGAATATGTGGTTTTCTAGTATGATAATTAATGATCACACTATGATTCTAGTTTTAGTAAAATGTGGGAACTGGAAGGAATTGGATTAACATTGAATGTGATGGAAAATTTGCTGATGATAATTCAAGTGACATGATCACTGGAGTGAAAGATGTTATGATTATGTCTAATTAGTTTTCCTAAAACATGATTAACAACATATACCTTGACCAACTCTTAGAATCCACAAGGAATATAAAGAAGTAGTTTGATGAGAGTTTGGGTAATGGAGACCATGGAGGAAAGAAGATTTGGTTTCCTTTATGTGAAGAATGTGGAAAGAATCACCTAAGTGAATGTATTAGAGGAACAAGAATATGTTTTGACTATGGAAAAGAAGGATACAATGCAAGAGACTAAAAGGGAAAATTAAGAGTTTAATTAATGAAATGGATGAGAATATTGGCCTTCCTAAGTCTTCATCAAATGTTATGTGTTTTAAGTGTGGAATAAATAGTGATTATGAAACTCAATGTCCCAAGATGACAGATCCTAAATAGAATCATCAGGGTGGTGTAATTAATGGTTATATTGTTGATTAAGAAGAGAATATAGATAAAATGTGAAAGGAAATAAGTATTGTCTAATATGATTAGGTATCCTTGGAAATTTCATAATGATGAAGTGTAATAGTAAAAGTTTTTATGTATTTGGATTCAATAATTATGAATGGTGAAATATATAAGGATTGTTTTGTTTATGTTTTTTACTATGGATTTACAAGAACATGTTTAATGGTTTCGATGGAATAGAAAAGTGATTTAATGGTAGGATTATATCCATGGAAAAAACATGATTAAGGGAAATATAACCCTTAATATGATTATTATGTTATGATAATGTTTTTTGGACAAAGATGTGTTGGATATAAGTAAATTGGATGGTATTGATTACCTTGTAAATAATTAAGGACTTATTGATAAGTATTTTTTGATATCTTAGATGAAGTTTAAAACTTCTTGGATTTATGGAATATATCTAGAAATCTATAGAATAAGGAAGAATGCATGTTTTTTAGAAGTATTTATGGTAATTCATGTTATTACCATGTTTCAATAGAATATATGATGAGGGTATTCACATGTTTCGAATGTGACAAACAAGAGCTTCTTTATGATATAAAAGGGATCAATGTTAAGAAGATTTCATGAATTTATTTATAATGTTTTTTATTTTCATATTTTGAAAGGGTAATAAGGTTAACCATTAATGAAAATTTTAAGTTAAACTTTGAAGTAAATATTTATGCAATTAGTTTCTATTGAAAACCATGATTTAATGAATATTTAGTGACTAAACTTATTTCAAGGATGTACATATTATTTATTTTTGAAATTATATTAGTGTGGTTTTATAAAAGGAAATAATGTATATAGGGTGACAACCATTCAAGTCTGGAAAGGCTGTGGGTCTTGAATCCATGACCGAAGGACAATAAGGGTTTCACGAATACCACTAGCCTACGCAATGTCCAGGTCAATGTGTAATTATTATTTTTTGAATAATTATTAATGATGAACCAGTAGAGTTACTTTTTATGTTTATAGATTAATGTACTATTGATATAGATTTTGAAAAATATTTAGAGACAAATAGTTGTACTTTTCATTCCTTTATGGGCCTTAAGATCTGCTAAATGTGTATTTTAGGACTTTAGGAATCAAAGTTAATTTCTATACTTCCATTTCTTAAAGTAATGGATGAATTAGAAATAGATAAAAGCACAAATAAATAACGTTTTTTTATAGAAATATATCAATTATATTTCCTTATATTCTTGGTCAATAAAATAATTACTCAGCATTAGGATATTGATCAAAAGAAAATGTGTTGTCCTAATACCTTAATTTTTTTGAACTGGTGGTATTTTATATCATCACAGATTTATAAATTTGAGGCCCTCTGATTTTCTTTCATTATTCACATGTTTTTTATTGATGACCTCATCACTCCCTATAAATATTTATATTTTCCTCCATGTCCAATATTTAATCCCAACCAATGTTCTTCTATGTGGAAACTCAGTTATATGTTACTTTGGGTACCATTATAGTCCCAACATTCCCTTTTTAGTGGATGTTTTGGTATTCATTTTTATGATGTGGGTTTATATGAATGAACATTTGAAGTATTAAACCTTTGATAACCAAGATGAATTTAGAGGGAGAAATTAATTTTAAGGGGGGTAGAATGTAACACCCTGAGATTTTGTGAATTATTTTTTTTCGAATTAATTTACCCTTTTGATATTTTTCATTTTACGCAACACTAAAAATAGTTTATTTTATATTCAAGCACTATGTTTGGAATACGTTATACAGAAAACCAAGTAAATCATGGACTACACACAATATAAAATTTAACGTTCCCTACACGTAACACTGAGGTTAGCTTGTGTTACATGTAACAATGAATTTACTCAATGTCATGCATAACAAGCATGACCAAGGTTTACCGAAAAGTAATATATTATTAAAATATTATTATTTAATATAATAAGAAACAACCTAGATGTTAAATTAGCAGTTATGAATAGTATAAACTAATTTATGAAAATATATGGTTTACACAATTATACGATTAATTCATAGGTTACCAACTAATTATAAGTGAATATGAAAACAAATTAAATATAAAAGGAAATATTATTATTTCTATGGTCACAAAGTTATTTTAACCTAATTAATTAAATTAATTATAATTAGTGAGTGATATTAATGTAATATATATGTTATATATTCAATAAAATATTTTTTTATATTCATCCAATAGATTTGGTATACATAAGATAAGATCAAACCCAATTTTATACTATAAAACCTATATTTTTTATAAAGGTAGTTTTACTGCCTTTTAATGGAGAACACATTTTAAAACCAAATTTTGGAACATTTATAGATTTAATATGTCAAAATAAACTTCATCTTTGAAATATAAACATAAAAATTAAGTTACGATAATTTTTTGGTATTTTTCTATAAGGTTTCATTTTTATTGAATAGTTAAAAATACTGTATTTTAGTTTAAAATTTCTTTTTCATCTAATTTATTTATAAAGTTAAATTATATTTTAAATTTTTTTAAAATTTTAATTAGATAATATTTTTATCAATTAATATAATATAGTTTATTGAAACCTTATTTACATTGAAATTCTATATAAAACTTAGCAAACATTTTATTATTTTTTACTTTAAAACCCCACATGTCATCCTGTCAGCGTGATTAATTTTAAATTAATTTATACCACTTATATGATATAAATTTGAAAAAATGGATGCCATATTTTTAATCATAATAATTTATAATTTATAATAAGTTCAACTTAGTTTTTGACCAAAATTATTAGTGAATGTAATTAAAATTAATTATAACGATTGAGGTTAATTTAAGCTTAATAAGGGACTAAAACATAACTTTAAGACCCAAAACGACCTAGAAACTTTTCAAACACCAATTGGATGGAAATTATTCATCCATGAACCTTCCATTATTTATTTTTGTTGGTTTTTTAATGGCTATTTTTAGGTAAAAACATGAGTAAAACTAACTTGTTTTCAAAAATTTATAGTGTGTCCTTTCCCTTCCCTATAAAAGGCCACCACCTATCAATCTTCATAATGCCTATAAAACCACTTTGGTTTATCCAAGATGTAAGGAACTGAAATTTTTTTTCTAAAGATAGTGCCTTATTTTATTACATTTCCATATAACAAGGAATCCGTATTCCAAAGGAATGAATAGTTTAGTAGTAATGGAATTCCAGATACATTCATAAGTTCTACATTACAACTTGAAATGAAAAACAACATATCAACTTCTTTTCTAATCACACATAAACTTATATATTATCCTTTAAGTTCATTCATAATACACATATTTACATCCCAAGTAAAAATAAAACATAATAAAGGGGTGATATCAGGTGATCTTTAAGGGTAACTATAATAGTGGAAGCATAAATAATAAGACATGCTAAATAACTAAATCTACACATTCCATTAAAACATAATCTTGGGAATAATATGGCAGGAATAAAATTGGATTAAATAATTCCATAATAAAACATAACCATAGATATTCTACTAGTTTAATAATCACATGGACTATCAATTACTAGTTTCATAATGAGGGAATGCATAATGCGGGACATCATAACCATTATTTCAAGGCTTCATGTCAAGACCATCCATAAAATGGTAAAAACCCAAACTAGTTTATCTCATGAGACATACTGATGCACTGAGGAGCTATAGAGGGCCACACCCATCACTTACTAAGTTCAATTCATTCCTCAAATGAAATGGGTGAAACATAATCAACATATACATTCATATTGAAACTAACATATGAAATTTAAATAACTTTCCCCAATTAGTAAACATAAATACTAACCATTCAGAGTAATATGGTGAACGATATCAGGATAGAACATCCATTTTAAAACTAATCATAAAACATTAAATAAAATATGTTAGAAGATATCATAAAATATTTATCTCAATTTAACATAAGAATCGACAGGAGTGTTGAAATAGATAAAAATACTCTTATAAAATCATCATGTAATTCTTGATAGAAATTCTCTTTTACTTTGAAAAGAAGAGTTATTTTGGAAAAAATATTTATATAAAACCAGAATTGAACTAATATAGTTTTTCATAATAAAATTAGTGTTTTTATAAAAATAATTTTTTCTTAAAATGGATTATAGAGTGCCCTTAAAAATAGGTAAAAATTCGAGAAGTTCCCTTGAATTGGGCTTGTTTATCGAGAAGAATTTGAGAAATATCGTTTTAAAACATGTAAATACCCATAAAAGAAATAATTATTATGATTGGTAAAAATATATAGAACATTAAAACGGAATTTAATAGTATTACATAATAATAATTAACATTTTCATTCGTGTAAAGAGAGAAAAAGAGTAACCCGAAAGAAAATGGAGGTTCGGGTAGAAAACCCTTACCTTATGTATGAATGTGTTCTGCACTTGACCTTAACATCATGGATAATCAAATTAAATCCATTAGTGAATTAATTAAGAACCTTATATATATTTATTTTATTTATTATAATTTTATTAAGTTCATTTATGGTCTCTTTAATGAGTTATAAGATACAATTTTATTTCCTGGGAGCGTTCGTTTCCTTGGTTTTCAAGATCGGTATACTTGTATATGAGTATGGAAGTTCATGTGGAAAGGATATAATTCTGAAAAATTGAATTTATATGATACTAATGAACATATAGGAGAATAAATGGTTATATAATTAATTTTTTTATATGGTATGAGGATGATTAATTAGTTAAAACATTAGTGATAATCGTTTAGATTATTATAGCGGTATTATGATCACCAGGAGCCAATTTTGTCATATGAATTATTATTATGCATTTATACTAGTTACAGAACATTACATGAGACATAATAAATATTTTAAAATATGGTTCAGTCGTAAAAATGGTTTCATGACTAGACTTTAAGAATAAATTTAAGAACAAATGTTCATCATCCACGAAGGTTCGTCGTCCATGAGGTTGCAAATCCACACCTCCGAGATGATGATTTCATTTTTAAAATAAAAGAGAGAGAGAGAGTAAGGATATTGATGATTGATATTCCATTAAAATGATATTATCATAGTATATAGATGATATTGGAGTTCTAATGATCATTTGGACAGAGGATGTGAGGATAGTATAATAAAAGAAAGAACTTGAAAAGAAAATAAAATGAAATGGAAAAGGATTTTACCTCTTGAATACTCTTCCTTGAGAAACTCCTTAAGGAAAGGGGTTTTGGTATTTTGGTAAGACTAAGAGATCCTGGATGTGGGGAGAGACTAAGTAAGAGGATTTAGTTAGAACTTTGACAAGATTAAAGTCTTAGAGGAGTGAATAGAAGAGGGGGCTGAGGTTGTTTTTATAGTGGAGGAGATGGGTGATTTCTCAATATTTTATTCATTATTTTATTATTTTTCTCAAAATAAGAAATATTGTTTATTTTTATGAAAAATACAATAATAAGTTCATGTGATTTATAAATAATGGTTCTTACCTTATCCTTACATCAATAATGACTTAAAAATTCTTGTATTTAACATTTATTATAAATTATCGTATTTTACTATTCACCAAAAATTCAATTATCTTAAAAAAATCCCAAAAAATCACCCTAACAATTTTTCCATGTTGATAATTCAAAAATGAACTCCATTTTATGAAAATAATTTTATAAATATGAGAAATTTATTTTTCAATTAAAATCGTTATTTACTCAAAAATACAGTTTTATAATTATAACTGATTTTATAACACCCTAAAAAACTAACTAAGGTATAATTAAATTATACTAAAATCATAGGATAAAAAAATATTGATTTATCAATAAATTTTATGAAAATTAATTTTCTTTTAAATCAATTTATTATATAATTTCACTTAAATATACTAAATTATTAATTTTTAAAGTATTCACTTACTTATACCATTATATCATAATTTCATTTATAATGTGCCTAAATTTTATTTATACTTTCATGGGTGATGTTACTATTAATAAGGGTCATACTACTATTCATAAGGGTAAAATTACTTATTCAAAAGGGTTAAGTTACTATTCACCAAAAATTAAGTTGATCCTATCAAAATCTAAATTTATTACTAATCGCAATCGTGTATGTCTATTTTTTGAAATTCAAATCACAGAAGTGGAAAAATTATGTTTCATGGAAATGTTATAACTATCTTGTTTGAATAATTATAATAATAATTTATAGTTTCATAGTGACTCAGTATTGTGTGAATTACATTCTATATTAAATTTATGTGTAAATCCTTGGGGTGTTACATTCTCTACTCCTTCGAAAATTTTGTTCTCAAAATTACCAAAATGTTACTTAATAAAAAGATTTGGGTAGTTATTAATCATAATTTCCTCAGGCTCCCATGTTTCCTCTTCAATTTTATGATTCTTCCAAAGTACTTTTACTAGAAGATTCATCTGATTCCTCAACACTTGTTCTTTAGTATCCAGAATTCAGATAGACTCTTTATAATAAGATAAGTCAGGTTCCAATTATATTCCTTCAGAAGCGAGGACATGTGTTGGGTATGGAATGTAATTCCTTAACAATGAGACATGGATCATATTTTGTACTTTATAAAGGATAGGTGGTGTCACCAAATGATAATCCACAACTCCAACTCTCTCTAAAATTTCAAAAGGACCAATGTACCTGAGGCTCAGTTTCCCTTTCTTCCCAAATCTTATAACACCCTTCCATGGAGATACTTTCAAGAAAATGTGATCTCCCACTTGAAATTCTAAATCCTTCCTTTAATTATCGATATATCTCTTTTTCCTACTTTGATATGATTTTATATGGGTTTGAATAGTCTTTACCTTCACTGTAGTTTACTCTACAATCTCTGGGACTACAATATTTATTTCACCAACTTCATCCCAAGATGTTCGTGTATGACATCTCTTTCCATACAATTCTTCACATTGTGTTGTTTAAATACTAGAATTGAAACTATTGCTATAAGAAAACTCTAACAAAGCTAAATACTGATCCCATATACCTTTAAAATCAAGTGAGCATGATATCAACATGTATTCTAATGTCTGGATTGTCCTTTATAACTACTCATCAATTTTAGGGTGATTAGAAGTACTCAAAAAAAGATCAGTATCCAAATATTTATAAATACTTTTCTAGAATTTTGATGTGAATCATGGATCAAAATTAGACAAAATTGAGATAGGTGATCCATAAAGTCTCATAACTTCATTAATATATATCCGTACAAGGTGCTCCAATGGAAAATCCTCCCTTATAATGAGGAAATGTGCAGATTTGGTAATTTGATCAACAATTGACCATATTGAATCATTCCTTCTTGGAGTTTTTGGTAATCTAGTGAAAAAATCCATAGTGATTTCATCCCATTTCCATGTAGGAACAAAAATAGATTGCAAGACTCCTTTGGGATGTTGTCTTTCAGCCTTCACCTGTTGACAAACTAAACACATTGATACATAATCAGTAATTTCCCTCTTCATGTTATCCCGCTAGAAATATTACTTCAAATATCTATATATCTTAGTGTTTCTAGGGTGTATAGAGAAATTATATCTATGAGTATCATTCAATAACCCTCTTTTTAGATCGGGTATAGAGGTAACACAAAGGCTCTTCCCAAATTTTAGAATTCCATCCTCACACATGAAGTTATCCAACTTCCCATAATTCACACCTTTAATTTTCTTTTGTAGATTCTCATTATCAAACTAATAATTTTTAATCCTTTATAATAAATATGGTTTGTAAACCAATTGAAAAAGTAATGATGTTTCACCTCCCTTGATAATTTCCATATCTATCTTTGCTACATCTATGTACATAGGATCCCTTTCAATCCCGATTTTGTTTAGATTTCCATGATCCTTCCTTCTTAATGCATAAACTACCTTATTTTACTTTCCTAGATGATAATGTATGGAATAATCATTATCATTGAGTATTTCAATCCATATCCTTTGCCTCATGTTGAGTTCTTTTTGTGACAAGATATATTTCAAGTTCTTGTGATCTGTATATGACTCACACCTTTCACCATAAAGATAATGTCTCCATATCTTCAGAGAAAATATTATAGCTGCTAACTCAAGATCATGAGTTGGATAGTTATGTTCATGAGTTTTAACTACTTTTATTCATAGTAAATAAATCTACCATTCTTCATAAGAACACAACCATGTCCTTTCTTTGATGCACCACTATAAATCACAAGTCCACCATTTCTTGATGGTAGAGTCAAAATTAGAGCATTAACTAACCTTTTCTTAAATTATTTGAAACCTTATTCGCATTATTTTTTCCGTACAAACTTAACCCCTTTACATATAATCTTGGTTAATGGGTTAGGTAATCAGATGAAGTTCTGAAAAAAACATCGATAATAACCTGTTAAACCAATAAAACTACATACCTCATTTATGTTAATTGGTGTAGGCTATTCATGAGCTACCTTTTTATTCACTAGATCAACTGAGATTATATCCTTAGAGACAATATAGACAAGAAAAAATCTTTTTTAATCCATAATTCACACTTTCTAAAATTCCCATATAACTCATTTCTTCGAAGAGTTTTTAGAATAATACACAAGTGATTCTCATGATATTTTTAGCTTTTGGAGTATACCAATATATAATCAATAAATACCATAAAAAAGTCATCAAGATATTCCTTAAAAACTCTATTCATTAGATCCATGAAAATAAAGGGTGCATTAGTCATTCCAGAAGGCATTACTATAAACTCATAATGACCATACTTGGTTTGAAATGATGTCTTTGTAATATCTTCCTTCCTCACACGCAACTGATTAATTCCAGAATGAAGTTTGATCTTTGAAAAATATTGGGCTTCGTAAAGTTGATCAAATAAATAATCAATATGAGTAAGAGGATACTTGTTATTTATCATAATAGAATTTATCTCTCTGTACTCAATGCCCAACCTCATAGATCCATTTTCTTATTAATGAAAAGAACTGGAGATCCCCATAGAGAAACACTGGGGAGAATAAAACCCTTCTACAAAACTCCTCTAGTTGTTCTTTCAGCTCCACTAATTCCATTATGGCCATTCTATAAGGAGTATTTGATATAGGAATTTCACCAGGAATTAAATCAATAAAAAACTTAACTTTCTCACTTCAGAGGATATCCAGGTAAATCCTTTGAAAATACATCAATGTATTAATGAACAATAGGTACATCCTCAATTTAAAAATTCCTTTCCTCACCCATAGCTATTGCATTATCTTCATCCTCAATAATTGAATTCAATAGAGATACTATGAGTGGATCTATATAAGAATAAAATGGCAAGGTTTTTACTCTAAAGATAAGGGACTCTATATCATTCTCATAAATTGTAACTTCTTTATTCTTGTAATATATCTATGCATCATAATTTGAAATCCAATTCATACTAAAAATTATATAAAAATCAATCATGGGTATAATGATAATTTCAATAACTAAATCACATTTATGTGTAATAAGGGGGACTGATCGACACATCTTTGGTGAAATGATACTTGCCTCAAGAGTTTTGACTGAAAACTCCTTTATTAAATCAAATTGGAAATGTCTAATTTTCTTTGAAAACAAGGAATATATGAAAGAATGTCATGATCCAGAATCAAATAAATCATTTTATAAGTTTTAGGAAATGATTAAAGTACATTCAAACACATCATTAGGAACTTCAACCTCAGTAGTTGTGACTGAATAATCTTGGTCTTTCTTCCTTGGCCTTCTTTGGGGAAAGTTTCCTTGATGCTTAGGAAGTTGATGTGAATAATTTCCCACCTCTTTATAGTTATAGATTTGAAAATTGGAGGATTATTTCTTCCCCTTTCAATCATGAGATTGGTGACCTTTTTCTCTACACATGTAATAAACACCCATTCCTTTCAGGCAAGTACCAAGGTGTTTCTTCCCATAATTACTACAGGGTGGAAATTCAACTCTTCCCTTCTTCCCCATTTCCTTATTTACCTTTACAGAGTTTTTAGAATACCTCTTCTTCTATTTATTTCCTTTAATGTCATAAGACATAGAGAATTATTTTTCTATCTTGATAGCACATGAGACTATATCTTCATATGATGAGAAATTTTGAGAGAGCAGTTTCCTTCAGAGGAGTGGTTTTAAACCATCAAATAATCAATCAATCTTGATTCTTGGATTACATATGTAGTATGTAGAATTTCTTTATAACCTTTTAAAGTTGGATTCATACTTTGCAAAATTTTTATCCTATTTCTATCTTATACTCAAGAATTGCCTCTCTATATCCACTCATTATTCATGAGGAAAATTTTTTTCTAGGAAAATTTCCTTAAAATATCTCCATTCCATATTTTTAATCTCTTCCTTCCTATTTGTGTTTTCAATCAATGACCACCGTTGATCAATATCTCCAAATAGACAATAAACTGTCATTACAACCTTATCCCTTTTGTTACTTCCCAAAGTGAGAAATATCTTATCTAAGGAACTTATCCACTGCTCTGCTACGAATGGTTTTTAGTCCCATTAAATGATAGAGGTTACTATAACATAAAATGGTTTAACATTTCTCATCCATGTTGTGGATCAGGATGCTCCATACGGGTAAGGTTATTGTTCATAACCTGAGTCAGTTATCCCAGTATTGTTATAAGTTTCTCAACGCCAGTTGCAGCTCCAAAACCAACATCATTATCTTGCATATGGAGGAAATACCTACATGAGATATGTGCATTCATGTATTTTCCATTCCTTCCACTGGGTTCCATTTCGAATTAATGTAATACATTAAATTAGGTTATGAATCATAATGTATAATATTTAACTAGAAAAACACTTAACATAAATTGAAATTTTATACATGTCTAATCTCATCAACATAGGTATGGTTTCTTTTGGGAAATATTTACATTTAAATAATTCATAATGGTTTGTAAAAAAAAGTTGAATTATCAGAAGCATATCCCCCAGGGGTGTCAAACCAGGTGTGCAGTAAGACCCATTTTTCGTGTACTAGGTTATCCTGAGTCAGGCCTAGAACACCTTGTCAGAGTTGTTACCCCTTGGTACATTTGTGCCAGAACCACGTCCACCTGTAGTATCCATAAGGGGATTTATTTTCTAGGAAGGTAGACATAATATATAACTTACCAAAATTCTAGGATGTTCTTGTATGCTTATCCTCAAAGTCTTAGGGGTTTTCTCTTAATATATGTTTTCAAAATCTAGTTTCCAAAGATTCTACTAAACTTCATCTGATACCAAATGTAAGTACCTAAACCTAGTTTCCCAGAGCCATTGCCTTATTTTATTACATTGGAATATAACAAGTAAGTTATATCCCAAAGGAATGAATAATTTAGTAGCATTGGAAAAATAGATACATTCATAAGTGTAGCATTATAACATGAAATGAAAAACAATATATCAACTTCTTTTGAATCACACATAAAATCCTAGATTATCTATGTAGGTAATTCATAATACACATCTTCACATACTAGGGAAAAATAAAACATAATAAAGGGGTGAGATCAGATTCTTAGTAAGGGTAACCATAATAGCAGAATCATAAATGATAAGGTACATTGAATAACTAAATGTACACATGCCATTAAAACATAATCTTGGGCATAGTATGGAAGAAATAAAAGCTGATTAAATAATTCAATAATAAAACATAACCATGGATATTATACTAGTCAAATAATCACATGGAATATCAATTACTAGTTTTATAATGATAGAATTCATAATGTGGTACATCATAACCATTCTTTCAAGGGCTCATGCCAAAACCATACATAAACGGGTAAAAACCCAATCTAGTTTGTCTCATGAGACCTACCAATGCACTGATGGGATATAGAGGTCCCCAAACAACACTTAATAAGTAAAATGAATTACTCAAATGAAAGGGGTAAAATATAATCCACATATACATTCATATTGAAACTAACATATGAAATGTAAATAACTTTCCCTAATCAGTAAACATAAATACTAACCATTCGAAGTAATATGGTGAATGGTATCAAGATAGAAAATTCACGATCAAACTAATAATAAACCATTAAATAAAATATTGTAGATGATATCATAAAATATTAATCCCAATTGAACATAATAATAAACAAGAGTGTCGAAATAGATGAAAATACTCTTATAAAATGATCATGTAATTCTTGATAGAAATACTCTTTTACTTTGAAAAAAGAGCTATTTTGGATTTTTTTATAAAACCATAAGTTAAATAAGATATTTTTTTAATAATAAAATTAGTTTTTTTAGAAAAATAATGGTTTCTTAAAATTAATTATAGAGTGCCCTTGAAAATAGGTAAGAATTCGAGAAGTTTCCTTGAATCAGGTTTGCGCATCGAGGAGAATTTGAGAAATATCCTTTTAAAACATGTAACTCCCCATAAAATAAAGAAGGATTATGATTGGAAAACATATATAGAACATTAAAACATAATTTAAGAGAACCAAATAAGATTAATTAATAATTTAATTGGTGTAAATAGATAAAATGAGTAACCCGAAAGAAAATGGAGTTTCGGGTAGAAAACCCTAACCTTCTGTTGGAATGTGTTCTGTACATGACCTTAAAGTCATGTATAATCAAAATAAATCAAATAATTAATTAATTAATAACCTTATTGACATTTATTTTAATTATTATAATTTTATTAAGTTAATTTATGGCCTCTTTGATGAGTTATAAGATACAATTTTATTGCATGGAAGCATTCATTTCCTTGGTTTTCACTAGAGATATACTTGTATATGAGTATGAAAGTTCACGTGGAAAAGATATAATTATACAGAATTGAATTTATATGATACTAATGGACATAAATAAGAATAAATGGTTATATAATTAATTTATTTTTATGGTATTAGGATGTTTTATTAGATAAAACATTAGTGATAATAGTTTAGATTATTACGACAATATTTTGATCATCACAAACCAGTTTTGTTGTATGAATTATTATTATGTATATATACAAGTTATAGAACATTACATGATACATAATACATATTTTATAATCTTTTTCAACCATAAAAATGTTTTCATGACCATCCTTGAAGGAGAAATTGAAGAACGAAGGTTCGTCATCCATGAGTGTTGTAAATCGGCATCTCCCGGACAATGATTTCATTTTTAAAATAAAAGAGAGAGAGATTAAGGAGATTGATGATGGATATTATATTATATAATACCATTATATATATGATACAGGAGTTATCATGATAATTTTGATAGAGGAGGTGAGGATAGTATAATAAAAAAAGAACATGAAAAGAAAATAAAAAGAAAAGGAAGTGGATTTTACCTCTTGAATACTCCTCCTTGAGAACCTCATTAAGGAAAGGGGTTTTGGTATTTTGGTAATACCAAGATCTCCTGGAAGTGAGAAGATACTAGGGAAGAGGATTTGGGTAGAAATTTTACAATTTTCAAGGCTTATAGGAGTGAAGGGAAGAGGGGGGTCAGGGTGTTTTTTATAGTGGTGGAGAGGGGTGATTTCTCAATATTTTATTCATTTTTTATTATTTTTCTCAAGACAAGCAATAATGTTGATTATTGTGGCAAAATATAGTAATAAGTTAGTGTGAGTTCAAACTAATGGTTCTTACTTCATCCTTACATCAACAATGACTAAAAAATTCTTGTATTTAACATTTATCGTAAATTATCATATTTTACTATTCACAAAGAATTCAAGTATTTTAGAAAAATACAAAAAAATAACCCTAACCATTTTTCTATGTCTATAATTCAAAAAGGAACTCTATTTTATGAAAATAATTTTATAAATATAATAATTTTAATTTTTAATTAAAATCATTATTTACTCGAAAAATACAGTTTTTAAAATTATAACTGATTTTATAACACCCTAAAAAATTAATTAAGGTCTGATTAGATTATCCTAAAATCATAGGACAAAAAAATATTAATGAATGAATATATTTTATGAAAATTAATTTTCTTTTAAATAAATTTATAATATAATTCCAATTAAATATACTTAATTATTAAATTTTAAATTATTCACTTGCTTATACCATTATATCATACTTTAATTTATAAGGTGCCTAAATTTTTATTTTACTTTCATGGGTGAGGTACTATTCATAAGGGTCATATTACTATTCATAATGGTAACATTACTATTCAAAAAGGTAAAGTTACTATTCACTAAAAATTAAGTTGATCCTATCAGACTCAAAATTTCATACTTATCGTAACCGTGTATGTCTATTTTTTGAAATTAAAATAAAAAAGTGGAAAAATTATGTTTTATGTCAAGGTTATAACTATCTTGTTTAAATAATTATAATAAAAAATTGTTTTTTCAAAAAGGCTCAGTGTTATCTGCATTACATTTTATGTTAAATTTATTTGTAAATACTTCAGGTGTTACACAAGATCTGACCAATCCACTTCCCAACACCCCTACCTTCCTCCTAGAAGCCTCCCCTTGGATAGAAAGTAATCCAAGGAAGACTTTTGGCACAAACCAAAAGAAGTTACCCAATTAAGAGGTAACTTCTTCTCTCAAGATCCTTTCTTTTATTTTCTTTCTCTACCACCTCAACTATATTAATTTCATGATTTTATAAGAACATCGATATCCTGAATATACTAGGATGTTTTATGATAATGGTTCGATCTACACATACACACACCTCCATCTAATGGGTAACAAACATACTGTTTACTTGTATGACTAACTATAACCTCACTAAATGGTGATTGTTCATTTTTCCTTTACCATCTCTCATAGTGGGAATTATGATAGAAACTCTATTTATATATGTAATATATTATATTTATTATTTATTTAATCTTTTTTATTCCTTTTACAATACATATCTTTTTACATTCCATTTGGTGTAAATATGATAATTTCGTTTGAGGAAGTGTGGATTACCGCCCCCTCAAAGCGATGTGATTCGTTCACACACTACATGGAATGTATTAAGGATTTGTTTAGTGAACTTATATGATATATATAACATTATAATTCCAATATAATGATATTATATACATATATAAATATATTTTATTTTATTTATTTATTTCAATATGATAATAAAAATGGAAACAAAGTTCCTGAGTATGTACGGGTTACCGTCTCCATGAACGGTGTATTTCATCACATAATTCTATATTATATAGATTATTATAATAAAAATATACTTAATATAAATGATATTTATATCATGTTTTACATTTTTGAATCCTGATATAAGTATAAGGACTGAATATATAAAAAATTAAGACACATGCAAAGAACAAAGCAGATATTACCCGAAGTGAAACCTTAACATCAGATTGTTAACAAGAGGGTAATATAAGGTCATAATCAAACCATATATTGTATTAGATATAATAATATGGTTCTATAAAATATTTATAAAATATTTATATTTATTATACAGGTGGTTTCAACAAGTATGGTGAGAGTCAAGACATAAGGTAAGGGAAATTTCATCTCACTTTTATTTTTGTGAGATAATGCCTTATTCACCAATCAATTATTTTGTGTGGAGTATGTACTACCCTTGAATTTATTATATGTATATTATAAATAAATTTATGGTTATTTACATATCCATTTTATGAAATTTCTTTCACAGGGTTTTAATTTTCAAATGTTACCAAATCTGTAAGATAGTTTGGTCTCCATTTGCCTTCTTTGAGACTCATGTTTTGTTATGCTCCTACATTATTTTTTGAGATGTATAAACTTCCATTTTAAATGTTATATCATGAATCTCATTATTTTAATTATATTTTATGCTTTATGTAATTTCTTTTTCTTAAATGGATAGTATGATCCCAATTTACTAAGTTGTAAGAGTTTATTGATACGATCTCATCATTTTTTCGAGATTATTAATTATTATTCTTACTTTGATTAAATATTGTGATCCATCTCTCAAGAAGGATCATGAGTTTCCTTATACTCTATCATTTCATGATATATTTATGTATCGGTTCCATTATTCCACTATTTGGTATATAATATAATTAAGAATGTGTTTTTAAGAAAGCCCGACTTTACACTCTCTTTGGTCAGAAATCAGTATTCCATAACAACCATGTTTTCTAAAAAGGGTTTCCAAGAATATTATACAATTATCCTATAATAATTAAAATACATTTTTTACCTTTTTTTCTTTTATCAATTTTTTCAAGGGAATCTTCTTATAGCTTTCCGAAGAAGGTATTTTTCTACACTTTTTACCATGAAAAAGGAATATTATTTTTACCCTATATGAAATGTATGGATTTACCTGCCATATTTTTTGTGAAGATTCCTTTGTATGTTTAAAAGGTTAATTTTTAAGAAAATGTTTTTAAAAGTATTTTCAAATAAATGGTTTTCAAAACATTTTCAATATTCTTTTATAATTTTCATGTAAAAAGGTTTTAAAATATTTTCAAGATTTATTTATAAGTTTTCAAAGTTACTTTCAAAGAAATTGTTTTCAAAATGTTATTAACCTATCTTTATAAGTTTTAAAAATATTTTCAAAGAAAAAAATTGAAATTGTTTGAATATTATTTTATAAATTTTCAAGAAAATATTTTCAAAATGTTTTCAAGCTTCTTTTATAGGGGTTTAAGAAAAAGGTTTTCAAAATTATTTCAAATATTATTTATAAGTTTTCAATGTATTTTCATAGAAAATTATTTTCAAATGGTTTTATTTATTAAAAATACTTTTTCAAATAATAAAGGATATTTTACTAAAGAAATATTTCTGAAAGATATTTTAAAAATTATTTTCCATCTAAGATGATATTCGTTGATGTTACTCATGTCTTTATAGGAAATTATCTTAAGGTTCCATTGATATTATTTCTCTGAATGGGTTATTCTTAATGTTATAGTCTTTATAAAACTCGTTTCTCTTTCACGGGTTATATGTTTATAAAATTTGTCTCCCTTCCACGGGTTATATGTTTATGAGATCTATTTCTCTTTTATGGGTTATGCTTCTAATGAAATGATTATAAAACCTCAATCTTTCTCCATAGGTTGTTATATGTTTACATGTTTATGATATACATTTCATTTCATGGGTTAAGATATGATTGTTAATGATTTTTTGGCACATGTATGTATGATTTAATTATGAGATGGGTATGACCTATATATACCTCCAATACTTTGGGTAAATATTTATATCTCATGAAATATAATAAGTTGGTTTTGGGGGTGAAACTTTACTACTAAGATGGACATGGGAGTGAACCATGAATTCCTAGATGGTTTAAGGAGTGAACTCATGATACTAAGATGTCCATGGGAGTGAACCATGACAACCAAGATTATATGTGGAGTGAAATCAGACTACTAATATGGTATTGGAAATGATTCCTTGGTTAATATGGAAATAATATTATATACTTATATTTTTACCATAATTCCATGTTTTATTCCTATATTATGTTTTCAGGGGTTATGTTATTTTTTTTATGATTCATGAATTATTAACTTTCAAGTTTTATGACATGATTCATGTATATGATCTTTGATATGCAGGGTATGATATTATATTTTGGTTATCATGTTCTCATACCCTTATAATCATGATTATGCTTACATATATCCATTGTTTACCCTTATTGAGCATTCGAGCTCACCCCTTTTTATGTTTCCTTCCCCTAGGTTATTAAGATATGTATTATGTTTGATGTATTTAAGAAGGGTGCTAGTCAAGAAGAACCTAGTGGGAGATGATGTAGCTCACTTATATACAAGTGTTTATGTTTCCATGTTTCCAAAGGCACTAGACTAGTACTATCATTGGGAATCTTTTTATATGATGTTTTAATTATTCATCAAAATTTACATAATGTTAATGTATGAAAAGTGAGGGTCACTATAGTTACATTCTATCTCACTTAAATAAATTTCATCATCATAATTTAATATTTAACTCAGCAATCAAGGGTTAGACATTTTAAAATACCATTGTTGGAAACCCACATTGTAAAACATGTCAATAAAACATCCTAATTATAAGAGAGAAAGGTAAGTAAAAATTACATATGGAATAACACATTACTAGGTTTACAAACAAAAGAACTTTAGTGGGAAGTGAAGATATTGACATGAAAAAAAACATAAATAATTATAGAGATTAATAGAGATCATTTTTCACAAGGACATGAATGATCATGATAAATTAAAGAACCACAAAAACATAAATATGTGATGAGTGAAAATTCTATCGGTTTATCATATATGAAGGTAATAATATCACATTTTTGTTTGAAGATACTTTTCATAAAGTTGAGTGATTATTTTACTATTTTGATAGAGAACACCAGAAAATATACTTACAATTTCATCCTTTGGTTATTTTTAGATTTATTTACACTTCATTTATTACTCTTATAAATTAGTATCCAAGATGGATATTTTTATGGATGAAGCACTAAAATTTAATTTTAATAGATCATAAGATATATAAAAGAGAAATATGATATTCCTCCTGTATTTACTAAAACCAAAATGGTTGAAAAAAATTATCCAATATAATACATTAATCTCTAATACCAAAATAGTAACTCCTAAAATCCAACTTAATCTATTTCATAAGTGGTTAACCATAAGACTTGTGCAAAATATGTTTGACCAAATTCAAAGTCTAAAAGTTTAGAAGGAAGGACACAAAATCAAAATTATATTCCCCAGATAATATAAATTGTCTCTTAATGTCACATTCCAAATATTTTAATAACTTTATCACTATAAAAACTCAATGAAAAAAATGAATGCTTCCAAAAATAAAATCTTAGGTTGTTGAATATATTCCATAAATCTAAAAATGTAGTATACTCTAGTAAAGATAACATAAACCATCAAATCACTATCCAATTTCAAGGTCACTAATACTACCCCTTAAACATATCTTTATCATTATCATCTAAACATAGAGCACATATTAAGGTTTATCTTCCCTCAATCATGCGTTTTACAAAAAGATCAATTTTCCACTAAATCACTTTTCTTGGTACCATTCAACATGTGTCTTTAAATCCTTATAGAAAAACCACTATAGTAAAATCGTTATACGTTTTAAGAATATCATTGATAAAATAATTCTAAAATATAATTATTAAAATTAAATAAACAATAACTATAATAATTATACTTCAATTATATTAATTAAATAATATTGGCCTTGATCCTTTATCTTCTTTTGAGGTATATTCCATTAACACTTGGGGAATTAATTTTCATAGTGCCCCATATCCTTATAGTTGAAGCATCGAACATTGATAAATTCTTTATTTATCTTTTGATCATAAGAATAGTGTATTTTCTCTCTAAACTTGTTTCAAACTCCCATTCCTTCATGAAAATGTCAGGGTATTTATTTCCATAATTATCACATGGGGGAAAATAATTTTTTCCCTTCCTCCCTTTATTTATTTTTTTGATCTACCATTTACCTATTCTATTTCTTCCCTTTGAATCCATAGGAATTAAAAAATTATTTATCTATCAAAAAAGCACATGATACCGTGTACTTGTGTGATGAGAAGGTTTTAGCAAACAGTTCCCTTCAAATAATTATCTTTAACCCATCAAAGAAAAGATCAATATTTCTTTTTGGATTACGTACGTAGTCTGTGGCATACCTTTCAAACCTTGTAAAGTTTTATTCATATTTAGAAACATTTTAATTTTCCTTTTTTCTTAGACTCATGATTTTATTCTCCATTTACAATTTTTTCTAATGAGGAAAATACTTTTCCAAGAGGAGTACATTAAAATTCTTTCATTACATGATTTTTATTTCCTCCTCATTATTAGTGTTTTGAATTAGTGAACACCATTGATCTATGTATTATAAGAGATGATAAACTTTTATACAACCTTCTCTCTTTTATTACTTACCAAAGTGAGAAATATATTCACTAATGAACTTATCCATTTCTTATATACAAATGGATTTTTAGTCAAATTTAATGATGGAGGTTAAGATGCATGAATCATTATAACATTGTTTTCCCATGTTTTGGATCAGCATGCTGCTCTATATAAGAAAAAATATTTCTCATAACCTGTGTCAGCTGCCCCAATATGGTTATAATTTGATCAGTTCCAATTGTATCTCTAACTCCAACTTCATTATCTTATATAGGAGGGGAATTAATAGATAGAGTATATGCATTGATATAGTTCCAATTTTTTATTCTAGGTTCTATTTGTAAATAATGGAATACACTAGATTAGATCAAAACATTATGAACCATAATGTATAATCTAAAAAAATAGCGAGACACTTAGAATAAATTAAAAAATTTATGCATGGATAATCTCATAATCATAAACATGGTTTCTTTGGGAAAATTTTCAAATAATAAACCATTTTCAAATCCTTCATAATTTTTTATAAAGAAAAATTCAATTAACTAAATAATATCCCCCAAGAGTGTCAAAACAGATGCGTAGTAAGGCCCATTTTTGTGTACTAGGTAATGCTCGAGTTAAGCATGGTATTCCATTTTCAGATTTATTACCCCTGTGTACATTTGTGCTAGAACCATGTCCACTTTTAGTATACAGACATGGATGCATTTTTAGGTAAACCACATAATCTTTAATTTATCAAAACATTATAATATACTTAGAATTATCCTTAAAGTCAGTCATAGGGTTATATTCCATAATCTATGTTTTCCTAATTCTAGTTAACAAGGTTTTTATACTAAAATTTATCTGATACAAACTGTAAATACCTTGACCTTAGTATCCTAGAGTTAGTGGTTACTTTATTACATTAACATTAGATATAAGCACTTGCATCCCAAAGGACTGAATAGTTTAGTAGTCTTGGAAAACTGGATACATACTTGAAAATCCACATTAAATTCTAAACCATAAAACTCAATTTTTTTTTTCTTTTATAACACCATTATTCCCCTTATAATATCCCTACATATCAATCATAAAAAAATTCCTGGTATCCCAGGGAAAATAAAACATAAGAAATGGGTGAGCTCAGATACTTAGTAAGGTTATATGTATAATGGAAGTTATGGGGAATAAATAAGTACAATAAATATAGTAAGTTAAATAAATGAAACACATTCTATTTAAAAGATTACTTGAGAACGATATGTCAGGAAAAAATAATGGTGAAATAAATCCATATAAATAATGACAAGAGCTTGAAACTTGACCATGGATATTCTAACTAATTGAATAATCACATGGAAATCAATAACTAATATCATAATGAGGAAATGAATAATTACATATATCATAAATATACTTTCAATACCTTTCAGTAGCTATTTTAAAATTATATTTTAAAACCAATAATCAATATATTCATTCATATTTAAAAACAAATATATTAATTTACAAAATCAATAAACATAATCATAAATCATCGGAAGTAATGTGGAGAATAATAATAAAATTATACATCCCTAGTAAAAGTAATCATAAACAATCTAGAGAAATAATTAGGATGGTATCATTATAATATATCACCAGTGGATCATAATTAGAAATAAGTGTTATTTTCATTAATGAATAGAAATACCAGAAAAAGTTCCTTAAAAAAATTCATGAGGAAAATAACCTTTTCACATTTGAAAACTAAAATTTCACAAAAAAATTAAAATAAATGAATTTGAATATAAAATTTTAAAATAATATTTAAAACATAAATTGTTCATGATGGTGGTAAATTATGAAAATTCTGTATAATTAAAAAAAAATTCCTTTCACATTATTGTAAAAAGGGTGAAAAGTACCTTGTTCAGAAAATGATAAGAAGATTCCTTTCAAAAAAATTGTAAAAACTCAAACATGGATAAAAATTTCATTAATAAATTATTTTAAATAATGTTAAAAACATTTCATAAAACATTTCTTGAAAACATGGATATTGAATAAAATGGGTATTGAAGAAAAAGGTTTTTTGAATGAAGAGAGAAATAAAATATATTTTTCTTAAAAAATTATCAATCACTTTAAGTACCAAAGAGAGGGAAAATGGTACTATTTCTTGAAAAGTTAATGAGTAAATAGATGAGAGGAAAATATTTTGGGTTTAATATATTAAATATAAAATAATTCCCCCAATGGAGACTTAAACATAAACAATCCTGAATAGTGATGAGATTGTGAAATAAACTCTCACCACTTCGATAATTTTTTGAATTGTAATCCACATAAAAGAAATAACTTCAAATAATACATTAAATACCATGAAAATAAATAGATCCATTATATAATATATCAAAGGGTCATTATATTCAACACAAAAAAGAAATAAGTGGTGAATATGGTTTATGTCTCACGCAAGTAAAAGTGAGATGAGAAACCATTACCTCAGGTTCAACATCCTTAATATGTGTCCAAACATCCTATTTAATAAATATCAGTTTATTATAAATCTATTATAAATCTATAATCATATATCTCAAACCATATATGATTTATCTATAGTCTTTTATCACCCGTTTATTAACAATTCTTTGTTAAAATCATTGTTTCGTGTGATAATTGCTTCATTTTTCATAAAAGTTTTGGTTTAGTAAATTTGGTCCTTTTACTTTGATCATGGTTACATAATCTCAAAAAATGTTAACCAAGATTTAAATATCATATATATTTATTTAGATTAATCTATAAAAGTTAGAGATAGAAAATAAAATACACTGTTCATAGAGACAGTAGGGCGTACCTACGAATGAATGTTGTTTCCATTTTTTAGAAGGATGAAAAAAAAGGAAGGTAAATAATATATAACATTTATAGTCATTATTATGAAATTAAATTTATCCTTATTACCTTCCATGTAAATTGTTAGTAAAAAATGATTCACATCCCTTCGCTAGGTGGTAGTTTGTTGTACACAAGAGCGTTGTTATCGTGTCCCCCACAGAATGGAAAGTAAGAAGGTATATGTAATATCATAATTATAGAGGTATAATAATTTTAAAATTATCATATTTATATATCAAATCCATAATTCTATCCAACCGTGAGAGGTGTTTATGGAAAATGAGTTACATTGGTTCACGAGGCGGTAGTCCACCGTACACCCAATCGACTATTTTGTTTTCCATTTGATGGAAGTGAAGATGGGTATAGTTAATTCCATTGAAATAATAAAATCTATGTATATAGTAGATAATGGTTTTATTATATTATCATGGTTGAATAATATTTGAAGGATTTGGAAGGAGAAATAAAATGAATACGTACATTAAGAATTTTACCTCTTCTTCGGAGAACCCCTTTAGGTTTATACCTAAATACTTTATAGGTTGGATCTTTGATAAAACAAAGGAATATAGGATGTGGGGAGGGAAGTTATAAATATATTTGGGATGTTATTTTCTGATCCAAAGGGTTTTTTAAGTTTTAAGAGAATATGAGAGAGGGTGGCTTTTATAAGCAGGGGAAGAGGACACACATGGATTTTTTGAAAAGAATAAAGCGTACCTAAGTTTTTCACATGAAAAAAGGATAAAAATGGGTAATTCCAGAACATTATAGGTTATAAGGTTGAAAAAAAATCATTAAATGGGTTTTGAAAAATTTTCTAGGTCATTTTAACCTTTATCCTTTTAGTTTAACATCTCGGTAAGCCTATTTTAACCTTAACCATTGTAATCAAATTTTACTGTTTTCACTAATCATTATGGTAACAAATAAAAATAAAATTATTAGATAATACTAATTATTATTATTAAAAATATGTAATCAAATTTTCTAAATTCTTTTCACATAATTCAAAAATTTTAATTTAAAATTAAACCCACAACCACGATGAAGAAACTATTTTTTTAAGAAGAACTTTCAAAAAATTTAAAAGTTTTTATATCAGAATTCAATATGAAATTGATTCCAATTAAATAAATTAATTTAATTTTAATATAATTAAACTAATTTTACTTTAAAATAAAATTTAAAATAAAATTTATCTTTGTAAATAATTTAAACGAAAATTCATTTTTTAATAAAAATCATTATTTTCACTATTCATCAAAAAAATATTATTTTTAAAGAATTATAAAAAATTTACCCGAAGATAATTTTGACATGTAGATTTAAAAAATTAAATTTATTTTTTAAAATAAATTTTCTAAAATTGGTAAAAACTAATATTAAATTATGTGTGCAAAGTGAGACTAAACTGCCTTCTAGAAAAATACAGTTTTTTTCAGAAAACATTTATTTTTATTTTAAAGGATTCTTATTTTATTTATAATAATTAGATAACCATTGAATTTATTTTATATATGTTTAAACTGTATAATTTTCATAATTTAGTTAGTTCTATTCACACCATCCAACTTAACATCTAGGTTATAATGGACATGTTTAAATAATAATATTTTAATAGAGTATCGTGTTTTATTTAAACCCAACATTTCATGCATCACAAACTATCAAAGTGTTAGAATTTATTTAAAAAGAAATATATTTTAAAGTATCATGTTTTCACATTCTATTATTTTCTTTGTGTTCATGTCATATATGCTATCAAACATGATGTTCCTATTTTAAAGTCTTAGGGTATTACAAGCTTGGAATCTATTATATGAAAATAAATTCATATCCTAATGATTATTTTATATATTAGGGAGAAGTTTAAAATAGAGAATATTGAAATTATCTCAAACTTATAGATGGATTTCAACAAACAATGTTGCGGGTCTGAATCAATATAATGAAACTAAAAGAAAAAATGAAATCTACTATGAAGATTTTGTTTTACTTTTTTTAAAACTGTGTTTGTAAATGTTATTTATATCATATAAAACCAATGAGCATATGAAGTTGAACGCCTTGGATAAAGACAATGATGGGTTTATGTGATATACAATATTTTAAAAATCATGTAATACATTTGATTCATTACATGAAAATTTCTCTCATGATCCTAAAAATGTGTGATTAATATTAGAAATTAATGGGTCCAATACTTTTAGGAATTTAAGTCGAAATTATAACATATGGGAAATTTTTTTGATTCCATATAATATTCTTCCCTAGATGTACATAAAACATATTTTATTAATCATATAAATGATTATCCCTAGATTGAAAATTCTTAGAACTGACAATGATTTCGACCTTCTTCCTCTTATCCTAGAGTTGTAAGAATTATGGTATCACTATTGGAAAAGAAGCCTATACCAACAGTTTTGGGTGGTCATTGGATTGTTTGTCATTAGTGTAGACCTATAACAATGGTTTTGGGAAAATGTTGATATAGGTGGGCTATAACAATGATTTCCAAACCATTTTTATAGATAATATGAAATTCCTATACCAACGGTTTTGAAAACCATTGGTATAGGTAATTCAAAAAATAAACCTTGACTCGTTTGAATCCCCAGACCTTCGATTTATATCTCAATGACCTAACTACTAAGATACAATGTTTTTTTGAAACATAATATGATAAATATGTATATTTATATTTATAAGTAATTTAATTTTTGATGTATTCAATGTTATTTGATAAAATAATTCATTAAAGATCAAAATACCTATACCAACAGATTGGAAAACCGTTGGCATAGGTATTTTGAATTTTGGGACCTATACAAATGGTTTTGGACAAACCATTGGTATATCCATCACTTATACTAATAATTTTGTAAAAACCATTAGTATAAGTTCATTTTATTTAAGCTACACTAATGGGTTTTCAAAAATCATTGGTATAAGCTCATTTTATGGTACCTATACCAACGGTTTTTCCAAAACCGCCAGTATAGGTCTAGTTTCTAGTAATGTATGATGATGTGGAAACATGTGGACCTTCTACAGTGATTTTTTTTGAATGCATGTTTTCCTAATATGGATGATTATTTAATTTATTGAAATAGAAAATTTTTCTACTTAGAGCACTCAAACTAGTTTGGATTGTCCAATTTTTATTTATAATTTTCAATCTCATCAACTACCTTATAGTATAAAATAGTATTACATGTGACATCATTGATTTCTTGACACATATAATATATTTATGATTAATAAGGAATGATTAAATGGGAAAATAAATTTTAGGTCTCCATAAAAATTATTATCCAGATCATAAATATTATTACAATTGCTAGATATTGAAATAGAGTTATAAAATATTTTCTATTAAATTTTGGTTGGGAAAGAGTAGGTACACCATCTTATGTAATTAGAACACAAAAATGGAAGTAAAAGAGTATATATTTTTTGAAATTCTTTATTGTAAATTTCATTTGATATCTAAAAATATTTATGTCATGCACATTAAGAAGAATGTATTTGGAAATGCGCTCATTTTAATTTTCAAAATATAAATTAAAATATAAATATCATATAAATTCTCCTAAAGACTTAGAATTAATAAATATTAAGAAATATATATAGTAAAAATAAGAATTGTAAGTATCCTAGAGTAATTTTCATATTGAAAAATAAAGGAATAAATTTTTTCCTTTAAATATTAATGAATTTTAAAGTACCTGGTGGATATTTAAGTAACATCTCTTAATGCGGTGACTTAAAAAATCATATGTCATATGGATTTAAAATTTATGACTCAAAAATATTTGTGGAGAAACTACTACATTTGGTAACATGTAATTTTATAACAGATAGGATAACTACAGATATAATTGACTTTTTCACATTTTTTATACAACCTTTTGAGAAATCCTTGAACCCAATTGAGTTTTTAAAAAAAAATAAAGGATTATAATGATTCTTATCATTTATAGATGATATTTCCCTTATCATTTTTACTATGATGATTCATTTGATTATGAATCTGGTAGAGGAAGTGAAATTTTAAGGACCAGTACATTACTGATGGATGTATCCTATAGAAGGCTATATTTTTATTTTCTTATCTTTTATGATTTAAAATATTCTTAATAATAATTAAAATGTTTTTCATGTTAATTTTTTAGAATTATTTAAAAGGTTCACAATTCATTTTAAGACTTTTGTGAAAGATAATGGTCATACAAAAGGATCTATTGTTATTTATCACGTTTTAGAAGAGTGTTTAATTTTTTTAGGGGTCTTTGGGTTTGATGAATTCCACAAATTTTATAGGTTAATATGACATGTTAGGGTTTATTAGATAATTTTTTTATAATTGATAAGGTTGTTATTACTTTCAAAAAAAAAAAATCAAATTGCGTCAAAATTGACATAAATTAATTTTTTTAAAAAAATACTATATTATTGGTTGATATAATATTCCTAAAAATATAAGGTTCTGCTAAATGGATTAAGGAATATCATATATGTCATTAATGAACCACTTAAGGTTATCTTGGAAGTTTAGAGTAAGTTTATTAACCATATAGTGTAAGAATACAAGAAGACACGTTAAAAGTTAAACTATTTAACTAAGAGTTAAATCTAAAAGATAAGGTTAAAATGGTTACCTAAACTTGTCTAAAACCTATTGTTTGAGAGTATTTATACCCATAACCACCTAAGGTTAGAAATAAATTCATTTGGATCCATTATAAACCGAATATGACTGTATAATAAATTAATATTTTAGTCTTTTCCTAAAGTGAACCTCACCACTCTTATAAAAGGGAACTTCCCCTTCTCTCAAAATCACACCACCAAAGCCATTTGGATCAGCCAACCCCTACCCAAATATCCTCTCAATTTCCCTCAAATCAACCTATAGTCCTTAATTTGATCATAAATCCAACATAAGGATCCGTTTTTATCAACTCAAAAGGAAACACCCGAAGAAGAGGTAATAATTTCACCACCCTCTTTCAAGTTATTTTCTTCTTCAAATTCCTCTTTCTTTTTTGTTTCCATACCAAAATAATAAATCTAGTACCTTATACATAATTTTATGTTATTATAAATATGTTACAACCATATTAATTATTCTATCCATCCTATAAATGACAAATTCACCATACGTGCGTATGTACGGCTTACCGTCTCCACGTCATGGTGTAGTTTGTTATTCAAACACTTAATTATTTGGATGGGTATAATAATGAGTATAACTAATGTAAATAATAAATATAACATATTAATGATTCTTTATATATGATATGTTATCCAATTACATACGATTTCACCATCAATATAATGATATTGTCACTTGTGCGTACGTACGGATTACCGTCTCCACGACGCGATGAGATTCATTTCCACATTCACTATTCAATGATGATTATAAAAATATATATATTATTAATAAGTATGTAATATATGACATAATAATGCTACTGAATATATATATATATA
Source organism: Viscum album (assembly GCA_963277665.1). Lineage (NCBI taxonomy): Eukaryota > Viridiplantae > Streptophyta > Magnoliopsida > Santalales > Viscaceae > Viscum > Viscum album. The sequence goes on along the minus strand of OY728135.1, from coordinate 644,868,508 downwards.
TATATATGCAATTACATATATCTTATTCACTTACTTCCATTCAATACGATATGAAAACAGAAACATCGTTTATGCGTACGTACGACCTACCGTCTCCATAAACGGTGTTTTACATTTCATATATCTATCTACTATACATATTTATATTCTAAATATATATGATATATAAATCATGTTTTATATTCTGGAAGTATTTAAATCATGATCTAAATGATACGATCAAGAATAACAAGTTAAAACACGTATGATAAAGAAAGCGATTATTACCCAAAATGTTAATTTAACATGGAAATAATTATTAAATGGGCAGTATAATGTCATAAATGAATCATGTATGATATAATAAATATTAATATGGTTCTTCTATAATTTAATAACATACTATGGTCATTATAAAGAAGGTTAAACATACCCTCGACCAAAGGAAAGTGCAAGGTAAGGGTTAATTCCTCAATCTCATCCGAGATTGTTTATATGTATGTATTTAGTGGGATATATTTATCATCCATATCCATGTTTCATAAAAATGTTTTAAAAATAAATATTTTAAGGTTTTATGGTAGGTAATATTTAACTATATCATCATTTTAAATGTTTTGAAGATTTATTTTTCTAAACCTATTTAATTAATGTTCATGTTTTAAAAATGATTTTAAGGATTTATTGGTATGGACATAAATATTTTAAATTATTAATTCATTTCATAAGTTTCAAAGTGGTATGGGACACTTTGATTCAAAAATATCTTTTAAATGACTTACTTTATAAATTGTGATACTTTTAAACGATTTCATGAAATGGGGTATCTCTCTCAAAGCATTTTACTGATCATTTTCAACTATGTCAACATCCTTTACTAGATATTATTCTTGATTGAGGTTAATTTATCATGATACAAATCTTCCATATTGTATTGAAGGTTTTGTGATGTGTTTAACTATGGATGTGTTATTTTATACCATTCATGGTTTATGGATAAATTATTGACATTTCGTATGCTAGTTTTAATATGAATGTTTATGTTATGTTTAAACCTTTTCATATGAAGAATGAATTGGACTTATTAAGTGAAGGGTAGAGCCCACTGTAGCTCCTCGATACATCATTAGGTCTCATGAGAGTCTTTCCACAAGGCCTTGATAAAATCTTATTTGTAGTCTTGGCATAAGGCCTTGACTATGTGGTTATGAAGTCTGGCATTATGCATTCCATCATTATGAAATTGGCTATTGATATTGCATGTGATTATTCGACTAGTGGAATATCCATGTGAATAAGTAAATTGAATTATTTGATCTATCATTTCCATATTATACTGAAGTTTATGTTTAAAAGTCTTATGTTTTAGTATTATACATTTCCTTAAATGTTTATTCTTATTTACTAAAGTTTATGCTATTTTGTTATCATTACTGAGCATCTGAGCTCACCCCTTTCTATGTTTTATTTCTCCTAGGATGCGAAGAAGTATATTATAACTGACCTACAGGGATAGTATATGGGATATAAATGTGGTTAATTAAGACAATTTTCTTGTTGTATTTCATTTTATAATGTAATGTAAATCTTATGAATGTATCTAGTACTTCCAAGGCTACTAAACTGATCGGTCTTTCAGGATTTGATCCTTTTTGGTCATGCCAATGTTATGTTATAATGCACTGACTCTAGGTAACTGGCATCGGGGTGTTACAAAATACATAATTCAAACACAAAATTTACATGAAAAAATACATGAAATTAACGACACATCAAATTCTCCCACACTTAAAATATTTTTTGTCCTCAAGAAATCACGTAGTCACATTCAATGGTAGAAAATGAATATGAAAATGAAAAAGATAAAATGCCACCAATAATTGATTTTCAAATTTATTTTCCCTCAAGGATTATCTCAAGTAGTAAATATGAATTCCCCATAAAATTTAATTTCTTCTATGAAAAATTAGTCATTGTTTTACAAAAATGATTTAAATTGAAAATTTTAAAGAGAATTAAACAAAATAAATTTGCATCCCACTGAAAGTCCAAACTTTTCTTTACCTCTGAGTGAATATACTCACATAATTTAATAGTACATAATAACTAAACACACATTTGGATGAGGTGGAATGAAAATTTATTATTGGAATAAATAAATCATCTAGTTGCTTAAAGAATAAAGAATAAAAGAGGATAAAATAATGAGTTCAACCTAAATTAGGATTTTCATTTCATAATCCTTTTGGATGCATATATTATGAGTTAAATTCAAATTAAAAAGTTCAAATTAAATAATAATCATATGAAATTATCCCAATATTTTACCAAAATCCATTTTTTCAAGAGGTTAAAAAACTGATTTACTCAATTAAATCCAAGATATATTAAATATTAACCTCCTCAAAGCAGTTTCACAACTCTCAAAATTGAGAAAAAATTTCGCAAAGTGGAAATTCCTAAATAAAGCTTAAAAACTAAAAATTCCAAAAAAAATTAAGGGTTTTTTATGGGCTCACATTAAATCACATATTATCACATTAAAACCCTATCTCCACATCTTAAAGCTAAAAAATGTCCCCATTGTTAAATGTAAAAGTTATAGGAATCAATTTGATAGTGTAGATTTAAAAAGATATTCAATCTAGTAGTGAATGAGTCATGTTTGAGGGTTGTGAGATAAGTCAAAAATTATTTTTCCACACAAATGAAAACTTCACCACATGAAAAAGAAAACCTACTAGTTACTACTTAAAAATTCAAGCACACTAATAGAGAATTTTTAGATAAGTTGTATGATACACTTTAAATTTAAGAAGGGTGGTCAATAAGGCACCAAGAAGATCATGTGAGGCACAAATTTAGCTTTCAAAGTCTTTAAAATAGAAGCAATGACTAGTATATTTTACATGGTTAATTAAGAATGTAAAAAAACTTAAATATGAACTATATAATCATTTAGGGATTCTATTTGTAGCTCGTTTTGCTACGATCACCGCCCCTACTTCCCAGAGGTGTATGCGGTACCTACGAATGTCTCACGGGAAGACGATGGTCTTTCCCTAGAGTTTTTGATGTTGGCCTTTGTAGAAGAAAAAGTGTGCCTGAAATGGACTATTGTGGATCATTTTTGGCACTTTGAGACCCTCCCTAGTGGCGTTTCAACATCTTGTTCTTTCCTAGGGCCTTCTTTATCCAGTTCAAATTTCGGCTTTCCATAGGAGCTCTTTCTACCTGATCTTATCTTTAGAAGAGGAATTACTGCAAGTTTGGTGTAAGACCCCTAGAGTATTTGGGAGATGGTGATTCATCCTCTCTCAATAGTCTATGGATGCTCGTAAGGGTAAAGAGGATCCCCTTATGGAGGTTTGGGTCCACCTCCCGTGGCTTCCTCTCCCCTTCCAGAATAGAGGGTTCCTTAAGAAAATCAGATATTCTCTTGGAAGCTTTTTGTGCTATGATGTTAGGACTTGAAGCGGGGGTGATGTAGCGGTGGCTCGTATCTGTGTGGAATGGGACACCTCTCTTCCCCCTCGTTCCAAAATCTTTCTTCGTGTACAGGACGATCTCATATGGAACCAGGAGATTCTTTTCCCAGTTTTCCCCCAGTTCTGCTCTCACTACCTCTTGTAGGGGCACTCTCTCCAGGTATGTCACAGAGGGAAGCAAGGACAGGGGAGTCATCCTCCCAAGGATGTTTACTCCAGAGGTAGACGACCGTTCTATCCTCTTCATCCCTATTCTGAGGTTGGGACATGGGAAGGCCCAAATGCTGTTGAGTTTTCAAAGTAGGATCTCCTCTCCTAGGCTTCGGGCTCAACTCTGTCTTCTGTGCAGTCTCTCAAAACAATCTTAGAGTTATGCCAGGAAATTGTTCCTTTCGTTCCCAGAGGAGTGTCTCCTATCCATAATGGTATGTACTTGCACCCTCTTATTTCTCAACTTTGGAGGGACGGGGCTAGGCAGGTGTGCTTGTTTGGGATTAGGCCTTTTTCATCAGTTACTATGGCTCTAATTCCTTCTTCTAGTGTTGCAACGGAGGTATCTCATGATGTCTTGGGCATACCCTTGGAAATGTATTGTTCTAACTATATTAAGCAGTTTGTGCTAGCACTCCCAGGGTCCAGCCAGGAGTTGCAGGTTATTCTCCAGACCACCTTCCATACGGAGACAAGGGTGCCAGACTCGATGATCATCAAGGAGTCATCCATAGATGGATGTGTTGACCCCAGTTTCTCACTTGGTAGTGGGAGGATCTCTCAAGAGGGAGTGCACACTCTCTCCCAAGAAAGGGAATGCAAGGAGGGATCATCCTTCTACTTCAAGCTGACTACTTGCTCAGGGGCCAACACTAGATCACTATCCTTCCAATGAATCCTACACTTATCTGGAACACCCGTGGACTTGGAGCCTAAGTTAAGTCCAACTTTCTATCCCTGTTTATCAGGAAACACAAGGCTGATGTTGTGGATATCATCGAACCAAAGTAGAACTCAATCAAAATTTTGGAGTTCATGTGGAAGATTAAGATGCATGGATCTTTGCATGCTGACCCGATCAATTTACATATCTGGATCTTTTGGAACAATAATATATATGTGGAGCTTTTCCAAGAGGGTGACCAATTAATCACTACAAAAGTGAGTAAAGGTGATGACATCTACTTCATGACCTTTGTGTATGGGAGATGTGATCATCTTCAATGAAAAACACTCTAGAGTGACCTCAATTGTTTTTCTCTTAGTAATCACCCATGGTTTGTTGGTGGGGACTTTAATATCATTTCCAATATAGAGGAAAAGAAGGGTCAAGGACCTTTTTAGAGGACTACTAGAAGATATTTTTCTCAATTCATGGCCAGGAGGGGTCTCATTGATCTAGGCTTCTCAGGTGATTTCTTTACATGGTGCAATAATCAGAGGGGCCATCATTGATCATGGAGTAGGTTGGAATGATGTCTAGACAAAATGGATACGGTCTCCAAGTTCTCTAACTCAAATGTGAGTCACCTATTTCATGGCATCTCTGATCATTCCCCCCTGTTGGTGTCGATTTCCTCCACGCAGGAGCTTCAGGGAAGATTTCACTTCCTCCATTAGTGGGTCAGTAAACCGGGATACCAGGACCTGGTTCGTGTCATTTGGAATTCTACAAGATAGGGTGATATGTGGACCTCTATATGTGATAATCTTATTCTCCTTAAATCTAGTATCCATATGTGGGTGAAAGACATCCCAAGGGTTGATAGCGAGATTAACATTGCCATGCAGGAGGTGGAGAGTCTCGAAATGCGTCTGGAAGAGGGGTGGGATGACCAAATTTTTAAATATATTTCTAACAGAAAGGAGGATCTATTTGCTTTGATACTTTCTTAGGAGAAATCGGCCAGGGAGGCTTCGAGGATCAAATGGATTCGGGAGGGTGACAAAAATACTGGCTTTTTTCATGCATGTATTAAAGAGAGGAAGATACCTATCAAACCAAACATCCTTTTGGATGACGGTTCTGACATAGATGATAGGGATATCATGGGTGGTATGGACCTATCCTATTTCAAATATTTGATGGCTAGGCCCAATAGCCGTATGACCAATGGTTATGCAGGAAATGATACTAGTATTTTTGAGGTGATCTCCAAATGCGTCTCAGACAAGGATAATGAGGATCTAAGTTCTTCCCCAAATAAAAAGAAGATTAACAAAGATATGTTGAACCTCCATTTGGATAGTGCCTCGGGACCAGATGGGTTCCTGGGATCTTTCTACAGAGCATCATGGCATGTGGTGAAGGAGGATCTAATTTCGTCCATTCAGGATTTCTTTAGGGGAGGTAGTTTGTCACGGATTGCTTGTGCCACCACTATGATTCTGATCCCTAAAATAGAAACCCCTCTTCCATAAAGCATTACAGGCCAGTGTCCATGTGTAACTTTCCTTAAAAAGTCCTTGCAAGTGTTATTAATGTCAGTCTCTCCATGAATCTTCCAAAGTGGATCTCCATGGAACATCATGGATTTGTGAGGGGTAGATCTATTCAAGGTGATATTTCCCTGGCATAAGAAATGATTAGAGAAATAAACCTAAACACTTGAGGTTCTAACATGACTATCAAAATTGACATGAATAAAGAATATGATCAGGTGGAGTGGGGTTTTATCATCAAGGTGATGTAAGGTATGGGTTTCTCCTCCTAGAATATTGGCCTTGTTTTCAAATATTTTAGCTCACCGTGGATGACGGTATCTTTCCTGGGGAATTCCTTTGGTTTCTTCAAATCCACTTGTGGCCTTAGATAGGGTGGCCCATTGTCCCCCATCATTTTCATCTTAACTCAATAGGTTCTTATCTGGATCATTCAAATTATCATTAATAATGGTGAGATTCTGGCTTATCGAAAGAGCATGAGGGCCATGGAAATTTCCCACTTAATGTTTGCGGATGAAACTGTTATTTTTATCAATGGGGGGGGGGGAAATTCATTCGAGTCCTGAACCAAAATTTGTACGTTTACTACCACTGGTGTAGATATATTTTTAACAAAGAAAAGAGTCTATTCTTTATCCCAAACTCCTTCTCCCCCAGAAGAATTACTGATGTTTAGGCCACCCTTAATATGCAAAGAGGGTATTTTCCCATGATCTACCTTGGGGATCCTATATTTCATAGACGACTGAGGATCTGTGATTTTGATTTTCTCTCCACCAAAATTGTTTATTTCACCCATAATTGGAAGAACAAGTTCTTTCCCTTTGGGGGCCACATCGCTCTTATCAACAGTGTGCTGTTGGATACTCCTATCCATTCCCTCTCTGCTGTCAAGGTACCGAAAGGTGTTATATCCAATATTGATAACTTACTGGATACTTTCATCTGGGACCCCCTCGCGGAGGGGAAAAGGCACTGAGCTTCATGGGATAAGGTGGTGAGGCTGGTGAAGAATGGTGGCATTAATGTGTGAAGCTTGGTTGACACTCTTGGATGCATTCACGCAAGGATGGCTTGGGAAGTTCTAGAATAGAGCATGCTGTGGGGGAAAACAATGTATCATCTATTTCCCAATAACTCCTTGGATGAGGGGCATCCCTCTTCATTACTTCCTACTCTCGGCCCCTATTCTCAGAGCTTCAGGAGCAATCCAAATGGATCATCGGTAGGGGTGGCCTGTTCTTTTGGCATTTCAACTGGGTGGGGACTAGTATCGATTTCCCGGGGTGCCCGGTGCCCAAAATTTCTGTTAGGGAGGCAAGCCAACACCCGAACTTCATCAAGGCTGTACTGGATGAAGATCAACAGAATTTTTTTGATCTCATTGTATTGTCGCAGGAACCAGACCGTTGTGTTTTCACCCCTTCTACCTCGGGCGCCTTCACCTCACGAGACTATCTCCTTTCCCGGGATCCTGCGGGGGAACAAGATAGTTGTAGTGATCTTCTATGGTCCAAAGAGGCCCCTTTGAAACTCAATTTTCTATTATGGAGGATTAGGCACCGGTCCATCCCCATGGATGATAACATCAAACGCTGTGGTATCCCATTTGCTTCCTGATTCCCCTGTTGTAAAGCATACCAGGAAGAAAGTGCCAACCACCTCTTCTTCAAGGGCGATTGGGCATGTGGAGTGTGGAGATTCTTTGGGGAGTTCACAGGACTTCATGCCAACAACCTGGAGGACCTTACATTCCTAAACAGATGGTTCAACAGTTTGGGAAACATAGGATAAGAGAAGAGGGCGCACCTGATGATCCTTCTGGAGGGGTTTTGGGTAATTTGGCAGGCTAGGAATAAATGGAGGTATGAGGGGATTCATTTTGCTGTTATGACCATTAACACCCAAACCAAGATCTGTCTCCTCGACTTAGCTCGGCTCATTGGTGGTTAGAGGAATACCCCCTCCTTTTGGTGGATGCTACCCCATAGTCATAGAGGCCAGGAAGTCGACAACAACAACTACGGCCACTGGGTGAGGTGGAATCCCCCCTCTAGAGGCCTTAAGCTCAATACCGACGGGTCTTGTAGGATGGGGATTCTTCGAGTGGGAGGGGTGGTCCTGGACTCTCAGGGGTCGGTCCTCATGGCCTTCTCCTCCAGCATGGGACATGGTTCTTCTCTACAGGCCAAATCCAAGGCTATGCTCATGGGTATCAGCCTCTCCCATCAGAGGGAACTATCTTTATCAGAGGTTGAAATGGACTTGAAGATCCTTCATGATGTCTTTAATGACTATCTCCCCCATCCTTTGTCGGTTAGCTACACTATTCAAAAGTGCAAGGGCATGATCAGAGATGACATCAATATCTTGCATTCCTGGCATGAGGGAAATCAAGTGGCAAACTATCTGGATTCGATTGAGGTTCATGGAAATACTCTAGTTTGGTTGCACGATATCACTTCTTTGAAGGCCTATGGGGTTAACCTGATCAGAGGGGATGCCCTCAGCCTTCATCATTTTAGGCCTCCATAGGTTTTTTGTTTCTGTTGTTGTTTTTGGTGTTGGTAGTTATAACGACCCATACTTTACATACATTGTTACTAATTCAAAATTGAAGCACACTTATTACAACATATAACAAAACCATGAAAGGACCGTATAGGTATAACGTCTTTAGAAACTTGGAAACATAAACAACTAGTTCATAAAGCATCTACACTGTCTCCCATTTATTTCATCATATCTAAAGTCCCTTTTGGCATATCGTACTTAATAAGATTCTTCCTGACCTGGGGAAAGAAAACATACAAAAGGGTGAGCTCAAATGCTCAGTAAGGGTAAACAAAAGAAATATCAATCACATCATATTCATAAGAACATAACATTTTTGAAATCTTAACCTGCAAAAGAGAGCATAATTTCATAACATGGGATAAATCATAGTAGTGAAATGAAATCCCAATAATCATAACTTAAAACATGAAACTTTGTGGCATACAAAAATAATCATAGAGAATCATTTCTTATTAGTCAAGACTCATTTCCAAGACTATCTTAGTGGACAAAGTACATTTTTGAATCGAGTTCACTCCTCGTTTCAGTCCTGTTTCACTGAACCGGTTTAACCTGCCGTTCCAGCTATGTCTATCTCATGAGATATAAAATCTTTGCCCAATGTATTGGAGGGAGATATAGGTCCCACCCATCTCATAATGATACCATTCTTATGTGTTCCACAAAATCATAAACCATACATCATAGCATAACCCATGTAATAAAAATGGAAATCTTAAACATCATGACATCATAAAACAATTCATATAAGATAAAGGAATTCATAAAAATATTTCCATCACAACATAATCAAATCAATGTAATAATAGGTATAGAAACAGAACCTGATATTATCTTAGATGGAAAATAATTTTGATAAAACACTTGAACTCCATTCTTGAGGAAAATATCCTTTCTACTTCAAAATTTTTTTTCACTTTCTTAACATGTCATACAATTTTAAACTAAAAGAAGTTGATTAAAAATAAACTTGAAAACTTGTAAAAGAATATTCTGGGAAATATTGTTTTAAAAATCCATTCATGCCGTATAACTTAAAAAAAACATTCTTCTCATACTTTTGTCAGAAAAGTCAAAAAGTACCTCGTACGAAAAACGACAAAAGATTCCTTTCATATATTTTACTAAAAAATCACCGAAGGGTAAAATTGGATTTAAAAAATTGTAGGTGGATGGAAATAATATTACATATTGAGGAAACATGGATGTGGATGATAAAATACACCCCAGTAAATACCAAAGTATAAAAAATCTCAGATAAAAATGAGATTGTGATATTTTCCCTTACCTTAGGTCTGATTTGCTTCGTAAGTGTCCGAAACTCTGGTATAATGATTTAAATAATGTTATTTAATTATTCCAGAATCATATTATTTTTATGATATCATATATGGTCATATTCTTAGCTTCTTATTAGTAATATTTCATCACTACTTGTTATTCGAGTGTTTATTACTTTTTGTTCTTATGCGCGTTTTATCGAATAAATTCTTATTTTTCTTTTTAGGTTATAGATACCTCATTTCCAGAATGTTATTAGTGTAATATATATCATATTCATTCATTAAATTCATTTATATAATCATTATTAAATGAAGATCTTGTAGAACGAGTCGCATGACATCGTGGAGACGGTATTCCGTACGTACGCACGAGCGATGATATCATTCCCATGATCGTGGAATTGTATTGGAGTGTATGTATACTATTTAAGAATCAATATCATCTTAAAATAATCATATATAGTTATTATTTACACCATTATACCCATCCAAGTAAGGTGGTGGGGAAAAATAGATTACACCACGGCGTGGAGACAGTATTCCGTACGTACGCACGCGCGGTGATTTTGTTTTCCGTAGGATGGATAGATGGTGAAATATGGTTGTTTCATACTTATAATAAAATATCAGTATATGAGTGATACTGATGTTATTACTTCATAATGAAACAACTAAAGAAGAAGAAGTGGAAGAAGAAATAAAGATGAAAGAATCGGTAACGGGCATTACCTCTTCTTTGAAGCGCTTCTTTGAGACCCCTCTTTTAGGGCACTAAAATTGGTCTTTGAAGAAGACCAGGACCTCTAGGATGTCTCTAGGGAAGTGGAGAGGAGAAAGTGGCAGGTTTTGGCCGAGCTTGAAGGCTCAAATTGGTGTGAGGAGGAGAGGGAGGAGGTGCCCTTTTATAAGGGAGGAGAGGGGCACCTTTGGAAATATAAGAAATATTAGTTTATATTAAATCCCAACCCCACTTAAAAACTTCCAAAATGACTCATATACGAAGATTATATGAGATATGGTTGTAATCTAATCAACCAATAAAATTTAGATATGTTAGTAATTTATTTTAAACATTATCAACTTGATTTATCCTTATTTATCAATTTAATTTTATTTGTGGTAATAATATTTTAAATTTTAAATTATTATAAATAATTACATATGTGTTGTGAATTTTCCATAATTTGACACTTTATTACATTTTAGACCATATAAATTTTAATTTATAAATTTTAAATATTTTTGTTATTTTTAAGCAATTTTATAATATGTTATTTTTATAAAATAACAATAGTGTCAATTTTGACACTATTCATTTATTTGAATTTAAATAAACTATATACAGAAGATATGTTCGAACTAAAAGCTTTAATAGATCCATAAAATGTCATATGTATCTATAAAATTAATTTAGCACATTAAATAGTTCATATAATATTTATTTTATTATTTTTAAAACCATTTATTTGATATTTTAATTAATAAAATAATTTCAACATCACTATTGTGTCATAATTAATGATAATTATTTAATCCCTAAAAATTCTAAATAAATTCTTATGATGTATATAATTGTATTATCTTTCTGGAGACTATTCATGTTCGAAGTTTCATGATGTTTATCACTAAATTAAAATTATTATACTTATAAGATTTAAGAAAGTGACATGTTGTCACATTCTTTGGTTTTAATAATAATTAAATTATTTTCATTGAAAAAAGTCCATTAAATGAATCTAATCCGACTCTTAGGTGATAGGGGTCTACTTTTAGTCATCCAATAGGATTTTGGTAGGTGGTAGGATAGTTTTATAATCTTATATTTACCCTTAATTACCCGATTTACCTTTAACTATGGTAAATAAAATTTACCGTAGTTACTATTCATAATGCCCAAAAATAAAAACTAGCCTATTAACATAATTTGGACCCACTGATTATGAATATGGAATCCATTTATCAAAATTCAAAACATATAAGTTGCAGTAATTAATTTAAAATAAATCCCGTTGTTAAGAAAATGGGTTTTAGAAGTTAAAACATTACCATAGATTGAAATGTTTTTACCTATGAATTCAATGTGAAATTAATGCTAATGACATACATTATATTAAATGGTAAAAATATATTCTATTTATACTTTAAAACCATTCAATATTATAATTTATCCATATAAATTATCTCAATGAAAAATTTGTTTTTAATTAAAAATTTGCGTATTTTTACTATTCATCAAAATATGAAAGTTATCAGAAAAATATCAAAAATTTATCCAAAGTAAATTTTTATAACCTGATTTAAAAGAATAATTTTATTTTGTCAAATTGAACTTATAAACATGTCAAAAACTAGATTTAATGTAGGTGCGCCATCAAAAGGCGACAAAACTGTATTTTTTGAAAAATACTTCTTTTATCCAAAATAACTGATTTTGCTTTTATACCTCATTCTAGAAAATATATAAGTTGAATTAAAATGTTATAAAATTCAAAATTCAGTTATTACTATTCATAATGGCTAGTTTTAATAATATTTTAATAGCATATCGTTGTTTAGTGAAACTCGGTATTGTGTACGACACAAGCTATCGAGGAAGGCCGCAGTTGTGTGTAAAGCAAGGAAAGCTAGTGTTGTGTGTAGTGAAAGATTCCTTTGATGATTTATATAACATAAAAACAAAATATTTCTCATAAAAGTCTCGGGTGTTACATTCTACCCCCCTTAAAATGAATTTCTCCCTCAAAATTCGTCACTTTGTAAGAAACAGATGAGGACACCTCTCCCTCATCATATCCTCAAGCTCCCATGTAGCTTCTTCTAATTGGTGGTTCCTCCATAAAACTTTCACCAAGAGAGTGGTCTTGTTTCGTAGGACTTTTTCGCTACGATCCAGAATCTCTTTCAGCTGTTCTTCATAAGAAAGATCTTGCTCCAGCGGTATAACTTCTGAGCTGAGTACATGTGAAGGATCAGGTATGTACTTTCTCAGGAGAGATACATGGAACACATTGTGAACTTGAGAGAGATTCGGTGGAAGCGCCAATCGGTAAGCTACCTTCCCAACACGATCTAGTATTTCGAAAGGACCGATATATCTAGGGCTCAACTTCCCCTTCTTTCCAAGTCTAATGACCCTCTTCCAGGGAGATATTCCTAAGAAAACTTTATCACCCACTTCAAACTCTAGGTCTTTTCTTCGGTTGTCGGCATAACTTTTCTGTCGACTCTGAGCTGCTCTGATGTGTTGTTGAATAGATCTGACCTTTTCTGCCGTTTCATCAACAAGATCAGGTCCTAATAGCTTTCTTTCCCCAACTTCATCCCAACAAGTTGGAGTCCTGCATTTCTTTCCCTAGAGAGCCTCATAAGGAGCCATCTGAATACTGGAGTGAAAGCTATTATTATAAGAAAATTCCACCAAAGGTAGGTGTTGATCCCAACCACCTTTGAAATCCATAGAGCAAGCTGTCAACATATCTTCTAGAGTTTGAATTGTTCTCTCAGACTGACCGTCAGTCTGAGGATGATAAGCAGTGCTGAAACTCAACTCTGTATCCAGAGTATCTAGAAGACTTCGCAAGAACTTCGAGGTAAATCTCGGATCCCGATCAGATATAATAGATAGTGGTACTCCATGCAATCTTACCACTTCCTTTACATATGTCCTGGCAAGCTGATCCAGAGAGAAATCCTCTCTAATAGCAATGAAGTGTGCAGACTTTGTAAGACGATCAACTATGACCCAGATAGCATTATTGCCTTTGGATGTTTTAGGAAGTCCTGTGACAAAGTCCATAGTGATGTTTTCCCATTTCCATTTGGGTATGGGTAATGGTTGTAACATCCCCTTAGACTTCTGTCTCTCACCTTTAACTTGCTGACAAACCAAGCATCGAGAGACATATTCAACAACATCTCTTTTCATGTCATCCCACCAAAAGTACTCTTTCAGTTCCCTATACATCTTTGTGCTTCTAGGATGAATAGAGAATGAAGAACTATGAGCCTCATCCAGCAGCTCCTTCTTTAATTCGGGGATGGGAGGAACACAAACCCGATTCCTGAACTTTATTATCCCATCACAATCAAGGTTGAATTCAGGAACATTTCTCACCTTCTTTTGTAACTTGATATCTTCTTTCTGTGCCTCTTTAATCTTCACATGTATAGATGGTTGAACATTCATTTGATAAAGATAAGATTTTTCCCCTTCCATTATAATTCCAAGTTCCATCCTTTGTAAATCCATAAATATTGGATCTTTTGTGATCCTCATCATGGATAAGCTAGCATGGTCTTGTCGACTTAATGCATCTGCCACCTTGTTTGCTTTCCCAGGGTGGTAATGAATTGAGCAGTCGTAATCCTTAATCAGCTCCAACCATCTTCTTTGACACATATTCAGCTCCTTTTGTGTGAAAATATACTTTAAACTTTTATGATCAGTATAAATATCACACCTTTCACCATAAAGGTAATGCCTCCAAATATTTAATGCAAAGATTACTGCAACTAACTCCAAATCATGAGTTGGGTAATTTTTCTCAAGGATTTTCAACTGTCATGAGGCATAAGCTATCACCATATCATTTTGCATAAGAACACACCCTATCCCCTTCTTGGATGCATCACTGTAGATCAAAAACCTTTCTCCACTACAAGGCAGTGTGAGCATAGGTGCACTGGATAACCTTCTTTTCAACTCCTTGAAATTCTCTTCACATTCCTCCGTCCAAACAAACTTAACTCCTTTCTGAGTCAACCTGGTGAGTGGATTAGATAATCATGAAAAATATTTCACAAAACGTCGATAATATCCAGCCAAACCAAGAAAACTTCGGATCTCAGTTACTGTTTTTGGTCTCGACTATCTTTCGATAACCTCTGTTTTTGATGGATCTACAAATATCCCCTCTTTTGAGATTATGTGACCAAAAAATGAAACTTTTTGAAGCCAAAATTCACACTTGGTAAATTTGGCATAAATATTATCCTTTCTCAGGGTCTTCAATATAATTCTCAAGTGATCTTCATGTTCTTCCTTGCTCTTTGAATATATAAGAATATCATCTATAAAGACTACCACAAACTGATCAAGATAGTCTCTAAAGACTCTATTCATCAGATCCATGAAGATATCAGGGGCATTAGTAAGACCAAATGGCATCACTATAAATTCATAGTGTCCATACCTTGTACGGAAATCCGTCTTTGGTATATCCTCCCTTTTGACCCTTAATTGATGATACCCTGAACGAAGATCAATCTTGGAAAAGTATTGAGCTCCATGTAGTTGGTCAAATAGGTCATCAATGCGTGGGAGAGGATATTTGTTCTTGATAGTGATCTTGTTAAGTTCTCGATAATCAATGCAGAGTCTCATTGATCCATCTTTCTTCTTAACAAACAGAACCGGTGCTCCCCAAGGTGACGCACTAGGGCATATGAATCCCTTATCAATATTCTCTTGGAGTTTCTTCTTTAATTCCTGCAACTCAATTGGGGCCATTCTATAAGGTGTCTTTGAAATAGGCAAAGCACCCGGTATGAGTTATATTGAAAACTCAACTTCACGATTTGGTGGAAGACCCGACAATTCCTATGGAAAGACATCATCAAACTCCCGTACAATGGGAATATTCTTAATTGTGAGTTTCTCACCAACTATTTGAGATAAATAACCTTCATTCAGTGGAATCAAGACCCATAATATGGAAAAAATTTCCACTGGAAGGTTATGTTCATCATTTCATTGATAGACGATCATAGATTGATCTGGAATATGAAATGTGACTTCCCTTCTTTGGCAATTGATATGAGCTCCATATAAAGAAAGCCAATCCAAGCCAAGAATCACATAAAATTCCACTATAGGAAGGATCAAAAGATTTGCAGGAAGCACTTTCCCACAAACTTCAATCGGGGAAGAATTATAAACTTTTGATGCGACTATTGTGCCATTAGGGGTTGTCACAGCTAACTCAACATCTAATTATTGAGGTAATACGGTGATACTCTTAGAAAAATATTCAGAAATAAAAGAGTTGGTGGATCCAAAATCAAATAAAACTTTTGCTACTTTAGAGTAGATGGTAAGTGTACCTTTCACCACATCGTTATCGTACTCCACATCGCTGATGGAAATTGCATGTGAATTTCCTTTGTCTTTAGCCTTAAGATTTTGTTGATGTCGATCATCATCAACAACCCTTGGATTAGGGCATTTATTAGCATAATGCCCCATCTCCTTGTACTTGAAACATTGAAGTGTAGTAGGTTCATTCTGTGTGTCCCTTCCTTTGTTTGCATCATTAGAAATCTTCTTCCCATCATTGCAGCATTCAAATGCCCGATGACCTTCCTTTCCACATTTGAAACATTTACTTGTCCCTTTAAGACAACTCCCTCCATGTTTCTTTCCACACTTTGAGCATAAGGGAAAGCTCATCTTCTTTTCAGTGTGCTCTTTAGATTTTTCTTTGAATTCCATTTTCCTCTTCTTATCAAACCCATATGACTGATGGGTTACTCTAATCTCCATATCGACTTTGAGAGCACATCGAACGATTTCCTCGTAGCTATTGAAGTCCCTTATGGATAACGCCCTTCGAAGACTTGGTTTTAAGCCACTAAAGAATCGATCGGTCTTACTCTCAGGTTGGATAATAATACGAGAAGCGTACCTTTCAAGTCTTGTAAAATTTGCTTCATAGGTACCAACAGATTCATCATCCTTTTGCTTCAGTTCAAGAAACTCTTTCTCCATCTTTTTTCATAGAATACGAGGGAAGTACTTATTGAAAAATAAGTTGTTGAACTCATCCCATTCCATGGACTCAATTTCAACCCTTTGCCTAGTATTCTTAATAAGATTCCACCATTGATCAGCATCTCCTTCTAAATGATACAATGCTAGGATGAATTTATCATGTTCAGAACATTGAAGAACTGAAAATATCATTTCAGTAGTACTAATCCATTGTTCAGAAACTAATGGATCAGTAGACCAACTGAAAGAAGGTGGACGCTGCCTCATGAAGGATTCAACAGAATGTTGCTCCTTCCTTTGCTCATTTGGAAGTCCTGCATGATTCATAGCTTGAGAAAGTTGTGTGAGCATGGCTACAAGATTTTTTATTCCAGCTCCCATAACGTTTGGTTGCTTAGGGGGACAATCATTGCATTTCCCGCCGCATTCCTCATTAACACGGTTCCTTCAGGTTCCAGCCATTGACTAAAACCAAGAAGAATAGTGTGAGAAACACTAATTATAATAGGAAAACCACATAATCAAGAATAAAATTTCACACTTAAGGTCTTATCCTAGGTTATTCATGGTCATTTCTAAAACACTAAGATTGTGTTCTATTCTTAGACTTATCCTTAGGGTTCTTACTAAGGCATTCACATCCTAGTTCCCAAAGGTTGACTATACCTTTCCTCCGATACCAACTATAATGACCCATACTTTACATACATTGTTATTACTTGAAAATTGAAGCATACTTATTACAACATATAACAAAACCATGAAAGGACCGTATAGGTATAGTGTCTTTAGAAACTGGGAAACATAAACAACTGGTTAATAAAGCGTCTACACTATCTCCCATTTATTTCATCATATCTATAGTCCCTTTTGGCATATCTTACTTAATAAGCTTCTTCCTGACCTGGGGAAAGAAAAAATAAAAAAGGGTAAGATCAAATGCTCAGTAAGGGTAAACAAAAGAAATATCGATCACATCATATTCATAAGAACATAACATTTTGGAAATCTTAACCTGCAAAAGAGAGCATAATTTCATAACATGGGATAAATCATAGTAGCGAAATGAAATCCCAATAATCATAACATAAAACATGAAACTTTGTGGAATACACACATAATCATAGAGAATCATTTCTTATTAGTCAAGACTCATTTCCAAGACTATCTTAGTGGACAAAGTCCATTTCTGAATCGAGTTCACTCCTCGTCTTAGTCCTGTTTCACTGAACCAGTTTAACCTGCCGTTCCAGCTATGTCTATCTCATGAGATATAAAATATTTACCCAATGCATTGGAGGGAGATATAGGTCCCACCCATCTCATAATGATACCATTCTTATGTGTGCCACAAAATCATAAACCATACATCATAGCATAACCCATGTAATAAAAATGGGAATCTTAAACATCATGACATCAAAAAACAATTCATATAAGATAAAGGAATTCATAAAAATATTTCCATCACAACATAATCAAATAAATGTAATAATAGGGATAGAAATAGAACCCTATATTATCTTAGATGGAAAATAATTTTGATAAAACACTTGAACTTGATTCTTGAGGAAAATATCCTTTCTACTTCAAATTTTTTTCCCTTTCTTTACATGTCATACAATTTTAAACTAAAAGAAGTTGATTAAAAATAAACTTGAAAACTTGTAAAGGAATATTCTTGGAAATATTTTTTTAAAAATCCATTCATGCCGTAAAAGTTAAAAAAACATTCTTCTCGTACTTTTGTCGGAAAAGTCAAAAAGTACCTCGTACAAAAAACGACAAAAGATTCCTTTCATATATTTTACTAAAAACTCACCGAAGGGTAAAATTTGATTTAAACAATTTTAGGTGGATGGAAATAATATTACATATTGAGGAGACATGGATGTGGATGATAAAATACACCCTAGTAAATACCAAAGTATAAACAATCTCGGATAAAAATGAGATTGTGATATTTTCCCTTACCTCAGGTCCGATTTGCTTCATAAGTGTCCGAAACTCCTGTATAATGATTTAAATAATGTTATTGACTTATTCCAGAATCATACTTATTTTTATGATATCATATATGGTCATATTCTTAGCTTCTTATTAGTAATATTTCATTACTACTTGTTATTCGGGTGTTTATTACTTTTTGTTCTTATGCGCGTTTTGTCGAATAAATTCTTATTTTTATTTTTAGGTTATAGATACCTCATTTACAGAATGTTATTAGTGTAATATATATTATATTAATTCATTCAATTCATTTATATAATCATTATTAAGTGAAGATCATGTATAACGAGTCACATCACATCGTGGAGACGGTATTCCGTACGTATGCACGAGCGATGATATCATTCCCATGATCGTGGAATTGTATTGGAGTGTATGTATACTATTTTAGAATCAATATCACCTTAAAATAATCATATATAGTTATTATTTACACCATTATATCCATCCAAGTAAGGTGGTGGGGAAAAATAGATTTCACCACGGCATGGAGATGGTATTCCGTACGTACGCACGTGCAGTGATTTTGTTTTTCGTAGGATGGATAGATGGTGAAATATGGTTGTTTCATACTTATAATAACATATCATTTTATGAGTGATACTTATGTTATTACTTCATAATGAAACAACTAAAGAAGAAGAAGTGGAAGAATAAATAAAAATGAAATAATCGGTAACGGGTATTACCTCTTCTTTGAAGCGCTTCTTTGAGACCCCCTTTTAGGGCACTAAAATTGGTCTTTGAAGAATACCAGGACCTCTAGCGTGTCTCTAGGGAAGTTTAGAAGATAAATTGGTAGGGGTTGGCCAAGATTTAATGCTCAAATTGGTGTGAGGAGGAGAGGGAGGAGGTGCCCTTTTATAAGGGAGGTGAGGGGCACCTTTGGAAATATAAGAAATATTAGTTTATATTAAATCCCAACCCCACATAAAAACTTCCAAAATGACTCATATCCGAAGATTAGATGATATAGGGTTGTAATCATATCAACCAATAAAATTTAGACATGTTAGTAATTTATTTTAAACATTATCAACTTGATTTATCCTTATTTATCAATTTAATTTTATTTGTGGTAATAATATTCTAAATTTTAAATTATTATAAATAATTACATATGTGTTGTGAATTTTCCATAATTTTACACTTTATGAAATTTTAGACCATATAAATTTTAATTTATAAATTTTAAATATTTTTGTTATTTTTAATCAATTTTATAATATGTTATTTTTATAAAATAACAATAGTGTCAATTTTGACACTATTCATTTATTTGAAGTTAAATAAAATATATACAGAATATATGTTCAAAATAAAAGCATTAATATATCCATAAAATTTTATATGTATCTAAAAAATTAGTGGATCACATTAAATAGTTCATATAATATTAATTTATTATTTTTAAAACCATTTATTTGATATTTTAATTAATAAAATAATTTCAACATCACTATTGTGTCATAATTAATAATAATTATTTAATCCCTAAAAATTTTAAATAAATTCCTATGATGTAGATAATTGTATTATCGTTCTGGAGACTATTCATGTTCGAAGTTTCATGAAGTTTATCACTAAATTAAAATTATTATACTTATAAGATTTAAGAAAGTGACATGTTGTCACATTCTTTGGTTTTCATAATAATTAAATTATTTTCATGAACAAAAGTCCATTAAATGAATCTAATCCGACCCTTAGGTGATATGGGTCGAACTTTAGTCATCCAATAGGATTTTGGCAGGTGTTAGGTTAATTTTATAATCTTATATTTACCCTTAATTACCCAATTTACCTTTAACTATGGTAAATAAAATTTACCGTAGTTACTATTCATAATGCCCAAAAATAAAACATAGCCTATTAACATAATTTGGACCCACTGATTCTGAATATGGAATCCATTTTTCAAAATTCAAAACATATATGTTGCAGTAATTAATTTAAAATAAATCCTGTTGTTAAGAAAACGGGTTTTAGAAGTTAAAACATTGCCAAAGATTGAAATGTCTTTACCTATGAATTCAATGTGAAATTAATGCTAATGACATACATTATATTAAATGGTAAAAATATATTATATTTATACTTTAAAACCATTCAATATTATAATTTATCCATATAAATTATCTCAATGAAAAAAGTTGTTTTTAATTAAAAATTAGCGTATTTTTACTATTCATCAAAATATGAAAGTTATCAGAATAATATCAAAAATTTATCCAAAGTAAATTTTTATACCCTGATTCAAAAGAAGAATTTTATTTTGTCAAATTGAACTTATAAACATGTCAAAAACTAGATTTAATGTGGGTGCCCCATCAAAAGGCGACAAAACTGTATTTTTAAAAAAATACTTCTTTTATCCAAAAAACTGATTTTTCTTTTATACCTCATTCTAGAAAATGTATAAGTTGAATTAAAATGTTATAAAATTAAAAATTCAGTTAGTACTATTCATAACAGCTAGTTTTAATAATATTTTAATAGCATATCGTTGTTTAGTGAAACTCGGTATTGCGTACGACGCAAGCTATCAAGGAAGGCCACTGTTGCGTGTAAAGAAAGCCAAGCTAGTGTTGTGTGTAGTGAAAGATTCCTTTGATCATTTATATAACATAAAAAAAATATTTCTCATAAAAGTATCGGGTGTTACAGTAGTTGGTTTGGAGTTCTTGTTTCCTTATCTTTAATAAAAAAGTAACTTTGGATGGATGGACTCCCCTAGTTAGAAAATTTAACACTTGAAGTACAAAAATTTCACTCCCATCCTTTTCTTTTTTGAGTAAGTCCCTCTTGTTGAAAATTTTCATCTCTTATAAATGGAAAAAGATAAGAATTAAATACCCGAATTTTAAAGTTCAAACAAGTAAAAACCAGAGTAAATGTTCTAGGAGTTTGATTCAAGTTTCTCCAACAAGTAGCTCTTTTTGATCTTTGAAAAACCTTGAATTTCTGATAAAACATAATGAAAATTTATTCTTAACACAACACTTAATAACCATACATTAAAATGAACATGCATTAATTATTTATGGTTAGCATAGAATATTTTCAAGGAATTTAATTTTTTAGCCTGTTTGACATTTATTTCAGCAATTTAAAATTTAGAAGTGGCAAAAAAAAAAGTGTACCCTCACCCAAATATTATTTACAACATGTAATAGGAAATTAAACTCTTAAAAAATATGGAAAGACACAACCTAGAATCCCGGTTGATAAAAAGATACCCGAGATGGATTGTTTCACGGTGGAATGCACCACCACCTTATTATTTTCCCACAAGATAAACTACAAACATTAATTAAAGAAATAAAAAACAACTAAAAAAAAATAAAAAGAGATTAAGTAGATAATATTGAGTTTAAAACCCAAGAGGTTCTATATTTATACTATCCACAGTTGGATAGTCTTTGGTTCATCCTCCATCACTTGGTGGGTGTGGTTTCTTGCTTAAAAATAACAATATGTTCTTCTTCCCAGTGTGTTTCCTCACACACTGGTTCTTTAAACCAGGAATAATTAGTTTTTGTTAGAATCCATCTTTATTTATGTAAAAAGATGTCTCCACCTACTATTTTAATTATATTAGATTATTGAAGTTCAAGGTAGGTGAGAGCATTAATTGAGGAACCTCAACCTCAAACAAACAACTAAAATCATCCTTAATAATTAAATCAAAAACTCCCATTTACAAATTAAAATGATCAAATATATGTGAGGGGAATAGAGAGACAAAACCATTTGGATGGAGCATTAATTTTTCATCATATGCTACCTCAGTTGTGGCCTCAATCTTATCATTTTCAGCAGACCCAAAATCAATATTTTTTGTGAGTTTTGGGAGCTTCAATAAATACTCAAAAGATAAAGGTTTAAATTCATTTTGACCCTCTAGGAGCTCAGAAAATTCAGTTGACTCTTCAATATCTATAAAGGGAGTAGTAAAAACAATATCATGTTCAAAATTATCAATATAAAAATAAACCTAGCTTCTTCTAAAAAGTAGATAACTCCCTAGTATTTTTCTGCCTATTGTCCTTCAAAAGTATATAGGACCGCTGAGAGATGAGGTGAGAGTGAGGTAGTAAAAATCCTATAGACTCTCTTCAAAATGAATCACCTGTTATGTGGTGTCGTCCATGGCGAAGGAGAGGGAATCTTGGGTTGAAACCTCCTGTTAAAGCATGGAAAAATCAACATACAACTTAGTGCGGTGAAAATAATCATAATGAAAACTAAAAGAAATTTGTTCTTTGAAAGTGTGTCCAGATTCATTAAATTCTTCTTGAAAATTCTCTTTCTAACCCTCAAAATAATTCTCACCATAAGGATTTTTCATTTTCAGTGATTCTCTTCAACCTCCACATAGATTAACAATAGGATAAATTTCCTTGGTGAACTTCTTCTAGATAAAACTCAAAAAAAACGTGAGAATTATTTAAGTTCTTTAGCTAAGGCTTTCATATTATGCCACCTCAACTCCTTATAATCTTTAATAACTTTTAAGGAATTTTTATTCACTTAAAATTTAAAATTTCTCCCTGACTTCAAAAGAAACAAATCATTCCATATCTTCTGATTATTTAGGAGGTTTCATTTTTTTAAAGTTTTAATTTTTTTAATTTGAAATTTAAAATGATTAATCACTAAACAAAAATTTTCTCCCCAAAAATGCCACTAATTTTTGATTGATTGTTGTTTTAATGATCGAAGATATATTTATATTTTTCTCTAGATATAATTTATTGGCTAATTAAGGGGTCGGTATCAAGGAGAAAATATTTTTATATCAATGAATATTCTAAAATATTTTTGTGTTTTATCTTTTTCAAAAGAAATAAAAGAAAATATGAATTAGTAACAACCAAGTAGAATAAAAAATGAAACAGCTGAAACAAATCCAGAAAGAAAAAACAAAAGAAAAGAAAAATTCGGTGATAACAAACCAATTCCAGGTTGATCCACTCTACTTCTTACCACTGAACTAAAAAGAATAAAAATCATTAACACTCAATTCCACTCAGTATGTGCTTGATGTCACAACATAAACACCTCTCTCCCCTCAAACAATGAACAATCATGCATGGATTACCTTACTGTACATAAGAGCTCTCTTAATTGTTAAATGAATCACAAGATGAAATCACATTCTTAGAACATGTATTTCGTGAAAAAGAAATCATCACAAGATCATTAAATCATAAAAACTCTCTTTTGATTCTCTATCAATATTCTACGAGAAGAAGAGGAAAAGGGAGAAAATAGAAGAAAAAAGTAGCAAACCATCCTACGAATGAGTGTGTGATCGTATCACCTAAATTCAAGATCACTATTTTCCAAGAGAAAAGAATATGTCAATGATCAAAAAGAAATTCAGTATCCTAAATGATTCAAGGTTCACCTCCTAGAACTAGGTAAAAAAAATAGTCCTACATTTCTAGATATTAGAGATCACAAACTAAGAGCGAAAACATAATGAAATTTTTTTATTTAAAAACTGAGAAAATTATAGTAGAAACTGAAGGAGAAGAAAAAAATAGATAAGATAGAGAAGATGAGATGAAAAATGCAGAATGACACATCAAAACATGTTTGTAGTTTCAACTTATCTTGATGTACTCTAGTGAATCCAAAAAAAAACTCAACAAAAAATTGCTAGCTCCAAGCATAAAGGATCAAAACATGTTCTAAAAACCATTTCAGACTTAGGGAACTACACTTGAGAAATTCCCATCAATTTTAACACATAAAAATGATTTTTAAGAAATCATTTAATTTCCATAATTTAAAATTGGGACATGACAATTCGAGTTGTCGTTGCTTTGGTTCTTCACTGAAAAATGTCTTCCTGAAGCTCATTTAGCTTCAATTCTTCCATCACTGAATCAGTTTTATCTCACCAATTATTAATAGAAATAAATTCTCTACCACCAACTACTAATCCTCACCAAAAATAATTTACAAACTCAGCCTTCCCAAAAAAAATAAACTCATTTACAAGACTTTGAAACCCAAGTACACAAAAAACCATCATATCTATCTGGTTCGAGATCCTCAAAGCAGATTCTCAACTTCAATAAAATTTATCCTGCAATTCAGCCTCATCAATACCAGATTAAAAAAGAGTCAAACACCTAGTGTGCTCACTGATCCAAGACCAAATCCACAATTATGGGATGCACGAGCCCACCATTATTGTCTTGAACCTACAAAAGGATGAACAGATCAAAAAAACAAAACAAAATTCGATTCCCAACTTGATTTTTCAAATTCAGCTGCACTCCCTTCATTCTTCATAGCTCACTCAAACAAATAGCACAAATAAAAATGAGCATTGTTCTTCAAACATTGTCCCAATCAAAAATCGAGGATTTGACAATAGCCCTGGGTAATTCAATTTAACAAGATTTAGAATTCACTTTGAGAAGATCTCCATTCAGGGATCAAAATTCATTTCCTTTATCAAAGATCATAAGAAGATTCCAGAAACCTTCAAGGCTATCTTCAATCAAGTTACATTGAAAACCTAGTTCATCTTCATCAGATCAGTCAGATCAGGGCCGATCTGGGTTCTGTTTCATCATCCTATTGATAATAATGGTCTTCTACATCGTCAGTGTAGTTGGGGTTTGGCTTAGTGGTAATCACCCCTTAAATCTACATGAAAAATGGGGGTTCAAAACCCATTGGGTGTAGGTTACTGTAGTAGTACTGTAGCGTACTATAGCAGCGGCAACACTGTAGCAACGACGGGCACTATAGTGGTGGAAGGTCACTGTAGCGGTGACAAAGGACTGTAGTTGTGGCTGGTACTGTGAAGTACTGTAGCAGTACTATTCACAGAATGGTCTTTGAGCTAAACAATAGGGCCTACGGGTCATGTAATGGGATAAATGCCCACTAGGCCTTTGGGCTATGTAATGGGTCTCCCTCTACCCAGTGAAAGAGGTCTTTGCTTTGCTTTAATAATAAATAAGGCTTCGACCCCAACCTTTAAAAAAAATCTACATCATTAGTGGTAGCTAGACCTTATCCGCCATGTTCGGAGGCATCACTCATCTTCTTCCATGGATCGAACTTGAGTTATTCACACGATTCATGTATAGGATTCATCTTTAATATTCTATCAGAAACTCATCGGCTTTGGAATTGACGCACCATGGTCATCAGAACTCTATTTATCTGTAAGAGTCTTAGATCGAGCTCCTCGTTCTCCATAGTAACATCAAGAAATCCCTTACACAGATGCCTGGAAAATTGAATATATAAGAAACAAAATCAGCTATGCTTCATTTGAATAATTCATAAAAACACTGAATAAAAATTAATCCATGAAAAATAAAAATAAAAATAAATGCATAATGAAATTAAAAAAACAAAACACAAAATTAAATAATGACAATAAAAATTGTAATCTTATAAGAAACATCACTGTAAAATAATATATACATAACTCGACACATGTTAAAAATAAAAAATAAAATCATAAAATAAACCTCAATTTCCTTTATTTTACATGTTACTTGAAAATTAACCTAAAAACATAAATTAAGTGAATTAAGGAATATTCTAATGTTAAAAAATAATTTAAACACAAAAGTAATGTGAAAAAATACATTAATTTAATCCCACATTAGTGTGTGAGGCAACAACCCTCCCCATATGTTGTAGAGATTGGAGTCATATTCTATTGTCATGGAAGAATGAATTGTCTGACAACCAGATAATTGTATTTTAGTGATTATTTATTCATATAAGATAAATTTAATCCTATTAATTATTTTGTTAAATTTCTAATGAATATAATAGATTTATTTGTTGATGTTATTCCATTTTTTACATGCTATATATGATTGCATGACCATAGACATCTCTGATAGTATTATTTGTACCACCAAGTCTCATTAGACACCCATATCTTCCAACTTCCTTTTGATGTATTTTATTTATTATCTATATATTTTTATCTAATTAAAAAGAATTAATAAAATTTACCACTAAAATAATTTTCACACAATGACATGAAATTTACCCTTTATGTAAATTCTATATTTTATAATCAATGATGTGTTATGTTTTTTAGATACAATATATTTCTAAAATCAATGAAAATAATTTTCACATGGTTTTTAAAATGAACCAAATGAGCTCGAAATTTTGAAAGCTCCCAAAAACAATTTAAATGGCTTGAAGCATTCCTTACAAGCATGGTATTACAATCCTCACACTTTTATAAAGAGTTTCTCATTCATATTATTTCTTCAAATATTTTTGTTGAAATAATGCATTTATAGCTTCATTCATGTGTTTAGTGTTTTTGGTATCAAAATTTATATTTCATTACTTAAATGAATGAAAAATGTATTTTCTATGATTAAATTATTTATTCTGTAGAGTTTTTAATATTCATGCATTCTTATAAAAAACACTAGTTTATATGAAATTTAAAATGCTAAATGGACCATGCTAGGAGTGGAGGTTGGAAGAAGGAAAGGAGGTGAATACCACTGAATTGAGGGTAGTGAAGGCGATACTAAGTAGTTGAGTTGCTGATAGGTGCTCCTACTTGTTCTTATTATTCTTGTATATGGGATAAAAACTATTGTAATGATTGAAACATGAATTTGTAATGTTATACTATTCTAATTATATATTTATATGTTGTGTTGTATATTGAGGAATGGAATATACTTGATTGAAATGATTTTTTTTATTTTCTAATTGTCTTCTATCTGTATTAATTTGATATGTTTAGGCGTATGGTTTTTAGGAGGCTATCATATTTTCTGAATTCTTCTTTTACTGATACAATTGTTTAGAAAAGATTCAAACCACTAGTAAAGTAGACCCTATTTATATTAGTGGTGGTCTAAACCCCCTATAATTATAAGTTGTTTCTTTTATTAGTAGTATTTTTAACCATCGCTAATAAAACCATTTTTTTGGTAAGTAAAAATGCTATGTAACGAAGAACAACACCCATTTACCACATTTGCAGCTCTCATAGGAAACTACCATGTATTCAAAAATCCACTGATACATACTATTTTTCCCATAGTGATAAGTATTTTATAAATAAAATTATACTAGGTCGATTACATCCGCCACCACTAAACACAATGTAACAAAGAAAATTGCAATAAATCGCAAGTCGAGGGACTTGATGCCGCAACCTGCCACTCACCCCCCAATCTCTTACCACCCCACCACCAATAGTGAGGCTTATAAATAAAATTATATATAAGTTTATATATAATTATAAAAATATACAACTTTAGTTTTTTATATAAGTTTTATATGTGTGGGTATATATATATGTAAGCATGCATGCATACATGCATGCATACGTCCAAACACACACAAAAATATAATTACAAATAAATATAAAATTTATAAATACATTAATTTACACACACACATCCACACCATTACACATTTTTCATTATTTAGTGTTACTCATTATTGGTTCTAAAAAACACTGATAAATGGGTGCTTTTATCAGTGCTAAAAAAGAATCATTAAAGGTGACATTCATCAGTGCTAAAAAAAGCTCAGATAAAGGGTCATCCTTTATTAGCGCTAATAAAAGAGTTCACTTTATCAATGCCATTTTAGAATTTATTAAGGGTACCTAGCATACAATATATATATATATATATATTCTTAAATATGATTTATATAAAAATAAATAAATATAAAAATAAATAAATATATTTATATAAATACAATATATATATATATTTAATCATTATACTTTTTTATTATTTTATAATTATTTATAATTATATATATAATTATTTTGGAACAAATTTAAATTTATTGTATAAGTGGAATACAACACACACACCCTCAGAAAATCATCATTGGAGAATCCTCCCAGGACTCAAAAAATCCACAAAGTCCACTTATGTGCCACCTAAAACAAAATATGATCGAACTCACAACCCTGATATTAGATAGTAGAACCATAAGGGAAATAAAACACCATCCAGGATCGCCTCCACCCCAAAGGGAAACCACAACCAAGAAATAAATGGGGAAAAGAATATACCAGACTTATGCATCCATATCCCCGTGTGTAACGAACCAAATTGGGTCAACCCAAACCATCACCCAAGATGACCCTCCATACAGCCTGAAGTACATTCTCGATCACCACAGGTTGGAGACAAGCACCAGGAATAACCATCCACATCTTGGGAATGGTTTCACCCATGGTAAACCAGCATGACCCATCAATAAAACGAGACATCCACTGTAACGACCCGAACATTTTAATAATTCTTGTTTCTTAATTTTGTGTGTTATTTTATTTTATACTCAACAAAACTATTTCATTTATTTAATGAAATGAGTATAATTAAAATGATACCGTTGGGTTTCAACTTTTATATGACTGTTGGTCAATATGACCGCTGGTCAATAGAACCGTTGGAAACTAAATTCTTAATGTTGTGATTATTGTTTATAAATACAAGTGATCTTGGTTACAGAAAGAAGATTCGATGGCCTCATCTAGTAGTCTCAGGCCGATCAAAGCCCATCTGATAGAGCTTCGGAAGGAGGTAGGACCACTGAGCTTTTCTTTGGACCAAACCCAAGCCGAACATCATCGTGTGAAGATGGAACATAATCGCCTTTGGGAGAAGTTCAAGCTAATAGAAATCACCACTCGGGCAATGTTGGCCGAGCCACCACCAGATTCTATCACCTTAGCACACCTTACACTTAAATCCTATTATGGTGTTATAAGGGGCTCTGTAACGAGACCTTAACTGCTTCATGTAATCCTTTGGTATAAATAAAATTTTTTATTTCTTCTTATGGTGATGTTTTTGAATTTTCAAATGTCCGGATAAATATAGGATGCATATTATTGATGAATTTTGAAAAAAAGGATATTTTAAAATATTTATGTAAACCTTAAATAATTAATAATGTGTAATGATTTTCAAAAAATGGTCTTCTACAATTGTGTTTAGTGAGAAATTTAGAGTCTAATAAGATCAAATTAATTTTTGGTGAATATTAAATTATAAATAGTGATTTTACACTTATGATTAGTAATGTGACCAAATGGATTAAGTAACCCCACTTAAGAAAATATTAATATAATTTAGGCACATTTATTAAGTAATGTGATTCATTAAAATAGGTAAATAATTGTTTCAAAAATTATTGGTTAAGTATTAGTTTTTTCAGGTGAATAGTGTTTTTTATTTAAAAATTAAATTAAAATTATTTAGAAAATTATTTTTATAAAATGGAGTTCATTTTTGAATTCAGAGCATCAATATTTGATTAAGGTGAATTTTTGGGATTTTTCTGAACCAAATGAATTTTCAGTGAATAGTGTTTTTATTTAAAAATTAAATTAAAAATATTTAGAAAATTAATTTCATAAAATGGATTTCATTTTTGAATTTAGATTACCAATATTAGGTTAGGGTAAATTTTTGGGATTTTTCGGAAATAGTTGAATCTTCAGTGAATAGTAAAATTACAGATTTAAGTTTCGGGTGTTTAATGACATATTTAATGATGTATTAATTATGTATTAAATATGGTCGACTTGTGAATAGTAAGATAAGGTATGAGGTGTCCCAAGTGACCAATACCATGGGAAAACCCATGGGTTTTCCAATACCCCCTGATGAGGTGTCCCTTGACCATTAATGATTTGTTCCCTGACTTCTCCTATAAATACCAAGCATTTCCCTCATTCATTTCACTCCCAAATCCTCCCCAACGATGTTCTGGTCTCTTTACCTCCCAAGGAGTATTCCCAAGGTTCCCTCATGCCTCCCAAGGTCCCGAACATCAATCTTTCTAAGTTAATCTTCAAGGTAAGGGATCCTTTCACCCTCCTCTTTTAAGGAATAAATTCCTTTACGTTGTGTCTTCTAGTTTCCATATCTTTATGTTGAGGGTATGTTCTTATATGTTCTCATTACTATTCATTTCATGTCTAATTGTTGAGAGACCCCTTCCATGGGTTATAAATGATATAATGATCTTATTTTTAAGAACTTTTAAAACGTCACGATTTTGAAAAAAACCCCAATTCTTTTATTCTGTATGGGTTATTTATGAAATGTTTGATTATGATCTATGTGGATCACATGAAAATAAAGAAATATTAAGGGTGCGCCCTGATAGTTCTCTAATGCATTGGGTAAAGAATTAATCTCATGATATGACAAGTTTCACAATACCTTGGAGAATAACCTTGGTAATTTTTATGACACCTCGAGTATATACCTTGGTGATATGTTCATGAATGTCTAAATGAAATGTGGTAGCCACATATTCAAGTTATGTTTCAGATTCTTTTCATTATGATATGCCTATGATTCCATTATTCATGTCTTTATTCAAGTTCTTATTGATATCACAAGTAAACTAATTCCTTGTTTACCCTTACTGGGCCTTCTGCTCACCCTTTACATTGATGTATGTCTCCAGGATATGAGACACAATAATTTTACCTAGGATGAACATTTGGTGAAGCCTTAAAAGTGGATTAGAAGAATGTTTTATGTTGTTTTCATGTATTATGTCCCTGATTTCCAAGACACTAAACTATAAATATCATTTGTTTGTAAAATGTAATGAAAAGATATGTAATAAAAAGGCAGGATGCCATAGTTGGTATCAAATGATAGTTTAGTTATTTATGGAAATTAGGCTATGAAAATTTTAGGAAGAATCCTATAGAAAATTTTAAATATAAGAAAAGTTCCTGGTAGAGGCAGCTCTGGCACATATGTACCTAGGAGTGAAAACTCTGACAAGGAGTTTCGGGCTTAACCTACGGTATCTTGGTACACGACAACATGCCTTGCTGCACTCTTGGTTTTGAAACTCCTGGGGGATATGTTTGGTTAATTTCAAGCTTTTTATGAATCATTATGAAAGAATTATAGGGAAATGTAATTGTTTAAGCTTGTGGTTTTAATACATAAAATCCTTTATAGTTACAAGATTCATAAATGGAATAAGTTTCTCACTAAGGATTTATTCTTTTATAAAATATCGGGAAATAGGAGGAACCATGAAAATGGTGACCACAATGGATCTTGTGCTGACGACCCTCTGATGGAACATGGAATGGAAACATTCATGCGAATGATAAACCAACTGACTCAAGTTATGGGAAATAACTTGAATCAAGCTGAGAGATTGATCTCACCGCGAAGGGAACAACATTTTGTTGAATCCTTTATGCATCAACGACCACCAACCTTCAGTGGATCGACCAACCCATTGATTGCGGAATAGTGGATCATATCTATAGAGAAAATCTTTTCTATGCTTCACTGTTTAGAGAACAAGAAGGTTACCTTGGCTACTTATCGCTTAGAGGGAGAAGCTGATCAGTGGTGGGAACTGATTAAAAGAATAAGACCAAGAATTTAAGTTGAAGCTATGGAGTGGGAAGAGTTCAAAGGGATTTTCTTCAACAAGTATTTCTCTCGATCGATGAGAACAAGAATGGAGAAGGAGTTTATCGAGCTGAAGTAGAAAGAGAACAAATCTGTGGGAAGCTATGAGATGAACTTCACAAGGATTTAATGATATACCTCTATATTTGTCATGGATCTAAATGTCAAGGTTGATAGATTCTTCGGTAGATTGAGACCTCATCTACGGAAGAATCTAGCCAACTGAGACTATGATAGCTATGAGGAGATCATGCAGAGTGTGATGAAAGTCGAGCTGGAGTTTGGTGAGATGCAATGGTCTCATAAATCAAACGACAAGAAGAGATCGATGAAGCCCAGCTTAGGGAAGACCTTTGATCAGGGAAGAGGAGGCAAGAAAGTGAAACTGCCCACATGTAATAAATGTGGGAAGAAGCATTCAGGGAACTACCTGCTCGGGAGAGGGAAATGCTACAAGTGTGGAAGAGATGGCCATATTGCGAGGAATTATCGTAGTGAGGTGAAACCTCAACTTCCTAGAACTAAAGACAAGGGGAAGATGGTGCAATCCCTACCTGAGGTCCAGTTATTTAAGTATGGACAACGTGGGAACTTTTCCAATCACTATCCAAATCCAAGGGCAGTGGAGGGGAACCACCATTAGCCTCAACAGAGGCCAAGGGAGCAAGGCCGTGCTTTTTCTGTCATGACAGCTGAAGTTGAAGCTCCGAATGATGTGGTAGCAGGTAAACTTGTTGTCCTCTCAATTCTAGCAAGTACTTTTTTTGATTCTAGTTCTACACATTCCTTTGTTTCCTCCATGTTTGCAAGGAATTTAGATTCAACCCCCGATTTTCTAAAAGTAGAGTTATCCGTCAAGACTCTGGGTGGGATTATCCAAGAATTGTCAGTGTTTAGAAACTCTATTATTTACTTTAGTGATAACAATCTTATCACAGATCTAGTAGTCATTCCCATGCTAAAATTTGACATTATACTAGGGATGGACTGGCTCTCAAAGTATAATGCTAAGATCAATTGCAGAAGCAAGGAAATATCAATAGTCTTGAATGAGAAATCTACAGTTATCTTCCAAGGAGAGATCTCTCAACCTGATCTTTTTCTAAAAGAACCCCCTATATCATTCTTTATGGAGTTGATCGGTGAATAAGAAGAAGGATATGAGAGTTTAAGGATATAAAATTTCCCAATCATCCAGGAATACGTTGACATATTTCCCGAGGAGTTACCCGGATCTCCCCCAGAAAGATAGGTAGATTTATCCATTGAACTCGTACCTGGATCTCATTCAATATCAAAGAACCCATATAGGATGGAAAATTTAGAGCTGGAGGAATTAAAGAAACAACTCCAAGATTTTTTGGAGATGGTGTATATCCAAACGAGTGTGTCTCCTTGGGGAGAACTGGTTCTCTTTGTAAAGAAGAAGGATGGATCGATGCGACTATGCATTGATTATAGAGAACTAAATGGGATCACAATAAAGAAGAAATACCCTCTTCCATGAATTGATGACTTATTTGTCCAACTTTGTGGGGATCAATTATTCTCTAAGATTGATCTTCGATCTGGTTATCATCAATTGAGGGTGAAGAAAGAAGATATTCCAAAAACTATCTTCCGATTAAGATATGGGAATTATGAGTTTATTTTTATGCCCTTTGGACTGACTAATGCACCTGTTATTTTTATGGATTTTATAAATAAAGTATTTAAGGACTACCTTGATAACATTGTGGTAGTTTTTATTAATGATATTATAATATATTCCAAAAGTTGAGAGGTGCATGAAGATAATCTAAGGGTTATTTTGCAAACTCTACAGAAGGAGAGGCTTTTTGGAAAGTTTAGTAAATTTGAATTCTGGTTACAATAAGTTGATTTACTGGGGTACATTTTTACCAATGAAGGAATCACATTTGACCCTACAAAGACAAAAGTTGTGGAGGAGTGGCCTCATACTACAACAATAACTGAGACTTGAAGTTTCCTTGGATTATCAAGATATTATAGGAGGTTTTTGAAAAACGTTTCATGACTTTCTAATACATTAACCAAGTTAAATCGAAAAGGGGTCAAGTTCCTCTGGACAAAGGAGTGTGAGGAAAGTTTCCAAGAGCTGAAGAAAAGATTGGTTACTGAACCCGTGTTAACTCTACCCTCATGTCGAGAAGGATTCATTATTTTTAGAGATGCATCTCTTAAAGGGATTGTGTGTGTCCTCATGAAAAATGAAAAAGTCATTTCTTATGCATCTCGACAGTTGGATATTCATGAGCAGAACTATCCTACACAAGATATAGAGCTGGATGCGGTTGTTTTTGCTCTGAAGATATGGAGGCACTATATTTATGGGGAGAAATGTGATATATAAACAGACCATAAAAGTTTAAATTATATTTTCACACAAAAATAATTGAACATGAGACAAAGGATATGGTTGTAACTTCTCAAAGACTATGATTGTTCAATTCATTATCACCCCAGAAGTGCAAAGTCAGTAATACATTAAGCAAGAAAGACCCAATTGTTCTTTCCATGATGAATATTTAAAGAGATCCTTTGATCAATGACCTAGTAAAACTGGACATGGGAATTATAAGGGAAGGGACATCATCAACCCTAAACCAAATGATTTCTCAACCATCATTACTAGAGAAGATCAGGAAATATCAGAAAGAATATCCTCTGTTACAGGAGAAGTTTGAGGCTATAAAGGATGGGAAGTTTCCTGAGTTTAATATTGATCAAGAAGGCGTACTGAAATTTCATACAAGGCTATGTGTTCCATCCATTCTAGAAATAAATAAGGAGTTGATGGATGAAGCTCATAGCTCTACTTTCTCTATATATCCTAGAAGGAAAAAAATATATAGGGACCTTAGTGATCATTTTTGGTGGGATAATATGAAAATGGAGATTGCTAACTACACTACAAGGTGCCTAGTATGTCAACAAGTGAAGGTAGAGAGACAACTTCCTAAAGGGGTATTGAAACCACTACCCATACCAGCATGGATTTCAGACAAAATCACTATGGAATTTGCCACTAGTCTCCCAAGAACTTCCAAAGGAAACAATGCGATATGGGTTATTGTGGAACATCTCACCAAGACTACCCATTTTATCTCCACTTGGGAAGATTTCTCTCTTGATAAAATTTATAGGATTTACATGAAGGAAGTGGTAAGGCTGCATGGAGTTTCACTTTATATCATATCTGACCGTGATCCAAGGTTCACATCAAAATTCTAGAGAAGTCTTCAACATGCTTTGAGCACTGAATTGAATTTCAATATAGCCTATCACCCCTAAACTGATGGCCAATCTGAAAGGACTATTCAAACACTCGAGGACATGCTGAGAACATGATCAATGGAATTTAAAGGTGGATGGGATCAACATCTCCCTTTAGTTGATTTATCTTACAAATATAGTTTCTACTCGAGCATTCAAATGTCACCCTATTAAGCTCTATATGGGAAGCGATGTAGAACTCCTACTTATTGGGATAAAGCTGGTGAGAGAATACTTCTTGGGCCTGATCTTGTCCAAGAGATGACTGAAAAAGTCCATTCCATCCAATAACACATTAAGGTTGCTCAGAGTTTTCAAAAGAGCTATGATGACAACCATCGAAGGGACTTGAATTTTGATGTTGGTGACATGGTCTTTTTTCAAATTTCACCTTTGAAGAGAGTCATGAGGTTTGGGAAGAATGGGAAGCTCAACCCAAGGTACATTGGCCCCTATGAAATCCTTGATCGCGTAGGAGCAGTGGCCTATTGACTTGCACTCCCTCCAAATCTAGCACAAGTTCATGATGTCTTCCACGTATCCCTCTTGAGGAAGTACATACCTGTCCCTTCACATGTACAAAACCTAGAGGGGGTACAACTGGAACATGACCTATCTTATGAGGAGCAGTCGGTGGAGATCTTGGATCGTAGAGATAAGGTTCTACGCAACAAGACTACCCACGTCAAGGTGTTGTGGAGGAAAAACAAATTTGAAGAAGCCACATGAGAACCAGATGAGTCTATGAGGCAGAAGTACCCACACCTTTTCTCTTCTTAGGGTACGAGTTAAAATTTTGGGGACAAAATTTCTTAATGTGGGAAGAATGTAACGACTCGAACTTTTTAATAATTTTTATTTCCTAATTTTGTGTGTAATTTTATTTTATACCTAGTAAAAATATTTCATTTATTTAATGAAATGAGTATAATTAAAACGATACCATTTGGTTACCACTTTTATATGACCGTTGGTCAATTTGACCATTGGTCAATATAATCGTTGGAAACTAAACACATAATGTTGCTATTATTATTTATAAATACAAGTGATCTTGGTTACAGAAAGAAGATTTGATGGCCTCATCCAGTAGTCTCGGGCCGATTGAAGCCCATCTGATGGAGCTTGGGAAAGAGGTAGCACCATTGGGATTTTCTCTGACCCAAACCCAAGCTGAACTTCATCGTGTGAAGCTGGAATGAAATCGCCTTCGAGAGAAGTTCAAGCTAATAGAAATCACCACTCAGGCAATGTTGGCCGAGCCCCCTCAGATTCTATCACCTTAGCACACCTTACACTTAGGTCCAATGTTGGTGTTATAAGGGGCTATGTAATGAGACCTTAGCTGCTTCATGTAATCCTTTGGTATAAATAAAAATTGTGATTTCTTCTTATGGTGAAGTTTGTGAATTTTCAAATGTCCAGAGAAATATAGGATGTATATTATTGATGAATTTTGAAAAAAGGATATTTTAAAATATTTATGTAAACCTTAAATAATTAATAATGTGTAATGATTCGAAAAATGGTATTCTACAGTTGTGTTCAGTAAGAAATTTAGAGTCTAATAAGATCAACGTAATTTTTGATGAATAGTAAATTATGAATAGTGATTTTATGTTTATGATTTGTAATGTGACCAAATGGATTAAGTAACCTCACTTAAGAAAGTATTAATATAATTTAGGCACCTTGATTAAGTAATGTGATTAAATAAAATAGGTAAATAACCGTTTCAGAAATTATTGGTTAAGTATTAGTTTTTTTCATGTGAATAGTGTTTTTATTAAAAAATTAAATTAAAAATATTTAGATTTTTTTTATAAAATGGAGTTAATTTTTGAATTCAGAGCATCGATATTAGATTAAGGTGAATTTTGAGGATTTTTCTGAAATAATTGAATTTTCAGTGAATAGTGTTTTTATTTTAAAATTAAATTAAAAATATTTAGAAAATTATTTTTATAAAATGGAGTTCATTTTTGAATTCAGATCATCGATAATAGGTTAGGGTAAAGTTTTGGGATTTTTCTAAAATAGATGAATTTTCTGTGAATAGTAAAATTATAGATTTAAGTTTTGGGTGTTTAATGACATATTTAATGATGTATTAATTATCCAATCAATATGGTCGACTTGTGAATAGTAAGATAAGGTATGAGGTGTCCCAAGTGGTCAATACCATGGGAAAATACCATGGGAAAGCCCATGGTTTTTCCAATACCACCGATGAGGTGTCCCTTGGCCATTAATGATTTATTCCCTCACTTCTCCTATAAATACCAAGCCTTTACCTCATTCATTTCACTCCAAAATCCTCCCCAACTAAGTTATGGTCTCTTTACCTCCCAAGGAGTCATCCCAAGGTTCCCTCAAGCCTCCCAAGGTCCTGACCTTCAAGATTTCGAAGTTACTCTTCAAGGTAAGAGATCCTTTCACCCTCCTCTTTTAAGGCATGACTTCATTTATGTTGTGTTTTATAGTTTCCATATCTTTATTTTGAGAGTATGTTTTTATATGTTATCATTACTGTCCATTTTACATCTAATTTTTTATAGGCCCTTTCCGCTCTCATCAATTTGTTTTCTGAATTGTTAAGTGATGCCGTTAAGCTGCCGAATTTCTCCTAAAAGAAATCACATCTTCTCTTTTCCTTCATGTTTCTATTTTATGTGGTATGTAATTAAAATATCCATGACATGATCTTATTCTATACCCATAATATTTTATGAATTATTTATGAGTGGGTGACCCTTTTCCCCTCTATTTTCAATGTTTTCTAAAACCATGTTATATAGCCGTTATGCTGCAGAAATTTCATCTCCAAATTTCTATATCTTTCTCCCAAGAAATTATCTTGTTTATTTATTTGAATACCCATAACAATTTAGTTTCTATGGGTGTTCATAAATATATAAAAATGATATATTTTATTCTGTAATTTACATACATATAACCCTCACTCCCTTTCCATGGGTTATAAATGATATAATGATCTTATTTTAAGAACTTTTAAAACGTCATGATTTTGAAATGAAACTCATTTATTTTATTCTCTATGGGTTATTTATGAAATGTTTGATTATTATCTATGTGGATCACATGAAAATAAAGACATATTAAGGGTGTTCCCTGATAGCGCTCCAATGCATTGGGTAAATAATTAATCTCTAGAGATGAATAGTTTCACGATACCTTGGTGAATAACCTTGGAAATTTTTATAACACCTCAGGGATATACCTTGGTGATATGTTCATGAATGTCTAAATGAAATGTTGTAGACACATATTCAAGTTATGTTTCACGTTCTTTTCATTATGATATGCATATAATTCCATTGCTCATGTCTTTATTCAAGTTCTTATTAATATCACAAGTAAACTGATTCCTTGTTTACACTTACTGGGCCTTATGCTCACCCTTTACATTGATGTATATCTCCAGGATAGGAGACGTAGTAATTGTACTTAGGATGAAAATTTGATGAAGACTTTTCAAGTGGATTAGAAGAATGTTTTATGTTGTTTTCATGTATTATGTCCCTAATTTCCAAGACACTAGACTTTAAAGATCCTCTGTTTGTAAAATGTAATGAAACGTTATGTAATAAAAAGGCGGGATTCCATATCCACAAAAATAAAATTATAGTAAACAATATAAATAAAAAATCCATAGTATTCAATGAAAACTAAAAAGATACCCAATTAAGTAATATACAACAAAACACACATGCGATAATAGGACATATATACTTGGTATCTCATGTCCAAAAACCAAAACTCAAAAGAATGGAAAAAAATAAAAACACAACCCATACATATATCGCAACGGATACAAAAAACCTAAAACAACCCCACATGACCCAATCCTTATGAGACCACATCTCCTTCACAAAAGTACGAATGACGATAATCAAGAAGAGCCACCCAGGTACCTAATTCCCTTTCCTTTACTTATGTCCTACAAAATGAAATCTACTTATGCCCAAAGGAATATGTAGGGCGTGAGGCACAAAGCTCAGTTGGATAAAACCATGAATATATTTAAGGATTTTACCCATGAAAACCAATAAACTAGTTTGAAACCCATTTTTAAAAACTAAACCACTTTGAAAACATACCATTTTCAAATAAACCTTTGAAATCCCTTCACTTTTCCTTTTCAAACAAAACATGTTTTCCAAAAAATTACTCAACATGGTAAAAATTAAAGAAAAAAGGCTCAAGGAACAAGAAGATCAACTTATCCAATGAGGCATAATAAGGTTGAGCATAAAAATCATCATCATATAACCATATAAATTAGAAAATGGGAATAACACATCTCATTACATCAAACATGGCACGAATAAAATTCATAAAGCATATAAATCAACCAGGCATGAGTAATATGCACCTAGGGCTCCAACATAAAGGGTCTGATGTGTGATTCAAAACAAAGAATTATAGTTGGCTAAGCAAATATGAAAGCTCTCACGGTATTCCCCGGGACCAACTCCAAGAGTTCTCACGATCTCTTGAAAACCAAAAGGAAGATCTTATAGTCTTCCAAACCAAATGTTCTCATCGTCCCTTGGAAACCAAATGGAAGCTCTCATGGTATTCCTTCTATAAGGCTCTTATGGTCCCTCATAAAACCCCTTGCTTACACCACAGTTAATCCAGGTGCTACTCCATTCCAACATAATCACAAACAAGTTACATAAAATAAAAATCCATTTCACAAGACAATTTCATAAACAAACATTCCCATTTTATCAAAAAACCTTTCCCAAGGTAAAACCATTTCTAAAACCATTTTATAAATCCATTTAGAATAATAAAACACCTTTGATCCATTTTATTGAACACTCAGTGTGCATACAAGCCAAACCTATTTGGGAAACCTTCATTAAACACCCAAATTTCCAAACCAATCCATGAATCACATCAAACATAAAATACACATCAATAAAAAATCATTTGAATGTAAATTTAAAGAACATAAACCAAAGTTGATTATAAATTTAAAGGAAATCCATGGTAAATTCCCTTAATTAGAGACACCTACCTCAGACTCAGTTCCAACCTTATTTCCTTCGAGGAAAACCTCCTAAAATAGGAAGATCAAGGCCTCACACACCTAAGACACAATAAAACCAATAATTTCCACCATTACACACTATAGATTCATCCAACAACCCTTATATGGTTACACATCTCCTTGAAAATGAAAGAACATGGGTAAAGAGGAGGAATAAAAGAATAAACCAAGAATAAATTGACTTACCTCAAGCCACAGCTCCAAGATTCCAAGGAAAATACACCACCAATGCAGAGTGAAAACTTCACCACTAAGGAGAATGGGATACGCATGATGGGGAAATAAAAACAGGGAAAATGATGTATAGAATCGATAAAAAAATGGTAAAATACCAAATTTTAAGTGACTAGGATAGGTCACAAGGTTTGACCACATAGTTAGGAAAACCATGTGTTAACCATGCAGGACTACTGTCTCCCCAAAAACCAAGCCACATGGTTACCCATAGGAAATACATGGTTTGGAAAACCATGCTCAAACCATGAAAAATCCCACTACCCCAACTTGTAGCACCCTCTCATGGTTATATGTAGGGTTAGGTAAACTATGTGCTAACCGTGCGCCTATGTCTACATTTCTACAAAATGGGTTTTTCAAACCCCAACACCCAGAACCCTTAAATGAAAACAAAAAGAAAAAAAAGAAACCCAAAATTGGACATACTAGTTACCTGAAGAGTGTCACACCATGCTCCACCATAAACACCACACCACAAACTGTAGAATAAAGAGATACCACCCCCTTGAAATGGTATAGACATACGACACCACCTCTCCCAAAAATCTATATGTTTTCCCTAATGTCTATGTAAAACACCTCTAAACCTTGATAAATTACAAATAAATATGTAAATACATTAAATATATTAATATGAACTATATAAATACAATTAATATAGTTCATATTTAGATTTATATTCAAATTATATATTTTATAATATATATATATTTTCAATATACATATATAATTATATGTGTGTTTGTGTTTATATATATTTATATATGGGATTATATATCACAAAATATAAAAAAATATTAAAATTTATTAAAATATTTCTGTATATAAAATGAATATTTAAATATAAAATAAAAATTTACTTTCAATCTATTTTTCATAATTTATATAACAAATAATTATAAAATTTATATTAAAATAAATATACTTAAATTCATTATAAAATAATATATATATATGCATGTATATATATTTTCACACACACACACACATATATATATATATTTGTTGCAAAATGTGCGTGTATATATATTTGTATATGTGCATGTATGTGTTTATATATTTGTATATATGTGTGTGTCTATATAAATGGATGTATATATATGAATCACAACAAATTTACATTAAAATATATATACATTCATATATATAGACACACACACACACACATTTAGAGAGAGAGAGAGATAAAAACACACACACACATTTTAAAAATATTAAAATATATATACAAACATATATATAAACACACACACACACATATAAATATATAAAATATATAAGATAAATGTAGTTAAGATATTATATAAATGTATAGACAATAAATATTAATTTTATAAATACATTATAATTTTTATGTAAATATATAATTACATGTAAATATATATGTAAATATATAAACATATTTTATAAATGTATTTAAAAATAATTATATAAATATATATAATTAT
This sequence comes from Viscum album, assembly GCA_963277665.1. Lineage (NCBI taxonomy): Eukaryota > Viridiplantae > Streptophyta > Magnoliopsida > Santalales > Viscaceae > Viscum > Viscum album. The sequence goes on along the minus strand of OY728135.1, from coordinate 644,826,444 downwards.
ATGAATAAATATATACATAAAAATTATTTATATAAATATAAATAAATAAATAAATAAATAAATATCATAATATATAGAAAAAAGCTAGATGAAGTAGTGGTAAGAGAATTCACTTTTCATAAGGAGGTCAGATGTAAAAATCTCTATAGGCATGTGTGGCTAAACAGGATGGGTGATGGTGAAGATTAATTCAAATTACCTCAACCAATAATTTTCCCTTTAAGAATGTAGTACAATGGTGACTACAAGGTTGTCTCATGAGGAGGTTGAAGTCTATGTTTCTAAAATATCACTTTGTTAATTTATCTTTGTTAAATGTTAAAGTTAAAAGTGTGTTTTCTTGGAAAAGAATTTAAATTAATTTAAAGGAAAATTAAATCATATTAAGATTAGAAATTGATGTTAGAGATTATAAATCAGTATCAAGAATTATTGAAAATAAAAAACTAGAGATAACATTTGTGGATATGTTTTCAACCCTCATCCACTCCCTTTATCCTTCTATACAAATGAATCATCAAATTATTTTTATCAACGCTCATATCAAGACCTCAAAGTGAATGACTAAATTTCCTAGAAACCATTTTGAGAAATAAAATATGGGATTTTATCAACTTATGAAAGTGATTATATTATCGGAATATATTTGAGAAACTAAAACTAATTGAATTTGTTGTTCTCAATGGGGATACATGGACTAAAGAAGTTTAAACATCAAGAAAAGTATTTTATAGTAACAAGTTAGTAAACATTATATAAAAAATATAATAATGTGAATTGAAGAGAAAAAATAGACCTCCTTCAATAATTAAAACAAATTCCAAGGAAATACAAGCAGAGTTTAAAATGAAAATCTAAAAACTAAAAAGGGAGAAGTCCTCATATATCCACTTCCCACTCCTAATTGGTGTTTAGACCAATATATATAGATTAGCTCCATTATAATTACTTTTCTCTAGATCTCATTCTATCCCTCTTCCTCTCTCTAACCATCTATTGAAATGGAAGTGGAGACTCTTATTTATAATGAAAAAGTGAGGCTAATTTTCCCTCCAGAATTTATTTATTTAAGGCTGGAACCATTTTAACCAAGTAAATAGATGAATCTTGGAAAGTGTCATTCATAAAATGTGTTCCCCTATATCATGAACATGTATCATCCAAATTTTAGATTATTTCTACATGTGGATATGAAGTTATGATTTTTTATTTTGGAACATATTTATAGCCAATGATACTATTCAAATTCATCTAATTTGATTCAAGCATTAGTAGTCTTAATGAATTCATTTTCCTTAAAATTTAATGTGCCTATGAGACCCTAGGTCCTCTGTCTGTGACACTTATAATCACCATATTTTGTTTTGTAGATCTTTATATTTGAATTATTTATTGAGTTATGGCCAAGTCTATCCACCAAAAGAGTTTTCAATTTCTTTGAATTATTTGGATCTCATAGGGTTCAAATCAACACTTGGTCCTATTGAATAAATTGAATCCCACTAAAAATAAAATCCTAAAAAAGCATTCCACAATTTTGATCATTTTACAAAAAAGTAATGTTTGGAATATCAAAGTGATAACAAATTGTAAAAATTACAGAATTAAGCAATTTTCACATTAATGCCCAAAATTCACCCAAAATACAAAAATGATGTAATTTAATTTAACAATATGAATTGGTGGGGATTAAATAATTTAAATACATATAAAAATTAGTGAAAATATCATCTCTATCAATTTAAACACACTTATCACTTGGACTCCTAGACAAGTAAGCATCAGAAATCATATCAAGGAAAATTAAAAACACATGACCATGATATCCACCAATTTAACAAAAAAATACCATGAATGATCAAAATAGATATTTAAATTTCTCCATTCAATGCATTTAATTCACTCCCACTTCATTTATCCTCCAATGAACACAAAACACCTACCTCACATGAATTTTCACTCATTAGAAAAATGTAAATATTCAACAAATCTTTTCACCTTTAAACACATGAAAGGGAAACCATAGGATTGATAAATTACTAAATATCCACCGATATGATTCAAGGAATTGTTTTTATGATGAGTAATTTTTAGGGTTGTTTAGTATCTTAGGGATGATAGGTTTTAGATGAGAAACATTTTAAGATAGAATTAGGTGGGGTTGGCTCTTTTAGAATAAAAATGCATGAATATAATTATACTAAAGAATGAGTTTCCTCCTCACTCCCATTAGTATACAATCATCTCCAAAACATTTTTAATACTTTAATAACAATTAACACCTTATTTATTTTAGTATTATAAAGGAAATTCATTCAAATACCTTTAAAAAAATTAAAATTTTGATTGATATTTTTAAACTTTATACTGTTGGATGTTTCAAGGCAGTGAGGGTTATTTGAGGTTTCAAATAGTGGTTTGTCTTCACATCCCTTTTATTGAAATATTTTAGTTATTTTATGATTTAAAATATTAAATTTTCTTCTATTTTTGATTTGATTCAGCACAACATATTTTTTTCAACATTTGTTTCAGAGATTTTTCTCAAAACAACACTACCAGAATAATTTTTTTAGATTAAAAATCATAATCATATTTTTTATGTTCCTCCTAAAGCATCTACAAATAATTTATAACTATCCCATGTCAACCTACCATACTTAATTTCAACTTGATCATGAATTTTTTACTTCCATAGTAGGTTAGATTGGGATAATTGGCTTGTAATGTGTCTACCTAACAAGGTAATTCATAGAAAAAAGTGCTATAATGATTAAATGTATAGGGAATACAATAATAATAAAACATTATCTTAAAAGTGTGTATTTATACCAAATAAATCCTTTAGTAATTTAAAACACAAGCACTTCAAACTCTCAAGTTTCAACTAAAATAAATCAAATTTTGGTTAATAAATCATGTCTTGGTTCTCTCAATAGGTGAGGTGAATGTGAAGAACATGTCAAAAAGGTTTATATTTTTTATAGGAAGGTGATTAAAAAATCAATATCATGATTTGAGGTATGATATTCAAAATTTAGTGTTTTTTGTGAAATTATCAATGTTTTGAATTTGAAACAAAGTCATTTTTAACATTCATTTAAGTTAAGCTTCAAAGATTGAATTGGATAACTCATTGAAATATATTTTATGAATTACAAAGATAATCATTTTAGCCCACAAGTTTTAAATATATAAAATTTTATAGAAAAAATGAAATCAAAATAGTATTTTTTTTAATAAATGAAAATATAAAAGAAAACAAAACAAAATTCCTATTCTAACTAAGGATAATCCTCCCACACACTTATTTTGTACAATTTTTGGATTGTATCATAGTTTTTATGAGAAGTTATAATTAATAAGATTATACATGATAAAAATATTGGTATGAAAAGGCACAACTTTGTTTTTATTTCATATCAAAAACCTCTAGAAAACCTCTTAAAAGCATCCGCTTTAGTCATACCACAAAAACAAGAAACAAAGATAAACAATTTACTTAATGTAAGAAAAAATAAAAGATAAAAGAAATGAATATTGGTTTGAACCCACATGTGGTTTATTGGATTTCACAACCAATCATTAATTAGTTTCAAAAAGTCATCCCCAATCTGAATTTTTATGTGATTTTGTTTTCATGAACCACCAATTGTTTTTAATCTCCAAACATCTTCAGCTATCAATGCTTGTAAAATCTCCCAATAACATATTTCTTCAGGTTCCCTTACATGACTTCTTAATTCCAATAAAGTAGTGGAAGAGGGAAAAAATATAAGGGCACCTCTACTACACTCGATCTTTATAAAATACCTCCACTGGTTGTTGGGATTTAATTCTAGGATGTATTTTAACTTTGATCATAGCTTTAAAAAAGACTTCTACTTTAAAAATTATCTTAGTGCATTCATACTTGTATAAACTAGTGTTATATTTAATTAGGAACTATATTATATATTCTACTTCATCCTTCACTTCCTATTCTTTAGAAAAAACAATCTACCCAAAATAAATAGGCATAAAACCTACACAGAAGGAAATAGTTAGAAAATTATTATCGAAATAATTTGAAAAAAGTGGATCAAAATTTGAGACACATCCCTATGTTTTATTGGGTTACAACTTTATTTGGGAGTATAAAACATGTGTATTAAAATTATTTAACAACTCAAGTTCCTTAAAATGTTCTTTAAAAATCAACGGATCAAGTTTCTCTTCCTATTTCACCAAAAACTAATCCAAAGGTTCTAAATTTCCAACTTTAAAAATTGGAGTTTCTCATGGAATTTCAATTTCAACAAAGTCAATACAAAAATTTATAAATAAATTTGATTTCCAAAATATTTAAGGATAGAAAAATAAGTAATAATTTATTCTTTTTATTTTAAAAAATAAAATTTAAATTCATTTTTAACTCACCACACAGGTTTCTTCAATATCAAAAAATGGGTGAGACATGGTTTTCTTTTTCTTGAGCCAATTTTTGGTTGAAAAAATATTTAAAATATTTTTCAAAAGTAGCAAGGCCTTACATTTTTTTAGTTTATTATTAATCTATGATAGCATTTTGTTGAATCATGAGATAATTATGTCACATTTTTAATTTTCAAAACTCCTCAAATTTTTGATACTCTAAATAAAAATATGAGTAGTCATTGTGAAAATCCATTTTTAAAATGTTATAAATTAGTTGTTAAAATACTAATGATTAAAAAACAAATTAAAATAACTCAAGAAACCCCAAAAATGATGAAAATCGATGGTGAGGGCTATGAAATATAACCTCAATCAATAATTTACCCTTTAATAATGAAGTACAGTGGTGATCATTAGATTGTCTCATGATGAGGTTGCTGACTAAGTTTTCAAACTATCAATTTGTTAATTTTTTTATTAAATATTAAAGATAAAAGTAGATATTTTTTGAAAATTAGTTAAATAATATTTAAATAAAATAAAATAATATTAATATTAGAAACTGAATTTAGAAATTAGAAATTAGAATTAAGACTGATAAAAAATGAAAAACTAGAGATAACAATAGTGAACATGTTTTCTACCCTCATACACTCCCTTTATCCTTGTCTACAAATGAATCATCTAATTAGATTTCTCAATGAACACCTCAAGAAATAATAGTTAACACCTAAATTTCCTAGACACCATATTGAAAAATCAAATATGAGTGTTTATCCTCTTATTAATGTGATTTGATTACCAGAATCCCTTCAATAAACCAAAACTATTTGAACTTATTGTGATCAGTTGGGAGACCTCGCCCAAAAAATTTTAAACCAAAAGAAAAATATTTTATAGTAATAAGTTGGTAAAAAATAAATAAAAAGTAGAATAAAGTGAATTAAATATTGATAAGTGACATTATTCCATCATGAAAATATATTTCAAAGAAATACAAATAAAGTTTATAATGAAAACCTCAAAACTCACAAGGGAGAAGTCCTCAGATCTCTACTGCCCATAACCACTTGGAGTTTCACACAACATGGAAAGATTAGCTCTATTAGAACTCCCATTATTCACCATATCCACTTCTTATAGTAATCATCCTCTCTCTAACCATCCTTTAAAATGGAATTGGAGACTCTTTTTTATAATGAAAATGTGATTCTAATTTTCCCTCTAAAATATTTCTATCAAAACTTGACAGCATTTTAACTAAATAAATGAACTAATCTACGAATGTGTCCTTATTGAATGGTGTTACCCTCTATATTTCACATTTACCCTCATAATATCATATTATATTTTCTATATTTATCCAAATTCATGATTTTTTACTTTAGAAGATATTTATGGCCAAAGAGATAGTTCATATTCTTTAATTTTGACATAGGAATAAACTACCTTAATGAATGAATTATTCATTAAAATTTAATATACATGTGAAAATTATAGTCCTCTATATCTTACAAATTTAATCATGACATTTATAGTTTTGTATCTTGAGATATTCCTCTTTTATAGAGGTGTGGTCAAATCTATTAGCCAAAAGAGTGTTCAAGTTGTATGAATTATTTGGGCCTCTTAGGATTCAAATCCTCACTTGATATAGTTAAAGAAATTGAATCCCACTTAACAAATAATCCTAAAAAAAAACTTCACAATTTGTATCATTTTACCAAAAGTTATACATAAGTTATACATGAAATATAAATCTCTTAAAAATTTGTTAAAAATAAATAATTAAAAAATTTTCACATTAATGCCCAAAATTATCTAAAAATCCAAGAATTGATGTAATTTAATATAAAAAGATTAATTGGATGGGATTAAATCATTGAAATATATAAAAAATTAGTGAAAATATCATCTCTATCAGTTTTTGGGTAGTTTATTTTTTTATGCAGTGTCGATAAAAGGGGCAGGAGGCACTTTGTTGAACCATGAATGAGCCATGATAACTAATGAATAATTATAAAAATTATTTTTTGAGTTTAATAATCTCTAAAAAAGAGTAAATAAAAACAACCTTTATCAGCACTAAAAATGTGCTAATAAATAACTCCTCTATCATCATTTTTTAACATTGATAAAAGTGACTAGATTTTAAAGGTTATCAAAATAAATTATTATATTATATTAATAATGAATTAAATCATTATTGAATGAATTATTAAATTTTATTAATTACATTATTTTACTATTATCAAACACAAGATTTCTTGTATTTCCATGTGTGGGTTGTAATATACCATAATTTTTGTATTAATTCGAAATGTATTGGGGTAGAGCCCTTTTTAATTAAAAAACGGAAACACCCCTTTTTTAACTAGGTTGAGGAAGAACCCATTACATAATCCAAAGGTTTAGTGGCATGAATTCCTAATATATACCCCAAAGGCCCACCATTTTGCCGACCCAAATTCCTTTTGCTGCATCAGCATCACTGTCAGTGTCACCGCCTACCTGTGTCATTATTTGCCTATGTCAGCACTTGCATCACTAACTATATCATAACCCCCTAAGGGAATACCAAGATTCGAACCCTAGTCACTTGGATGTGGAGGACAGTGGGAAGTACCACTCAATCATGACACATTCCACCAATATACCTCTATTGTTAATTAAATTATTATTTAATATTTTTTATTACCTTAATAATAATTATTAATTACATTACAATTATTTTTTGACTAATTAATAGTAAAATATGTTATTAAGAATTATTAATTAATTAATTACATTGTTAAATATTAATAATCAATAATTATATTAATGGTTGATAATTCAATACACTATTAATAGTTTAAATCATATTATTATTATTATTATTACATGTTATTATATATATTATTAATAAATATCACTTACATTGTTAATAAATATTAATTATTTTATTTATTTTTTATAATAATTACATTATATTTATATTATTAATAATTAATAATTATTTTTATTCCATTTATTAATTGTATTATTGATTTTTAATTATATTATTAGTTATTATAATTAAATTAAATTATTAATAAGTTTTAATTACATTACATTATTAATAATTGTTACTAATAATTAATTTGATCACTAATTATATTATTAATTACTAATTAAATTAATAATAAAAATGATTACTAATTACTTTCAAATTATACTATTAACAATTATTAATATTATGTTAAATTAAATTATTAAATAGTTAGTTGTTTTTAATTATTATTTATATTATAAACATCATTATTTAATTATTAACTACATTATTATAATTAATTTCACATAATTATATATTTTTTATTAATAATTATTAATATTTTTATTTAAATTATTATGTATTTTTATTATTGTGTTATTAATAATATTATATTATTATTTTAATGTGATGAAAAGGGAGAACCTAAATTCCACATTGAAATCAATGAATGGATGAGAAGGGGGGCTCCCCTATAAAAGAGAGGTATTGGGTGGAGGTTTAAGGGTGTGTAATATTTTTGGAATACTTTAGTCGAAGTAATGATGGATAAAAAATAGGTAAATACTACTTTAATTTTTTTTATATATATATAAAAAAATAAAAATAAAAAACAAATTTTTCCAAAAGAATATTGCAAAGAAGTTGCTAGGTGGGAATGCTCCTACCCTCTCAATCCCTATTTTAAGAATTTATTTTTTATTATTCTTTATACCCACAAATGTAGCTTGGAGGATTTAGATATAGATACTAACGACAATAATAAGAAGACAAACCATTTTAGTCTCTAGAAAAGAGGGAAAACATAAGAAATTGAATAACGAAAGATGAAGGACAACTGATCATTGAAGGGAGCCTCCACCTCCTGTCAGATAAAACCCCAATCAGATATTCCCCATGAGAGTAGAGCTCATGAGAGCCCCACCCTAGTTCTACAACACACATACATAGATGCATTCATATTTATTTTTATACAAATAAATACACACACAAACACACACTTATAATTAAAAATAAAGAGAATATATATAAATAAATCATTTTATATTTAATATATATATATATATGTTGAAATTTGTATAAATATATATTTAATAATGAAATATAATTTCATTAAATAGACATTTTAAAAAATATATAAAATTTATTTATAAATTTAACACACACAAATATTTATGTGTATATAGTATTAATTATGCATTTCCATTACACACACACACACAAATATATATAATATAATTAAATTATAGATTTTATAAAAAGAATATATAAACAAGTTTTTTTATTTATTATTATATATTTAAATATTTATATGTTTATATATTATAGTTATATATATGTGTATATATATATGTAAGTATAAATCTAAAAATTTATGTATATAAAATTACGTACATATTTTTTATAAATACATAAAATTTAAATATAATTATTTTTATATAATTATTTACATGCACACTTACATATTATTTATGTAATAATCATATATAATATTTTATCTGGTCGATGGATTATGTGAGAAACATTTCGAAGATTTATCCATTAGAAGGTATGACTAATTCTATCTCTGCGAGTGCTCCTTGTAATATTTCAATTGATCCCAATAAAAAAGAAATAAGAAGATTAGTTTTACAACCTCTATGGATTCCTAATAAGCAGGACATGTAATAAAAGCCTCCTACACAAATTATGTGGTTAGAAACTCTAATTTGAGTGTTCTATAATCCTACAGGGTTAGGTTGGAATGAAATTCACCATGTATTATGAATCCCACCCCTGATCATCTAGGAATTCTGAGGGATGAGGTTCATCCATTGGATACAAGGAATATTAAATATCTATGAAACATCAATTAAAAAACTTAGAAAATTAAGAAGAAGGGTGACACAACCTTTGTTGGGGAAAACTATGGTCGTCTTATAGACAGGGTTAATGAATGTAAAAACTCAATTATTGTTTATTTATCTTTACTATTCTAAGATGATAAATTGGGTATTTCAGACCTCAAAAATGTATTTTGAAAATATATTGATTTGATGCCAGTGTGTGACTGCCTTAATTTTTTTCCATATTTTTCCCTCTAGATATTTGAAATCCAAAGCATTGGGATTTGATTTCATTAACCTAGAATCTGTAATTCACAGGATTCATGATTAAGAGCCCCTATTTAATCCTTTTAATGTGAGGAACTCAATTACTTAGGATTGTCTATGAATATGTGGGCTGAGCTAGTTTTTCTAGCATCCTAAAATATTATAGGAAAACTCATTTGGTGTTGGAGTTCCAATAAATATTTACAAGGAAAAAGAAAAGGCTACGTGTTGTCACTTTTCTTGGATTTTAGTTAAAGTTAAACACAACCCTCCTTTAATTTGAACAATTTTTCTAACTACTGATGACCATCACTTTTATTTGTTGGTTGAGTATGAGAAAGTACCTAATTTCTGTAGAGGATGTTATAATATTAGGCACTTAACTGATTATTTTCAAAAAAGAATGGTCCATGGTAAATGAAAAATCAAAGGCCACACCTTTGATAATTATAGAAAATAATTGAAGGCACAAGATGTTGTTGCAGATATAGATCATGACCCTCATAGTTTAGTTAGTTAATATCAAGTGATTACTAGTGAAGCATAAATTCATTTGGACAATTATCTTGGTTCCCAAGGTCATGAAGGAGGAGAGATGATTACTCATAAGGATATCACTGAAGGGGAACTAAAAAATGACTCCTCTACAGGATCATATGGTGTACAATGCACTGGGGATATTAAATAAATATTTTAGGTGACTCAAGATTGATGGAACAAATTAGGGGTGAGCCTCAGGGTAAAATCTCAAATGTGGAAATGGATTTAATTAGTGACTTATATTTAGTTGAATTTGAATTTGACTCCTACACTAATTATAAACCTCAATAATAGAGAGAAAATGGTTACTTTTAATCATCATATAATAAAGTAAATAAACCTTTTAAGTTATGATTTATTTAATATTCTAATATTAACAAACCTAAACCATGAAAGGTTAAGGGGTCTCCTTTTAGAAAAAAGTTGGGAAATCATCATTAGTGCTCTGTTCATGGAGCAGAGTGATGTTGGTCACAAATCTATGAACTAATAGGTGTATTGCTCAATTTTTGGCTCTCCTACAACAACAACTAAAGAGAAATAAGGTAATTATTTAAGGGTAGGTGTTTTTTTGTTACCTAAAAAAATGGAGGCTCTTATTTAGAGAAGTCCCACACCACTATCCCCTCATCCTGGGGGAATGTATTGATCACTCCTCTAACCAAAACCCAACCTAGAGGGAGTGTAAATTTGGGATCACGTATAAATTATTTGGTGGGAACCCCAAAAATATAGGGGTCTACGGAAAATTTAAAGGAGAACCTAGTTCATCCTCTATAGCTGCTACTAAATCTCTTATTCCATCCATTTTGTAGAGTAATTCCATAGGACAACATGGGTGATTGATTACATCTAGGGGGGATAAAGCCACTTCTAATTCTGACTCTCTAAATGATATGGGGGATCTTGCCACTGACTCAGCCCATAAATTTGAATCAATGAGCTATAATAAGGAAAAACATATTACTATAAATAGAGATAAGGAAACCAAAATCCCTTATTCCTCTAGGCTTGATGTAATTAATGCGGAAAGTATACTGATGTTATCAAAATATATCAACATTTGGCCAATGAATACAATGAATATTAAAACTTATTTAATAAAGGGATATTTAAATCTATTGGTAAGTAGTAATTGGGAAAATCCCTTATAAAATCTGCTACCAATTGTGTTCAATACATCATAAAGGTTTATGAAAAGGGTTGCAGTGCTCTGATCTAACCTTTTAATTCTATGGTGTCCAACACTAACTCATTTTATATGATTGATTGTTCCACTGATGTTTCAATTAATCCAACATCTATGATGGTGATTCATGATGGTACTTCCATCCTAGAGAATGAAACTAATCAGTTGGGGTTGTTCAGTTTGATAAGGATGACACTCCAAATGATAAATTCTAAGATAGAAAGGTAATCATCACTTCTATTTCTAACAGGAAGGATGGATAATATCATGGGGATCACTCTAAAGATGTGTAGGTAAAAAAAAATTCATAATCATATTCAAATAAAGAATATGAGACTTGGTAGAGAGTAAAGTTGTAGAGGCATGATCGATAGGGTGGATTGAGTTCACATCATCCCCTATCATGAGCTATTGATTTTGATCTTTAGTGACCTATGTTTTGGGAGTATTTATGGTTGGTGTCTCAAAAAAATGTATCTATTTTTTTATGAGGGAATTTTCTATATTATTTGACCCTATATTCCCATATAGTTCTTTTTTCCTTATTTTAATAAATGGGATAGGGCCTTTGAGATCTATCCTATTCCTATTTTGATATATAATATTTTATAAATTTTGGATGGATTTCAAATTTTTTGTAAATAAGTATATTTTCATAATTAATTTGGTATGGTATTATAATCTCTCCTAAAAAATCCACCTCTTTGTGATGGATCATCAGGAATAAAATTAAATCCATCACATATAAAAAATGGAATGCATACACACCAATTTATCTAGGAATGATTTTAGTCCATCCCAATTATATGATTGGTTACTCATATGAGACAAATATTAAATCCATCCAAGATAACCCATCTTAAAAAAGGTAAGAATTTTATTTAGGACGATTGTGATATCCATCAAAGATTGTTTATCCATATGATATTTTCTTATAGTGAATTCATATGAAGAATTGGGTAAGGTTTTTTACACCTAACCATCCAAGAGTAATATATGATATGATTGGAATTATGACATAACTAAATAATTAAATGATGGGATAAATTAAAAAATGACTTAATATTTAGTTAAATATAGATCTTGAAAAAATAAATGATATGATATACAAGGCCCTAAAATTTGTGGTCGTACATTTGATAAAAGTAATTATTTAATTGATATAAAACATGATACTCATATAAAGATATATAATTTTGTAAATTAAGTAATAAATCATAAATATAATTATGGGACCTATTATACGTTGGAGAAATAGTTTAATAAATTTGTGTCTATATTTTAGAAGTATTATCAAGGAGAATACTTATGAGTATATGAATATAAACATTATAAAAATTGATTTATCTAATTCCAACCCATGGGAATTGAATAATGAGTGGGTAATACACATTTTTAAGGATGTAAAATAAATCAAAAATATGAGAGAATAGGTGTAATGAGAAGTATATCCATGTGTCGGCAATGGGGCAATAGTTACCATATTAGAAGTTGATACTTATGATATAAGTCTATCTAGTGGGTTAATTATAGAATTGAACAATTTTTATTATATATTATCCATAAATATAAATTTGATTTCTATATCTTATTTTGATAAAAATATATTTTCATTTATGATTAAGGGAATGAATTTTTTTATTGTATTGAGAATATGATGAATAGTTTATATATTCTAGGCATGGATAATTCAGTATATAAAATTCAATATGAGAGGGTCATAGTTCATTATAACCCCACCTATCTTTGAAAAAGTTTCCCTATGAATATAAAGGATAAATACATATGAAGACTCCATAGAAATAAATTTTTGGATTAATTTAATTATAAATAAGTTAATAAATGGGGATCTTATTTATTAAAAAAATGACTAATTTTTTTAGTGTAAATGTGATTGGACTAGTGGGGCATTATTCCTAATACGTAGTGATTTATGTGGAAAAGTTCCCAAGAAAGTGGTGGTTATATATACTTTGTAAAATTTTCTAAGGATTTTAGCTGGTATGATCATATGTTTCTTTTTAAAATTTTTTTCAATTGTTTGAAAATTTCATGGTGTTTAATAATGAAGTTTAGAATTAAATAGACCAAAGTATTATGATTCATTAATCAGATAAAGTGTTGAATACATGAAACTGGAATTTACTAATCATATGATATATTGTGAAATTATTTCACAATCAACTCCTCCTATAACACCACAATGGAATAGTATGTCTAAGAAGAGTAATTATACCCTTTTGGCCATGTTTTAATCTATAACTACTTACATCATTAAAGGTTGGTGGAAATTAGAGGAAATTTAATTTTTTTTGTAGAGTAAGATACTTTTTTATAAATGGGGTTAAAATAAAAAATAAAAGAGTTTAAACAACTCTTGGACATGTTTTATATGTTATTAGAGGTTTGGTTAGTGTTTTGGGTGCTCACGTGAGTGTTGGATCAGTTTTATGGTGGCCCTGTAGTTGAATTTTCCTATAGGTAGCTCATCATATGGTAGGCGATGGCCATGCCATGATGAGGGTTTATCCTAAAGGAACAAGGCACATAAAAAAGTTACAAAGTCTTTTTTGATCAAATTTTTAATTATAAATCAAAAATAAAACACTTGATTTGGTTAAGATATTCTCATTTTATCCTAAGGATGTAATGTAATTTAATTTAAGTATGAGAATGAAACCAAAAATGTAGCCTTTGTGAAATTCCACGATCCTAGTGATATCCACTTTTATTTTTATCATCGAATCTTGAATAAGCTAAGGTATATGCCCTCTATATCATCCACATGTTTACTAAAACTCCATTATTTTCATTCTTTTATTTCTGGGTGTTGGTGTAAAATATTATAAGACTTAAAAAACTTATACCATCACTAATAGATTATGAAATCAATCCCAAAACTTGGATTAATCCACACTTGATCTCTATACCTCTATAAGCTTAAGAGAAGATAGGAGAGGAGAGAAAATCTCTCAAATTCATGAAAATATAGCAGCCACCAATTAATGGATAAAAAATGAGCTTAAATAGTTAGGTTTAAATTTAAAAAATTTTCATTAAGACCCTAGATATGTTAAACCTCATAAAATAGACCAAAACAAAATTAATAACCTCATAAAAATGTCTTAACTACCCCTAAAATTTCACTACTAAATGGTGATATTAATAAATGTCATATGATGAACCATGAGCCATTAACTTGGATCATTCCTCTTGTAAATATCTAACAATCCTTTAATGATGCAACACTCACTAGAAAAATAATACTTTCCCATATTCACTTTTATAATTAAATAAACTTGTGAATATACATTGAGAAATAAATTCAAGTCTCATTATTAAAAACCAAAATAATATAATTCAACTAATTTACTTACAAAATTTCACTTATACACTTGAGGGTCCCTATACATGGGGACCACTTCATCCAGAACTCCAATTCATCTGAATTGGTCAAGCCCATGAATACCCTTAATGTGTGACCCTCTAAACCCCCATAATGATAATAGTGATTTAATCTCATATACCAAGAGTAATATCTAGTAACACATCATGACCCTAAAATAGATAAGGATATGTCAAAGTTGTGAATACCTCCTACAAACACTTACCATTCAATATAATCCTTTTTTCTTGATATATAATTCAAGAATTTTTCATTGCTTGTTTTAGAAAACTATATGCTCAAAATATCTATCTTTGAATTTTTAAAAATGATCATTCCAATTATAAACTTCCATGTCCATGGACTTAATCAGGATATTCCATTCCTATCAAAGGGTTTGAGATATCAACATCCATTAAGACCGAAAAGGAAAAATCATCTCTTACTTATTCATTAATTTCATACCATTTGTGACGCACCCGACACATCCTACCATGCCATGATAATATTTCATCATGGGTTTCATGAATACATAACATTATGTGACTCATGATGTTTCTTAATAATAATCTCAAGTCTAAGGAGAAATATACATGTTCAAATATATGGATATCTAAGACACATAAAATATGTCGAATTCTTATTATTAGTTCTGTTCTCATAATATTCTCTCTTAGATATTTATAAGGGATAACATTATGAGAATTATTCTCAAAATCATATGATAACCCTACCATTAATATCCTATATCATATGTGTCTAGTTAGATGATGTTATCCATCCATAGAACATATATTTAAGAATACTTTCATAGAACTTCAAGGTTCTCATCATAAAAAATAAATACTATAATCTTTTATTGAGATAAGTACCCATATGACATTATCACATTAAATTTCATGTAGAAGAATAATCACGATTTTATAATAACATTATTTATATTAAGAAACATGAATCTATAAGTAATAAAAATTACAAAGTAGTTGGTTCTAAGGAACTAACTCCAAAAGACTCCCATTCACACTACAGATAACTTCTAGCTATCCAATAGGATAACCTCACATGATAAAAATTAATTTTATAAGTATGGATATATCCATTGGGCCTACCATGATTCAGTGGATGTTATGTATACTATGAAATCAACCCTTTGAGAAAAACCATCAAGAGGTGATATTACCAAGTATATACCTTTTTCCTCAATAATCTTCAACATATTTGATAATACCATAATTAATGTTCATCATATCATCTATAATAAAATAATCATAATATTATTGATTTTAATATCTTCAAAAAAATCTAAAATCTTGAACAAATCATTTCTAAACCCGCTTCTTAAGATGTATCAGAAACAACAAAAAAATTTGTCTATATAGCTATGATAACCAATAGATGTAATAAGTTTAACCAACTCATTACCTTATCTTAACTATGATCCTAGTTTAATCTGATCTAGAAGAAGACTAATTTTATTTCCCTTGATAACTAGTATTCTCAATTATATAAAACTAGGAACTCTTCTAGTTTTACTTTCTAAATCACTGTTAGTAGATCTGACTACTATCCTCTGCAGTCATCTTGATTGTGTTTGATATTTTCTCTCTATGATTTATGTATAAAAAATATAAAACCTCAATATATATCATCATATGTAAGATATATTTACAAAGTACTATTAATCATATTTAGCCTCTTTATCAAATTTATATCCTATTGTGTCTGAGGACACAACTATCTTGGAGAGATATATACCATGTCACACTGGAATCAATCCCCTCTTAGATTGTTCTATAACAAACCTCTTCATTCCCTGGTCAAGGTATTTACTGTGACATGAACCAAGAAATTCAAAATATCCACATATGTAGATCCTATTCCCCAGAAATGGGTTACTAATTTAAGACATTCATAGAGAAGTTATCCTTAACTTAACTAACTGTAAGACTAATAATAAATTTTCTATATATTATCAAACATATATTTCTTGGAAAATGATAGTGCTCCCACTAACCACTTGTAGACACCTAGAAATAATTCTTTCCAAATGAATATTCAATGATCATTATACTTTCTTTAATTTATTAATGGATCCCAAAATTTTTCTTATGTTATTATATTTCTTTGGTGTCACAAATCCTTTATGGTCATGTCATATAGACACATTATATATGGTTTCCTCCATGAAAAGTGGTTCTAAAATTTAGAAGCCTATATAATAATCACATATAGTTTCAATGATAAGTAGAATTCAAATTTATTTTATCATCATAAAATGGTATAACAAGTTTATTCTTATTAGTACCAAAATTGTACCATCAATGTCTAGTTTCTCCTGAATACTCACCAATGACATTAAATTAATTGAATAAACTACCAAAATGTGAAACTATTTTTGGTACATGGAATCCATTCTTGAATTTATATAAAATTTTAAATTACATATAGTTTCAACTTATGGCTCCCTATAGGATACTTCACCCACCTTAGTTAATATAAAACCACCACTATAGTTTTTGATGGTACTATAGTGCAATCATCTTCTATAAGGATCATTGGATCATCCTTTGGTAAGAAGGAGGCATATAGCTTACTGGATCATAATCCCTATGAAGAAGAATCCACAAGCTTCCCTTGCTTGTCTTACTTCTCCCCTACTTGGATTAGCGGTACACCACCAAATGTCTCACTATAAGATGGTAGGTCTGCACCAGTAGTAGTTTTCTCCCCCCACATAAGGGGGTCTATACCAGATCTCTATCAAAACTCAAAGGCACCAAAATGGTGTCCTTAGCCTAAAGTAGCTGTATGTCTAGGGACAAAGATAGACTAATCTCATTTCAATGATATAGTTCCTTATATGGAACTACCATAGCCTTGTATATAAGGTAATGTTTGATTTTATTGCTACTAAAATCATGAATAATTCAGTCTCTCTAGTTGTTGTCTTGGAGCTGAAGAAAAACTCAGATAAAATTGGGGTTTTTGCTCATAAGATAAGGGTGTGAAATTATTTTCATGCTAGTCCACAGAACTCGAATATCTAGATGTTTTAGAAGAATAAAATCAAAATTTATATTTGTTGGACTCCTCATGTTTTAATCATGTTTTAATGATCACAAATCCTATTAACCTTGTTTAATCTATCTCAAACCATGGGTAGAGATGGTTGGTTTCCCTATTCTTTAATGTTTACAACTCATGGTATAAACTTTCACAAGATCCTGATTCCTATAAATCATATTCCAATCATGTTTGAATATTGTAATATATATTTAATTTTTTTCTATAATGTTTTATTATATTAATTCTTAAGTCTAATTCATTCTGTGAATATTATTTCCTAGGAAAACTTTATAGATATTTGGCTAACTCTGAGAAATCGTAAGTCTGCCACCGGTTCTGTATTTTGGAAAAATCCCTAACACTGTAACGCAGACATATTAACCCAGACACCATAACCTAGACACCATGAACCAGACACCGTGAACCTGACACTATAAATAGTTTCATATTTCATGAAGTCTATGACACCAATTCCTTACTGCCATTACCAAGACACCGTTCAGAGTTTTCGACACCGTTACCCGAGACACCGTGATCCTGACACCGCATCTGTGCTACCGGTTCCTGATCTCAATGAAACTGTGGAATCATGACTATATCACTACTAAAAGGCAAAGAAGAAGACATCGTTTCCTAGTGACATCATTTCCAAGTGATACAGTTTCAATACAAACAGTGACATCATTCTTTAATCTTTTTTGTCACTTTAAATTTAATTTCTAACAGTCATATTTGAGTCATTTAATGGAACTAACATAATTAATGTTTCTTTATAGAAATTCCACCTGATAGTATGAGGTATGAGGTGTAGAAATCATGCTTCCTATTGGCTACAACACTTTCACCCCTAAATAAAAACAAAAGCGTGGAACTGGAGAAAGGTGTGGAAAAATGAGAAGAAAATGCATGCAATAATATACAACTAAAAAACACACGAAGCACTATCGATCCAGAGAATATCTAAACTAACGTAGATCAGAGACAAAAACATCTTCACAGTACCAACTCGAAGATGAACATGAGTTAGATAGCTTACATCATCAAACTGGAAACCAAAGAACTAGACTTGTGATACTCTATTTTTCACAAGAGGACTCTATATTTGCATCTACTTCATCCTAAAAGTATAGAGCTACATAAAATAAAACTTAGATCACTTATAAACCTTTCTCATCATATTTTCTATGTTGTGTACTATTTTTAGCTTTCACACAGTGTGTGTGTGTCTGTATTAAAACACACACCATCTCCTATATTAAACCAAAGGATATAAGATATCCTTTCTCTCACATCTTATTACATCTGTTGAATCCCATGGATAAGTGTGGAAGAGGCCCTTGTGTGACCTGGTAGTTTATACCCCTTAAGAATAGTGGAAGAGGTCATGTGACCTGGATAGTTTGTGTAATGTTGTTTTACCCCAATTCAGGGTGTGGATTACTCTCTTATCTATATAGACTACTTGGTGATAAGTTATAAAAAAGTGGAGTGGATTAAGTCTCAGCTTGAGACTGAACCACTTATTTTATCCACTATGTCTTTTAATTTAGTTTTTCTCTGTTTTACTTTATATTTTAGAAAACAATATTTTACTTTGATAGTTAGTATTGGATATAAGTTATTACTATTTTACCTATTAAAGTAGCTTCAAATTGTTTATCAATAAATCACATTGATATTAATGAGAATTAATCAATCTTCTGAGAAGTTATTTTAAAAATCAAACTATTATATCTGCAATACCTTGATTAACTGGCCTGTATTCATTTTTATTAGGGAATCTTTTTAAGTGAACTTTTTAACAAATTTTTTTATAGATACTCAATTCACCCCCTCTCGAGTAATCTACTCTAACTAACATTTGGTATCAAAGGATTTTATTCTTGTTAAGGATCTGTTTTTAAAATATTTTCAACTGTGATTTTAGTTGTACTTTAAAGATCTGTAAATTTTGGTTAGTTCTAAATTTATAGCTCTTTAAAATTATTTCTTTATTATTGATAATAGACTAGAAGGTGATGAAACAAATAGACCTCCATTATTTAATGGAACTAATTATTCCCAATAGAAAATTAATATGAAAATTCATTTAGAAAGTATGGGTTTTGAAACGTGGTCTTCAATTATAGATGAGTATAAGATTACTACTACTGCTAGAACTACTTGGGATGACCCAACTAAGACTTATTATAACAATAACTGTAAATCAATGAATTCCCTATACTGTGCCTTATGAGATGAAGAATTTAATAGACTTTCTGTATGTAAAACAACCCATGAAATCTGGGACACTCTTTCTGTTTCACATGAGGAAACCACTAATGTGAAAGAAACGAGACTTAATACTTATACTATTAAGTATGATAACTTTAAAATTAATCTTGATGAGCCTATTTATGATATTTATCTGAGGTTCAACAAAATTGTAAACACAATGATCTCTATCAAAAGAGAAGTTACATCCAAATAACAAATTATGAGGATTCTCAGATGCTTACATGATAGATGGAGAGGCACTTCTGTCTCTATTAGAGAGTCACATGAAATATGAAAATTACCTGTCAAAGAACTCATTGGGAAACTAATAATGTATGAAAAAGATATGAGACACAAATAGAAAAAGGAATATTTCTACAGTTCAAAACCATGACAATAGGCCTTAAAATAGTGGTTGTAGCCCACAACCACGGTTTTGGCCAACCGTGGCCACTATCGCCATTGTAGTACGTCCATACCTATTTCTATTGTTTTGAAAACCATGGAAATAGGCCTCAAAATTCACCACCATGGTGGTTGAACTATAGCCACAGTTTAAATCGTGGCCATAGGCATCTATTTCCACAGTTTTAACCATGGCTATAGCCTTGGTAAACTGTGTCAATAGTCTAAAAAAAAATGTTCCCACCGAGTTTTGATACCTACACATCCCATTTTCCAACCTGCGACGCTAAACACTACACCACAGAAAGATTCATGTATATATATACATATATATATTATGATATATATATTAATAGAAACCATGGAAATAACCACAAAACCATTGTAGTAGGCCTTCCCATCAAATTTTTGGCAGGAATATTTTTCCCAAGAAAGCATGAGAACCCTATAACCATGGTTTTGGAAAACCATGGCTATAGGCCTTTGTAAAAATGGCCTATAGACACAATTTTTAAAACTGTGGCTATATGACTCATAAAGGTGGCTATAGGCCACATAAAATAGACCTATAGTCACAGTTTTAAAACCGTGGCTATAGGCTATAAAACCACGACTATATCCACCTGTAGCCACAGTTTTAAAACTGTGGCTATAGTTATGTGGCAGTAGCTTCATTTTCTAGTAGTGAAAGTCAACAAGGAAGAGGAGGATGAACCCAAAAGAAAATATGTGGCATTTAAGACTACTACCTCTAAACACAAAGAAAAGGAGAAACTACAAGCCTTTGTAGAAAGTTCCAGTAGTGAACAATAATCACCTAACAATGATGAGGAGATGGATCAATTAGTTATAAAGTTTAAGAAATTTAAAAAAATGGAATAAATTTTTCAGAAATCCTAAATTCAAATGAATATATGATCAAAAGGGAAGCTGGAAGAAAGATTGGAAATGAAATGACAAGTATGATGATATAGCATGTTATGAATGTAAGTGAAAGGGAAATGTAATGGATGACTTTCCCAAGATCAATTATAAAAAGAAATACTAGGACAAATAGAGGAAGTATAAAAAGGCAATTAAAGAAAATTAGAGTGATTCTGAGGAAAATTCAAGTGACTCAGAGTCTTCACATGATGAACAGGCCAACAAAGCCAATATGTGTTTCATGACAAACACATCTGAGGTAACCCTGGAATCTCTTGTACAAAATTTTTATTATTCTAGAGGTGAAAGTGATTATGAAAATATGTCTAAAGAAGAAATGTTTGAGTATTTTAATATGATTGAAGAGAAATGTAATGAACTAAAATATAAATACAAGTCTTTAAAGAGACAATATGCTCTTTCTTCAATTGTTAAATCTGGAATTGTTTTAGAAAGAGAGAAAAATGTTCAATTACTCAAAGAAAACAATGAATTAAATCTATATAATTAGAAATTGAAAAAGGACCTTGAAAGGTTTACTAATGGTAAATATACCTTGGTACAAATTCTAGGTAAACAAATTTCCCTTAGATACACTATTGGTATTGGCTATCAACCTAGTGAAAGAAATTTTGGAAAAACCAATTTTATTTCTAAATCTTGAATATATATCTTTATTATTAGTTTAGGAAAACATTCCTCTAGTTAAAACTATGATACATCCTATACTGTTTCTAGATTTTCTGGACCAAATAAATTTTATTTCACAAATAATTTACATAATGCTTATAGGAAACCTATGAGGTAGATGTGGGTTTCTAAAGCACTAGTTACTAATATTACTGGACCCAAAAAAATATGGGTACCAAAGTCCGTTTTTATTTGAATATTTTATAGGAAAATTATTTGAAGAGCTCCTATAAAAGATTATGGTACTTGGAAAGCAGGTGTTCAAGCCACATGATAAGAGACTATTCATTTTTCAAGAACCTAATAAAGATTGATGGTGGGCATGTAACTTTTAGTGACAATGACAAAGGAAAAATCTATTGGAAACATGGCCATTCTAGGAAATAATTGGATTATGGTTTGTGTTTGTTGTAAATCCTCATTGTATGTTCAGAATATTTTCCAGTAAAGTGATCATACAGTTCAAGCAGACAATAATATTGAAGGTGGCGTCATTTCCCAGTGTTTGCCAAATGTTTGGGCCTAAAAATTAGGAAATGGGAAAATATGTGTTTGTCAAAGGAACTTGCGTGTAAAAGGGTAGGTGTGTAGGAAAATTGTGTACAAGTCAATTTTCGGGATCCATTTTCCAAAAAATGGAAAAGGCATGAGCTGTGTGAAATATTAGAGTGGTGCGTGAAAAACATGGATTGTGCACTAAATTGGTTTTGCACGTAATAGTGAAAGAAGAATGGTTTTATCATGAAAAAGGTGTTTTGAGATCATAATTATGAAAAATGGAAAAGGCATAAGGTGATCAAAAAATCCGAATATTTGCGTGAAAAATGGTTCCTGCGTGAAAAAGGATTATGCGCAGAATGATAGTTTTGCGCAACATGGTAGGGCTTGCGCACAGGGGTCGGTGATGCCTATAAATAAGAGGTGACCCCCCTAATTCGGTACGGATAAATACTTAGAGAAGATCCAAGTTTTTATGTGCATAAAAGGTGCACGTAAAGAGAGTTATGTGAAAAAGTTTAAGTTACACAAAAAAGGAGTAGTTGCGCGTAAAATTGGAAGTTGCGCGTAAAAGTTGATATTGCGTGAAAAAGTTGAAGCTGCGTGAAAAAGTTGAAACTACGCGTAAAAGTTGACGATGCACGAAAAAGTGGATGTTGTGTGTAAAGGGTATTGTTGCGTGCAATATTTTCTACACAAAAAGCAAATATTGCGTGCAAAAGTGAGATCTTGCGCGCAAAGGGTAGGTGTTGCACGCAATCATCAGTGTAACCTGTTTGCACGTTCTGAATATCTGGTTCAGTGGTTCAGTGATTTCAAGTGCATAAATTTAGTACTTAGATGCATGAAGATACTAATTTTAAGTAGAGTCAAAGTCATCAATGGAAATCTATTGAAGATACCTTCACATCTATAAACTGAGCGAGACTTCAACAAAGGTAGTGAGCCAGGGGGAGTCAATAGGAGTGACTCGAGGGATGTAGTAAGCTATCCCTAAAAATTTGTAAAGGTAGTTTTCCTATGACAGAGTGACTATAACCAAACTTTGTAATCCACAGCTAGTGAAGTTTAGTGGAATTAGGTACGACCGACATCTTGTCGGACTATGCTCCTTAGACGTAGCCCTTTAGTGGTGAACCAAGTAAAAGTGTTGTGTGGTCTCTTTTCTTATGGTTGTTTTTCTTTCTGTTCCCATCATTCTTATAGTTTTAACGAGTTCCTACCACCATAGGAACATGATCCTTGTTTTTAAAAGAGAAATTTGACACCCTGATTCACCCCTCCCCTCTCAGGGTGTCTTGGGGTCCTATAAAATCATTGGCCTAGGCCAAATTTGTTACTCTAACTTAGTTTTAATTTCCAAAGTAATTTTTGTTGATGGACTGAAATTTAATCTTCTTAGTATCTCACAACTATGTGATGATTGATTTCATGTTAAATTTGAAAATGATGCTTGAAATATTTTAATTCTAAAAATTAATTAGTATTTTCTACATTAAGAAATGAAAATGTATACTCTGTTAGCTTAGATTTTTTAGTTTCTCAAAATGATTCATGTTTAAGTGTATTTCACAAAGAGTCTTGGATCTGGGATAGAATACTAAGACACTATAATATTCAATCCCTTAGAAAGCTAACTATAAAAAGTTTTTTCAAAGATCTACCAAACTAGAGTTTCCAAATGATAAATTGTGTAATCCTTATCAAAAGGGAAAGCAACACAAAATTTCCTTTAAACCAAAGAAAGAAGTTTCAACTTCTCAACTTGTCAAGTTGGTTCACATGGATTTTTTTGGACCATATAGAGTTTCTAGTTTAAATTTGAATCACTATGTTTATGTTATTTTAGATGAATTTTCTAGGTATACTTGGATTTTCTTCTTGGATCACAAAAGTGAAGCCATATCTCACTTCACCAAGTATGCTTAAACTATAGAAAACCTTTGTGGACTTACAATCAAATCTATAAGAAGCGACCATGGCTATGAATTTTGAAATCAAGAGTTTGAATATTTTTTCTCACAAAATGGATATAATCATAATTTCTATGCCCATAGAACACCTCAACAAAATGGAGTTGTAGAAAGAATAAATTGGAACTTACACTAAATTTCTAGAACCATGCTTAGTGAATATGACTTACCTATTTATTTTTGGGCTGAAGCTGTAAATACAACTTGATATATTATTAATAGAGTGTTTATGAGACCTATTATTAAAAGAACTCTGTATGAGTTATGGAACAATAGAAATACCAAAGTGAACTACTTAAAAGTCTTTGGTTGTAAAGTCTACATCCTTAATACTAAGAAAAATCATGACAAATTTTCATCCAAGAGTGATGAAGGAATCTTTATAGGACAATTCAATATTTATAAAAGCCTATAGAGTTTTTAACAAAATAAATAAATGTGTGGAGAAATATATCTATGTCAAGTTTTATGAGACTGATCTACATGAGTCTAAGACCTCTCTAGAGAATCTTGAGGATGATATGTCAAATCTGGACATCAATGCTAAATCCTCTAACTATCCTGTAAAAGAATCTACAAAAACTTCTAGTTTTAGAAATTCTCCAGATTCAAGCCATAATGAACCCGAACCTGTTGAAGAACCTGAAATCACTAGCCCATCTTTTTCTAGATATGTTAGAACTATTAAGAACCATCCTTTAGATGTTGTTGTAGGAGATTCAGATAAAGGAACACAAACTAGAGATTATCTTAGAGATTAGGCTGAACATCGGATTTCTTGTCACAAATTGAACCTAAAAACATCAATGATGCTATCAGTGATGAATTTTGGGTGATGTATATGCAAGAAGAAATTAATTAGAGTTAAAGGAACAAAGTTTGAAAACTCATTAATAGAACCAAAGACACTTTTACCATAGGCACTAAGTGGGTGTTTAGAAATAAAGTATATGAAGCTGGTAACATAGTTAGAAAAAAGTCTAGACTGGTTGCACAAGGCTATAGTCAAGAATAAGAAATTGACTATGAGGAGACCTTTTCACCATTATCTAGACTTGAAGCCATTAGAATATTTCTTTCATATGCAGAACATATGAATTGCAAACTATATCAAATGAATGTGAAGAGTGCATTCTTAAATGAGTATATAATTGAGGATATTTTTGTTGAACAACTCCCTTGTATCACAAATCCTCACTTTCCAAATCATGTTTTCAAATTATCAAAAGATTTTCATGGTTTAAAACAATCTCCAAGATCTTTTAATGATATATTAAGTTCTTTTATTATTTCCAAAGGTTTTCCAAAAGGTATAGATGATCCTAATATTTTTATAAAACGAATTTCCAATGATATTTTAGTAGTTCAAATTTATGTAGACGATATTATTTCTGGATCTTTGAAAAATTATTTATGTATTGAGTTTTCTAAAATGATGAAAAATGAATTTGAAATGATTTTAATGGGTGAACAAAAATTAATTCTTGGATTTAAAATATTTCAAAATAAAGATGGTATTATTTTAAATCAAAGAAAATACACTAAATGTCTTCTAAAACATTTTGTCTTGGATATCACTAAAAGTAGCGATACTCTAATGAGTACTAATTGTAAATTGGATCATGATGAATATGGAAAATTTGTTGATCAAACCACTTATAGAGGAATGATTGGAAGCTTACTCTACTTAACTGCTACTCGGCCTGATATTATGTTTAATGTATGTATGTGTGCTCACTTTCAAGAAAATCCAAAAGAGTCTCATTTAAATGCTGTCAAAATGATTTTCAAATACCTCAAACATATTCCCAATCTTGGACTGTTCTATCCTAGAGGACAATCATTTGAGTTAGTTAGCTATTCTGATTCTGATTTTGGTGGTTGTAAGTTAGATATAAAAATCACCTCTAGAACATGTACCCTTTTAGGAAAGTCTCTAGTGTCATGGTGTAATAAGAAACAAAACGTTTTTGCATTATCTACTACCGAAGCTAAATATATAGGTGATGGTAGTTGTTGTGAACAAATTTTGTGGCTGAAACACACATTACTAGACTATGGATATCAATTCAGACATGTACCTATAATATATGAAAATAAAAGTGCTATTAACATTTCAAATAATCTTGTTTCACACTCTAGGACAAAGCATATTGATGTAAGACATCACTTTTTGAGAGATCATTATCAAAAAGGTGGTATCACTTTGGAATTCATTAGAATTGAACATCATCTTACGGATATATTCACTACAACATTAAATTCTAAAAGGATAAATTACATCATAAATGAATTATGAATGATAAATATTAAGTAGAAAGTTTATAGTCTCAAACTTAATATCTCACTTTCACAGTTTCACAAGATTACTAGCATGAAGTTACTGTCTCATGTTTATGGTCTCATAAGTATTGTCTCTCGGTTACTATCTCACTCTTATTGTCTCAATGATATGGTCACACCATTTAGAGTCACACCATAAGGATGAAATTGTGAAAAACTATTCTGGTCTCACCACAAAGACTCAAATTTCTATTTTCTTTAATTTTATTTCCCATATTGCTGTGTTGATTATTTTATTATTTTTATTCTAAAATTTTGAATTTTCAATGCTTGAAATCCCTAAATGATAAAAAACCTATATCTTTCACTATTTTATTCAATCTATATCTCTTCTCTCGAAACCGAAACCCCTCTATTTCAAACCCTAAGTACTCTTTTATCCCTTCATCTCTCTCAAACCCACATTGAATGCCCAGAATAAAGCAATCGCCTTCATCAACTCCTGAGTAGCTTAGATCTCAGAAGAAAGAAAAAAGGGCACTGAAAGTAATGCCTGAAGGACCTTTTAATCTGAATCTTGTTGATAGAATAGTAATACTAGAAAAGTAAGTCTATCCGAAGTGGTTGATGATAAGTAAGTCACTAGTGTTTAAAGTAATATAAGAGAAGGGATGACTGAACTGGTTTACAAAAGAGAAAATTCCGATTTATCCAAAACTCATTTTTCAATTTTATCAGTATGTCTAGTTTTCATTGGATACTAAAATTTTTTTTGTTGTAAGAAGCTAAATTAATGGTCAAAGGTGTAATTTTTTCCTTGAGGTTATGGGATGGTTGCCTAGGGATAACTCATGAAGGAATATTTGAGGACTACCATAGAGGTCCTCCTCCTCCTAGTGATGTTTTTTCCTTAGAAGAGTCCCTAGGAAGTCTAAATAGAAATAAGAAGAAAATAAGTTTAATTACTGCAGAGTTGGATGGTGAAATAAGGTTGCTATTTAAGTTTATCCAGAATCTTATTAGTCTAAGGAAAAAGGATTTTTCTACTCTTAAGTATCAAGATGTATTCTTGATACATCTTATGAAAAATGGTCACAAAATTAATCTACGTAAGTATATTATACTTAAAATGTATGAATTGATTAAGACAACTTTGAAGTCTACCTATTTGTTCAATTCAAGATTAATCTGTACAATGCTATCTGCTAAAGGACTGGTTGGCATGAATGAAGAAGTCATCAAAGATTATGAGTTCTGTATCTCAAATAACATATTCATAAGGTTGAAAATAAACTGGAATCCTTGGAAAAAGTCTTGGGTGGAGGAAAATGAAAGGTTGTATGAAAAGTTTAATCCGGTTGAGAATCCTTCAAGACCCAAGAACATATCTAATCCTAGTTTGGAACCAGATGATGTTTTTGATTATTCTGAATAAGAAGAAGAGGTAGTTGTTTCACCTAAATAAGGAACTATCTTGGACAAAGAAGACAGTGGTCTACCTATTTCAAAAAATGTAGTTGATAATGATGTACCTGTTACTGAAAGAGGTATAGATTCAATATAAGAACCTGCTTTTGGAAAGGAATCCGATGCTAGTGTAAAACAAAAAGTTGTTCCCGAGGAACACTTAGGAGAAAAACCTGCTATTGAGGGAGAGGCTGGTGTTGGGGAACATTTATAGGAACAAGTTGATCCTAAAATTATCCTATATGTTGAGGAAATAATAGAAAAAGACTTTCATCTTGATAGGAAGGAAATGTGTGAGCCTATTTGAGATGAAAATTTGGAATTCGGTTAATAAATGGAATCTCTTAGTCCCATAAGAGATGCACCTGTTGAGATGGAACAACACCCCAGTCTAGAAAGTGTTCAAGTTCCCAATCTTTTTGATCAAAGCACTGTAGATACCTATTATAATTTTCTTAGCTAATTTGTTGTGGCCAATACCCAGGAGGCCTCAGTTAAAGGTATAGAACTTTCCACTGTATTTCAATTGAAACCAGTTTTTTCTCTAGAAGTCATCTCTACTAAGGAGCCTAAACTTGTCTCACATCCTGTTACTGAACCTATACAAGAACCTTCTGTTTCTATGAGTTATAGTGATCTGAAATCTTTTGAAGATACTTTGTTAGCTGGATTTGAAAAGATCATAAACTCACAGCCTCCTCCTGTAACAAATATTAATAAAATAGATTCTACCTTGCTGTCAGAGAAAATAACATGGTAAATTAGACAAAAAATGCTTCATGAAATACAAGAAGTTATAATTGAGAACAAGAAGTTGTGTGATGAGGTAAAGTCTCTCATATATATGGTTGAAGATATGAAAAAAGTGTTGCAGCCTGGACTATCTCCTGCTACTCATCCTATTAAGGATGTTAGTGATCATATTCTATAGAAAGTTTCATATCTAATTCAACTGAACTTGACTTCAATTTATGAAAAAGTGGATGAGAGAAACATCAAGATAGTCAATGAGATACATGAGTTTGTTGTTGGTCTTAACAAGATGACTAAATAGTAAAAGGGATGTCTATAGAAAGATCTAAATCAGATTAAGTCTCTCACTTTAGCCGTTACAACTTCTAATGCCTCTAGACAATCATCTCAACCTATAGACAATGAT
This sequence comes from Viscum album, assembly GCA_963277665.1. Classification (NCBI taxonomy): domain Eukaryota; kingdom Viridiplantae; phylum Streptophyta; class Magnoliopsida; order Santalales; family Viscaceae; genus Viscum; species Viscum album. The sequence continues at coordinate 644,797,093 of OY728135.1, read as the reverse complement.
TTGATCTGAACTGTTGTTAAAGAATAACTTCAGTTAGTGTTAAGTGGTTTTGAAAAGGAAACTTTATCTACTGTCATCAATAATACTGATAGAGTACTTAACTTAGTAATGATTAACTCAATGATTTTTAATGATGATCAAGAAGAAATTACTTAGAAAATGGATTTCTACTTTAATAGAATTTTCTCTAAGCATGATATGACCAATCATTTCAAATATCTTGTAGAGAATTTTAAAATTCCTCTTTTCACTCAAGCCTTCAAGACTCAAGTCCAAAATCTAAAAGATTTCACTTTTATATTGGATAAGTTCATGGAGAACAAAGATTATTTCGAGAAGGCAATATAGTATGGTGGTGATATCATTACTGATTTCATTCAATTGATGAAGCCTTATCTTCATGTGAAAAGCACTGCCATTGTGGATCCTGTATCCACACCTTTGCAGCCTAGCTCAACTCCTTCCTTATCCACTGCTTTTTCTTCTGCCTCCATGTTTATATCTTCATATCTGAGTCAGATCAAACATGTTATACTTGACTAATACTTGTCTCGGTATTCAACTAAACCCACTCTAGAACCTTCTGTTTTTGAAGGGATCCCTCTTCCTTCTCTTATAGTTGGATCAATACCTTCTTTAAAAACTAATTATACTCATTTATCTCCTTCTGATGCTTCTTCCAAGGGAAAATCGAATACTGCTGACCCTAACAAGAAGTGAAGGATGTCTTTTTGATAGGTATGTTTTGTATTTTTTCCTCATGATTGTAATGAATTCTATATTTTTATCCAATGAAAATGTTCACTATTGTTGTTTGTTCTCTTATTTACCTAAATTCTATGTTTATTTTACTTTTTATTATATTATTTTTGATAATCCCAAAAGGGGGAGAAAGAATATTAAGAACAGACGTCTAACTACTATGATTTGTGATCACTAAAAGGGGGATATTGTTTGACTCCTCATGTTTTAATCATGTTTTAATGACCAAAAATCCTATTAACTATATTTAATATATATCAAATCATGTGTAGAGATAGTTGGTTTCCCTATGATTTAATGTTTACAACTCATGGTATAAACTTTCACAAGACCCTGATTACTATAAATCTTGTTCGAGTCTTGTTTGAATATTATAAACTATATTTAATTTTTTTCTATAATGTTTTATTATATTAATACTTAAGTCTAATTCATTATGTGAATATTATTTCCTAAGACAACTTTACAGATATTTAGCTAAGTCTGAGAAACTGTAAGTCTACCACTGGTTCTAGATTTTGGAAAAGTCCCTGACACCATAACCCAGACACCATAACCCAGAAACCGTAACCCGGACACCGTGAACTAGACACCGTGACCCTGATACTGTAACCAATTTCATATTCCATGAAGTATGTGACACCGTTTTCTTACTGCCATCACCAAGACACCGTTAAAAGTTTTAGACATCATTAACTGAGACATCGTGATCCTGACACCGCATCTGTGCTACCGGTTCCTAATCTCAATGAAACTGTGGCATCATGACTATCTCACCGATCAAAGGAAAAGAAGAAGACACTATTTCTTGGGGACACCATTTCCAAGTGATACCGTTTCAAGACAAATGGTGACATAGTTCTTTAATCATGTTTTTCATTTTCAATTTAATTTATAATGGTCATATTTGAGTCATTTAATGAAACTGACATAATTAATGTTTCTTTATAAACCTATCACTAGAAATTATGAGGTATGAGGTATAGAAATCATGCTTCCTATTGGATGCAACATATGCATCCCGAAATAAAAATAAAATCATGGCACTAGAGCAAGGTGTTGAAAAATGAGAAGAGAATGTATACAATAATATACAACTGAAAAACACATGAAGCACTCTCAATCTAGAGAATAGATGAACTACCATATACTATAGCCAAAAACATCTTCACAATACCAACTCAAAGACAAACACGAGCTACATAGCTTACACCATCGAACTGGAAACCAGAGCACCAGACTCATGATACTCTATTTTTCACAAGAGGACTCGATATTTTCATCTGCTTCATCCTACAAGTCCAGAGCTACATAGAATAACACTCAGAGCACTTCTAACCCTTTATCATCATATTTTATCTATTTTGTACTATTTTTATCTTTTGAGAAGTGTGTGTGTGCCTATATTAAAACACACACAATCTCCTGTAATAAAATGAAGGATACAAGATGTCCTTCTCACATATTATTATATCTGTTTACTCCCACAAATATGTTTGGAAGTGGTCCATGTGTGACCTAGTAGTTTATACCCACGAAGAATAGTTGAAGAGGTCATGTGACCTGGATAGTTTTTGTACTGTTGTTTTACCCCGATCCAGGGTGTGGATCAATCTCTTATCTGTATAGACATCTTAGTGGTAGGTGATCACCAAGTGAAGTTGATTAAGTCTTGGCTTGAGACTGAACCAATTGGTTTATACGCTGTGTCTTTTAATTTAATTTTTCTCTATTTTACTTTATATTTCAAAAAACTAGATTTACTTCGATAGTTAGTCTTGGATAGAAGTTATAAATGTTTTTCTCTATCAAAGTATCTTCAAAAGTTGTATCAATAACTCACATTGATATTATGAGATTTAATCAATATTATGAGAAGTTATTTGAATAGTCAAACTATTATAACGATATTACCTTGATTAACTAGCTTGTATTCATTTTTATTGGGGAATTTTTTTAAGTGAAAAATTTTATTGAAATTTTTATAGATACTCAATTAACCCCCTTTTGAGTAATCTACTCTGAACAAAAATATTGTTGAATCGTCAGACCAGGTCGTTACCATAAAGATTTACTGTGGAACTCACCTTTTCTTCTTCTAATTTGTATATGATAAATATGACATGCAGATACATAAATACCCTTGGCATGATCTTGGAGCTTTCAATCCAGGGGCCTACCTTTGGATGGTGGGGGGTGACTTCAATATTGTTGCAGAACCATTGGAAAAGAAAGGAGAGGGACCTTTTCCTAGAATGGCTAGCCATGAATTCATTTCATTCATAGAAAACACTGGTCTTATGGATCTAGGCTATAATGGGAACCCCTTCACCTCATTTAACAACCAGTGAGGTAGGAAACAAACCTCGTGTCGCCTTGATCTATGCTTAGATAACTGTGCTTATATATCCTCTTACACAGACATGAAGGTTTTTCATCTTGGCCGCAGTCTTTCTGACCACTCTCCGCTTCTATTTACAATGGCTACTAGGAGTGGCAGGGGAGATAAATTCTACTTCTCTCACCTATGGACGAAGGACCTGAATTTTCACCAAGTGGTTCGATATTCATGGGACAAACTGATATAAGGATATACGTGGTCGCGACTACACAACAAGATCTGGTGACTTAAGGGTGATCTTCAAACTTGGATAAGGAGAAAACCCCCAAGTCAGCAGAATTTCTATATAATCAATGCAAACATTGAGTGTCTTGAGTCTAGTATTGAGAATGATTGGGATGAGACTATTTTCAACAAACTCATCAACAAGAAGAATATCTTTGCGGACTTACTTCTTGGCTAGGAGTGGTAGGCTTGGGAATAATCGTGAATCAAATGGTTATGTGAAGGTGATCATAGCTCAGGGTTCTTTCATGCTTGTATTAAGGAAAAAAGGTGCTTTAATAGGCCAAATATATTGACAATAGATGGGTCTTACTCTAATGAACCGAACATGGTTGGGAAAATGGCTAATGAATTATTTGGGACGATTCTTGCCAAACCAAATCTGAATCTATAAAATGGGAATCTGAGGGAGAACTCAGAAATTTTTGAGGCAATTCCTCGCATAGTGATTGGAATGGTTAATGACCAACTGGAGGATATACCCAGGGAATCTAAAATTAGGGAATCTTTGTGGGCTCTTAATCCTGAAAATGCCTTAGGGACAGATGGATTCTTGAGATCTTTATAGAGGGTCTATTGAAATTTGGTTAAGTCCAATTTTGTGCAAGTAGTGCATGATTTCTACAAAGGGGGAAACCTTCCGAGAGTTTCTAGTGCCACTAAAATAGTGATGGTTCCAAAAATGAAGAACCCACACTCTCTCCATCACTATAGGCCTATTTTTATGTGCAACTTCACATGAAAAGTGTTAGCTTGTATTCTTAATAGAATACTGGACACTCATCTTCTCGACTGGATCTCAGAGGAGCAATAAGTATTTTTCAAGGTGCATTCCATTCAAGGGGATATCGGCCTAGCTCAGGAGGTGATAAGATACATTAATAAAAACTCCTTTGGTTCCAATGTTGCAATTAAACTTGACATGAACAAAGATTATGACAGGTTGGAATGAAATTTCATCATTCAAGTCCTATCCAGGAGGGGTTTATTCAATTGGATTATTAACCTTTTATTTTGATGATTTAGCTCCACCTGGGTCTCTGCATCCTTCATGGGAAAGCTATATAGTTTCATTAAAACTTTCTGGGGGCTTCAGCAAGGTGACCCAATCTCTCATACTCTATTATTTCTCAGGATTCCTTAAGTATATATATCAATAAGAACATTATAGAAGGCCACATTCTCCCTTTTCTCTTTAGATCTCACTATTATGGTCTATACCATCTAATGTTTGTGGATGATACTGTTATTTTTTTGAATGGTAGAAATAGATCTATTAAGGGAATCAATGAAACCTTGGAGGAATACTGTAAATGGAGTGGAAAATTGGTAAATAAGGACAAAAATAGCTTCATCACATCAAGTAGGTGCTCTGAAATATGGGTGGGAATATTAGAAAGAAGATTGTAAATTCAGAGAGGATATTTCCCCATGGACTACTTGGGTGCACCAGTTTCTTATAAAAATCTTTGTATCCATGACATTGATAAGGTGACAGACAAAATCATGGGTAGAATCCTGAATTGGAAAAACCGATTTCTGTCCTTTGGAGAAAGAATTACCTTAATCAATAGTATAATCTCTTCCAATCCAATGCACATAATTTCCTCACTCATGGTACCAAAGGAAGTTATTAGGTGCATGGAGATGATGATGGCTATGTTTTTTTGGTATGCTTAGATAGAGGGAAGGCACCATTGGGAAGACTGGGAGAGGATTGCATGACATATTACTGGAGGTGGGATCAATGTCAAGTACATGGTAGAGACTATGGATGAACTTTATGCCAACCTTGCTTGGGAAGTGGTGGAAGGGGAAAATATATGGGGGAAGACCATGTAGGGTAGATATAGACATGGATTGGGGAGACAAAGATGAGGAATTTCGGCTACCTGGGAGATGTTTCAGCCTTATATCATGGACCTGCAACAACAATCACGATGGATCATGGTTAGGGGAGACTTTAAATTGTGGTAGTGAAATTGGGTGGGATCTATACTCGGGTTCCCTAGATGAACTACACCATAAATCACTTTTAGACAGGCGGCTGGGAACCAAAACTTCATCCAATCCATCTTGAACACCGAAAACTGAATTTTATTTGGTTCTATTATCATGAATTCTAAACCGGATTGTTTCATTTTTATGGTATATTCCTCTAGGTTATTCACATCCAAGGCCTACCCAGAAAATCGCATGATAGAACATAACAAGGATGTCGAGAATGAAATGTTGTGGATCAGAGAAATTATATTGAAGTTTAACTTCTTGGTTTGGAGAGTGCGGCACAATGGGCTGCCGACTGATGAAAACACAATGTGGTTGGGGGTGTGCCTCACCTCTAAGTTCTACTATTGTAGGGAATCAATGTTGGAAATGACTGAAAACCTCTTATTTGATAGTGAATGGGAAAAAAAACATGGGGCAAATTTGGAAGTTTCATAGGGTGGTCTTTATAGGGTTAATGAGCAACAACTTCTTCGATTAGTGGTTTCATGGGGTGAAGAATATTGGTCTGGAGAGAATAGCTCATTCGCTCATCCTTACTGTTGGATGTCAGTACATATGGATGGAACACAACAAAATATTACACCAAGGATACCCAGGTAATTCAATAGGGATAGTGAAAAAAATTAAACTAACCATTATTAACTTTTCCCATCTTTATAAAAATTGTGTGACTGTACCTTCGATCAGACCATTAATTTCTGACTCTTCATCCCTCCACGCTCACTATAGCAAACCAGGTAAATGGTTTTGGATGAATCCTCTCATAGAGGGTTTTAAAATGAATATATATGGATCTTTTAGCATGGGTCTAATGAAGGGAGGGGGTGTAGTTTGAGACTCTAGGGGTTCAGTGATTCTAGAATATTGTTCCTACTTTAGTTGTGGCAATTCTATTCAGGTGGAGGCACTTATAATGATGACAGGTCTGAACCTTTTCTCTCAGCATAATATCCAGCTTGCAGTAGTTGAAACTGATTCGACGAACATTTATAATTCCCTCGATGACCGCAGGTCAATACATTGGTCTATTGTTTATACTGTCAGGATATTCAAGGAGGTAATGCACAACCGTCCTGATATCTCCCATAAATGGCATGAAGGTAATGTTGTTACTGATTTCTTAGCATCCCATGATTCCCAAGGGGTACAAATATCATGCTTCTAAATTCTTGGGTCTCTTCCTCCAAAGTGTGTGAATTTGGTCCATGCAGATTCCTTGGGTCTCCACTACTTTAGGCCGCCATGACTCCCTTCTCCCCCTCCCCCTTGTCCCCCCATGTACCTTTAACACTTTTAATAGAAATGTTTATTTTGGTCTGGTGTGTCTCTATAAAAATTACCCCCACAAAGTCTTATAGAGTTTAATGTTCATATGAAAACTTATGAATTTGGTGTGAAGATTCATCTAATGTCTTTATTTATTCCACTATCTCAAAAGTTATGCACTTAACACATAGAGATAGATCTGGTATAACAAATACTTTTTTTTATCTTGTTAATGTTTAATATCCCAGTGGCTATAAGAAAATAAAATAAGATTAACCCTATGTTTTTTTGATGTAAATTTGAAGATAAAACTATATTTATAAACAATTCCCATAAAAAAACATAAGGTAATTAAATAATGGACTCCTATCATATTACAACATATATGATATCCATTTTTCAATTTAGTTGGCATGAGGTTAACTGTTATGTTTCTATTTGAAAAAAATGTATTGAAAGGAATCATAGAATATTTTTATTTTATATAAGAATATTAATCAAACTACCTTGTAATAATATCACCACTATAATTTTTCTAAGGTAATGTGAGTTTATGAAAACCTTCACTCAACATTTAAATGATCGATGACTACTTGGTTAAGTTATAATTTGACCAACACACTTAATGTATCATATATATTCTTACTAAGTGAATTTATTACTTATATATTCCATTCTTAAAATATCTTAATGGAACCCCATGAAGTACGTGAATTTACATCTAATTTCTCATTAGAATAGTTCATGATGCCAATATGAACTATCCCTGAAATCATTTTAGATCAACCTTATTTCTAAAGGTTTATTTATCTAAAACTGAAGCATGAAAAATACCTATGATTTTTATATCTGAAGAGTCTAAACATCATAATGGATATACCCATGATAACTTATTGTTTTACTTTATTAATAATTATCTTGAAACACCTAGGTATGGGCCTTATATTCTATATTCATCATTTACTATTAATAATGGATATCCCTGATTCAAGTAATACTTAAACTATAAAGTATGAAGTACCATAACAAAATTCATTTAAAAATAAATAATTTCTTGATATATCTAAATATATATTGGAAAAAATGTTTTGGTAACACTTAATATAAAATAATAACTTTACAAGAATCAATCCACTTGGAAAACTAAAGTCATGTAATTTTCATTGCTGACATAGGAATCACCATTGCTCAACTACTTGGAAAATTATCCTCACTTCTTGTGATATTTCTAAATAGATGTCATGTGATTTTCATATATAACATAAAGATCACCCTTTCTCACCCATTGGGAGAATTATTCTTACTTATTATGATGATTATATACTTCATTGGATCTTGTATTTGAATAAAATTATGTATTTAATAACCAATAAGTGAAGCGAAAATATTACATTCAATGATGAATATACCTAAAGTATAATCTACTACTTTATTTATTTTTAATCCATTATAATTCCTAAACCAATGACCTTTCTATACACATGAGAAGCTAATAGCCTCATGTTCACAACACTACCTCTAAATATTTTTTCTATTTAAAAGTGTTTGTAAAGTCACCATCAACATTGAACAAGTCATGGGATTTCCAAACAGATCTTTTACTTCATTCACCATTAGGGGTGAGGAACCATGTTCCTATCGATTATTTTCTTCCTATTGAAGCATTTCCAAAAGATTCCTAAGTAGATTATCTATACTTTTCATCCTAATACTCTTAATGAATATGGGAAAACTGGAAGGTTAGGGTGATTATAATATTAATGGATAACTTATTATCCAAACAGAAGAACAACTTCTCTATCACTATCTAGCTATCCATCTTCCAATTTACATTAAAATAATATAGGGACAATATCATTTATATTAAGAATATATTACTATATTTCAGTTTCTATGAGATGACTTAACGTGATGTATTTATCAAATTAACTCCTATAAGAATCCTTCAGAACATCTATTGTTAACTGTGGTTCCTAATTATGAATAAAGGACTCCAAAAAGTAATACAAAATTTCTAGTAGTAGTACAATGTATAAAATACCGCACCACTCTTGGAAATATGTGTGTGTAAGGAATTTTTTTCCATTAATGATCATAGTGTACTCATGGTTTCACTTACCATTTTTTACAACAAAGATAAAAATAGATTTAGTAATTTATCTTTTTTACCAAAGTGTGACATAATTAATTTTTTATTTATTAGTTTCCCATTATTTTATAAAATAAAAATATCCCTTGAAATTGGATTCAAAATATCTTATTGTGTGGGTATTCTAGTGGAATGGATCCATTTTCCCATTCTCATAACCAAGACATATGTCTATCAATCTACTCAAAGGTATTTAGGTAGGCGAATCATTCCAAATTCATTGACATGTATCTATTTGAATCATTAAGTGGGCTCCCTTATCCTGAAATCCTAGACTCAAATTTAATCAATACTTGCCTACTAGTTTCACTAAGTCTTATAGAGGTGATTAAACCTTGATTCCAACTAGGTTAATTCATCCCAAAACTTTTCCTAAAACTCCTCGATAATTTAAAGTACCCTGATATAGGTTTGTCATGTACATTAAACTATTTTTTTATATTAACTCAAGTAATTGATGACTATACCAACTTAATATTTTCATTAAGATATTTTTATACTTTATCTATAAATATCCTTTAATTTATACTTTTATATTCTTTTTAACATTATCAAGATTTTATATAATTAATTAACCATATATTGATAAAGCAATTTATGCATAATCAATTCATTTTATTTTTTTTGTTGACTAAAATCTGATTTTATTTATCATTGTTGTTACCATGTGATTGCACTCACAACTTGAACCATTCATAAATAGAAAACATTCAACCCAAAGTTATTTATTTTTTATCCTTTCATTCTTGTTAACTATTCTATGTGATCTTATAACACCCAAATATCAATATAATTTACCATTCATGATAAAATGAATAAATAATGACATGATCATGATATTTTATTTATTGGTTCATCCATTATTCAGACAATGAACCAACCAAGACCGTAGGGGAATATCTTGAGTTTCATATCAATATGTATTATAGTGGCTATAAAACTCAAGTGTATTTTTACTTGTTTGGTTCCATGCTAACTTTGTACTCAAACTATGCCATTGCATATTTCTTTGATCTTGACAACATATACTCACAAAAAAGTGAGGGTAAATTGATATGCAAAAAATTATAATTTATTATTGAAGTGTGGACACATAGGCCCTTATAAATTTATAAAAGGGGGGATAATCCACTGATCATACAAATAATAAACAATTATTACATTTTAAATCTCAAACACAATAATTAAAATAACCAAATAAATTTATAAACATGTATGGGTTGATCTTAGATCACGATCAGCCTAAACATAATAAAATTTCATATCAAAAATTTAAAAAACTATAAAATTAAAATTTTGGGAATTTTAATGCATTAAACTAAAATTAAAATAATTTTAATTAATTATCGATATGTCCTATGGCACCCAAAATATTTTTATTAAATTAAAAACATTTAAATAAATTTTATAATTTTTTTCGAGTTTTTATGGATGAAAAATGAGTCCCAGAAATAAAACCAGGCCCTTAGTGGACCTGGTTGGGCCCTGTGGTTCAGGTCTGGTTTGACCTAACCAGGTCTGAGTTAGGTGACCCAACAAGGTGTTGGGTCGTAGCGTGGAGAGTGAGTGGCCACCCATAAATTATTTAAATTTATTTTAATTATACTATCCACACCACAATGGTAGTTTGAAAACAAAAACCCATCCCCCCAATAAATGGGGGGGGGGATTCGGCCCAATTATGTGTAGTGTAGGAATGGAACACACTTTTTTAAAATAAAATAAAAATATATTTTTAACTAATCTATATGTATGTGAAGACATACCCCCCTTGGACCACACACACACACACACTTCATTTTTTTGATTCCAAATAACCTCTCAATCTTTGATCAATCAGAAATTGATCATAAAAAATCTAATAGATGCATTGTCAATGGTGTTAGGATCATATAAAAGAACTCATTATGAATTATAATAAATTTAATTGAAAATTTTAACTTAAATAATCATAGGACCACTCTAATAGAATTGATGGAATCATGTACACAATAAAAGAACAAAAGAATGTGTGATTTATATTTTTAACATTAAATCAAACATAATATAAATGATTCATTTAAATGATTCTTGATTTATCTAAAGAGTATCATGAAATTAAATTTAAGTATGAAAATTAATCCAAAATGGTACCTTTGTAGAAACCCACGATCTTGGTGATGTCCTATCTTCCTCGACTCTCTATAGCTCGAAGAAACAAAAGTAGATTCCCTCTAGATCATCCAAATGTGTAATAAATCTCCAAAAATTTTGTGATTCTATTTACAAAGGTTAGTGAAGAATATTGAATGCCTTACAATGCTCTTACAATTTCTAATATACCACATAATCTATCCCTGAACTTGGATTGATCCACACTTGATATCTCTCTCTCTTGAAGCTTGAGAGAATGGAGGAGAGAAGAGAAACTCTATCAAATTTATGAAAAAACCTTGAACTCCTATTCATGGCTAAAAAATGAGCTTAAATAGTTAGGTTTAACTTTCCAAAATTTCCCTTAATCCCCTCTATATGTGAAACCTCTTAATCTAACCTAAAATGATACACACAACCTTGTAAACATGTCATAAATTCCACTAAAATTTCACCCCTCAATAGTGAAATTAATAAACATCACGTGATGGATCACGAGCCATTAACTATGGTCATTCCTCAAATACTTATCTAAAAAACCTTGAATAGTGTGACATTCCTTCAAAAAATAATACTTTCTCATATTCAATTTTAAATTTAAATAAAAATTTAAATACATTTATAAATAAATTCAATAATCGTTATTCAAAATACAAATAATATAATTTAAATAATTTACTTATGATCATTTACTTTGAAACTCAGTGGTACCCATATATGGTACCCACTTAGTTCTTAACTCCAATTCATCTCAATTGGTGGACCGACGAATACACTTTGTGTCTCACCCTTTAGGAACCCATATAAATAGTAGGGAGTCTAACTCTCATAACAAGAGTGGTATATAGAAACACATCATGAAATCTAAATATACAATTCAAAGAAGCAACTACCTCCTATAAATACACACTATGTAATATAATACATTTGTTTTGATATCTCATTCAAGGAGGGTTCACCCCTTGTGTAATTAACCTATATGATTGAAATCTTTTTCATTAACTTTCCTAAAATGAACATGTAGATTATAAAATTATGTGGTCATGGACTTAATCATGCCATTATTTTCCTATAAAAGTGCCTATGACATCAAATTCCAATAGACTTAGATGGTAAAAATCCTTTGACTTACTCATTAATTCCAAACCATTCATAACACACCCAATGCATCCTACCTCCCCATGAGTATATGTAGTCATAATTTTCATCAATATATAAAATTACATGACTATTGATATTCATTAATAATAATACCAAGCCTACAGAATATACACATGTTTATAGATAGGAATATACAATGACACATAAAACATGTAGAATTCCTATTGGTAGGCTAGTTCTTATAAACTCTTATTTTGGAGTTTACCAAGGGAAAAATTCCTGAGAAGATGTCTCAATGTCTTATGAGCCACTATCCCTAATATCCAATTTCATCCTTTTCCAGTCATAATATATCACCCATCCATAGAATATATATTTAATAATACTATCATAACACTTAAAGGTTATCATCATAGTCAGGAACTACTACAACCTTTTAGTGTAAAAAATACCATTAATATGTTATCACATTCAATGTTATATATAATAATAACCATGATTTGATAATAAATTTATTATTATTAAAAACTATTAATATATAGTTAATCAAAAGTATAAAGTAGTCAGTTCTATGAAACCAACACCAACATGGCCGAGGTCGGACAATATTTAGGGAAACCACAATGATGTGAAGGAAGTAGGTCACATCATGACCAATGGATTTCATGACATAGTGATAGTTTTATGGGGTTTTTTTCACTAAGGAAAAGATCATTATGTAAAGGGAGCTATATTTTAGTGCAGGGAATCATTACATTATAACCCTTAAATGCTAGTTTTTTGTGTGAAGGCATGGACTCTCATGTATGGGGTTTGAGGAATTTTATGTAGTTACTTTCCATTATTTTACCTGAAAATGTTGGTAAAACCATATATGGGGGTGTCATTCCATGGTGATGAAGCATACAAATTAGAATTTTTATAAAGATAAGACTCTTACTTATGGGGTCTGAGGACTTTTACAAATTTCCCTTATGATTTTCCATGAGAAGGGATGATCACATCGTGACCCCTGAGGCCATGATGTGATGAGGGTTTCATTGTGATGTGAGGTAGAAGGCCACATTTTGAGGCCTATACATGGAATTTCAGACTCTTCTAGGAGGCAAGGTACCACAATGTGGCTAGAGGGATCATTACATAGAGGGAAAACCATGTGTGGTGCTATACCATAGAGGTAAGAGGCCACATTTTGGAGGTCAAGGTCATATATATTTGGTTCATCCTAATAAGGCTATTCCACAACATGAATATATGTATCACTCAATAGAGGGGATACCATAAGGTAAGGTTTATGCCTTGTAGGGAGGCTGTAGGGCGCAATCATTCCATAAATCCTTGTCCACGCAATGGCCTGACCCCATTTCGAGGAACCAAACCATAACGCCTAGGGTCATTCCATGATTCCTTGGGTCATGCCATGGCATACCCATTTAAATATTTTTTTATTAGGGGAATTATTTTATTTTTATATTCATCCCACTTCTACTTTAGGTCAACCAATTATATGGGGAGAGCCATTTTCATCCAACTCCTCCCTATATTCTTACCCCTTCAAATATCCCAGATGAGGTATGGTTCTTGGATATGTCTATGGTGGTTGAGGTGAGTTCTTTACTCCTTCTTCCCAATATATTCCTTAATTTTCCTAGCCATATTTGTTTTCGGGCCATTAAGGCATAGTGGAATTGAGTCTCTATGATGGGGATTTCACTCTTCTTAGATAAAGGAGATCCTTAGAGGTTGAACATAGAAAATTTCTTATGTTTTAATTTATTTATGTCACCCATTTAAATTGTTTATGGATTTCTATTAAATTAGGTTAAATGTATGATTGATTTGAGATATAAATTGGGGCCTTTGTATGGATTAGATCTGGGTGGATTTTGGGTGGGGTGCACACACCACTACACAATGATGTAGAGTTGGGAAGTCACCAGATGAGTAAATTTTTGAATATTTACTATGTATTAATTGTGTAATAACTTTTTGTTTAATGTGTAAATTAATTATTGATAGATTATATTTAATTTGGATAATCATTTATGGAGTTAGTTCCTCATGATTATGTGTGATAGTGGATTGGTGTTAGAATTTTTTTGACATGATTAATGAACTTCGCTTAAAAATGAAACAACCTTGAATGAGGTAGGTGATCCATAAACATATCCCTAAGGTTTATGAATTTATTTATGTATCATGTGATTTTTAGTCTTATGAAATGTATTTAATCGAACATGATTTTAAAATGGTATTTTTCTTTTGAACTATCATGAGTGGATCTAAAGTGTCTTAGGCTATGATTGACCCATGAATCATAGATTAATACCTTATTTTATGACGGCTAAGGGATTGACTATAAAATGTGTGCTATGAAATATATACACTTGTAGGGGTATAATATTCGGAATGAAACATGGTGGACCTTATAAAAGGTACCTTTATTTCCCTCTAAGTAGGTAAGTGTAATGGATTGGGAATGTTTATCTTAGGGGAGTACCGTGGTGAGGATTCATGTGTATGTTGTGTGTGTATAGAAAAACCAAGCCTAGCTAAGAAATTAGAGGGATGATATGCTATCCATTTTTTATGATACCTATATTATACTACCTATATGGAAAACTGGTCCATGATAAAATCATGGTAATGTTGATGGATACTATGACCTCTGAGTGATTGGATTTTATCATTGTGTTGGGAATGTGATAGAGAAACCCATGTGTGGTTTCTTAACCATGATGTGACCTATGAGACCATAATGGGTGTTGAAGTTTTGTATTGACTCTAAGGAGGGTTAGAACAAGGGGATAACTTGATTATTTCCTAGTATGAATATGGTAATGGTAATATGTTGTGTACATGATAAGTAAACCTAGGTAATGTATACCTAGTTTGGGTTAGTTTCTAACCTAGGTATTTATGATATATAGATGGTTTTAGGGGTGAGTCTCTCCCCCCCTCTGGGTTTGTGATATTATTGTATTACCAAGTGGGCCAATTTCCCAAAATGATTATGATACATGATGGTATCACTAGGTGGAATACTTATCCCCTCGATGATTACGATATATGATGGAACTACTGGGTGGTATGCTTATCCATGTGATGGTTATGATATATGATGATATTACTGGGAATTCTATTCTCCCCATAGGTGTTTAAGATGAGTTTCTTTTGGGTAGGTTTTTCTCCCCTTAGGTGTTTTAGATGATATCTTTCTAGGTAGACTTCTCCTCCCCCAGTTATTTTATATTAGATAGTTTTAGGTGGGCCACTCTTCCCCTTGAGTGTTTATACACAAGATCATTATGGGAAAGAATCTCCCACCTTAAGGTTCTTATTTGATTATTCTTATCATATATCATCATGAATACATTGAATATAATGGTTATATTTGGGACACCATTATTGGTGGCCTACTAAGTTTTACTCACACTCTTCTTGGGTGGCCTTAACAAATTAGTACCTAAGAAGAACTCATGAACATTGGTACAGGTAGAGTAGGGGCACAAAGTTGGATATTAGAGATAAAAAACCGGGATAAAGTTAGGATATGGGACCATATGTCGGAATTGGGACCATGTAGTGATTATATTATTTATATTTATTATGGTTTAGGATGTATACAATCTTCCCATGAGAGATATTGTTGATATATGCATGAATCGAGTTCCATTTTAGGTAGTTCATTTGTTATTAAATGAATATGTTATTTTTCATGGATGGATTTGGAAATAATGTTCTTTTATTACATGTAATGAATTATTAGAAGACATTTATGTAGTCTATATTACTTTGATATGAGATTATATTATCCTCATGATTTTACCTTAGACCCTTGTTGCTAGTTAGTGACTCTAGCATATGGGTAGGCTCACCTGAGGTCATGTAATGAACTAGTTTGGTAATGTAGAGTAAGAAAGGACAAGACGTTACAAAGTGTTATCAGAGCATTTTTTAAATTTTCATACTATTTTAGATATTGTAGATATGATATAGGAATTTTTAGAACATGGGTTAAATACTATGTCATGTGCCTTACCATCACCTGCATGAGATAAAGTCTAAGTTACTAGGGAGTTTGAATTGATGTTTTTTACATTTCAATGTTACAGTTGATTTTATTCTTGTTCAAATTATCTTATATATTTTTTAGGTTATTTTTTTTCACTTGGCTATAGGTGGACAGAGGTGTGAGTTCATGTATCATTTCAGAAATGCAAGTTCAAATAACATGTACATGCTTATTAGTGACTGTGATACTCATTATATAGAAAGAAAAGAAAATGATATAGGGTTCAATTACTTAAAGTGTGAAAAAAACTATATAGTGTTTTCCCATATAGCTTATTGGTGGAATTATAATCAACCAAACTAGATGATTTTATATTTATTCTCATGATTAACTATTCTAATTTTTATAAGTTATCTGCTAAATAAAATGCTAAAAGTAATTTATAAAGTTCATTCATTTATTAATTTCAAATTTAATTTTATTTAAAAGAACCATATTAATGATCTACTTGATAAAAATTATCATAAGGTGATGTCATTATTTGTACGTGGATGAGACCTTGATCTTCAAGGGGGTAGTCTGATATGTGGATTCCTAGAGAGGATCAATACCCTAGAGTGTGCAGTTGTCTTAAGTTAGAGATGAATTATGTATATATATATGAGAACCCTAGTGTGGGTGTAGGTTCATATGAGTTTCCTAGTGATATAGAGATGGAGGAACATATGATTCTTATTAATATGTGACCTATATGATAGATCCTAATGACGTTGAGGTGTGGCTTTAGGATATTGGTATGATGCATGATATGATTGAGTAACAGGATGATTTATCATTATTATTATAGATGAGTGGTGGTATACGATGTTAATCTAAGAGAGTGGTTAACTCAGACCTATGTGTGCCTTCATAAATATGGAATAATGGGTAATTCTTATATTATTATAGGTTTGAAAAGTATGGGATACAAGTCTAGCTAGGTAATTATGATAAATAGATTAATATTTATGGGATACAACTTAAGATAGTATGAATAAAGTGGTATATGTAATGCCCTGACCCCAGTTACCTAGAGTCGGCGCATTATTACATAACATTGGCATGATCACAAGAAAGATCAAATCTCTAAAGATCGATTGGTTTAGTAGCCTTGGAAACACTAGATATATTCATAAAGTTTTACATTACACCATAAAGTGAAAAACTACTACAACAACATAGTCTCCATATTCCACACTCATATCCCCACATAAAATCCCTGCAGGTAATTCATAACTTACATTTTCACATCCTGGAAAAAATAAAACATAGAAAAGGGGTGAGCTCAAATGCCCAGTAAGGATAACAATATAGCGGAAACTTTCAAAAATAAGCATAAACATTTAAGGCAATGTAAAACTAAAACAAAATCCTTTTAAACTCGAACTTCAACATAGTATGGAAAAAGTAAAATGAAATAATGCAATTTACTTATTCACATGGATATTCTACTAATCGAATAATCACATGAAATATCAATAACCACTTTCATAATGATGGAATGCATAATGCCAGACTATCATAACCACATAGCCAATGACTCATGCCAAGACTAAAAATAAGATTTTGCCAAGGCCTCATGCCAAGACTAAAAATAAGATTTTGCCAAGGCCTTGTGCCAAGACACTAGTTTGTATCATGAGACCTACCGATGAATCGAGGAGCTATAGTGGGATCCACCCGTCATATATTAAGTCCAACGCATTCCCATATGAAAAGGTTTAAACATAACATAAACATTTGTATTAAAACTAGCATACGAAATGTAAATACTTTATCCATAAACTATGAATGGTATAAAAATAACACATCCACAGTCAAACATATCAAAAAACCTTCAATACAATATATAAGTTTTGTATCATAATAAATCAACTTCAAATAAGCGTAAAATCCATCAAAGAATGTTGACATAGATGAAATCAAAACTCTTTTTAGAGAAATATCTCTTTCTATTTTGAAATCATTTAAGAGTCTTATATTTATGAAATAAAACATTTTATTTGAAAATATTCTTATAATCTTGTAAGGGAATCTTCGACGTTTTTATAATGGCGGAAAATTGCCGCACCCGCCGTATAAGTTAAAAAAACATTCTTACCTTAATTCTGTCGAAAAGGTTAAAAAGCACATTTTTTGGAAAATGACGGAAATATTCCTTTATAAAACTCTTATAGAAAGTCAAACAAGGGTATAAATGACTTTAACCCATATTATTTTAAATTGTAAAAATGTTTTGAAATACATTTTTAAGAAACATGTATGTGGATGATAAAGAGATCCCAATAGATTATTACGTATAAACAACCTCGGATAATGAAGAGATTGTGAAATAAACCCTTACCTTGTACTTTTCCTTGGTTGGGGTAGGTTAAACTCATGTATAATGGTGAAATAATTGTTATTAAATTATAAAAGAATCATGTACATTAATATGATATCATATATGATCTTTTAACATTTATTTGTTATTAATATCTTAGTATTATCGTTGTTTTGGGTGTTAACTTACTTGTTTCCTTTTATATGTTTTGTTACGTAACCCATGTTTGTAATGGACAGGTTTTATATTAATCATATCCAAAATGATATCAAGTCATTAGATACTATTATTAATCATCAAATGAGAATTATACTTGAAAGGATACGATGTAGAATGAATCTCATCGCGTTCGTGGAGACGGTAGTCCGTAGGTATGCACGAGCGACAATATCATTATTTTGATATTAAAATAATATATAAATGGATGGTATATCATATATAAAGAAACCTTAACATGTTATATTTATTATTTACATGAGTTACACATCATTATTATACCCATCCAAATAATAATATATTGAATAACAATTACACCAAGACGTGGAGACGGTAAGCCGTACGTACGCACGTATGGTGACATGTTATTCAAAGGGTGGATAGAATACTGAATGTGGTTGTCCCATATTTATAATAACATCACAGTATATATATGATACTGGAGTTATTATTTTATAATGGTAATAACAATGAAAGAAGAAGTGGAAGAAGAAAGGAACTTGGAAAAGGGTGGTGAAATCATTACCTCTTCTTTGAGTTCTTACTTTTGATTTGATCAAAAGGGCTCCTTAGGTTGGATTTCTGATCAAACTAAGGCATATAAGTGGTATTAAGGGATGTTGGGAGAGTATTTGGGCAGAGTTTGGCCAAACCAAAAGGCTTTTAAGGTGTGTAGAAATGAGAACGAGGAGTTCCCTTTTATAAGAGGGGTGAGGGGCACCTTTGGAAAAGCTAGAAATATTAATTTATAATAAATTCATATTCGGTTTTTAATGGCTCAAAAGTGGATTATTTAAATTTTAAGGCAGGGATGGGTCAAAAACCACTCAACCAATAGAATTTAGACAGGTTTGGGTACTTATATTAACCTTATCTTTAAGTATTAACTCTAAGTTAATTAGTTTCACTTTTACAACGTCTCTTTGTATTTTTATATTATATGGTTAATAAACTTACTATATACATCCAAGAGACCCACAAGTGGTCCATTAATGAGACACATATTATGAGATAATTCTCTTTCCCGAACCTTAGATTTTGAAGAATTTAATATCAATTAATAATATAATATTTGTTTTAAAAACTCTTTTATGTCAATTTTGACACTATTCAATAGTTAATTTTTTTGAAACTCATAACAGAATTCTTACTTAGAAAAAAGTTAATTAAATTAATCCTAATATGTCATATTATCCTAGAAAATTGTTTTAATTCATTAAAAGTCTCAAATTATATTTATTTGGGTATTTATAATATCAATTATTTTAAATTTTTACTATTATGGTAATTACTGCATCATAATTTTGTCATACATAAATTAACTTATGTAATCTCTAAAAATTATAAATAAAATATTATTATGTATGAAATATTTTTATCTTTCTAATTAATATTTATAGTCGAAAATCCAACATATATTACTCTATGTAAAAATTATTTTTCTAAAAGATATATGCTTGTATCATTTTTGTATTCATTTTAACTTAATTAAAATTAAGTGTCCCTATCACCTACAAGTGGCTCCATGGGGTCCCAAAATCGACCCAAAGATGTCTATGGTCGAACATGTATCAACCAATGAGGCTAGGACACGTTTTAGGGTAATTTGTTATTATTATAATATTATTTTTTAACCCTTATTTACCGGATTTACCCTTAACCATGATAAATAAAATATTTTCCGAAGTAATTATTCAAAATGTCTAAAAATAAAAGTTAACTATTTACACAATTTGAACATCCTGATTCCAAATATGGAATCCATTTTTTCAAATTAAAAACACAGAAGTGGCAGAAATTAATTTCAAATTAATTCCCGTTGTTAAAACAAAAAGCGTGTTTTTAAGAGATAATAACTATCAAAAGATTGACACTTGTTTATGTCCGGTTTAATTGTAAAATTATGTCCAATGACCAAAATTATATTAAATGGTAAAAATATATTCTAAATATACTTTAAAACCACTCAAATTCATAATTTATCAATATAAATTATTTTGATTAAAAAATTTGTTTTTAATTAAAATTTAGTAATTTTCACTATTCATCAAAATATTAAAGTTATCTGAAAAGTACCAAAATTTAACCTTAAGAGAAATTCGATATTCCGAATCTAAAAATGTAGTCCATTTTGAAATATAAAATATATATAATTTCAAAAAGTAGGTATTACTATTCATAACAGCTAGTTTGATTGGTTATGGTGTTATAGAACTTGGTGTTGCGTGCAACACACGCTATCACATTATTCAAAGAGAAGCGTATCGTAGAAGCTTGGGGTGTTACATTCTCCCCTACTTCAAATAATTTTGTCCTCAAAATTTCTAGAATACTTATCACATGAAAAGACTCGGGTGGTTCTTCATCATAAGTTCCTCGGGTTCCCACGTTGCCTCTTCCATCTTATGGTTTCTCCAAAAAACTTTTACCAGACGCGTCGTCCGATTTCTCAGTACTTGTTCTCTCATATCAAGAATCCTGACGGGCTCTTAGCAATAAGACAGATCGGGTTACAATTCTAACTCCTCATAGGTGAGTACATGCGTTGGGTCAGGCATGTATTTCCTCAACAGAGATACGTGGAACACATCGTGAACTTTGGAGAGTCTTGGAGACATTGCCAATCGGTAAGCTACAACCCCAATTCGTTCTATAATTTCGAAAGGTCCGATGTACCTGGGACTAAATTTACCTTTCTTACCAAAATGTATGACTCCCTTCCATGGAGATACCTTCAGGAAAACATGATCTCCGACTTGAAATTCCAAATCCTTCCTTCGATTATCGGCATAGCTCTTCTGCCTATATTGAGCTGCTTTGATGTGATTTTGGATTACCTTAACCTTTTCTATCGTTTCCTCCACCAGTTCTAGACCTACAAGTTTTCTTTCACCAACGTCATCCCAACAGGTTGGTGTGTGACATCTCTTTCCGTATAACGCTTCATATGGTGCCATCTGAATACTCGAATGGAAGCTATTGTTATAGGAAAATCTTACCAGAGGTAGATACTAATCCCATATACCCTGAAAGTCAAGTGAGCAGGATCTCAACATGTCTTCTAAGGTTTGAATAGTCTGTTCTGATTGTCTGTCTGTCTGAGGGTGGTAGGCAGTGCTCAAATGAAGTTCTGTATCCAGGGATTTCTGAAGACTCTTACAGAATCTTGAAGTAAAATGGGGATCACGATCAGAAATGATCGATAGGGGTACTCCATGAAGTCTCACAACTTCATTAATATATAGTCTTTCTAGACGTTCCAGTGGTATATCTTCTCTTATAGCAAGAAAATGTGCTGACTTGGTAAGAATATCAACAATAACCCATATTGCATCGGTCCTTCTAGGAGTCTTTGGTAGCTCCATGACAAAGTCCATCATAATATTGTCCCATTTCCACTCCTGTATGGGAAGAGGTTGCATGACTCCTCCAGGTTGTTGCCTTCCAGCTTTCACTTGTTGACAAACCATACATCTTGACACAAAATCTGCAATCTCCCTCTTCATGTTGTCCCACCAAAAATGTTCCTTCAAATCTCTATACATTTTAGTGATCCCAAGGTGTATAGAGAAATTGGAACTATGAGCATCATCCAGCAATTCCCTTTTTAGATCAGGTATATCGGGAACACAAAGTCTCTTCCTGAATTTCAAAATTCCATCTTCATACACAAAGTCTCTCAGTCTCCCATCATTCACAACTTTAATCTTCTTTTGAAATTATTCATCATCGGTCTGAGAACTCTTAATCCTTTCTAGTAAAGATGGTTTGGCAACCATTTGAAAAAGCATTGATGTTTCTCCTTCCCTGGTTATTCCCATGTCCATCTTCACTAGATCCATGAAAATTGGATCCCTTTTAATTCTCATATTTTTCAAAACTCCATGATCTTTTCTGCTCAAAGCATCTGCTACCTTGTTTTCCTTCCCTGGGTGGTAGTGTATCGTACAATCATAATCCTTGAGCAATTCAAGCCATCTCCTTTGCCTCATGTTGAGTTCTTTTTGTGATAAAATATACTTCAAACTCTTGTGATCAGTATAAATCTCACAATTTTCACCATAGAGGTAGTTCCTCCATATCTTCAAAGCAAAGATCACAGCTGCTAACTCAAGATCATGAGTAGGATATTTTTATTCATTAATTTTCAACTGTCGTGATGCATAGGAAATAACTCTATCATTCTGCATAAGGACACAACCAAGTCCTTTCATTGATGCATCACTATAAATAACGAACCCATCATTCCCCGATGGTAGAGTCAATATAGGAGCATTGACTAATCTTCTCTTCAGTTCTTCGAAACATTCTTCACACTCTTTTTTCCAAACAAATTTAACCCCTTTACGTGTGAGATTCGTTAATGGGTTAGCCAATCGGGCAAAATTCTGGACGAAACGTCGATAATAACCTGCCAAACAAATAAAACTACGTACCTCAGTTATACTCGTAGGTGTTGTCCATTCTTGGATTGCCTTGTTCATAGAAGGATCAACAGAGGTTCCATCTTTAGAGACAATATGGCCAAGAAAAGAAATCTTCTGAAGCCAGAATTCACACTTGCTAAACTTCCCATATAATTTATGCCTTCTTAGAGTCTTCAAGATAATGCGCAAGTGATTTTCATGCTCTTCGTAGCTTTTGGAGTATACTAAGATATCATCAATAAATATCACCACAAATTCATCTAGATACTCTTTAAAAACTCTATTCATCATATCCATGAATACAGAGGGTGATTTAGTCAATCCAAAAGGCATTACAGTAAACTCGTAATGCCCATACCTGGTTCGACATGCTGTCTTCGGAATGTATTCCTTCTTCACACAAAACTGATGGTATCCAGATCGAAGGTCAATCTTTGAAAAGTATTGAGCTCCATGCAGTTGGTCAAATAAATCATCAATTCGAGGTAGGGGATACTTGTTCTTTATTGTTATAGCATTGATCTCCCTGTAGTCGATACATAACCTCATGGATCCATCTTTCTTTTTAACAAAAATAACAGGGGCTCCCCATGGAGAAACACTAGGGAGAATAAATCCCTTATTACTCAATTCCTCTAGTTGTTTCTTTAGTTCAACTAATTCTACCGTGGCCATTCTATAAGGGGTCTTTGATATAGGCCTTGATCCAGGAATTTAATCAATGGAAAACTCAACTTATCATTCTGGAGGATGTCCAGGTAAATCTTCCAGAAATACATCTACAAATTCTTTCACAACAGGTACATCCTTTATTGAACATTCATTTCTTCACCCACAGTTATTTCATTCTCTTCCTCCCCAATAATTGAATTTAGTTGAGCTACTGGGGGTGGATCTAATTAAGAATTAGGCGGTGAAGATTCTGCTCTAAAGATAAGGTGTTCCTTATTATCATCATCAGGAATCATATCCTCTTTCTTCTTACAATAAATCTTCGCATCATAGTCTGAAAGCCGGTCCATACCGAGGATTATATAAAACTCAATCATAGGTATGACGACGAGATCAGAAGATAAAGAACATTTATGTGCTCTAATGGGGACTGATTCACAAAACTTTGTTGCAATGATACTTCCCTTAGGAGTTTTAACTGACAACTACCTTGTTAAATCAAATTGGAAATATCTAATTTTCTTAGCAAATTGGGAAGATATGAAACAATGCGATGATCCAGAATCAAATAATGCATTTTCTAAACTTGAGGAAACCATTAAATTACCTGCCACCACGTCTTTCGGAGCTTCTACCTCAGTAGTAGTGATAACATAATCTTGGCCTTGATCCCTTGGCCTTTTCTGAGGTAAGTTCTCCTGACGCTTAGGAAATTCATTTGCATAATGCCCCATCTCCCTGCAATTGTAGCACTGAACATTGGTAGCTTCCTTCTTCCCCTTACAATCACGAGCTTGATGGCCTTTTTCACCACACTTGTAACAGACTCCCATTCCCTTCAAGCAAGTACCAGGGTGTTTCTTCCCAAATTTACCACAGGATGGATATTCAACCTTTCCCTTCTTCCCCTTATTTCCATTCCCAGATTGATCATCAAGTCTCTTCTTCTCTTGCTTTGCTTTAAATTCATAAGACTCAGAGAATTCCCTTTTGGTCTTTATAGCACATGAGACAATGTCTTCGTACGATGAAAAGGATTGTGAGACTAATGCTCGATGGAGAAATGGTTTTAACCCATCATAGAAACGATCAATATTACTTCTTGGGTTACGTATATAATCTCCAGCATACCTTGCTAGCCTTGTAAAGTTAGACTCATACTTTGCTACATTCTCATCCTCCTTTTGTCTCAGACTCAGGAACTGCCTTTCCATATCTGCTCGGTGGTCGCGAGGAAAGTATTTTTCTAAAAACAGATCTTTTAACTCCCTCCATTACATATTTGATACTTCATCATCTTCCTTCATATTTTGAATCAATGAACACCATTGATCAGCATCTACAGTGAGGCGGTAAACTGCCATGATAACTTTTTCCCTTTCACTACTCCCCAAAGACTGAAATATTTTCTCTAGGGAAAATATCCATTGCTCAGCTACTAAGGTATTTGTACTCCCATTGAACGTTGGTGGTTGTTGCCTCATGAATCGATCTAACATTGATCCTCCATGCTGCGGATCAGGGTGCTCCATATGGGTAAGGTTATTATTCATAACCTGAGTGAGTTGTCCCAGTATGGTGATTAGCTGATCGACACCAGTTGCATCACCAGCTCCACTATAATTATCTTGAGTAGGAGGGCAATCCCTACATGGAGTGCCTGCATTGATACGGTTTCCATTTCTTCCACTAGGCGCCATTTCTAAACAATGGCATAAACTAGATCAGTTTATGAATCAAAATACATAATCCTATACTTATAAAACACTTAACATAAATTGAACTATTTATGGATATAATCCATAATCATAAGAATGTTTTCTTTGAGGAAGTATATACTCATAAACCCTTCATAATGATTTTTTAAGAGAATGAGAGTTATCCTAAGCATATCCCCCGGGAGTGTCGTAACCAAGAGTGCATCAAGGCCCATTGTCGTGCACCAGTTCCCATTTGAGTCTAGCTCAAAGCGGTGTTTTCGGGTTTTACCCCTAGGTACATCTGTGCCAGAGCCTCCTCTACCTGCTCGTATCCGGACAAGGATGTATTGCTCGGAAAACTCACAAAATCTCTACAATACCAAAATTCTAGGAAGTTCTTCTATACTAATCCTCAAGGTTCATCTTAGGTCTACGTGCTCTAATCAGATTTTATCTAAATATAGCTTCCAAGGTTTGTACTAAACTTCCTCTGATACCAACTGTAACGCCCCGACCCTAGTTACCCAGAGTCGGTGCATTATTACATAACATTGGCATGATCACAAGAAAGATCAAATCTCAAAAGATCGATTGGTTTAGTAGCCTTAGAAACACTAGATATATTCATAAAGTTTTACATTACACCATAAAGTGAAAAACTACTACAAAAACATAGTTTCCATATTCCACACTCATATCCCCACATAAAATCCCTGCAGGTCATTCATAAATTACTTCTTCACATCCTGGGAAAAATAAAACATAGAAAAGGGGTGAGCTCAAATGCCCATAAAGGATAACAATATAGCAGAAACTTTCAAAAATAAGCATAAACATTTAAGGTAATGTATAACTAAAACAAAATCCTTTTAAACTCAAACTTCAACATAGTATGGCAAAAGTAAAATGAAATAATTCCATTTACTTATTCACATGGATATTCTACTAATTGAATAATCACATGCAATATCAATAACCACTTTCATAATGATGGAATGCATAATTCCAGACTATCATAACCACATAGCCAAGGCCGCGTGCCAAGACTAAATATAAGATTTTTCCAAGGCCTCGTGCGAAGACTAAAAATAAGATTTTTCCAAGGCATTGTGCCAAGACACTAGTTTGTCTCATGAGACCTATCGATGCATCGAGGAGCTATAGCGGGCTCCACCCGTCACATATTAAGTCCAATGCATTCCCATATGAAAAGGTTTAAACATAACATAAACATTCATATTAAGACTAGCATAAGAAATGTAAATACTTAATCCATAAACTATGAATGGTATAAAAGTAACACATCCATAGTCAAAC
This sequence comes from Viscum album, assembly GCA_963277665.1. Taxonomy (NCBI): domain Eukaryota; kingdom Viridiplantae; phylum Streptophyta; class Magnoliopsida; order Santalales; family Viscaceae; genus Viscum; species Viscum album. Next base: position 644,770,337 of record OY728135.1, on the reverse strand, counting down.
ATATCACAAAACCTTCAATACAATATAGATGTTTTGTATCATAATAAATCAACTTCAAATAACCGTAAAATCCATCAAAGGATGTTGACATAGATGAAATCAAAACTCTTTTTTAGAGAAATATCTCTTTCTATTTTGAAATCATTTAAGAGTCTTATATTTATGAAATAAAACATTTTCTTTGAAAATATTCTTATAATCTTGTAAGGTAAGCTTCTATGATTTTATAACGGTGGAAAATAGCCGCACCCGCCGTATAAGTTAAAAAAACATTCTTACCTTAATTCTGTCGAAAAGGTTAAAAAACACCTTGTTTGGAAAACGACGGAAAGATTACTTTATAAAACTCTTATAGAAAGTCAAACAAGGGTATAAATGACTTTAACCCACATTATTTTAAATAGTAAAAATGTTTTGAAATACATTTTTAAGAAACATGGATGTGGATGATAAAGAGATCGCAGTAGATTAGTACGTATAAACAACCTCGGATAATGAAGAGATTGTGAAATAAACCCTTACCTTGTACTTTTCCTTGGTTGGGGTATGTTAACCTCCTTTATAATGGTAAAATAATTGTTATTAAATTCTACAAGAATCATATACATTAATATGATATCATATATGATCTTTTAACATTAATTTGTTAATAATATCTTAGTATTATCGTTGTTTCGGGTGTTAACTTACTTGTTTCCTTTTATATGTTTTGTTATGTAAGCCATATTTTTAATGGATATGTTGTATATTAATCATATCCATAATGATATCAAGTCCTTAGATACTATTATTATTCATCAAATGAGAATTATACTTGAATGGATACGATGGAGAATGAATCTCATCGCGTTCGTGGAGACGGTAGTCCGTACGTACGCACGAGCAACAATATCATTCTTTTGATATTAAAATAATATATAAATGGATGGTATATCATATATACAGAATCATTAACATGTTATATTTATTATCTACATGAGTTACACATCATTATTATACCCATCCAAATAATAATATATTGAATAACAATTACACCATGACGTGGGGACGGTAAGCCGTACGTACGCACGTATGGTGACATGTTATTCAAAGGGTGGATAGAATACTGAATATGGTTGTACCATATTTATAATAACATCACAGTATATATATGATACTGGAGTTATTATTTTAGAATTGTAATAACAAAGACATAAGAAGTGGAAGAAGAAAGGAACTTGGAAAAGGGTGGTGAAATCATTACCTCTTCTTTGGGTTCTTCCTTTTGATTTGATCAAAAGGGCTCCTTAGGTTGGCTTTATGATCCAACTAAGGCCTCTAGGTTGTAGTGAGGGATGTTGGGAGAGTATTTGGGTAGAGTTTGGCCGAACCAAAAGGCTTTGAAGGTGTGAAGAAATGAGAAGGAGGAGTGCCCTTTTATAAGAGGGGTGAGGGACACCTTTGGAAAAGCTAGAAATATTAATTTATAATAAATTAATATTCGGTTTCTAATGCCTCCAAAGTGGATTATTTAAATGTTAAGGTGGGGATGGGTCGAAAACCACTCAACCAATAGAATTTAGACAGGTTTGGGTACTTATATTAACCTTATCTTTAAGTATTAACTCTAAGTTAATTAGTTTCACTTTTACAATGTCTCTTTGTATTTTTATATTATATAGTTAATAAACTTACTATATACATCCAATAGACCCCCAAGAGGTCCATTAATGAATCACCTATTATGAGGTAAGTCTCCTTGCCTAACCTTAGATTTTTTGGAATTTAATATCAATTAATAATATAATAGTTTCTTTAAACAATCTTTTATGTCAATTTTGACACTATTCAATAGTTGATTTTTGTGAAACACATAACAGAATTATTACTTCTAAAAAAGTTAATTAAATTAATCATAATATGTCATATTATCCTAGAAAATTATTGTAATTCATTAAAAGTCTCAAATTATATTTATTTGGGTATTTATAATATCAATTATTTTAAATTTTCACTATTATGGTAATTACTGCATCATAATTGTGTCATAAATAAATTAACTTATGTAATCTCTAAAAATTATAAATAAAATATAATTATGTAGGAAATCTTTTTAGATTTCTAATGAATATTTATAGTCGAAAATCCAACATATATAACCCTATGTAAAATGTTTTTTCTAAAAGATATATGCTTGTGTCATTTTTGTATTCATTTTAACTTAATTAAAATTAAATGTCCCTATCACCTACAAGTGGCTCCATGGGGTCCCAAAATCGACCCAAAGATGCCTATGGTCGAAAATTTATCAACCAATGAGGCTTGGACACGTTTTAGGGTAATTTTATATTATTATAATATTATTTTTTAACCCTTATTTACCGGATTTACCCTTAACCATGGTAAATAAAATATTTACCGAAGTAATTATTCAAAATGTCTAAAAATAAAAGTTACCTATTTACACAATTTGAACTTCCTGATTCCAAATTTGGAATCCATTTTTCCAAATTCAAATCACAGAAGTGGCAGAAATTAATTTAAAATTAATTCCCGTTGTTAAAACAAAAAGCGTGTTTTTAAGAGATATTAACTATCAAAAGATTGACACTTGTTTATGTCCGGTTTAATTATAAAATTATGTCCAATGACCAAAATTATATTAAATGGTAAAAATATATTATAAATATACTTTAAAACCACTTAAATTCATAATTTATCAATATAAATTATTTCGATTAAAAAAGTTGTTTTTAATTAAAATTTAGTAATTTTCACTATTCATCAAAATATTAAAGTTATCTGAAAAGTACCAAAATTTCACCTTAGGCTAACTTCGATATTCTGAATCTAAAAATGAAGTCCATTTTGAAATATAAAATATATATAATTTTAAAAAGTAGGTATTACTATTCATAATGGCTAGTTTGATTGGTTATGGTGTGTTAGAACTCGGTGTTGCGTGCAACACACGCTATCACATTATTCAAAGAGAAGCGTACCGTAGAAGCATGGGGTGTTACAGTATAGTTAGGTAACATTGAGGCATGTGTTTTCTTAGGTATACTTTTTTTGGTAATATGGGCTATTGAGAACGGTTGTGAGATTATTTATATGGATACTCTATTACCATAGTTCAAGGGAGTTAAATTTTATTGGCCTATGTTGTAGGTACATTGGTATGAAGCAAGATTGACCTAATGTAGGTGAGATTGAAATTTTATTAGATATTATTGGCTCTGAATAACATGTGGGGCATGTTTATGACTAGATTTTAGGAAATATTTGATATATATATTGAGTTTGGTAAGTTACATAACCCCTGATGTGTGGTCATAGTGATAGATGAAATGCATAGTGGTTGTATTTGATTCCTTCCTAGTGTATAGAGAGGTCATTGTGGGACTTTTCTGTATGGTCCCATGAGACCTGTTTGGGGTAACGAACTTAAAAGACCCCAATATATTTTGATAGGGGTCTAAGAATCTGTGATTTACCTAACATCATGAATATAAATGTGGGATATCAATGGGTTATCAATGGTCATAGGGATTTTCATGTGTGAATAGTGATTAGATATGAGATGATATTGTAATGGTGTGAGACACTTTATTACAATTGAGAAAAAGGGAAAACAGTATTGACCTTGATTTTATAATATATATTAGTTAGGGAAATGTATTCTCTATAGTATAGATTGACCAATATGAATTGGACCATTGAGATGTGACCAGTGTGTGAGACATGATCTCAGTGATGTGATGAAAGAATGACCAAGAGGTCATGAATATTGTGGATATGTTAAGGTGGTATACTCATACAAGAGATGAGTTGTGACCCATTATGAAAAGTATGAGGTGATTTATTTTGATTGTCTGGTCTTGTGAAATGATGAGGGAATGATTAGCTTATGATGATGTATGATGAATCAGATAGGGTGCTAACTATGGAGAGTTGGGCACTAATGTCATGAACCGAATCTGGTCGCCTTCAAAATCGGCACCCGAACCGGTCCATGGCAAGACCCGAAGGGCGTTCCCAATCCCCACGGGCTGGCACAAGTGTCCGGGTATCATAAAATGATGTTTGGGAACAATTTACCCAAGTTTATAAACATTAAACAACAAACAAACTCAATAAAACAAATTTGGATTTTTCAACTAAAACCATCTTTTACAAAATTCAGAACTGAATTACACAATTTTAAACAAGTTTTGAAGACCATTACAAAGGTACAAATCATGAAATAACAGCCAAAGAACCTCCACATGGAAAGAGGCACCGCCCTCATGCCATCTCCATGACACTGCATCACGATGGACCTCTAAACACCCGAACCAAAGGCATAAAACCTATACCCAAACCTGTGACATAAAATAAGCAAGTCTACTTACACCCAAAGGTGTAAGTAGGGTTTGAGAGAAAGCCTAGTAGGATACCACCACTAAGAGATTACCTGTGATAAACATTCAAAGACGAAAAGCATGCAAGTTTTCAAAAACATGTAATTTCTAGTTACAATTTCTAAAAGATGAAACTTAAAAAAAATAGTTTTCGAGTGGGCTAATTTAAAGAATCAACACTTTTAAAATAAATTAAAAAGCCACTGATTTTTCCAGACAAATATACCGTATGCCGATGGTAAGTATAAAATATCTAATGAGCACAACCAATAGGAAATAACCCCTAGGCACTAGCTAGCTGTGGGTCCCAGGTACCTCATATCTCGGTGAGAGTAACCACAAAAATTATCCGTTCTCGTGCACGAGCCACTAGTAGGGAACATACCCATAACATAGTGGTCCCCAATCATCATCATCATAGTTTAGTTAGAGTTGTAAGCATCAATCCTGCTAAGTGAAACTGAGGCCAAACCTCACAGATTCACTAGCATACTAGTACACGTCCACCCACCTAGATACCCAGGTTTTCCCTTTGTGATCAAACAAGTTCAACAATCCAAGAAATATACTTTTCACATGCAAATATCACTTCCAAATCACAAATTATCCAAACATCCCCATGAACATCACACAAGTTACAAATTTAACTTTTCATTCAAATTCATTTTGAAATCAAACTCACACCAAAATAGCCCACAACAATTTCTCATAACTTTCACAATCCAACACATCCTTTAACAATTTTATGAAGTCCCTAAAAATATGATAAACATCAAATAACAGAACTATTCACATTTACAATGGTTAATTTGAATGTATAAACAATCCAAAACAGTTTTCCAATATGGTTTCACCTCTTACATAAATCATTAAACCACTCAAAACTTTCATAAAACAATTCTAAATAGTGTACCAAAGCTTTTCAAATAAAACCCATTTCAAAACCATATTTCAAGGACAAAATCTCATCAATAAAAATTCAAAACAGAATTTGAAGCTCCAAAAATATTTATTAAAAAAGCCCCATGTGTTATACAAACACCTCAAACAACAGTACAAAAGATCCACATGAAACACACACGTTTTCAAGATCACTTTCAAGAAGTACAATAATGTTTTACACCTTAAACCCTTAAAAAAACCTCTTTAAGAACTAGTGGTACACCAATACCCCACCAAATCAGAATTCTCATCCCAAACAAGATTTATTAAACAAAATTTATATGTTATAAAACAATCCCAAACAATACCCAAAGGGTTGCACATGAAAACACCAAATTTAAAGCTAAAATGAAACTATAAAAACAAATGCTTTACTAAATCCAACATAAACAGTTCACGCACCACACAGAGCATATTAGGAACATGAATAATAAGTAATTCAAGCAAACTAAATCATCTATAAATGTTTACAAATGAAATCACCTACCTTTTATGACGAAACCCTCAAAACATGGTGCGAAACATCAACCGCACCACCGCCGCACCTCAAGGAATATAAATCCAACCCTAGACCAAAAACTTTGACCAAAATGACACCAAATCAAACCCTAGTTTCTAACCTCAATTTCTGGACATGATGAACTTGTTGAAAGGGTGAAAGAAACCCTTAGGAAGGGGAGGAAATCAAGGAAAGAAACACTTAATTGAAACATCCTGAATAAAACGAACCAAAATCGACCAGAATATGAATTTTAAAACAGATAAAAATTTAATGGATATTAGAAAAAGAATTATAAGGTCCTGTAGGAATTGGAATTGGGGAAAACGATTAAGAATAGAAGGAGTTATGAAAGGATCAATTTACCTCTCCAAAATCTGGACGATTTCTGCAATCTAGTGCAGTTTCGACTATTTTCGCGATTCTATCGAGCTCCAAAGAGGGGGAAAATGAATTGGAGCTCGTATGGGATCCTTAGGGTAGAGGGGGAGGTGGAATAACCGAAAAAACTCAAATAGTGAAGGAGATATAAAAGAATTAAAATTTATTTTTAATGCAGAAAATGGGCTTTCGGGCAGGCCCAATTCCTTAAATAAAAACCCATATCCCCCATGATTATGGATTTATAAAGGCTCCAAATTTAAATGTGGCGTTAATATATCCGGGTAGGACATTTAGGAGTTGGAATTACTGAAAAATATTAAAAAATGAAAAAGTTATAAAAGAAACAAAAATTTATTTTTAAATCTGGAATTGGGCTCACGGTTTGGCCCAATTCTTGAAAACTCACATATTCTCCATAAAACCTTTTGAAACCCCCAAAACAAAGCATGAATGGAAAATAAATTAAAAATAACTTTAAAATAAGCTATGTATGTGATAATTCTCCCCACCTTGAAAAATTTCTGCCCCAGAAAGTCACAGCAAGGTTAAAGCAACAACCAAACCCCACTGAGAAATCAATAGGTACTCCTTTGCAAGGTTTCACCCCCAAAGGCCAAAACACCTCTAGTGATCAATTAAGGAAGGATTAATCTCACAACTATAACTTACACTACTTTCTTGAAAGGATCAATAACATTCATACTTTATCCCAAAATAAAACTCATTAAACACTATCTGAACAAGACTCAAGCAATTCACCCAAACGAACAACAACTTTGAACAAGGTTACACTTACCTTACTTTAACTAAACCATTGGGCGCTCTCTAGTCCCAACGTTTAGTCAAGGAAGATGTTGGTAGCTAGATATCTCTGAACGAGACTATCTACACCAAGCCAAAACCATATTTAAATCTATGTTACTGGTACGGGGGGGACACTAATATGCTCCCCACTTAAGAGACAACCAATATTTTTTCCGAGACAGAATCATGACACTAATAGGGGAGGCCTGAACGGACTCCCTGGTACCTAGGGTAGACTTCCATTCAAAATTTCCTAAGGAACATACATGATAATCATAGTGGTTCTCCCCACCATATGAACCCACTATCTTAATCGACCAGCATGGGCCGACACGAAAAGACCACAAAATTAAGGAGTTGGGACGATCACACGGTTAGTCTGCACAGTTTGAGAAACTGTGCAATAACTATGTGGATCCTTATATCTGCATGGTTATTTTTTTTTCATGGTTAGAACTAACCATGTGAAACCTGTGTTCTCAACTTGTCTAGCCAAATTTCCAACCATTCTCCAAAGACTCAATGGAAACCAAAGGGAGAGGGAATAACATTGTGTGATGACATGGGTACAAGGCCCTCCACCTATTTCCACCGAACGGGAACAACAGAAGAAATATGATGACACCATAGGTTTAAAATCTTCCCATATTTCATACTGAGGATAGGAATTTGAACAAGGGTTTAAATGACACTGGGGTTTCCCCTGACTACGCACCAGCTTCCCTCCGGGACCTATGGCTGGAGGTCAAAATATTAAAGCATCTTTGGCCTCGCAGTTAGGTTGTGGAAACCCCTATATGGATCTTCTTCATTCGATGCCACAAACAACAAAACCAAATAACCTGATGGGTTCATTAAGACATAACACACTCCATAACCCACTTTACCAAAACAAGACATTTCACTAAAACAAGGGATCAGAAGATGCACACACATCGCACCTTGTTTCTTTGGGTGAGAAACAACAGAAGGGCAGGACACGTATAAACACATTCCTCTAAGATAAGAGATTTGATATTTTTCCCAAGGGAGACATACTCCCAACATAACAGAGAACCTAAGAGGATTGTGTGACCATGACCTTTACAGTCAAAAGAGCACACAACATCACAATGCGTCACCGAACATGACCCTTGGGATTGATAGAAACAATGCATGGAGAGGGACCATATACAACATCCCCAAACAACACACAATTCTAGAAAGTGGCCACAATATCCTATCATGACCATATTTCTCAAACTGGTGGTTTAACATGAACTCATGCTTCAAAGAAACTTTGAAGAACCCCAAAGGCCCTCTTAGACACCATCGAGACACTCATCCACAATAACAACCCTAGACCACATCCACCTTCGACGAATTAGGAAACATAAGAAACTATGGTCTCTTTCACCCATCCACAAGCACTCTCCCATTAAAAGAGGATCTAAAAATCAATGAAAGGAATGGGTGTAGACTCAATCTAAAAATCTCAAGAAAAAAAAATTCCTTATATTGATCAACTGCAGGGTCTTCAAACGGAGAAACAATCTGGGTTGCACTTCGGTTGTGCACTAACCTTTAATGGGGGTGTACCTTATCCAACGATTGAACCCAAGGACCCAACCAAGATGGTCCATTAGTCAAGATATACCACAAACCAGATCTAAACACATGAAGGGAACCATCATAAATGCGTCCCAAAACATTTTTCAAAAGAGACCACTAACTGTCCCTATAACACAACTTACTGACCAAACCCAAACCCAAAACACAGTTCAAACAGGAGGGGTTCTTGGACTCAAAACATCCCACAAAATCAACATTTTCCAAAAATACATAATATAAACCATTCCAAACAATTCATCAAGTCTTCATGTTTCTCTTTAAAAACATTTCTTTGAAAACAAACGGTTTAGTAGTAAGCGTATCCACCAATGGTACCCCATGGGTCTCACACATGCATGTTTTTGTGCCACACCAGGCACCCTCCTCATATCCATCCCAGCACTCATCTAGTCATGCCATCAACCATCCATCATCCCATATAACCCCATGCATGTGGTCACTCATGGAAATACCAAAGGGTAAAACAAAACTTCCTTCCACTTTTCAAAAACAAAATGGTCAACCAACCCAACCTTTTTCTCAAAACTGCTAACAATGAGATCGAAATACCAATTCACATCTTACAAAACATTTCATAAGGACACAACCATTTATAAAATAACTCACTTTCAAGTTATTCACATCAATTTCGAAACATATCATCCCATTAAAACACAATCTAATTGTTTAGAAAACTCTATTGGAAACGCTTTTCAAAACCAAATTCAATATAGTTCCTGCTTTCAAAGAGGTGTAAGAACACCATTTTACATTTCAAAAAAATTCTGAAAATTCAGTTCTTCCATTTCATCAACCAAACCATTCTCTCTTTATTTGAAAATCATTTCATAAAAACTTTACGCTTCTTAAAAACAAGTCACCTTAAAACCAAAGTGCTATGATTTCAAAACTAAAGCACAAAACAATTCAAGAGGAAACTAGTTTCTGTGGGTGACTTGGATATATGGTTGGAAGCCATATTCCAATCACTTCTCCATCACAGAGAGTATTCTAGGGAAAGATCCATGGCTCCACATGGCTTTCCAGGCCCTGCGAGCACACTGAGATTATTCTCCCAACTCTCTTTTCATTTCCCATAGTCATCATTAAACCAAGAAAACCAAAGGACTCAGATAAAACCATACTTCCCATGGTGACTTGAATCCCTTCATGAGGTGTGCTGGCCAGGCACACTACCCATGACTGAAATTTCAAGTCCCAAAAATCCTAGCTCCAGACTATGCTGACTCTTCCCCAAATAACATGACCCATGGAGCGAACCTCCTCTAATACCATTTTGTCACGAACCGAATATGGTCACCTTCAAAATCGGCACCCGACCCGGTCCATGGCAAGACCCGAAGGGCGTTCCCAATCCCCACGGGCTGGCACAAGTTCCTGGGTATCATAAAATGATGTTTGGTAACGATTTACCCAAGTTTATAAACATTAAACAACAAACAAACTCAATAAAACGAATGTGAATTTTTCAACTAAAACCATCTTTTACAAAATTCAGAACTGAATTACACAATTTTAAACAAGGTTTGAAGACCATTACAAAGGTACAAATCATGAAATAACAGCCCAAGAACCTCCACATGGAAAGAGGCACCGCCCTCATGCCATCTCCATGACACTGCACCACGATGGACCTCTAAACACCCGAACCAAAGGCATAAAACCTATACCCAAACCTGTGACATAAAATAAGCAAGTATACTTACACCCAAAGGTGTAAGTAGGGTGTGAGCGAAAGCCTAGTAAGATACCACCACTAAGCAATTCCCTGTGATAAACATTCAAAGACGAAAAGCATGCATGTTTTCAAAAACATGTAATTTCTAGTTACAATTTCTAAAGATGCAACTTAAAAAAAAACAGTTTTCGAGTGGGCTAATTTAAAGAATCAACACTTTTAAAATAAATTAAAAAGCCACTGATTTTTCCATCCAAATATACCGTATGCCGACGGTAAGTATAAAATATCTAATGAGAACAACCAATAGGAAATAACCCCTAGGCACTAGCTAGCTGTGGGTCCCAGGTACCTCGTATCTCGGTGAGAGTAACCACAAAAATTATCCGTTCTCGTGCACGATCCACTAGTAGGGAACATACCCATAACCTAGTGGTCCCCAATCATCATCATCATAGTTTAGTTAGAGTTGTAAGCATCAATCCTGCTAAGTGAAACTGAGGCCAAACCACACAGATTCACTAGCATACTAGTACACGTCCACCCACCTAGATACCCGGGTTTTCCCTTTGTGCTCAAACAAGTTCAACAATCCAAGAAATATACTTTTCACATGCAAATATCACTTCCACATCACATATTATCCAAACAGCCCCGTGAACATCACACAAGTCACAAATTTAACTTTTCATTCAAATTCATTTTGAAATCAAACTCACACCAAAATAGCCCACAACAATTTTTCATAACTTTCACAATCCAACACATCCTTTAACAATTTTATGAAGTCCCTAAAAATATGATAAACATCACATAACCAAAATATTCACATTTATAATGGTTCATTTGAATGTATAAACAATCCAAAACAGTTTTCCAATAGGGTTTCACCTCTTACATAAATCATTAAACCACTCAAAACTTTCATAAAAAAATTCTAAATAGTGTACCAAAGTTTTTCAAATAAAACCCATTTCAAAACCATATTTCAAGGAAAAAATCTCATCAATACAAATTCAAAATAGAATTTGATGCTCCAAAAATATTTATTAAAAAACCCGCGTGTGTTATACAAACACCTCAAACAACAGTACAAAAGATCCACATGAAACACACACGTTTTCAAGATCACTTTCAAGAAGTACAATAATGTTTTACACCTTAAACCCTTAAAAAAACCTCTTTAAGACCTAGTGGCACACCAATACCCCACCAAATCAAACTTTTCATCCCGAACAAGATTTATTAAACAAAATTTATATGTTATAAAACAATCCAAAACAATACCCAAAGGGTTGCACATGAAAACACCAAATTTAAAGCTAAAATGAAACTATAAAAACAAATGCTTTACTAAATCCAACATAAACAGTTCACGCACCACACACAGCATATTAGGACCATGAATAATAAGTAATTCAAGCAAACTAACTCATCTATAAATGTTTACACATGGAATCACCTACCTTTTATGACGAAACCCTCAAAACATGGTGCGAAACATCAACCGCACCACCGCCACACCTCAAGGAATATAAATCCAACCCTAGACCAAAAAATTTGACCAAAATGACACAAAATCTAGTTTCGAACCTCAATTTCTGGACATGATGAACTTGTTGAAAGGGTCAAAGAAACCCTTAGGAAGGGGAGGAAATCAAGGAAAGAAACACTTACTTGAAACATCCTGAATAAAACAAACCAAACTCAACCAGAATCTGAATTTTAAAATAGATACAAATTTAATGGATATTCGAACAAGAATGATAAGGTCATATAGGAATTGGAATTGGGGAAAAAGATTAAGAATAGAAGGATTTATGAAAGGATCAATTTACCTCTCCAAAATCTGGAAGATTTCTGAAATCCAGTGAAGCTTCGACTATTTTCGCGATTCTATCGAGCTCCAAAGAGGGGGACAATGAATGGGAGCGTGGATGGGATCTTGAGGGTAGAGGGTGAGGTGGAAGCACCGAAAAAACTCAAACAGTGAAGGAGATATTAAAGAATTAAAATTTATTTTTAATGTAGAAAATGAGCTTTCGGGCAGGCCCAATTCCTTAAATAAAAACCCATATCCCCCATTATTATGGATTTATAAAGGCTCCAAATTTAAATGTGGTGTTAATATATCAGGGGAGGACATTTAGGAGTTGGAATTACTGAAAAATATTAAAAAATAAAAAAGTTATAAAATAAACAAAAATTTATTTTTAAATCTGGAATTGGGCTCACGGTTTGGCCCAATTCTTGAAAACTCACATATTCTCCATAAAACCTTTGGAAACCCCCAAAACAAAGCATGAATGGAAAATAAATTAAAAATAACTTTAAAATAAGTTATGTATGTGACAACTAATGTGATTGTGAGTTGTTTGAGGAACTAGGTGGAGACCATAACAAGACATAATGTGAGAGTTTCATGATGATGTGTAAGGTTTTATACCTTGAGTTGGATCTATCAAGAATGGTTTCATGATGGTGGATTATCAGTAGAGTTAGAAAGAAGTTTCAGGGGAATCACTATATCATTGGACTAATAATCTATTCACGATATGCATACTTGTTTGATGAATATGTGTGATGACATGGGTGTGAGTGTCACTATGATAGTGAATGTTGGGAATATTCATTATTGTTAATTATGGATAAATAAAACATTATAGCATGGATCACACCATGGATGATCTAAGTGTGTGACACTTGTTTTGAGTAGTTTTTGATGAACATTGAGAGTGACATGTTAGTGGACCCGACCAAGAGGTGGTTTCAATTTTGTCATGGTGCTTGGATGCATGAGTATAGGTTATGTATGGTAAATGAAAATACCCAAACATGGTTGTCAGTAGATGGGGATTGGGTTGAGTTATTAAGTTTAGTAGCTGTAGCCTCTAGATGTGGGATGAAAATAGAGGGGTAGGATTGAGGGTAAATTTCAGAAAACATTAAAGTAAAATGATTGGGTCTATAGAGATTTTAGTGATGTAGCATGATAAGATATACAATAAGGTGAGGCATTGTGTTCTAAATTTAGTCTTTGAGGTGAGACTGTTGGTTTTGATAAAGATAATCAGGTGATGCACATATGTGATGTTGAGAGAGTGATGGTATGATATAGAGTAGTGTTGTTAATAAAATTAATTTGAATTATATGGTTAGAGAATTTATGAATTCTATTAGTATTAGGGAATAATAATAGATTTTATGGAAATTATTGGTGCTCCACTGCATGGGATAACATGGTTTTAAGTAGTAGATCTAGTTTGGGTGTAGTGTTAGCATAACCAAAACATGTGGGAGACATAAAATTTGGGATGTGCATCAAGTCTCAGTAACTCGTATGGTTTATATAGGATACATGGGAATTTTTCTTGAGGATGTGAAGTATTATTATGGGGAGTTTATAATTACTGTTTCATTATAGGTTGGTGAAAACTAGTGGGGATTTTTTTCTACTATAACAGGGAAAATTTTGATAATTGGGCTTTGAATCAGAAATACGAGAGTTGGAATATCTCTAAAAGGTGTTTTTTGGATGTTATCAGAGGAATGTGATATGTTTTGGGTGATCTGGTGAGTTTTTAAGTAGGGATGAGGTAGCCTTACAACTAAAATTTATTGCAGGTGGATCATTATGCCATGGTAGGCGAGGGCCACGTTGTGATGAGGGGTTGTCCTTGGTCATGCCATAGACATGGAAAAAACTACGGAATGAATGAAGATACACATTCTATGACCAGTGGGTTTCATGTCACGGTGATGTTTTTATAGGTATTATTTCTAAGGAAAAGACCCTAATGTATGGGGTGTCATTCTATGGTAGAGGGATTCATTTCATGATGAACTTTTCATGATGTATTTTTCACAAAGGATAGGACTCTCATATTTGGTTTATGACGATTCTTATATATTTATTTTTTAATATTTTATGTGAGAAGGATGGTCACACCATGGACGATGGTGTCACACAATAGAAATGACTCAAAGATATTGAAAAATTTCCAATGAAAAGACTCTGACATATAGGGTATGTAGAATTTTATGCATTTCCATTATTATTTTTTATGTGAGGGGGTGGTCACTCTGTGACCCCTAGGTTCAAGCCATGATAAGGGCCATGATTTTCTATGAGGTGGAAGTTCACATTGCAGGGCCTAGCAATGGGATTTTAGAATCTAATTAGAGGTAGGGTTCCACAAAATGACTAGAGAGATCACACTGTGGTTGGGAATCCATGTATGGTTCCATACTATGGAGGAAAAAATCTATAATGTGGAGATGAGTCGTTTGATTTTTGGTTCTTTCTAATAAGGGCGTGCCTTAACATGACTGGATAGATCACACCATGGATGGGAGATCGTGAGGGAAGGCTGACATCGTTGAAGGAGCCTACGAGGTGATGTCACACCAAGATCCCTCAGGCTATACCATAACTAGAACCTAGTCCTAAGCACCATGCCATGATGTGAAGGCTCACACAATGACATTTCCCTTTCCTATTTTTTTTAACAGTGGTAGAATTTTATTTCTGCAGTTGAACCCATTTTATTTTAGGTCGAATGAGTAGGCGGGGAGAGCCATTTTAAACTATATCCTCCTTTTATTATTCTCCTTTTAATTCCACTTGATGAGAGGGGGGTTATTTTTTGAAGCTTATACAATTAATGATATGATTTCTTCCCTATTTATTCTTCATATCTTCCTTATTTTTCCAATCCACTAATTTTGGTTTCACTATGCTAGGGTTTGAGGTGGATTCCATTGATGGATGATGTATTTGAGATGCTCTAATGGGAATTTGGATTGAGTTAGATAGAGGAGATACTGAGAGGTTTAACACAAAATTTTAAGTTTATTTTCATTATTTTATGTTTACACTTTAATTTATTTATGGATTTCCATTGAATTGGGAGAAATCGATGACTTTATTGAGATGGAAATTGGGGCCTTTTATTTGAGCTAGATCTGGGTGGATGCTGAGGGTGGTGTGTGTAAAATCTTGAGATTTTATGAAATATATTTTTTATACATTAATTATAATTTTTAGACAGATTTATTTATATAAAAACACCATATTTATCTTTGATTACATGTAACAATGAGTTCTTTGATTGCGTGCATGACACACAACACTGATCACCAACAAACCATGAAAAAATATTATTTTAAATATGACCATTATAACTTATCAATTAAATAAGAGGGTATGAATAGTATTAACTAATTTATGAAAAAAATATATATAAATTTCCTACTCAATATAAATTTATTTATAAATTCTTAGTAAATATTTAATCACTTTTCAGTAAAGTAATAATATTCGTCAAAAATATGTTTTCTTAAAAAATGATTTTTTTTATTTTTTATGAGAAAATATCACAATTAATTTATAGAGATTTAAAAAAATTTATTTTATAAAATAAACTTCATTTATTAAATCCTGAAATCGAAATTAACTTATGGTGAAACTTTGGGTTTTTTTCAGAAAATATTGATTTTTCTGTTAATAGTGAAAATCCCAATTTTTGTAAAACTATCCTTTATTTTCAATAAATTAAGTAAAATGATTTCCCAATAATGTTTTAAAGTAAAATAAGTATAATTTAGTTATATTTAATACACTTAATTAATTTTTAATCATCTTTATATTGGATTTTAGTACAAGTTTTTTAGGGTTTAAAAATGGGGTTTTTTTCCTTCTAAAAACTATTTTAAAGTGCATAATGTTTATCCATTTTAATTAATTAAAATAATTAATAATGAGGAATGTTTTAATTGAAATTTATATATTATATATAATTAATTTTTTATATATATTCATACAATTATTATTATTATATATAGATTTAGTAAAAAATCATATTGTTATTAAAAAATACACTTCTTGAAAACCCTCCTTTTTATCATGTCTATGAGTATTATTTTAAATTTTAAATTTTACAATTTTATAAAATATATTTTAAAAAATAAATTTAATTTTTTATATCATCTTTTTAAAATTATATCAGGTATAATGTTTTATAATTTTTTGAAAAAAATAATTTTTTGATGAATATTGAAAAAATACAAAATTTTAACTGAAATATGCCTTTATGTTTAAATTATTTATAAAGTTAAATTATATTTTAAATTATTTTTAATGTAAAATTATTTAAATTATAAGTATATTAATCCAATTTAGGTCATTTAAATCAATTTAATATTGAAATTGGATATAAAAACTTTGTAAACATCTGAACATTTTCTCATTGAAAACCTACTTTCTCATAGTATATGCTGGATTATTTTTAAATCAAAATTTTCCATTTATGTTAATAAAATTTGAAAAAATGGATTAAATATTTAGAATCAGAATAATTTATATTATATAATATGTTAATATTAACTTTTTATCAAAATAAATAGTGAAAACAGTAAAAATTATTTACCACGGTTAATGGAAAAATGTATTTTCCAGAGGGTTAAACTAAAAAGATAAGGGTAAAAAATGACCAAAAACTTGTAAAACACCCATTTTATGGATATATTTAGATATTATAACTTATATAATCAATAATATTTCATTATTGGATCCTTGTGACTTGAAAAATATGTGCGTGGAATTCTGTATTTGAAAACATTATAAGTGTGCCACTCACCTCACTTATAAAAGGACACCCATTCTACTCTCCTCTTAACCCCTTACAACCATTTTGGTTTGGAAAATACGTGCCAAAATAACTTTAAAAACTCACTCCTATCATCATATAATCATTATTTTTACATAAACCTAACCTATGAAGGCATTTGGTGCAAACCTAAGGAGGACACCTGATGAAGAGGTAATATTCTTCAACAAAAATTTTTGATTTATTTATTCCTACAAATACTTCAATTATAATTATAACATTATAATATAAAAAATAATTCTCTTAAATAAACTTATATTTTTTTTTATTTTAAGGGAAATATCTACAACAATCTACACTTCCATCAAATGGGTTAAGAAATCATCGTTTATGTGTACGACATAATACTACCTCACAAACCGATGTCATTTGTTTTTCAAATACAACCTCGCATGGTTGGAAATAATGATGTATTTATTATTTATATATTATATTTATTATTTTTAAATTATTTTTTAATTATTATATCATGCATACCTTCATGATTTCCATTTTTTAAGAATATGATAACATCGTTGTGAGTACGACAGACTACCACTTCACGAAGCGATACGATACGATTCGATTATGATTTATACGAAATGTAATAATGATAGATTTAATAGAAATATGTAATATATATGACATAAAAATTATTATATAATGGTAATATATTATTTATATTTCTTTATTTTGATACATCGAAAAAGGAAACAATGTTCATGCATATGTATGGAACACCGTCTCTATGAAAAATGCATTTCATTTTCTATCACTACATTCTATAGATTAAAATAAATACATATATAATTAATATTTATGATATTTGTATCATGGTTAATTTTTTTAGATTATTTAAACATGATCAATGAAATAGTAATAAAAACAAAAAATCAAAACATATACGAAAAACAAAATGAATATTACCCAAAACATAACATTAACATGGATTTTTTCATAAATGGGTAATAAAAGGTCATTAGAAAAAAATATATGGTATTATATATATAAATATGTTTCTTTAATATATGTATAATAAACTTATATTTATTATAAAATATTTTTAAGTGTGTATGATAGAATTCAAGACTTAAGTTAATGGATTTTTAGTCTCATTTATTTTTGGGAGACATATGAAAAATCACCTCTCATTTCATTTGTGTGGTGTATATACTACCCATTTGACATGATATATCATTAATATACTTATTTGAATGATTTTTAATGTTTAATTTTATGTTATTATTTATTGGGTCTTACGATTCAAAAGATTACAAAAGCGGTAAGGGTTTTTTTTGTCTTCAATTTTTCTTCTTGGAGACATGTGATTATATTATGCATCTACCATCTTTTATGAGGTGTATATACAACCCCATTTACATATAATATAATTAATTTAATTATAATCATGATATTTTATGTTTTATTTAATTATATACCTTCATGGGGCTTACGTTTCAGAGTTACCAAAGTGGTAAAAATTTTATGTTATAATCTCATTATTTATCAGGATTGTTTATGACTATGTTTCTGATGATCAAATATTATGGTACATCTCTAAATAAACTCATGAAATTTAATATCCTTTTTTTATTTCACTAGAATAAATTTTTTACATTCGTTTTCCTCTCTTCGTGTACTTAATAATTCAAAAATAATGTTTTAAAGAAAATTCATTTTTTAGTAAACAACCCTTTTTCTTCCAAAACCATATTTTTTAAAAATGTTTTCAAAAATGTTTTTAACATTTTCAAAATAAAGTATTAAATAAAAATTTAACCATGTTTTACCATTTAAAAAATATTTTAAAATGAATCTTCATGTCATTTTCAAAGATGAGGCCCTTTAGATTTTACTGAAAATGTGAAATGAATATTTGTTTTAACATGTCCAGCATGAATGTAATTTACCACCATCATGAACATTAATTTTTTTAAATAATCCTTTATAAATTTTCCGGTTTATTTTTAAATAAAAGTATTTTCAAAATGTTTTATGTTTTAAAAATTATTTTTAAATTATAAAAGACATTTTCCTCAAGAAATGTTTTAAATGATTTTTTATGCTTCATTTAAAAGTTTTCATGGTCATTTACAAAGAAAATGATTTTCAAAATGTTTTATGTTTTAAAAAGACTATTTTAAATATGAAAGGATATTTTACTCAAGAAAAGTTTTAAATGATTTTTAAATCCTCCTTTATAATTATTCATATTTATTTTCAAATAAAAAATATTTTCAAAATGGTTTAAGTTTTAAAAAGTATTTTCAAAGAAAATTTATTTTCCTCAAAAAGTGTTCCAAGTGATCTTTAAAAATAATTATCTATCTAAGATGAAATCCTTTGATGATTCCTATTCATTACTGGGGATATGATTCAATGGTACTATTATTATTATTTCTTTGAATGGTTTATGTTTATGATTAAAAAATATTTATGAAACCATCTATCTTCCATGGGTTATACCATGGTAAAATGATAATGAAACCCACTTATTTGTCCTATAGGTTTTGATTTGATGAAATTATGAAATGATTATGAAATATGTTTCTTTTACATATCTTATGTTATGATGAAATTTTTATGAAACCCATTTCATTTTAGGGTTTTTGATATGATGAAGGGTTTATGTTCTTGTGGAACAAATATGTATGATTTTCATTATGTAATGGTGGTTATGTTATAACCAAGGATAGTTATTACATTATATAAAAATACAAGTGGGACCTATGTATCCCTCCAATACATTGTGTAAAGAGTTATAACTCATGATATAAACATGATTGAAACAGGATTGAACCTGGTTGAGTAAGAAACTCTGTCCACTATGATGGTCTTGGGAGTGAACCTTGAATACTATGATGGTTTGAGGAGTGAAACCATTCCACTATGAGGAAGGGGATTCCACTATAGATGGTGGAGTGTCCTAACCAAGAGGTGTATCCACTCATGGAGTTCCCTAATAAGCTTTATCAATAAGCCTTTAATAAAAAGGAAATTATTTTCTATTCTTACATGCATGATAAAAATCTATGTCTTATGAAAATGTTATTTTATCATGACTCATGTTCTTTGATTACCTTATGATCCATTCCTTATAAACTGCTAATATTTATTCCATGACTCAATATTATGACCTTTGATATGTAGGGTATGATTTTCATATGTTATTGTAATGTTATCATGCCATTATATTCATGTTATGCTTATGTATCACCCTTATTTACCCTTACTGAGTATCAGAGCTCAAACCTTCTTATGTTTCATTTCCCCAGGTTATGAAGAAAGTTTTAAGTGGGGTATTTTTATGAAGAGTATTAGAGGGGAAGATCTTTGAGGGATAAATTGATTTTCTTTCACCAAATTTAGAATATTATGTTCCAAGTTCTGAAAAGCACTAAAATATTATGGTCCTCAGGTGCGTGTTTGTATAATGTATTTAATATTCATATAAAAAGATGCAATATCCATATATGAAATGCCTGGATCTCTATAGCTGTTATCATAGGAAATGTTTAGCTAACCTTTGGAAACTAGTATGAGAAAACATTAGTGATACCCCTATGGATATTTCTAAGGATATTTCTAGGGATGTATTTAAGGATATGTATAATGATGATTTAATGTAAAGGAAAATGTATTAAAATTTTGGTAAATGATAGAGAAAGTGATTTCCAACAATTTAATCCCTAAATGGATACTAAAAGTGGATGTGGAATTAGAAAAGAGGTATCTAGGGTTAATAACTCTGAAAGGGCACATTGATATGGACTCGATCATCACCTGGTGCATCACAACGAGCCTTTCTGCACACTTGGTTTGGCACTCTTAGGGGATATGCTTTGAAAATTAACAAACTATCTATGAAACATCATGATGGATTTATGTAAATACACAAACCCATGATTCTATATTCAGTACATAAAAATGGTGTATATTTTTTTATAAAATACAAATGAAAAATACATAGACCATCTTATATACCAGGACCTTTTTTGGTATAGGCTTTATAGAAATAGACATATACAATATTAATTAACCAAGATGTGAAAAAAATAAAATAAAATAACTAAATTTATTCATGTGAACTAACTATATAAGTGAACTTAACTCCTTTGTATAATTATACTAAACCTATGGAAAATTAATTTAAAACACACGGTGAGCATTAAATTTCCTAGTAAGGGTATTTAGAAAGAAGGATAAAATCCTTTTTAAATAAATTGAGAATAATTTAGAAAAACATTTTATATAAAATAAAAAACATTTGATATAATTTATAAACATGGGTTTTCATACAAATTCATAATAAAACACATTTAAAAAACTTGAAAATACTTATCATTTTGAAAACTGATTTTAAAATCTTCTTTGAAAAACACTAAGATTTCTCCTTAAAAATCATTTGAACATAATAACACTTTTATGGATTAAAATGACACTTGAGAGATCCTATGAAAACCATGTGTCCACTAGGATTATGAATTATAAGAAATAATCCCATTTAGGTAATGGGTTTACTCCCCATATCTTATCATATCATACGATACCCTAATGCCGAATTTTAAGAAAAAATTTAGAAGACCTGCATTTCTCATTCATAACCCACAAAAAACATTTCATAATCCTACATAAAAAATTTTCATAGTATAAAATAATTTTAATATTTATCAACATGACTAAATATAAATTTCCTTAAAACTCAATATATTTGGGAGAATTGACCTTTCAAGATAAAATACTTACATTTAAGAAGACATAAACATAAATGTTTTGAAATTAAAATAGATAATTTCATAAAGGCTCACAATAAATCCTTAACAATTATAGATGATGGACATATCTACAATACTGAATAAAAATAAAATTTTTTTCTTGAAAATATAAAATTATATTGTCAAAACAACACTTCAAAAATAATCCCCTTACCTTGTGTCTGACTCATCACATATATTTCTTTATCTTCTTATTCTTTGGAAAATCCCTTAGCTTAACACCTTAAGACAACTAAAGGCAGTGTTCTACCTATACTATGAACTCTAGAATATGTGTAGGGACGAGGAGAACACAATATTATAGAGTATGAATAAGAAATAAATCTAAATGTGATGAAATAAAATGAAGGAAAGAGTTCCCATTTATAATTGATGCGAGGAGTAATTTTGAAATTATATAAAATATTAAAATATAATAAGTCTAATATAGAGGTAAATACTTAAAAAATTCCTACAAATTGAATAAGATAAAACTTTATAGATAATATTATCATATTTGTAATTATTAAAGTATTTTTTTATTTTTACATAATTTAATAAAATATTTTATTCATGAAATATATTTTTTGTGAAATTTAACACTATTCGTAACTATGACTTTAAAAACAGAAAAACAAAGTGTAAAATTAAAAAAAATATTTTATTATATCCTATACATATAATATTCATCTATATAATTATTTTATTACCTTAAAAATCGAAAATTATATTTATTTAAATTTTTTTAATATCATTTATCTGGTTTGTTCATTAATTAAATAATTACTACATCATCACTATACAAGACTTTAAGGTATTTATTTTTCTCTTAAAAATTGAAAATAAAATTTCATGTAGAATATAAATTTATTAAATTTAAAATTAATATTTATGGTCTAGTAAATCTTTTAGAAAACCATATATTAAAATATTACACTTATTAAAATTTATAGTGTTAAAACTTGAATTTTTTGAAATAAAATATTATAAGGGTATTAACCATATTCAGGTGGCTCAAAATGGTCATTAATTCAACCATTGAAAAAAAGATCAAGATATAATCAACCAGTAAGATAAATTATTATTTTCGGGTCATTTAATGAATCTTAAAATTTTAATTAAAATCATTTTTTTTATTTTTCTTCTTCTTGCACAAGCATTGCATTAGCGTTGCATAAACATTAAAGTTAATTATTTCATATATAAAAATTAAAAGTAAATTACTATAATAAAAATTATTTAATTATATTCCTATTAATCATTTATATTCATTTATTTAGTATATTTAATCATATCCATGTTAAGACAACTTCTTGAATTTGTTAATTTGTCTTTTCTTGCCTTGCAGAAGTATTACACAATCATTTGGATAAGATTCATGTTATATAACTCTAAAACTATAAAATATCATACAAAATCATCAATTATAAATAATAATTAATAAAAAATTCATGAAAAGGATTTTTATAACTCAATTATAATCAATAACGAACCAAATTTGACTTTGGCAACACTGCACATGCACTGTGTTGACACTGACAATGATTTTTATATTTATCATGAAGTAATTTGTAATTTATATGTTATTGATTATTTTTATAACATATTTATATAATAATATCATAAATTTTTAATTCTATATGTTTAATAAATTTTTATACCATAATTATTTCCTGACTATACCATAAAAGATACTGTATTTTATAAAAAACATTATTTTTTACTATTCACCAAAAATTCAACTTTTTTCAAAAAATTACAAAAATTTCATAATAGGATAATTTTAATATGATTATTTAAAAAATGAAGTTAATTTTATCAAATAAATTTTCTAAATTTTCTTAATATTAATTTATTATTCGTACATAAAACTAATAAAAATCATTTTTGAAGAAAACATATTTCTCAAGATTAAAACGACTTTACTAAAAATTATGTTATTATTTTCTAATCATTTACCTATAAATTAATATTTATTAGAACCTAAATATTTATTTCATAAATAAGTTATTATTATTCATACCTTCTAAATTAACTCAAGGTTATAACTATCACATTTAAATAATAATATTTAGTTGGTCATTTAAGCTTGATTGACATATATTATACCCTATTAAACATAGTTTTTCCTTTTAAAATCTCAATATGTTACATTATACCCCCATTAAATGAATTGAACCCTTAAAATTAATTAATTTTACATAAAATTAAGAATTTATGTCTTTATAAATAAAAAAATCTAGAAATTCTAAGGAAACTTAATTACTTAAAAGTTCAAAATAAAAATCTATCGCTTAGATTTTTTAAGAAAAACAACGACTAATATTCAAAGTTTTCTATACTATTACCCTGATACCAAATATAAATCATTGAACCCATGCTTTAGGATTCATTATATAAAAATTATGTGTATTTGTTTTATAAAAGATGAATGAAAAATAAATTGATAATTTTACATATCAGGTCATTTTCCAGTCTAGGATTTGGAGAATTAGATATATATATATATATATTACAAATTAACCAAGATGTACAAAAATAAAATAAAATAACTAAATTAAATCATGTTCACTAAATCTATAAGTAAATTGAATTAATATTGATAATTCTTCTAAACCCATAGAAAATTAATTTAAAACATAGGATGAGCATTAAATTTCCCAGTAAGGTTTTTTAAAAACAAGGATAAAATCATTTTAAAATATTTTGAAAATACTTTTGAAAAATATTTTATATCCAATAAAAAATGTGGTATAATTTAAAAACATGGGTTTTTACAAAAATTCATAATAAAAAACCTTTAAAAACCTTTCAAATACTTAAAATTTTTAAAGCCCATTTTAAAATCATCTTTGAAAAACACTTGGATATCTTTTTAAAAGTTATTTGAACATAATAACAATTTTGTGGATAAAAATGATACTTAAGTGATCTTATGAAAACCATGTGTCCACTAGTAGTATACATTGTAGGAAATAAGACCATTTAGGTCATGGGTTCACACCCCATACCTTATTATCTCATACGATACCCTAGTGCCGAATTTTAAGAATTTTTTAAGAAGACCTCCCTTTCTCATTCATAACCCATTAAAAACATTTCATAATCTCACATAAATTATTTTCATAGAAGAAAATTATTTTAATAATTATGAGCATGAATTAAACTCAATTTTTTTAACACTAAATATATTTGGATGAAATACACCTTTGAGGATGAAATACTTACATTTATGAATACATAAATATAAACACTTTGAAATTAAAACAGATGTTTGTATAAATGACCAAGATATATCCATAAAAATTATAGATGATTTCCATATCTATAATATTGAATGAAAATAAAATATATTTCTTGAAAATATAATATTATATTATAAAAATAACACTTTAAAAGAAATCCCCTCACCTTGAGTTTGACTTGTCACATATGTTTCTTAATCTCACTATTTTTCGGAAAATCCCTTTTCTTAACACATTAAGACGACTAAGGGTGGTGTTTTATCTATAATATGAACTCTAGAATGTGTATAGGGATGAGGAGAAAATAATTTTATAGAGTACGGTTTATCAATAAGGCTGAAGGTGATGAAATAAAATAAAGGAAAGAGTTCCCTTTTATAATTGAGGGGAGGGGTAATTTAGGAATTACTTAAAATATTTAAATATAATAAGACTAATATAGGGGTAAAGACTTCCAAAACGAATAAAAATAATATTATATAAAATTGTAGACAAAATATTATCATATTTATCATTATTCAAGTTTTTTTGATTTTTAAATAATTTAATAAAATATTTTATTCATTAAATATATTTTTTTATCAAATTTAACACTATTCATAACTATGGCTTTAAAAACCTCAGTTTCAAATTTAAAAAAAATATTTTATTATATTCTATACATATAATATTCATCTATATAATTTGTGTATTAACTTAAAACTCTCAAATTATATTAACTTTAATATTTTTAATATCATTTATTTGATTTTTTTATTAATTAAATAATTATTGTATCATCACTATGCAAACCTTTAATGAATTTATTTGTTGTCTAAAAATTAAAAATAAATTTTCATGAAGAATATAAATTTATTATATTTCAAATTACTATTTATGGTCAATTAAATCTTCTGGAAAATGATATATTAAAATAGTATACTAATTAAAATCTATAGTGTGAACAACTTGACTTTCTTTTAAATAAAATATTATAAGAATTTTAATCATATCCAAGTGGCTCAAAATGGTCATTAATTAGGCCCTTGGACAAAAATGGTAGATATATAGTCAAATAAAATATTTATTCAATTTTTTGGGTTATTTAATGGTTCTTAAAATTTTAATTAAAATCATTTTATTGATTTTTTATGCTTGTACAAGCACTGCATCGACATTGCATAAGCATTAAAGTTAATTATTTCATATATTAAAATTAAAAAAAATTAATATAATAAAAATAAATTAATTATGTTTCCGTTAATCATTTATATTCATTCATTAAGTATATTTAATCATATCCATGTCAAGAAATCTTCTTTAATTTGTTAATTTGTCTATTCCTGCCTTGCGTAAACTTTGCACAAGAATTTGGATAAGATTCATGTTATATAACTCTAAAATTAGAAAATATCATCCCAAAAACTAAATTATACATAATAATTAATAAAAAATTAATCAAAAATACTTTTTAGCACACAATTATTATCTATAAGGAACCAAACATGACTTTGGCAATGCTGTGCATACACTGTGTCGATAGTGACAATGATTTTTATATTTATCACGAAGTAATTTATAATTTATATGTTATGTATTTTTTTGTAAAATATTTATATAATAATATCATAACTTATTAATTCCATAAGTTTAATAATTTTTTTATCATAATTATTTATTGAAGATACAACAAAAGATAACGTATTTTATAAAAAAACTACATTTTTACTATTCACAAAAAATCGACTTTTTCAGAAAATTCTCAAAATTTCACTATAGAATAATTTTGATACAATGATTTCAAAAATGAATTTATTTTTTTCAAAATTTTTTTCTAAAATTTCTATAAAATAATTATATTATTTTTACATAAAAACCAATAAAAATCATTTTTGAAGAAAACTTATTTCTGAAGATTAAAATGAATTTACTGAAAAGTGTGTTTTTATTTTCTAATAATTTACCAATAAATTTATATTTATTAGGACCTATAAATTTATATTTATTAGGACCTATATATTTATTTCATAAATAATTTATTCTTATTCATGCCCACTAAATTTATGCAAGGTTATAACAGTCATATTTATATAATAATATTTAGATGTTTGTTTAAGTTTGATTAACATATCTTATGTGTTATCAAACATAGTGTTTATTTTTAAAATCTTGGGATATTAAAATTTAAATATATGATGACTATGAATGACCATTGATAATCCTAAGGTTTCATATATTAAAAATAAGGTTTCATGATTTAGACATCCTGTAAGTGATGTTTTTCTGATTATATGGTTTTACACTATGATTAGTGTTACTCACACTATGTCTTTTGGTTTTAGTGAATGGGGGGAACCAGAAAGAATTATGTTGAAATGGAATGTGATGAAAAATTTTATGATGAGAATCCAAATGGGATGATGATTGGAGTAAAGTATACTATGATTTTTCCTAATTAGTTATCACGAAATATGATTAACAACATGCACCTAAACCAACTCTCAAACTCACCAAAGAAATGAATAATAAAGTTCACTAAGAGTTTTGATAATGGAGACCATTTAGGAAATATTAATCAACTTCCTATATGTTAATAATTAAGGAATAAGAAACCAAGTTAATGTATCAAAAGAATGGGAAAATGTTTCAAGTGTGTAAAAGAAGGACACAAAGTAAGTAATTTCCAAGAAAAAAGTAAGTGTTTAGTTAGAAAAAAGGATGGGAATATTGGTATCCCTAAGATATCATCAATTTTTTAATATTTCAAATGTGGAAGGTATGGGAATTATGAAAATCGATTTTCTAAGGGGAAAGCACATGAAGATAATCAGCAAGGTTGTATGAGTAATGGTTTTTCTATTGACATTGAAGAGATTATGAATGGAATATAAAACGAAGGAGGTTTTAAATAATAATAATGATAAATTATAGTTATTGGTTTGGGAAGGAAGTGGTATGATTGAGTTATTAATGTACTATAATTAAAATATTATGTTATATAAATCATGAAATATATAAGGTTTGATCAGTATAAGATTTTCATTTAGGATTTAAAAAAATATGTTATATGGTACTGATGAACAAGAAATGTGATTTAATGGAAAGTTGACATTTTATGGAAGAAACATGATTAAGGGAAGAAAAAACTTAATACATTCTTTATGTTGAGATAATGATATTAGTATAAAGAGATGTTTGATAAGAATAAAGTAAATTAGATAGCATAGATTAAATTAGAAATGATAAAGATATTTTTTAACAAAGTGGTGTATTTTATCATTGATGGAGTTTATAACATTATTGTATTTATGTAATATATTCAAAAATATATGGTTTTATTCAAGGAATAAGGAATCATGTATGTTTTAATAAGGTTTTATGGTAATTCAGGTTATTACCATGTTTTAAGAGAATACATGATGAAGGTATTCAAATGTTTTGTATGTGATAATCAAGAGATACTTTATGATATATAGGTGATCAATGTTAAGTGGATTTTTAGAGGTTTAATGAACTTATTTACAAATTTTCTATTTTGGAAGGATTATAATGTTAACCATTTATGGAATAGTTTAAGTTAAACTTTGGATGAGGTATTATATATTAATTTATTACCTCACCATATGAATATTTATTCATAACATGTGCTAACCCTTTTTTTGTGATGATAAATAAAAATAAATAGAATAAATTATCATTATATATATAGATCTTATGATCCATTAGTGATTCAGGCATAATAAATTCACGTTCATTTCTTAGAGTAAGAGGTCAAGTGGAAATTTCTCAAGTCACAATCAAAGGATGAAATTGTGCAGATAATGTAAAAATATATCAAGAACATTTCCATAAGTTCTTAGTCTAGATGGAAAATTAATTTCCTATAATTAGAAAAAGAATATTGAAATAAAATATTATCCTATTATCACCATTTTTATAATATCAATGACATTTTTCATGCCTCTTTGTTTTATATATTTACGGTGGTTAACTTTCTCCTATCACTCTCCATCAGTATTTAGGTATTAAGTTTCACTTATATGAACATGTTTTCACTTCCCACCCATGTTCTCATATGTGGAATCTTAGTTAGGAGTTAATTTAGGTAACATTAATGTTTCCAACTTTCCATTTTTAAGGAAAGTTTTGTTATTAATTTGTATAATGTGGGTTTATATGAAGGAATTTTCAAATGTTAAACCTTTAATGACCAAGAAAAATTTTGAGGGAGAAATTCATTTTATGGGGTGTATAATGTAACATCATGAGATTTTATAAAATATATATTTTTAAATTAATTTCAATTTTTAGATAGCTATATTTATATGAAAACACCAAGTTTATCTTGCATTACACACACCAACTAGTTCTTCGATAGCGTTCATGACACGTGACACTGAGCTTCAGTGAAATATTAAATAATATTATTTTAAATATAACCCTTATAAATTATCCATTGACCAAAAATTAATTTTCAATTATCTAAAAATACATTTAAGGAAATGTGATAATCCCTAAGTTCTCCTGTGAAAAGAATTAAAAGAGAATACATAGTTATTAAATGATAACTTGAAATTATTGGAATTCTTATCCCTATGACGTTTCTAGGAGATAGAGGTTACCAATTTTTATAGATCATCCTTCATAAGGTCTTAAAATCGAATTTCCATCTTGTCCAATGTTTGCATGTACTCATCTTAGTTGACTTTACCTTCATTGAATCCCATAACTAAGATAATATTCTACTTGTTAATCCAATCACTATGTTCACTATTAGTATCTATAAGGATAATACTTCTCATCATATTATCACCATATTTTGTTGAGGAATTTATCAAAATGAATTCCTCTCCCATTTATTCTTTGGAATATAGGAGTAGCTCCATTGGTTGCATAGCTTCTGAGACTATCTCCTGTAGGTCACCCCTAAGGAGAACTACCCCGCAATCCATAGCATTTTCTTGAACAATATTTCCATTAATGTTGATATCACCTTCTATCACTTCGACTTTTAAATGTTTTTAAGATCATGTCTCTATTGGTAATGGTAAATTGGAATAATCCTTTAGGCTTTTCTTACTGCCTCGCTGACCCGTATTCCTCCTTAGACTACAGAGGTATCTACATTGAAATTCTTGTGTATTTTCTCCGATGAATGGACCAGATGAATCATCACTAGACTTATCTATAGGTATTCCCTACCCCTTATTAGAGTTCTCTGCCTGGTCTACCTCTAAGATAAGCCCTTCATTCCCCAATCCCTCAAAGCAGTTACCCAGCTTAATAGCTGGAAAATCTCTCCTTAGACTAGACCTATTCACTCAAATTTACTCATTCACCAGAGATCCCTCTCTTCCAATGTTACTTATACCTACAATCACTTTATATGCATTAGAAGAATACTTGAGGTCTTTTGATCTTTCTTCACCAACCTTTCATTTTTCCACTTCCTAGTTGGTACTACTAGTAATCTCACCTCTGAAGACCTTAAATGGTATGGAATCCAGAACACATGTACTAGTAGATTTATCCACAGAATATCATATTTTTTCCAAAGAACCTTGTACAACATGATTGGAAATACCTAGGTCTCCCCTCATTCATCTTATAATATCATATACCAAAGGTTTACCCTTCTAAGAGTCACATTGTATATATTTTTACAATGCTTGATCAAAACCTACATCTAGGTGGAGCTTCCCCACCGAGCCTTCAACAAGACCTTGTCCCTTAACCCCATACTCTAAATCCACCACCATTTGAATATCACTTTTCTTAACTCCACATCTACATGATACCATTGTATGTCTGATTTTCTTACAGGAAGAACATAAATCTAACCACATATCAAACTCCACAAACTATTTCCATTGAAACTCTTCCCTAACACAGATCCAAACATACTCAGTTGTAAATTTAGAGATATAAAATTCCATGAATATTCTTGGAACCATAAGATGGAAAACTGGGCACATTATACTGTTCGAACACAAATACCTTCCTACTAGATTCCCTAGAATATGCATAATTACAGGGTTTTTGAAATATTAAGGGAAGTTCAGGTAATCTTACCCAAATCACCATAGTTGGGGTGTCTCGTTTCATGGGAAAGTAAAAGGTACACCAGAATATGTAGAATCATATGCCGTTGTAGCTGTGATGGGCACTAGACCAAGCCCTAATCAGGTCTTCCTCTGAAGAAAAATGAATCATCAATTTCCTATTATCGAGAAGACCAACCATAACAAAATCTTGAAAGAACCATATACATAAATGTATTAATAAAATTCATCTACCTAAGGGAACTAATACTTAAAACAAGAAACCAATATAAGATTAAGGATTGTCGAAGCCTCAGTGAACTTCGAGTAAGATATCCATAGCTGAGGAAAACCACCAAATAGATCTGGGACCTTAGGGAACATATAAATATTGAGGAAGGAGGAGAAATAATGAGATTTATATCATTAAAATGTAGGAGAAGGTCCCTCCCTTATTAGAGGGGGAGGGACTAGTGTGATAGCCAACACCGTCACAGGCTGGGAGCCTTTGTCTTCGAAACCCTCTCTACATTCACTGTCACCGACCCATTCTCTATGTTTATTATAACCTATACATTTAATAGGAAACTATTAATAGTATTAACTAACTTTTGAAATATACATATAAATGTCTTACTCAATAAATTTTTTTTATAAATTCTTAGTAAATAATCAATTAATTTTTAGTAAAGTAATAATATTCAACAAAAAAATGTTTTCTTCAAAAATGATTTCTATTGATTTTTATGAGAAAATATAATAATTACTTTTTATAGAGTTTAGAAAATTTATTTGATAAAATTAAATTCATATTTTAAATAATCATATTGAAATTAAAATATGGTGAAATTCTAGGATTTTTTGTAAAATATTAAATTTTCAGTGATTAATGAAAATACCGATTTTTTTAAACTATCCTTTATTTTCAACAAATTAAGTAAATTAAATGACTAATTATGTTTTAAAGTAATATAAGTATTATTTATTTATATTTAATTCACATAATTACTTTTTAATCAACTTTATATTGGATTTTGTATCATTGTATTTTAGGGATTAAAAAAGGATTTTTCTAAAAACTTTTTTAAAGTACATACAGTTTCACCATTTTAATTAATTGAACTAATCCCTAATGGGGAATTTTTAAATGAAATTCATAGATTATAAATTAATAAATTATAATTTATATTTACAAAATGATTATTATTATACATAGAGTTAATATAAAATCATCTTGTGCATGAAAAATACACCTCTTGAAAACCCACTGTTTCATTTGGTTTTGTTTTAAAATTAATTTTTTATAATTTTAGAAAATTTATTTGAAAAAATAAATTTAATTATTGAAATCATAATTTAAATATTATATTATGGTGTGTTTATGATAATTTTTTGAACTGATTAATTTTTTGATAAATAGTGAAAAATATTGAATTTTAACTAAAAAATGCCTTTTTATTTAGATTATTTATGAAGTTAAATTATATTTTAAATTGGTTTTAATATAATATTATTTAAGTTATAAATATATTAATTAAATTTAGGCCATTATAATCAATTTCATATTGAAATTGGATATAAAATCTTTGTAAACTTTTGAACATTTTCTATTTGAAAACTCCCCTTCTTATCGCTTCTGCAGGGTTAATTTTAAATTAAAACATCCCAATTATGTGAATTTAATTTTGAAAAATGGATTCCATATTTATAATTATAATAAATTATATTTTATAATAAGTTCATCTTAATTTTTTACCAAAATGAATAGTGAAAATAGTAAAACTTATTTATCATGGTTATGGTAATAATGGGTTTACCTGATCGTTAAACTAAAAAGATAAGGGAAAAAAATGATCCAAAACATATAAAAAACAAATTTTATGACCCTATATAGACATTATAACTTATTATATCAATAATTTTACATTATAGGATACTCAATACATGAAAAAATGTGGGTGGAATTCCTTCTTTCAAAAAATTACAAGTATGACACTCACCTCACTTATAAAAGGACACCCCTTCTCCTCTCCTCTTAACACCATAAAACCATTACATTTTGGAAAATAACTACATAAAGAAACTCCAAAATTACCTCATCTAATACTATAATCCTTAATTTTTACATAAATATTACCTAGTAATTCTTTTAGTGCAAACCTAAGGAGGATACCTGAAGAAAAGGTAACGTTCATCAATGAGCGTTTTTGTTTTATTTATTCCTCCACCTCTTTAAATTATTACTATAACATTATGATATAATAAACTCAGTATATTAAATATAATTATATATTATTAATGATATGTTCATGACCTAAAACCATATCCACTTCCATCAAATGGGTTACAAAATCATTATTCGTGTGTATGGCAGACTATCGCCTCATGAACCGATGTCATTCATTGTTTAATTAAAACTTATTACAATTGAAAAAAAAATAATGGATTTATTTTTAATATATGATATATATGATATTATTATGTTTCTATAATAATTATATCACACATACCTTTATAATTTCCATTTTGTGGGAATACGATAACATCACTCGTGTGTACAATGGACTACCACCTCACGAAGCGATGTGATTCATTTACGCATTACATAGAAGGTAATATGGATTTATTTAATGAAGTTAATATATATATATATAGGAAATAAAATTAATTTTTTAATTATAATATATCATTTACCTTTATTTCATTTAATATTTTGAGAAATTGAAAAAAATGTTCATGTGCATGTGCAACCTATCGTCTCCACGAACAACACATTTCATTTTCTCTCTCTATTATTTATAGATTACTATAAATACATATATAATGAATATATATTATATTTATATCATGTTTAAAATTATTAATATTATGGAATCACGATCAAAATAATGACTAAAAATAAAAAATCAAAACATATATGAAAAGCAAAGTGGTTATTACCCAAAACGTAAGCTTAATATGAAATTGTTAATAAATGGGTAATAAAAAGTCATAATCAAATAATATATGGTATGATATATATAAATATTTTTCTATAATATATTTATAATAATATTATATTTATTATACATGTGTTTTGAATGTGTACGATGAAATTTTAGACTTAAGGTAATGGATTTTTGGTCTCTCTTTTATTAATGAGAGACGTATGAAAATCTATGCTCATTTTTTTGTGGTGTATATAATGACCATTTGACATGATATATGATTAATATACTTAATTTAATTATTTTTAATGTGTTATTTTAGGTTATTCTATAGTGGGGCTTACAATTCAAAATATTATTAAAGCGGTAAGGGTTTTGTTTTGTCTCAATTTTCCTTTTTGAGACATATGATTATACTAGGCACCTATATTCTTTTACAAGGTATAGGTAAAACCCATTTGATATGTAATATCATGAATTTATTTATCCTCATTATATTTTATGTTTTATTTAATGATATTACTTCATGGGTATTAGGTTTCAAAGTTACCAAAGTGGTAATGATTTTATGTTACAATATCATCATGTATCAGGATTACTTATAACTATGTTTTAGATGATAAATTATTATAGAACATCTCCCAAGAAACTAAAGAATTTAATTTTAATCTGTTTATGTCATGATAATACATGTTTTCCTATAATTTTCCTCTCTTTATGTACTCAAGAGTTAAAAAAGAATGTTTTTAAGAAAAATCATCTTTTCGGTCGAAAGATCTTTTTATTCCAAAATTATGTTTTCTAAAAATGTTATAAAAAAAGTTTTTAAAAATTATAAAATGAATTATTAAAGAAACTTTTAACTATGTTTTAATTTTTACAAATTTTTAAAAAAGAATATTCATGTAATTTTCAAAAACAATTCCCAATTGGATTTTACTAAAAATTTGAAAGAAATATTTGTTTTAATGTATAACAAATAAACATAATTTCCCACCATCATGTCCATTATATTATTTGATGTCTAATTTATAATATTTCAAGTTTATTTTTAAAGAAAAATTATTTTCAATTTTTTTTATATTTTAAAAAGTGTTTTCAACGTGGAAAGGTCATTTTCTTCTAGAGTTTCTTTAAATGATTTTTAAAGCTTACATTATAAGTTTTCAAGGTTATTTTAAAAGAATATATTTTCAAAATGTTTTATGTTTTTATTTTTTTTTTCAAATAGGAATTAATATTTTACCCAAGAAATGTTTTAAATTATTTTTAAACCTTATATTATAAGTATTCAAGGTTATTTTCAAAGAAAATTATTTTCAAAATGTTTAATGTTTTAAAAATTGATTTTCAAAGAAAATTTATTTTACTCAAGAAATATTCCAAGTGATCTTTAAAAATCCTTATACATCTAAGATGACATAATTTGATGCCACTTATGCCTTATTGGGTATATGATCTAGGGATACCATTATTATTCACTCTCTAAATGGTTTATGTTTATGATGAAACGATGTTTGTAAGACTAGTTTATCTTCCACGAGTTATACTATGGTAAAATTATTATAAAACAAACTTATTTTTCCATAGGTTATGATTTCATAAAATGATAAAATGATTATGAAACCTGTTTATTTTCTATAGGTTATGTTATGATGAAATTTTTATGAAACCCAATTCATTTCCTGGGTTATGATATGATGAATATTTTATAATCTTGTGGAACACATATGTATGATTTTAATTACGAGACAATGGTTAAGTTATAAACAAGGATGATGGTTATGCTATAACCAAAGACTAGTGGTATCTATATCTCTCTCCATTTCATTGTGTAAAGATTTAAATCTCATGAGATAGATAAGACTAGAATGGGGTGTGAACCCAGTTCAGTAAGGGACTTTGTCCACTATGATAGTCATGAGAGTGAACATTGGATACTATGATGGTTTGGGGAGTGAAACCATTCAAATATGTGGAAAGGGATTCCACTTAGGATAATTTAATGTCCTACCTAGGAGGTATATAAATCCTTGGAGTTACCTAATATGTTTTGGAAATGAGCCTTTACTACTAAGTAAATTATTTTCTATGCTTGTGTGTATGCAAAAAATATATGTATTATGATAATGTTATGCTCTCATGACTCATGTCATCTGATTCCATTATGATTCATGTCTTATGAACTACCAATATTTATTCCAAAACTCAATATTATGACCTTTTATATGTAGGGTATGGTTTTCATATGTTATTATTGTGTTCTCATTCCCTTATATTCATGTTATACTTACACATCTCCCTTGCTTACCCTTACTAAGTATCTGATCTCACCCCTTCTTATGTTTCCTTACCCTAGGTTATGAATAAATGTTTATGTAGGGTATTTTTGTGAAGAGTAATAAATAGGAATATATTCATGGGATACATTGAAGATATTTCACCAAATTAATAATATTTTATTATAAGTTTTCAAAGGCAGTAAACTACTATAGTCATCAGACAAATTTTAGTAAACTGTTTTGAATATTCATCTAAAAATATGTAATATCCATGTATAAAATACTGGGTATCTATAGTGTGAACCCCATTACACAAGTATTTGGCAGTCAGAAGTCACTTAGTGAGCATGTTATTGATTATTTACTAGGTATTAATTAGGGAATAAATGTTGTTTCAATGTGAAAAATAATTCTAATTGAATTATTATTAATTTGGATGATCATTGATGGAGTTAGGTACTCTTGATGATAATATATATCTAGTTAGGATTGTATGAGATTTATTGGGATAGCTGAGCATTGATTAAAAAGGAAATAACTCCGAATGGGGTATGTAGTCCCTAAAAATTACCCTAAGGTTTATGCATTTATTTATGTAGAATGTGATATGAGGTCTTCCCACTTGTGCAATATTGAACTTGAATTTTAAATGGTCATTTTATTTTGAACTATCATGAGTGGATCAAAAGTGTCTTGGGCCATGATGGACCCTTGAACATTAGCTTGATTCATTTATCATTGATAGCCAGGGGATTGACCATAAAATGTGTGCTATTAAATATATGAACCTAGAGGCGTATAAACCTAGAAATGAAACATGGTGGAACTTTTAATAGGTTTATTTAGTTCCCTATAAGTATGTAATCATAATAGAATGAGAATAGTTGGATTAGGGGAGTAATAAAGAGAGGATTCTTGTGTAGGTTTGGTGTGTGTGTCCCAAACAATCCTAGTTTGTAAAGGAGACATATGATATGATGCCCCTTTTTGTGGGATGCCTATATTTTACTACCAATGATTCTCACTAATAAAATATGAGATCATGGTTATGTTGAAGGATTATATTACCTATGAATGATGGGATCTGACCCATGATTTAATAATTATATAGAGGAAACCATGTGGGGTGTCTAGATCATGATGTGACCTAGGGGACCATATTGGGTACCCCATTTTATTGTTGACTATAAGGAGGATTAGAATATGGGAGACAAGTCAGTTGTAACCTAGTATGAATGTGGTTATGGGAGTAGGTTGTGGGCATGAGATGATAACATAGGTAATGTATACTAGGTTTAAGTGAGTTTCTAACCCAGGTGTTTATGATATATATATAGTTCCAAGGTATTCTGCCCTTCCCCCATGGTGTGTGATATGAAGATATTACTTGTAAGACTGATTATCCCCACGATGATTATGATATATGGTGATATTAATTAGTTTTACACTTATCCCCTAAATGATTATGATATATGATGGTATTATAAGGTGATCAACTTCCCTCCATTATGATTATGATATATAAGGTATTACCGAGAGGTCTTATTTTCTTCCCAGTGATTATGGTGTATAATGGAATTACTGGGTATAAAAACCGTCCCCTAATGTGTTTAATATGACATTGTTTTGGGTGGAATACATATCCTCTAGATTTTTTACATGATATCTTTTAGGGTGAGTCACTCCTCCCCTAAGGTGTTTT
This sequence comes from Viscum album, assembly GCA_963277665.1. Lineage (NCBI taxonomy): Eukaryota > Viridiplantae > Streptophyta > Magnoliopsida > Santalales > Viscaceae > Viscum > Viscum album. The sequence goes on along the minus strand of OY728135.1, from coordinate 644,732,460 downwards.
ACATGAGATAGTTCCAGGTGGACTACTCTTCCCCCTAAGTTTTTATACAAGATATCTTTCTAGGTAGGATGATCCTACCCTAGGTTTTCCTAAATGATATATTTATAGGTGGAAATATCTTACCCCTACATGGTTATAAATTCCATGTATCATGATCGGAGACATATGGAATTAGTATAAGTAGGTATGGTCTATTAGGGTGTCACCTTAGAACCAAAGGATCAATAGTGATTTATTTTGTTGTGTTTTCAGTTTCTTATTTCATTATTTTAAGCATATGATGTTATTCACAAATTTTATATACTAGTTATATTAATAAACCATTGGAGGTGTACTAATGTGTTTTACTCACACCATGCTTGGGCATCACTGGAACAATGATACCCGAGTATACCTCATGATCCTGGGTGCAGGTAGGGAAAAAAACTATAGAAAAATAATTGAGCTAGAAAAATGGATGGAATCATAATATGGGACCAAGTGAGGGACATCGAACGAGTTATTGGTTATATTATTTATATATATATTAGGTTCTTTGGGGTACAATTATATTTAAACACACACACACCTCACACATGTGACGAAAAGGTAGGCCACAACCCCCCAAGGGGATACCCCACCCATCAAGCCTAATTTATTTATTACATAGACCATAGTCCCAGTGGAAATGAATCCCATTACATGGATCGTAGGCCCAGTGGTCATGAAAGACCATTACATAGCCCTAAAAGCCCAAAATTTTAACCCAAATGCCCACTAGTGAATTATGATGCTACAGTACCTGGGCTGCTACAATACCTGCTATAATGATGCCAGTATTATAGTTCCTATAGTATATCTTTTTGATGTATTCATAACTCATGTTCTAGTTTAGATAGTTCATTTTTTATAACCTGACTTTATTATTTATCTTTGATGTATTTGGATATGATTTTATTTTATTTAGTTTGATATTATGATGAATGATCTCATGATATTTCTAGTGTCCATACTCCTCTAATATGAGGGTATAGTCTTCCCATAGTTCTAGTAAGAATGCTCTAATATTATGATAAATGATTTCATGATATTTATACTATCTATAATACTCTAATATGAGGGTATTATTTAGCATCCTCTGGTATATGGGGAGGCACACTTGAGGCCACATAAAAAACCCATACTATTACTATATAGTGAGCTAAGTTGGTATGTTACATATTTGTTTATGAGTCATTGTGACCTTCTTATATCACTATATGGATATTATATATAAACTATTTCATTTATATTTAATTTCATTACATATAAAGTAGTCATAAAGTAACAATATGATATATGATTAGGGTGGTGTCCCAAATTGTATTTTATAAGGGTTTAGAGTTATGAAGAGTAAATACTTTATTTTTTTCATATAAAATTAACCCAAAATAAAAATTGTTATAATTTGGTTATCTTAATAAAACTAAGGGGTATTATTTCTAAAATACTACTGAGAATATAGTGTTTATGGAATAAAGTAGAATTATTCTTTAAAATGAATGTATAACTGCAGGAGTTGGTGGGATGAAAACTGAATATAGATAAGTTAAAAACCAACAAAAATGATTTTTTCTTGATAATAAAAGTGATATGGTTCTATAAGAGTCTATAAAAATAAAATCAACTCAAGTTATATAATTACCTTGAATGTTTGATGGGATTCATCAGGATATTGAGAGATATGTATTTTTATGGATAATTATAATGAAGTGTTGTTTAGAAAATATGTTCCTACTTTATAATGAGTGACTATATAGATTTCTGACTTTGAGAAATGTTTATATCCCATGAGATCTAAGATTGACTTCATATACACTAACAGAGTTTAAAATTTGGTTGATGCACATGAAGGGGTGAGACCTATAAAATTCAAGTGGGTTTTGCACAAGAAAAATAAAATGGATGGTAGAGTGTCTACCTATAAATATTACTTGGTGGTAAAGGGTTATAAATAAATCTATGGTATTGAATATGAAGATATATTTTAACTAGTAGTGAGGATAAATACTATTCAAATATTTCTTTTCATAAAAACTCATTATGATTATGAGATATATCAAATGGATGTTAAAACTTCTATCCTTAATAAGAATTTAGTCAGGGATTTATATATAATGAAACCTAAAGGTTTGGAAGTTCCAGATGATACTATTATGGTATGAAAGTTACAATGATATATTTATGAATTGGATGAATATTCTTAATGTTATAACATTTAGTTTTATGATACAATCAAAGATTTTGGTTTCATTAATAATATAGATGATTTTTATGTATACAAGATGGTTAGTTAGAGTATTTTAGTATTTATAGTGTTTATGTAGATGACATACTACCCATTGTAAATCATATCCCAATTTTATATTTTGTGAAGTTATATTTTGGAAAATTATTATCAATAAAAGATATGGGTGAAACATTTGATATACTGGGTATGGTGATCTAAATAGATAGTCATAAATGGATATGGGACTGAGTCAAAAAAATTATATTGTTAAAGTGATAAATAGGATTGGTATGCATAATTGGTGTTTTATGGAATAAGTATTACAAAAGCTCAATTTACATCTAAATGTTTAGAAAGATAAGTACTGATAGTGTTGAGACTAAGTGATTTTATGGAATATATTGACTACTTGGTAGATTATTGAAACCCAACATGAAGTTTCTGTAACATGATGTTTAAGAAATTTTCTCTAATATTTGGTATTTTTTCTAGTGAATATGTATTAAAGAATACTACGTGGATATGTATAATATATTGTATTTTTTTTTTCAATAAATAAATCATATTCAAACTCAAGTGTTTCAGTGCTTAATTTTAGGTGAAGTATATTCTGTGGTTCTGGAGTATTTGAGGATGATTGGAAGATCTCTAGGAAAGTTTGGTGATGTTTTAAAGTGGTTCAATTTTAGTTTGAAATATTATTAAGTCATTATAACTTCATAAGAGTCATTATATTGATAAAAATTAGAAATGGTATAACTTCACAGGAGTCATTGAATCCTTTATAAGGGTAATCTAAGACATCAAAGGAGTAAATATTGACTTCATAAGAGTTACTAACCACTTTATAAGAGTAAATATAAAATTCATACGAGTCAATTGAAATTATATAAGAGTAACCATTAAAATTATAAGTTTTGATAAAATTAATTTCATTGGTAAATGAAAATTCATAAGAGTAATTTGGAGACATTGTAAGAGCAACTTAATACTTGATAAGACTCATTTAGGATGAATTCATACGAGTCATTTACTCTTATGGAATATTATTTGAGGTTGAAAATTGGAAAATTTTTGTAAAGTAAAAATACTTCACAATAGTTATTTTAACCTTACGAAATACCCCTTGTAGTCTAAAAATTTACATTGTGCTTCATAAGAGTCAATTTAATTCTATGAAGTGGTCATATTTTGAAAACAATTATATAAAAATGTGAGTTTAGTTTTTTGAAGAATGTAATTTAAGATTTATAAAATGAAACATTCTGAGATAATGATTATAATATAATGATCAAGATGGTTTTCATTGATTAAAAATTATAAAGGGAGTTAGTGATTTAAGTAGTGTTGAAAGATGATGATTTTCACTGTAAATAAGATTGTTTCACTACAAAAGTTAGAAGTAATTATGAAATAATTTATTATTCATGTTGTATCCAATACTATTTTATTATGATTAATTATAAAAAGTTAAAAAAAATATGAAAGAAGAAGTGTTAAGAAGAATAAATATTGAAGTAGTAGTTTAAATGAAGTTATTTGTCTACGTTTAAAATATAAGATTAAATTTATTGAAATAGTAAATTTCTACAACTATAATATATCATATTTATAGTGTTTTAAAACTATTCTTAGTGGTAATATCTGTTGAAAATATATTAAATAGATTATTGATGAGAGGGAATGAAGAAGAAGAAGAATATACTTGATACTGTACAAGTAGAAGAATAAGAATAAGAATAAGAATAATACACAACACAATAAAGACTCAAAGGAAGTCTCATTGGATTGAATAATATTATAATGTTAAAATCATTTCTATTATCGTACCTATTCTAGAAAAACATTTTACATAGCTAAGAGAATTTATTGTATCACATGGATAGACCATACTTGTTGTAATCCACATGTTGATACTAGTGGACCATATGATATTGGTTGAACCTAGATCATAATAAGGATTAATATTCTAATTTTTAGTGTAGAACCTACTCTGAATGTGTATTTGTGTGTGTGTGTGTGCCTAAACTAATTTTTATCAATTTAACAATTGGTGAATGATGTTTTAATAAATAACATAAAATGGAATTTAAATCACTAATTCATCCCTCTCTAAGTGATTTCACACTAATATTGGGGGGGGGGGTTCAAGTGTTATTAAAGCTATGATTCCCTTAATAGAAGATCTACTATATAGAGTTTGGATTAAATAAGTTTCTCTATGGTTAAAGATTAAATTGATAAATTTATTATACACATAATGTAAAATTTGAATTTAGTTAATAGTTTGGGGATTCCCATTTTTAATTTAAAAAATTATTACATCCAGAAAGATAAGATGTTGACATATTTTTTATCAATTAGTTTGGATATTATAGAGGTTAAAACTGATGGGTTTATTCCTTGTTCTTAAATTATTTCTATAACATCAACTAATATAAATAACCTAGATAATGATGTACATTCTTATAATACTATTTTTCATCTCTTTTAGTGAATAAATTTATAAAGTTTAAAGGAATCAAGGAAGAAAATGGTGTATGGGATTAACTTGAAAATATATATAATGAAAAATAAAAATGTGAATTAAGAAAAACTATAAGTTTAGATATTAAAGTATAAAGACCTAATAATGATGGAAGATGAATCTTTGGATGATTTTTTCACAAGGTTAAATGAAATTGTGGGAATAATGAGAGGTTTTAGAGAAAATTTTGAGGATATAAAAGTTATCAAGAAGATATTATGCATTCTTCAAGATAAGTTTGATATTAAAGTCTCAACACTTGAAAACCATGATCTAGTTACACTTATTTTGGATAAATTACACAACATCTTATTTAAATATAATATTAGGAAGGAAATATTTTTTAAAATAAGAGTATGGGTGAAAAATAAATTTCTTTTAAATCATTATATAAAGATAAAAATAATAAAGAAGTTAACCAGGAATAAGTTGGATTCTCAAGTTCTAAAGAATACATTGTTTAAATGTTTGATAAAATTTTGTCTCTTATCTCTAGAAGTGTGAGAAATGGTAAGGGAAAATTAAATTGGAAGCTTCTATTAATATGTTTTAAGTGTTAATCCATTGGAAATATTGTAGAAAAGTTTCACAAGTTAAAAGAAAAATAATCCAGTGAAGATGAAGATGAAGGAAAAATAAGAAATTAAAAGAAGAAAGAAAAAAAGATATAAAAGTCAAATTTATCTTCTAAATTAAAGGTTAATAATTTATCTAAATAAAAAATATAAATTTATTATCAAATCATGATGAGAATTAATGAACTGATGATGAATAGTAAGTTTATAATTCTAATGAAATTGATTAAAAACTACTGATTTCTAAGGTGAAAGATGATGAGTTCACTAGTGATGAAATTAGTTGAAAGGATTAGTATGAGGATACATTTTTTGACAAAATATAAAATTCATTAGAAAGGAATAAATTATAATACCTTTATATTTTACCATATGTAGGGGTGGTGGTTCTCTGAAACATTGGAATTCTAGAGTATTATAGTGGCAGCGACAGTGGTTCAAGAATCAGATGATGTTGGTGCTAATTCTAGAGGCTGAGTTCTTATATAAGTTATCATGGATAAACATTGATACAATGGAGACAGAAAATCATTACTTGAAGTCTCTGTATGTAGACACTGATCATTGGGTAATCCAGTTGTGGTTGTGATTATTAGAGTTAGTGCCCTAGAACCAAATACATTGTACTTTAGATTATCAGTATATTCATAGTATTGAATATTAATAAATATATTATCACATATTAATTGTTATTATTCAATAAATTAATTTTTTAATGTCTTAGGTAATCTATTTCATTGAAAATTCATAGTAGTTCTCCACCATGATGATAAATTTGAAGTGATATAATGAGATTCTTAAACTTACATCCTACAGTTAAGATAACATTCTATGATGGAACATATATTATATTTTACTATCAAGTGCATGGTACTCATAAGTGTATGAGACTTCATCTCATGAAGTTTTTAATTGGTAATCTACAAGTTTGAAGATAATGAGTGCATACTCACCATTAGAAATTCCTTATGTATACGTGTAAATGGATATTTCTATTCAAATTTCTATAATACTCATTATAATTGAGATTATTATTAATTCATATAATGAGTCTCATAATTTTATATACTAATAATAACTATGACAACATATACTTGTGGTGAGGTAGGACATGTTGGGTGTTCCGTGATTGATATTGAATTAATGAATAAGTCAATATATTATTCTTCACTTCTTGTTTATGGAAGATGATATCTTAGGCCCTTTGATTTGAATGGAAATGTCAAACTAAAATTCCATGACCATGGTGATGGAAAGGTTCATTTTACGAAGTCAAATAAAGATATATTGAGTACATAGGTTGATTATATGAGTATGTAATCTAATTTATTTGAGATACTAAGAAAAAGGTATTATGTTTCATAGTGAGTGTTAATATGTGGATTTTTGTGATTATGACATTAAATTCTTCCTCTATGAGTGCCTGTATGTATTGTTAGATATATATATTAGACTTTAGGCAAGCCTACCTAATTACATTGATGAAGATTCCAAAAGGGTCACACATATAGTGTTTTTATTGATCTAAATTGATTTTTTTGAATTTAATATTAATAATAAATCTTATTATTATGCTTGAATGGCCTGAATGCCTTCATTTTTTATTTATTTTTGATAACCCCACTTTTAAGGGATGAGGGGGAACCCTTACAAGGCCCTTAGGCATAGATATTACATTGACCATAGGCTTAATAGACATTACATGACCCGAAGGTCTTAGGGAATTCAACCAGACTATAACTACAAGTAACTACCCCTTCCCGGCATCTGCATCATGATGGTAGCTCTCCACCTTCACATGGCTGTCTAGCTAAGCTTCTCGTGCAATCACAGGCTGGTCCCTATGGCATATACATACCCTCTCATTCTTCCAAATCCATTGGTTCTGCTCTGGTGAGTATGCCTACTCTGAATCCTTATTTGGGATGATCCATTTTGTAGAGTCTGTCTAGGTCAACTACATGTGGCCCAAAGGCCTTAAGGTGGACCGAATGTAACATCCCAGGTAAAGAAATAATATTACATTATAAGGTTTATCAATATTTGTGAATAAAATGTTAATATTACTTTAAAGGGAATGCTATGATCGATGGCATACCCAATACACAACAATGAGTTTCTTTGAAATCTTACATTGCACACTAATAATATAATAATATAATAATAGTTAACACTTAGCCATTGTAATGGAGGGAATGAACAGAAATAACTACAAAATTATTATATATTTTAGTTAAATATTTTTACATTTATCAAATAAATTTTAAAGGCTTAAAATCCAAATGAATCCAATTTTAAGAATAAATATTCTAATATTTTTAAAAGATTATTTTACCGCCTTTTGATGGTGAACCTTTTTTAAATATAACTTCTGACAATTTTATAAGCTCTATTTGTCAAAATAAACTTATTATTTATGATTTGGACATTTAAATTTACTTTTGATAAAATTTTGGTATGTTTCTGACAATGTTCATTTTTTTAATGAATAGTGAAAAATATTGCATTTTACATCAAAACTGCTTTTTCATATATTTTAAATATATGATTATATAATATTTTTAATTGGTTTTAAAGTTTAATTAGAATATATTTTTACAATTTAATTCAATGGTGGTCATTAGAATTAATTTCACTTTGAAAATAGACATAAACAAGTGCCAAACCTTTCAAAGATATTGCTTCCAAAAAACCCGCTATTTGTTTTGACATCGGGAATTAACTATATGATTTATTAATGAAAATTATATGTTTTGAATTTGGTAAAATGGAAATAATTTCTGAATTTGAAATATCAAATATATCTTAGGGTTAATTTTTGGTATTTTTCTGATAATGCTTTTTTTAATGAATATTGAAAAATACAGTTTTTAATTCAAAACTGCCTTTTCATCCAATTTATTTATATATTTAGATTGTAATTTTAATTTTTTTAAATTATAATTTAGTTATGTTTTTATCACTTAATACAATTTTGTTCATTGTAAGTAATTTCACTTTTCAATTGGATGTAAAAACAAGTCAATCTTTTGATAAATTTTACTTCTTAAAAACTCATATTTTGTTTTGACAACGAGATTTACTTTTAATTTAATTAATACAATTTATGTGTTTTGAATTTGATAAAATTGATTCCATATTTGGAATAAGAATTTGTAAATTATTTAATTAATACACTTTTGTTTTTGGACATTATGAATAGTAACGATGATAATTATCTTTAATTATCATGTTTAATTAGTAATCGGGTAATTAAAGGTAAGAAAATAATATCATAAAAATATAAAATGACACCAAAATGTGTCCTAATGCTATTGGTGGTGTCTTGTACGACCATGTTATGCCTTGTGCCAACCTTGGGACCCCATGGAATCACTTTAGTGTGATAGTGACCTTTTATCATATTTTTTTTAAAGAAAGGAAAATGTAACCAAAGTATGTAACACCTATGTAAAATAATTTTAATTTTGTATACATAAAAGATATCTTATAATATAAATATTCATTGCAAATATAAAACCATTTCCTACATCATAGTATTTTTTTTATAATTTTTAGTCATTAAATAAATTGAATTATTTATGACATCATGATGATGGAACGATTGCCTCATTAATGAACGATTTAAATAAAATGAAAAGATAATGTAAAATATAAGCCTTAGACTTGGAAAAAACCTATTTTATGAGTATATTTAGAACCCTTATCACCTTATCCTATAAATATATCAATGTGGGATCTTTAAAATCCTAAACTCTTTTTAAAATAAAGTAACATTTCTTGACTTTCCATGAGTGCCCCTCCTCTCCTCTTATAAAAGGCCCCCACCTCTACCTCCTTACCCACACCTCTCAAGCCTTTGGCTCAGACAAACCCTGCCCATTTCATCTCTCCACATCCCTATATTAATCATTGAAGCCTCACCTTAGGCAGAAAGCTCTTTAAGGAACCCTTTTGGTTCAAACGAAAGGGAGTTACCCGATTTAAAGGTAATGTCTTCTCTTATGTTCTTTTGTTTTATTTTGCTTCTCCAACCCCCTAAACTCTTTCTATTCCTTTATTTTTTAAATAAACCAGTATCTTAAATATACTAGGATGTTGTTATAAGAAGTATTAGAGCTACAATTACATCCAAATCCGTCTAATGGTTAAAGAACATACTGTTTCTGTGGATGGCGAATTACTGCCTCACGAAACGATGATTGTTCAGTATTCTTTTAACACCTTTAAAGGTGGCCATTATGATTTCACTGTATTTTATATATGATATATATGGTATTTGTTTTTTATATATTCTTCTGTATTTTATAATTAAATCATACCTTTATTATTTGCATGTTATTCAAATGCAATAATTTCATATGAGGAAGTGAGGACTACCACCCCCTCAAGTGATGTGAATCGTTCATGCAATACATGGAATGCATAAAGAATGAAATTAATGAACTTATGTGACCTATATAACATATATATTATACTGTAATTATATAATATATATATCTCTCAATTATTTTTAATTCCATTAATATGACAAAGAAATGAAAGTAGCGTTGATGCGTACGTACGACCTACCGTCTCCATGAATGGTGCATTTCATTTCTTTTTATCTCCAAATGTTATGGAATAGTATAAAATGAATATTTATTGGATATATATGATATTTAAATCATTAATACTATTCTGGAGATGATGTACTTATAACTACATGGATGATTCTTTTCAAACAAGTTCATTTTTGACTCATGTACCAAACATCGACAAAAACATTTGATATGAACTCACATAATTAACTAATTATTATAACATTTTAATATGTGATATTAATTGAATAATAAACTTTAAAGGAGGTCCTTTAGAAATTATAAATTTACAAAAGTTTATTATTCAGGAATATAAAGAAACGAACAAGACAAGTCGGACTTGAGGTAAGGGAGCCTACCTCTCTCTTTATTTGTAATTACTCTTTTTATGTAACATACTTTAAGCACCTATTTATTATGTTGGGGGATGTTATTTTATATTAATATTTCTGTAAATTTTATGTTAATATTATGAGAGACCATATTTTATCTCATCAATCCATTTTTGGATGTTTTATGTGGCGCCGTTAGGCTGCCGAATTTTCATAAGGGGATTTTCATCTCACTTTTTACTCCCATGAGATTCATGCTACATTGGCCACTATTTCCTTTTGTGTGGTGTATGTACTTCCCATTATTTTACTATTTGAATAATATAATCTCATTTATGGGCAGTTACATCTTCATTATATGACCCTTCTTTCATGGGGTGTACATTTCAAAAGTTTCCCAAATCGGTAACGAAACCTTTCACACTCTTCTTTTAAAATTTCTTATTTTGTTATGTCTTTTAATTTACATCTTTTTATGTTGGGATATATTATTATATATCCTTATTGATATAAATTTTATGTCCAAGTGATGAGATACCATTTTCTCTCTCATCAACTAATTTTATGAATTTTTAAGTGACGCCATTGGGCTGTCGAATTTTACCAAGGGAACTTTTTAACCCAATTTCGATTTCATTGGGTTAAACACGTAGTTATTGAATATGGAATCCTTTGAATATGTGTGAATTAACTTTGATTGTTTTACACTTAATATCTACTTATATTGGGTGTATTTATATTTGTCACAAATAATTATGAGATTGATTTATCCTTAATTGAAGGATACCTTCTTTATAAGGGATTTCATCTCATTTTACATTTCTATTGAGACTTCATTGTTGTTATGCACCAATTCAATCTTATATAGTGTATATACTGTCCTTTTGAATATTATATCATTAATACATTTATTCTCATGATATTATAATGTTCTGATTAAATGTTATTCCTCAATTATTATATTCAAGTGTCTCTCATTTTGTTAAAAACCCTTTAACTAAAATATCGTTTTAAATGTTTTAATGATTTATTCTTATAAATATTTCTCATTAATATCAATGTTTTCAAAATGGTTTTAAGGATTTATTTATATGGATATTAATGGTTTAAAATGTTAAAATCTTCAAAGTGGTATGGGACACTTTGATTCAAAAATCTCTTTATTAAATGTTTTAAATGGTTTTGAAAATGGTTTTTAGAATGGATTCATTATTCCAATATCTTAAAATGTTATATTGTTATTTCAATGTGGGAATTTTTTCATTCCTTTATGCTTAAGTTATGTGCTATGATTATTTTATGTTTCTTGGGCATTGTTTATGAAGACGGGTGGTTCCGTGATAAACTAAGGGCAGGTGAGCCCGATATAGCTCTCCAATGCATTGGGTAACGTAAAGGAGTTAAACGATAAGGTTTCTCCAAAGAGATTTAGGGAATATACTGTGATGGGTATTCCAAATGTAACAATGCAGGTTAATCCCTATGTAAGAATGTTATGAATTCCTCAAGTTACCTTTATGTCTTATGATTTCTATGAGGTATTCGTAAATCTTATGATTTCATGAGGTATGTTAAATTGATTATGCTTTATGAGTAAAGTATTATTTCATTGATTCTTTTGTATACATGGAATAATGTTTTCTTTCCGTATTTTTATAACCCTTACTGAGCTTTTTATGCTCATCCCATGTTTTTTTGAAATGTTTTTCATAGGACATAAAGTTTAATAGGGTCAATGATGGGATCAAGGGAATGTCAGGGTGTCGAAAACAAGGAACTAGACATGACTCTTTTGTTCAAGAGTCTTTATTTTTGTGAAAAAATGGAAGCTGAGTAGATGTGTCTACTTTTTAACCTTTGAGATGTAATAGTTATGTCCTTTTTCTCTAAAACTCTAAACCTGAAAAGATCCTCAATGTGAATTATTCATTTAATTAAATAATAATTAATGTTTAAGGTAGGGTCCTTATAGTTGGTACCAGAGTTCGGTTTAGATAACTTTAGAGGTTAGAGTGTTTTTTAAGAAAAAGTGAGAAGTTGTGTATAACCACAACGGTTAGTATATTAGATGGATTCATTGTTTTTTTGAATGTTCGAATGAGTTTGAGATAACTTGGATAAGTATATCTTGGTGTTTATCTTCCTATTTATTATATAATGATTTTACTGATATACTCACACTGACCTTTTTAGTTTTAGTAAATGGATGGATCTAGTAGGCACCAAAGTAACAGTGGATTTGAAGAAAACTATGACGGTTTTATGAAAGAACAACTGAATGATATGGGAGCTACAATGAGAACTCTTATAGTTATCCTCAACCAACTATCTGGAGTCATGATTGACCACCTGAACCTTAGTGATTTTTATAAGGCATTGTATATGCGAGAAACAAATCCCTACGGAAGTTCAAGTAATAATCATAAAGGTAAGTATGTTCAAAAACCTATGTGTCAAATATGTGGAAAGAAAAACATAGGAAAATGTTTCAAAGGGACAGAAAGATGATATAGATGTGGAAATGAAGCTCATAAAGCAAGAACCTTCCTTGGAAAAAGGAAGCATCTAGTTGACTCTAGGAAAGGGAAAGAAGTTCTTTATGAAGGATCAATTTAATTTTTTAAATCTGGAATGCATGGTCATTATTCAAACACATGTATTACAAATATGTTTTAGGAATGGGGTCACCAATATCGTACAAATATTCATTTACCAATACCTAATTCCATTCCGATTGAGGATGAAGAAACTGACAATGACCAATGAAAGGTATGGATTATTTCTTAACATATGTTTTCCTATTATTGGAATACTAGGATATGATTTATGATTTTTTTGTAGGAAATAATTATTTCAGAATAAGTTGAAAAGGAATGGCTAATGGATCATGAAGAATGTTTAATGAGTAAGAAGTCAACATATAAGGGATTCAAGAGTTATGGTAGATTTTGGGATGGTGAAATTCTTAGATGTATTAAGTCTCTTTTGATGATGGGGTTACATTAGAAGAATTTTTATAGTAACCATGATGTTTGATATACAAAAATTTTATTCAAGGAATAATTATCCTTTATTTTGTGGATATAGTCATAAAGAACCATTTGGGTTTATATGATCCTTGAATTTGAGGCAATTACTGGTTAATAAATTTTGGGATGTTTTAAGAATTATATTGTTTTGGAAAAAGGACAACACGCAGACCGTGTGACAACCCGTCGCGTCGGACGAATCTGGGGGAATCGAACCCACAACCAAAGTGAAACTGGTATTTATGGCCTACCACTGGACTATGTGAAGTCCCTGGTTAGTTTGAATGATTCTTTTTAGTTATATGATTTTATGAATTAAGAGTAATTTGATTTTGGGTTATCAATGTAAATGATTAGCCTATCATGGAGGATATGTGATTAGGTTAATTACTTTTCAGTATGAGACTGTAAGAGTAACTGATGTTATTTTGGAGAAAAATGTTAATATTTATCTTAGCAGACTATGTGATTAAATCCTTCAGAGATTTGGGTTTCAATCACAGTTTGGTTTACTTTGAATAATTTTATGGATAGATGTTTATTGAATGGTCTTTGTTGAACTTTGGGTTTTGTTTGAAATTTTATGAAGATTAGGAGTAGTTTTTCTTTTTTGTAAAAAAAAATCCTTTTTGGGAATTATCTGATCTCATACTAAACTTTTTGGTTTGGTTTTGGTTGATATCTAAAGACATGGGAAATATATAGTTCTCTTTTGTGGATTAGGTGATTCTCAAGAAGTTTATTATAGTACTCTTAATGCGAACAAGTCTTCCTAAATACTCATCTTTTGGAGAAAATATGAGTTTGATTAAATAATCTAGTATAAGTTGAAAGTCTAAGTGACAAGTAAGTATGTTTCATTATGATTTATTTATGCTCAAAAATAAATTCCTCAATAAAAAGTAACTTAAAACAAAAATGTTGTCTGTTAACTTTTCCTACTGGGGTATCAAATACCGTTTAACCCATCACAAGTTTGTGATTTTCTTGTGGTTAACTTTCTCCTAGGCATGTTTACTATCACTCTCCATCAGAACATGACCCTTTTTTTCTCCTCCATATCCATATTTTCGTACTTAGAATCCAAGTATGGGTTAACTAAGGTGACCTTTGTACTTCTCTCCCTTTCTTTTAAAGTGATAGTTTTACTGACTCTTGTTTTGATGTGGGACTTTCAATGAAGTTTCCAAGACCAATTTTGAAATTGCAAGGACGCAATTCCCAAAAGGGGGGAAGGATGTAACATCCCAGATAAATAAATAATATTACATTCTAAGGTTTATCATTATTTGTGAATAAAATGTTAATATTACTTTAAATGGAATGTTATGCTCGATGGTGTACCCAATACGCAACAACGAGTTTCTTTGAAATATTACGTTGCACACTAATAATATAATAATATTATAATAGTTAATGCCTAGACATTGTAATGGAGGGAATGAAAAAAATAACTACCAAATTATTACATATTTTTGTTAAATATTTTTACATTTATCCAATAAATTTTAGAGGCTTAAAATCCAAATGAAACCAATTTTAAGAATAAATACTCTAATATTTTTAAAAGATTGTTTTACCGCCTTTTGATGGTGAACCTTTGTTAAATCTAAATTTTGACAATTTTATAAGATCTATTTTTCAAAATAAACTTATTCTTTATTATTGGGATATTTAAATTTACTTTGGATAAATTTTTGTCATGTTTCTGACAATGTTCATTTTTTTAATGAACAATGAAAAATATTGCATTTTACATCAAAACTGCCTTTTCATATAATTTAAATATATGGTTATATTATATTTTTAATTGGTTTTAAAGTTTAATTATAATATATTTTTAAAATTTAATTCAATGGTGGTTATTATAATTAATTTCACTTTGAAAATGGGCATAAACAAGTGCCAAACTTTTCATAGATATTTCTTCCAAAAACCCCGCTATTTGCTTTGACAACGGGAATTAACTATATGATTTATTAATGAAAATTATATGTTTTGAATTTGGTAAAATGGAAATCATTTCTTAATTTTAAATATCAAATATATATTAGGGTTAATTTTTGGTATTTTTCTGATAATGCTTTTTTTAATGAATAGTGAAAAATGCAGTTTTTAATTCAAAACTGCCTTTTCATCCAATTTATTTATATATTTAGATTGTAATTTTAGTTGTTTTTAAATTATAACTGAATTAGTTTTTTATAACTTAATACAATGTTGTTCATTGGAAGTAATTTTACTTTTCAATTGGATGTAAAAACAAGTCAATCTTTTGATAAATGTTACTTCTTAAAAACCCGTCTTTTGTTTTGACAACGGAATTTAATTTTAAATTAATTACTACAATTTATGTGTTTTGAATTTGATAAAATGGATTCCATATTTGTAATAATAAGTTACTAATTATGTAATTAATTCTCTTTTGTTTTTGGACATTATGAATAGAAACGACGGTAATTAGCTTTAATTATCGTGTTTAATTAGTCATCGGGTAATTAAGGGTAAGAAACTAATATCATAAAAATATAAAATGACCCCAACATCTGCCCTAATGATATTGGTGGTGTCTTTTCCGACCACAGGTTGCCTTGTGCCAACCTTGGGACCCCATGGAATCACTTTAGTGTGATAGTGACCTTTTATCATATTTTTTTTAAAGAAAGGAAAATGTAACCAAAGTATGTAACACCTAAGTAAAATAAATTTAATTTTGTCTACATAAAGGATATTATAGACTATAAATAGTAATTGGAAAGATAAAAATATTTCCTACATCATAGTATTTTTTTAATAATTTTTCGACATTAAATAAATTAAATTATTTATGACATCATGATGATGCAGCGATTACCTCATTAAAGAACGATTTAAATAAAATGAAAAGATAATGTACAATCTAAGTCTTAAACTTATAAAAAACCTATTTTATGAGTATATTTTGAACACTTATCACCTTATCTTCGAAATATATCAATGTGGGACCTTTAAAATCCTAAAATCTTTTTAAAATAAAGTAATATTTCTTGACTTTCCATGAGTGCCCCTCCTCTCCTCTTATTAAAGGTCCCCACCTCTACCTCCTTAACCACACCTATCAAGCCTTTGACTCAAACAACCTCTTATCATTTCATCTCTCCACATCCCTATCTTCATCATTGATGCCTCACCTTAGACAGAAATCTCTTCAAGGAACCCATTTGGTTCAAACCAAAGGGAGTTACCCGATTTAAAGGTAATGTCTTCTCTTATGTTCTTTTGTTTTATTTTGATTCTCCGACCCCCTAAACTCTTTTTATTATTTTATTTTGTAACAACAACAGTATCTTCAATATACTATTATGTTTTTATAATAATTATTAGAGCTAAACTTACATCCACATCCATCTAATTGTTAAAGAAGATAATGTTTCTGGGGATGGAATATTACTGCCTCACGAAACGAGGATTTTTCAATATTCTTTTAACAACTTTAAAGGTGGCCATTATTATGTCACTATATTTTATATATGATATATATAGTATTTAGTTTTTATATATACTTCTGTATTTTATATTTAAATCATACCTTTATTCTTTGCATGTTGTGTAAATTCGATAATTTCATATGAGGAAGTGCGGACTACCGCCCCCTCAAGTGATGTGACTCTTTCATGCAATACATGGAATGTATAAAGAATGAAATTAATGAAATTATGTGACCTATATAACATATTTATTATAATTTAATTATAATATATATATATATCTCAATTATTTTTAATTCCATTTATATGACAAGGAAATGAAAGTAGCGTTAATGCGTACGTACGACCTACCGTCTCCATGAACGGTGCATTTCATTTCTTTTTATCTCAAAATGTTATGGAATAGTATAAAATGAATATATACTGGATATATATGATATTTAAATCATTAATAATATTCTGGAGATGATGTACTTATAACTACATGGACAATTCTTTTCAAACAAGTTCATTTTTGACTCATGTACCAAACATCGACAAAAACATTTGATATGAACTCACATAATTAACTAATTATTATAACATTATAATATGTGATGTGAATTTAATAATAAAATTTAAAGGATGTAATTTAGAAATTATAAATTGACAAAAGTTTATTATTCAGGAATATAAATAAATGAACAAGACAATTCAGACTTGAGGTAAGGGATCTTACCTCTCTCTTTATTTTTAAGTACTCTTTTTATGTAACTTACTTTAAGAACCTATTTCTTATGTTGGGGGGTGTTATTTTATATTACTATTGATGTAAATTTTATGTTAATATTATGAGTGACCCTATTTTATCACATAAATCCATTTTTGGATGTTTTATGTGGCGCCGTTAGGCTGCCGAATTTTCATAAGGGGATTTTCATATCACTTTTTACTCCCGTGAGATTCATGCTACATTGGCCAGTATTTCCTTTTGTGTGGTGCATGTACTGAGCATTATTTTAATATTTTTATAATATACTCTCATTTATGGGTAGTTACATATTCATTGTATGACCCTTCTTTCATGGGGTGTATGTTTCGAAAGTTTCCCAAATCGGTAAGGGAACCTTTCACACTCCTCTTTTAAAATGACTTATTTTGTTATGTCTTTTAATTTACATATTTTTATGTTGGGATATGTTCTTATAAATAGTTATTGATGTAAATTTTATGTCCAAGTGATGAGATACCATTTTCTCTCTCATAAAATAATTTTATGAATTTTAAAGTGATGTCGTTAGGTTGTCGAATTTTACCAAGGGAACTTTTTAACCCAATTTCGATTTCTTTGGGTTTAACATGTAGTCATTGAATATGTCATCATTTGAATATTTGTGAATGAAATTTGGTTGTTTTACACTTAATATCCACTTATATTGGGTGTATTTATATTTTTTACACATAATTATGAGATTGATTTATCCTTAATTTAAGGATACATTCTTTATAAGGGATTTCATCTCATTTTACATTTCTATTGAGACTTCATTATTGTTATACACCAATTCACTATTATATGGTGTATAAACTGTCCTTTGGATTATTATATCATGAATACATTTATTCTCATGATATTATAAAGTTTTGATTAAATGTTATTCCTCAATTATTGTATTCAAGTGTCCCTCATTTTGTTAAAACCCCTTTAACTAAAATATCGTTTTAAATGTTTTAATGATTTATTCTTATAAATATTTCACATTAATATCCATATTTTAAAAATGGTTTTAAGGATTTATTTATATGGATATTAATGGTTTAAAATGTTAAAATCATAAAAGTGTCATGGGACACTTTGATTCAATAATCTCTTTATTAAATGTTTTAAATGTTTTTGAAAATGGTTTTTAGAATGGATTCATTATTTCAATATCTTAAAATATTATATTGTTATTGCAATGTGGGAATGTTATCATTAATTTATGATTAAGTTATGTGCTATGATTATGTTATGGTTCTTGGGCATTGTTTATGAAGACGAGTGGTTCTGTGATAAACTAAGGGCGGGTGATCCTGATATAGCTCTCCAATGCATTGGGTAACACAAAGGAGTTAAATTCTAAGGTTTCTCCGAAGAGATTTAGGGAATATACTGTGATGGGTATTACAAATGTAACCATGAGGGTTACTCCCTACCTAAGAATGTTATTAATGCCTCAAGTTACCTTTATGTTTTATGATTTCTATGAGTTATTCGTAAATCTTATGATTTCATGAGTTATGTTAGATTGCTTATGCTTTATGAGTAAAGTATGATTTCATTGATTCTTATGTATACATGGACTAATGTTTTCCTTCCATATTGTTATAACCCTTACTGAGATTTTTATGCTCATCACACATTTTTTTGAAATGTTTTTCACAGGACATAAAGTTGAATAGGGTCAAGGATGGGATCAAGGAAATGTCAGGCTGTCTAAAACAAGAAACTAGACATGAATCTTTTGTTCAAGAGTTTTTATTTTTGTGAAAAAATGGAAGCTGAGTAGATGTGTCTACTTTGTAACCTTTGAGATGTAATAGTTATGTCCTAATTCTCTAAAACTCTAAACCTGAAAAGATTATCAATATGAATTATTCATTTAATTCAATAATAAGTAATGTTTAAGGTAGGGTCCTAATATTGAAGGCCTTAAAGGTGGCCCAAAAGACCTAGTGACCCGAAGGTATGGGTGGACCAAAGGCCTTAAGGACTACAAGACCAAACTAGTGGCCCAAGGTGAATAGTTCTGGTTGCTACAATACCGAACATTACCTGCTACAGTACTGCTACAATACCTGTAAATATGCCTCCGCTTGGTTTCGAACCTGGGTCTTGTGGATGCACTTAAGGATACCTCACCAACTCGGCTGAGGATCATGTGCAAATAAATATTTTTATTAATATTAAGAAATACTATTTATTTAGGATTTGGTGACCACAAATATTCAATCACAATATTCTATGAATTGAATATTAAATAAATATTTGTTTTTAAGACTATGAATATAATATTAATTTATTTATCAAATGAATAATATTTATTATTATTTGAGGTTTGGTAAATCATTAGGAATGTGAATGGGCTGAGTTATATGCCTGATAACAAAAATGATATAATTAGTGAATATCATTTAAATAAATAAAGAATTATTTATTTAATAAAATTATATTTATTTGTGCATGTTAGAACATTACATTATATATTAATAATATTAAAATTAGAAATATGGAATATATTAGGTTTCTTATTTGATGAAAGGACTTTATAGAGTTATCAATATTCAACCCTTGCTCTTTATATACACACTTATATGAATTTGGAGGATGTGTGAAATCATTAGTGTTATGAACAATATATTCTCTCTCTAGAGAATTATGGCAACCCACCTTTTTATCACATTAAATTTCATTACATTATACAAAATTGAGTATCTTTAAGGTTTAGTGTCTTAGAAATCAAGAACTTAATACATGAAAACATAAAACATTCTTCTTAAACACTTGAAAGTATTCTCCTTATGTTCATCCTAGGTTCAATACTGCATCTCATAACCTGGGGAAATACATCAAAAGAAAGGGTGAGCAGAAGTCCCAATAAGAGAAACAAGGGGAAATATTTAACATGTAAACTTGAGATACATCAATAAAGTCATGAAAAAGAACTTTAAGGCATGAGAAAGAAGTCATGAGGCATATCATAATAACGTATTTCATAACATGAATATGTGTCTACAAAATTTTACTTAGATAATCATTTCCATTTTACCAAGGTCCATCCCCAAGGTTTCATTAAAAAAAATTACCAAGTTTATTCACCAATGTATCATTAAAATTGTAATACCTAGAGATTACATCATTACCCAATGCATTGGAGCGCTATCAGGGTGCACCCTAAAATTTGTCTTTATTATCATGTGAGCCACATATATCATCATCAAACATTTAATAAATAACCCATATAGAATAAAAGAAATTGGTTTCATTTCATAATCATAACGTTTTAAAAACTGCTTCTAAGACATGATCTTTATGTCATTTTAAATCCACGGAAAAAGGAAAGGGGGTTTCATGTATGTAAATTCTAGAATTAAAATAGAACATTTTGATATATATGTGAATACCCCTATTGAAGAAAGATCATTGAGTATTCACTTAATAAAATAAAATAATTTGAGAAAAAGAGAGAGACATTTTGAGACGAAAATTTGGCAGCATAACAGCTATGTTGCAGGGTTTTAGAAAATATTGAAAATAGAGGGGACATGGGTCACCCACTAATAATGATCCATAAAATAATATAGGGACAAAATATAAAGGATATAAGAACATGGTAATTAAATTTTAAGGACATACCATATGAAATGAAAAACTTTAAAGTAAGACAAAAATAAGATTTCTCTTATGAAACATTCGGCAGCCTAACGACGTCACTTAAAACTTCAAAAAAATGAATTGATGAGATTAAATAGGATATATCATCATGTGAACATAAAATGAATGTATGATTAATATATATTTAATACCCCAAAATGGAAAAAAGGAACTTTAAAGACTTTACATGAAAGTAGAACTTTGAAAATGGGAAGAGTGAAAGAATCCCTTACAAAAATTCGGCAGCCTAATGGTGCCACTTAAACATTCATAAAACGAAATGATGAGAGTAATAGGGGATCTATCATAATATGATCATGAAAAGTTAATTAATTGGAATATAAAAGAATATCCTCAAACATATGAACATGGAGCATACAAGAAATGACATAAAAGAGAGTACTTGAAATGAAGGAGAGAGGTAGGATCCCTTACCTTGAAGAGTAACTTCGAAATCTCAATGTTTGGGACCTTGTGAGGCTTTATGGAACCTTGGGAGGACTCCTTGAGAGGTAAGGAGACCAGAACTTCGTTGAGGAGGATTTTGGAATCGAAAGGATGAGATAATGGCTTGGTATTTATAGGGGAGGTGAGGGGACAAGACATTAATGGCTAAGGGACACCTCATTGGTGGAATTGAAAAAATCATGGGCTTGACAATGGTATTTTACCATGGTATTGGCCAATTGGGACACCTCATACCTTATATTACTATTCGTAAGTCGACCATAATTATTACATAATTATTACATCCTTAATGATGTCATTAAACACCCAAAACTCTAAACTGAAAATTAACAATTCGCCGAAAATTCAACTTTTTTCAGAAAAATCCAAAAAATTCACCTTAACATAATATTGATGCTATAAATTCAAAAATTAACTCCATTTTATAAAAATAATTTTCTAAATATTTTTAATTTAATTTTAAATAAAAAACACTATTCACCCGAAAAAACTAATACTTAACTAATAATTTCTAAAATAGTTATTTACCTATTTTATTGAATCACATTACTTAATCAAGGTGCCTAAATTTTATTAATACTTTATTTATGTGAGATTACTAATCAATTTGGTCACATTTCTAATCCTAAGCGTAAAATCACTATTCATAATTTACTATTCACCAAAAATTAAGTTGATCTTATTAGACTCTAAATTTCTTACTGAACACATTTACAGAAGACCATTTTCTGAAAATCCTTACACATCATTAATTATTTAAGGTTTAAATAAATATTTTAAAATATCCTTTTTTTCAAAATTCATTCATAAGATACATCCTATATTTATCCAGACATCTGAAAATTCACAAACTTCACCATAGGAAGAAATCAAAATTTTATTTATCTCAAAGGATTACACAAAGTAGCTACGGTCTTTCTACATAACCCCTTACAACACCAGCATATGACCTAAGTGTAAGGTGTGCTAAGGTGAGAGAATCTGAGGGAGGCTCGGATAACATTTCCCTAGTTGTAATCTCCACTAACTTGAACTTCTCCCATAGGTGACTCCATTCAAGCTTGATATGCTGGAGTTCAGCTTGGGCTTGGTCCAAAACGAAGCCCTAAGATGCCACCTCCGTCCCAAGCTCTGATAAGTGGGCTTCATAAGGTTCAAGTCTACTGGATGAAGCCATTGACTCTTCTTTCTTCATTAACTATTAATATCTCTATTAAATCATTAAGAGTAAATTAATATTCTATTCAAAAAGTTTGGGTTGTTACAAGATTTTTATCAATGAAGAATAGATCTAGGGGTTTCTCTAAATACTAAGGTGATTATTTTAACTCCTTCCTCCCTCTCAAGAATGTGTTGATTAGAGATAAATAATTCTTAAGACCGATGGATTGTGTTGCAATCCATGTGGAAAATTAAAGATGAACTTATTTTCAATGCTTGTATCTAAAATTAAATTGGCATCATTCAAAGATCAAGTCGTATGTGTGGATCACTGCTAGATGGATTCCCTTTTGGATCCTCTTAGTTCAAAAATGGAAAAAACTAAAATGGGGTTTTATCGATCAACAACTACATTGAAAATAGATCTCAAGAACAAGTTATTTTCTTGTCACTAAATTAATTATAAATTTAACATGAATGATCCGATCATATTGGTTTTATAATTATTTATCTTCTTTATTTGGGTAAATTTATTAGACATGAAGATTATTCCTCATGTTCTTTGGATTATTTATTAATTGATGACAATTTTCTGAGTTTATTATTAGTTTTTCACTTTCAATTTATTATTTATTTAATCCTAAAGTAAAGATATATTCTTTGTTCAACTATATATAATCCAGAACAGGTTAATGACACATGAAGAACATATAAATAACCCATCTAGAGGTGCTGAGGGCTCTGAACTAATAACATGGTACCACAAAACATGTAATCAAACACAAATCATGTACCCATATTCACTACATCAAAAAATAACAATGGTAAATGTGGTTGACTATGTGGAGGATTATGTTACATTTGTACTCACTATATATTGACAAGGACTAACTAACACATGGTTTTATGGACTGCACACTATGTAGATAGTGTAAATTCCATGTATTCCCATGAAGTTAGATAACTAACTGGTCAAATATGTATCATGATTCATTACGCATTGTGGAAATACATAAAATCATATAAACATGGTTCAAATGTAATTAAGTAGGCTGTATCTAGAATACAATCCATGTAACACATAAATTTATACACCGATTACATGTTGAGTCCCAAGGTGTGTGTTTTATATGAAGATAGAAAGAGTGACATGACATGTAGTAGGCTATACATTCTGCATAATGAATAATTGTCTACTCAGAGTGCAAGCTATGATTGACTGTACACTGCTTAACAAATTTATGCAAAAGGAAAAATAATTGTTCCATTAAACCTAGCTAACACGTGTTAGTGTTTCATAAATTGAAAGTACACACCATGTAATAGTGTTTAAATAATCTTAAATTCTTAATTAATTTCCATGTTAAATTCAAAACTACATTCCATGTATGGTTGTTACACACTGTGTAGTCTATGTGTATTAAAAGTGGTTCTCACTTCATAAATTTACATGAGTCCATGTGTCATAAATTGATGGTACACACCATGTAATTACATGACTTGTCATGTATTCTACATTAAATATGAGTGAATAGTACATGAAAAGGGCTATGCCATACACTAGGTAGTTTTTACAGGTACCCTCCCCATTGCCTCTAAGCACACATCATGTAATTAATAAATTTGTAATAAAATTAATTAATTTAATTTTTTCACAATTACAGTGAATGGGAATCTATAGGAATGTTTGGATCAAAATTAAGATATATATAAATAAATAAATAAATAAATAAATAAATAAAGAACATAATTAATTTATTAATTCTGATAATTTATCTTAAATAAAGAGTGACTGAAATTAATTCTAGACAGTTGTTTTAAATGTGTATTCATTGCATGCATAGATGATCATGAACTTGACCAACCTTTATATGTGTTGTAATATTTTAATTAAATTATCATTGTGTGAATTTTGTAATAATTATTATTAAAATAAAATGATATCCTATATGTCATCCCCTCCTCTATATCTTGTGAGGAACTAATTATTCAACTTTTCTTTGATATAAACCCCATACCAATTCCTATGGGTCTCCTCACTTATATGCGAGTAAAGAATATGTAAAGGATGGAGATCCTGAGTGAATAAAGCTAGTTATAGTTTGTAGTAGAGGTGAAACTAACTCACGGAATACATAAAAGGATAAGTGGAATACTGTAAGTAGAACTAGGATATGTTTCATGGAGTTATTCCCCTAGGTTTAAGGGTTTGTTTATCATCGTCTTGATAAATAGACTATTCTAAATCTCATGATCATACTATATTTTTTTCCATTAAATAATTATTTTTTATGGGTTCTTTATTATGATCACATAAGTAAATTAATTAACAACCATGTAAGATAGAATTAAAATAAATTGAATTATGCATAAATTATTTTATTTTGACATGGTTAATCAGTTATATGAAATCCAAATAATATTAAAAATACATGAAAAGGATAAAATAAGGAAATTTATTTAAATTAAACAAAAACAATTTAAACAAATATTAAGTTAGAAAAGACTTAGATTACATAAGTTATGAATGAAACCATAGTTCAATGTTCTTGACGAACCAAATTCAGGGTGCTTTCAATTATCAAGAATTTTTAACTAAGGCTTTGGGATTACATGACTAAGTTACATCAAGGGGTAACTATTAAAGAAGGACTTGGTGAAACTTAGAGGCAATTGCTGAGGAAATTCTAGTCATGCTTTTTTGGATTGAAGATTCTACTCAATGGATCAAGGAGTTTCAAGTTTGTAGTTTACAAGACCACCTTCCTAAATAAATTTGAATAATTTTTCAAGATGAAGTCAAGGTTATGGTGAGGAAAATATAGATTCTTGACAATATAATGTCCATGTGATAGGACATTACGACTCTAATAGTGAGGTTTTTTGGACTTGTTAAAAAATGGGAGATTAATAAGATAAGGAAAATTATTATATGTCACATATCTTGGTAATCTAGATAAATTACTAAAAATTATTTTATTTTTTTTGTATAAAAAAGAAAATTTATTTGTTATCCTTGTGATATATATAGGTCGAATATACTATCCTATCTAGAAGTAACTTATAAGATTGCTAAAATAACATGTTCATTGTACTATGGAATGAATGAAAATTGTACATGTTAGAGGCCCAAATTATTAATCATCTTACTAGGAATATGAGTGAGGAAGAGATCTATATATATTTAAAACACTTGAATGATGCACTATATTTCTAGTGTTTGATGTTATCATCAATTTCTAGTGAACTCCATAAGTCACACTATAACAAGGATATATATATAGAATACTTAAACATTTTCATCATCTTTATCTAGAGAGAAATAGAAAAGGGTAGTTCTGGATCACCAAGGAGTTATTTACATGAATACATGGAGAGGGTGCATCAGTTGGACCTCATGTGGTCAAGCTGATTGGATATATTCATTGTTTAAACACTCCAGGGTTTAAGAAACCTGATGAATTACACACCGATCCTATACTTAATTCACTCCCTTGGTTATTTTCAATCTTTTTTATGAATTTTTACATGAACAACATTGAGAAGTCTCTCCAATATGTACATACTATACTTTTCTAGGTAAATAATGATATGAAGTAAAAAAATCCCCCTTTACTTATGGATAATAAGAGGAAATCATAGAAAAAGATTCCATAAATAACTCAAATTATAAATATTCTTTACACCAACCTTCCAATAAGAGGATGATGCAGGGGAAATTAATGGAGTAAGACTCAAATTATTTTCTAGGTGGCATTAATTTTACTAAAAAAATAATTACATCATGAAAAAAAAAGAATTGATAAGCTTTAGGTGTGTTCTTTATTGAGTGTAATATTTCTATTTGTATAAATTCGATGTTATACATAGTTTGTGGTGCTCACATTTTTATCAAATTATAGGAACCAAATATATTTAAAAGAGTTTCATGAGATTAGGTGGATATATGAGATACTAATTGAGCTATAATCACTATAGTAGTCATTGGAGATTATCAGCTCAAATTTCCAACATGATTTATCTTGGTTTTAAAGAACTATTATTATGTTTGATGTGATACCAAAAACATTATTTTTTAATCTATTCTTGATATTGATGGTTTTATTTTAATCTTTGGAAATAAAAGTGACTAATTTAAAAAATATAACATATTTTATGGTATGTCACATAAAAATAATGCTATTTATGTTTTGGAATATGAAAACTGAGTATTAGAAACTGATAATGAATCAAGTTGGCATGAATCACATCACACCCAATTTTGGTATCACTGCTTATGTATTGTAAATGAAAGTTCTTGAAAAAATTATATCAATATGTGTATTTATATTATTTTGAACTAAAATTACATGGCATATACCATGACTGTTTACAAGAAAAAATAACTAAACCTCCATTTAGTGGAAAGGGAGAAAGGGATATAGATCTCTTTGAATAGGTTTATACATATTTGTATATACCATTTCATATTGAATAAAGGGGTTGATACTCATACTTTATAACTTTAACTGATTACGTTAGTAGATGTGGTTATGTTTAATTAATGAATTATAAATTATACTCCTTTGAAAAATTCAAGGAATGCAAGAGAGAATTTTAGAATTAACTTGGTAAGAAGATAAATAAACTACATGCATACCATGGTAGAGAATATATTAACTAATATTTTATTTACTATATATAGGATTTTTAGGATTCTATCTCAAATCACTCCTCATTATACACCATAATGGAATGATGTAAGTGAATGGAGGAACCAAACCTTATTAGAAAGGGTGTGATCAATGATTATCATACAATTATTTCATTATCCTTTTATAAATATGAATTAAAAATAATTGAATAAACTCTAAACCAAGTTTCAACTTAAGAATAAAATAGAGTTCCATTCAAATTATGGAGTGGAATGAAAATCATTTTATCACAAATTTGTGCATAGGTTTACAAAGCATTCATTGAGGCCTCTTCAGGTCACAAATTTTCACCCCGAAGCACTAAGTGTATCTTTATAGGATATCTAAAGGAAAATAAAGGGTATTATTTATAAGATACCTAAGAAAAGAAGTTAATAGTGGCTAGACAATCCATATTCCTTGAGAGGGGTAACATCTCCAAAAGAGATAGTGGGAGAAAAATTTATTTTGATAAAGTCATTGCTCAAGATACAGAATATTTGGAATATTAATAGATTCTAAAAATCCCCATGAAAGGGGATGTTTCAAATAAAAAAGTATTCCATAGGATCACTATATAGGTTCGAAAACAAAAAAAATATGGTTTTCTAGTCACTGAGGATGGTGAATCATTATTAGTTGATAATAAGGAACTAATGTCCTATAAAGAAGCAATATGTAGCACATAAACTACCATATGTAAAGAATATATGAATTTTAAAATGGACTCATTGCACCATTTTTTTTTGATTTTGGAATATCCTCTAATGGATTTAAATACTGTTTGTTTTCAAATGGGTATTCAAGAAGAAATTAGGCATGGAAGGTAGAGTTAATACCAATAAAACTAGACTGGTTGAAAAGAGGTTTAAATAATGACAAGACATTTAATAAAATTAAACCTTTCACTAATTTTGATGTTGAAATCCATTATAATTATACATTCCCTAATAAATTACCATGATAATGAGATTTGGAAATAGATGTCAAAATAGATTTCCTTATCAAGAACCTTATGGAAGATATGTATATGTATACATATATATATATATAATAATCAAAAGCTTTTAAGATTTCAAAAGAGACCAATAAGGTATGAAGGTTATAAAAACCCATTAATGGGTTGAATCAAGCATAGATATCATTGAATTTTTTTTAGTGAATACATAATGGAATTTAGTTTTATAATGAATGAATGTGAGCCTTTTTTTATAAGTAGTTTTGTGGGAGTTTAATCATTTCCATAATAGTATATGTAGATGATATAATACTAATTGGAAAAGAGATACCATTCTAATATTCTAATAAAATTTAGTTGATTTCATGCATCTATAGAAGTAATTAGGTGAAAAACCATCCATTATCAGGATCAATATCCATCAAAATTTATCCAAGAGGCTACTTTGACTAAGTAAAAGTACATACATTTCCAATATACTAAATAGATTTAATATAGAATAATCAAAGATTTAATTATTTTTGATGTCACATGGCATACATCTCTTTAATAAAATGTGACCTCAGACACTTGAAGAGAGGTGGAGAGGGTTATAAGGATCTAATGAAAAATAGTGACATGGTCAATCATATATGTCATTCTATATACCAAGCTTGATGTTTCCCATTCCTTGATTATGGTAGGTAGATATCAACCAGACCCAGGAGACCACCATTAAATGACAGTGAAGACTATCCTAATGTATATGAAGTGTACCAAGGATATGTTCTTAGTTTATAGAGGATATATTGATATATTCATCATAGGATATACAAATTCTAGTTTCAAAATACACCAGGATGATATAAAATCACAATCATGATATACATTATCCCTAAGTAGAGGATCTTTGAGCTATAAGAGGTAAAAGGAAGTAGTGGTCAACAATTATATAATATTATCTAAGTATATTGTAGATTATAATGCATCCAAGGAAGGAGTATGGATACAAAAATTCATCTAATTACTTAACATGGTACCTATCAATAAATATTCTATAACACTATATTTTGATAATACTATAGCGGTGGCTATTTCCAAAGAAGAAATGTCACACCAAAGAACAAATCCCATACTTCATAATAATTATCTCTTAAGGGATTCTTATCATAGAGGTGAATTCACAATAAGAATTTATTCCATATAGGAGAACATGATGGATCCATTGACTAAATATTTATCTCAATAAACGCATGAATATAATGTGAGAGCTAGAGAACTAAAATTAATTGGTAGATGGATCTAGTGAAAGTGTGAGTATATTAGTTTTTATTCCCTAGAACCAATGAATTTATACTTTATATTACAAGTATATTCATAGTCTTGAGTATTAATAATTATCTTATCACATATTTATTATTCTTCTATATTACATTAATATGACAATGTCCTAGGGTATCAGTCACACTGAAAGTTTATAGCAGTTACCCTCTATGATGAGAACCTTTTAGTGCTATGCATATATTCTAAAACTTATATCCCATAGTTAGGACATCATTATATGATGGGAAACATAGTATATTTTATTTTTAGGTTCTTGATACTTATGAGAATATGAGATAAACTCTCATGAAATAAACAATTGGTAATCATTAAGATGCTATATTATGATGATATACCTTCCAATAAGCATTCCATGTGTATACATGTCATTGGATATTTCTATCTACAATAATGATTAATGCTCATTAGACTTGATATTATTGATAATTCATAACACGAGTCATGTAATTTTATATATTATTGAAAACCATGATGATATATGATCATGGTGAGGTAGGATCACTTGGGTGAGTCAGGAGTGATATATCATTAATGAATAAGTCAATATTGGAATTTTCCATTTCTATTTGAGGAATATGATATCTCTGCCCCTTTGATTGAAACAGAATTGTAAAACTAATATTCCATGGCCATGGTGATTGATAGTTTCATTTTAGGAAGTCAAAGAAAGATATCTAGAGCATATATGTTTATGACATGAGTATCCAACTAGTTTTTATTTTAGATATCAATATATAGGGATTATATTATAGAGTGGGAATTCGTATGTGGTTTTTATCATTCAGACATCAATTTATTCCAATATTTGTGCCTTTAGGTGTTGCTATATGTGGACATTGGACATTAGAAAAGTCCATATAATTCCACTAAGAGGACTAGAAGGTCATACACTTTTTGTTTCTATTGATCTCTCTTGAATTATGTTTAAATTTAGTAATTTGAATAAATTTTATTCTCTTGACTGAGAAATGATATTTATTTAGGATTTATTGGTCACAAATATTCATTCACTATATTTTTCGAATTGAATATTAAATAAATATTTATTCATAATACCATGAATGTAATGTTTATTTATTTATTAAATTAATAATATTAATTATTATTGAAGGTCTGGTAAGTACCATGTAAGGTGGACATTCTGATTTATACACTCGATAATGAAAATTATATAATAACTAAATATAATTTAAATAAAGAATGAATTATTTATTTAATGAAATAATATTTATTTGCACAAGTCAGTGAATAACATTATATATTAATAATATAATTATTACAATGGGGAATATATTATATTTATTATTTTATTATGATTCTTTGTGCAATTATAAATATTAAACCTTATCTCTATATATACCCACTTATATCACTTAAGTGTATGTTTGAAATCATTTGTGTTGTCCATAATTCATTATCTCTATTGATAATTCACTCAAAGAATAAAATCTATATGGTTTTCTATCAATAACTATAGTATTCTCCCACATTGTTCCTCTATATTATTAATAAGTTAACAATAGAGAAAAAATCCTCAAGCCTGAAGGATTGTGTTATTATCAAGGCATACAATATGAGACACACATATTGTTCCCACTAGAACCCATCACTCAATCAACATCATTCAAAGATAAAGGGGCACATTCTAATCACCTCTAAATTAAAACTATTTGGGATCCTATTAAATAAATAATATTATAACTCAAACAAGGTTTGATCGATTGATAAATAAATCAAATAATATCACAAGACTTTGGTAATTTCTTATCATTAAATTAATTTTAAATTTATCATAAAATATACTCTCATCATGGTAATTAGATTATTTTTCTTTTATCTTTTGTTACATCCATTATATATGATTATTCTTTGTCATGTTATTGTGAATTATTTTTTGAATATGATAAAAATAAAATAGATCATGGTCCCACTTCCACTACCACTATTCTTAGAGCCTTAAGTGACCTCCCTTAATTGAATGATTCAACATCTGAAATGATTAGAGACATATGGTGTATGGTTTTTAAAGTTTCTTTAATGGTGGAATTGGTATTAACAAATTAAAGAGAATATATATACATGATTTGGACTCACTTGTGTTTAGGACACATCAATGTTTGATTTGAGTGATTTACTTGAGTTATGATTATGTCAGTTTGTTCTATGAATTTAGTCCTTTGTTTTAATCTATCATGTATAATCCTTAATAAATTTGTCATTTAAAATGGATTAACTATTTCCAAACCAAAAAAATTCTTTGTTTTATTTTATATTTCTTTATTGTTTTTAGTATTTCATGTTTCACTTGAAGTGTCTATTATGAGTGTTTCTTTGGTGCTCCAGACTTTGAGAGATTAGGGTGTGTGGTAGTGGTGCATGAATTCCTAATTACTAATAAATACATTAGTGGAACTAGTTTCATCTAGACCATCCAATATTATTATCCCATAAGTTGAGATCTATATTTTGGGTCATTCAGAAAGTGGTGCGTATGATGCATCAAGTGGTATCAAAACTTGGTTATGATTTTTAAAGATCAACTTAGACTGTGACATCTAGGAAGTAAATGGTACTTTCACCTTACCATATTCGAATTATGTTAGAGTTTTTTATACTTGTAATATTTAATTAGAATAGATAACATTGAGTGTGTACAAGTCTTATGGAAAATACTTTAGATTTTAGAAGATGATGGTAGATAAAAAATTATTGTAAAAGGATCACGATCTATTATTGGTTGGGAAAAATTCAGAAGCAATAAAAAAGGGATAAGGAGAAAGGATTGATAGGAAGGATTTTTTTTGTCCAGGTGAATCTGTCTCAAAATATTTCTTTAAACATTTTTGAGGAGAATAAAGCGATAAGATTGATTTCTAATATTGAGAGCATTTATTAGAACCTCTCTACGATGAATTTTTTTTATATTGTGAAAATTATTTGGCATGTTAATATTGGAAGGAAGCCCTATAAAAATTCATATGAATGAATTCAACATGATCCTATGTTATATGAAGTCTGTTAATACGATGTTTGTTAAAGGCATATGATAATTAATTCTTCTTTCATCACTTCAGGAATCATGGGATGTGATGGTGACCTGTGTGAGTAAATCTAGAAAAAATAATGAACCAATCTTCAAGGAGATCCATGATATAATATTTTATGAGGAGATATAGAGGAGATATGTTTTATAAATTTATGGAAATTCATTTATCTTCTTAGATGATTTGGGATGCCGAAATTAAATAATACATAGAAAAAATATGATGAAACAGAAGAGGAAAGTGTGGAAGAAAGTCAAATAGTCTAAGTGAATCTTCATGTTAACATAATAGAAAGAAGGGAAAATTCTAGAGGAAATAATTAAATTGGAATGCAATCTCTATAAATCATGATTATGTATTTAACTCTAACTCTATAACTTAAGGGTATGGTGGAATCTTGTTTCTATGTTCCACGAGTTCATTGGAGTCATGGATTATCGACTCTAGTTCTTCATTTAACTCAAATTATGATAGAGTATACATGTAAAAATATATTTCGATATCATTGGAGAGGTTCGAATTATATACAAAGAGAAACTTTAGGATATTTTTATATGATATATGACCAAAAAAATAATGATTTTTTTTTTCATTTTCTAGGTGTCCAATATATCACAGGCCTATAAAAGAATTTATGTTCCATTGTCTAATTTGGTAATGTAGGGTATTGAATTGTGTTTACATAAGAAGTATATAAAATCAACTATAAATCCATTGTAATATAAAGTGGTGTGAAATACGTAAGATTGTACTTGACTGGTGTACCACAAGGTATTATGCATGACAGATAAAAAACTTTCAGAACATCATCTAATTATAAAAACATGTGGCATGAATATCTTCTTCACATTGATAAGAAAATTATATAAAACATTTAGGAAAATGGATTAATGAATCTTGATAAAATGGTTTTTGGAACATGTGGGGGTCTCATCCAAGGAAAGGATAAGAGTGTTTTTTTTCATTTCAGACTAAATATTACCAAAGAATCAAAATCTTATGTTGGTTCATACAAATGTATAGAGACTGAGAATGGTTCTTTCTCATAGGGTTTCACTATATTACATTACCTTAATTTTTTAACATGGATGGTTTTGGTGTTTTTACTCAAATATAAGTCTGAGTTATTTTAGTCTTTCATTAGATGGGGACCCATGGTGGAATCCTAGATAGGGATGAAGTTGAAATGGCATAGATCAGAAAATGGAGGTGATCATGGAGGAAAATTGTTGAACCCTCTGGAATTAAGTTGCTTTATTATGTTTTGATAATCCCAAACATTCCTTATTTATATCTTGAAAGGGGGAGATTGTTGAACCCTCTGGAATTAAGTTGCTTTATTATGTTTTGATAATCCCAACCATTCCTTTATTTATATATATCTTGATTTTGCATTATCGGAAATATATATATTTACTGTGACTTAACTCATTCTGCCAAGAGAATGCTTAAACAGTTTATAGCTACCGTTACAGATAGTAGCTACCGTTATGACTTAAAGCTACCGATATCGAATAAGAGCTACCGATATGAAGTCTACCGCTACTCAAAGTCTACCGCTACTCAAAGTCTACCGCTACTCGAAGTCTACCGCTACTCAAAGGTTACCGCTACTCAAAGTTCACCGATACTCAAAGTCTACCGCTGCATCGGAGTAGACAGTTATCGTTACAGTATAGCCACAGCTACCGATAAAGAGTTACCGCTACTGTAAAGGCAGAGCCACCGCTACTGTTACAAGTCCACCGCTACCGATACATCAAGCCTACCGACAGACAATTCTACCGTTACAGATGCCTACCGATACTCAGACCTACCATGACAAAGTCTACCGTTATCATGAGCAACCGTTCAGAGACAGAACCCCGAAATGCTTTAAATTTCATTATTATTATTTAATCTAACCAACGATCACATTAGGTATATTTTAATGCACTGACATTTATTTAATACGTGTTGCTGGTTTTCAAGAAACCGTACCTCGTACTTTCAAAAAGGGAATCGTATCTTTTGTCGAAGCTCGTGCTTTAAAAGAAGGATGCAGAAAAGAGCACAGAACACACAGAGCACAGAACGTACGCTGGTGATCAAGCTCAAAACGTGCAAAAAGAACAACTGGAGAACTTGCACTCACGAGACTACTACTACCACCCTCCAGAACATAGAGCATACGTCGAGCAATTTATGCTGATGAAGAACTACACAAATCTCTTCATTCTCTGAGCCGATAAGCAAGCTGAACCTGGAAGTCAAGGAAACAGATGATACTCTGTTTTTCCAGACAAAAACCAGAAGAAGACTCAGAACGAATTCTAATCAACAAAAGGAGTCGAGAGCTGCACGAAGATCACTAGAGCCATTTCTACACTCTAAATATTTGCTCTGTGATTTATCTTCTTAATTATTGAGCAGTGTGTGTTATCTGCTGCATTTAACACACACACTGTCTCCTGCGCTTTAACTGGAGGATTTGTAAATCCTCACTCAACACTCTTACATATTTGTTTTCCCACTGGGACAGTGGTAGAGGTAGTGTATGACCTGGATAGCTGGTTTCTGGTGTTTTGTTTCCCACAGATAACAGTGGTAGAGGTCTTGGACCTGGACAGTTGTAAACTGTTGAACCCCGATCCAGGGTGTGGATCATCCTTATATAAAACTTTTGAGAGGAATAAGTCTCGGCTTGAGACTGAACCTCTTGGTTAATTCCTCTGTGATTTTAGTTAAAGTTTATATCCATACAATACTTATCTATTTCATATTCCGCTGCTATTACTTTGAAATATAATTCATTTTCAAGGCTACTTTGATAGTTAAACTCACAAGTGATTATTTTTATTGTAAACCAGTAAGTTAGTTTCGAAAGTTAAATTAATCATAAGATTAAGTTAACTAAGATCTAATCAATCTTTGAGAAACTAAGTGAACCTTTATAATCTGTATAAATTCACTACAGTTTAATCTATTTTTGAAATTGGGGGATTTTAATAGAAATTGTTTTTTAGCAGAAATTTTAAATTGGAACTCAATTCACCCCCCCTCTTGAGTATCCACTCCAACCAACATTTGGTATCAAAGGAATCAAAATAATTTCTATATTACTCTGCTTTTTAACTGTGATTTTAGTTGTATTTTAAAGTTCTTAAAATTTATGTTATTCCTAAATTTTTATCACTTTAAATTTTGTTTATAATGGATAATAGACTTGAGGGTGCTGCTACTAACCGGCCACCTTTCTTCAATGGAAATAACTATGCTCAGTGGAAACTTAAAATGAAAATCCATTTAGAAAGTATGGGTTTTGATATCTGGACTGCTACAGAATCTCAATACAAAATTCCAGAAACTGAAAGAATAACATGGGATGAACCTACTAAGGCTGCTTACAATAATAATTGTAAAGCCATAAATGCCCTCTACTATGATTTAGGAGATGAGTAATTCAATAGAATTTCTGCCTGCAAAACTGCTTTTGATATTTGGGATACCTTGGCTGTTTCTCATGAAGGAACAACTAATGTTAAGGAAATGCGGTTAAATACTTATACTATTAAATATGATAACTTTAAAATGAAAGCTGATGAACCCATTTCTGACATGTATCTCAGGTTCAATGAGAAAGTGAACACAATGAGCTCACTCGGAAAGATTATTCCTGCAAAAGAACAAATCATGAGAATACTGAGATGTTTGCCAGATAGATGGAGAGGCACGTCTGTATCAATCAGAGAATCCTGTGACATTGGAACACTGCCTGTCAAGGAGTTAATTGGTAAACTAATGATGTATGAAGAAGAATTGAAGGTGAACAAAGAAGAAGACGATGAACCCAAGAAGAAATCCGTGACATTTAAGACTACTACATCAAAGAGTAAAGACAAGGAGAAAGTACATATGCCTACTGAAAGCTCGTCTAGTGAAGATTCAGATTCTGACAGTGATGAAGAAATGGCTCAAATAGCCAGGAGATTCAAGAAGTTCTATAGGAAGAAAAAGTTTTTCAGAAAACCTAGATACAAAGGTAAGTATGATCAACAAGGCAAGTGGAAGAAGTCGGATAAAGAAGATGATATAGTCTGCTATGAATGCAAGAGGAAAGGACACATCAAAGCCGACTGTCCTAAGTTAAAATTCAAGAAAAAATATGACTATAAGGACAAGAGGTACAAGAAAGCTATGAAAGAAACCTGGAGTGCTTCAGAGGACAGCACAAGTGAATCAGAAGCTAGTGAATCTGAAAAAAATCGTGCTAATATGTGTTTCATGACTGACACATCTGAGGTACCTATTTCACCAGTTTTAAACAATTTTTATTCTGGAAATGACCTTGATTCAGACAATGAGGAAAATATGTATAAAGCTAAACTGTTTGAATATTGCAATATGCTGGAAGATACTTGCAATGAACTAAAGAATAAATATAAATCTTTGAAGAAACAACATGCTTTGACTAGTAATATTGAAACAGGTTTAAGTGTGGAAAAAGATAAGTATGCTCAACTATTGAAAGAGAACACTCAACATAAATTATCAAATGAACAATTAAGAAAAGATATTTAAAAGTTCACTGCTGGTAGGGATACCTTGACACAACTGCTAGGAAAACATATTTCTCCCAAATATACAACCGGTCTAGGACATCAGCCTGGACAGAGACAAGTAAGCAAAACCAAATTTGTCCCAAAATATGGACAGTTTTCTGCTAGTTCTAGTTCAGGACCATCTTATACAAAACAGTTTTCTAAAGGACCCAACAAAGTATTTTTGTCTCAAAATATGCTTTCTGGTCTTAGAAAAACTATAAAGCAAATATGGGTTCCCAAAGTTTTATTAGCTAACCTTTCTGGACCCAAAAAGATTTGGGTACCAAAATTATCCTATGTCTAATCTGTTTTGCAGGGAAATTGTTTAAAGAGCATCTGTAACACTCTATGGTATTTAGACAGCGGATGTTCAAGACATATGACAGGAGACTATTCTTGCTTCAAGAGCCTGATTAAGGTTAATGGTGGTCATGTCACCTTTGGTGACAATGCAAAAGGAAAAATCATCGGCTTAGGCCAGATTGGTAACCCTGATAAAATTTTGATTTCTAATGTACTTTTTGTTGACGGATTAAAGTATAATTTACTTAGTATATCTCAGTTGTGTGATGATGGTTTTAATGTTAAATTTGAAAATAATTCATGCAATGTTTTTAATTCAAAACATGACTTAGTTTTCACTGCATCTATAAATGAGAATGTATATGCTGTTGATCTAAATTCCTTGGTCAAACAAAATGTTTCCTGCTTAAATGCTTTCTATAAAGAGTCTTGGTTGTGGCATAGGAGACTAGGACACTGTAATGTTCACTCACATAGGAAACTTTCTAAGAAATGCTTAGTTAGAGACCTAGCCAAATTAGAATTCCCAAATGATAAAGTGT
This sequence comes from Viscum album, assembly GCA_963277665.1. Taxonomy (NCBI): domain Eukaryota; kingdom Viridiplantae; phylum Streptophyta; class Magnoliopsida; order Santalales; family Viscaceae; genus Viscum; species Viscum album. Next base: position 644,694,254 of record OY728135.1, on the reverse strand, counting down.
GAAATCCCTGTCAAAAGGGAAAACAACACAAAGTTTATTTTAAACCAAAGAAAGAAGATTCAACTTCTCAACCACTTGAATTGGTTCACATGGATTTGTTTGGACCTTCAAGAGTTTCAAGTTTAAATGGGAAGCACTATGTTTATGTTCTTGTAGATGATTTTTCTAGATACACTTGGGTATACTTTCTAGCTCACAAAAGTGAAGCATGTTCCTACTTTGTTAAATATTCCAAGACTGTAGAAAATCTTAGTGGACTCAAAATTAAGATCCCGAGGAGTGATCATGGGCGTGAGTTTGAGAATAATGAATTTGAATCCTACTGCTCACACAATGGCTATAATCACAACTTTTCTGCTCCTAGAACACCCCAATAGAATGGTGTAGTGGAAAGAAGAAATAGAACCCTTCAGGAAATTGAAAGGACTATGCTTAATGAGTATGACTTACCTATTTATTTTTGGGCTGAAGCTGTAAATACAGCTTGCTATGTCATTAATAGAGTTTTAATTAGACCTATTCTAAAAAGGACCCCTTATGAACTTTGGAATAATAGGAAGCCTAAGGTTAATTACTTCAAAGTTTTTGGTTGCAAAGTCTTTATCCTTAACACTAAAGACAATCTTGACAAATTTGCATCCAAGAGTGATGAAGGAATTTTCCTAGGTTACTCTATCTCTAGTAAAGCCTATAGAGTTTTAAATAAAAGAACCAAAGGTGTGGAAGAATCAGTTCATGTCAAATTCGATGAGACTGATCCACATGAGCCTAAATCCTACCTTGAAGATCTTGAGGAAGATTTGTCAAATCTGGACCTAAATGATAAGAATACTGAATCCCCTGTAAAAGAATATAGTTCTGGAAATTTTCCAGAATCTGCTCATACCAATGCCAGACCTGTAGACAACTCTGAAGAAGCTAGTTCAACTCCTTATAGAGGTGTTAGAAATCTCAAGAATCATCCTCTTGATGCTGTTGTAGGTGATTTAAATAGAGGAACACAAACTAGAGCTTCTCTAAGGAACCAGGTTGAACATCAAGCTTTTCTCTCACAACTTGAACCCAAAGATATCAATGATGCTATCAATGATGAATTCTGGGTAATGGCTATGCAAGAAGAACTAAATCAGTTTGAAAGAAACAAAGTTTGGGAATTAGTGGAAAGACCTAAGGACACTCCAACCATAGGCACTAAATGGGTGTTTAGGAACAAAGTTGATGAATCTGGAACTATCATTAGAAAAAAGGCTAGGATAGTTGCACAAGGCTATAGTCAAGAGGAAGGAATAGACTATGAGGAAACTTTTGCACCCGTAGCTAGATTAGAGGCCATTAGGATATTACTTGCTTATGCTGCTCATCTGAATTTCACACTCTATCAAATGGATGTTAAAAGCGCTTTTCTGAATGGATATATAAATGAGGATGTATTTGTTGAACAACCTCCTGGTTTCACAAATCCCCATTTTTCCAATCATTTTTTCAAACTATCTAAAGCTTTATATGGTTTAAAGCAAGCTCCAAGAGCTTGGTATGATAGGCTCAGCTCTTTTCTTATTTCAAAAGGATTTACTAAAGGAATATCTGATCCTACTCTTTTCATTAAATGGATTTCTAAAAATGTTTTAATAGTACAGATCTATGTAGATGATATTATTTTTGGATCTTCTAAAAATTCTTTATGTATTGATTTTTTAAAAATGATGAAAAACGAATTTGAAATGAGCTTAATGGGAGAACTCAAATTTTTCCTTGGATTTCAGATCTTTCAAAACAAAAATGGTATTATTTTGAATCAAAGTAAATATATTAAAGATCTTCTAAAACGTTTTTCATTGGATAGTAGTAAAGGCAGTGATACACCTATGAGTACCACCTGTAAGTTGGATAGTGATGAAACTGGAGAACCAGTAAATCAAACCAACTACAGAGGTATGATAGGAAGTCTAATGTACCTTACTGCCAGTAGACCCGACATCATGTTCAGTGTATGCATGTGTGCTCGATTTCAAGCAAACCCAAAGGAGTCTCATTTGACTGTTGTTAAAAGAATTTTCAAATATCTAAAACATACTCCCAATTTAGGACTATTTTATCCAAAAGGACAATCATTTGATTTATTGAGTTATTCTGATGCTGATTTTGCTGGCTGTAAGTTAGACCGAAAAAGCACCTTTGGAACATGTCACATCTTAGGCAAATCGCTAGTATCTTGGTGTAGTAAGAAGTAGAATTCTGTTGCATTATCTACTGCCGAAGCTGAGTATATAGCTGCTGGTAGTTGTTGTGCACAAATCTTGTGGATGAAACACACTTTACTAGACTATGGATATCAATTCAAACATGTCTCTATAAAGTGTGACAATACAAGTTCTATTAACATTTCCAAAAATCCAGTATCTCATGCTAGGACAAAGCATATTGATGTGAGACATCACTTTTTGAGGGATCACTATCAAAAGGGTGATATCACTCTTGAATTCATTGGCACTGAACATCAGTTAGCTAATATTTTTACAAAGCCATTGAATTATGAGAGATTAAATTACATCAAACATGAGTTAGGTATGATTAACTATAGCTTAGAGAAACCTCACCGTTAGAGAAACCTCACCGTTAGAGAAACCTCACCGTTAGAGAAACCTCACCGTTAGAGAAACCTCACCGTTAGAGAAACCTCACCGTTAGAGAAACCTCACCGTTAGAGAAACCTCACCGTTAGAGAAACCTCACCGTTAGAGAAACCTCACCGTTAGAGAAACCTCACCGTTAGAGAAACCTCACTGTTACAGAAACCTCACCGTTAGAGAACTTTACCAGTACATTTGCATTTTTTTTTAAAAACCGAGACATCGAACCGTTTTATTTTATTTTATGATTTATGTGATTTATGAATCCTAAATGATATTAAAACTCGAACTAGATTCACTCAATCTCATTGCGAACTTGTCTGCTCGAACTCTCCTAAACCTAAACCTCTCGACCTTCAGAACCCTAGCCCCAAATCCGTAATGGCCCGAGTCAAGAGACCTCAGATAACTGGTGGAATTGAAGCGTCGGCACCGAAGAGACAAAAAGTAGCTAGTACTGATGCAAGTGGAAGTGTCAAGGGAAGTTTATCTTAGAGAAGATCAGTAAATCCACACCTATCGAAGCGCGAGATAGTTGTTGAAAAAGAGGTGTGTGCAGAATGAGTTATGGAAAGAAAGTCGCTGGTTCTTAGAGTGTTAAAAGAACAAGGTTGGCTAGAATGCTTCGCGAACAACAACAGACCTTACTATCCAGGATTGGTGAAATAGTTCTACGAATTCGTTCGTTTTTAAAAATATGAAGAAGAAAGCAGAATGGGTTCTTATGTGAATGGTCAGGAAGTATCGTTTACTTCAGGAGAATGGGCTGAGAACCTAAGAGTTCCACATGAGGGTGATTTTACTTTTTATTCCAAGTATGTACCTTCGACCAGTGATGTATTTCAATATGAAGACGCTTTGCTGAAACTCACAGGAAATGGGACCCCTAGAAAGGTGATTGCTGCAGAGATGGAAGGAGAAGATAAGCTGTTATTTAAATTTATTCAGCATGTTGTTAGTCCGAGAAGAGGAGACTTTGCCACTCTAAGATTCCAAGACATATATTTGTTACATTTGCTGAAGCACAGTGTGAAAATCATTCTATGTAGATTGATTATGGTTCAAGTAGAAGAGATGACTAGACCAAAGTCAAAATCAAATGCCCTGTTTTTCTCCAAACTAATTTCTGTGATGCTGAAAGTAAAGGAGATAGCTGAACCTCAGGATGAGCTGGTAGTGGTTAAGGATAACTTCTGTATTACAAGAACTATTTTTAAATACATGAAATTCAGCTGGAATCCTTGGAAGAAATCATGGGTAAATGATGATGGAAAAATTTATGAGAAATTCACTCCTGAGAATCATCCATCCAGACCAAAAGATGTTAGAGATCCTGGTCTTGGACCAGATGAGCCAGAACCAGTTTACAGTGATGATGATGCTGAGGAGGAAGAGACTTCAGTTGAGGAAGGAGGAGATCCAGACTTACCCCCTAGTCCTATGCATCAAGTTATTTCTTATGGAGCATCTAGCCCTCCAAAAGCACTACCAAAGAGAGAAATTGTCTTGAAGGATAATGATTCAGAGACTACAGAATAAGGAGAAGAATCATGCCAATATGTTGTCAAAGACACCTCTGAGGAGGATGAGACAACCAAATCCACTCATAGAGAACATGAGGCTGTTGATGAAGCAGATGATGAGGAAAATGTTGAAAGAGAGCTCAGTTTGAGTCCTCTAATAGTCAGTACAGTCAGGATAGTGCCTGAGCAGGAAGATATAGCAGCAGCACCTATTGATGAGAGAGTTATTAATGACTTAGAACTAATGGCTACTGAATCTGCTGAAATTGTGGAGAAAATTGCAGAATTACCTCAGGGAGAAGAGTTGGAAGAGATACCTCAGGAGAATGTTCCAAGAGAAGGAGAGAATCTCGGCTCAGTATCAGTATCATATGACATTGAAGGTTGGAAATCAACTCCCGGATATATGATTCTTGGACTATCTTATGGTGATTCTGATGAGGAAGACCAAGCCCAAAGGGAACCAGTTACCTTACCCACTATGAATGAAAATGTGGCAACAAAAGATGACCTTAAGTCTTTAAAAACCGAATTGATAGAAGTAATAAGAGAATCAGTGGGAGATTTGAAGAAAAGTATGTTTGAAGAGATAAAAAACGTGGAGCAATCCCTTGAGTTATCCATTGGATGTAGTATATCCAGTCCTGTGGAACAAATAATGGACAAACTTAAGGTGTGCCACACTCAGATTGAGAGCTGGACAGGAGCTGTAATTGCTCTTAGACAATCAATTGCCTCCTTGACTGCTTTACACAGTTCTCACACCCAAGTGCACACTGACATTAAATATATCAAAGAAGTGGTCAAACAGTTTGTGGAAGTTTTTGAGGCTTTTAAGAAGTCAGTTAAAGAACATCTGAACAGTCAGGATGAACTTGTACAGAAGATGGTTAGTAGTCTGACTCACTCTTTCAAGGAAACAATGGCCTTCTCATTGAAACCTCTTCCCTCATCCAACACAAGTTTGAACCTTGACCAGATCCGCACTGTTCTTCAGGAATAATTGTCTAAGGCCAGTCCTAGTGGTGCATCATATACTCATATTCTTGCTACCACTAGGGAAGTTAGTAGTTTTGTTCGTGATCACCTGCGGGCAGCTAATGCTTCTCAAGAGGAAATCAAAAATAAGGTGGATGCTTATTTTGACAAAGTTTATACCAAGTACCAAATGAAAAATCATTTCAAGATTTTGATTGAGAATATGAAGTTACCTACAGTTACCCAAGCCTTCAGAGAACAGGTTAGTAATCTTCGGGAGCTTACTCCTGCTTTAGATATGTTTATTGAGAATAGAGATTATTTTGTCTCTGCTATGGAGTGAGGTGGAAGCATCATCATGGATTTCAGGAATCTCTTGCTTCCTTTCCTACATGTAGATGCTCGACCGGTTATTGTACCACCTGCCCTTCCACCATCTGCCTCTGGGAGTACTCCTCAACTGACTCCAGTTCAAGCCATCAGGAGATTGACACCTTTGATCCCTCAGAAAGAGACAGATTACATATCTGGTGCTGTATCAGTTGCTGATCCACCAATAGTTCTTTCCGGAATTCCCAAGACTGCTGACTCTACCTCTGCACCCTCTGCTCATCCCAAGGGAAAGACACCTGTCCGAGAGGATGATTGAGTGTTTCTTTTTTTTGATGGGATTCATTGTATTTTTTTTTGTACTTTTCTGATTTTCCCAAATGTATCTTTTTGTTAATCACAAAGGGGGAGAAATTCTTGGAAAACCAATCGAAAACCAAAAGAGAATGTTGTTCATTTTTTTCTCTCCTCTGATATATATAATTTTATTTATTTATATTGATACTATACTGTTGATATCATAATTTGATATTTTTTTGGCATAAGTTGTGATTATAAAAAAGGGGGAGATTATTGAACCCTCTGGAATTAAGTTGCTTTATTATGTTTTGATAATCCCAACCATTTCTTATTTATATCTTGAAAGGGGGAGATTGTTGAACCCTCTGGAATTAAGTTGCTTTATTATGTTTTGATAATCCCAACCATTCATTTTTTTATATATATCTTGATTTTGCATTATCGGATATATATATATTTACTGTGACTTAACTCATTCTGCCAAGAGAATGCTTAAACAGTTTATAGCTACCGTTACAGATAGTATCTACCGTTATGACTTAAAGCTACCGATATCGAATAAGAGCTACCGATACGAAGTCTACCGCTACTCAAAGTCTACCGCTACTCAAAGTCTACCGCTACTCAAAGTCTACCGCTACTCGAAGTCTACCGCTACTCAAAGGTTACCGCTACTCAAAGTTCACCGATACTCAAAGTCTACCGCTGCATCGGAGTAGACAGTTATCGTTACAGCAGAGCCACAACTACCGATAAAGAGTTACCGCTACTGTAAAGGTAGATCCACCGCTACTGTTACAAGTCCACCGCTACCGATACATCAAGCCTACCGACAGACAATTCTACCGTTACAGATGCCTACCGATACTCAGACCTACCATGACAAAGTCTACCGTTATCATGAGAAACCGTTCAGAGACAGAACCCCGACATGCTTTAAATTTCATTATTATTATTTAATCTAACCAACGGTCACATTAGGTATATTTTAATGCAATGAAATTTATTTAATACGTGTTGCTGGTTTTCAGGAAACCGTACCTTGTACTTGCAAAAAGGGAATCGTATCTTTTGCCGAAGCTCGTGCTTTAAAATAAGGATGCAGAAAAGAGCACAGAACACACAGAGCACAGAACGTACGCTGGTGATCAAGCTCAAAACGTGCAAAAAGAACAACTGGAGAACTTGCACTCATGAGACTACTACTACCACCATCCAGAACATAGAGCATACGTCGAGCAATTTATGCTGAAGAAGAACTACACAAATCTCTTCATTCTCTAAGCCGATAAGCAAGCTGAACCTGGAAGTCAAGGAAACGGATGATACTCTGTTTTTCCAGACAAAAAATAGAAGAAGACTCAGAACGAATTCTAATCAACAAAAGGAGTCGAGAGCTGCACGAAGATCACTAGAGCCATTTCTACACTCTAAATATTTGCTCTGTGATTTATCTTTTTAATTATTGAGCAGTGTGTGTTATCTGCTGCATTTAGCACACACACTGTCTCCTGTGCTTTAACTGGAGGATTTGTAAATCCTCACTCAACACTCTTACATATTTGTTTTCCCACTGGGACAGTGGTAGAGGTCGTTTATGACCTGGACAGCTGGTTGCTGTTGTTTTGTTTCCCACGGATAACAGTGGTAGAGGTCTTGGACCTGGACAATTGTAAACTGCTGAACCCCGATCCAGGGTGTGGATCATCCTTATATAAAACTTTTGAGAGGACTAAGTCTCGGCTTGAGACTGAACCTCTTGGTTAATTCCTCTTTGCTTTTAGTTAAAGTTTATATCCAAACAATACTTATCTATTTCATATTCCGCTGCTATTACTTTGAAATATAATTCATTTTCAAGGCTACTTTGATAGTTAAACTCGCAAGTGTTTATATTTATTGTAAACCAGTAAGTTAGTTTCAAAAGTTAAAGTAATAATAATATTAAGTTAACTGAGATCTAATCAATCTTTGAGAAACTAAGTGAACCTTTATAATCTGTATAAATTCACTACAGTTTAATCTGTTTTTGAAATTGGGGGATTTTAATAGAAATTGTTTTTTAGCAGAAATTTTAAATTGGAACTCAATTCACCCCCCTCTTGAGTATCCACTCCAACCAACAAAAATCATTCTATATGTTCCATTAAATTAATAGAATTTATAAGGAGAAGATATTTCCATAGTAATTTGTGTATAATGGTTTTTAAGAATAGATAAATCAAACACCGAATGAGATATCTATGATTATGAGGTTATGTTTCAATCACTTAAAGGAGTTTTAGGCTAAAGGAGTTAACTGTGCTACTCATCTAATGAATAAATGTTTTTATAAACCAGTGATATAATAACTTCTGGTGGAACTCTAATGCGACCATATGTTTGACCCTACTCAATTGATAGTTTTCAGTTGTATCACATATTCCCATTCTGATTCTAAGGAGAGATAAAAATTGGAATCAAATCCCTAGGCATGTTTTCTTATTGGCTATGATGATGAAAAGATTTGGTTTAGACTCTGGGATAAAAATTATCATAAGTCTATCAGAGTTCAGAAAATCCTATTCAATAAGATGATCTTGTGGGAGGATCAAAATCTAGAGAGATATAACCTCTGATGCAAGGAATTAATTGATAAGGATGAGGTTGAGCTTGAAAGAAGCTAGGTGGTGTTGATTTATTCAGGGACCATAGTTGATGGGGTTGTCATGGAGGTATAACCAAGATTCAGAATCAAAGATTCTAATCAAGTTTTATATGTACCAAGGCCTAATGTGCTATAATTTTCAAGGATAATGAGATATAAGGGTATATCATATAAATTTATATATCTTGATCGATCATATCCTCCAGACATGTGGTGATCAATTAGGGTCAAGAGAACGATTTAGATGTTTTTTTCCAAAAGCACAATCTACATATCATAGATGATAGGGAACCCATGAACATAAATGTTGATATAAGTCTATGTTACTTGTTTTAGTGGGAGTTAATTATAATGAAATAACCCAATTCCTTACTTGTGTCTGATAAAATGGAGATAACATATATTCTAGAAGGAAAAAGTACACTACAAGACAAATAATTTTTTCATCTGAATGAGGAATCAGATGGTAGAGTCTGATAAAAGGAAAAAATGGTTGTGAAGGATTTCCAATAACTAAAATAAGTGGATTTCAGAGAGATTTTATCAACTATTGTGAAACATAAATAATCCAAATTTTTTTCAATATAGTTTCCATTAAAGATTCAGTTCTTGAACACCTTAATGTCAATATGGAATTACTCCACACATATTTTGAGGAAGAAATATAAATAGAAAAACCAAAATGTTTCATAACATAATGGAATGAGGGCCTATTGTGAAAGCTCAATATAAATATATATGGGATCAATCAACAACTAAGGTAATGCAATATGAATTTTTATTCCTTTATATCAAAACATGAGTTCATCTTTAAAAATATAGACCATTGATATTACGAGAAGGTGTATAATGGTGTAAGCCTTATCATAATTTTTATCTATGTTAATGATTTACTCTTGGATAAACCTGTGATGGAAAATTTGTAAGAGTTAAAGTTTGAGTTGTCTGGATGTTTCCAATAGAGAGATCTTGGTTTTTCTAAGAGGATGTTGGGGAAAAGGATTGAAAAAGACTTGTGTTCTTGAACACTATTCCTTTATCGGTAAAATTATGTCAAAAAGGAAGTGTCTAGATTTAGTATGAGTTAATATAAGACTGTGATGTCTACCATTTCCAAAGACTTTATACTATAAAAGGAGAATAAATATCAAATTATTGAGGAGGTTTAGTATGTAAAAAAATTTCTATATACATGAAATGTATGAGGTCTGGTGTACGTTATGGGTTTTTCTAGGATTGATATCACTCAAGTGGTATGTGTTGTTATTAGTATCATGGTGAATATTTAAAAGGGGCACTAAAAAGATATCAAGTGTATCCTGTGGTATCTCAATTATACAACAGATCTTTCACTATATTTTGGAATGAATAATCCCTTTCAAGGGTTTTCATATTCTAATTTTGGTGGAGACATGGAAACATGGAAGAGAAATACTAGATTCATGTTTACTTTCTAAGGAGATTCCATTAGTATGATGCCATGTTTAAAACTGATAGTTTCAATATTAACCATAAAAGATAAGTATGTTTCTGTAGAAAAATTAGGGAAGGAGATAGTGTGGTTAAAGAGTTTGGTGGAGGAAATTAGAAAGAGGATGGTGCTCAGCCTCTATACCATTATATCAAAAGTATGATTCACTTTGATAAAAATCCTATATTTTACTCTATGATGAAGCACATTAAACTGAAATACCACTATACTAGGAAGATTATGGACGATGGGGTGTTGGGGATATGGAAGGTTAAAGGGAACCAAAACATGATGGACATGATAACTAAAGTTATTTCCCAAGAAATTATAAAGCATTGTTTCAATTTAGTGGGAATGGATAAATTATATTTCTTTAGACTTAATTATTTTATAATATATGATATAATAAAGGAGTAATCTAAAAAATCGGGTTATAGATGATAATTTTTATAACCCAATAGACTTAGTGTTGAATATTGAAAAGTATTATTAAGTTGGAGATTGTTATGATTTGTGTGAGAATCCATTTTTGGCTGAATATCAAAGTCATTATAAGGGAATAACTTCCATTTCCTTGATATTCCACTTGATATAGGGTAATATTTTGCAAATACACTAGAATTCAGGGGTATTATATCAAAAATGATAGTGGTTTGAGTGCCAAATGATGCTAATTCTGAGTCCAAAGGACAAGTTATTATAAAATTTAGCATGGTAAGAAGATGATGTTGAGGATGTGAAAAGGAATTTCTTGACGTCTCCAAATGTGTTCAATATTATCCAGGTAATCTAGTTGAGGCAGAGATCACCCTTGAACAAATGATTCGATGACCAAAAATATCAGATACATGATATGTATGGTTTATAATGTTAGTTTAGTGGTAGAACTGGGATTACCCAATAGTAGAAACTATATATGTGGGGGATATGGACCCTTATATTCAGTACAAATCAAAGTGTGATTAGAGTAATTTACATGAGTTGATGTTCTGGAATCTTATTCTTTAGATTTAGTCTTTTATTGTAATATCTCTTTTTTACTCCTTAGTGAGGTTTTTGTTTCATATTGATTAATACTCTTTCTAAACCATGCTAATTTATTTTATTCCTTCATTTCAATTTATTATATACATTAACACATGCTTCACTTTGAGTGTCTACTGTGAGTGTTTCTTTATAGTTCCACATGATGACATATTAGGATGTATGGATTAGGTGTGTGGGTTTATAATTATTGAGCCATCATATAGTGGTGCTGGTTCTATCCAAACCTTTTGTTGTTCTTATTTCATGATTTGAGAGCCTAAGGTTGTATCATCTGGATAGTGGCGTGTCTTGAACATTAATAGTAATACTAGAAATGTAGAACAAATTAAAATAAAATTTATATTTAAGTGATAAATTATATAGTATCTTTTAATGATATCAATATTGGACAAGTTAATCATAATTTTTAATGTAATGAATTCTAAAGAAACAAATAATCTCTTCATTCTAAATAAGAATCAAAGTCACTAAAAGAGATTAATGAATTGAATAAATTTATTATTGAAGATAAAACTCAAAATGTTGATATCATAGAAAGGGTCAAAGTGAAGGAGAAATACCTAGATACACTCTAACTAAAGCTGATTAGTGTTAAGATATAATTAGATAAATAAAAATAAATTTTTTAGAATTTTATTCAAGAGGTTAGAGAAATCTCAAAGAAGAAGGTTGTGATTTTTTTGAAGTTTAAATGAATGATCAAAATAAAGTTAATTAATAAAATCATGATCAAATAGTGAAAATGATATTAATATGTTTGATTGAATTTCATTGTTGATGAAATATTCAAAGAAAAATAAGTTTATGGAAAAAAGAGAATCCTATAAATTGTAAAATTCTAGAATCATAAACTTAAAATAAAAAAATGATAAAAATTGAGATTTAGAAAAGGATGAAAAGGAGAATAAAATATATAAACAGATGTCTGGATTTTTTTCTAAAACTTTCCTCCAATACTTGATTTAACACCAGACTACACGTCTGAAGGTCATGGCCTTGTGTTCCTATATTTCCACTTTCTAAAAACAAATAGACTATAACCATTAGGTTTGATGGTGTTGGATCCTTTATCAAAATAAGATAATGGGGTGTTATCCCTCATTTTATGGATTCCTTTATGGGGTTCATTTCCTAGTTTATATCTCCTTTATAATTTTCATACATGGTGATAAATCCTATTATTAATTCCATCATCATGTAGAAACCCATTAATTACTTCATTGGATTCCTTAGTAGTGTGTGCACCATCATTTGGAGAGGATAATTTAGTCATGAATTGTTTGTTACATTTGGAATCTGTGAATACCTTCCTTAGGTTGGTCCATGGGGGTATCCTATATTTTCTACATAGATCATCTTAGGTTTATCATCTAAGGTATACTATACTTGACACATTGTGGAACTTATGCTTGTCACATAAGGAATATATGACTTGTTGTCTAAGGCATCTTGGTCTCATCACATGGGAAAATCATGTTTGTTGTATAAGGCATTTTGTTCTCATCAAACTAGGAAACTTATTATTGTCACCTAATGAGTCCTTTATTATTCATCTGAGGAAACCTGTGATCATTACTCAAGGTAAAACTTATGATCATCACATAAGGAAGAGTATATTTATAGGCTCATCGCCTAATGGGAGAATGAATGGATCCTATACTCATAATGTAGGTTTATTGTGATCATCACATAAGGAATATTTCTCTAGTTACACAAGGTAAGAATCTTAATCTTGTTACCTAAGGGAATGGTGAAGAAATTATATGATAACAACATTGGATTATCATCACATAATATATAATAAACTCATCACCTATGTTTCCCTAGGCAGGTCACCTAGAGTTAGGTTTTTGATTCATCACATAAGGGGTTTTTCTGCACTCATCATGTAGAACAACTCATACTCATCACATGAGAAAGGCATCCTCTTAGGATCATCACCCAAGGGAACAAATGGGTTAAATTATAATGGGGATAAATCCATATAAACTCATCATGTAAGGGTAATAACATATTTAATGTATAGTGGGGATGAATAATGGTTTAAATTCCTATAGAAACTTGTGAATGTTTTGGTAAGGGGTTTGGTATTCTAAATAAATATTATTAGGATTTGGAGGTATCACCTCTTGTGGATAGGGGGATGGATGGAATGGTAGTAATTTTAGGATTGAAAATCAAATAGGTTTCATACATATCATATTAGAAATAAGAATAAAAAATGATATAGTTTGTGGTGCATAATTTGAGGTTGGTTTATAAGACCTTACCATTTGGTTTAACATCACATGGTAAGGACACTTGTATCATGAAAGGAGTGATAATAAGGGATGGTGTGGGGATTATATTTGGGATGCCCGGTGGGATGTATAGACCATTGATTTAATCGAGGGTTAGCCCATTGATGAATGCATGGATATGAAATATATGTAGTAGGAGTCCTATGATGCTTCTTGAGGGAAGGGAGAGTATGAGTGAGACTTATAAATGAATGTGTACAGACTGTCTTGATATTGGGAGCCACATGAATGGATATTTCCCACCATATTCTTAGTAAAAGTGGTTTGAGGATGATAGTGCCTATGATTTAGAGAACCTGTAAAGGGGGACTACTTATCCCATTCTTGTTGCATAAGTTATGGGGATGAGGGTTGACAATACTAGTTGTGCATGTGAATGTTTCTTTAAGAAAAATATATTAGATAGGAATGGATAACTCATGCCATAAAATTTTCAGAAAGTGAGTTTCATGAAAGGATACCATCACGTAGATTTACAAGGTATAACTTTCAAACAATATTGGAATTTCATGAAAATACGACTTGCATGAAAGTTTGTAAATTTTACCAAGTGTGTTATTCATTAGAGAGATTTTCACGAGAACATCTTTAGAATATAAAAATGCATTGAAAAATTTTCATGAGTTAATTCACATTAAATTCCAACTTGTGGGAGTCTATGAGGCTTTGGGTTACATAAATTCGAGGAAGTATAAGTTGCATGAGTTGATAGATTCAATGTCATAATCCCAAAGGTTAGATCCCAAAATGGTTAGTTGAGGGTGTATTTATAAGCCTCAAGTTCATGGTAGGTGGGAGATCATAGAAGTCCTATGAAATTTGAGGTATGCATGATGTGTTACATGTATCTCAACTTCATAGGTATATTCTTGATCCTGTATATATGATCAACTATGGGGACTTTGCACTGGAGCCTAACACACCATTTGTGGATCACCCAGTGTGAATCATAAACTAGAGAGAGGAAGTTTTATGGAGGGAGATGGACCCACTTGTCATATTCCTTTGGAAACTAGTCATTTTCATGAGGATACTTGGGAGTGTGAGAATGTTGTTTGGGTACAGTGGGCCAAGTTATTTGATGAATACCATTAGAGGCACTTCTTGGGGATAATAAGTCATTGGGAAGGGGGGGGGACTGTGACATCCTCATTTTTATAAGGAATTTTATGTATTAATTTCATCACTTACTTCTGGTTAATATCTATTTTGAAGGTATCTAGGAATTTCTATAATGATTATAGACCCTTATGGTTATAATTTATAAGTCTTTCATGTGAAAATTTAATAATTAATAATTTTATTTTTATTATTATGTATACCCTAGGCTCTATGTATATGTAAATACATTATACCATTAAGTAGGCTGATTTTAGGAATTGTTAAAGGTAAATATTAATTTTAAAAGGTTACATAAGGGTGACCTAGGATCTACATAAAGGTAACTCTCAATTCATGATCTAAATTAGGGTAAAACTCATTAAATTTATATAAATTATATGAACTGTATAAGGTTAAAACCATGTTACCCTCACACAACACCATTTTCCCCATAAAGGTAGTTATTTACCAATTTTATTGTGGTTTACAACTCAAACCTATAAATGAATTTCATTATATTAAAAACCTAAAATAATGGGAAATTAATTATTTAGATTCATTTAAATTCAAAACTCATATTTTGGATGATTTTTAAAAATGTCATATTCAATGTCTGATTCAAGGAAGAATTAAATAGTTTTTTTTTTAAATTTTAGGGTTCAAAGCTACAAGCTGGAACACCTTGGATCTCTTTTTAAGATACTCAAACCTCTTCCTAACCATTGAAATTGATATCCTCTTGGGTACCAGAATCCTAGAACTCCTTTATCTAAAATATGAGAAGTCTAATTAAACCAGTATGAGTTCCTATTATAGTTTCCATGCATGGGATAACTCTATATTTCTCTCTCTACTATTCTTGGGTGAAACATATTTTTCAAGGGTTAAATTCCTAGTAGGAATATGTAATTTATCTTCTATATATTTCATCTATTTTTTTAAAATAAATATGCCTAAGATTTTTGAATAAATGGTTGGATTCAAACACAAAATAAAATAACTTGGAATTATCAAAGAATGATAAAGAATGACCATATTCTTATTTGAATATTATTATCAAGATAAAAAATACCTTATCATGTTGGATTTATTATCATTATATAGAAAATAAATTCTTAGAACATATAATGACTTAAATAAATAATTATATATTAATCAAGGAGATAGAAATTATCATCACATGTGGACTTTTTAATATTGAAATTTAAATAATCAGGATCAATTATAGGAATCCTTTTCCTTCATATTGAACCAATTAATATGTAAACATAATTCAGGGGATGATTTCTTAGAGAACATTTGTATTTGGAATAAATACATTAAATGTAAGAATTACTTACCATATTCAGACTTTGTATGAAATTTTTTGGCATATTTGGATGGCGTGTATGTGCCTAGTGTAGATACCCTAGAATGATATATACTTTGAAATGAATATGGTGGCCCCTAAGACCTTTTATTGGTTATTGATTGTGCATTAATATATATTCCACTCATTATATGCGGTGATATCAGATCTAGTATAATATTTTATATAAAATATTGTTCCTTTATATGTTGTGTATTACTTGTGTAATATTTTATAGCCCATGGAATACTTATTATGATGTATTTAAAAGTTGTTCCTTTTTGTGATGTTTATTATTTATTCAATATTTCATATCCATGAGATACTTATTGATATATAATATTCTATGCTAAGTTATTCCTAAAATTTCGATTTTTACATAGCTAATGGAATCTATTTTCTATGATTAGGTTTATAGGAGGCCTTGACAAACTTAGCTTACTCCTTAGAGGGGAAGTGTGGTTGATGTGAATCATTAGTTGTAGATCTTCATTGGATGGTTAGAACTAGATCTTGGGATTTTATTAACCCTTGGGGGAACTCCATAGTCTATTGGATGAGGGTCTGTATACCAGTATAATCTTCTAATAGAGAATTTCCTTACGTATGTATAGAGTTCAATTGGTTTGGTTTTGTCAAGTGTGCATTCTATTGGAGGAAATAAGGTAACCATGAGTCCTAGGTGTGAAAAACCCTTAAAGGTGGCTTTGTAGTCATTCCTTAAAGGACGAATAATCATTATCTTAGATGTAGTTACATAACGTGGCTTATGTCATGTGACGACTACTTGTAATATTCTTCTGGTATGGAACTGAAGTAGGTATAACCAGAGTTTGTGGCATCTTGGTTAGTGTATGATCACTTGGTACATGATTATTTTTATTACTGTGTTTTAATTTACCTCTCCATCCTAAAATACACCTCTATATACTTGTGAACTTACTTTAAGGACACATTGGTGGTTTCCTTCTCGGTTTATACTCACACCCTGCATGAGAATCTTAGTGCGTGTGTTGACTTGATAACCAGAAACCCAGAGAAGGGAAATGGAAATGTGGTATATTTATAATGATATTAGAGTTGGGAGATGGATTAAGTACCAAGACAAACATTAGATAGTTTTATAAACAATTTTATTTATTATCATTTATAATAATACTGATTATTCTTGTTGAACTACCACATTGGGTGTTCATTTGATTATTATTGTATGACCAGAAATTACATCTATTATAGCATGTATTCATGTTATATTATATGATTTTTAGTATCCTTATTTATATACTGTTATTTACTAGTGTATGGCTACATTTACTATGGGTATAGTCTCCCCACATCACTTTATACCCTCACTATTAGTCGGTAGCCTCTTGCATATGGGGAGGCACAAATGAGGTTATGTGGCACTTCATCTGGGACACAATTATTCAGGTTGGGGTGTTACAAGGGTTTCTAGGATGTGGGAAAGAAGGTTGGGTTGGGTTTTTTAGAGTTTTTTCAAGACAATAAGCATTTGGTTTTAGGAGAATTGAGGTGGTGAAGGGGTCCTTTTATAGGTGATAGAGGTAGAGTTTTTTAAATATAAATTTCTTAATATTAAAAGTGATTTCATATTCAAGGAATGTGGATTCAAAATTTATATTTATAGTGTGAAATATAATTTAACATTGATAAAACCCTTATACACCCATTTAGAGATGAAGTTTTGTGATATTTTGAGAATTTTACCTCTTGATTTATTATTTTTTCTCATTTAAACCTTTTTTGTAGTGACTAATTTTTACCTTGGTAACTTATTTTTATAAAAAAAATGAAATTGAACTTATTAATTAATTTTAACATTATAATTAAAAATATTAAATTTATTTTACATAATTCATCTTATAAAAGTGAAAAAATTAATGTCAATATAATAACACATAATGTAGAAAAATAATTTTTCAATAAATATTTTCTTCAATGAAGTAGTGAATTTATTCTTTTTTACTTAGTAAGAAAACAAATTAAATGAGTGATAATTTGTCTATTTATATATAATATTAATAAATTGAATCAAATTAATAATTCAAATGGGATTATATCAGTGTATTAAAATAAAATTACATAATATATATACAAATATAATTCCTTAAATAATAGATCTTTTAAACATGAAATGATTTTATTACCATTTTTAAAATTTATTATTTATGTCATAGGCATTAATAAATAAATTTGTATTAAATAAAATCTCTTAAATTTATTTTAAAATTAAAATTTAAATGTATTCCATATATTGAGAACAGATGGTAAATTAATAATTACTTTTTTATGATCGTAAATTCTACTTAGAAGACCCCTCAATACCTCTAAATATGATATATGATAATGATAAGAAATGGTGGACATCATGGTTTGTGGTTATTCTATAATAGTTATTGTATTGATTTCCATGTGATAAAAATAATCCCTGAGATGATTTCTAGCAATTCGTACATGTTGAATCTTAACTTGGGATTGGTCTAGTTACACTACTTCCTTTCCAAGATCGAAATAATGAGCGTTGTAAAGAATAACCAGACTACATGATTCCATTTATTCCCCTTTCTACATAGATTTCATAATGTGTTTCATTCTTCTTATACTGAACAATTCAATGACTCTATTATAATAATCATATATAATACTGATGATTTTATAATATATCATGGTTCATTTTAGATTAGTGTTTCATGTGATATAATTTATTCAATATTGTATTTATTTAAAGGAAAACACATTTGAAAATCATTTGGTGTCTCATTAAACACCACTTAAATAAAATACTTTCTTACAATTTTAATTTCTATCATTGATTAAAACAAATGATGACTTTTTAATATATTTATCACTAATTATATAAAAATTTATTCAAATCCATAATAATGGATAATAACCAACTTATTAATTATCCAATTCATATACCCTGATATTATCAAAAATGATGTATAATTAGGCCATGTTGGTGTGAATCATGTAAATATAGAGTTAACACCCAACCAAACGTTTCAAGGGGTATTACCTCTAAGTGAATTAGAGCCAGTTCCTACTACCAATTGTAGTATCCCAGATGAGATGTAATTTCTAGGATACTATACACTCTATTTATTATAACATTTCAAGGATATTTTCCCATATTTTTATTTACCCTTAGGGTTTCCCATATCATATTCTAGTTCTAATTTACAATAATAAATAAATCACTAACATTATTACTATATTATAAAGAAAAAATTCATAGAATAATATGATTATATAAATCAACCTTAATCTCTATCCCCAATAAACATTATTTTAATACTAAAAAAAAATTAGATTAATCATCTATAATTCAAAAAATATATTAATATTTTCCTAATATAACTTAATATTCATAGAAATAAAATTATATACCTACCCAAAGGGACACCTAAACCTCAATGATGCATTCTTTCTAACACCCAACAAATATCTCCCAAAATATAAGCAATCACCTTAAAATACAATCATGTAATACCTTAAAAATGGTATCTATGAATTTAAAATTATGATAAACATTAAAATTATCAACCAATAATTATATCCAAAGCTCTTAAATAATCCTCATATTATATTATCACAATATATAAATTTATATAAACCCTTCTTTAATATCAATTGTGATGCCTCAGATCCATGCTCTTGGATCTCGTGCTAAAACATATTATTTTCATACTAGTTTAATACCTACTATACTGACCCAAACTTATCCATCCATAATTAAAACATCATTAAAAAATATTGACTCACATATATACCAAATACCTTTTTGGTTTAGAGTTTTATAGATTTAAGAAAAACCATTAAATAAAAAACTCATATCACTACCATATAATTGGAATTTTTTCCACTAAAATAATGACTCCTTATTTAATAATAAGAGTTAAACATCTCAAAAAAAAGATAATATACATGATAAACATCTAAAAATTTCATATGTAATACAGTTATGCATATCTTGGGAAATAGATGCATAAAAAGGGTGATATCAAAGAGTCATTAAGTGGTAGTGTGCAATAAAATTTGTCATGGAATAAGCCATGAATGAATAATGTGGTATATTTAAATAATAATAATAAATGTCATATAATTGATAACATGATCTTGTGATATGTCCATGTATAAAATAAAAATGTAAATAATCACATGTAAAATAAGAATTAATTTTACAGTGATGAAATGAATAATTTTAGACATCATAAACATACTTTCAAGGTCTTGTGACAAGAAATCATACATAAATGGTTAACGTTTACAAAAAATATCCAAGAAAGTTTATATCTTAAAACCCACTAATGAATCAAGGGGAAACACAAATTTTTGGGCCCTACTTTTCACTAATTAAGTTTAATGTATCCATCATATGAAGGAATTAATAAAAAATTCGATACATAAGCATTCAAACTTAGTAACTAATAGAAATTTGTATTGGAACACCATGTATACAAAATGTCAATATCTACCCTTTATATAATTAGAATAACTTTCCTGTTAAACTCCATTCATAATGAAACCATATAGTGTTTTAAGTCAATATTACAAAAATGATATAAAAATAATTTATGTGATATAGAATATATCAATTAAATTAATTAATATGGACTTAAAAGAGAAACAAATAAAGTCAAGAGAGATATGGAGAGTGATAAGGAATACAATCCCTATAACAAGGTTAGGTGTGGACTACAAATTTATCAGATTTTTATGGGATAATAAATGAATCAAGACTCCAAAATAGATATATTTATCAGATTTTGGAAATAAAATGGAAGATAAATTAAAAAAATAATTTTCAAAAAGATTTTATAATATGGATTAAAAAAACTTCTAATTCACATTCATAAATAAATTTCAAGGGATAAAAATAGGACATTGAAAAATATAATATTAAAGTAATTCCAAATATTTAAACTCTAAAAATAAATGATCCTAAAAATATTAAATTTTGAGTGGAGGATAAAAATATACATAAGTGGAATGAAATCCATTTATCAATTCTTCAAAAAAATTAACCTTTATTTTTAAAATGATAAATTTTAAGAATAAAGAGAATAATGTTTTCTTTGAAAAATCATTGAAACATGGTGAGGAAAATTCATCTTGATTTTTTTATAAAATCATAAAATGCAGTTATTCAAAAAAAATTTAAAATATGTTTTTTTATATTTTTATGAAGAAAGTTAAAAATTGACAATGTAGAAAATGTTAAAAATATTTATTTTAAATTCTTGTAAAATAAAGTAAGAATCAAATAATAATTTAAAATAAGAGATCATCTAGATAGAGATAAGAGTATTCTATTAATAATATTAATAATGTATACATGGAATAAAAATATCCCAGATTGTAAAGAATAGATGATATCAATGACAGATGCAATATATAATTTTGTTGAATTATGAACCAAAAGGAGTTGAAATGTCAAGAAGTATTATAAAAACAAAAAAAAAATGAAACATAATATAATATAATAATAGTTTTTAAGAAATTAAACCTATAACAATGAAGTTCATGAATAATGGTTGTAACTCAATAAAAGTAAATTAAGTTAACAACAACTATTAAAAAAGTAATGTATGAATCAAAGGAAAAGGAAAAGTGATAGATTAAATGAAGGTGGAAAAGCCAATATTAACTAATTATTTAAGATATAAAAATTCTGTAAGGTAGTATTTACACTATATAAATGAAAATTGGATCATGATAAGAAGCATATATCATATAATTAAAACTATAATAAAGAACCCATACTTCATGTTTTGACTCTATAGTTATTTTCATATAAAATCCTAAATAAACAAGTTAAGTTTATTGAATACATTATTACTAAAAATTTTCATGTATATTTATTTTATTAAGGTTTATTTATTATCAATTTTGATTTATTTAATGTATAGTTTTTACACTCATTGACCAATCGGGGTTGTTCAGTCAATTTATTTAAAACTACTTCATCATATTGTACATTTTCAAAGGGGTTATAAAATAGTTTCATCATCTCAAAAATTGTATGGATATTTATTACTCATTATAATATAAAAAAATTTTATAGTTAAACATGTTTTCATAAATAGTTTCAAATTATGAAAAGTGTATCAGTATGCTCATTCTAGGGAGTACAATTTATAATTATTATTTATTGTTAACATTATTAAAGGAGTAAATAATTTAAAATTATATAATTTCAATAATATCATAAATATGATATTTATTTATTAAATAAAATTTTAAAACCATCCATGTAATGTGGTGATGAAAAATTAAATATATCATTCATGAAGGTGGTAATCTGACCATAATATGGACAAAATTTTTATTTTATAATGATCAAAAGGAATGTATATAATGGTTATTAAATAAATATAATGAAATTTTATTATATAAATGATAATAATACTATAATTTTAGGATATGTATACTATATTTAGTGGATTTGTAGGAAAAATGAAACTTGAGGGAACTCAGTTAAAGTAATTACCTATTCCTATGATATCCTCCATTAGGACACTATTTAAGCCTTTAATGATTGGTATTTTGGTGAGAATGGAACCAATAGAACATGATAAATAGGTTTAGGGTGATTTCCGAGTTTATTTAAGTAAATCTAAGAGGATTTAGGTGACATTATAAGTGGGGGTGGTGAAGGGATATTTTTATAGGTGATAGGGATGACATTTTTTAAATATTAATTTATTAATATTAAAATAAATTTAAATTTTAGTAAAGGGTATCCGAAATTAATAATTGGAGGAAAAATTATATGTTATTTTCAATAACTCCCTCATTCACCCATTTTTAGTGGAATTTTTCTGATATTTTGATACATTTACATCTTAATTCAACATTAACACCTCACTTGAACCTTTAACGTGGTGGAAAATTTTCACCTTTGTAACTTAATTTAATGATGAAAATTGAAACTAGACGTATTAAATAAATTTAAAATTTTGATTCCAAAAGTTAAATTTATTTTACTTGACTCAATTCCTAGAAGTGATAGTACTAAATTTTAATATAACAATGCATAATAAGGGAATCAATTTTTAGGAAAATATAAATTTTAAGTATAAAGTGAATTTATTCTTATTTATTACATAGTAAAAATCCTTCAATAAGAGTGAATTTTATTTTTTATTGACATAATAAATACATTTTATTAAACACATTATTCAAAATTTAATAATTTAGGCTATTAAAGAAAAAATATATAACTTTCAAAAAAATTTCAATTATTCAAAAAATATTTTTATACATAAAATGATTTTATTCCTATTTTTTTAAAAAACAATTGATTAATTATTTATTAGAAATTAATAAACACATTTTATTTAATAAAACCTTTGATATTTATTTTAAAATTAAATTTTAAAAGGATTTCAAATAATGAGAACATATACTATATTAATAATTAAATTTTTATATTATTCTAACTTTTACTTATAAAACCTATCATGAAATCCCCGTATGACTTAATGATATGATAATAAACTATGGTCATGATGATTTGTGATTCAATTATCATGGATCTTATAGGTATTTTTGTGATGTCCCACACCCAAATTCTTCTTAATGGGTGTCCCAAGCCTGATGGACCACATGGCCTCAAGCGCTTCTTCCCAGACACCAGATGTTGCCGAATAACAGCAAGGGACTAGGGTGTGTAAATGGGGATAAAATTCCCTCATTACCAGAGTGTAGCATAGTGGATAAATATAAACATAGGTAAATATCTTAAGAAATATAAGTAAACAGAAGGTATAATGGAAATAGGGACAATCGTAATAATAACTGAAAAAAATGGAATAAAATACACAACTAATGATGATATGTCATGTAACTAGAAAAATGGAAAACATGGATACAAGACAACAAGAATAAAATGTTCCAAAAATGTGTAAAGGAAATCAAAATACAATCCCAAGAATCATGAGCTCTAGCTCAATCATCTACTATCAAGATCCATCTTAAATCGTAATCAATAAGTGTTTAAAGAAGTATGCCTCCCTTTATTAACACATAAATTCATGTAATATACCTTGGGTAGAAAACTGTGCCCAAAGAGGGTGTGAGATAAATCTCAATGGGACTCCACCAATGATGTCTATAAAATCCATCCTATGTAATGGGAATGTAAAAGTGTGAAATCATATATATATATAAAGTAAAGAAGTAAAATTTAATTAAATAACCAAGTACCTGCTTTAACCCTTGGATGGAGTCTGAACATGTAACCATTTCATTAATTTATTGTTACCAGTTTATAAATAAGTTACATGTTAAAAAGAGTGAAGGCTCCAAGATGTAACAATAAAACATGAAATGATATTTAATAATTATGTTCCAAGGTAATAAACAAGGCAACATAGACCTCAAGGGTCAAAAACTCAGTAATGACTATATCCTAGCTAATGGGTAAGAGTGTAATATGAGGAGAATAGTCAAAGAAATTATACAATAAGAATCCCAATGACTCCAAGGGTCCATCTAATGTAAAACATGGATATTAAATGACTGGTTCTGATGGGATTTAACCATAGAACCTACTTGTTAATTTTGGATCTTAGGAGTGTATCCAAGAAATCCTGTAATAATACATGAGGGATACTACAGTGTCATACCGAGCATCCAAATTTAATCAAGGATCAGGTTCTAGGTGGGTGTCAACCTAAGTAAGCCATATCCTTGAATCAAAATGGGGTTCTCGAGTGATCAAGAAATTTCCTATAGAATCCAAGGAAAGCATGAGTCAGGCCACTCCTATTTGATAATGATTTCATATAATATTTCATACATTTTAAGTCATTAAATTTCATTAGTGCGACAAGGTGAATTTATCATGAAACATTTTAATCAAGTCTTAATTAATCAATAATTCCTTTTGGTTCAAGAATTTAATTTCATTAGCGTGACAAGGAAAAGTAGAATGAAAATATTAATTTAATATATTTAAGGAATTTTCAATAATAAATCTTCACTTATCTACATTCCATCAACATGGAAGGGGTGCTACGGACATGCAACCGAACACCCATTTACATCTAATAAGGAAAAGTCATATACCCAGTATACTTGCCAATTTCCATTTAACATTTATTTATCAAATTTAAACACATACCTTAGGCAGGTTAATTTGTAAGCATACATGGTACTTAATATTATGAAATTAAAAATTTAAATCAAGCCATTTAATATTGAAAATCTTACCCTTAGAAAGGTCAATCCATGGCACACCTAAACAGAGGCTCAAACATGTCAAAACACTAAAATGAAAATTATAGCATAACATACTATATGGGATGAATGGATTTGTGGGATTAACCACTAACAACTAATCACAAATTTTTAAATAGCATAAACATACGTTTCTAATGATGATAAACATGATATATAAATTCAATAAACAACACTCGATGAAATCAGTGGGTCCCACTTGACAAATCCCAAAATCAATGAACATGATTGATGAGTTATAGATCACCCAAATTAGGATCAGATGAATCTACTCATCTAGTATTAGTCACTAATTTTTCTTGGATTAGAGTAGATTTTAGAAAAAGGAAAAAATGATCACACCTCGATAACTAGGTTGAGTGTGAGGCAGAAAAATAAAGGTTCAAACAGACCCGAGTACTTAACGTTGCACATCCAACGTGATGAACATAAGATCAAATAGATCCTAAATGAATAATATCTCTTGATACCTATATTGGGCCATAAAAATCTACAAAAAAGGAGAGGAATGAAGGCTAATCCTGCTGGAAAATGGATTAGGGAGGAAGGAGGAGCTTAATTAGATCATTAAGGGTAAAATGGTAAAATTAACCAAAATTTAGCCTGTTCACGATTTGTCCATATGGTTTTAAAAACCATGTAAAAACCATGCATGAGTACCTGGAGAAGAGGAGAACTAGCATGGTTAGGCTACACAATTAGGGAAACCATGCACTAACCATGCGTGATGGCTTTGTCCGAAAATGTAGACTATCCGCACAGTTAGATCTAACTGTGCAGCCTACCCGAACAATTTTATCTTACCATGAGATAAACCCAGTTTTCTCCAAAAGACGGGTTTCGGTCTTCTAACAAGCCCCAAAAACTCGTAGAACCTTTTCTAACTCATTAGGCGTCTATATTAGTTACAAGATAAAGAATTAGACCAAAATTTAAAGGATCCACACATAAGTAAAAAACCAAGTTCTTACAATCTTCCCCCCTTAAAATAACTCATTCCCAAGTTCACCTTCCAAGGGTGGAGAAATAATTTTTGAGAATAACTCTAGTCACCAGGCACATACATCATCCTTAAACTCCCAAGTCTCATCCTGCATGTAGTCGTGGTTCCATATCACCCATACTAGAGGGACAAACCAACCTCATAGAACCTTCGTGCTCTGGTTAATAATGCATACTAGATAATCCTAAAAGGTATTATTATCAGACAACTTAAATTCATTAGGATCAAAGGCATGATATGGTTCAACATGATATTGGTGAATTTTTCAAACATGTAAGACGTCGTGCATGGTTCAGTACCTCTGAGGTAGTAACAACTGATAGGATACCAACCTAACTCTCTCTAGAATTTCAAATGACCCTACATAATGAGGAGAAAACTTCCCTTTCTTCTGTTACCATATATTCCTTAACCTGGGAGATACCTGAAGAAACGAAAAATCCCTGACCTCAAATTATAGATATCTTCCATGGCGATTGACATAAGATTTCTGTCTAGACTAAGTAGTAGTCATACACTTCCTGATTAGATGAACATACTCTGAAGTCTCATGTATGATATGAGGACCTGGTAGAGATTCATCACATACATCTAGCCAGCACAGAGGTGAACAAAAAAACCTATCATATATAGCCTCAAAGGGATCCATATGAATTTTCTCTTAGAAGCAATTATTATAGGTGAAATCTATGAGATGGATATGCTTCTCCAAATAACTGCAGAAATCAAGGACACATACTCAAATCATATCCTCTAGAACCTATATCATCCATTCTAATTTTCCATTGATCTAAGGGTGAAAATCTATGCTTAGAAACACCTATATTCCCATATCCTTTTGCAATCACTTCAATAACCATAACATGAAACAAGTATCCCTATGTGAAAAAATTGTATGAGATACCCCATATAGTCATATGATTTCATGAACATACAATATTTCCATCTCACCAACTAATAAAGTCACCTGAATAGAAATGAAGTGATCCACTTTTGTCAGTATTTTAATGAAAACCCATATAACATCGATACCTCTAGGTGACCTATGTAAAAAAAAGTCTATTGAAACATCTTCCCATTTCCATTTTGGGATAGGAAACGGCTGTAACAATCATATAGGTATCTGGTTATCCACCTTCACCTACTGATAGGTGGCACATTTAGTGATAAATCCTTCTATCTAATGCTTCATCCCATGTCACCAATACTAGCATCACATATCTCAATACAGCTTAGATATACCTGGATGAAATGCCCTTTGAGAAGCATGAGACCATTGAATTAACTCCTATATAATATCTTTAGGAACCTAGACACATCCACGTGTTCATAGGTATTCATTTTTGTCCACAGAACAATCCAGAAGTGGGTTATCTCCAGATATACTCTCATGGAGAACCAAGCCTTTAGTATATAAAAATTGTCTACCCTCAACTTCTCAGGTAGGTAAGAGGTAACTGTGAAGGATGATAGGTAATACTGATTGTTACTCTCATGAAACTCCATATGAAACTCATAAAAGAGGGCCATTAACTTCCATTCATCACTAGGTTTCCATACAGCATGTTTTTGAGTTTTCTGACTCAGCACATCTGCAACCACATTTCCCTTCCTAGATGTATAGGCAAGCTCAAAATCAAAGGATTGTAGATAATCGACCCATCTTCCCTATCTACGGTTTAAGTCACATTATGAGAATATATATTTGAGGATCTTTTGGTTTTTGTAAACCAAAAAGTGCTCACCCAACCGATAATGTCTCCAGCAACATAAGGCATGGAAAAATACTTCTAGCTTGAGGACATGTGTCTGATAATTTTTCTCATGAGGCCTCAACTGATGAGATCTGTATGCAATGAATTTGTCCTCCTATATCATAACTACTCCTAGGATGATTTCTGATGCATCATAGATGAAAGTATGGCCTATGCTTTGATCTGTAAGAGTCAAAATAGGTGCTAATACAAGCCTCCCTTTTATCTCCCTAAAGGATTTATTACAAGACTCTGACCACAGGAACTTGAAAGCCTTCTTTATATGACCTGTGAGAGGTGAATCAAGGAATTAGAAGTCTTTTATGAAATGCTTGTAATATCCATACATCCCCAAGAAACTCTATATATCAAACACGTTATTGGGATTCTCTCAGGAAACTAAAACACTAAGCTTTTCTAGGTAAAAAATACTCATAATTCTGATATGATATGACCCAATAAGTGAAATTTGTCTATATAAAAGTGGAAATTAGAAATATTGTCATAAATATGATTCTATCTCAGTGTACATAGAACAATATCAAGGTGTTTGGAATGATCTTTACGAGTATGGGAATAATCCATGATGTCATCCAAAAAGATCATGAAAAAAGAGTCGAGATATGGATGAAAAAACCTATTCATTAGACCCAAGAAAATGGTGGGCATGTTCATAACATTGAATGACATGACCAGGTACTCATACAGACCTTACCTTCTATGAAAAGATATACAAGGTATGTTTGATTGTCTGACTCACACCTGATGACAATATGACCTTAGGTCGATCTTAGAGAAAACCCTAGCTCTTCAAAGTTAGTTGAAGGGATCATCTTTCGAGATAGTGGATACTAGTTGTTGACCATGAGCTGGTTCAACTGTCGGTAATCCATGTATAGATATAAGGTTTTATCTGTATTCTTAGTGGAACGCACTAGAAGACCCTAAGAGGATTACTGGGTCATATAAAACCTTTGGACTCTAAATACTATAACTCATTATTGAGCTCCTAAATATCTATCGGTTACATCCTATATTGAGTAATGGACACTGGATCTTCTCCTGGAACAAGTTCAATTGTAAAATCTACCTCTCAATTCTGAGGTAATCTAGAAAAATCATCAGGAAAGACATCCTTGAAATGATCCACTACTAGACAAAAATCATCTTGTTGTATGCCCTGATCTTTCATAAAGATTTTCTTCAATCTGGATGGTCACTCCACCTATCCCATGATACTTTGGTCCCACTCTACAAGACTAGACATCCCACTCACCCTTATGTAGATAATTGCTACCCTCTGGTGAGGTAAATGATACCCTGTGTCGATAATAGTCTAAAAACTCAAGATAATGAACCAATATATCCATCCAAATAATGAAATCAAAGCTGTTCATCTCTAGAATTAAGAGGCTCCATATGAAAGGGTAACTACCAAACTCAAGGGGGCATTCCCTACATTGGATTATGCCCTATACCTGCACTCCTAATGGTGTATCTAGAGTCATTATACTATAGTAATACTCTATCTATAGTTCGAGACTTTCCAAAATAGATACAAAGATAAAATAGCTCAAATCACCTATATTAGATAAAGAATATACTATATAAGATTCCATAAGAATAGTACCTCGTACTATATATGGTCCTGCATCCTGATCCATGGGTATCAACTATAGAGGATGCAATTGGCCTGATCTATGGCACTGAGTAACAGCTGAACTACCATGATCATAACTGCTTAGTCGGCGTTGTTGGTAATCATGGGTCTAGTTACCATGGCCATGAACTCCTCTTCATCCAGTCCTACCAATACTATTCCAATTTCCTGCCTTAAGTGGTGCAAAAGAACCTTCTCCTGAAGGCGAAGCTGGAAAAAATCCTTTTACACTCAAAGATAGTGGAAAGGTCATGCAGAATATTTGAATATGCCCCCTACAGCTAAAAGAACAACAATATAGTGTGTATCTACCACACTAAGGCTTTAGATGCCCCCATTTCCCACACTGATGACAAACCATGGAGTTATGAAAACTGGTACTCTGGTTGTCACTGACCTGATGAGAAACCTTGAGGGAATGTTTCTTGCCACCAGGAGAACTACTGGCCTAATGTGACACTGATCTTCTATGCTCAATAATATTTCTATACCTCAGGTTATGTTCAGTGATAAGACCCTGATTGACTATTTTAGAAAAAGTAGGTAGTCAAAAGAAATTTCAACTTCATATGAATATTTTATACAAGACCATCCTCAAAGCATCTACCATGAGAAAGATCATCACCATCTAGAAGTGGTGTAAAGAGTTGTAAATCAATGAAACATTTTGAATATTCCACAACTAAAATATAACCCTACTCAAGATTCATGAACTCTCCGGATCTGTTAGCTCTCTGTGTTTTAGGAAAGAACTATTCATAGAGGTTCATTTGGAAATCAACCCATAACATACCCTGATGATGACTAACCTAGGTAATCAAATCCCACCAGAGATTAGCTGAATCATGAAACATGTAAGTAGAAAGTTTGAATCTCTACCTTGGAGGAGTCTTGAGATGATCAATGATAGATAGGGTGTCCTCTAGCAAAGACTCAGTAGCCTGTGAACCTCCATCCCCTGAGAAGGTAAGAGGATGCTGCTACTGGAATTTGGGAGTCAGATCATCCATCATAGGTGAAACTCATGGAGCACCATGCATGGACTGCATAAAATGTAGGAAACTATCAAGAACTTGGGCATCAGTGCCCAGATTAGGTACAATAGGTGATTACTTGAGTGGTAATCCTAGAGGTAAGACTGAAATCTTAGGTCCCACCACGTTTAGAGCATAGTTTTCGCCACCCTCCTAGCATATGATATGATGATGTATTGGTATAATTAGTCTACAAATTCTAAGAACACTCCCTAAAAATGATTATCCGAAAGATAACATCACTAGAAGAATAAGAACATAAGAAAACTCACTACCCAAGTCATAATACCCCAACTAATTTCTTATACGACCTGGTATGGGTAAGTTCTCAAGTATAAGGTTCATTTAATTTTACATTTGATTACTAGGTTCACTCTTTTAACTTTCATAAAAATGAAAATGAAGGATAAGGACATACAACATATTCATTATAGATGTCATGATTCACCTTATAATGGATATCCATTCCCAGTGAATCAGTTCCCATATACCTTATCACTAAAAACAAAACCCATTTATTTATAGAATAATGGATCAACTTAGTAAATTAATCATCCCAACCCATGAGGGCCCATACACCTCATGAATAGAGATAAGAAATCACTCAATCACAACCAAAAGTAATACAAGAATAACCTAGCTATCACAAAATCACTCAATAATCATAGGTATATCAAGCAATGTAAGTAGTGAAATGCACCTATATGGCATGGTGATATGCATGAAATGCAAATTCTAGTTGCCTATATGATTCATGTAACAATGCTCTTTACCCTCATCTCATCGAGCCAAGGATAAAATAAAATTTAAATTAGAATAATAATCAACAACTCCACACAACATGTGCATCACCCAATAGTAAAATAATGTAAAATGTAATAGAAAAAATATAACAATAATTATATTTTGGTTAACATGGATTTTACTTCGAATCTGGGTTCACAACGCCCAAGAACAACTTATGACCAAGTACCATAGCATTCCTAGTCTCCAATATATTTGATCCAAATAGTAAATCAAGAAAGTAACCCCATTTGATACCACTTTGTGACGTCTCAGACTTAGATGTCACTTAATGGGTGCCCCAAACCCGGTAGGCCACATGGCCTTAAGCGCATCTCCCCAAATTCTAGAGGCTGCCGAGTTGTAACGAGGGCCTTGGGTGTGTATGTGGGGAGACTATTACCTCATTAACAGAGTGTAGCAAAGAAGATAAATATAAACCGAGGTAAATAGTGTAAGAAATATAAGTAAATAGAAGGCACATCAGAAATAGGGACAATAGTAATAATAATTGAAACAACTGTAATAACATACAACAACTAATGATGATATGTCATGTATCAAGAAAACTAGAAAACACGGATTCATGATAGCAGTCATAACATGTTCCACAAAAGTATAAAGGAAATAAAATGACTATCCCATGCATTCAAAGCTCATGTTCAGTCATTTTCTATCAAGATACATCCTATGCATAAATATATCATGTTTTCAAAGCCATATGCTTCCCTTTATCATCAACTTTATTCATGTAATCTTCCTCGGGTACCAAATGGTGCCCAGAGAGAGTGAGATAAATCTTAGTGGGCCACCACCAATGGTGTCTATAACATACAGACCATGTAATGGGAATGTAATAGTGTGAAAGCATGTATATATAAAATAAAGTGGTACAATGTAACTAAATACCCAAGTACCTGCTTCAGCCCTTGGATGGTGTTTGAACATGTAACTAGTTCATTAATTTATTATTCCCAGTTTATAAATAAGTCACATGTTAACAATAGTGAAGGTTGTAAGATATAACAAGGTAACTTATAATGATATATAATAATGATGTTCCAAGGTATTAACAAAGGAAACATAGACCTCAGGGACAACAACTCCGTAATGGTTATAGACTGGCTAAGGGGTAAGAGTATAATACAAGGAGCATAGTCTAAGTCATTCCACAATAAGACACATACCGATTCTAAGGGGTTATTCCAAGGTAAAATGATGCTAAGAAATGACTGTGCCTAATGGGTTTTAACCATGGTACCTACTTGTCAATGCTGGATCCAAGGAGCGTATCCAAGGCATCCTGTAACAAAACATGAGGGATCCTACAATGACATATCAGGCATCCAAAGTTAGACAAGGATTGATTTCTAGGACGGTTTTAACATAAGAAAGCTGTATAATTGAACCAGAATGGGGTTCTCGAGTGCTCAAGGAATTACCTATGTAATCCAAGGTGAGATTGAGTTAGGAAACTCATATTTGATAATTAGTTCATATAATATTTCATACGGTTCAAGTCATTACCTTTCATTAGTGTAACAAGGCTAATTTAGCATGAAACTTTTTAAAAAGTCTTAATTAATCAATAATCCCATTTGGTTCAAGCCTTAACTTTCATTAGTATGATAAGTCCATGTAAAAAAATCTTGGTTCCATTAAATACACATGCTATAGAGAAGACAACCTGAGGACTCAACCCTATGACTGACACCAACACCCCACCCCCTTCCGCCCCAGTAGCTTGCTGGGGGTGTGACAAGGCCAAGTAGAATGAAACCATTCATTTAATCCATTTAAAGAATTTTCAATAATCAAGGTTCACCCTGATTCCTTTCATCAACATGGAATGGGTGCTATGGACATGCAACCAAACATTCATTTACATCTAATAAGGCAAAGTCATATACCTAGTATACTTTCCAATTTCCATTTAACATTTATTTATCAAATAGAAACTCATTCCTTAGGTGGGTAAAGTGGTGAGAATACATTTTAATTTCCATTATTCAATTCATAATTTAAATCAATCCATTTAACATAGAAAAGGTTTCCTTTAGGAAGGTCAATCAAAGGCACAACCGAACAGAGGCTCAAACGTGTCAAAAAACTAAAAAGACAATTATGGCATAACATCCTACATGGGATAAATAGAGTTGTAGGATTAACCACTAAAAACTAATCAAAAATTTGGAAATAGAATAAAAATACAGTTATAACGATTATAATAATGAAATATAAATTCAATAAATGACACCTGATAAAATTAGTGGGCCCCACATGACAAATTCCAAAATGAACGAACTTAAGGGATGAGTTATATACCACCCACATTTGACTCATATGAATCTCCTCTTCTAGTAATATCCTTTGATTTGGATTGGGTTAGAATAGATCATAGAAAAATAAAAAAATTCTCACACCTCAATAACTAGGTTAAGAGTGAGATAGAAGAAGAAAGGAACAAATGGACTCGATTACTTACTATTGTGCATCCAACATGATTAACAGAAGCTCAAACGGATCTTAGATGAAGGAGATATCTTGATCCCTATCCCAGGACTTTAAAAATATAAAAAATGAGAGGAATGGAGTCTAATCCCACTGGAAAATGTATTAGGGTGGAAAGAAGAGATTAATTAGATCATTATGGGTAAAATGGTAAATTACCCAAAATTTAGCCCGTGCATGGTTTGTCCTTAAAGTTTGAAAAACCATGCGCAAAACCCACATGAGTACCTGGAGAAGTGAGTAAGTGGTATGGTTAGGCCATATAGTTTGTGAAACTGTGTGCTAACTATGCGAGATGGCTCTGTATGAAAATACAGACCATTTGCAAAATTAGACATAACAGTGCGACCTACCCACATGGTTTGCTCTAACCGTGTGACAGTCCTGGTTTTCTCCACAAGTTAAGTTTTGGGTTCTGAACAATCTTCGGACACCCTTGGAACCTTCTCTAACTCATTGGTAATTCATATTAGATCCATGATAAATAATTAGATCAAAATTTAATGGAACCATACTTGAGTGAAAAAACAGGTTCTTACAATTTTCATGAGTTTTAAATTCTTCTTTTAATGATTTTTTCAAGTCATACTTCTTAATGAACACCTTAGGCTTTGTCTATGTTTAATAATTGTTATGTTACTTTCATTCCAAGCTAGGAAAAATGGTCCTCCTAAGGAAGAATACAACTACAATATTCCATTGCTTCTCCTTTATACATATATTTCCTAATGTGGTTACCCCTATTTATGCTCAAAAATTGAATAAATATATTATAATGGTTATATTGAATACTTATAATTTTTTTAATATATCAAGGTTCATTTTGGTTTAGTGTTTCAGTGGATAAATCTATTCAAAAAAGTTTTTATTTAAAGAAAAAAATCTGAAATCTAAAAGTGTCGCAAATTATATGTTTTTATGTGTATCATTTTCATTTAAATCACATTAATAATCATTTTAACTCATTAGAAAAATGAATAATACATAATCATGATATATAATGATTTAACTTTTTTATATAATCATATCTCTTAATAATAAATTATTTCTTTTAATTAGTAGACAATTGTCTAATAATTATCATAAATAACTCATTTGTAAATATCAATCAATAATTTCAATATACTAGTGGATATTTATTTCATTTAATAATAAATATATTAACTATATTTATAAATATAATCAATGTAGATCAATCTTATGAATTCTCTAAAATTATTCTATATTTTATCTTAATTTATTTCAAGGTTCTTATAATATTTCTCCTTATTTCATCATATGACATAATGAGAGAGTACCTCATTGAATTTTATGTTTTTTTATATTTATTAAGAACATCATCTCATTTATAGTTGGTAAAATGAATTTATTCATTAAAATTTACACACTGGGGATAACCACACGTGACATTTGTCTTAATAATTCACTTTTCGGGTTAAATTATTGAAGATAATTTTAGATCATCTAAAATTTATTCTACCTTATAAAAAATGCGAATCATAGTCATAATTGAGCAAATAATTTTATTCAAACTTTTTTAGACAGTCATGCCACCAGTCTGATTACTCTAGTTTAACAATTCAACCAATAATAATAATTATAGAATTTATAGATAAATTATTCGTAAGTAATTCTTTTTTATAAATAATATTTATGCCATTCAAGTGTACAAAATGAATTTAAACATAATTTTCTTTATAGAAAAATGAAAAATGGTATCATTGGAAGGTCAAAAAAATTATTCCTTGGGATAATTCCAATATAAGTCATACTAAAATACATGAATTTATTTATAATTTTCTAGAAACTTTGGCTACCCATTTGGGTCTAATATACTTGGTTTCTGAACCCATCATACATACATGAAAAAACACAGTTTACTACTAAGGGTTACCCACCGAAAATATTAATCAAAATAACTTATAAAGAACAAAATATTAAATCTAATTCATTTAATAAAATCAAATGAAAAAATAAAAAATAACTTAAATGAGGGATATAGATCCACTTATCTAAAATTACTGTGTATATCTAAAATAAAAATGCATCACACTATTGTTTCAATGCCTAGAATATACTATAAAAATTGAGTCAAAAATCCATTGAGTGATATAAGAGAGTGATCAAGAGGAATATTAGAAGAGGTTGAGATAATGGAGAGGGAGGGGAATATTTTTTGAGAATGGAATAATGATAACCTCCATTTAGTTTTTATGAAACTAGATTATTAACAACAACAAAAACGACAATAATAAAAATATCAACGTAATATATAAGTTTATATTTAAATATTAATATCACTTCTCCACTCATATGACACTAATAAAACTATTTATCAAATTAAAATGAGTATCTCATAAGGATTAAAATTATAATAACTCATTTCAAAACCCTAATCATCGCCATGGAAAATTAATTGTTACTAATTTAAGTATTTAACATTTTATTAAATAATTACGAAAAATATTTATTTTTTTCAGATCCATCTTAATCCTAATGTAAAATATTTAAACATGAAAAAAATTATTTATTCAGTAAATATAAAATATGAAGAACATAATTATCTACAAACATTTATGGATTAAAATATCCACTGAATATAGTGGTCACCATCATTTGAAGAATCCAATGATGACTTGTTCATCTAGATTTCTATCCATTTTTAGAAACCATTATGGCAAGTATAAATTGTTATTATAAGGAACTATCCTTAAACATGAAATATTCCATTTTAACTGAACTATAATCCACATTCTTAAAATACTAAGGATCTTTTCGATTTATAGTTTTAGAGAACTAGGAAAAACTCTCACATAGTAAATGCATAAACTATATGTGTAAATTTATACTCAGTATCCATTTATTCCACAAGACAAATCTTTTTAAATAAAACATGGATTCCTTTCATGATAAATATTTCCAATTTTATTCTTAACCCCATCTTTATTCTTAATATTCCATAAAACCCTATGAAAAAATTTTAAAACATGTAATTAACACAAAAAACTCAGTAAGGAAGATAAAAATAAATAAATAAACTATTAGTCCACAAATACATAGAAAAATAAAATTCAGGATAAAAATAAACATTTTATTACCCCAAAATAACATTTTATTCCAAAATATTTCTATAAAAAATTTGATAAGAAATATTAATAGAACAATAAACCCCATAAAGGTTTTATTTAAAAAATTATAAACTCATTAAAACATTTTAAAAAAAGTTATACTTTTTCACCCTTAAAAGTAACAAATATTCTCCTTTAAATATAAACTTAATAACTTTGTAGAAACATTAAATTTATATGAAAACATAGAAAGAATAAATAAATCATATAAGTAAATTGGGGAATAATTTTCTTATCATACTCAGGGAGTAACCCTCACAACTATATATTAAATAACCCTTATGGTTATACTTGAAATAACCCTAACAGTTATACTTGGAGTAACCATCATAGTTACATTTGGAATAACCAACATGGTAAACTTCAAACATAAAAATATCCAATATATTGGAGGGATATAAAGGAACAAAATACCTTTGGTTTATAATGTAACCACCCTTCCCCATGAATAATTCTCAAGAACTATAACATAATCATAAAACATGAATACTTGTATCATAAAAACATTTCTTGAGGGAAATAACTCATTTGAAAAGAAAATTGTGCACATAAAAGTGAAAAAAATTGATTGCAAATAACCATATAATATTTTAAAGTAATATTAAAAGAAAATGGTATTCATGAATTCATGAAATTACATTCATTCCATACAAGATAAAAAACATTCCTTTTATTTTTTTTGTAAAATTCACAAATAACCTAGTTTTGAAAACAAGAAAAATATTCCTTTCAAACCATTTTGTAAAAAATAAAACATGGATAAAAATTAATTTAAAAAATAATATAAGAATAATAAAAACATTCTATAAATAATTTTCAGAAAATAATAATTTGTATATGTTATAAAAATACAGTTTTAAGGGAATCTTTATAGAAGATTATTTTAAAAAAAGTCTCATAGCTTGAGTCCAAATCATCACATACATTCTTTATCTTCCTAAATAATAAAAAAATGTTAATTTATTATTTTTAATCATATTTTAAAAATAATCAATACTTTTATATCACTTATTACAATTTTATATACAATTAATTAATTAATTAAGTTCACTTCATATATTTTGATGATATTCAGTTCATAAGTCCAAAATGAATTCGGTAAGTTTACTATGGTCAAAGAGGTTATTATTAAATAATCCCCAGAATAATATTAATGAAATAATTATATTTTTTATACACCAATTATAATTTTAAATCCATCCATTAAATATGGTTATGAAAAATGAACTACGTTACAATTTTGGAGATGGTAGGCCGTACACACACATGAGTAATGTTTCCATTTTTCAATGATCATTATGGAATGATGGTAAGTACTATTTTATATTTAAAAAATAATAATCATATAATATATATCAAATTAATTTTTTAAATATATTTATCTATATCATCAATGTGTTTTCATGATGAAAAATGAATCACATCACTTCTTAGAGGTGGTAGTCCACACACATGCATGAACGTCGTTATAATTTTTTATGTATGGAAAGGTAAGGAAGTAAATGATATATTATCTTTTCATAATGTTAAATATTTCATTAATATCATATATAAACTTTAATTTTATCATTATAATATGTTTTTAGAGACAATTATGGAAAATGAATTACATTTGTTCATGAGGTGGTAGTCCACTATAGACACGAACGATGAATTCCTTTCCCATTTGACGGAAGATGGGATATATATAAGTCATTAATATAACATAATAACATCTCAATATATAGAGGATATTTTATTAATTATTTTATCATGGTATAATATGTTTTTAGGGATATGAAAGAAGAAAAAAATCTAAAACATGTAGATAAAAATTATACATCTTATTTGAAAAACCTCCTTTACTTAATACCTTATGACCTCTATGATTGGTGTTATGTATAAAAAATATCAATAGAATGAGAGGATGGATTCTAGGAAATTATCTTCATAGTTATTAGCTGAAAAAATAGGTTTTGAACTGTTAAGAATTGAGAACAATATATTATTTTTTATAAGAGAGGGGAGGAAAACTTTGGGTATTTATCAAAATACTAAATTAATATAAATTAGTTATCAACTAAAAATGGATCTAAAGTGATTTATTTTGAATATATGATTAGTATGGGTCAAAATACCTCCGTCTAATAAATATTTGAGAAGTTTTGACTATATTTATACCATTATATTTTTGTGTTAACCCCTATTCAATGCCTTTAACTCTTACCATGATGACATGAATTTTTACTCTTTGAGAGTAAATATAGTTACCATAAAATGAAAAAAACCTATAAATGGAAAATGGTTTATATTTTTAACCTTATCCTATTACATGGATAAATTTAAGATTTTAATAATTTAAAATTATTAAAAAATATATAATTTATTATAAAATATCTATATTTTCAATTTTTTGAAATATTAATTACATTGAATTTAATAATATCAAGTTAACATATAAAATTAGAAAAAAAATTTATTATATTTGTAACATGTCATGGTCATCTGTAAAATTAGTGTAGTATATCAATTATCTCAAATTATATTTATTTTAATAATTTTAATATAATTTAGTTTATTTTTTCATTAATTAAATAATTACATCATTTGTGTTGTGCAAGAATTTAAGTTATTATTTATTCACTAATAATTAAAAATAAATTTCTCTGATGAAGATAAATCTATTAGCTTTAAAAATACTATTTGTAGTCTAATATACCTGATGAAGCTAACATTATCACATATTTTT
Source organism: Viscum album (assembly GCA_963277665.1). NCBI lineage: Eukaryota > Viridiplantae > Streptophyta > Magnoliopsida > Santalales > Viscaceae > Viscum > Viscum album. The sequence goes on along the minus strand of OY728135.1, from coordinate 644,654,711 downwards.
TACTAAAATTAAATGTTTATAAACCCACCATAGTGTTATTTTTTTGGAAATGGTCACTTTTTTAGGTTTTAGTGGAATTTTGAGATTAATTGAAAAAATGTCTTAATTTTGGATTTTAAATATTTTATTTTTATTCTGTATTTAGGCTATAAATTTTCCTCCACTGATTGAAATTGAAAAATTCCCTTTTAGGAATCTTGAAATCTTGGGATTCATTTTAATCTTCTTTTACCAAATCTCAATCAATAATTTAGAGGCCAAAAACTAGATCACAATATGGGCCTAAAAAACTATGCATAGATTTGGACTCTTTTAATGAAAAGCTTATTTATTATAGTGGGATGAACTAATAAATCTCAAATTCGACAAGGATATAGAATATAAGAGGAGTAAAAACTAAATTAACAATGGAAATGCCATATTATACCTCCTTAAAAGTCATAATGGCATGGGAAGTTAGAGCATTTTAATAGGAAGAGTCACCTGGACAGAATTAATTTCTTAGAGTAAAAAATACATAACTCACACCGATGTACAATCAAGCACTAATTTTGTGCGTTCATCAGGAATACAATGGGTAAAACCATTCTGTAAGAATACATATCCAAATCATTCATTTTAATGGGTCACCCATGCACATTACTTTAGAGATAAAATTTTGAGTGAAAAGTATTCACACTTTTTCACTATAAATAAGTGTCTCATCTCCCTTTAAAAAGGATATCCATTTTAGGGGGATATGGTGGAGTTTTGTTTCTATAAATTTTATTTATAATTTTAATATATGTTAGTTTATTATTCTTTTACAAAAATCCATTATTCCATTTCTTTTATTTTATGTGTTCTCTCACCATTTTATCTTCTCAACTCCACTAAAAATGGAGAACTAATCATGGAATTTGTTTGAGGGAGGGAATGGTGTTTTAGTTGAGTTTATTTTGTTCTTTAGTCACCATATTTTTATTTAATTCTGAGAGTTTTGGTGATTGTTAAAATGATTATGGTGGGTGGTCTCCCTGTTTTCTATATCATCTGAATTCTTCTTCTCATTTATCATTTTCCTTCCCTTCACTATTTGTGTCATGCATATGATAGAGCATGGAATAAGTAGTGAGGGTAAGAAAAGAGGTCCCCTAGCTGAATTTAGGAATATAATTGCACTGTATGCATAGGAATCAGTATGGGGGTGATGACGATTCAAACAATAAGGCGATGTGTGACAGGTCTTGATCATCTCAATGAGTTAAATATTGAGAACCATTTTGAATAATGTCTTCAATCACCATGACCTCATAAGAACATTTTCATTCATTATTTATTCTAAAAACATAATTTTTTGAATTATATTTATATATATAATATTTATATTCCATTAATCTTTTCAAATCCCCATTTATATTAGTTAATTTAGTTTTATATTAGTTAGATTTAAAATAGTGATAATAGAAAAATTTTGTGTGTGTAAGCAGACTCCTTGGGATTGACCCTAGGTTTTTCGACTATGGTACAATCTTAGGTAAACAATAATTTAATTTAATAGGGGTTCACGATAAACTAACACCACAAATTTGATGTTTTTTCCGGGGATAGAAATCATCCACACAAATTTTTTCATAAAAAGAAAAATAACAAACCAAATAATTCAAAAATTAAAAAAAGTTTTTCATTGTATATCAATGTTTCTTTAGGTCATGGATTACATTAGTGTTTTTTCATATGCATGGACAAGTACTTAATTGTAATTCCCCGACCCTAGTTACCTAGAGTCGGTGTATTATTTCATAACATTATCATGATCACAAGAGATCAAGTCGTGAAAGACCGATTAGTTTAGTAGCCTTGTATGTACTAGATATGTACATAATTTTTACATTACATCATGAAATAAAAATGAAAAAAACAACAACATTGTGTCCCCATTAAACACACTCATATCCCTTAGCCTATCACTATAGGTCAAACATAATATACTTCTTCACATATTGAGAAAAAGAAAACATAAGAAAGGGGTGATATCAGATGCTCAATAAGGATAACAATATAGTGGAAAGTATCATAAATAAGCATAAACATTTAAGGCAATGTATAAGACTAAAACACAAGCCTTTTAAACATAAACTTTCTATAAAATTCCAAGAGAACCACAAGTGGTTAAAGAAGGGTTAAACTAGAGAACCACAAGTGGTTCATTAATGAGATATATATAATTATATAAGTCCTTTGGACAAACCTTATATTTTTAGGAATATTATATCATTTAATAATATAGAATTTGTTGTTTAAAAAACACATTTATGTCAATTTTGACACTGTTTAGTATTTGGTTTTTTTAAAAGTCACAAAAACTTGATTACTTCGAAGAACATACATTAAATCAACCCTAACATGTCATATTACCCTACACAATTAGTTTAATTATTCAAAAGTCTCAATTTTCATTTATGTTGATATTTATAATATCAATTATTTAAATATTCCATTAATAAGGTAATTACAACATCATCATTGTGTCATAAATAAATTTAATTATTTATTGTATAAAAATTATAAATAAAATATCATGATGTAGGAAATCTTTCTTATCTTTATAATTAATATTTTTAGTCAAATATTCCTTATGAATAACCCTATATTAAAAATGGTTTAGTTATTAAACATTGAATTTTACACTTTTAACTCTTCTTTAAATAAAATAATAATAAATATAATATTCTAATACAAGTGGATCAAATAGGATCATAATTTATTCCTAAGGTTTATTTTTGTCGAAAAACACTTATCCAATAGAATTAGTAGATGTGTTAGGGTAATTATAATATCATTTTTACATTTAATTACCTTATTTACTTTTAACCGTGGTAAATAAAATTCAAATGTTACTATTCACCAAAAATTATTTTATTCCTATTGAATCACATTTTACTTACTGATGTCAACTTTGTCTATCAGATTTCTGAAATTCAATTCATAGAAGTGGTAAAATTACGTTTTATGCAAATTTGCAAATGTGCCTAGAAGGTGGGTAAAAGACGTTAAAAAGTTCAATAAAATTTTATACATCTAATCTTATTTTAAAATGACTCCAATGAATTACATTGATCTAATATAGGTATTATATATCTATTTTTACTTAAAAATAAATTTAAATAAAAATAATAATTATTTAAATAAAAATTGGTTTTAAACAATAACATTGTGTTTTTCACTATTCATCAAAAATTGATTGTTTTTAGAAAGATACCAAAAATTCACCAAAATATAAATTTGATATTTCAAATTTAAAAATGATGTCTATTTTACCAAATTCAAGACATGTAATTTTCATTAAATAATTTAAAATTAATTCCTGTTGTGAAAACCAGAAAGTGGGTTTTTTAAAAGTAAAAACTATCAAAAGATTAACTTGTATTTATATCCAATGTAAATGTGAAATTACTTCAAATGAAGAAAATTATATAAAATGATAAAAATATAATATATATATACTCTAAAACCAATTAAAAGGATAATCTAATAATATAAATAAATTGGTTAAAAAGGCAGTTTTAAATTAAAACGTAGTATTGTTCACTATTAATTAAAAAATGAAACTTCTCATAAAATTACCAAACCTTCACCCTAATATAATATTGGTATTATTAATTAAAAAATTAAATTAATTTCAAAAAATTTAATTTATAATAGTGTGTAAAATTAATTTTATTATTTTTCACAAAAGGACATAAGAAGTAGTTCTTTTATCAAAATATTACTTATATTTTAATGAAACTTATAAATTTCCTTATAAATTTGTTTTATTTATTTGATAGAATTATAAATGAAATTTAAATTTTTTTTACTTTTTTATTGGTATATTTAATTGTTATGTTATATATATATCATTTTAATAATTAATGTGTTGTTTCGCAGAAACACAATCTTTCATATAATATAATCCAAATCAGTGCTGCTTGTAGTATAAGATATTGAATTACTTTAATGATTCAACTTACTATGAAATATTTGGGTGTTTTATTCTTCCCTCATTCAAATAATTTCGTTCTCGAAATCTAAACTTGGAAACAAAAACTCTGGGTTTGACATTTCAAAACATCTTTGTTGAAATCCCACATTAGAAAAAGAGTCAATAAAATTATCACTTTAAAAGAATGAAAGAGAAATACAAAGTTCACATGAGATAACCAATACTATGGTTCCATGTTGGAGAACATGGATATGGAAGAGAAAAAAAACATCAAGTTCTGATGGAGAGTGATAGAAAACATGATCAGGAGAAAGTTAACTATCGAAAAACCTTAAACTTGTGATGGGTTAAACGGTCTTTGATTCCCCAGTAAGATGAGTAAATGGACAATGTTTTTTTTAAGTTACTTTTAATAATGTTTTGGAATTTATTTATGAGATTAAAAAGAACATAAAGAGATATAATTACTTTTTAAGTAGAGCTTTATACTTTAATAAATTTCTATCACAAACTCATCTTTTCTCCAAACGATGAGTATTAAAGATGACTTGGTCAAACCGAAAGCACTATAATCAACTTATAGAGAATCACATAATCCAAAACAGATGATCTATACATTTACCTTGTCTTTATACATCAACCAAAACCAAAATTGTTAGTACAAGATTAGATGATCCCCAAACAAGATAATCCTTTATAGAAATAAATACTACTCTTAATCACCAAAATTAAACTAATAATACTGAAAGTTCAACAAAGGCCATTTTAAAAAAACCGTTGTCTATAAAATTCTTCAAAATAATCCAAACTAAGTTTTAAACTCAAAATTTATAAGGATTTGATCACATAGTCTTCCACAATAAATCTAAACATTTATCTCCAAATAACATTGACTACTCTAAAAGTCGCATAATTAAAAGTAATTAACCTAATCACATATTATCTATGATAGGTTAATCATTTCCATAAATAACCCAAATCACTATAAGTCCACAATAAAAATCCACCATTACTCCTCAAATGAAATCCCATAGTATTCCATTTTCCTTAGGTATATAATGTTCCCAAAAGAGTGAATGTCTTCCAAAATAACATTTATCACTTAATCACCAAACTATTTTCCAATAAAAAGGATAAATCATAAGTCCCAAAAATCAACATATTCATAATCCAAAAAATAATTTAACTAAAAGGAATTAGTCAGACTTACCAGGGACTACACGTAGTCCACATGTAGGGGAGAAATCCCAGTCACACTTTGGTTGTGGGTTTGATTCCAGTAGCTTTGTTCGACATGAAGGGTTGTCACATAGTCTATGTGTTTTTCTTTTTCAAAAACTATATAACTTTATAACCTTCCAAAAAATGAGATAAATTTCTCAAAAATAACCATAACATATTTTAACCTCAAATGTTATCTCATACCTTGAATTTTCTTCCCGAAAAGTAATAACCTATAATTGACTCAAATTCAAGGATCATATAAACTCAAATGGTTCTTTATATCTTTATACACAAAATAAAAGATAATTCTTCCTCAAATAGAATTTTCACATAACAAACTTCAGGGTTACACATACAAGAGAATAGTCTTACAAAGTAATCCCATCAACAAAGAGCATTAATAATTTTAAACATTTCACCATCCATTTATTTCAACATAGGGTTTTCCTTCATATAGAGGTTATCCTATAGAATAGGACACTGAATCGGGTATTGTTAAGGTCCCTTATAATTACAAAAAAATGACTGTAAATGGATTCTTAGGATCATTTTTATTTTCTTCCATAGTACTCTTCATTTTTCCTCGACAATTCTTTACTTTATGTCATTCTTTCCCACACATAAATAATTTATTTATTCCACTAAGACACTTTCCTGGGTGTCTCCTTCCATATTTCCTGTATGATGGAAAATGAGCTTTCTTTTCTCTATGGTCACCACTTCTAGAGCTATTATCATTATCCTCCTTTCTCTTCTTTGTTGAGTTCGAGAGTTGGTTAATGTATATGTTGTTGATCATATTTTTGGAAAATTGATTCGAAATGAACACAATATATTTTACACCTATCAACTTTTCATTTCTTTTCTCATTTCCACCATCATTACCACCTTGTCCATCTTGTTCAATGTTACTATGACTTCTTGGGATCCATCCATTAGTTAAAACAAAAATGCAGAGTGTGAGTAACAGTAGTCATAAAATCATTTAGAGAATATCATGACACCTTATTTTGAATCTAAAACACCTTAAGATTAACCATGGTTATTTATTCTCCTTCAAATTGGTTTGTAAAGAAAACATGAATTATCCTAAGCACATCCCTCAGGAGTGTCAATACCTAGAGTGTATCAAGGACCGTTTTCATGTAGCCGGATACCCTCGGTCAATCCAGAAACTCCTTGTTATATTTTCACTCCTAGGTACATCTATTCCAAATCCACCTCTATCTATTTTTATCTAGATAGGGATGTATTTGCTTGGGAAACCCACATAATATTCACACAACCAATTTTTTGGATGTTCTTCTATACTAATACTAAAAGAATATCTTAGGTTAATTTTCTATAATCAGAGTTTATCTAATTCTCGTTTCAATGTTTGTATGAAACTTCTTATGATAAACACTATAATTCCCCAAACCTTGTTACCCAGAGTTGGTGTATTATTACATAAAATTGGCATAATTACAAGTGATCAAGTATCAAAAGACCGGTTAGTTTAGTAGCCTTGGATGTACTATATACGTATATAAGTTTTACATTACATCATGAAATAAAAATGAAAAAAAAAACATTGTGTCCCCTTTGAACACACTCATATCCCTTAGCCTATCCCTGCAGGTCAAACATAATATACTTCATCACATTCTGGGAAAAAGAAAAAAATAATAAAGGGGTGAGATCAGATGCTCAATAAGGATAACAATATAGTGGAAACTATCATAAATAAGCCTAAACATTTAAGTAAATGTATAAGACTAAAACACAAGCCTTTTAAACATAATGTTTAGAATAATATTGCAACGATAAATCAAATGATGACATTTACTTGTCCACATGGATATTATACTAGTCGAATAATCACATGTTATATCAATAGCTAATTTCATAATGATGGAATGTATAATGCTGGACATCATAACCACATAGTCAAGGCTTCGTGCTAAGAATAAAAATATAAATTTTGTCAAGGCCCTCTATTAAGACACTAGTTTGTCTTAAGAGACCTATCGATAAATCGAGGAGCTATAGAAGGGTCCACCCATCACTTACTATATCCAATTCATTCTTAATATGAAAAGGGTGAAATATAATCTAAACATTTGTATTAAAACTAGCATACAAAATGTCAATACTTTAACCACAAACCATGAATTGTATAAAAATAGCACATCCACAGTAAAAAATAACTCATTCAATACAATATGGAAGATTTTATTATAATCAATTAACCTCAATCAATAATAATATACAAAGAACGAGATTGACATAGATAAAAATAACCAATAAAATTATTTGATAGAAATATTCACTTTTTGTTGAAAGCATTTAAAAGTCACAATATTTATCAAGTAATTCATTTAAAAGATATTTTTGAATCAAAGTGTCCCATACCACTTTGAAACTTTTGAAATGAATTTTAATTTCAAAACATTCATATCCATATAAATAATTACATAAAACCATTTTTAAACACGAAAATTAATGATAAAGATTTAGAAGAATAAATCATTAAAAAATTTAAAATGATATTTTAGTTAAAGAGTTCCTAAAGAAATGAGAGACGCTTGAATACAAATAATTGAGGTATAACATTAATCAAAACATTGAAATATCATGAGAATAAAGGAATTCCTGATATACTATGTCAAAGGATTATATATACACTATATAAAAGTGAATTGGCGCATAACAAAAAAGAAGTCTCAATGTAATGTAAATTGAGATGAAATCCATTATAAAGACCACATACTTAGATTAAGGATAAATAAATGACATTATTATGTTTGAAAAATATAAATACACTAAATATGACAGTATATTCAGTGTAAATCAATCAGAGTAAATTCACACATATTCTTGGAAAAACAAAACCAATGACTTGGATGTTTAACTCAATGAATGGAAATTGAGTTAAGATTACACTTATCAAGTTCATATCAATGACTTGATAATTTTTCAATGGAGTTATTATGTATATAAAAAGAATATACACACAAAGGGGAGTGTAAATTACTACATAAACAAATAAATTGTGATTTCACACATAATATTGGAGTAAAATAATCAATGAATTGTGTGTAAAACCTAATGAGTGGAAATTGAAATTAGAAATTACCTTCCTGATCTGGTAACTTATGAAGCATACACCACATGAAGGAAGAAAAAAATCTAAAACATGTAGATAAAAATTATACATCTTCTTTGAAAAACCTTTTTTACTTAATACCTTATGACCTCTATGATTGGTATTATGTATAAAAAAATATCTATAGAATGAGGGGATGGATTCTCGGAAATTATTTTCATATGTATTAGCTGAAAAATAGGTTTTAAACTATTAATAACTAAGAAGAATATATTATTTTTTTTAAGAGAGGGTAGGAGAACTTTGGGTACTTATCAAGATACTAAATTAATATAAATTAGTTATCAATTAAAAATGGCTCTAAAGTTATTTATTTTTAATATATGATTAATATGGGTCAAAATACCACCATCCAATAAAAATTTGAGAAGTTTTGACTATATTTCTACCATTATATTTTAGTGATAACCCCTATTCAAACCATTTAGCTCTTACCATGACGTCATGGATTTATACTCTTTGAGAGTAAATATAGTTACTATAAAATGAAAAAAAACCCATAAATAGAAAATGGTTTATATTTTTAACCTTATCCTAATACATGGATGAATTTAAGATTTTAATAATTTTATATTATTTAATAATATATTATTTATTATAAAATATCCATATTTTCAATTTTTTGAAATATTAATTACATTGAATTTAATAATATCAACTTAATATATAAAATTAGAAAAAAATTATTATATTTGTAACATGTCATGGTCATCTGTAAAATCAGTGTATTATATTAATTATCTCAAATTATATTTATTTTAATTCTTTTAATATAATTTAGTTTATTTTTTCATTAATTGAATAATTACTTCATTAGTGTTGTGCAAGAATTTAAGTTATTATTTATTCACTAATAATTAAAAATAAATTACCTTGAGGAAGATAAATCTATTAGCATTAAAAATACTATTTATAGTCTAATATAACTGATAAATCCAACATTCTCACATATTTTTTACTATAATTAAATGTTTATAAACCCACCATAGTGTTATTTTACTGAAAATGGTCACATTTTTCTGTTTTTGTGGAATTTTGAGCTTAATTGAATTTTTTTTCTAATTTTGGATTTTAAATATTTTTTTTATTCTGTATTTAGGCTATAATGTTTTCTCCACTGATTGAAATTGAAAAATTACTTTTTTAGGCATCTTGAAATCTTGGGATTAATTTTATTCTTCTTTACCCAAAGATCAATTAATAATTTATAGTCCCAAAACTAGATCACAATATGGGCCTAAAAAACTATGCATAGATTTAGACTCTTATAAAGAAAAGATAATTTATTATAGTGGGGTGAACTAATAAATCTCAAATTCAACAAGGATATAGAAGAGAAGAGGAGTAAAAAATAAATTAACAATGGACATGCCATATTATAGCTTCTTCAAAGTCATAATGGCATGGGAAGTTAGAGAATTGTAATTAGAAGAGTCACCTGGACAAAATTAATTTTGTAGAGTAAAAAATCCATAACTCATTCCGGTGGTCAATAAAGCCCAAATTTTGTGGGTTTATAAGGAATACAATGGGTAAAAGCATTATATAATAATATATATCCAAATCATTCATTTTAATGGGTCACCCATTCACATTATTTTATAGATAAATTTTGAGTGAAAAGTATTCACACTTTTTCACTATAAATAAGTGTCTCATCTCCCTTTACAAAGGATATCCATTTTAGGGGGATAAGGTGGTGTTTTGATTCTATAAATATTATATATATTTTTAATATATTTTAGTTTAGTATTCTTTTTCAAATATCCATTATTCCATTTCTTTTATTTTATGTGTTCTCCCACCATTTTCTCTTCTCAACTCCACTTAAAAGGGAGAACTAACCTGGGGAATTTTTTTGATGGAGGGAATGGTGTTTTAATTGAGTTTATTTTGTTCTTTAGTCAATAAATTTTTATTTAATTATAAGAGTTTTAGTGATTGTTAAAATGATTATGGTGGGTGGTCTCCCTATTTTCTATATAATCATAATTTTTCTTCTCGTTTATCATTTTCCTTCCTTTCACTATTTGTGTCATGCATATGATAGAGAATGGAATAAGTAGTGAGGGTCAGAAAATTGGTCCCCTAGCAGAATTTAGGAATATAATTGCACTTTATGAATATGTATCAGTATGGGGGTGATAACAATTCAAACAATAAGGTGATGTGTGACAGGTCTTGATCATCTCATTGAGTTGAATATTGAGAACCATTTTGAATAATTTATTCAATCACCATGACCTCATAAGAACATTTTCATTCATTATTTATTCCAAAAACATTATTTTTTGAATTATGTTTATATATATAATATTTATACTCCATTAATCTTTTCAAATCCCCATTTATATTAGTTAATTCAGTTTTATATTAGTTAGATTTATAATAGTGATAATAGATTTTTGTGTGTAAGCAGACTCCTTGGGATTTACCCTAGGGTTTTCCACTATGTTACAATCTTAGGTAAATAATAATTTAATTGAATAAGGGTTCACGATAAACTACCACCATAAATTTGATGTTTTTTCTAGGGATTAGAATCACCCACACACAATTTTTCATAAAAAACAAAATAAAAACCAAATATTTCAGAAATTATAAAAAGTGTTTCATTGTATATCATTTTCTGTTTAGGTCATGGATTACATTAATTTTTTTTCATATGCATAGAAAAGTACTTATTGTGATTCTCCAACCCTAGTTACCCAGAGTCCGTGTATTATTACATAACATTATCATGATCAAAAGAGATCAAGACTCAAAGGACTGATTTGTTTAGTAGCCTTGTAAGTACTAGATATGTACACAAGTTTTACATTACACCATGAAATAAAAATGAAAAACAACAACAAAATTGTGTCCCCTTTGAACACACTCATATCCCTTAGCCTATCACTGCAGGTCAAACATAATATAATTCTTCACATCCTGGGGAAAAGAAAACCTAAGAAAGGGGTGAGCTCAAATGCTCAGAAAGGATAACAATATAGCAGAAAGTATCATAAATAAGCATAAACATTTAAGGCAATGTATAATACTAAAACACAAGCCTTTTAAACACAAACTTTCAATAAAATTCCAAGAGAACCACAAGTGGTTAAAAAAGAATTAAACTAAAGAACCACAAGTGGTTCATTAATGACGTATATATAATTATATAAGTCCTTTGGCCAAACCTTATATTTTTAGGAATATTATATCACTTAATAATATATTATTTGTTTTAAAAACTCATTTATGTCAATTTTGACACTATTTAGTATTTGGTTTTTTTAAAAGTAAAAAAAACTTGATTACTTTGAAGAACATACATTAAATCAACCCTAACATGTCAATTTACCCTATACAATTAGTGTAATGCATCAAAAGTCTCAATTTACCTTTATGTTGATATTTATAATATCAATTATTTAAATATTCCATCTATAAGGTAATTACAACATCATCATTGTGTCATCAATAAATTTTATTATTTATTTTCTAGTAATTATAAAAAAAATATCATGATGTAGGAAATATTTTTTACCTTTCTAATTAATAATTTTAGTCAAATTGTCCTTATGCATAACCCTATATTAAAAATGGTTTAGTTATTAAACATTGAATTTTACACTTTTAACTCTTCTTTTAATAAATAATTATAAATGCCCTAATCTAATCCAAGTGGATCAAATAGGATCATAATTTATCCCTAAGGTTGATTTTGATCTAAAAACACTTATCCAATAGAATTAGTAGATGTGTTAGGGTAATTATAATATCATTTTTACATTTAATTACCCTATTTACTTTTAACCGTGGTAAATAAAATTCAAAAGTTACTATTAACCAAAATTATTTTCATCCTATTGAATAAAATTTTACTTACTAATGTAAATTGTGTCTCTTAGATTTTTGAAATTCAATTCACAGAAGCGGTAAAATTACGTTTTATGCAAATTTGTAAATGTGCCTAGAAGGTGGGTAAAATACGTTAAAAAGTTCAACAACATTTTATACATCTAATCTTATTTTAAAATGACTCCAATAAATTAAATTGAACTAATATAGGTATTATGTATCTATTTTTACTTTAAAATGAATTTAAATAAAAATAATAATTATTTAAATAAAAATTGGTTTTAAACAATAACGTAGTGTTTTTCACTATTCATAAAAAATTGAAAGTTTTTAGAAAGATACCAAATATTCACCAGAAGCTAATATTGATATTTTAAATTTTAAAATCATGTCTATTTTACAAAATTCAAGACATTTAATTTTCATTAATTAATTTAAAATTAATTACCATTGTGAAAACCAGAAAGTGGGTTTTTTAGAAGTAAAAACTATCAAAATATTGACATGTGTTCATATCCAATTTAAATATGAAATTAATTTAAATGAATAAAATTATATAAATTGATAAAAATTTAATCTATATATACTGTAAAACCAATTAAAAGGATAATATAACAATATAAATAAATTGGTTGAAAAGGAAGCTTTGAATTAAAATGTAGTATTGTTCACAATTAATTAAAAAATGAAACTTCTCATAAAATTACCAAACATTTACCCTAATATAATATTGGTATTATGAATTAAAAAATTAAATTAATTTCACCAAATTTAATTTATAAGAGTGTGTAAAATTAATTTTATTATTTTTCACAGAAGGACATAATAAATAGTTCCTTTATCAAAATATTACTTATATTTTAAAGAAACTTATACATTTCTTTATAAATTTGGTTTATTTATTTGATAAAATTATAAATGACATTTAAAATTTATTTTTTTACTATTTTTATTACTATATTTAATTGTTATGTTATAAATATATTATTTGAATAATTAAATTATTGTTTCGATGAAACTCAATCTTCCATATAATGTATGCCAAGTCAGTGCTTCTTGTAGTGTAAGATATTGAATTAATTTAATGATATTACTTACTAGAAATATTTGGGTGTTACATTATCCTCTCCTTCAAATAATTTCATTCTTGAAATTTAAACTCAGAAACAAAAACTAAGGGTTTGACATTTCAAAACATCTTTATTGAAATCCCACATGAGAAAAAGATTTAATAAAATTATCATCTTAAAAGAATGAAAGAGAAGTAGAAAGGTCACATGAGATAACCAATAATATGGTTCCATGTTAGAAAACATGGATATGGAAGAGAAAACAAACCATCAAGTTCTGATGGAGAGCGATAGAAAACAAGACCAGGAGAAAGTTAACTATTGGAAAACCATGAACTTGTGATGGGTTAAATGGTCTTTGATTCCCTAGTAGGAAGAGTAAATGGACAATGTTTTTGTTTTAAGTTACATTTAATAATGTTTGGAATTTATTTATGAGATTGACAAGAATATAATGAGATATTCTTACTTTTTAAGTAGAGTTTCATCCTTTAATAAATTTCTATAACAAACTAATATTTTCTCCAAACGATGAGTATTCAAGATGACTTCGTCAAACATGAAGCGCTAGAATAAAATTCAAGAGAATAATATAATCCAAAAAAGATGAACTATATATTTACCTTTTCTTTAGACATCAACCAAAATCAAAATTGTTAGTACAAGATTAGATGATCCCCAAAAAGGATAATACTTTATAGAAAAAAATACTTCTCTTAATATTCAAAATTAAACTAATAATACCCAAAGTTAATCAGAGACCATTTTAAAAAAACATTCGTCCTTAAAATTTTTCAAAATAATCCAAACTAAGTTTGAAACCCAAAATTCAGAAGGATTTGATCACATAGTCTTCCACGATAAATCTTTACATTTATATACAAATAACATCGACTAATCTTAAAGTCCCATAATTAAAAATAATAAACCTAATCACATATTATCTATGATAGGTTAATCATTTCCATAAATAACCCAAATCACTATAAGTCCACAATAAAAATCCACCATTACTCCTCAAATAAAATCCTATAGTATTCTATTTTATTTAGGTATATAATTTTCCCAAAAGAGCGAAGGTATTCCAAAAAAATATTTATCAATTAATCACCAAATCATTTCCTATACAAAGTATAAATCATAAGCTCCCAAAACCAACATATTCATAATCCGAAAAATAATTTAACTAAAAGGAATTAGTCACACTCACCAGGGACTTCACATAGTCCATAGGTATGGGATAAATCCCAGTCACACTTTGGTTGTGGGTTTGATTCCAGCAGCTTTGTTCGATGTGAAGGGTTGTCACATGGTCCACGTGTTTTTATTTTTAAAAAACTATCTAATTTTATAACCTTCCAAAAAATGAGATAAATTACTCAAAAATAACCATAAAATATTTTAACCTCATATGTTATCTCATACCTTGAATTTTCTTCTTGAAAAGTAATAACCTATAATTGAATCAAATTCAAGGATCATATAAACGTAAATGGTTATTTATATCAATATCCACAAAAGAAAAGATAATTCTTCCTCAACTAGAATTTTCACATAACAAACTTTAGGGTTACACATACAAGAGAAAAGTCTTCCAAAGTAATCCCATCAATAAAGAGCATTAATAATTTTAAACATTTCACCATCAATTTTTTTCCACATAGGGTTTTTCTTGACATAGAGGTTATCCTATAGAATAGGACCCTGAATCGGGTAATGATGAGGTCCCCTACAATTATAGAAAATGAATGTAAATGGATTCTTAGGAACATTTTTATTTTCTTACATAGTACTCTTAATTTTTTATTGAAAATTCATTACTTTATGTTATTCTTTCCCACATAAAAATAATTTCTTTGTTTTATTGAGACACTTTCCTAGGTGTCTCCTTCCATATTTCCTGCATGATAGAAAATGAGATTTCTTTTCTCTATGGTCTTCACTACTAGATATCTTATCATTATCCTCCTTTCTATTCTCTGTTGAGTTCGGGAGTTGGTTAATGTATATGTTTTTGATCATATAATTGGGAAATTGATTCGGTATGAACATGATATCTTTTACACCTCTCAACTTTTCATTTCGTTTCTCATTTCAACCACCGTTACCACCTTGTCCATCCTGTTCAATGTTACTATGAATTCCTTGGAATCCATCCATTGACTAAAACCAGAAAGTAGAGTTTGAGTAACAATAGTCATAAAATCATTTAGAGAATATCATGACACCTTATTTTGAATCAAATACACCTTAAGATTAACCAGATTTATTTATTATCCTTCAAATTGGTTTTTAAAGAAAACATGAATTATCCTAAGAACATACCTCAGGACTGTCAATACCTAGAGTGTATCAAGGCCCGTTTTCATGTACCAGGATACCCCAGGTCAATCTAGAAACTCCTTGTAATATTTTTCACTCCTAGGTACATCTATTACAGAGCCGCCTATATCTGGTTTTATCTAGATAAGGATGTATTTGCTTGGGAAACATATATAATATTTACACTACCAATTTTTTTGGATTTTCTTCTATGCTAATCCTAAAAGTATATCTTAGGGTAATTTTCTCTAATCATAGTTGATCTAAATATAGTTTCCATGGTTTGTATAAAACTTCTTATGATACCAACTTTAACGCCCCAACCCTTGTTACCCAGAGATGGTGTATTATTACATAACATTGGAATGATTACAAGTGATAAAGTCTCAAAAGAATGATTATTTTAGTAGCCTTGGATGTAATATATGCGTACATAAGTTTTACAATACATCATGAAATATAAATGAAAAAAAACAAAAAAAAATTCCCCTTTGAACACACTCATATCCCTTAGCCTATCCCTCTAGGTCAAACAAAATATACTTCTTCACATTCTGGGAAAAAGAAAACAGAATAAAGGGGTGATATCAGATGCGTAGTAAGGATAGAAATATAGTGGAAACTATCATAAATAAGCCTAAACATTTAAGTCAATGTATAAGACTAAAAAACAGTCCTTTTAAACATAAAGTTCATCATAATATTGCAATGATAAATAAAATGATGCCATTTACTTGTTAACATGGACATTATACTTGTCTAATAATCACATGTTATATCAATATCTAATTTCATAATGATAGAATGCATAATGCTGGACATCATAACCACATAGTCAAGGCCTCGTGCTAAGACTGCAAATATAAATTTTGTCAAGGACCTGTGCCAAGACACTAGTTTCTCTCAAGAGACTTACCAATGAATCTAGAAGCTATAGCAGGCTCCACCCATGACTTACTAAATCCAATGCATTTCTTATATGAAAAGGGTGAAATATAATCACAACATTCATATTAAAACTAGCACATGAAATGTCAATAATTTCACCACAAACCATGAATTGTATAAAAATAGCACATCCACAGTAAAACATAACTCATTCAATACAATATGGAAGATTGTATTATAATAAATCAACCTCAATAAATAATAAAATACAAAGAAGGATATTTACATATACATAAATAACCAGTAAAAGTATTTGAGAGAAATATTTGCTTTTTCTTGAAAGCATTTAAAAGTCACAATATTTATCAAAGAATTAGTTTAAAAGATATTTTTGAATCAAAGTGTCCCATACCACTTTGAAACTTTTGAAAGGAATTTTAATTTCAAAACATTCATATCCATATAAATAAGTCTATAAAACAATTTTTAACCATGTAAATTAATGATAAATATTTAGAAGACTAAATCTTTTAAAATTTTAAAATGATATTTTAGTTAAAGTGTTCCTAAAGAAATGAGAGATGCTTGAATACATATAATTGAGGAATAAAATTAATCAAAAATTTAAAAAATCATGAGAATAAATGGATTCATGATATACTATGTCAAAAGATAGTATATACACTATATAAAAGTGAACTGGCACATAACAAAAAAGAAGTCTCAATGGAATGTAAATTGAGATGAAATCCCTTATGAAGTCCATATCCTTAGATTAAGGATAAATCAATGACATAATTATGTGTGAAAAATATAAATACACTAAATATGACTGTATATTTAGTTTAAACCAATCAGAGTAAATTCAAACATATTCTTGGAAAAATAAAACCAATGACTTGGATGTTTAACTCAATGAATTGAAATTGAGTTAAGATTACACTTATCAAGTTCATATCAATGAGTTGATAATTTATCAATGGAGTTATTATGTGTATAAAAAGTATATACACACAAAGGGGAGTGTAAATTACTACACAAATAAATAAATTGTGATTTCACACATAATCTTGGAGTAAAATAATCAATGAATTGTGTGTAAAACCCAATGAGTGGAAATTGAAATTAGAAATTCCCTTCTTGATCTGATAACTTACGAAGAATACACCCCATGAAAGAAGGATAATAAAATAAATATGTAAATACCAATAAATTAATTTATATTATACAAATAATACAATCATGGGTGGTACATAAACCAAAAAAATGGAAATAGTGGCAAATATAGCATGAATCTCACGGGAATAAAAAGTGAGATAAAACCCCTTAAATTATACTTTTCATTAGTCAAGGATACATTAAGCTCCTATATAATAGTCAAATAATTTTTATTAAATTATAAAAGAACCACATACCTAAATATGACATCATATATGATCTTCTAATATTTCTTTGTTAATAATATTTCAGTAGTATCATTGTTTTGGGTGTTAACTGATTCATTTTCCTTTATATGATTTGTGACATAAGTCATGTTTTTTGTGGATAGGATGTATTTTATTCATATCCAGAATGATATTAAGTTCCTTAAGAATATTTTTAATTATATAATGAAAATTATTTTTGAATGGTTGTGATGGGGAATGAATCTCATCACGTTCATGGAGACAGTAATCCATACATACGCACAAACAACAATATCATTCTATTGATGGTTAAATTGTATGTAAATGAATTTTATATAATATATAAAGAATAATTAACATGTTATATTTATTATTTAAATCAATTATACTCATTATTATACCCATACAAATAATGAAGTGTTAAATAACAAACTACACCACGACGTGGAGACGGTAAGCCGTACGTACACACGTATGGTGACTTTGTAATGAATAGGATAGATAAAATAATGAATATGGTTGTACCAAATTTATAATAACATCACAGTATGTATAAGGTACTGTATTTGTTATTGTGGTATATAAATAACAAATAAAGAGGAAGTGTAAGAAGAAAAGAACTTTGAAATAGTTTATGAAATTATTACCTCTTCTTCAGGTGCTTCCTTTTGATTTGATCAAAAGGGCTCCTTAAGTTGGCTTTATGTTAAAAGTAAGGCCTCCAAGTTACATTGAGGGTAGTTCTGAGGATATTTCGGTAGGTTTTGGTGGAGAAAAATTGATTAGGAGGTGTGAAATTAAGAGAAGGGTAAGTACCCTTTTATAAGAGAGGTGAGGGTCACTTTAGGAAAAGATTGAAATAATATTTTATAATAAAATAATTTTCGATTTCTAATAGCTCAAAATGGATTTATTTAGAGGATAAGGTGGGTATGGGTCAAAATAATCTCAACCAATAGGTTTTAGAAATTTTCAAGTCAAAATAATAACCTTATCATTTAGATTTAATTCTTAGTTAAATAGTTTAACTTTTAACATGTCTTCTTGTATTTTTATATTTCATGGTTAATAAACTTAATATAAAATTCCAAGAGAACCACAAGTGGTTAATTAATGAAATATCTATAATTATATAATTTATTTGGCTAAACCTTATATTTTTAGGAATATTATATCATTTAATAATATTGTATTTGTTTTAAAAACTCATTTATGTCAATTTTGACACTATTTAGTATTTGTTTTTTTTAAAGTAAAAAAACATCCTACTTCACAAAAAATACATTAAATAAACCCTAAAATGTAATATTAACCTATAAAATTAGTGGAATGCATCAAAAGTCTCTATTTACATTTATTGTGATATTTATAATATCAATTATTTAAATATTTCATTAATAAGGTAATTACTGCATCATCATTGTGTCATAAATAAATTTAATTATTTAATGTATAAAATTCATAAATAAAATATAATGATGTAGGAAAAATATTTATATTTCTAATTAATATTTATATTCAAATTTATCTTGTGTATAACCCTATATTAAAAATGGTTTAGTGATTAAACATTGAATTTTACACTTCTAACTCTTCTTTAAATAAAATAATAATAAATGTCATAATCTAATACAAGTGGATCAAAAAGGATCATAATTTATTCATAAGGTTGATTTTGGTCTGAAAACACTTATTCAATATACTTAGGACATGTTTTAGTGTAATTATAATATCATTTTGACCTTTAATACCCCTATTTACTTTTAACCATGGAAAATAAAATTCAAAAGTTATTATTCACCAAAAAGTATTTTTATCCTATTGAACCAAATTTTACTTACTAATGTCAACCGTATCTCTCGTAGTTTTTAAATTTAATTCAGAGAAACAGTAAAATTACGTTTTATGCAAATTTGCAAATGTGCCTAGAAGTTGGGTAAAAGACGTTAAAAAATTCAATAAAATTTTATACATCTAATCTTATTATAAAATGACTCCAATTAATTAAATTGAACTAATATAGTTATTATGTATCTATTTTTACTTTAAAATAAATTTAAATAATAATAATAATTATTTAAATAAAAATTGGTTTTAAGCAATAACATAGTGTTTTTCACTATTAATAAAAAATTGAAAGTTATCAGAAAAATACCAAAAATTCACCATAAGATAATTTTGATATTTAGAAATTAAAAATGATGTCTATTTTACCAAATTCAAGACTTTTAATTTTCATTAATTAATTTAAAATTAATTTCCAATGTGAAAACCATAAAGTGGGGTTTTAAGAAGTAAAAACCATCAAAAGATTTACATGTGTTTATATACAATTTAAATGTGAAATTAATTTCAATGAACAAAATTATATAAAATGGTAAAAATATAATCTTTATATACTATAAAAACAATTAAAAGGATAATCTAACTATATATATAAATTGTGTGAAAAGGCAGTTTTGAATTAAAATGCCGTATTTTTAACTATTCATTATAAAATGAAACTTCACATAAAATTTAAAAAAATTCACCCTAATCTAATATTAGTATTATGAATTCAAAAATTTAATCAATTTCACCAAATTGAATTTATAATAGTGTCTAAAATTAATTTTATTATTGTTCACAAAAGAACATAAGAAGTAGTTCTTTTATCAAAATTGTTCTTATATTTTAAGGAAACTTAAAAATTTCCTTATAAATATGGTTTATTTATGTGATAGAATTATAAATTACATTTAAGATTTATTTGTTTCTATTCTTATTACTATATTTAATTGTTATTTTATAAATATATAATTTGAATAATTAAAGTGTTGTTTCGTAGAAACTCAATCTTTTCTCCATGGTCTCTAATACTGGAGCTCTTATCATTATCTTCCTTTCTATTCTTTGTTGAGTTTGGGAGTTGGTTAATGTATATGTTATTGATTATATTTTTGGAAAATTGATTTGACATGAACACAATATCTTTTATTCCTATCAGCATTCTATTTATTTTCTCATTTCCACCACCGTGACCACCTTATACATCATGTTCATTGTTACTATGACTTCCTTGGAATCCAGCCATTGACTAAAACAAAAAAGAAGATTGTCAGTAACAATAGTCATAAAATCTTTTAGAGAATATCATGACACCTTGTTTTGAATCTATAACACCTTAGAATTAACCATGGTTACTTATTCTCATCTTATATTAAAATACATCAAATAGGTTTTTAAAGAAATTGTGAATTATCCTAAGCATATTACCTGGGAGTGTCAACTCCAAGAGTGCAGCAAGGCCCATTGTCATGTACCAGGATACCACGGGTCAAGCCCGAAACTCTTTTTCCGAGTTTTCATACCTTGGTACATCTGTGCCGAAGCCACCTCTACCTGTTTGTATCAAGATAGGGATTTATTTTCTTGGAAAACCACAATAATTTTTACACTACCAATTTTTTTGGATGTTCTTCCATACTAATCCTAAAATTTTCTCCTAGGGTAACGTTCTCTAATCATAGTTTATCTAAATATAGTTTCCAAGGTTTGTACTAAATCTCCTCTAATAACAACTGTAACACCCGAATCCTAGTTACCTAGAGTTTGTGCATCGTTAAATAACATTGGAAGGATCACATGATATCATGTCTCAAAAGACTGATTTTTTAGTAGACTTGGAAGTACTATATACATACATAAGTTTTACATTACATCATGAAATAAAAATGAAAGAAAACAACAACATCGTGTCCCCTTTGAACACACTCATATCCATTAGAAAATCCATGTAGTTCAAACATAATACACTTCTTCACATCCTAGGAAAAAGAAAAAATAATAAATTAGTGAGCTTAGATGCTCAGTAAAGATAACAATATAGTGGAAACTATCATAAATAAGCATAAAATTTTAAGGCAATGTATAAAACTAAAACACAAGAATTTTAAACATAAAATTCAGCATAATACGGAAAAGATAAATAAAATGATACCATTTACTTATTCTCATGGATATTCTACTAGTAAAATAATCACATGTAATATCAATATCTAATTTCATAATGATGGAATACACAATGTCGGACATCATAACCACATAGTCAAGACCTTGTGCCAAGACTACAAATACAAATTTTTTAAGGCCTTGGGCCAATACACTAGTTTGTCTCATGAGACCTACCAATGTATCGAGGAGCTATACAGGGATCCACCCATCACTTACTAAGATTAATTAATTCCTCATATGAAGAGGGTGAAATATAATCTAAACATTCGTATTAAAACTAGAATACTAAATGTCAATACTTTAACCACAAACCATGAATGGTATAAAAATATCACATCCACAGTCAAATGTAACTCATTATATACAATATGGAAGATTATATTATAATAAATCATCCACAATCAAGAATAAAATAAAATTAAGGATATTTACATAGAAGAAAATAACTAGTAAAAGTATTTCAGATAAATATCCCCTTTTTCTTGAAAACATTTAAAACTCACACTATTTATAAAATAAGTTATTTGAAAGAGTTTTTTGAATCAAAGTGTCCCACACCACTTTGAAACTTTTGAAAGGAATTTTAATTTAAAAACATTCATATAAATATATATAAATCTATAAAACCATTTTTAAAACATGTACATTAATGATAAATATTTAGAAGAATAAATCTTTAAAACATTTAAAATGATATTTTAGTTGAAGAGTCATTAACTAAATGAGAGTTGATTTAATGTAAATAATTGAGGAATAAAATTAATCAAAAAATTAAAATATCATGGGAATAAAGGGATTCATGATATACTATGTCAAAGGACAATATATACACCATATAAAAGTGAATTGGTGTATAACAACAAAGAAGTCCCAATGGAATGCTAATTGAGATGAAATCCCTAATAAAGACTGTATCCTTAGATTAAGTATAAATCAATGACATAATTATGTGAGAAAAATATAAATACACTAAATATGATTGGATATTAAGTGTAAATAAATCAGAGGAAATTCACACATATTCTTGTAAAAACAAAACCAATGACTTGGATGTTTAACTCAATGAATAGAAATTGAGTTAAGATTACACATATCAAGTCCATATCAATGACTTGAGAATTTATCAAGGGAGTGATTATGTGTATCAAAAGTATATAAAGACAAAGGGGAGTGGAAATTAATACATAAATATATAAATTGTGATTTCACACATAATCTTGGAGTAAAATAATCAATGAATTGTGCGTAAAACCCAATTAGTGGAAATTGAAATTCGAAATTACCTTACCAATTCGGTAACTTACAAAAAATATACCCCATGAAATAATGATCATACAATGAAGATGTAAATACCCATAAATTAATGTATATTACACAAATAATACACTCATGGTCAGTATATACACCACACAAAAGGAAATAGTGGCAAATATAGCATGAATCTCACAGGAATAAAAAGTGAGACGGAAACCCATTACCTTGTACTATTCCATAGTCGAGGATACATTAAACTCATGTATAATATTTAAATCATTATTGTTAAATTATACAATAACAACATATCTAAATATTATATCATATATGATCTTTCAATATTTATTTGTTAATAATATTTCAGCAGTATCATTTTTTCGAGTGTTAACTGATTTGTTTTCCTTTTTATGTTTTGTTACATAAGTCATGTTTGTCATGGATAATATGTATTTGATTCATATTAATAATGATATTAAGTTCTTAAAAATTATTTTTAATCATAAAATGTAAATTTTTATAGAATGGTTACGATGATGAATGAATCTCATCGCATTCATGGAGATAGTAACCCATACGTACGCACGAACGACAATATCATTCTATTGATAGTGATATAGTATATAATTGGATGATATATCATATATAAAGAATAATTAAAACATTATATTTATTATTTATATTAATTATACTTATTATTATACCCATCCAAATAATGAAGTTTTGAATAACAAACTACACCACGATGTGGAGACGATAAGCTGTACGTACACACGTATGGTGACTTTGTAATTCATAGGATGGATAGAATAATTAATATGGTTGTAACATATTTTTAATAAAATCAAAGTTTTCATATGGTTCTATAGTTATTTTTTTGGTATGTAAATAACAAATAAATAGGAATTGTATACAGAAAAGAACTTTGAAAGTTGTGATGAAATTATTACCTCCTTTTAAGGTGCTTACTTTTGATTTGATCAAAAGGGCTCCTTAAGTTGTCTTTATAATAAAATTAAGGAATATAGGTTGAAGTGAGGGTAGTTGGAAGTATAATTGAGTAGGTTTTGGCTGATCCAAATGGATTTGGATGTGTGAAATTAATAGAAGGGGAAGTACCATTTTATACGAGAGGTGAGAGTCACTTTAGGAAAAGCTTTAAATATTATTTTAATATAATTTTTTTTTGGTTTATAATTCCCCCAAATGGATTTAGTTTGAGGATAATGTGGGGATGGGTCGTAATAATCTCAACTAAAAGGTTTTAGACAAGTTTAGGTCACCACATTAACCTTATATTTTAGATTAAATTCTTAGTTAAATAGTTTAACTTTTACCATGTCTTCTTGTATTTTTATACTACATGGTCAATAAATTTTCTATAAAATGCCAAGATAAACTCAAGTGGTTCATTAATGACATATATATATTTATGTAAGTCTTTTGGAAAAGCCTTAAATTTTTTGGAATATTATATCATTTAATAATATAGTATTTTTTAAAAACTCATTTATATCAATTTTGACACTATTTAGTATTTGGTCTTTGTAAAAGTTAACAAAACATGATTACTTAGATAAAATACATTAAATAAAACCTAACATTCCATATTAATCTATAAAATTAGTGGAATGCATCAAAAGTCTAAATTTATATTTATTTTGATATTTTTAATATCAATTATTTAAATATTTCATTAATAAGGTAATTACTGCATCATCATTCTGTCATAAATAAATTTAATTATTTAATGTCTAAAAATTATAAATAAAATATCATTATGCATTAAATATTTTTATATTTTTAATGAATATTTATAGTCAAATTTATCTCATGCATAACCTTATATGAAATATGGTTTATTTATTTAACATTGATTTTCACACATTTAACTCTTATTTAAATAAAATAAAAATAAATGTACTAATATAATACAAGTGAATAAAAGAGGATTATAATTTATTCCTAAGTTTTATTATGGTATAAAAACACTTATACAATAGAATGAGGAAATGTGTTAGGGTAATTATAATATCATTATTACCTTTAATTTCCCTATTTACTTTTAACCGTGGAAAATAAAATTCAAAAGTTACTATTCACAAAAAATTATTTTCATCCTATTGAACCACATTTTACTTAGTGATGTAAAACATGCCTCTAGAATTTATAAAATTCAATTCATAGAAGTAGTAAAATTACGTTTTATGCAAATTTGCAAATGTGCCTAGAAAGTGGGTAAAAGACATTAAAAAGTTCAATAAAAGTTTATACATCTAAAATTATTATAAAATGACTCCAATAAATTACATTGAACTAATATAGATATTATTTATTTATTTTTTCTTTAAAATAAATTTAAATAAAAATAATAATTATTTAAATAAAAATTGGTTTTAAACAATAACGCAGTGTTTTTCACTATTCATCAAAAATTGAAAGTTTTCTGAAAAATACCAAAAAATAACCATAATTTAATTTTTATATTTCTAATAAAAAAATGAAATATATTTTACCAAATTAAAGACATTTAATTTTCATTAATTAATTTAAAATTAATTCCCATTATGAAAACCAGAAAATGAGTTTTTAAGAAGTAAAAACTATCAAAATATTGACAAGTGTTTTTATGCAATTTAAAGATGAAATTACTTTAAATGAATGAAATTATATAAAATGATAAAAATATAATCTATATATACTCTAAAACCAGTTAAAAGGATAATCTAACAATATAAATAAATCGGGTGAAAAGGCAGTTTTGAATTAAAACGCAGTATTTTTAACTATTCATTAAAAAAATGGAACTTCTCATAAAATTACAAAAAATTCACCCTAATATAATATTGGTTTTATTAATTTAAAAATTAAATCAATTTCACCTAATTTAATTTATAATAGTGTCTCAAATTAATTTTATTATTGTTCACAAAAGGACATAATAAGTAGTTCCTTTATAAAAAATATTACTTACATTTTAATGAAACTTATACATTTCCTTATAAATATAGTTTATTTATGTGATAAAATTATAAATGACATTTAAAATTTATTTGATACCATTCGTATTACTATATTTAATTGTTATGTTATAAATATATCATTTGAATAATTAAAGTGTTGTTTCACAGAAACTGAATCATCCATATAATGTAAGCCAAGTCAGTGTTGCGTGAAGTATAAGATATTGAATTACTTTAATGATATAACTTTCTATGAAATATTGGGGTGTTACATTCTAACCTCCTTTAAATAAGTTTGTCCTTGAAATTTAAACCCGTAAACAAAGAGTAGGGGTTTGACATTTCAAAACACATTTGTTGAAATCCCTCGTTAGAAAAATAGTCAATAAAATTATCACTTTAAAAGAAAGAAAGGGAAGTATAAAGGTCACCTTAGATAACCCATAGTAGGGTTCCATGTTGGAAAACATGGATATGGAAGAGAAAAAAAACCATCACTTTCTGATGGAGAGTGATATAAAAAATGATCAAGAGAATGTTAATTACCATAAAACCATAAACTTGTGATGGGTTCAACGGTCTTTGATTACCAAGTAATAAGAGTAAATAGAAAACATTTTTATTTTAAGTTACTTTTAATAATTTTTTGTAATTTATTTATGCGATTGACAAAGAACAAAAGGATATATACTTAATTTTCAAGGAGAGTTTTATCCTTTAATAAATTTCTACCACAAACTCACATTTTCTCTAAATGATGAGTATTCAAGAAGACTTGGTCTCACCTGAAGTGCTAGAATAAACTTCTAGAAATCACATAATCACTAAAAGAGGAACTATATATTTACCTTATATTTAGTCATTAACCAAAATCAAAATGGATAGTACAAGATCATATGATCCCCAAAAAAGATAATACTTTATAGAAATAAATACTACTCTTAATCTCTAAAATTAAACAAACAATACCCAAAGTTCAAAAAAGTCCATTAAAAAAACAATTATCCTTAAAATTCTTCAAAATAATCCAAACTAAGTTTGAAACCCAAAATTCAGAAGGATTTGATCATATAGTCTTCAATGATAAATCTTAAAATTTGTCTCCAAATAACATTAAATAATCTTAAAGTAACATTCTAAAAAGCAATTAACCTAATCACATATTCTCTGTGATTGGTTAATCATTTACATAAATAACCCAAATCACTATAAGACCACAATAAAAATCCATCATTACTCCTCAAATTAAATCCCATAGTATTCTATTTTTCTTTGGCATATTGTGTTCCCAAAAGTGCAAACGTCTTCCAAAATAACATTTTTCGCTTGATCACCAAATAATTTTCCTATACTAAGGATAAATAATAAGTTCCGAAAATTAACATATTATTGATCCATGAAATAATTTAACTAAAAATAGTTAGTCATACTAACCAAGGACATCACGTAGTCCAGTGGTAGGTGATAAATCCTGGTCACACTTTGGTTGTGGGTTTGATTCCTGCAGCTTTGTCCGATGCAAAGGGTTGTCACATGGTCTTTATGTTGTACTTTTTAAAAAACTATATAATTTTATTAC
This sequence comes from Viscum album, assembly GCA_963277665.1. Lineage (NCBI taxonomy): Eukaryota > Viridiplantae > Streptophyta > Magnoliopsida > Santalales > Viscaceae > Viscum > Viscum album. The sequence continues at coordinate 644,627,060 of OY728135.1, read as the reverse complement.
ATTCCAAATAATTAGATAAATTCCTCAAAAATAACCATAACATATTTTAACCACAAATTTTATCTCATACCTTGTATTTTATTCCCAAAATTTAATAATCTGTAATTTACTCAAATTCAAGGATCTTATAAACTCAAATGGTTATTTATAACTATATCCACAAAAGAAAAGATAATTCTTCCTCAAATAGAATTTTCAAATAACAAACTGTAGGTTTACACATACAAGAGAAAATTCTTTCAAAGTAATCCCTTCAAAAAAGAGCATTAATACTTTTAATCATTTCACCATCCATTTACTTCTATATAGGGTTTTACTTGACTTAGAGGTTATCCTATAGAATAGTACATTGACTTGGGTAATGCCTAGGTCCCCTACGTTTATGGAAAAAGACTCTAAATAGATTCTTAGGATCATTTTTATTTTCTCCCATAGTACTCTTCATTTTTCCTCGACAATTATTTAATTTATTTCCTTCTTTCCCACACACAAATCATTCATTTATTCCATTGAGACACTTTCTTGGGTGTATCCTTCCACATTTCCTACATTATGGAAAATGATATTTCTTTTCTCTTTGGTCTCTACTGCTGGAGCTCTTATCATCCTCCACCTTTCTCTTCTTTGTTGAGTTCAGGAGTTGGTTAATGTATATGTTGTTGATCATATTTTTCGGATAATTGATTCTTCATAAAAACAATATCTTTTAAGCCTATAACATTCAATTTATTTTCTCATTTCCACCACCGTTCCCACGTTGTACATCATGTTCAATGTTACTATGACTTCCTTGGAATTCATCCATTGACTAAAACCAGAAAGCAGAGTGTGAGTAAAAACAGTCAAAAAATCATTTATAGAATATCATGACACCTTATTTTTAATCTAAAACACCTTAGGATTAACCAAGGTTATTTATTCTCATCTTATTTTAAAATCCTTCAAATTGTTTTGTAATAAAAACATGAATTATCGTATCTATATCCCCCAGGAGTGTCAATACCAAGAGTGCAGCAAGACCCATTATCATGTACCAGGATACCCCGAGTTGAGCCAGAAACTCCTTATCAGAGTTTTCACTCCTAGGAACATCTGTGCCAGAGCCACCTCTACCGATTTTTATTCAGATAGGGATGAATTTTCATGGAAAACCCACATAATATTTACACTACCAAAATTTTTGGATGTTCACCTATACTAATTCTAAAATTATGTCTTAGGGTAAAGTTCTCTAATCAAAGTTTATCAAAATATAGTTTCCAAGGTTTGTACTAAACTTCCTCTGATACCAACTATAATGCCTCAAACCTATTTACCTAGAGTTCATTAGTGTAAAAAATGTTTAACACATTGGTGTCTTTCATGTCAGTTCTATATAACCGATGTGAATAGATGAAAAATAGGTTTATCACATCAGTTATAAAATAACCGATGTGATAAACTAATGAGAATCAATTTTTTTTTTGTCGGTTATAAATTAACCAATGTAAAAAATACCAATATTTATTTATCATGTCACTTGTTTTATAACCGATGTGAAGAATCGAATCTGGGAGCTTTATCAAGTCGGTTATAAAATAACCGATGTGATAAATCAGACCTCGGCGATTTATCACGTTGGTTATTTTATAACCGATGTGATAAAACACCATTTATAACACCAGTTATAAAATAACTGATGTGATAAAGGATTTTATACATCAGTTATTAAATAAACGATTTAATAAACCTAAAAAAATAGTTTACATGTCGGTTATTAAATAACCGATGTGATAAACCTTTAAATGATTTTTCAAGTCCCGTATTCGGTCATTCTGTTTTCTTTGATCAGGTGACCTGTGACTCATCTCTCTCACATAGAAAACCTTGAAAGGATTCTTTGAAGTCATGACATCCAAAATTGTTTTTCCAACATCATTATTCATCTTTATTATCACCAGATCTATCAGGAGACTCGCAACACCCAAGTATTCCTCACACTCCTCAGTTTCAATTTTTATATTTTCTGGTAAAATAAAACCTGGAAGTGATATCATGAAAGTTTATGATTTTTGTGTGTTCTATCATGTGTGTGTGTATGTATTTGTGTGTGTGTGTGGGGGGTGGGGGGTGTCCAGGGGGTGGGATGGGGGTGTCTAGGGGGTGGTGGGCTGTCCAAGGGGGTTGGGGTGTCCAGAGGTGTCCAAGGGGGTGGTGTCCAAGGGGGTGATGAGGCTATCCAAGAGGGTTGGGGTGTCCAGGGGGTGGGTGGGTGGGGGGGGGGGGTGTCTAGGGGGTGAGGGGGAAGTCTAAGGGGGTAAGGTGTGTCCATGGGGGTGGGGGTGTCCAAGGGGGTGGGGGGGGGATGGTGTCCAGGGGGTAGTGGGGGTGTCTAAGGGGGTGGTGTACAGGTGCGTGATGGGGCTGTCCAAGGGGGTAGGGGTGGGGTGGGGGTGGGGGGGGGTGTCCAGGGGGTGAGGGGGCTATCCAAGGGGGTAGGGGTGTCTGGGGGGGGGGGGGGGTTCCATCGGTGTGAGGGGGATGCCTAGAGGGGTGGGGGGTGGGGGGGGGTGGGCTATCCAGGGGGTGGGGGGCTGCCCAAGGGTGTGGTGGTGTCTAGGGGGTGTTCAAGGGGGTGTGGGGGGGGGGGGAGGGGGTGTTGAGGGGGGTGAGGGGTATTACCAAGGGGGAAGGGGGTGTTCAAGAGGGTGGGGGGGGGGGGGTCTCGGGGGTAGGGGGTGTCCAGGTGGGGTGGGGGTGTCCAAGGGGGGTGGGGGTGGGGGGGGGGGGTGTCCATGGGGTGAGGGGGATATCCAAGGTGGTAGGGGTGTCTATGGGGGGGGGGGGGTTCCAGTGGGGTGAGGTGGCTATAGAAGGGGGTAGGGGTGTCTAGGGGGTGGGGAGGTATAGGGGGTGAGGGGGCTATCTAAGGGGGTAGGGGTGTCAAGGTGTTGGGAGGGTGGTGTCCAGGGGGTGAGGGGCTGTCCAAGGGGGTAGGGGGTGTTCGGGGGGGGGGGGGTGTCCAAAAGGGAGGGGGGCTATCTAGGGGTGTGGGCTGTCCAAGGGGGTGGTGGTGTCTAGGGGGTGTCCACGTGGGTGGGGGTGGGGGTGTCCAGTGGGGTGAGGGGGCTTTCCATGAGGGTAGGGGTGTCCAGGGGGTGGGGGGTTGTCCAGAGGGGTGGGGGGGATTTCCAAGGGGGTATGGGGTGTCCATGGGGGGTGGTGGTCTCTAGGTGTGTCTAAGGGGGTGGGGGGGGGGGTGTCCAAGTGGTTGAGGGGGCTTTCCAAGGGGGTATGGGTGTCTAGGTGGTGTACAGGGGGTGGGGGGGTTGTCCAAGGTGGTAGGGGGGTGTCCAAGGGGGAGGGGGTGATGGGGATGTCCAAGGGGGTAGGGGTGTCCATGGGGTGGGGGTTGGTGTCTAGGGGGTGAGGGGGATGCCCAAGGGTGAAGGGGGGTGTCCAGGGGGTGGGGGTGTCTAGGGGGATGGGGGGGGGGGGGTGTCCAGAGGGTTGGGGGCTGTCTAAGTGGTGGTGGTGGGGGGGGGGGGGGTCCAAGGAGATGATGGTATCCAGGAGGTGTCTAAGGGGGTGGGGGGAGAGGGGGGTGGAGTCTAGGGGGTGAGAGGGATTTCCAAGGGGCTAGGGGTGGTGTACAGGGGTGAGGGGGCTGTCCAAGGGTGTAGGGGGTGTCTAGGGGGTGGGGGTGTGGGGGGGGGGGGGGGTTAGACAAAGTAAATCTACCCTCATCAAAAAAATGTACTGACCATGTTATTTTTTAATCTTAACCTAAATATAAAGACTATCATTATGATGAGCCCCCAATTAATTCAACAGCATCCAACTCATGCCTTTTATTAGTGACCTCTTCTATAAGTATCCACTTGTTTCCAAGGACCATCATATCCCTTATATTCACTAACCTCTATGTTACATTCCCCGATATATGTACAAGGATACTCTCTCATAGAAGATCCATCATGAAAATTACCCCCTTGGACACCACCCCCACCCCCTTGGACACCCCAAGAAACCCCATCCCCTTGGACAACCCCCCACCCCCTAGACAACCCCCACCCCCTGGAAACCGCTTTGACACCCCCATACCCCTAGAAAATCCCTACCCCCTTGGTCAACACCCACCCCGCTGGACACCCCCCCACCCCCAAGACAGACCCCACCCCCTGGACACCCCCAAGACATCCCCACCCCCATGGACAACCCCCACCCTTTTGACATCCCCCACACCCCATTGCAATAGATTATATACATGTATGCCAATGGTTCTTGAACCATTGGTATAAATATTTCACAATGGTTTCCATGAAACTGTTGGAATACATTATATGTTGGAAAACATGTATACCAACTATTTCATTAAAACCGTTGGCATATATTAACTTCAGGAAGTCTATACCAATAGTTCCTATAAAACTATTTGTATATGGATATTTCAATGGTCATCGTGACAACATTGTGTGAAACCATTGGGATATTCTATACCAATGGTTTCAGAGGATATCCCAATGGTTTCAAATCATTGAGATATGTTAAATTTTCAGTAGTGAATTTATACATATATTAATATTTATACTTCATATTTCTTGTTTATGGAAGGGTGAATTTGGTATCCAATTACACCAGGATGTATTATTTGTGTACCTTAAGAAGAAAGGATCCAATATGAATTTAAAACCTTTATATCTAACTATATTTTCTTTTTAAAATCATTTTCATGCATATCTTTTTCGAAAACGCATATATTTGTTTTATATTTAAAAATTGTTTTACATTCAAATTATTATATTTTCATATAAATATAAAATTGGATTATGTTAACAAGATGTATAATTTTGATATTTTTTATAGGTAATAATGTGTCTAAGTTGGATTACAACACATCGAACGGGTAATGAATATGAGGTAGGTGTTGATCCATTTTGTAAATTTTCTAAATGAAATGTTCCAATCAGCAACATTTTTTTTGTCCATGCCTAAAATGTTTGAATTTGAAGAAGTTGAAAAGTAGAGAGATCAAAGATCATCTGATTTGTCATGGTTTTAATCCGAGTTACAACCCTTGAATTTGGCATGACTGGACAAAATGTCAGATCTATTGATGATGTCGATTTGAAAGATGGTAACTCTGATGGAATTGAAGAAATGATTCGTGATATTGCAACCGAACAAATTGAGATAGAACTGATAGTTGCATGTATATATGGTGATGAGGAAAAACCATTTTATTTTATAGTTTTGTCAATGGTGTTAAGATTGAATAACCTTAAGTGAAAACATAGATAAAGTGAATTTTTTTTACAGAGCTGTTACAATTATTGAAAGAAATTATTCCAAAAGAAAACGATCTTCCAAATTCACATTATAAGGACAAGAAAATATTATGCTTGATGGGATTGGGATACAAGAAAACACATGCCGGTCCGAATTACTGTATGATATATAAGAAGGAATATGAATTTCTGTCAGAGTGTTTTAAATGTGGGACATCACGGTATAAGTTGAAAGAAAAATCACAGGCTGATGTAGATATTACAGAGATCCCTGTCAAGGTATTTTGGTATATTACTATAATTCATTGTTTGAAACGTTTATTTTCTAATTCACATGTTGAAAAAATTTTAAGATGGAATGCTGATGAGAGGATATGTGATTAAAAAATACACTATCCAACTAATTTTCCACAATGGAAGAAAATTGATGAGTAGTATCCGACATTTGGAAATGAAATTAGAAATCTCAGACGTGGGGTTATACACAGATGGAATGAATCCATACCAAACCCTCAGTAGCACACATAGTTCATGGCCTTCTTTATTAGTAATTTATAACCTCTCTCTTAAAGTTTTAATGAAGCACAAATATGTCATGTTCAGTATAATAATCTATAGTCTAAAGCAACCCAGAAATGATATTGATGTTTTCTTATCACCATTGATTAATGATTTGAAACTTTTATGGGAGGATGGTATTAGGGTGTATGATTTTTATAAAATGGAATATTTTTAACTGCATTAAGTGATTATGTTCACTATAAATGACTTCCCCGCATATGGAAATTTGTCTAAATACAATGTTAAGGGGCATAAAGCATGTCCAATTTGAAAACAACAGACTTTATATTTTCAATTGCATTGTGGGAGGAAATCAGTATACATGGGTCATCGAAAGTTTTTTCCTATGGATCACTCATATAGAAGACTAAAAAAGGGATTCAATGGATCACAAGAATTTTATATTTCTCCAAAAACTTTATCCCTTTATGTGTATTTTGAGAGGGTGAAAAACCTTGATGTGACATTGGAAAAGACACATAAATCTGGTAATGATAGACATATTTGGATGAAAAGGTCAATATTTCTTGAGCTACCATATTGAAGATATCATTAAGTGAAATATAATGTTGATGTCATGCACATGGAGAAGAATATCTATGATAGTTTTATCGGAACATTGTTAGATATTAAAGGAAATACTAAAGATGGGTTTAATGCAAGATTAGAATTACTATCATTGGGAATATATTTGGAGTTAGCTTCCACTCATAATGGAAGATGGACATTTCTTCCCTCGACTTTTCATACATTATCCAATAGGGAGAAAATTATCTTTTGTTAGTGTCTTAATGATATCAAAGTGCATCAAGTTTATTCTTCAAATGTAAAAAATTTGTCTCTTTGAAATATTTGAAGTTGATAGGTATGAAGTATCATGATTTTCATGTCATGAGGCAACAACTTCTACCAGTTTCACTACATGAAATATTTCCCATCCGTGTTAGAAATGCTATAATAAAGTTGTGTTATTTTTTCAATTAAATTTGTAATAAGGTGATTGATGTGAATGCTTTGAAAATTTTAGAAAATGATGCAATTTATATACTTTTTCAATTATAAATGTATTTTTATTAATTTTTTTATCTAATGGTGCATTTAATGGTTCATCTGGTTTGAGAAATAAATCTTTTTGGACCTGTATATCTTCATTGGATGTATCATTTTGAAAGGTATATGAAAATATTGAAGGGGTATGTTAAGAATTCATATTGACCTGAATCCTCCATTATTGAAAAGTATATTTCCGAGGAGGTTTTGAATTTTTTATGAGTTAATTGGCTAGGAAAGAGCACATAGGTTTGCCTCCATCTCACCATGAATGAGTTAATAATAAGGGAAATTGGATTCCTGGCTTGAAAGTCAAATCATTCTCAGTTGAATAGATGAAGAATGTAGAATAATAAATCTTGAGTAACATAGCTGATTCTCAACTATATATCACATTGAATATTAATGAGTTGAAATAATGTCATCCAAAGAAGAAAGAAATGTTTATTTTGAATGAGCACAACAAAACATTTTTTCTTTGGTATCAAAAAACCTTTCTTGATAGATCAGATGTATCAGAGACATTAAGATGGTTAGTGGGTGGTCAAATTTTAAATGTGATAACATGGTCCAGGTATGACATTAATAGATATACATTTCATATGAAATCTTAGAATAATAGAAGTGCAGTTCAGAATAGTGGTGTATTGTTATTTACAGAAGAAATGAATTTTTTGAGTTCTAAAGACAAAAAACCAATTTCTGCATCAAGTGAATATTATGGAGTCATTAAAAAAATATGGGAGGTTGATTACATTAAAATTAAAGTTTTGGTTTTTAACTACAAATTGTTTGTTGGTAACAACAGTGTCAGATATGATGAATTTGGAATGATAGTTGTTAATCTGAATATATTGGAAGACACAAAAGATTCTTTTATAATGGAAATACATGAAAAAACAATTTTCTATAAAGTTGATCAATCAGATATGCAGTGGTCTGTTGTTTTATAAGGGAAAAAATAATATGTTGGTGAATATCAACTTAATGAAGATAATGATTTATGCAATATCCCTACTTCCATGGAAAGATTAGCATAAAATAATGATGAGCATGTTGAAGACATGGTTTGTGCCATAAAGAATGATCATGACAAAGGAATTTGGGAAAACAATCCATTTTTACATTCCTAATATTACATGTAACATATGTTTATTTCTTGTTTAAATTTATTATTTTCATAAAATGTTAGATATTTTATTTTTTTTCTTTATTAGAACTCGTATTGAAACAAATAAGTTGAAATTTTTGTTTATTTTAATTTTGTTTAGTTTAGTTTATCATGTTTACTATTACGTAACTTATATATCTGTTGATTTTGTTGAATGAGAATTACTTTACCATGTTTACCATGTTTACCATAATTTACCATGTTTACTATAGTTTACCATAGTTTACCATGTTTACCATAGTTTACCATTATTTACCTTTATGTAATTTATATATTTATTGTATTTGTTCAATGAAAATTACACTACCATGTTTACCATGTTTACCATCTTTAGCATTGTTTGACATGATTACCATATTTACCATGTTTACTAATACATAACTTAGTTGAGTTTTCCATTTTTTTATTACATTAGAATTGTAATATTTGAATTTTTAGATTTTTGAACTAATGTTTTCATTTTTAATATGAAGAATAATGAAATATCAATCAGTTGATCAACCACATGATTCTGGAGATGAGCATCATGATCATACCTCTAGGGAGGAACATTCAAATGCTCCTCTTAATGTTCCCCAATCTTCCTCATGTGCTCTCATAATGACAAATTGTTCAAGAGTTGGTAAAGTTGGCTGCACATGTTTACCAAAATTATCACTTGCCCATAGCTAGGACCAGAGGATACTCATTGAGTTTGATGAGAATTATATTCCTAGAGGTCCAAATGAAAAATATTTTAAGACATTTGTATCAACTCAGGTAAAAATAAATGTAAGAATTTTGTATAATGATTGGAGAAGTGTCGAAAAAGCAATAATATCTCAATTGTGGGAGATGACTTTGGTAAGATATTTTTCTACTGTTTGACTAATATTTAAATGTTTCTAGTATAATATTTTTTACCTCTTCCTTATCTGATGAAATTTGATATTCATAACACTAGAGGAGTCAGGAGGAAATGTTTATCTATGGATGCTAGGAGACAGAGGGATTTAAAATCAAGCCTCACATCTGATTACATTTTTGGTCACTAGAATCATGATAATCCATGTCATATATATCCTTTAATAGATGAATACACATGGAGAGAATTTTTTGAATGTAGAAGAAAGGATTCATTTTTTGTAAGGGAACTGTAAACATCTATAATATTTTTTTATATAAATCATCTTATTAATGTTTTGTTAATAATTTAGTATTATTAATTTATAAAAAACAAGGAAATATCATCAGGAGATCCAATCTAAAAATTTATACCCTCATAGTTTATCTTGGGGAGGGTATACATTATTGGAAGAAAAAATGATGGTGGAAAAATTACAAAAACTGAGAGCTGAGTCTTCACGATTTGGAGAGGTTGCCTTTCCATCCTCTCAATCTAGACATGAAAAATGGAAGAGAGCTCAGATGATAAAAATGGGGTAATATCTTTCAGAAGAATCGAGAATAGTAGCTGAGATGATTGTAATCTATTTATTTTACTTATTACAGTTAATTATATTCTTTATATAATTTGAATCATTACAGAGATGTTCAATTAATTAATACAAGATTCTATTGAGGAGTAGAGCTCATAGGGGGTATTTATAGCTACTAGAAGGAAAGATATTTTATCTGAAACATTGGGAAATCCCGAACACCCCGGTCATGTATGAGGATATCCGACGGGTGTATTGGTAAGAAAAGTGTTTCCACATTCTTCAACTTCTTCTATTGAGGGTGTTTATAAAAAAAAGAATCCTTAGAGGCTGAAGTTCTTAAAATTAATGAGAAGAAGGAGGAAAATATTAGAACATAAGTATAGTCTATGTTTGTAGAAATGAAAATACAATTTCAGACTGCAACTCCCACTCCTCCACCTCCCCACTCTCCCACCTCATCCTATGGACCCCATTTTTTATCCTACTACTCTTCCACGACTTCCTACTTATTGTGAGGTGTATGTTGATGGTCCTCACCATCATATAGTTTCATATGGAATGGTATATTATATATAAGATACAATTCATTATCAACAGTTAGAGGCAGATCGTCATAGGGTCATTGTACATGATATTATAGATAGGTCAGCCCGAGTACCATTACCTATAGACGAGGTGAAGATAGTTGGGCATAGTATCAACCAATTTTTACATTGGGAATACACACTTCTGCGACTCATTAACATATATGTATATATGTTATATCTTCTATTTTATTTTTTATTAAAGATGTTTTAACATTTTAAAAATAATATATTTTTCTATTTATTTTTACAGGAATACTTAAAAGGTAAAGAAATACTATATAGACAACAACAAATATAAATGGCTATGACATCAGATACAAATTATAGTAGTCTTGATAGATTGTCAATATATTCAAATTTCTTGGTGGATCATTATGAGTTTCCAATGGAATCTCATGTTTGTGGACGTGCAATAAATGCGGGGATTCTGAAAAATGATATCATGGAGCCTGTTACTAAAGATAAGTTGGGAATCAATGTTGTGCATATTTTTTCCATGTAAGTCTTAACAACTTTCCCTGCATTATATTTATTAAAAATGTTTACTTATATATATTTTATATTAGGTATATTTATAACATGTGTGAGAATAATGATCGGAAAAATTTATATGGATTCATGGGCCCACATTTGATTTCCCCTGAAGCACATGCATTGGATGAGGAACAAAGAACAATTTATATTGCTGAAAGAGTGGAACATAATATAATCACACAGTGTTGGATGATGTTTTTTTGTGAGAGGTATGAAACATATACCTAGAAAAGTGTTCATTTTCTTTTGACATAAAAAACGAAATAACCTTAAATTTTCTTTTATATCAGTGATCATTGGATGTTAGGTGTTTGTTTCCAAGGGAGAAAACACTTTATTGGATATACTCTGTCCATAGATATGTGCGGGAAAGTTTAATGAATATGTTGGAAAAGTAAGTTTCAATTTCCTAATAGCTGTATATATTATAATGAATTTTAAATTTATCCCATTAGTTTTATTTTCTAATAGGGGATGGGTCTAATATCAAAAAAAACAATGAAAAAGAGTGCTAAGATGAAATATGTAAATGTAAAGGTAAATATCCATTTATAATTTTTAACTTTTGATGTATTATATAAAAATGATATTTTTAATTGACACTCATTTGAACAGAATTTTCATGAACAAAAAGACACCATTGAATGTAAATATTATATGTAAAAATTTATGTATAAAATAATTAAAACTGGAACACTTGTGAAGTTTGATTAGTAATAGTACCTTATAAACATTTACATAATATTTCATTTGGTTTATTCATTATACATGTTAACTACTATCCTTTTATTTTGTATCTTTTTGATGACCCTCAACCCTATAGTGCTCAACAGGTCAAAAACTTATAAGTGGAATGGTCAAATTATTTTACAGGTTTGATTGGATTTTAGTTTGTTTGTAGTGTAAAATTTAATTTTGAATATTTTAATTATAAATATGTATTTGTTAGTGGTTTTGGTTGGATATAGTTTTTTTGACATTGTATGTTTTGAATGTTATATATGTGAATGTTTAATTTTTTTTCGTTATTCTTGATTTGGTCTAGTTCTGAGGTTTTTCTGGTATGGATTTTGGTCTTCTTTTGGTCTGGTTTCTACTTGTTTCATACTTTGACAGAGCATAGTAAGAGTTTCATGGGAGTGGGGGGTGTTCAGGGGAGGTGGGGGGGGGTGTCCAAGTGGTAGGGGTGTCCATGGGGGTGTAGAGGGGGTGGGGGGGCTATCCATGGGGGGTGGGGTGGTGTCTAGGGGGTGGGAGGGTGTCCAAGGGTGTTGGGGGTGGGAGGGTGTCCAGGGGGTGGGGGGGGATATCCAGGGGGTGGGAGGTTGTCCAAGGGTGTAGGGGGTTGGGAGGGTGTCTAAGGGGGTGGGGAGGGGGGGGGGGGTGGTGTCTAAGGGGTGGGGGGGGGGGGGGGGGGCTATACAGGGGGGGTCTAGGGGGTAGGGGTGTACAGGGGGTGGGGTGTCTAGTGGGGGTTGTCTAGGGGGTGGAGGGGCAATCTATGGGGGGTGGGGTGGTGTCTAGGGGGTGGTAGGCTGTCCAAGGGTGTAGGGTGTGGGAGGGTGTCCAGGGGGGTTAGGGGGTGTCCAGTGGGGTGGGGTGGTGTCTAGGGGGTGGGGGGGTATCCAGGTGGTGGGGGCTGTCTAAGGGGTAGGGGTGTCCAGGGCGGTTGGGGTGTCCAGTGGGGGGGGGCTGTATAGGGGGTTATGGGACTGTCCATGGGGGGGTGGGGGTGGTGTCTTTGGGGTGGGAGGGTGTCCAAGGTTTTAGGGGTGGGAGGCTTTCCAGGGGGTGGGTGGGTGGGTGGGGGGTGTCCAGTGGGGTGGGGTGGTGTCTAGGGGGTGAGGGGGTTGTCCAGTGGGGTGGTGTGGAGGGGTGCCTAAGGGGTAGGGGTGTCCAGTGGAGGGTTGTCTAGGGGGGTTTTCCAGGGGGTGGGAGGGAGGTCCAGGGGGTGGGGGTGTCTAGAGGTGGTGGGGCGGTGTCTGGTATGTATTTTGGTCTGATTTTGGTCTATTTTCTACTTGTTTCAAGTCTTTTTTAACAAATCATAGTAATGGAAAAATGTTTTGTTAAAAAACAATTTTGTTTTTTACATTGGTTATTTTATAACTGACCTAATAAATGTATGGGAATGGTTTTTTGCATCAGTTACTTTATAACCAACATAATAAATTCACGGGAATGGGGTTTTACGTCATTTATTTAATAAACGACATATTATATATGTTTTAACATTGGTTAGACAATAACCTATGTGAAAAAATTCTTCGCAGACTGGTTTATCACATCGGTTATAAAATAACTGACGTGATAAAGCAGTTTTTCACATCGGTTTTTTAATTACCGATGAAAAAGATGCTTCAAAAGCTCATTTTATTGCATCAGTTATTAAATAAACATTGTAAAAAACTATATACCACATCGGTTATTTAAAAACGGACGTAATAAATCATGACTCTGAAGCATTTTCCACGTTGGTTTTTTAGGAACCGACATGAAAAATGCTTCAGATTTCTATTTTTTACATCGGTTTTAAAATAAAAAATTTAGAAAACAATATTTATAACATCTCATGTAATAACATCAGATAAAAAAAAACATAAAAAATAAAAAATAATTGATGTAAAAAACGTTTTTTCGCAATAGTGATTCATGCATTATTACATAACATTAGAATGATCACAAGAGATCAAGTCTCTAAAGACCGATTAGTTTAGTAGCCTTGGAATTGCTATATACGTATATAATTTTTACATTACATCATGAAATAAAAATGAAAAAAACAAAAACATTATGTCCCCTTTGAACACACTCACATCCCTTATCCTATCCCTACAGGCCAAACATAATATAATTATTCACATCCATGGAAAAAGAAAACATAAGAAAGGGTGATATCAGATGCTCAGTAAGGATACCAATATAGAGGAAACTATCATAAATAAGAATAAACATTTGAGGCAATGCATAAGACTAAAACAAAAGAATTTTATACATAAATTTCAGCATAATATTGAAAAGATAAATGAAATAATGCCATTTACTTATTCACATGGATATTATACTAGTCGAATAATCACTTGTAATATAAATATCTAATTTCATAATGATGGAATGCATAATGCTAGATATAATAACCACATAATAAAGGCCTCTCTCTAAGACTACAAATATAAATTTTGGGAAGGCCCTGTGCCAAGACACTAGTTTGTCTCAAAAGACCTACCGATGCATCGAAGAGCTATAGCGGACTCCACCCATCACTTACTATGTCCAATTCATTCCTCATATGAAAAGGGTGAAATATAATCTAAATATTCATATAAAAACTAGCTTACAAAATGTCAATACTTTAAACAGAAACCATGAATTGTATACAAATATCACATGCATAGAAAAATATAACTCGTTCAATAGAATATGAAATATTTTATTATAATAAATCAACCTCAATCAAGAATAAAATACAATGAAGGATATTGACATAGATAAAAATAACCAATAAAATTATTTGAGAGAAATATCCTCTTTTTCTTGAAAACATTTAAAAGTCACAATATTTATCAAAGAAGTTGTTTAAAAGAGATTTTTTATTCAAAGTGTCCCATACCAATTTGAAATTTTTGAATGTAATTTTAATTTCAAAACATTCATATCCTTATAAATAAATCCATAAAACCAGTTTTAATACATGGACATTAATGAGAAAGATTTTGAAGAATAAATCTTTAAAACATTTAAAACGATATTTTAGTCAAAGAGTTCCTTACAAAATGAGATACTTTTGAATAAAAATAATTTATGAATAACATTAATCAAAACTTTACAATATTATTAGAATAAAGGTATTCATGATATGCTATGTCAAAGGACATTATATACACCATATAAAAGTGAATTGGTGTATAACAACAAAGAAGTCTCAATGGAATGTAAATTGAGATGAAAAAACATATAATGAAAATATCCTTAGATTAAAGATAAATCAATGACATAATTATGTGTGAAAAATATAAATACATTAAATAGTATTGGATATTCAGTGGAAACCAATCAGAGGAAATTTGCAGATATTATTGAAAAATCAAAACCAATGACTTGGATGTTTAACTCAATGAATGCAAGTTGAGTTAAGATTACACTTATCAAGTTCATATCAATGACTTAATAATTTATCAATGGAGTGATTATGTGTATCAAAAGTATATCCACACAAATGGGAGCAGAAATTACTACATCAAAATAAAAAAATTGTGATTTCCCACATAATCTTGGAGTAAAATAATCAATGAATTGGGCGTAAAACCTGATGAGTCGAAATTAAAATTAGAAATTCCCTTAACAATTTCGTAACTTATGAAAAATACACTCCATGAAATAAGGATCATAAAATTAAGATGTAAATACCCATAAATTAATGTATATTACAAAAATAATACAATCATGGGCAGTACATACACCACACAAAAGGAAATAGTGTCAAATATAGCATGAATCTCATGGGAATAAAATGTGAGATGAGAACCCCTTACCTTGTACTTTTCCTTAGTCGAGGATACATTAAACTCCTGTATAATAGTTATACAATTTTTATTAAATTATAAAAGAACCACATACCTAAATATGACATCATATATGATCTTTTAATATTGCTTTGTTAATAATATTTCAGTAGTATCATTGTTTCAGGTGTGAACTAATTCGTTTTCCTTTATATGATTTGTTACATAAGTCATGTTTGTTATGGATACGATGTATTTTATTCATATACAGAATGATATTAAGTTATTAAAGACTATTTTTAATCATATAATGAAAATTATTCTTGAATGGTTGTGATGGGGAATTAATCTCATCACGTTCATGGAGACGGTAATCCGTACGTACGCACAAACAACAATATCATTCTATTGATGGTGAAATTGTATGTAAATGGATGGTATATAATATATACAGAATAATTAACATGGTATATTTATTATTTAAATCAATTATACTCATTATTATACCCATACAAATAATTAAGTGTTAAATAACAAACTACACCACGACGTGGAGACGGTAAGCCGTACATACGCACGTATGGTGACTTTGTAAGACATATGATGGATAGAATAATGAATATGGTTGTACCATATTTATAATAAAATAAAATTATGTATATGTTACTGGAATTATTATTTTGGTATAGAAATAACAAAGAAATAATAAGTTTAAGAAGAAAATAACTTTGAAATAGGTGTTAAAATTATTACCTCTTCTTCGGGTGTTTCTTTTTGATTTGATCAAAAGAGATCCTTAGATTGAATTTGTGATAAAAGTAAGACCTCTAGGTTGAATTGAGTGTAGTTTGGAGGTTATTTGAGCCAGTTTTGAATGAGAAAAATGGATTTGGAGGTGTGAAATTAAGATAAGGGGAAGTACCCTTTTATAAGAGAGGTGAGGGCCACTTTAGAAAAAACTTGAAATATTATTTTATTATAAAATAATTTTCGGTTCATAATAGCTTTAAATGGATTTATTTAGAGGATAAGGTGGGTATGGGTCTAAATAATCTCAACCAATATGTTTTAGACAATTTTAGGTCACCATATTAACCTTATCTTTTAGATTTAATTCGTAGTTAAATAGTTTAACTTTTACCATATCTTCTTGTATTTTTATACTACATGGTTAATAAACTTACTATAAAATGCCAAGAGAACCTAAAGTGGTTAATTAATGAAATATATATAATTATATGAGTTAATTGGCCTAACCATATATTTTTAGAAATATTATATCATTTAATAATATAGTATTTGTTTCAAAACTCATTTATATCAATTTTGACACTATTTAGTATTTAGTTTTTGTAAAAGTCAAAAAAACATGATTACATAGAAAAAAATACATTAAATCGACCCTAAAATGACATATTAACATATAAAATAATTGGAATTCCACAAAAAGATCAATTTACATTTATTTGGATATTTATAATATCAGTTATTTAAATATTTTATTAATAAGGTAATTACTGCATCATTATTATGTCAGAAATAAATTAAATTATTCAAGGTCTAAAAATTATAAATAAAATATCATGATGTATTAAATATTTTTATCTTTCTAATTAATATTTATAGTCAAATTTATCTTATGCATAACCCTATATTAAAAATGTTTTAGTGATTACACATTGAATTTTACACTTTTAACTCTTTGTTAAATAAAATAATATTAAAAGTCCTAATCTAATCAATGTTGATTAAAGAGGATCATAATTTATTCATATGGTTTATTTTGGTCAAAAAAACGTATCCAATATAATTAGGACATGTGTTATGGTAATTATAATATCATTTTTACCTTTAATCACACTAATTACTTTTAACCGTGGTAAATAAAATTCAAGTCACTATTTACCAAAAATTATTTTCATCCTATTGAACCAAATTTTACTTAAATATGTCAACCATGTCTCTTTTATTCTTGAAATTCACTTCATAAAATCGGTAAAATTACGTTTTATGAAAATTTGTAAATGTGCCTAGAAGTTGGGTAAAAGACGTTAAAAAGTTCAATAAAATTGTATACATCTAATATTATTATAAAATGACTCCAATGAATTACATTGAACTAATATTGGTATTATGTTACTATTATTACTTTAAAATAAATTTAAATATTAATAATTATTATTTAAATAAAAATTGGTTTTAAAGAATAACAGAGTGTTTTTCACTATTAATAAAAAATTGAATGTTTTCAGGAAAATACCAAAAATTCACCATAAGCTAATTTTTATATTTCAAATTTAAAAATTATTTCCAATTTACCATAATTCAATACATGTAAGTTTCATTAATTAATTTAAAATTAATTCCCATGGTGAAAACCAGAAAGCGGATTTTTAAGAAGTAAAATCTATCAAAATATTGACAAGTGTTTATATCCAATTTAAATGTAAAATTACTTTCAATGACCAAAATTATATAAAATGACAAAAATATAATCTATATATACTCTAAAACCAATTAAAATGATAATCTAAAAATATAAATAAATTGGGTGAAAAGATAGTTTTGAATTAAAACGCAGTATTTTTCTCTATTCATTAAAAAATTAATCTTCTCATAAAATTACCAAAAATTCACCCTAATATAATATTAGTATTATGAATTAAATAATTAAATAAATTTCACTAAATTTAATTAATAATATTGTCTAAAATTAATTTTTTTATTTTTCAAAAGAGGATATAAGAAGTAGTTCTTTTATCAAAATAGTACTTATATTTTAATGAAACTTATACATTTACTTATAAATATGGTTTTTTATGTGATAGAATTATAAATGAAATTTAAAATTTATTTATTACTATTTGTATTACTATATTTAATTTTTATGTTATAAATATATCATTTGAATAACTAAAGTGTTGTTTCGCAGACACTCAATCTTCCATGTCATGTAAGACAAGTCAGTGTTGCGTGTAGTATAAGCTATTGAATTAATTTAATGATATAACTTTATATGAAATATTGGGGTGTTACATTATACCCTCATTAAAATAATTTCATCCTCTAAATTTAAACATGGAAACAAATATTAGGGGTTTGACATTTCAAAACATCTTTTTTGAAATCCCACATCTGAAAAAGAGTCAACAAAATTATCAATTTAAAAGAAAGAAAGATAATTACAAAGGACACCCAAGATAAACCATTGTAGGGTTCCTTGTTAGAAAACATGGATATGAAAGAGAAAAAAATCCATCAAGTTCTAATGGAGAGTGATAGAAAACATGATCAGTAGAAATTTATCTACTAGGAAACCATAAACTTGTGACGGGTTAAACAGTCATTGATTACCTAGTAGGAAGAGTAAATAGACAACTTTTTTGTTTTATGTTTCCTTTAATCGTGTTTTGGAATTTATTTATGATACTGACTAAGAAAATAAGTAGGTATACTTTCTTTTCAATCATAGTTTCATCCTTTAATAAATTTCTACCACAAACTTGTCTTTTCTCCAAATGATGAGTAATCAAGATGACTTGTTCACACCTAAAGTGATAGAATAAACTTCTAGAGAATCACATAATCCAAAAAAGTTGAACTATATATTTTCATTGTCTTTAGACATGAACCAAAACCAAAATGTTTTGTATAAGATCAGATGATCCATAAAAAGGATAATCCTTTATAGAAACAAATACTACTCTTAATCTCTAAAATTAAACAAACAATACCCAATGTTTAACAAAGACAATTTTAAAAAAACAATTGTCCTTAAAATTCTTCAAAATAATCCCAACTAAGTTTTGAAACCAAAAATTTAGAAGGATTTGATTAAATAGTCTTCCATGATAAATCTTAACATTTATCTCCAAATAAAATAGACTAATCTTAAAATCACATCCATAAAATTAATTATCCTAATCACATATTCTCTATGATAGGTTAATCATTCCATAAATAACCCAAATCTCTATAAGACCATAATAAAAATCCACCTTCACTCCTCAAATGAAATCCCATAGTATTCTATTTTCCTTAGGCATATAGTGTTCCCAAAACAGTGAATGTCTTCTATAATAACAGTTATCACTTAATCACCAAATCATTTTCCTATACTAAGGATAAATCATATGTTCCCAAAATCAATATAATCTTGATCCTTAAAATCATTTAACCAAAAATAATTAGTCAAAATAACCAAGGACTTCATGTATTCCTATGGTAGGTGATAAATCTGAGTTGCACTTCGGTTGTGGGTTTGATTCCTGCATCTTTATTCGATGAGAGTGTTGTCACACGGTCTACGTGTTGTCATTTTTCAAAAACTATATAATTTTATAACATTCCTAAAAATTTTATAAATTCCTCAAAAATAACTATAACTTATTTTAACCACAAATGTTATCTCATACCTTGAATTTTCTTCCCAAAATGTAATAACCTATAATTGACTCAAATTCAAGGATCATATAAACTCAAATTGTTCTTTATAACTATATCCACAAAATAAAAGATAATTCCTCAAAAAAAAATTTTACATTACAAACTTCAGGGTTACACATACAAGAGAAAAGTCTTCCAAATTAATCCCATCAGCAAAGAGAATTAATAATTTTAAATATTTCACCACACATTTATTTCCACATAGGTTTTTCCTTGATTTGGAGGTTATCCTATAGAATAGGAAATTTACTTGGGTAATGACTAGGTCCCCTAAATTTATGGAAAATTATTGTAAACGGATTCTTAAGATCATTTTTATTTTCTTCCATTGTACTCTTCATTTTTCCTCAAAAATTATTTTCTTAATGTGCTTCTTTCCTACACATAAAGCATTTATTTGTTCTATTGAGACACATTCTTGGGTGTATCCTTCGACATTTCCTGCATGATGGAAAATGAGATTTATTTTCTCCATGGTATCCACTGCTAGAGATCTTATCATTCTCCACCTTTCTCTTCTTTTTTTAGTTCGAGAGTTGGTCAATGTATATGTTGGTGATCATATTTTTGGAAAATTGAATTGAAATGAACACAGTATCTTTTATGCCTATCAACATTATATGTCGTTTCTTATTTCCACCACTATTCCCACCTTGTACATCATATTCAATGTTATTATGACTTCCTTGGAATCCAGTCATTGACTAAAACCAGAAAGCAGAGTGTGAGTAACAATAGTCATAAAATAATTTATAGAATATTGTGACACCTTATTTTGAATCAAAAACACCTTAGGATTAACCATAGTCATTTATTCTCATATTATATTAAAATCCTTAAAATAGGTTTGTAAAGAAAACGTGAATTATAATAATCATATCCCATGGAAGTTTTAATACCAAGAGTGTAGAAAGGCATGTTGTCGTGTACTAGGATACCCCGGGTCAAGACCCAAACTCTTTGTTGGAGTTTTCACTCCAAGGTACATCTATGCCAGAGCCACATCTACCTATTTGTATTCAGGAAGGGATGCATATTATTGGGAAACCCACATAATATTTACACTACAAATTTTTTTGGATTTTCTTCCATACAAATCCTAAAAGTCCATCTTAGGGTAATGTTATATAATAAGATTTTATCTAAATATAGTTTCCAAAGTTGGTACTAAAAATCCTCTAATACCAACTATAATTCCTCGACCCTAGTTACCTAGAGTTGGTACATTATTAAATAACATTGGAATGATCACAAGAGATCATGTCTTGAATGAATTATTAGTTTAGTAGCCTTGGAAGTACTATATACATAAATAATTTTTACATTACATCATAAAATAAAAATAAAAGAAAACAACAACATTATGTCCCCTTTGAACACAGTCATATCCCTTAGCCTATCGAAGCAGGTCAAACATAATATGCTTCTTCAAATCCTTAGAAAAATAAAACATAAGAAATGGGTGATCATAGATGCTCAGTAAGGATAACAATATAGTGGAAACTATCATAAATAAGCATAAAAATTTAAGGCAATGAATAAGACTAAAACACACACCTTTTGAACATAAACTTCAGCATAATATAGAAAAGATAAATCAAATGAAACCATTTACTAATTTACATGTATATTATACTAGTATAATAAGTACATGTAATATAAATAGATGTTTTTATAATGATGTAATTCATAATTCCGGACATCATAACCACATAGTCAAGGCCTTATACCAAGACTATAAATATAAAACCTTTCAGGCCTTGAGCCAAGACACAAGTTTGTTTCATGAGACCTACCGATGAATCTAGATACTATAATAGGCTCCACCCATCACTTAATAAGTATAATGAATTCCTCATATAAATAAAGTGAAATATAATCTAAAAATTTGTATTAAAACTAGCATACAATATGTAAATACTTTAACCACAAACCATGAATAGTATAAAAATTGCACATCCACAGTCAAACATAACTTATTCAATAAAATATGGAGGACTATATTATAATAAATCAACCTCAATCAAAAATAAAATACAATGATGGATATTGACATAGATGAAAATAACTAGTAAAATTATTTTATATAAATATACCCTTTTTCTTGAAAACATTCAAAAGCCACACTATTTATCAAAGAAGTCGTTTAAAAGATATTTTTGAATCAAAGTGTCCCATACCACTTTGAATCTTTTTAAAGGAATTTTAATTTCAAAACCTTCATATCCATATAAATAAATCCATAAAACCATTTTCAAAAATTGACATTAATGAGAAAGATTTAGAAGAATAAATCTTTAAAACATTTAAAATGATATTTTAGTTAAAGAGTTCCTAACCAAATGAGAGATTCTTAAATAAAAATAATTGAGGAATAACATTAATCAAAACATTACAATATCATGATAATAAAGGGATTCATGATATACTATGTCAAAGGGAACTATATAAACCATATAAATTGAATTGGATCATAACAACAAAGAAGTCTAAATGGAATGTAAATTGAGATAAAATACCTTATAAAGAATGTATCCTTAGATTAAGGATAAATCAATGACATAACTATGTGGGAAAAATATAAATACAATAAATATGATTGGATATTAAGTGTAAATAAATCAGAGAAAATTCACACATATTCTTGTAAAAACAAAAACAATGACTTGGATGTTTAACTCAATGAATAAAAATTGAGTTAAGATTACACTTATCAAGTTCATATCATTGACTTGAGAATTTATAAATGGGGTGATTCTGTGTATAAAATGTATATCCAAAAAAGGGTAGGGGAAATTACTACATAAATAAATAAATTGTGATTTCACACATAATGGTGGAGTAAAATAATCAATGAATTGTGCGTAAAATCTAATGAGTGGAATTTGAAATTAGAAATTTCCTTATCGATTCAGTAACTTACGAAACATACACCCCATGAAAGAAGGATAATACAATGAAGATGTAAATACCAATAAATTAAATTATATTACACATGTAATACACTCATAGGCAATACATACACCACACAAAAGGAAATAATGGAAAATATAGCATGAATATCACAGGAATAAAAAGTGCGATGAAAACCTCTTACCTTGTACTTTTACTTAGTAAAGGATATGTTAAAATACGTTAAAATAGTTAAATAATTGTTATTAAATTATTAAATAACAAATTATCTAAATATGATATCATATATGATCTTTCAATATTGCTTTGTTAATAATATTTCAGTAGTATCACTGTTTCGGGTGTTAACTGATTCGTTTTCCTTTATATGTTTTGTTACGTAAGTCATGATTGTTATGGATAGGATGTATTTGATTCAAATACATACTTATATTATGTTCTCAAAAATTATTTTTAATCATAAAATTTAAATTTTTCTTGAATTTTTATGATGGGGAATAAATCTCATCACGTTCATGGAGACGGTTATCCGTACGCATGCACGAACGACAATATCATTCTATTGATGGTGAAATCGTATGTAATTGGATGTTATATCATATATACAGAATAATTAACATGTTATATTTATTATTTATATATTTATACTCATTATTATTCCCATCTAAATAATTAATTGTTGAATAACAAAATACACCACGATATGGATACGGTAAGCGGTACGTATACACATATGGTGACTTTATAATTCATAGGAAGGATAGATTAATGAATATGGTTATACCTTATTTATAATAACATTAAATTATGAAGAAGGTACTTTAGTTATTTTTTTGGTATCAAAATTACAAATAAAGTGGAAGTGTAAGAAGAAAAGAACTTTGAAAGAGGTGACGAAATTATTACCTCTTCTTCGGGTGATTCCTTTTAATTTGATCAAAAGGGCTAATTAGGTTGAATTTATATTAAAATTAACGACTATAGTTTGAAGTGATTGTATTTTTGAGGATATTTAACTAGGGAATTGTTCGGACAAATGGATTTGGAGGTGTGAAATTAAGAGAATGGGAAGTACCCTTTTATAAGGGAGTGAGGGTCACTTTAGGAAAATCTTGAAATGTTATTTTATTATATAATCATTTTCAGGTTATAATGGCTCCAAATGGATTAATTTATAGGATAAGGTGGGTATGGGTCTAAATAATCTCAAACAATAGGTTTTAGACAAGTTTAGGTCACCATATTAGCCTTATATTTTGGATTTAATACTTAGTTAAATAGTTTAAATTTTACCATGTTTTCTTGTATTTTTATATTACATGATCAACAAACATTCTATAAAATTCCAAACAAAACTCAAGTGGTTCATTAATGAAATATATACAATTTTATAATTCTTTTTTATGAACCTTATATTTTTAGGAATATTATATCATTTAATAATATAGAATTTTTTTAAAACTCATTTATGTTAATTTTGACACTATTTAGTATTTGATTTTATAAAAGTCAAAAAAACATGATTACATAAAAAACAATACATTAAATAAACCCTAAAATTTCATATTAACCTATAAAATTATTTTAATTCATCAAAAGTCTCAATTTATATTTATTTCTATATTTATAATATCGATTATTAAAATATTTCATTAATATGGTAATTACTGCATCATCATTATGTCATAAATAAATTTAATTATTTAATATCTAAAAATTATAAATAAAATATCATGATGTATTAAATATTTTTATCTTCCTAATGAATATTTATAGTCAAATTTATCTTATGCATAACCCTATTTTAAAAATGGTTTAGTTATTAAACATTGAATTTTACACATTTAACTCCTTTAAATAAAATAATAATAAATGTTCTAATCTATTCCAATTGGATCAAAGAGGATCATAATTTATTCCTAAGGTCGATTTTGGTCGAAAAACACTTATCCAATAGAATTAGGACATGTTTTAGGGTAATTATAATATCATTTTTTACCTTTAATTACCCTATTTACTTTTAACGGTGGTAAATAAAATTTGAAAGTTACTATTCACCAAAAATTATTTTCATCATATTGAACCAAATTTTACATAATGATGTCAATCAGGTCTCTTGGATTTATAAAATTTAATTCACAGAAGCAGTAATATTACGTTTTATGCAAATTTGAAAATGTGCCTAGAAGTTGGGTAAAAGTCGTTAAAAAGTTTAATAAAATTTTATACATATAATATTATTATCAAATGACTTTAATTAATTACATATAACTAATATAGGTATTATGTATATATTTTAAATTTAAAATAAATTCAAATAAAAATAAGAATTATTTAAATAAAAATTGGTTTTAAACAATAATGCATTGTTTTTTCACTATTCATCAAAAGTTGAATGTTTTCAGAAAAATACCAAAAATTTACCATAAGATAATTTTGATATTTTTAATTTAAAAATTATGTCTATTTTACCAAATTCATGAAATTTATGTTTCAATAATTAATTTAAAATTAATTCCCGTTGTGAAAATTAGAAAGCAGGTTTTTAGAAAGTAAAAACTATCAAAAGATTAACACGTGTTTATATCCAATTTAAAGGTGAAATTACTTTCAATGAACAAAATTATATAAAATGATAAAAATATAATATATATATATACTCTAAAACCAATTAAAATTATAATCTTACAATATAATTAAATTGGGTGAAAAGATAGTTTTGAATTAAAACGTAGTATTTTTCGCTATGCATTAAAAAATGAAACTTCTCATAAAATTATGAAACTTTCACCCTAATCTAATATTGGTATTATGAATTCAAAAATTAAATTAATTTCACCAAATTGAATTTATAATAGTTCCTAAAATTAATTTTATTATTGTTTACAAAAGGATAAAACAAGTAGTTCCTTTATCAAAATAGTACATATATTTTAATGAAACTTATACATTTCCGTATAAATATAGTTTATTTATGTGATAGAATTATAAATGAAATTTAAAATTTATTTGTTACTATTCGTATTACTATATTTCATTATTATGTTATAAATATATCATTTTAATAATTAAAGTGTTGTTTCACAGAAACTCAATCTTCCATATAATGTAAGCCAAGTTAGTGTTTGGTGTAGTATAAGATATTGAATTGCTTTAATGATATAACTTACTACGAAATTTTGGGGTGTTAAATTATCACCACCTTCAAATAATTTTGTCCTCTAAATTTATATTCGGAAACAAAGACGAGGGTTTTGAAATTTCAAAACATCTTTGTTGAAATCCCATATCGGAGAAAGAGTTAATAAAATTATCAATTTAGAAGAAAGAAAGAGAAGTACAAAGGTCACCCGAGATAAACCATAATAGAGTTCCATGTTGGAAAACACAGATATGGAAGAGAAAAAAAACCATCAAGTTCTTATAGAGAGTGATAGAAAACATGATCAAGAGAAAGTTATCTATATAAAACCATTAACTTGTGATGGGTTAAACGGTCTTTGATTACCTAGTAGGAAGAGTAAACAGACAAACTTTTTGTTTTAAGTTACTTTTAATAATATTTTAGAATTTATTTATGATATTGACTAAGAAAATGAGGAGATATACTTACTTTTAAATCAGAGTTTCATCCTTTAATAAATTTCTACCACAAACTCATCTTTTCCCCAAACGATGAGTATTCAATATGACTTGGTCACACCTGAAGTGCTAGAATAAACATCTAGAGAATCACATAATCTACAAAAGTTGAACTATATATTTTACTTGTCTTTAGACATTAACCCAAACCAATATGGTTAGTACAAGATCATATGATACCAAAAAATGATAATACTTTATTGGAATAAATACTACTCTTAATCTCCAAAATTTAAAAAACAATACCCAAAGTTCAACAAAGACTATTTAAAAAAAACTAATATCCTTAAAATAATTCGAAATAATCCAAACTATGTTTTAAACCCAAAATTCAGAAGTATTTGATCACAAAGTCTTCCATGATAAATCTTAACATTTATCTCCAAATAACATCAATTAATATTAAAGTCACATACTTAAAAATAATTAACCTAATCACATATTCTCTATGATAGGTTAATCATTTCCATAAATAACCCAAATCGCTATAAGTCCACAATAAAAATCCACCATTACTCCTCAATCTTCCATATAATGTAAGCCATGTAAGTTTTGTGTGTAGTATATGCTATTGAATTACTTTAATGATATAACATACTATGAAATATTGGGGTGTTACATTAATTTTCTAATAGGGATAAATCTTTGAAGATTCAAATTCTATAGAATTCACAACAAATGGAATAAGATTCATTGAAAATTCAAGAGAATTAAACAATTCTAGAAAAATCAAGAAAGATAGTTGCATTGTTGGCTACTGAAGTTGAATAATTTAAAGTTATATGGTTGGAATGGAAATGAAGAAAAGTTTTAGAGAATGAGATTTATGTTCCACATATATTTAAATAATACATTGGTGAATTTTAAGAGAATCTTGAAAATCAACTTTCCTCTCAAACAAATGAATTCCCAACTGCCCTATTAGTGGGAAAAGAATCAAAATTTGAAAGTTTTGAGGGAGATTTAATTTTTGAGAATTATTTTCATTCAAATATTACTAATTATAAAATGAAAGTTAATCTACCTTATCCTGATTTTTTCGATTCAGTACCATTACTGCAGGACCTGGTTAAAGAAGAAGAAGATACATGTGTTGAAGAGAGAACATAGGAGCCAGTCAAGTTGTATACTAGTGCATTTGAGGATGATGGAACAAAACAAGAAATAATTTTTGGAATAATTTGATGAACCTAAACTATAAGAGAAGACAATTCCTATTCTAAATTCTTTACCACCAGTATACATCACTCCACAAGATGAACAAAATAGGGGGCACCCCTTTATTATTTTCCCTCCCCCTATTTAACTCAAAATATATTTTTCAAATCTTTTGGGTGATGGGGATATTTTTTATTTTCACTTGGAGTTATAACTCCTAAAATATAATCATATATGCTTCAATAAATAATATATTGTGGTTTCTAATAAATAATCCCCATCCACCCTTGGATTTGGGTTAAACCACAGCAATTACCTAACTAGGGGCAGTAAAAACCTATCACCTATATGGGGGTCCAAACAATATTATATCCACTTTTCCCTTCCTCTGTCAATTTATTTATTTTTCTCATGATTTTAGTTATTTTTTCCCTATATCTAGTGTTAGTTTCAAAGAGATTAACTCAAGGCTTCCACTAGAAAATAATGTGCGGTTGTATCTTTCCTTAACTTATTTTTATTTTTTGTTGATATGAAATGAGGGGTGGTTAAATTTATGTGTAGGGGGAGTATCAACCTTCATATTTTGTTTTTTATGTTTTTTTTCTTTTTATTTTTCATTTTTTAGGATTATTCATCTTCAATAAATATTATTATCATTTTTAAAACTTAAATTGATTTTGATAAAGTAGACATGATTTTCTTGGGGAAAAATGTGTTTTAAATGATTATTGATGTGAGAAATGTTTTTCTTGAATTGAATTTTCAGGAATTTTTATGATTTTTAATGATTTTTTAAATCTATTCATATGAAAAAATGAATAAAAATATTTTTTTCATTCATGTGAGGTATTCTAAACTATTTTTACATATTCTTCATAATACCCAAAATTTCTTGAGGGAAACTTATATTTTTTATGAGAACCATAACTTTTTATTTTTATTTTTCAAATATTTAGACTTCATGTAAATATTTTAACATGATTGAGGCACATCATTGAATAATAACATATTTACTTGGGGACTAAACTTATATATATATATATATATCCTTTATTATTCATTAGATTCCATGAATTCTCTTATAGGTTTACACTACATTACAAGCCTATTTTTCTTACATACCCTCACTCTTGCTATTTTTTCAATGATATTTCATGTTTGAGTGTGAGGGGAGGGACTTTTATGTGTGTTATTTAGGATGTGAATCATTTTTGGGTGGTGTGAGGTGTATTTTAACATTTAGGGTAGTGTATAATGATAATATTAGACACTAGTCATCATTTCATTGTGCAATATTTGTTTCATATGGTTCTCCATCAAAATAAAAAAGAAAAAAAGAAGAAAAAATAGAGATGATATTGAATTTTTCATTGTACTTTAATATTTTTGGAATAAAGTCCCTCTCAAAAATCAAGGTAATAAATTTTAATTCATTAATTGAATTCAACTATTATCTCATCCTCCATGAAAAAAATAAAATAAAGAAAAACATTTATTCCTTTCTAGAGGATTAAAAAAAGGCCAGGGGGATAACTTGGATGATATAATTTATTATAATAATTTATTGGATCATATAGAAAGTAATAAAAATTTTGTGGAATTTTGTTTCAAATTTTAAATGGGAATTGAGTGAGGATTATCCTTTGTTTTCACTTGATTATTAATACATTGTAATTAAGAGTCTAGGATCCTTTTTTCTGGTCTTAAAATTTTCAATTATTTTACTAACCTACCCTATGACATAGAATTAAAATTTAAATATAAATCATGATTTAAAATATTTTCATGTATCATGCCATTGATAAATAATAATTTTCCAAAACCTATGGTGATGGTGCAATTTCCAGGTAATAGTAAAACTCTAGATTCAATTTATCTTGAGTGAAGAGTGACATAAAATTTAATGTGAGATAGGTTGTGATTGATCCAAGGATGGATTTATGTGGTTGAAAAAATTTAAATGTGAGGAATTAAAATTAAAGGTAATTGTTTTTCATATAATAGACATGATATTATTCTATTTTTGAAAATATCATCGATGTTATCACATTTTTTATTGTTGTGTGGATTTTGATTTGAATGTATGGTGTTTGCTCGGAAGTTCAATGGTTAAGTGTGGGGGAGTGATGAAGATAAAATTTTAATTTTTTTTACAATAATTAAAAGTTTATAAACCAATAATAGTGTTATTTTATGGGAAATTGTAACATTTCTAGGTTTTAGTGGTATTTTTAGCTTAATTGTAAAAATGACCTAATTTGTTATTTTAACTATTTAATTTTTAATTTTTTTTCTATAACTTTTTTTCCATTGATTGAAATTGTAAAATTCATTTTTTTCTTCCTTACATATTGGGATTGATTTTATTATTTTGGAGCCAATTCTCAATTAATATTTTAGTGGTCCAAATACAACTAAAAATACGAGCCTTAAAAATCATTCATATATATGGACTCATTTAAAGAGAAGTTATTTATCGAAGTGGTCCATCCAAATAAAGATAAAATTTAAAAATGAGATATAGGATAAGGGTAAAAATTTCATTAGATTTATCCATTATTGATTCCTTCTACGTATTGTTCATAATGGTATGAGAAGTTGAATCATTAAAATACAAAGAGTCACATGAACAGAATTAATTTCTCTATGTAAGGAACCCACAAGTCCTTCCTCTGATGTCCAAACAAGAATTAATTTTGTGGGTGAAATAAAACTAAAAAGGAGAAAAAGTTTATAGAATACACATTTTCCAAATTTGGAAATTAATTGGTCATCCATGTGCACAATTTCAAAGATAAAATTTTGTGAAAACATTATTCACACTTTTCACTATGAATCATTGTCTTATCTCCCTTTACAAAGGATATCCCTTTCAGGGGGTATAAGGTAGAGTATTTTTTATATAATTGTTCTTTATATTATAAATATTTATTAGTTTAATATTATTCATAATATATCCACTCTTACATTTCTTTTATTTTATGTGTTCTCCCACTATTTTACCTTATAAACTCCACTAAAAATGGAGAACTAACCTCAACATTTATTTGAGGGAGGGAATTGAGTTTTGATTTAGTTTTTTATGATTTAATTTATATCTATTTATTCAATTATGAGTGTTTTTATGATGGTTTAAATGATTTTTATGAGCAGTCTTCCCATTTTATCTATCGTTTGAATCCTTCTTCTCATTTATCATTTTCCTTCACTTCACTATTTGTGTCATCCAAATAATAGAGCATGAAATGAGTAGTGATGGTTAGAAAAGTGGTATAATAGATGAATTTAGGACTATAATTTCATTTTATTAAGAGGTCTTGGTACGAGGTGATGATAATTCAAAAAATAATGCGAGTTGTGATAGGTCTTGATCACCTCATTAAGTTGAAAATTGAGAACCATTTTGAAAAATGATTTCCATCACCACGAAATCTTAAAAACAATTTAATAAATTATTTATTCTAAAAAAATTCTTTTTTTAATTTCAAATACACTCATATATATATATATATAATATTTTATGCATCTTTTTAATCCCCCCATTTATATGAGCTAATTTAGTATTATATCAATTAGATTTATATTATTGATAATATGAAACTTTTGTGTGTGTAACCGGCCTACTTATGATTGACCCTCGGGTGTTCCACTATGTTAAATTCTTAGGTGAATAAGAATTTAATTTAATAGTGGTTAGTGACAAATGATATCATCAATATCCTCTAGATAACACCACATTAGAAATATTATACTTATTAAAAACAAGATTGTGTCTTCATTGACGTATCTTTAAACAAAACGCTATAAAGGTCATAATCTCATCCAATTATCCATAAAAGGTCATAAATTTTACCATTTAATGATTATGGTTGAGATATACTCATATAATAATATTTAGGTAAATGTGTGGATCATTTCATGGTTCTTATCATTTTATATTTAACCTTTAATTACCTGATTTACCTTTTACCGTTGTAATAAAAATTAATAAAGTTACTATTCATGTTGACAAAAAAATAAAAGGTACCTATTTAATAATTTCAAACCAATTGATTAAAAATATGGAATCCATTTTTCAAAATTTAAAACACATAATCTTGAGAATTTAATTTAATATAAAATTTGTAAATGCAATGAAAAACGATTTTTCATAAAAATACCCTTTTTAAATATAAAATATTTTTACACTACATATAAGTATAAAATCCATTAAAAAATAGTATTTTAAATCAAAATGAACTAATTAATATTTAAAAATAATCCAAAACATAATTTTACCTTGTAAATACTTTAAAATAAAATAGAATTTTCAATAAAAATCAGAATTTTTTTACTATTCCTTAAAAAATAAATATTTTTATAAAATTATCTAAAATTAGTCCTAATATATTTCTTACATGATGATTTGAAAAATTAAATTAATTTATATAAATTAATTTTCTAAATTTTCTATAAATTAGTTATAATAATCACCCATAAATAACAATAAACATCATTTTTGAAGAAAATATATATTTTTTGAAAACTAAAATGACTTTACTAAAAATATATTACTTATTTAGGAAGTATTAAATAAATAATTAGATGTGATTAGAACCGGTATATATTTCATAATTATATTAATACAATTCATTCCCTCAAATTTAACTACTAGGTTATAATAATCACTTTTAAATAATAAGATTCTTTTATTCATTTAAGCTCAGTGTTGCATATATTTTATGCTATTGAAAATATTATTTAAATTTAAAATATCTGTATGTTACATTATCCACATTTAAGAAATTTTTTCCCCTTAATTTAAACTCAGGTTTGGTAATAAGGGTTTGAATTTTCATAATACCTTTATTGAAACACCACATCGTAGAAAAGGCCAATAAAACATCCACTTAATAAGAGAGAAAAGGGAAGTATAAAGGTTATATAGAATAAACAATTAATATATTTCCAAATAGAAGAACATGAGTAGGAAGTTAAAACATGGATATTTCAGTGAAAACTTAATCCCATGGACTGATAGAGTGTGATAGATAACATGATCAAGATACGTTTAACCATCATTAAACTATAAATCTGATGTGTTAAAAGGCCATTAATTTCTTGGTAAGAAAAGTAAATGAATAATATTTTTATTTAAAAATTATTTTATTAAGTTGGAGGAATTATTTCACTACCTAGACTAATAACATAAAAAATATACTTACTTTACTAGTATAATTTCATCCTTTAAGCAATAACCACCACAATATCATCTTTTTCATCACCTGATGAGTATTTAAGATGAGTTTTTCATTCCCAAAACTTTTGAATAAACTTATATGGATCAAAAAGTTAATAAAATATTAAAATACGTTTTCTTATGTCTTTATACATTAACCAAAGTCAAAATGGTTAGCACAAGATAAGATAATTCCCCTAAATGAGTAAACCTTCATACGAATAAATATACTTTAATCTCAAAAATTCAATAGTAGTACCCAAAATTCAACATAGTTCATTCAATAAATAAATATCCTAAAAAGTCCTCAAAAAATATTCTAGACTAGAATCAAACAAAAAAATCATATGGATTTTATCACATAGTCTGCCAATATAAATTTAATATTTATATCTCAAAATAACATCAATCACTCTTAATGTATCATACCAAAAATATAATTTCCCAAATCACATAATTTCTAGGATATGATAACCATTTAAATAAATATCCTGAATCACCATAAATATAAAATAAAATCATATATTCTTCCAAAATATAATTAAACCATTATTCCTCAAATAAAATCCCATAATGTTCTATTTACCTTAATCCTGTAATTCTACCTAATGTTATAGTTATCTTATTCCGAAATGACATTAATCACATAATCATCAAATCATTTTCCAACCACAATGGTTATCTATATGATAAAATATATGTTCCCAAAAATAAAATTAATCCTCATCCATAATATCATTTAACTAAAAGGAAAATTTCATACTAAAAAATACTTCATGTAGGCCAGTGGTCGGTGATTCTCCCTTATTTCCCTTCTGTTATTTGTTCAAACCTCAAGGCTTTACCAGATGTGACAGGTTGTTTTATGACCTACGGGTTATCCTATTTGTAAAAATATAATCCATATTAGATTCCTAGAAATTTTAGAAGAATATTTAAAATTTACCATAGTATATTCAACATTGAAGAAAAGTTTTAACCTCCAAAGTTATCTCATAACTTTCATTTTGAATTAAAAAATATAATAACCCATAATTACCTCAAAAATAAATGTCTCCAAAAATATCACTAGTCACCTCAAAATTTCCTAACATATATCCTAAAAAGGGTTTTATAATAAATTTATCTTATGATAAACATTAAAATTCTAAAACTATGATGATATCTATAACTATTAAGAAAACCTCATAAGAAAAAATCATAATTTCCAAAGTTTTCAAAACCCTCCTATGATAATAACTACAAGGACCCAACCTTAAACAATACATATTATAGTGTATTTGAACTATAAATCTCATTATTACAATACTTATTTTATTTTTGATTTATATTTTTATATAATTAAGACAAACTATTACATATTAAAACTATACATTAAAAGTGGACACTTATACTCAGTATAAATTTTTCCTCCAAACAAATATTTTTTTTAAAAAACATGGTTTAATTTCATGATAAATCTTCAAAATTTTCTTATTAACCTCATACTTGTCCCTAATATTTCATAAAAACCTATGAAAAAAATTAAAAACATCTTATGATCACAAAAATCTTAGTAAGGAACATAAAAATAAATAAAAAATTACCATCCCATCTATACTTATAAAAATACACTATGGCCTCAAAATAAAATTTTCCTTTCCCAAGAAATACCCTTTTTTCCCAAATATTTCCATAAAATATTTCATAATAAATATTAAATAAAATATAAAACCAATAAAGTTTTCCTTGAAAACATGATAAACTCATGATTTTTTTTCACAAAGTTATACTTTTCACCCTTAAAATTAACATAGACTTTCCTTTTAATATAAACTTAATAACTTGCCTTGTGAAAGCATGAGATTTCTATACTAACATATCAAGAATAATTAAATAATAAAAGTGAATTGAGAAATAATTTTCTTATCATACTTTATTATGGAGTAACCCTCACAGCTACACATGAAATAATCCTCATGTCTATACTTTAAATGACCCTCATGGTTATACTTGGAGTGACCATTAAAATTACATTTGGAATAACCTTCACAGACAAAATAAAACATAAAAATAACAAATTCATTGTAATACTATAATAAAACCACCTATAATTGGTTTATAATGGAACCGACCATCATCATAAAAAATTCCCAAGAACCATAACGTAATCACGACACATGAATTCTTGAATCATTAAAACATTTTTAGAGGAAAACAATGAATTTAAAAAGAAAAATACCCACCTGAAAAGGAATTTTCTTTCATTGAGAATAACTATGCAAGACTATAAAGTAATCTCTACAAAAAATATTATTCAATAAGGCACTAAAATCTTCTCATTTCCTTTAATTTAAAAAAATAATCCTTTCATGTTTTTTGGAAAAGTCACAAAGTACCTCGTTTTGAAACTGACAAAATATTCCATTAAAAACATTTAAAAAAACTAAAACATGGGTGAAAATGTATTTAAAAAATCATATAATAATAAATACATTTTATAAATAATTTTTAGAAAAAAATCATATATATATAGCAGAAAAAGAGAGTTTTAAGAAAAACATTAAACATTATTTTTAAAAGAAAGTCCCATACCTTCAGTCCAAATCATCACAGACATTATTTATCTTCCTAAATAATAAAATTAAGTTTATTTATAATTTCTTAAGAAACTTTTTCATGTTCATTAATCCTTTTATATCACTTATTTTAATGTTATATACAATTATATAATTTATTAAGTTAAATTCGGATATTTTGATGATATTTGGTTCATTAGTCCAAAAAGACTTTAGTAAGTTGATTATGGTCAAAGTTTTTATTATTCTATAATATCAAAAATAATATTCCTAGGATAATAATCTTAATTATACATCAATTATACTTTTAAATAAAACCATTAAATATGGTTATGATAAATGAATTACATTACACTCATAGAGATGGTAGGTTGTACACACACATGTGTAATGTTTCCATTATTCAATGATATTTTTTGTATTTTAAGAATTATAATAATATCATATATATAATATTAATTATTTTAATTTACTTATATATATCATCAATGTTATTCCATGATGAAAAATGAATTACTTCTCTTCATAGATGTGGTAGTCCACACATACGCACAAATAATGTTATCATTTTTCTATGCATGGAAACATAAGAAGGTAAATGATATATTATGTTTTTATAATGATAAATATGTCTTTAATATCATATTTAAACAATAATTCCATCATTATAACTAGTCTTTTGAGATGGTTACATAAAACAAATTACATTTGTTTGCAAGGCAGTAGTCCACTATAGATATGAATGATGAATTCTTCTCCCATCTGATTAAATAAGAGATTGATATAAGTCATTTCACCAATAAAATAAAATATAAGTATATGTAGGATAATGGATTTATTGTTTTATCATGGTTTAATAAGGTTTTATGGATGTTTAAGGAGAAACAAAACTAAAACATGTAGATAAAAATTATACATCTTCTTTGGAAAACTTCTTTTAGGTAAAACCTTAATACCTCTAAGATTGGTATTATTACTAAAAAGGACATTTATAATGTGTGGAGGGATTCTAGAAAATGGTTTTGGTAGGTATTTTGTGAACTAAATAGGTTTTTAAGTGTGATTAAATGAGAGTTTATGTGCCTTTTTATAAGAGAGGGGAGGGCACTCTTGGCATTTCTGAAAATATTAATTTAATATAAATTAATTATCAATTAAGAATGTATAAAAAGTGAGATATTTATTATATAATATGAGTATTGGTTGAAATCACCTCATATATTAAAAATTAGACAAGTTTTAAATATATTTTTACCATTATCTTTTAGTTTTAACCTCTATTTGACCCCTTTAACTCTTACCGTGACAAAATGAATTTTTAGTCTTTGAGGGTCAATATAATTACTTTAAAAAAACAAATTATTAATGGAACATGGTTTATATTTTAAAAAATATAATAATAAATTGTATGAATATATTATTTTTATGAATTTATGTCGTTTAATAAAATATTTTTTACTATATAATATCCATAATGTCAAATTTTAGAACTATTTATTACATCGACGTTAATAATATTAGGAAAAAATATAAAATTAGAATTAGATATTTTATTATATCCCTAATATTTATTTTTAATCTATAAAATTCATGGATTACATTAATTTTCTCCAATTATATTTCTTTTAATATTTTTAATATCATTTATTTGATTTTTCCATTAATTGAATAATTATCGCATTAGTGTTGTGTAAGAATTTAAGGTAATTATTTATTAAACAAAAATTAAAAATAAATTACCATTATTAAGATAAATCTTTTATATTTTAAAATAACATTTATAGTAAAACATATCATCTGGATAACACCATATTAAAAATATTATACTTATTAAAAACCAGAGTGTTCGATGTCTAACACATATCTTGATAAAATACTATAAATTTCATAATATCATACATGTGGTCCCAAAAGGTCATAAATTATACCATTGGATTATTATTGTCTAGTTATACTCATCCAATAAGATTTAAATAATTTTTTAAGTAATTGACATTAAAAATTACATAATCTAGTAAATTCAACAAGAATCCACTTTATTACATAATAAATCATGTATTAAAAAAATGTATACTTCTAGTAAATATCCATTTTTTTCATAATATGAAACTTTAAAAAAAATTAGTTTTTATTTACATAACAAAACTTCTTGACTTTAATCTTAAATTATTATTTTCTTTTACTCATACATAAACCCTATGAAAATCATTATAAAACATGGGATGAGCACAAAATACTCAGTAAGGGAGATAAAAATAAATAAAAATAATAATTAATCCATAAATACTTATAAAAAGATTCCTTTGAACATTAACTTAATAACATTATTTATGAAAAGAATAGATTCTTGTAAAAAAATTACAAGGATAAATAAAACAAATATGTAACTTGGGGAATGATTTTATTATCATACTTATATTGTAATAATAATAGCTAACATATGATTTTAAACCTCATGAATAACATAAAATAAAAATCCCAGTTATACTTATATGTAACCATTATAGTTACACTTGGAATAAAAATCACGATCAACTTCCAACATACCCTATGCATTAGAGGGATATAATAGAAACACCCATATTTGATGACATCTGGAATAGGATCACATGGTGGATATGTAATTGGAAAAGTAAATTCCTTTCCTTTGGAGGGAGGATAACATTGATCAATACGGTTCTGGCATCGATTCCATTGCATATTCTCTCCATTATCAAACCCCCCAATGGTATGCTCATCAAGCTAGAAAATATCATGAACACCTTTTTGGGGATGCAAATCAAGTTGGACGATGTCATTGGGAATCTTGGAAACAGCTAGCCAAACCAACCAAGGAGGGTGGTATTGGGTTGTAGAGTGTGTTTGAAACCATGAAATCCATGTAGGCTCAATTAGAATGGGAGGTGATTGAAGGAACTTCATTATGGGAAAATTTCATTAAAAATATGTATGGGGATGACTGGAAGGAATGGGTTGATCGCAAAAATAGGATGTCTAATATTGGCCGATGCATGAGTGATCATCTAGAGGTTCTTACAGGACTATACAAGATGGATTGTTGGACATAGATAAATGAAACTATGGACAAACAACTGGGTAGGAAAGGATATTTATTTTCTAGGATGTCTGATGCCGAACATCACTTTAGAAGAGACCACTAGGTATCCATTCTTTATAAATTCTATTTTAAATGCTGAGAAGAAAGAGGTATACAAGTACATTAGGCTGGTGGAAGAACCAGACCACTGTGTGTTTGTGGGATCAAAGTCAGGATGGTTTTGCAAACGTGACTACAGGAACCTGATGCATATGTGGGATAGTGGAGATGAGTGGAATTCCAAACTCTGGTATAAACCGATTCCTATAAAATTAAACTTTCTGGTTTGGAGACTTAGATATCAGGCCATTCATATGGAGGATAACATTCAGAAGAGGGGAGTGGCTCTGTCATCTCATTACAAGAGTTGTACCTATCTGTAAAACGAATCAGTTGAACATGTTTTTTTTACAGGGTATGGGTGAGAGTGATATGGGACTTCTTGAGGCACGGTTTGTATAATAGTGGTCACTGGGTCTCTCTTCAAAACTTTCTGGAGGATTGGTTTCTGGTTACTGGACAGGTGGAGGCTGAAATCAAAGTTTGGGGTATGATTTTTGCGGTGGCCTGTTAAACACTCTAGGAAGTAAGGAACAAGGCTAGAGATGGTATCAAACGATATGAAATCTTTCTTCTGACGTGGGTTAAATTGATGGTGGTGGAAATGGGAGCGCTCATTAAAGGGGGGATAGATACTGATTCCTTTAAGAAGCTCATTCTAGGGGTTTTCACGCACATAGGTGTAGGGATTCATCATAGGTGATGAATACACTGGAATGCCCCTCATTCAGGTGTTAAATTGAATATGGATGGATTCTTTATGGACAGTGTTATGATGGGGGAAAAATTATAAGGGACAAAAGGGGATCTTTTCTACTTTCCTTCAGTTCTTATTACGGTGTAGACTAGTCTATTGGATCCGAGTCACGTGCCATTGAAACTGTGATATCACTTTGTAAGAGCTTCAACATTCAAATTTCCAAAGTGGATTCAGATTCAACTATTCTAGTTAGGATGTTACTTAAGGATGGTAAGGTACCTTGGGAATTAACTTACATTATTATGAAATGAAGGACTCTCCTAAGTTAGGGCACTTCAATTCTTCACACGTGGAGAGAGGGGAACAACGTAGCTGAAGCTCTGGACAACAAAGGCTTGCTAGGGGAATGGTTTATTTTTTACACCAGTCTGGGTTCCTTACCCAATGGCTATAAGGTAATTGATAATGGATATGTTCTAGGTCACCATCATTTTCTCCCTCTTTGAGGCAGGGATGTACTTGATCTCTTTTCAATAAAAATATAACTTTCAGCCAGTCACAAAGGAAAATATTTTATTTGAAAGTAACCATTTAATCATGTAAAGTAAGATTAAAAAAATTAATTCATCATGAAATATAGAAAACCTGATCATGTTGTATAAGTTAAAAAACATTAATTTTATACTTTTATAAAAAAATGAAAGAGGAACTTTCAAAGAGGGATTTTGAAAGATAGTATGTTACCTTATGTCTGAATGCATTATGCACTTTCACTTAACATCATGGATAATAAAATTATATTCACTAATTACTTACTTTAGAACCTCTTCAACATGTATTTTATTTTATTATAATTTTATTTAGTTCATTTATATCTATTTAGATGAGTTATAAATATCAATTTCTCCACCCCAAAAGCATTCGTTTCATGGTTTCTTGGTTTGTTAACTTATATATATTTATGGATGTTCTTTTCCAATGGAAATATTTCTGTAGAAGCAAGATTATATGGTATTAATGAACCTCAAAATGTTTAAATGGTATCATATATCATTTTTCTTTTTGACATGATGACTATTCATTTGATAAAACTTTAATGATAATTTTTTAATTTATTATAGAGGTTTTTAGGACCATAACAAATTAGTTTCATTACATTTGATATCATCTCTATATATTTGTTCAAAAACATGGAATAAGTTATAATATACATATTAAAATATAATTGAAGAATAATAATAGTATTATGAAAATCCATGAAGTTGGAAATAGAATACAGAAACTCATTATCCATGGAGACGGTTAATCTCCATAATTTGGAAAATGGTTTCATTTATTTATAAGAGGAGATGAGAAAAAGTATGGATAAAAGATATTCCATTAGAAATATAGAATTAAAATATATAAATGATAATGGATTTATTATTAATTTATGGATTAATGATGTTATGATAAGATAGAAGAAGTAAAATATGTTAAGATAGGTGGTTTATGATAGTTACCTCTTAAATATCACCTCCTTAAAGGATCCCTTAAGGAACTTAGAATTGGCCTTTTGTGAGAAAAACATTTCTAGAATGTTTCTAGGGATGTGGAGAAGAGAATTAGTTAGATTACGATTGAGATAAAAGGATCAAGGTGGTGAAATTAATTGAAGGAAGGGGTGTCCTCTTATAATTGAGGTGATGGGCACTTTTGGAATTTCTCAAAATATTAAAATATAATAAGACTATTCTAGAGCCACAAAATTACAAATATCCCTTAAATGTAAATGTTATGAAATTTTAGACTATATATTCTCACATATGTCCCTATTTAATATTTTTATTATTTTTTAATTATTTAATAAAATATTATATCTTTGAAATATCATTATTCTCAAATTTGATAATATTCATTACTTTGACTTAATAAAAGAGAAAAATTATAAATAATAATTTATTTATATTCTATAAATGTCATATTACTCTATAGAATTAATTTATCAGATTAATTATCTCAAATTATATTTATTTTAATATTTTTAATATAATTCATTTGATTTATCTATTAATTTAATAATTTTTACATCATCATTATGTAAGCATTTAAGGTATTTATTTATTCACTAAAAATTAAAAATAAATTACCATTAATAAGATTAATATTTTATATTTCAGAATAGTGTTCATCTTTTCTGCAAAATTATATATTAAAAATATTATACATATTAAAAATCATAGTGTGAACAGTTTTACTTTATTTTAAATAAAATACTATAAGGGACTTAATGTCAACAAAGTGGCTTAAAATGGTCATTAATTAGACACATAGATGATTTTGGTCTATATTTTCCCATTCAGTAAAATTTGGACAAGTTTTAAGGTAATTCTATAACATTTATAAACTTATTTTTACCCTTAATTTCTAGATTTACTCTTTACTTTGGTAATAAAAATTAATAATTTTAATATTTATATTTTCCCAAAATAAAATAGACCTATTTAATAAATTTGTATTTTTTGATTCTAAACATGGAATCCATTTTTTAAAATTCATGAAACATAAGTTGAATAACTTAATTTAAAATTAAATTGGTAAAATTCACTAAAAATAGTTTTTTTTCTCAGAAAAAAGCCTCTTTTAAAAATGTTTCTATACTAAATTCGTGTATAAAACCCATTCCAAAAACCTTAATTGAATAAATATAAA
The DNA here is from genome assembly GCA_963277665.1 of Viscum album. Classification (NCBI taxonomy): domain Eukaryota; kingdom Viridiplantae; phylum Streptophyta; class Magnoliopsida; order Santalales; family Viscaceae; genus Viscum; species Viscum album. Next base: position 644,585,481 of record OY728135.1, on the reverse strand, counting down.
TATAAATAAACTAATTAAAATTTAAACCTAATCCAAACAATAATTTTACCATGTGAAAAATATAGTGTTCAATAAAACTAGTATTTTTCACTAATCATTACAAAATCAATATTTTTAGAAAATTATCAAAAAATTCAACCCAAAATAATTTTTCAATTATGAATTCAAAAATGAAATTATATTTTTGAAATTAAAATTATATAATTTTAAAATTAAAATTTTAAATATAACTATATAAGAGATTTGTTTTATAAAACTTTTTCCTTTTTGGTGTTAAGAATTACTTAACACATTTATAATTATTTTAACTATTTAATTAAAGAATGATAATAAATCTGAAAAAATTATTCTATCAGTATCTGAGGTTTTACATTCTCCCCCTTTTGGAAACTGCATCATTAAAATTTTATTCACTTATTAAACAAGTGGGGATACCTTTCCCCCATAACATTTTCAAATTCACATATTGCTTCTTTAACCACGTGGTTTCTCTAAAAAACCATAACCTGGTGAATTACCTTATTCATCAATAATTGTTCTCTATAGTCTAGAATCTAAATATGAATTTCTTTATATTAAAGGTTATCTTCCAACCAAATAACCTTAGGTCTAAGAACATGGGATGAATGTAGCACATACCTTATTAATATCGAACCATGAAAAATATTGAGTACCTGAGACAAACTCAGAGGGAAAACCACTTAGTAGGTAAATGATCAAACTTTCTATAGTCTTTCATATGTTTAATAAACCATGGACTTAAATATACTTTATTAAAAAAAAGAATAACACTTTTCCATTGATGTATTTCAAGAAAAAAATGATCACCTACTTTGAAAGAGTGATCTTTCCTCGGATTATCCACATATTTTTTTTATGAATTCTCTATATGGAATCCCTAATTTCTATTACATAACTTTTAATTTACCTGGTATAAAATAGAGGATATTTTAAAGTTTAGTTTCTTGAAAACAAGGTACATAATAAATGAAAAATTAAAACATTATTCTATTCCACTTTAACAGATTCATCATAGGTTCATCTTAAGTACATTTACTATATATAATAACTCGAGGACATATATTAATGGAAAGCGTGAGTATAAGGACCAGTTAGGGAATAAAAGAGAAAAAGTTTACATGTGATCATGAGAAATATTGACAAAAACTTGAGTAATATCATAAAGGAATGATAAAGAGGTATATTATAATAATAACAATAACATGAATTATAACTTGGAAATCTGGATAAAACATTTAAATGAGACATTCATAAACATATCATCAGGGTTTATCACTGCGGTGTCATAAAAATTACCAGGTTATTCACCAAGGTATCATAAAACATTTCATCTATAGAGATTAAATTATTTATCAAATGAGTTAGAGATATATTCAGGAACACCTTACATATTTATTAATAAATTTGAGCCACATATATCATAATAAAATAATTCAGAAATAACCCATGGAGAATAAAATAAACTGGTTTCTTATCAAAATCAATGTGTTTTAGAAAGTGATTAAAGAAAAGATCTTTATTTCATTTATAAATCATGGAAAGGGAATGAGAGTTTTTTGTGTCTAGATAAAAGAATAAAATAAACCATTTTTACATCTTAGTTAATACCCCTAAAAAAGAAATAGGTTTGGGTTTTCACATAAAGAAAACAAAAGGTAATTTCTTGATGAGAAGAGGGAAAATTTAAGACATAAAATTAACAGCATAATGGGTATAATACATGGTTTTATAAAAGGTTAAAAAAATGGAAATGAGTTCCCCATTCATAAAATAGTCTTTATATAGTAAAGGGATAAAATAACCTAGTTTTTTAAATTTTAAATACATAACACATAAAAAGGGAACTTTAAAGAAAAAGTGATGTTGAGATTTCCCTTACCTTGAAGTGTAACTCCAAAAAATAAAATATTGGGACCTTGGGGGGTTAAGGAAACCTTAGGAAGTAAAAATACGATAGATTAATAGAGGATGAAATGGGAGTTAAAGGAAATGGAGAAATTGGTGTGTATTTATATCAAAAGTGAGGGATTTGTTTATTAATTTCCAAATAAAGGCATTAGACACCTAGGTAGTGGTAATTGAAAAAAGTTAAGATTGACTATATTATTGGAAACTTATATCATAGGTTATTCCATTTTATCCCACAATATTTAACCAAAATTTTATATTACTTATTTTTTCAAGGAAAAGTAATGTTTCCAGAAATTATATATATTTTCGGTTAAAGTTTCCATTTTAAAATTTGGAATGTAAATTATATGTTTAGAAACTGATTAAAATATATTAAAATACTTGATATTAATAAAATTATTTAATTTGAGTTTTAGATCATGGTTAACTAATTATTACATCAATATGACATAATTATGATGTCATTAAACTTACAAAAAACTCAAATTGTATTTTTACTATTCATCAAAAAACAAAATATTTTAGAAAATTATCATAAATTCATCTTAACCTAATTTCGATGTGATGATTTAAAAATTGATATTTATTTTATCATAATAATTCTATAAATATGATAATTATGAATTATATATATAAGAATCTTTATTTATTAAAAATAACATCGGATGAAAAATTCATAGTAAAATTTATGACACTTGAAAAAAATTATTTTATCATATATTTTTAAATAATAGTTTTTAATCATAAAATTTCATTAAAATAAAAATTATTCATAATACCTTCATTTTTTATAACAATTTTTTTTTGAAAAGTACATTTTTTATCCGAAAAATCAATCTATCAAATTCCATATAAATTTATGAAGAAAAACTATTCTTAAAATGAAAATGATGGAATAACAATTTCATTTATAAAAAGGGATTAAACTTTAAGTAACTATGGTCATGACACATAACTCCTTATAAAACCTAAATGATCCCTAAGAGTAATTTGTGTAATGATGATAGATTTATGGGGTAGCTCAACTAACATTGGTTGAGTGGTAATTATCACTAACTTGAACTTCTCCCATAAGCAATTTCATTCAAGCCTTACTTGTTGAAGCTCAACTTGGGATGGTCAAGAGTAAAGCCCAGTGATACTACCTCCCTCCAAACCTTAGAAAAAATGGGCTTTTATGGAATGACTCTACTAGTTGAGTCCATCAAGTCTTCTTTCTCTACGAATTTTAATTTATCAAAATTTTACTTAGAAACACTAATGATAAAATTAAAATTATTATCAAGAGTATAGTTACCAATAGTCATATTGACCAACAGTCATAATTACCAACATGCATATGGTGGTTGAAACCCAAATGTCACATTTTAATTTATACTCACTTCATTATTAAAAATATATAATTTTGTTGTGTATAAAATAATATAAAACACATTATTAGGAAAAAATTATAATTTAAAAAGTTTAGGTCATTACATTCTTACCCTCTTATGAAATTTAGTCCCTGGAATTTATACTTGATCCCTTAGTTGAGGAAAATGTATGGATAATTATTCCTTATTGATTCCTCTAGTTTCCACATTGCTTCTTTATATTTGTGGTTCCTCCACAACAATTTGATATGGTGGGTAGTCTTATTTCATAGAACCTTTTCTTTATGGTCCAAGATCTCCACCAACTGCTCCTCATAAGAGAGGTCATGTTCCAGTTTCAGCACCTCAAGATTCAATACATTTTAGGGGTTAGGTATGTACTTCCTCACGAGAGATACATGGAAAACATCAAGAACTTGAGCTTGGTTTGGTGGAAGTGCTAGATGATAAGACACCGATCCTATGCAATCAAGGATTTCATAGGTTCCAAATTACCTAGGGCTAAACTTACCTTTTGTTCCAAACAACATGAATCTCTTCCAAGGTGAAATTTTAAGGAAGAATTTTTCACCAATATAAGACTCCAAGTCCCTTTAACATTTGTTATCATATATCTTCTACTAACTCTGAGTAGTCTTTACGTGTTGTTGTATAACACAATCCTTTTCTGTAATATCTTGCACAAGATTAGGCCCAATAATCTTTCTCTCACCATCTTCATCCCAACAAGTAGGAGTTCAACATTGTTTTCAAAATAGAGACTCCTAGGGTTCCATTTTAATACTTGAATGTAAGATATTTTTGTATGATAACTCAACTAGTGGGAGTTGTTGATCCCTTACACCTTTAAATTTCATTGAGAATGTTCTCAGTATGTCCTCAAGAATTTTAATATTTCTTTCAGATTGGACATCATTTTGGGGGTGATAGGCCATCCTAAAATTTAATTTGGCACTTAGATCATGTTTAATAATTCTTAAATTTTTTATGTAAACCTTGGATTAAGATAATAAACACTAGAAAGTGGCACTCCATGCAACCTTACAACTTCCATGACGTATATATTGGAATGTTTTTCAGGAGATTAGTAATCCCAAATAGTGAGGAAATTGGTAGTCTTGGTGAGACGATCCACTATAACCCAAATCACATTATTTACATTGGTTGTTCTTAAGATACTAGTGAAAAAAATCCATTGTGATAATGTACCACTTCCATACTGGTATGAGTAGTGGTTTTAATACCCCTTTAGGAAGTAATCGCTCTGACATTACTTGTTGACACACCAGGAACCATATAGTTTATTCTAAAATATCATTTTTCATGTTATCCCACCAATAATGATCATTAAGGTTCTAATACATTTTAGTTATTCTAGGATGTATAGAGAATGTAGAGATATGAGCATCATCTATCAGCTCATTTTTTATTTCTAGAATAGATGGAATACACACCCTTCTTTATTTCTCTAATAATGATGGTTGAGAAATAATTTGTGATAGGGTTGATTATATCCCTTCCCTTATTATTCCCATATCCAATTTTAATGGGTATTTGATTCAAGGATATCCTTTAATCCTTATCATTTTCAGTAAAACAAGGTCTTTCCTACTTAAAGCATCAAGGACATTGTTTTTTCATCCTGGATGATAATGAATTGAACAATCATAATCTTTTAGAAGTTCCAACCATCTCCTCTATCTCATGTTGAATTCCTTTTGTGTGAAAATATACTTCAAACTTTGTTGGTCTATGTATATAACACATTTCTCCCTATAATGATATTTCCTCCATACCTTCAGTGGAAAAACAACTACATCCAATTCTTGGTCATGCATAGGATAATTATAATCATGGGGTTTTAATTGTAGAGATATATAAGCAATCACATTTTAATATTTCATTAGGACACATGCAAGATCATTTATAGATTTATTTCTAAAAATAAAGAATCCTTCTCTGACAGAGGTTAGAGTTAACACATGCATAGTAATTAATCTCTTCCTCGTATCTTGGAAACTTTTTTCACACTTATTTGTCCATATGAACTTATCCCCCTATTAGTTAACTTGGTTAGTGGATTAGAAATTTTTGATTTTTTTCACAAACAACCTATAATATCCTAATAAACCAAGGAAGCTATGAATCTGAGTTATAGTTGTAGGATGAGACCACTCCCCTACTACCTTTTTCTTCACTCGTCAACTGAGATTCCTTCAGTGGTTAAAATCATCCCGAAGAAAGAGACTTGTTGTAACCAAAATTCGTATTTTATGACATTTTCTAATAACCTCCCATTCCTTAGAGTTTTCAATATAACCCTTATATGATCATCACACTCCTCACTAATTTTAGAATATATCAAAATATCATCAATAAAAACTACCAAAAATTTATCAATGTAGTCCTTAAAGACTACATTCATAAAATCCATAAAAATAGTAGGAGAATTTTTCAAGACAAAGGGCATGAAAGAAATCTCATAATGCCCATACCTTGATTGGAAGGAGGTATTTGGAATATTTTATTTCTTTACGCTCAATTGATGGTAACCAGATCAAAGATCAATCTTAGAGAAGAATTGAGCCCCACAAAGATAGTCAAATAAATCATAAATCCTTAGAAGAGGGTATATCTTCTTCACTATGATATCATTATGTTATCTATAATCAATTCATATCCACATTGATCCGTCCTTCTTTTTCAAAAATATAATAGGTTCTCCCCAAGGAGACACACTTGGTTAGACAAACCCCATATCCAAAAGATATTGAAGTTATTTCTTTACTTCCTCTAACTGTAAATTTTCTATTCTATACATGGTCTTTGATATCAGCTTGGATCTAGGCATGAGTTTAATGAAGGACTCTACCTCTCTTTCTAGGGGAGGTCCAGGTAACTCCTCTAGAAATACATCAATGTATTTCTGAATGATGGAGACAATATCTATTAATATACATTCATTTCCTTCATCACCATCACCAATAATTTCCACAAATAAGTCTATAGAAGGTGGTTATAGAAAAATATTAGGTAAATATATATCTTCTTTTAAGATAATTATAGGTTGACCATTCAATACTACGATGCTTTCCTTGGTTCTATAGTTTATTTTAGAATTATACTTTGATATCCAATCCATCCATACTATAATTTCAAATTACTTTATGGGAATAAATAATATATTTTCCATGATATTGTGCTCTAAAAATTGAATACTATAGTTTCTATAGACTATTTATTCTTGGATAATCTATCTAGGAGTTTGGACTGATAACTCTACTTCTAGCAGTTCAGGTATTGATTCTATATTATTTGAAAACTTGGAGGAAATTAAGGAATGAATATAACCATAATCAAACATAGTTCTTGATATCTTTTAGAGAATAATGAGAGTACCAAATAACATACTACTTGGAGGTTCAACTTCAGCTATTATTATTGAAAAAACCTAGCCTTACTCCCTTAAACTTTTGTGAGGTTGATGGTGACTCCCCTCTGTTAACTTCAAATATGGATAGTGATTGGTAAAGTACGTAATATTTCCACACTTGAAGCATTGGAATTCAATATGGGCATGCACCATATTCTCTTTTTCATTAGTGTTAAGAAATTGAGGTTTCACTTCACTATAACAGTTCTGAGCAATATGGCCATCCATTCCATAGTTGTAACATTTCCCACTCCTGAGAAAGTAGTTCCCCAAATACATATTTCCACATTTTTTGAATGTGTAATGTTTCAATTTATTTCATCTTATTCCAAGATCAAATTTACTCCCAAAGTATGTCTCCAAATATCTCTTCTTTTCATTCAAATTGTGAGACCATTTCATCTCGCTGAACTCCGGATCAACCTTCATAGCACTCAACACCATCTCCTCATAGCTGTTATCGTCTCAATTGGAAAGATAATTCTATTTATTAGGTATTAGTACACCAAAGAATATATCAACCTTTCCATTAGGATCCATGAAAAATATATATGTGTAGGCATACATTCTTGTAAAGTTCATCTCATAATTTCTAAAGATTCATTTTTATTCTTCTTTATATCTAGTATTTCCTTCTCTATTTTCATTAGAATCGAACAAGGGGAATATTTTTTTGACAAGGTTCCCCTAAACTAATCCCACTCCATAACTTTAATCTCTATTATTGGATTCATGTTTTTAATAATTTTTCACCATTGATAAGCTTCTACCTTTAAGCGGTAAAAATATAGGGTGAATTTCTCTTATTATGAACAATAGAGTATAGAAAATATCTTTTCTATAGATCTTATCCATTTTTCAACAATCAATGGGTTAATAGATCCACTAAAAGAAGGTACTCATTAATGAATTAAGGACTCAATGGAAGTTTTTTCACTTCAAGGTGCATCTTTTCTCTCATCTTGATTCAAGTTATTATTTATAAATCGAGTTAGTTGATTCATCATCCTCATGATGTTTTACATTTGAGCTTCCATTGGAGGGCCTTCACTTCCTGACCCATTGCACTCACCATTTACGTGGTTTCTCCTATTTACCTCAATTTTATAAAATAATAAAACCTTATTGAGAAATGTGTTTCATTTAATAATATTATATATATAAAGTATTGTTTTTCTTAGAACATCTTGATTAAATATGTTATTCTTTAATAATTATTTCATTTTCCATAAATCATTCTTAATGTTTCATAAAAAACTTGTGATTAAAAAAAATATCCCCTGGTAGTGTAAATCCAAGTGTGTAGTAAAGCCTATTTTTGTGTACCTGGTTACACTAAGTCAGGCCTAACACACCTTGTTAGAGTTTTTACCCCTAGGTACATCTGTTCTAGAACTATTTTTACTAGTTTGTATCTAGACAAGGATTTCTTTATTTAGAAACCACTTACTTAACTATACAAAAATATTATGATGTTTTCCTATATTTTAACTTATTCCTAAGGTTCTTCCTAATGTTTTCAAATCCTAATTTCCAAAAAAACCTTTCCTTTGATACCAAATACGGAATCCCGCCTTTTTATTATATTACATTTCATTTACATGGTACAAAACATAGGATCTTTTGAAGTTCAATTTCATTGAAACAAGGTATATAATACATGAAAAATTAAAACACTGTTATAATCCACTTGAAATTCTTATTAATAGTTTCATCATAAGTACATTTAATTAATCTCACAACCTAGGGACATACATTAAAGGAATGGGTGAGTATAAGGCTGAGTAAGGGAAAGTAAGGGAAACAGTTACATGTGATCTGGAGAATTATCGATAAGAACATGTGGAATATAATAAATACATGATAAAAAGGAATATAATAATAATAAAATGAATCATAACTTAAAAATATTTATACAACATTTTAATGTGACATTCATAAACATATCACCATGGTTTGTCACCGAGGTTTCGTAAAAATTACCAAGTTATTCACTAAGGTATTGTAAAACATGTCATATCTAGAGATTATATTATTTACCAAATACATTAGAGAGATATCAGGGTGAAACCTTAATATGTATTAATTAATGTGATCCACATATATTATAATAAAACAACTAATAAATAAACTATGTAGAATAAAAGAAACGGGTTTCGTATCAAAATCATGGCCTTTTAAAAAGTTCTTAAAAACATGATCTTTATGTCATTTATAACCCACAGAAAGGGAATATAGGTGTTATGTATGTCAATAATAGAATAAAATAAATCTTTTTTACAAATTTGTGAATACACTTAAAAAATAAATAGGATTGGGTATTCATATAAACAAAATAAAAGGTAATTTCTTGAGGAGAAGAGAGAAATTTTGAGAGGTAATATCGACAATATGACGAGCATAAAACATGGTTTTATAAAAAAGTAAAAAGATGTGAAATAGGAATAAAATTTATAAAATAATCTTAACACAATAAAGGGATAAAATAAATTGGACATAAGAACATAGTTTGGAAATTTGAAAGACATACCACATAAAAAAGAAACTTGAAAGGAAAAGAGTAGTTGAGATTTCCCTTACCATGAAGTGTAACTCCTAAAACTAAAATATTGGGAACTTAGGGGATTGAGGACACCTTTGAAGGTAAAAATATAATATAATCATGTAGGATTAAATGAAAGTGAAATTAAATGGACAAATGGGTGGGTATTTATTGCGAAAGTTTGGGATTTGTTAATTAATCTTCAAATAAAGGCAATGTACACCTAGGTAGTGGTAATTGAAAAAATATGGAATTTCCCATGGAATTGTCCCATGAAATTAGAAACTTGGATAATATTTTTTTTTCATTTTATTCAACAATAGTTGACTAAAATTTTATATTTCTTATTTTTTCTAGGAAAAGTAAAGTTTCCACAAAATATAAATTTTTAAGTTAAAGTTTACATTTTAAAATTTGTAAAGTAAATTACATATTTGGAAATTGAATAAAATATATTAAAATAATTTATATTAATAAAATAATATAATTTTTGTACTAGATTATCGTTAAATAATAATTATATCAATATGAAATAATTATGATGTCATTAAACTTACTGAAAAACTCAAACTGTATTTTTACTATTCACCAAAAAGCAAAATATTTTATAAAATTCTCATAAATTAATCATAACCTATTTTTGAGGTGACTGTTTAAAAAATGATATTTAAATTTTCATAATAATTAAATAAATATTATAATTTTATCTTTTAAATATGAAAATCCTTATTTATTAAAAATAACAGTGTATGGAAAATGCATAATAAAATTTCTGACACTTGAAAAAAAAATTATTTTATCATTTATGCTTAAATAAAAGTATTTTAATTATATTATTTCATTAAAATAGACATTATTAATATTACTTTAGTTAATTATAACAATTATATTTTTAAAAAAAAGTACAATTTCTATCTGAAAAATGAATTTATCAAATTTTATCTAAATTTATTAAGAAAAACTATTCTTAAAAAGGAAATTATGGATTAATTTTTTTGAAAAAGAGATTATAATTATATGACTAAGTTATTGACACATAACTTATTATAACACATGTATAAAACCTAAAGTTAAGGTGTGTTATGGTGACAGATTTATCGGGTGGTTTGACTAACATTGCTTGAGTAGTAATTTCTACTAACTTGAACTTCCCCTGTAAGAGATTTCATTTAAGCCTCAATTTTTAAAGCTCAGCTTGGTATTGTTCAATAGAGAAGCCTATTGATTCTACCTCCTTAACATGCTCTGATAAATGGGATTTGTACGACATGACTCTACTGGTTGAGGCTATCAAATCCTTTTTTTATCAGTTTTCCTTCGTCAAAATTTTACTTATAAACTCTAATGATAGCATTAAAATTATTATCAAGAGTAAAGGGCCCAACGGTCATATGGACCAATGATCATAGCTTTCCAACTTTCATATAAATGTCAAAACCCAAAGGTCATATTTTAATTTATAATCAATTCATTATTAAATAGATATAGTTTTGTTGTGTATAAAATAATATAACCCAAATTTTCTGGAAACAATTATCATTTAAAAAATTTGGGTTGTTAAAATATGTGTTGTTCTCATGTGTTTCTGAATCATCTTTACTTTTTAAAACATTTATTTAACCAATTATAGTCCTAAAAATTTATTTTCTTTGAATTCATCCCAAAATGCTTCATTTCAACACCACTTTCCATATATTCCCTCAAAATGTGCCATTTGTATACTGTAATGAAAAATGTTATTAGAAGAAATCTCAACCAAAGAAATATTTTGATCCCAAATTCCATAGTAATCCATAAAAAATTGTTAAATCATATCCTCTAAAATTTGAATTGTTCACTCTGACTCCCGTTATATTTAGGATGGAAATATGTTCTAATATTTAATTAAGTCCCTAAAGACTTATATAGTCCTTTATATAAATTAGAGGTGAATTAGAGATCGTAATCAGATATAATGGAGATAAAGAATCCTTGTAATCTACTTATATCTTTATTATAAAGTCGAGAAAGTTGATCCAAGGACATAAAATCATGAATTGGATGAAAATTACATGACTTAGTTAATCAATGAAAAATTACCCAAATCTCAGTTTTACCTTGTGATTTATTTGTTAACCCCACAACAAAATATATAGATATAATCTCTTATTTATATTCTAGAATTAAAAATGATCGATGAATCCCCTTCAGTAATTATCAACCATATTTAACCTTTTGACAAGTCAAACAATTTATAGTAAAATCAACAATATCTCTTTTCATTCCATCCCACCAGTAATACTCCTAAAGGTATCTGTACATATTAGTGCTTCCAATATATACTGAAAAAAAAGAACTATGTGCTTCAATCAATAACTCTTTATTTAAATGGGAATCACAAGGAACACATTATGTTTTTCCAAAATCCCAAAAATCATTATTTATCAATATTAAATTAAGGAAAATTACCCATTTTAACCAATTATACCCTTTTCTATAACTCACGGTCTTCCTTCTATAATTTCTTAATTTTTTATTATAGAGATGATTATGATGACACCTGAAATAAAATAGGGAAATTTACCACTTCCATTACTTCAAGGAAAAAACTCATCAAATCAAAAACTAAAGGGTCATGTTAAAAAACATAACATGGTTAATGTAGAATTATTTTTCCATCTCAAATCATTAACCACAATGTTTTACTTTATAGAAATATAATAGATCATGGATTTATAGTCTTGAATAAGTTCAAGCCATCTTCTTTGCCTCATGTTCAACTCTTTTTGAGTGAATATATACTTTAATATTTTATGATCAGTATATATTTCACACCTTGATCCATTTACATGATTCCTCTAAATTTTTATACCAAAAAACACTGAATGTAATTCCAAATCACATGTAGGATAATTTATCTCATGAGGTTTTAGTTTCTTTGAAGAATTTTCAACTTCTTAATCATGATGTATCAAAAAGAAACTAGGACCATTCAATAATGTATCAATGTTGATAAAAAAATCAATATTTATCGAGGAAAAGTACAAAAATGGAATATTTTCCAATAATATTTTTTATTTCTTAAAACAAACATAATGTTTTTATATCTAGGAAAATTTAACTCATTTTTCTATTGACTTAGTTAGTGGGCTAGATAATCGTGAAAAGTTATCAATAAATATTCAGTAATATCCTGATAATCCATGAAAACTATAAATCTCAAAAATATTTATAGGTCTTGTATATTTATCAACTAATTCTTTTTAAAGGATTAACTATTATGCCATATCTACTTATGATAGTTCCAAGGAAAGAAATATGTTCTAACTAGAAACCACATTTTTAAAATTTTTCATATAACTTCTTTTCTTTAAGGGTTTATAGAACAATATTTTTATGTTTTTCAAGATCCTAATAAATTAAAAAAAACAAAAATATCCTAAATAAAAACAAACACAAACTTATCCAAAATTTCTTAAAATAATCTACACATAAGATCTATAAATACAGTAGGGGGTTTTTTCAATCCAAAGGGCATAACTAAAATTCATAATGGCCATATCTAGTCCAAAATAATTTTTTAGGAATGTAATACACCTTTAACTTCACATTATGGTACCCGAATATAAAGTCCATCTTGGAAAAATACTGAGATCCCTAGATTTGATCAGACAAGTTATAAATATGAGGAAAATGATACATTTTCTTAACAATTACATTATTTAATTCTGTATAATCAATAAAAATCCTCATGGAACCATATTTATTCTTAACAAACAAAATAGGATCACCCCATAGTGAAGTTCTAGGACGAATTATACCTTTATCAAGAAACTCATGGAAATAATTTTTTTAATTCTATAAGCTATAATTGAGAAATTAGATAAGATTTTTTTTATAATTTTCTTATCATCCAGAACAAAGTCAATAGTAAATTCAACTTCCTGTTTGGGTATAACACCATGAAACTCATTATAAAAAACATCCAAATATTAATTTACCATGGGAACATCATGAATTTTAATAGTTCTTTTATTTACTGAAATATGTGCAAAATAACTTTCAATTACATATTATAATAGTTTCTCAGCCTCCTGATATGTTTTCAAAGTTATTGGTTCCTTATTTTATATAAATGTAAAATATTTATGAAAATAAAATTATTTATATATAAAATGTTTTTTATCACGATAAATAGAAATAAAATCCATACACAGAATAAAATAAAACTCTAATCGGAAAAAAAATGTTTTCAGGTAATGTATTTGTGCAAATAATGATAAAAATGCACTTATAACTTCTTTTTACCTTAATATTTCTCATATGTGTTTTTACCATAGGTATGTGAATGATTCCCCATATAACCACATTTAAAATACATTGTTTTTTGATTATAAATAATGAAATTTCCACTTCCATGATCATTTTCATTATAATCAAGCGCCATATGTTTAGACTTACCACAACAGAATCACTTCCAAGATTTGATAAGGCATTCCCTAGGGTTCTTTTTAGCATAATTTCCCCAAAATGGAAACATAATTTTATTACATTCATATTTTCTTGATTGATTATTACCTGTTACCTACCATCTAGAAATTTTTGTATTATTGTTGTCAAAGTACACATGATCATAAAAAAACTCCATTTCTACTCGCTTAGAAAAAAACAAATTTTTTATAACTTTTGAATTCAGGGGAATCTAATTACCTTTGATATCTTAGATTCAATCTTGAGTAAAAATGATTGATTTTACTATCAAGATCCTGGATAAAATTTGGAGTATAACTTTACAATACAGTAAGGTTTTCTTCATACTGAGCCACTGAATATTCTTCTATTTGTTTTCCAATTTGAGGAATTATTTTCTCATCCTTAGTCAAACCAACATAGGAAAATATTTTCTAAGGAAAATATTCTTAAATTCAACCCATTAAAATGAATAAGTCTATTTTATTTCCCTGACATTCTTGACCATTGACCACCAATGTTTAGCTTCACCTTTAAAACAATAAATTTAAAGTATATCATTTTCACGATTTGTACACCAATGACATCGAATATATTTTCTATGGATTTAATCCACCATTCAACCACCAATGGATCAGATGATCCACCGAATGATGGAGGGTGATACCTCATAAAATGTTCCCCTATCATCATTTTCCTTTGTAATATATTTGGATGATATTTTACATGGATAACACCACCATTTATATCTTGATTCAATTGATCCATCATAAATAAAAACTATTCAGTTCATATTCTGACCATTATGGGTTATTGATTTTGATGGATATCATCCTATCAGTCCCTTTTAGCTTTAACTTTTCTATTTTCATTTTGGAAAACCATTCCTAACAAGCTTAGTTTCGTCAAAGAAGCATCATGATCCATAAATTCTATATCATTTTGAATTTACCATAAAGTAAATACTTTTAAGAGTATTCTATTATAATTATCGTAACCTCTAAATTTATCTCAATATTTCTTTGATACTAACTATAAGGACCCAACCATAAACATTATATCATCTAGTAAACTCAATAAGAATTAACTTTATTACATTCCCAATGATATTTTTTGTTTAGAGTTTTAGAGAACTAGGTCATTACTCATACATAAAAACTCATGTATTATAAAGTATAAACTTAAACTAAATATCCATTTTTTCACAATATGAAACTTTTCAAACAATACAGGATTTCTTTTCGTAAGAAAACATCATAAATTTAAACTTCAATTCTGATTTTTTTACTTTTCCCATTCATAAACCCTATACAAATAATTATAAAACTTGGAGGGTCATAAAAATCTTAATAAGGTACATAAAAATAAATAAATAAATCATTAGTCCATGAATACTTGTAAAATATTTTCCTTTAAACATAAAATTAATAACTCAACTTTTTAAAACATGAGATACCTATAAAAATAGTGCAAGTATAAATGAAACATATAGGTAAATTGGGGAATAATTTTCTTATAATAATTAATTATGTTGTAAAACGCATGGATATCATATGATTATAACCATCACAACTACCATAATGTAACCCTCACTGTTATATATATATGTAACCATCATAGTTACACTAGAAATAACCATAATTATCAACTTCCAATATACCTAATGAATTAGAGGGATATCGCGGACCCAACAATATTGTTTTTATAACATTACCACCCATCATCATAAAAAATTCCCAAGAACGATAACATAATCATAAAAAATTAAATCTTTCATCATAAAAACATACTTTGAAGAAGATCTCTAATTTTTAAATAAAGCTGCACACTCACAAGGTAAAAATTTTCTTTGAAAGTAAACTTTTAATATTGTAAAAGAAGTTTCAAAGAATTAATGTTTCATGAAAAATTAAAAATAAACTCATGGCATATAATTCAAAAGTAAATCCTTTTATACTTCTATAAAAAAACAAATAGGAACATTAAAATAGAGTTTTTAAAATAAATTCCCTTACCTTATGTTCAAATGAGTTTTTCACTTGCATTTAACATCTTAAATAATCAAATTTGATTCATTAATTACATAAAAAATAATCTATTACACATATATTTTATTAGATTATAATTCTATCAAGTTCATTTACCATTTTTATGAGTTATAAAGATTAATTTCGCCATTCTGGGAGAATTCGTTTCAAGGTTTCATAATTGGTTAACTTGTATATATTTATAAATGTTCTTGTAAAATTGGAATAATACTATAGAAGTGAGATTATATGGTATTAATTAAAATATATAATTTTATATGGTACCATATATAATTATTCTCTTTTTAAATTAGGATGATTTATTTGATAGAACATTAATAATAATTTCTAATTTACTATGGCGGTTCTCCAACCATAACGAATCAGTTTCATTTTATTTGATATAATATCTATAAATTAGTTAAATAACATTTAATAAGTTATAATATACTTATTAATATATTATTTAACTATAATAATAGTTTTATAACCAGCCATGAATGTGGTAACAGAAAATGAAAACTCATTATCCATGGAGACGGTTAATCACTATAATTTGGATAATGGTTTCCTTTATTTGAATAATGAGAGATGAGAAAAGGTATGGATAGAAGATATTATAATAGAAATATAACATTCCAGTATATACATGATTCTAGAGTTATAATTTTTTTATGAATTAATGAGGTGAGGATAAGATAGAAGAAGAAAATAAATTCAGAGAGGTGGTTTAGGAAAACAACCTCTTGAATATCACCTCATTGAAGGGTCTGTTAAGGAACGTGGAATTGGTATTTTGGTGACACAAAAACCACTATAATGTGTATAGGTAAGTGGGTAATATTATTTTATAGAGTATGGTCAATATAGAAAGATCAAGGTGGTGAAATGAAGTGAAGGAAGGGGGTCCCCTTTTATAATTGAGGTGAGGAGCACTTTAGAAATTTATTAAAATATTAAAATATAATAAGACTATTGTAGATTAAAATAATTATAAATATCCATTTAGTGTAAATTTAATGAAACATTAGACCATATATTATCCCATATGTAATTATTTAATATTTTAATGGGTTTTTAATAATTTAATAAAATATTATATTCATGAAATATCATTATTGATAAATTTGATAATATTTATTACTTTGAATTTAAAAACAAAAAACAAAGATTAGAATTTGAGAAAACTATTTAATTATATCTTATAAATTTCATATTCCTCTATAAAATTAATTTATAGGCTTAATTATCTCAAATTATATTTGTTTTAAAATTTTTAATATAATTTATTTGATTTTTATTAATTTAATAGTTATTGCATCATCGTTGTGTAAGAATATAAGGTATCTAATTCTTCCCTAAAAAGTTTAAAAAAAATTATAAGAATATAAGTTATCTAATTCTTCCCTAAAAAGTTTAAAAAAAATTATAAGAATAATATAAATATTTTATCTTTCTAAATACTATTTATTGTTGTACATATCTTCTGTAAAATCATATATTTAAAATAGTATACTTATTAAAAATCATAATGTGAACTATTTGACTGTCATTTAAATAAAATACTATAAGGGATTTAATGGAAACAAAGTGGATCCAAAGTTTCTTAAATTATACACATGGATTGTTTTTTTGATACTTACTATAAAATAAAATTGGGGAAAGTGTTAAGGTAATTGGATAATATTTATAATATTTTTTTGACCTCAATTTATCGATTTACCCTTAATCGTGGTAATAAAAATTACTAAGTTTACTATTCATATTGTCCAAAAATAAAAAAGCATTATTTAATAAATTTAGACCTTATAATTAAAAATATTAATCCATATCTCAAAATAAAAAACACTTAATTGGAAGAATATAATTCGAAATTAATTTTGAAAAATACATCAATTTT
This sequence comes from Viscum album, assembly GCA_963277665.1. NCBI lineage: Eukaryota > Viridiplantae > Streptophyta > Magnoliopsida > Santalales > Viscaceae > Viscum > Viscum album. The sequence goes on along the minus strand of OY728135.1, from coordinate 644,567,825 downwards.
TTTTTTGAAAATGTCACTTTTAAAATAAAAAAATGTTTCTATACATAAAACCCATTAAAAACAAATAATTTGATAAATATAAATAAAAATGAACAAACTAAAATTTAAAACTAATAAAATAAATAATTTTACCATGTAAAGAAAATACAGTTTTCATTAAAACTAGTATTTTCACTATTTTTTATATAATAAAGATTTTCAGAAAATTATAACAAATTTATTGAAATATAATTTTTAAATTATGAATTAAAAAATTATTTTTAAAAAAATTAAACTTCTATAATTTTAAAAATAATCTTTTAAATATAACCATATAAGAGATCAGTTTGATAAAACTATTTCCTTTTTGATTTTAAGAATTAATTAACATATTTATAATGATTTTAACTATTTAATTCAAGAATGATAATAGATATGAAAAACATTATTCTATTTGTACAAGGTTTGTTACATTTTTGGGTCATTTAGTGGTTCTTAAATTTTTATTTTTAACCATTCATTATCTGATTTAACTTTTACTATGGTAACAAAAAGTACAAAAGTTACTATTTATATTCATTAAAAAATAAAAGAAAACTATTTAATTAATTTGGACTTACTGATTCAAAATATGAAATCCATTTTCTATATTTAAAAACATATATTTTTCATAACATAATTTAAAAATAAATTGTCAAAATGTAATGAAAGAAATTGCTTTTAGAAAAATTATTTTTTAAAATATAAAATATTTTTATACCAAATTCTACTGTAAAATATATTTAAAAAACTAAAATTGGATTAATTTAAATATAATTTAACTATTGAAAATTTAAAAATAATCAAAAAATAATTTAAACTTATAAATTATTTAAAATAAAATATCATTTCAATAAAAAATTATATTTTTCAATATTCCTTGAAAAAATATATAGTTTCTGAAAATTCTAAAAAAATCATCATAAGATAATTTTGAAATGATGAATTAAAAAATTAAATTTATTTTTTAAAATATTTTTTATAAATTTTCCATAAATTAATTATAATAATCACCTATAAAAAATAATAAAAATCATTTTTGGAGACAATTTATTTTTTGGAAAAATGAAATGGTTTTACTAAAAATCTAGTACTTATTTAAAAAGAGTTAATTAATAAATTAGGAGTGAGTAGTACCATTATATATTCAAAAATGATGTTAATACTTTTCACTCTCTCAAATTTAATGACTATGTTTTAACAGTGACACTTAAATAACAAGATTCTGTTGTTTGTGTAAGTTCAGTGTTACAAATCCTGTATGCTATCAAACATAACCTTTCCTGTTAAAATATCAGGATGTTATAGTTATAATATCATTTTAATACACCATATAAACATGATGAATCAATCCTAAGATATTATAACCAATACAGTCATTGGTTGAAAATAGGTTTCATAATGTTTTATACACTCATTATTCTTAACAAAATCCCTAAAATTAACTAAACTTCACTTCATTACAAACTAGAAAACCTCCAAAATGTTAGTCTTTGGTATGGATCTCTAATAAAATCATAAAAAACTTATATATATATATATAAACTGAGATAACCCTATACTATATACACCATTTTAAATGATCACAAATTCTATTTGAATTTTAAGACACACTCCCAAATAGAATGTTTTAGTGCTATCAAAGATTATCAACATAACAATCGTATTATGTAATAAAGCTTCTAATTCATTAAAATTTTCCACAAACATTAATCCCTTATTTTCATATCTATACACATAAATTCTTAGGTTAATGGGGAAATGTAAGAAAAGAGTGAGCTCAAAAACACAATAAGTGGTAGAACAATATCATTTAAATATAAAGGATTTATCAACAATTTAAAAAAATTAATTAATATAGGCATGAGAGAAATGATATAATTAATGTAATAAGATCATAGAAATGTAAGAAGTGATCAAGGTTCATGATAACATAATTATAAATCATTATTCAGAATCAATAAGGGGAAGATTCTAAAATTATAACATATACCATGGTTTAAAAATGTGGATTCATTAGACATTAATCATGAACCATAGTGATAGAAAATATGAATTTTTCATGACATAAGAATGTGGCATGAGGTTGATTTGTTACACATACATAATTAGAGGATACTAAATTAAATTTTCTAGGATTACTTCCATTACTATTATAGTATAGTTTATTGGGGCCACTTTATAATCTAATAAACATTTTGGATTGGGTTTACTCCCAAATGCGATAAAAAATTATGATTATGTTCACTTCTTATTTAAATTATCATTATAATCACATGAGATATAAATATTTACCCAATGTATTTTAGGGATGTTTAATTTTAGGAAAACAATTCACATAATTATATAAATATATATTCATATATATTACACATAAATATGGGTATAATTATAAATCGATAAAAAATCATACCATAACTAACCCCTAAAAATAAAACAAGATACACAATATTATTTATGAGCTATAAAAATATATTATCCAAATAATCAAAGTTGGTGATAACATGAATTAAAATCAACATACAATTATATGGATTAAAAATAAATTATTGTATCTATATTATCCCCTATGTAAAATAAAAGGATATACAATTTTATAAATATTTTTCCACAATCAATCCAATCAAACCGTTATGTTGGTGAATACCCTTCAATCAGATGAATAATTTATATGGTATTGATAATTGAATGTCATTGATAGAAAGATTATATTTTTTACATTGGTTATGTTTTCCTAGTAAAAATGTAGTGATGGATAAATCCACTCATTGAAATTTCATTTCCATGACATCAATGATTCATATGAATTTGGATAACAAATTAGGGAATTATTTTTTCCTTGTAACAGTTTATTAAAATGATACAATGAGAAGTAATATAACATAAGGATTTTCCCAAAGGTTAGTTTATAACATAGTATCAATATTGATGAGAAAAAATTAAGTTTAAGGTAAGAAATTAATTAATATTTAATCAATAAAATTCATAGTTTTTAGGAATTTTAGAAATAATCCAAAAAAGGAAAAGAATAGTGGAAACAATTTCATGAATTTTCCAATACTATGAATATTTTTATAAATTATTTTTTTAAATTACATATAATATATTGTAGAAATAATTTCATTGGTAATATAACTTGGAATCAGAGATACAAAAATATATGAAAAATCATGAAAAGAATTTTATGATAGCTTTCATAATGTTTTCATACATATAATGACAAAAGTTACATTCAATATTATTTAAAAAAAGAAACAAAAAACTTAAAAAAAATTTATAAATAAAAAGTTTAAAAAGTTTAACTTTTTAATTAAACAAACAAAATTTGATTAAATTTATTGAGGAAGACAAGAAATTATATATATGTTAAAGAAAAATAGTTTTAACATATTAATAATGAATTATTATTAAACGACATCCATTAAAATGTATATAAAGTAAGATTTTATATTAAACTAAAGAGAAATATGTGATGTGGAAAAGATAATACATATCTAACATTAGAAATAATATAGATAATAATTTATATAAATAAATAATAAGGATTTGGAAGAAAAAGATCCAATCAAAAAATAAATATAGAAATCACCCTTAAAAATATTTATATTAAGATGCAATGATCAATTAAAATGACATTATGAGAATATAACTCAAATCATTAAAAAATATAAAAAATGTATAGGGAAAATAAAGATTAAAATTTACATTACTTAGAAAAATATAAATAAATTATAAAATGGATACCTTAATGAAAGGATATTTATTTAAGAGGGGCCTCGTAAATGTAATATTAGGTAAAATATTACTCAATAGAATGAAAAAATGAATAGGCTATTAATTAAAAAATGACCTAAAATGGAGGACGTTAAATATTTTTAATAGAATATATATCAAAATCCTCTAAATAAATATAAGTTATAGATAATTTTAAATCGTAAAATAAATCTAGATAGAACCCCTGATTACATTGGTAATAACTAAATAAAAATGTGACGACCCATCCTCGGGGCCCGTGCCGTGACTACCCCAAGCCCACCTTCCATAGGTCAGGGGCTGGTGACTAAAAAAAAGGCGTAAATCCCGGTAAAAAGGGAAGGCATTGCCTTTGTAAAGTAAACAAACACCACAGAGCAAGAAATCAGTAGAAGTAAACACTAAGTAAAAACTGAGTACAGCAGTAAGTGCAGAAAAGTATGTGGGCCAGTATACAAACCCAAACTGAAAGTAAAGTACAACTAGAAGGGAAAATAGAAACTGAAAAGTAAAGCCGCAACGCTGAGCTGTCCATAGGGAATCCCACCTGAAGGGTGGGTATAGATAGCCTCCACTGCTCCTCAGGTCCAGCCGACCGCTCCGAGTACATCCCACCCAGTGGTCCACCTCTAGGTACCGTCCTGCTCCGCAAGCCTCAACCACGATCAACGCTGTCCGTCGTCTACAACCAACACAACGTAGTGTGGGCACAACCCGTGCAGGGGTGAGTATAAGATACTCAGTAGGGACCTCGAGACCCCCAAGGGTCTCCCAGAATTCACAAGGGATAATCCAAAAAGGAAATATACAATCACGAAGTAACATCCGACACTTCTTAGGTATATGCCGACATATATACCTAAGTCATCAATTCCAGTGCGCTCCAACCTCCGAGCCCAAGAATAACCGAGTCCACACAAGAAAGAAAAACTTAATCCACATAGGATAGAACAACACAATCCACAAAGGAAAGAAAAACAGGATTCAACTCACACATGTATACTTCTTCAAATGACGATAGAGATTATCAGATGTAGCCACTGATTAATCTAAGCCGTCGGACCCACAAAGGGTCGATAGGTACTAACCCCCGCAATGACCCACACAGGATCGATCATGAAGTTGAAACCATAGCTATTGGAAAATTCCTTCTCTATCAAATACAGTGGTTATACCGCTACAACCAAGCGCTTCCCTCTTACATTGGACTGCTGTAGTACTCCACCTATCGAGTACTGTGGGCCTGCTGCTACAATCAAGCACTTCCCACCATGGTTCTGCCGCAACAACCAAGCGCTCCCCCTCATAGCCTCTAGAGGTACTCCTTCTGTTGAGTACCACGGGTCAGCCGCTACAACCAAGCGCTCCTCCGTCGTGGGTCTGCCACTCCAACCAAGCGCTCCCCCGTGCTGCTACAACCAAGCGCTCCTCCATCATGGGTCTGCTGCTACAACCAAGTGCTCCCCCGTGCTACTACAACCAAGCGGTCCTCCGTCGTGGGTCTGCCGCTATAACCAAGAGCTCCCCCTCATATCCTCTAGAGGTACTCCTTCTGTTGAGTACCGCGGGTCTGCCGCTACAACCAAACGCTCCTCCACCGTGGGTCTACTGCTACAACCAAGCGCTTCCCATTGGGCTATCCGTAACACACCGAGTCGTTCGATCAGCAGTCATCAAGTCTCAATCGGCTATAGGGTTTCTGCACACAACATTCTCGTTCCGGGAGGGTCCACTCCACGAGCCAAGAGTTCGATGCATCAAATGACATGTAGTACAAAGTTGATGTATCCCAAAAGTACCGTAGTGGTCACTACCGAACCCACAGAGGATTACCGTACTGTCTTCATTGTCGTCGCAGACGCAGCCAGCTCTAGGGTTCCCGCACACAGTAAGCTCATTCAGGAGGGTCCGCTCCATGAGCCGAGAGGCTGATACATCAACTGACACATAGTCCAGTGTTGATATATCCAAAAGTTCCGTATCTTCAACATGAACTCAACGTCGCAGACGAAGCGTCAATCGGACATCTGGTCTGAGAGTTATCAGCTTTTCTGTTCCAGGGGCCCGGTTGGATTTCGGGTGCAATCCAACCTGACCACTATCCAACTGCATCCAAAACTCAAGTGAAGGATGCCAAAATTTCCGTCTCATCAACAGGAAATCAACGAGACAGACAGTAAGCGAAAAGTTCTGTCTCATCAAAAGGAATCCAAAAAAGTCGACGACACGTCAATCGGACGTCCGGAGCTCATGTTATGAGCGTTTTCACTCCGAGGGCCCTGTTGGTTTCATGTACGAACCAACCCGTTCGAACCCAAAGTACTCCGAAACCTTGAGTGAGATTTACCTAAATGACCGTATCGATCCAAGGATCACATCGCCACTGACGGTGCGTCGATCGGAAGCTCGTAGCTCAAGTTATGAGCAAAAGACCGAAAAGGTCAGAAAATGGGGGGTCTGGGCCCGGACCGACCTGGCCCAACCCCCCTGGGTTGGCCCGAACTGGGTCTGGGTCCGATCGGGCCGGCACGGCCTGACCCAAGTTGGGCGCAACCCGGCCCGGACGGCGCGGGCGCGGCCCGGTCGCCAGGCGGGTCGGCTCGGCCGGTTACGGCCGAGCGGAGCGGGGTGCGTGCTGCCCCTGCGTGAGGGAACCGCGGCCCCGCGTGGGGCCGCCCTTGCTAGCAGACGCGGCCGGGCCACCGCATCCCGTCCTCCTCCGGTCCTGCGCGGGCACGGGACCGCGTGCTGCCGTCATGGCGGTTCCTTCCGGCGGCGCGCAGGGCGCCGCCGCCTCCTGCCGCCGGCATCGCCGTACCGGCGAGGCGCGCCTGCGGGCTGCTCCGCGGACCACCGGACGAGTTCCGGTGGTCGGAATTTCACGTTGTCTTCGCCAAAGGCCCTCCTAGGGTCCGTCCTTCACTGCGAGGACCTCTCAATGCCCGTGCGGCTTGTTTTGTCGACGTTCGCCATTTCACACACTAAGAACGAAAAGGGGCGGTGGGTTCGGACTTGTTCGTTGGTCCGCACCCACCGCGTTAGCAGATATAAAAGTCTCACAACAAAAGTTTAATCAAACACCGCGGGTATAAATTACAAACATTTAAAGAAAAAAAACCCCTACCTCGTCGTTGTCATCGAACGTGAGTTCTTCACGGAATTGACCGTCGCGGAAGAAGAGGATCATCACGTCGTGGAAGGGGTGTCGCGTCGTCGCGGTACACGACGTCGCGCCGACGATCTCCGAGGGTTCGGCGTTCTTCGTCGTCTTTCATCGAAGGCCAGAGTTCTTCGCGTTCTTCGCGAAGGAGGATGAAGATAGAGTTTCTCCAAACCCTCTCAACAAGCCACACCCAAGAAAGACATGCGTTGGTCTAATTTTATTTACATGCCAACAATTTGAAAAACAAGTTAAGAAACAAACCATTAATGCGATGAATTAATGGTAACGACTTAACTGCCCAATTAATAGGGGCATTAAGAATTTAAAAAAATGCACCGGTTGACTTTCATTTAAAAGGGGTTTTTGTGGGTGCGTTACTTAGAGGAAAAGAAATGGTGGGGCTCATGTGGGCCCCACCTCACAAATATCCTACCAAGTGGGTAGGATATTTTGGGTTCCACCCTATCCGCTTTAACTCAGCTTAAGTGGAATTAAGTGGCTTTAAGTGGCTTAAGTGAAATAAATTAAAGTTGTCGCACCACTTTATTTTATTTCTTAACTTAACCCCAAAAACTAAAAACCACACCTGAGAAAATGCAACTCCGGAAAATGTGTTTCTACGAAAATACCGGTGCTGCGATTCCATCGGTGCCCTCGGAATTCGATTACGAGCACCGGTTCAAAAGTTAGAAAAAACCCACTCGTTCGTTCACTGAACGTACCCGAGCCAAATTTCAGAAATTATTTTGGGCACACCGGGCCTCGGAATCAGGTGCCGTCAGAAACTGCGTTCTTGTAAAATTCCAAAGAAAATTAAGAAAAAAAAATTTCCTTGAATTTTACGGGTCTTTACATCACTCCCACCTTAGGGCTTTACGTCCTCATAAAGATACATCATAAACTAGGGAATCAAATGTGGGTACTGAGCAGGCATCTGAGCCTCCCGCTCCCAAGTGCTCTCCTGGAGGTTCCCATGCTACCATATGATGCACACAAGAGGGATCGATCTTCCACGTAGGACTCACTCCTGTCGATCCTCGATCTCCACTGTAACCTCCGCAAATGCCGCCCCATCATCAACGTCTAGATCCCCATGGTCAATGATATGCGTCGGGTCGTGCACGTATCTTTTCAGCTGAGATACGTGGAAGACGTCGTGCACCCGGTGCAACTGAGGTGGTAGAGCCAGGCGATAAGCCACCTCGCCAATCCTGCTGAGGACCTGGAATGGTCCGATGAAGTGTGGAGACAACATGACACCTCGGCCAAATCTCCGTATTCCATGTCGAGGTGAGACACGCCAGAAGACGTGGTTGCCATCCTCAAACTCTAGTGGCCTCTGCCTTCTGTCAGCACAAGCCTTTTACCGGCTCTGAGTTTTCCTCATCCGCTCTTGGATGACTTAGACCTTCTGGTCCTACCCAAGGTGCTGAGATTTATTCTTTGCCGAGAAGAGAAATTCGGTCTCATCCCCTAGATGAACCACGTTCTTCGCCTAATACAGTCAATCCCATCATGGATGATACTAACCCATACCAAGGATGACGTCGTAAGGCCTCGACGCTACTACCAAGAGATCCCACCGTTACTCTCACCTCTAAGGGTTGAGTCACACTGTCGGCATCAGTGTGTGGTCACTGGGTCTCCTCCAGTAGGTATCTCAAAGTTAGGGTCAAGTCAACGGTTTTTAAACCGGAACCTCTTAGTTACAACATAAAGAGAGGACAGAAAGGTAAAAGCCAAAAGAAAGGTGTCTTTTATTACAGCAGCTCAAAGTACAAAGACACAAAACATCTACAGACAAACATCAACAACGCTATAAGCAGTATAGACAAAAGTCTCCAGGCCTAGAGCTAGTCCCGCTCCTGTCCATCTACTCCCGGAGCTCCATGATCCTAGGCCTCAGCTGCCTGAAGCTGAGCTCTCCCACGTCCACCAGCTCCCTGCGGTCGGGGTGGACCTCCTGGTGGTGGTGGTGGAAAAACCTCGAAGCGTCATCCACCTCCAGCTACATGGTCAGCTCCCCTGCCACGGTCTCCTTCTCCATGCGGTCTGCCTCGATCGAACCTCTGCCTCTGACTGGGAGGTCCTTCATTCATCTCCTGGTCATCCGTATGGTGGGTTGGACAGTCACGAGCCATGTGACCAACTCCGTCGCATGAGTAACACTGTCCGCTCATGGTAAGTCGTTTTCCACCTTGGGTGCCTCGCACAAACGATCCTGAGTCACGCGGTCAACCACCTGTAGGTATATTCCTCTTGGGCCCCTGCGTCATCTGTCTACTGCCCGCTGTAGAAGACTTTGCCGCATGCCGGCTATTGGTGGGTGTTGCTGCTGGAGACTGCTCAACAAGGAAACTCTCCACTAAGAGGGGTCGCTCCAACACCCCTGTTTGTGTCGGAATGCTGTGAGAAACAACTGAAGCTTTGATCTCTCCCCTGAGCCCCTGATCGAAGGTTCGGGCCTTAAATAATGGGTCTCGTACCATGTCTGTCGAGTAGCGCGAGAGATTGGTAAACCTTGCCTCGTACTGGGCTACTGTCATGCTGCCCTGCCGCAGCTGTAGAAGCTCCTAGATGCGCACCGCATAGAGGGTGGCTAGGACGAACTCCGAGCGGAAGAGGCTCTCAAAGTCCGTCCATAGAAGATATGCCTCATCGTGCACCTGGAGCATCAAGCTCCACCATCTGCCTGCTGCCGCGTGCAGTAGGCTCACTGCGAGGATCACCATGAGGTCTGTTGGTGTCCTCACTAACCTAAAAACCTGTACAACTGCCTCCAGCCAGTCCTCAGCTGCTTGGGGGTCCGTCTCCCCACGGAACCTCGGCGGCCGCTGGCGCTGAAACTTGTGCAGTGCACTAAGGCAACATGCATCGTCAGCGGCTAGGGATGGTAGCATCGGTGGCTCAGTGGGTAGAGGTACCGCCGGTGCCTCAGCTGTCAAAGGGCCTTGTACCGAGGCCTCGTCGGTCGGCGGGCTATCGTCACGTATAACTCTCGGAACCCTAGATGGTTGCCGTCGTGGGGCCATCCTGAAAAGAAACAGGTGCGCTACGGTAAACAGTATACCTGGTGAGCTGACATAATGCAATCACAAAGAAAACATGAAACACACATGCAATCAATGTTTTCATGCATTAAGTCGGAAATCAGAAGTCAGGGTCATGATGTACGGATACGTCGGCCGCCGCACCAACCCTGGACTCCCTAAACTAATAACCACACCTAATACGCTTTACACTATTACTTCACATAGAAAAATATTAGAGTCCCAAGTTCTGTGGTAGAACCGAACTCCTCTGATACCAATTTTTCATGATGCGTCCTCAGGGCCCGTGCCGTGACTACCCCAAGCCCGCCTTCCATAGGCCAGGGGCTGGCGACTAGCACCAAGGCGTAAATCTCGGTAAAAAGGGAAGGCATTGCCTTTGTAAAGTAAACAAACACCACAGAGAAAGAAAGCAGTAGAAGTAAACACTAAGTAAAAAATGAGTACAACAGTAAGTTCAGAAAAGTATGTGGGCCAGTATACAAACCCAAACTGAAAGTAAAATACAACTGGAAGGGAAAACAACAACTAAAAATTAAAGCCGCAATGCTGAGCTGTCCACAGGGAATCCCACCTGAAGGGTGGGTACAGATAGCCTCCACTGCTCCTCGGGTCCCGCCGACCGCTCCGAGTATGTCCCGCCCAGTGATCCACCTCTAGGTACCGTCCTGCTCTGCAAGCCTCAACCACGATCAGCGATGTCCATCTTTTGCAACCAACACAACGTAGTGCGGGTATAGCCCGTGTAGGGTTGAGTATAAGCTACTCAGTAGGGACCCCAAGACCCCCGAGGGTCTCCCAGAATCCACAAGGGATAATCCACAAAGGAAAGATACAATCATGAAGTAACATCCGACACTGCTTAGGTATATGCCCATACATATACCTAAGTCATCAATTCCAGTTCGCTCCAACATTCGAGCCCAAGCACAACCCAGTCCACACAGGAAAGCAAAACTTAATCCACACAGGATAGAAAAACACAATCAACAAAGGAAAGAAAAACATGATTCATCTCACATAGGTATACTTCTTCAAATGACGATAGAGATGATCAGATGTAGCCACTGATTCATCTAAGCTGTCGGACCCACAAAGGGTCAATAGGTACTAACCCCTGCAATGACCCACACATGATCGATCATGATGTTGAAACCATAGCTATTGGGAAACTCCTTCTCTATAAAGTACAATGGTTATACCGCTACAACCAAACGCTTCACTCTAACCATGGACTGCTGTAGTACTCCACCTATCGAGTACTGTGGGCCTACTGCTACAATCAACCCCTTCCCACCATGGGTCTGCCTCTACAACCAAGCGCTCCCCCTCATAGCCTCTAGAGGTACTCCATCTGTTGAGTACCATGGGTCATCCGCTACAACCAAGCGCTCCTCCATCGTGGGTCTGCCTCTACAACCAAGGGCTCCCCCATGTTGCTACAACCAAGCGCTCCTCCGTCATGGGTCTACCGCTACAACCAAGCGCTCCCCCGTGCTGCTACAACCAAGCGCTCCTCCGTTGTGGGTCGGTCGCTACAACCAAGCGCTCCCCCTCATAGCCTCCAGAGGTACTCCTTCTGTTGATTACCGTGGGTATGCCGCTACAACCAAACGCTCCTCCGCCGTGGGTCTGCTGCTACAACCAAGCGCTTCCCACTTGGCTATCCGTAACACACCGAGTCGTTCTATCAACAGTCATCAAGTCTCAACCGGATCTAGGGTTTCCGCACACAGCATGCTTGTTCCGGGAGGGTCCACTCCATGAGACAAGAGGTCGATGAATCAACTGACATGTAGTCTGGAGTTGATGTATCCCAAAAGTACCGTAGTGGTCACTACCGAACCCACGAAGGATTCCCGTACTGTATTCATTGTCGTCGCAGATGCAGCCAGCTCTAGGGTTCCTGCACACAGCAAGCTCGTTCGGGAGGGTCCGCTCCACGAGCCGAGAGGCTGATACATCAACTGACACATAGTCCAGAGTTGATATATCCAAAAGTTCCATATCGTCAACAGGAACTCAATGTCGCAGACGGCGCGTCAATCGGACGTCTGGTCTGAGAGTTATCAGCTTTTCCGTTCCAGGGTCCCGGTTGGATTTCGGGTGAAATACAACCCGGCCACTATCTAAATGCATCCAAAACTCAAAAGAAGGATGCCAAAAGTTCCATCTCATCAAGAGGAAATCAACGAGATAGACGGCGCGTCAATCAGATGCCCGATCTGTGAGTTATTGGCTTTTTCGTTCCAGGGGCCCGGTTGGTTTCGTGAGCGAACCAACCCGAACGCACTCCGATGGCATCCAAACCTCAAGCGGAGTAAGCCAAAAAGTTCTGTCTCATCAATAGGAATCCAACAAAGTTGACGACACGTCAATCAGACGTCCGGAGCTCAAGTTATGAGTGTTTCCGCTCCGAGGGTCCGGTTGGTTTCGTGTACGAACCAACCCGGCCAAACCCAAAGTACTCCGAAACCTTGAGTGCGATATACCGAAACGGCCGTCTCGATCCAAGGATCATATCTCCACTGACAGTGCGTCGATCGTAGGCCTATAGCTCATGTTATGAGCAAAAGACCTAAAAGGTCCGAAAACGGGGGGTCTGGGTCTGGGCCGACCCGGCCCAACCCCCCCTGGGTCGGGCAGAACCGGGTCGACCCGACCCGGGTCCAGGTCTGACCCGACCAGCGCAGCCCGACCCGGCCTGGGTGGCCCGGCTCAGCCTGGGCGCGACTCGGCCCGGTCGCCAGGTGGGTCGGCTCGGCCGGTTACGGCCGAGCGGAGCGGGGGGCGTGCTGCCCCCGCGTGAGGGAACCGCGGCCCTGCGTGGGGCCGCCCTTGCCAGCGAATGATGCCGGGCTGCTACGTCCCGTCCACCTCCGGTCCTGTGCGGTCGCGGGACCGCGTGCTTCCGTCGCGGCTTCAGCCGCAGCGGTTCCTTCCGGCGGTGCGCCGGGCGCCGCCGCCTCTTGCCGCCGGCGCCGCCGTGCCGGCGAGGCGCGCCGGCGGGCTGCTCCGCGGACCACCGGACGAGATCCGGTGGTCGGAATTTCACTCCGTCTTCGCCAGAGGCCCTCCCGGGGTCTGTCCTTCACTGTGATGACCTCTCATCGCCCGTGCGTCTTTTTTTGTCGACGTCCGCCGTTTCACACACCAAGAACGAAAAGGGGCAGTGGGTTCGGACTTATTCGTTGCTCTGCACCCACCACGTTAACGGATATAAAAGTCTCACAACAAAATTTAATCAAACGCCGTGGGTATAAATCAAAAACATTTAAAGAAAACAAATCCCTACCTCGTCGTTGTCAACGAACGTGAGTTCTTTGAGGAATTGACCATCGCGGAAGAAGAGGATCGTCACGTCACAAAAGGGGCGTCGCGTCGTCGCGGTACACGGCGTTGCGTCGATGATCTCCGAGGGTTTGGTGTTCTTCGTCGCCTTTCGTCGAAGGCCGGCATTCTTCGCGTTCTTTGCGAAGGAGGATGAAGATAGAGTTTCTCCAAATCCTCTCAACAAGCCACACCCAAGAAAGACATGCGTTGGTCTAATTTTATTTACATGCCAACAATTTGAAAAACAGGTTAAGAAACGAACCATTAATTCGATGAATTAATGGTAACGACTTAACTGCCCAATTAATAGGGGCGTTAAGAATTTAAGAAAACACACCGGTTGACTTTCATTTAAAAGGGGTTTTCGCGGGTGCGTTACTTAGAGGAAAACAAACGGTGGGGCTCGTGCGGGCCCCACCTCACAAATATCCTACCATGTGGGTAGGATATTTTGGGTTCCACCCTATCCACTTCAACTCAGCTTAAGTGGCTTTAAGTGTATTTAAGTGGCTTAAGTGAAATAAAATAAAGTTGTCGCACCACTTTATTTTATTTCTTAACTTAACCCCAAAAACTAAAACCACACCCGAGCAAACGCAACTCCGGAAAAGGCGTTTCTAATCAAATATCGGTGCTGCGATTCCATCGGTGCCCTCAGAATTCGATTCCGAGCACCGGTTCAAAAGTTAGAAAAAACCCGCTCGTTTGTTCACTGAACCTACCCGAGCCAAACTTCGGAAAATGATTCTGGGCACACCGGGCCTCGGAATCAGGTGCCATCAGAAACTGAGTTCTTGTAAAATTCCAAAGAAAATTAAGAAAAAAAATTTCCCTGAATTTTACGGGTCTTTACAAAAAATCTAATGAAAGAGATAAAATTAAATTGAATTGTAAATCCCCTAAATAAAATCTAAATTATTATAAAAGGCATCCAATGGAGAAAATTTACACTATATCAATTAAAAAATTTGGATAATATGAAATAATACTCTAAGAAAGGATATGAAAATCATAATCCCCTTATGTTAACTTACCAATTGCACAAGCATGATCTTGATCGCTTTATAAACAATAGTAGTTTTTAGTAATACATTTTAGAATATTTTTTATATTTACTACCAGTATTATGAAACAATTATCTTTATTTACAAAATAATTATGAGTTATTCTTTATTTATATTCATTATTGATAGATAATAGATTCACTGTTATGGGAATGTTTCAGTATGATAGTATTGATCATCATTCCTTTTTCATGAGTTCATTATCTCAAAAAATGCAATATTAATTACATAGATGTTGTATACATATTTAATATTTTAGGAATTCACGATGTTCTTGATTTGGTTATTATAACAAATATATGTTATAATTTTAATAATCAACAAAATTTTAATGTTACCATTATAGAAATAGAAACATAACATAATTTAATAATTTATACCATATAGTATTATATATTTCGATTTTAATAATCTTTTCTGATGAAAATATTATATCATTTTTCTTATAGGTAGTAAAACCAATAAAAAATGATGTAGATATAATTAATAGTTTTTTACAAATACGACTTGAATATATTATAAGATAATTATTATATTATAATAATGATATTATTTATAAGTTACTATAATATTAAATTAAATTTAAAATGGGTGAGTATAATAAGATAAATTTTAATGATATAGAATAACTGATTACATACCTAGACAAAAAATCATATTCTCCTAATGATTTATTGCATAATGGGATGTTCAAGAATCCTCCATCTGACTAAAAGATCATAATTTATTGTCATATAAATTTTTTGAAGAGGAAATTTGTTTATATATTAAGGAGGAAATAAAATAATATGTGTTGGAGTTGGTTCCCTAGAATAAAAAAATGTTATCATTTTTATTACATGAATATTAAAAGAATATTATCATACAATGTTTTTTCTTCTTCATAACATTAATGTGATAATGTCTATAGAATATTTTCCTCATTGAATGGTTATATAAATCCCTTTTTATAAAGAGAACCATGAAATTCTATTAAAATATTCTTAAACATATGTTCTATGGTATAGATAACATATATCGGATGAGACATAGAAATTTTGTTTCCTATAAAGTGTTGGGGGATTATGAGACATTAAGACTTATTCTCATGAGGTTTACGCACTGAAATATCCAAGAATATAGGTTATAAGAATAGAAAAACTAATAGGAATTCCACATGTTATATGTTTAATTGGATTTTATTTTCTATGAACATGTTTATTAATATTTAGTATTGAGATTATTATTAATTTATATATTGAATCACATACTTTAATGAATGTATGAAAATCTGCACGATATATTCTCATGGAGATGTAGCATATGTTGTGTTTTTTATAAGTGATATGACATTAATATATTAAGAAAGGATTTATCCATACCATATTAATTAAATAATATATCACTATCCATTTAATTAAAATTAAAATATTTTAATAAATCCATGTCCATGTTGTTTCATCGATGAGTTCATTTCATAATGTCAAAGAAAGATAAATACACCATAAAAGGTTATGAAAAATGTATGCTTCCTACTTAATAAGATATCATGATATGTTATTATATTGAATAATAAAATTCATAGTACGGTTTTTATTGTTGTGAATTTAACTTTTCACTATGGTTTCCTGGAAATGTTTCTTGATGTAAATATTCGACTTTTGGTATGTTCACCTTATACCCTTGATATAGTGACTTAGAGTTCCACACAATAACTATATCCAAAGACTCATTATATTGTTTCAAATTTAATATTTTTAATTACTATTACTCTTATATTCTGGATTAATAATTATTCAAGTAATGTAGATCTTATAAAATCAACCATGGTTTATTTGAGATTTGAATACATGAGTTTAACTTCATCCACAATTTATTATTCATAGTGTAATAAATAACTATTTATTGATTCCCCTATTTAGTGAATAGATTAATATAAATATTTTTTTTGTTACATAAATATTAATATAAATATTTTTTAGTAAATATAATATTTATTTATTGAATATATAATATTATTTGATTAAATATTTTCTTATTAAAAGGCTCAATAAATTTCATGGAAGTCCAATCGGTCATGTTGAGGGCTAGATTGAAATGATATATTTATTTGATATGATTTTAATAAACAAGTATTTATTTATTTAACAATTAATAGACAAATAAACCCATGTCACATGATATAATAATAATAATGATGATGATGATGATAATAATAATAATAATATTATTATTATTATTATTAGACATGGTGAATTACATAGAATAGATATTTGATAAATTCCCATTATGAATTATCAAATATATAATCTAAAATATATTCTAATTATTATCATTTTTTGGTAGATGGACTTTTTTTAAAAAATAAAAAAACTCTTGAAAATTCTCTCACACTCTAGAGAGAAAATCCTCCTCCATTCCTATCTAGAACATAAGGATTATAAGAGTACCCATTTTTTGGTCAATAATGAACAACTTAATATGATTGGAACTATCCTAATAGTACCCATAGTTTGATGAAAATTGTTTAGAGATTTGTAGAGAATGTGATGTTAAAAATAGAGGATTTCTCACTTGAAATCTCCATCAAATTGAAAACACATTAAGAGTAATAATGAAAGTTAATCGAAAGGAATTCCATGTTTTAGGAAATTCTTGTTTTAAAATAATTTCAAATTAATTCTAAAAGATTTAATATATAAGATTCTAATGTCATGTTCTTCATGTTAATTTTATTTATCCTTATAAAATTATTGAAACCCAAAATTAGACATTCTTCCATCAGTTTTGGTGTAACCCAAAAACTTTAATTTGGATCAAGACATTTAAATAAAAATTTGTAATTATTTATAATTTACTCGATCAATTTCTTATTTTTTATTATTATATTTTATTCCCAAAATATCAATCTTAATGCCAAAATATAGATATAATTTTTATATATGTATTTATGGATAATAACATGAGACATATTCATTAATAATTATTGAAAATCATATCCAAAGGTTCTAAGACTTCGGGCTTCCTGAGAAAGATACATGAAATGTAACAATAAATCACACACCATGTATACATGGTCAACCACATAAGGTCAGGGTGATGAAAATATCAATACATCATGTGGTTTTTTACATGATGTCCTTATAAAGAATGTATTGACTTCCAACATAATACATGTTTTGTTAGGTATTATATTATGTTTAGATAGTGTGCATAGCATTTAACACCACATGGTATTGAACCTACATAATTATAGCAAGTAACATGGTCAATTGGAAGGTTTTATTACAAACCATTTATTGAATTACTTCTGAGAAATGTGGACAAACATGGATTAAATTAAATTTATATGGATGTACACACCAAGTAGCACGTGAATGAAGAGAAAAATTTCATGGTTGAATAATGAATATTGTATTTTTTGTTATCTTATTATAAAGTCAATGACTAAGGAAACTAAAATGAGGAAATGATAATGTTGGGGCATTGGATGTCATGATTGATAAAGTATCCATGCATGTTCATAGGTTTATTAAGGTACTTACATGGTATATGGAAAAGGAACTTAAGGCTACTAGATTTCAGAATTTAAGTGGAGAAGTTCACTGCATAGTGACATTATTAATTATCATGTTTTTAACTGGTCTAAAATCTCAAATACGTGTGTCAATATAATTTAAGATGTGATAAATTATTTACAACATGGTTGATGAATTGTGAAAAATTTATTAAAGGTTATTGAAAATATATTTTTTTCATGATGAATTTATGAACCATTGGATAAATTGAGATTTACATTTAAGGTGGTTTGGTGTGAAAACTAATAATAAGGAAAAGGGGAGAAAACTCTTAGTAAATTTATTTTATTTTAATTAAATAATTATTTTTCACTAAATATTTATGTTAGTATCACACAAAAAAATTAGATAAACTTTGACCAACCAAGAACCCACCTCAACCACACATGTGAGACTAAGGTATACCACATGTGAGGTAGGTCAACCTCACTATCCTTGTATAGAAGGTGAGTGCATGAGGTTAGGAATAACACCCATAGGGAGTTTACAAATCATGCATTACATGTGAACATGTTGCACAAATTCAGGCTTGGGTGGATCAAGTAATGGTGTGGCACATCAGAAGCTCATTGAAAAGAGAAAATTTGATCTCACATAAGAAGATATGCCATAATTTTCAAAATCATGTAAAACTAATATATTGTAATTACCAAAAGATTTAGGGATATTAATATTGAGACTTTACTTATCGTGAAACTCAAAGGAGAGGTAGTTATCACCTTGTCTATAAATACCAAGGGATCGAGGTTGAGAATATATTCCACCATTTGTTTTTGAGTAATCTCATTTTATAATATTTAAAAATAAAAACATAGAACCACAAGCCTCCTTGGATACAAAAAGAAAAGGAGAAGCTTTAATTATAAAAATATTTGTGAATCTTGTTATACTTTTAATATTTTCAAGATTTCACAATGAAATTTGAGAACCACCCATAAGAAAGAAACATAATGATCTATTAAAAATATGTGTTTTCTTTTACTCAAAGAATAAGCTACCACATAATGTAATATGTAGGAAAAAGATAGAACACATGAACTAAATTTCATAAAGGAGAAGAAATTACATGATATACTTGAATGAAGGGGGATATTAGATATTGAATACTCATTCTAGTTTGAACAAGGAATACATTTCAGACATATACATTGAAATATTCATATTAATTATAAAAAATAAGTATTAATATTCAATGTACTTATGCATGAATGCATATATGAATTATTTGTATACAAAATCATAACAGATTCATAAAAGAGTTTTTATTTTTGTATAGCTGAACTATTTGAAGAAAACTGAACCCGAGAAAATATAAGATTTACTTAAGAGGAACAATGAAGTAGATAATAAAAGTACATAAAATAATAAGTAAAATGATTTGTTATATGCTATATTTTATTGATTTTTATAATCCCATGATATATGCATGAATTAAATGTGAGATATTTGAATTGAGAATCCAAGAAGGAATTAGAATTTATTTTGTGAATGTTTAATCTTTTATAAAATAATATCAACAATTAATTGAGGTTAGGAAAGTCATTAATTAAAAGAAACACATCTTCCTGAGCATTTAACTGAATGGGGAAGACATGATCATTTAGTGAAGAATAAATGTTGTTGAAAAAGGCTGATATGACTAATTAGTGGCTATTTAAGTTCATGAATAACTATAATTGGGAAATATTGATAGTATAAGATTGTAGAGGAATATAACTCCAAATATGGAAGTGTTATTTCTTCTTTTGGATCAAAAAAAATAATAAGACATAACATTTGTCTTGGGTGTTTAACTATTCACTAAGGATGCTCAAGTATGGAGTGTATAACTAATGTAGAAGTGGAATATAAGCTCATTACTCTGTTTAACCAATTGAGGTAGAAGATTTGGTTATTAGGGTGTGGAACAAGGATCAACATGAGGATTGAATATTAGGGTATATAACTAATTTATACATAATCTATTGTAATTAAGGACAATATTATGGCGGAGAATCTAGTTTGGTGTGTCTAAACAATATGGAAAGGAGTTGGTCTGAGTTAAAAACCTTGTAAATATTTTGTGTTGTGACATATATTATTACTTCTATATATTAGGGGAGTTAATATGATATTATCATATGGATATATAACCTTAAAATGTTCAAGATATTAAATTAAAAGAAAATAATTCATAAAATTAAACCACTGATTCATCCCCCTCCATGGTCAATCTATTCTAGGGATCCATAATTGGTATCAAAGGTATGGTTCCCTATTAATATCCACGATTTTCCTTATTAAGGTCAATTTTTTTAATGAAATGTAGATTTCAGGATATTTTTGTGTTTACTCCGATAGAGAAAAGAAATATACTATTGATGGTATAAGGTTGGATATTTATTTCAAGACTTTGAAAAATAGGAAGAAAAGATAGGTATTTATATCGAAGAATAATATAATAGTAAAGGTAGAATCACCACTAAGTGAAGGTAGTCATAGTGGTATAAGTAGCAATAATTATCTTTATTGTGATTGTTATAATGAAGAATATTCAAGATATGATGATAATGTAACACTTAGTTATCTTTATTATAAATTCAAATAATATCTAATTAAAGTTTCCAAAGAAGTTATAAAGTATATTGTTGATACTATCAAGGGACTTATTTCAGAAAAATCACATCTAGAAGAATAAGTTAAAGGAATGGAGGATGCACTAAGTAAGATGTTCAAAAAGTGAATCAATCTCAAAGACATTTTTGGAAGCATGTGATAAATCCTTTATTCTTAATAAAGAATAATTGAAAATACATACGTATGATAAATCTATTAAAAATATTTTTTGTGGAATATTTCCATATACTTGAAAAATTGTGCAATGTTTTTATAGATATCAAAGATGCTCAATTATAAATCCAAGAAAAAAGAGTAAAGTAGCTTAAAAATTATTTACATGAATCAATATAAATGTATGAATAATAAATAAAGAATATTAATAAGGATATGGAAGATGATATGATATATATTTAATATGATAAAAAATCACTCAATATGATGTGTTTTGAGTTAGATGTGATATTGAAGAATCAATAATCAACACAAGATGGACCTACCCAAGTCATTGAGAAGAAATATTTTTCCACTCATATTTCCAATGAGAACAATGGGTCTAAGAGGAATCATACTTGTAAAAAAGAGCATGATGTCATCCTCTCATGAAGTGTAAATAACCACTACTAAGAAGGCATCCCATAAAACAAAAACTATTTTCGTACTCATGTTGTTTAAAATTATAGTTTATAGTTTAAAGAAAATTATAGGAAATTATGGGTAGAGAAAATAGTGATAAAAACACCATATAAATGGTGGATGAGAAAAGATGTATAAATAATAGTTCCCTAAGAATTTTCAAATAGTGTGGTGGTTACACTAAAAAATAATAAGGTTCACAACCTATGAAATATTGAAAGATTACACCAGAAAATAAGATAAGAATACTCATACTTTATTATTGGGGTTCTTGGAAGTTTGGACACAATGCACTAGAGTATTGGAATTACATTTAAATTCATGAAATTATTAAAAATAAACAATAAGAGGGGAGTAAAGCTGAATAAAATGGAAAACCTCCTAACCAAAATATAAGCTAAAAGAAAAGTGAATAAGTGCATGTGATAAAAATAAATCTTAACCATATTGGAAAAATATGATAAGTGAGATATCCTTCCCTACGTCAAAATGAAATAAAAATATGTTAAGAAAATAATGATTCCCTTGAAAAAATAAGTCTTAGTTTTATGAAGTATAACAAAAAAAATTTCTAGATAGAATACATATCATGACAGAAGATCTATGTTTATAGGTTTTTATTGGTACCATGAATGGTATAGACACAAAACCTAATTTTTTTGGTATAAAAAGTTATTTCCAAGAAACATGCATGAATAAAGGAGGAGTCATGGTGGATAGATGATAATATCTTATCAAAGAAATAAATTTGTGACTAGATATCTATCCAATCAACCAATAATAAACAAGTATGAATACTTAAGAGAAGTTCATGGAAGATGAAAATTAAAAGTCCACAAAGCTAATAAATTCATGGAAGGACCAGAAGAAGATATTTGATATGTTATGAAAGGTAAGTGGTTTCAACAGAAATAAGTGGTAAGTTATGTCTAAGAATATTAAAAAATAGTTCCTAGTTTTTTGAAAAAATCAACTGAAATTCGATAAAAAATTGGTGGAACCTAAAAAAATTACTAAAGTTATAGGAATCCAAGTGGATTCAGAAGTTTATGTGAAGGTTGATGAAATGTTTTCAAAATTTGGAATGTCAAAGATCCATAAGACTGAGGTGGAAAAGGTTATTAAAAAAAGAATAATTTCAATTGAAGAAAAATAATAACAAAATAGATGAGACTAAAAACAGAAATAACCAACCACATAAATCTACCCATGATAAGATTGGAATAAGAGAATAACTCATTTTGAGAAGAATCTTGTAATGATCTGATTATACTTATTGGCTTGAGAGTACAAAGAGTCATTACTAGGCCTTAAGTGACATCCCCAAGGTGCCAAAGGCTGGAAATAAATGACGAAGGGTTTCAAAACAAAAGGGGGACGATTTACCCTTTTAGAACATACCACAAATCCAACAACCATAATCAAACTAATCAAATAAATGATACATGATAAAAGCTAAGACAACTCAACCATTTATTTTATCATAAACCAACCAAGAGTACTATAGTAGAAACCAACACTAAATCAGAGTAAAAAGCAGAAAGAAAAACTAAAAGACTATAAGATGACAACCCAACTCCATGCTCCACAAGATCTAAGCTCCAATGTCACGAACTGGCCCAAGTATCACTAAGTAGTGCTACAAACATGTGACACTTTACCTTTGCTGACATCCAGGCATATGAATTCTGCAAAAGCACCAACGTGCCAAAGCATGGGGTGAGTAATGAAGCTCAGTAGGTTTTCCCCGATGACTTCCCAACCCATGCTTCTAGGATAAAACATGTTATCACATTTATATAAAAAAATTTATATAAAACAATTCCAAAATAGTTCAAAATACAACACGTTCCATGTCAAAACCATTTTCCAACAAAACCCATCATTCCCAAGAAAAGAAACCAAGAAAGGTTTCCAATCAAATTCACATTTCCATTTTGGCACATTCATTCCATTTCACAAATCCACAAAACCAACCATTTCACAAACCCATGAAATCAACCATGCATGCTTCATTATGACAGTTCTATACTCATGAGTGGTTTCTCATTGATATACCAAGCCATCACAAGGTAATTTTTTCCCATGTTCCATTACACCTTTGGCACCGAGCACAAAGTTATATTTCAACCAAGCCTCGTAATTAAAAGTCCCATGTTCCATTAAACATTTGGCCCTGAGCAGAAGGTCCTATTTCAACCAAGCCTCATATATACAACATGAACACACACCAAACATTCACAATAATCTTTCCAAGACTATCCTTTAAATAAAAAACCCCTTTTTATGGAAAACCATTTCTTTCAAGAAGAAAAACCATAACCAGTTCAAAATCACAATTTTAAATTCAATTCAACAAAAACTTTCCAAAAACACATAATTTCCATCACCCGTTACTAAAAAGGGGTTTCCACCATTATTTCACAATAAATAAACAAAGAATTTCAATCAAGGAAAGAAATTTGAAACCAATCCTTCATGTTATAAGAATGAGGAATCGGGAGTGAATCCACCTACCTCAAAAAATTAGGTGAAACCAACCAACGGACGAAGAACACCAACAAAACTGAGTCAACTACTCCCCAAACCTCCTTAGATTCCTTCCCCTATTACCAACAAAACCAAAACCTGATTTAAAATACATCCACTACCTTATATCTACCCTCCTTGGGTGTAGTTATAAGGATCCATCAAGAGGGAAGAAGGATATCTACAAAAACTAAAGGAAACGAGACTTACCTTGATCAACCGGCCTCTCAACGCCAAGGAAAGCCTACAGATCACTTCCAAAACGCCTGGTAAGTGTTATCCCACCTTCAATAGAGAGAAATCCTGAGTTAGGGTCATCTAGGGGAAAAATTAGTGGGTTTAAAGATAAAACAGATTAGATCCTTAAAAATATGATCTAAGTTGACCCCACGTATGGTTAGTCCACACAGTTAGTCAAATCGTGCGCTAACCGTGTGGTAGTCACTTCTTGGATGGGGCACTTTGCACGGCCTCCTCGAATGGTTTGACAAAACCGTGCGCACACCGTGTGGTCTCCTCTGTCCAAAGTGACCACCACCTACACAGCTTCTACACGGTTTGGGCAAACAGTGCGAAGCCCGTGCGTCACCACTTTTTTCCCTTTAACCCTTTAAAATTCTCCAATACTTCCCAACCATTTCTTATATGATTCATATACTTAAAAAGAATAAAACAAGGGTTAATTACCAGAAACTAGGGTTAATAAATTCTCCCCACCATTGGCCTTTCCATCCCCAGAAAGTGGAAAACCATCACTTTCCTGAAAGAGTTCTGACCACTGCTCTTTCATTTCTTTCCTGGGTTCCTAAGTCTCTTCCTAAATCTGACCATGCTGCCATAAAACCCACACTAGACCAATGCATTTTCCACGGAAGACTTTCTCTTGCATATCCAAAATCCGTACTAGGATATGTATCAATGAAGCATCTGGCTCTAGGTCAATGTGATCCCATCTGCTCACATGTTCAGGATCAGGCTGATACTTATTCAACTGAGATACATGGAACACATTATGCACTGCACTAAACCTTGGTGGTAATGCCAATCGATACGCCACCTCGTCAACCCATTACAGTATCTAAAAAGGGCCTATATATCAAGGAGATAATTTGACCTCCTTCCCAAAACGATGATGTCCAATCCAATGAGAGATTCTCAAAAATACATGATCACTCAACAAAAATGACAACAATCTTCCGCAATGATCTGAATAAGATTTCTGATGACTCTGTGACATCTACATCCTCTTTTTTATCAACTGAATCTTCTCTGTTGTTTCTTGGACAAGGCTCATCCCAACTAGTGAAGTCTCACCTATTTCCACTCAAAAAAGTTGATAACGACAAGGAAACCCATACAATGCTTCAAATAGAGCAATGTGTATTGAGGCCTGGTAACTGTTGTTATATGAGAACTCCAATAAAGGTACGTGCTCTTCCCACGAGCCACTAAAATACATCACACAAGCCCACAACATGTCTTACAATGTCTGTATTGTCATTTTGTATTGTCCATCCGTCTGCGGATGATACGACGTACTCATATTCAACTGAGTTCCCAGGGATTTCTGTAAGGATTTCCATAAATGAGATGTGAACCTCAGATCTCTGTCTGACACGATTGAAACTGGTATACAATGCATCTTTACCACTTATCAGATATATATTTTTGAGACATCTTCCACCATATGAGTTTCACGAATAGGGATGAAATGGGCCGACTTGATTAGACGACCCCCTATCACCCAAATGGCATCGTGTTTCCAAACCATTCTTGGAAGACCTATAACAAAATCCATTTTTATCTGATCCCATTTCCACACTGGTATAGGTAAATATTGTAACATACCAGCTATTCTTTGATACTCTGCTTTAACATGCTGACAAGTTAATCATCACGAGATGAAATCAGCCACCTTCTTTTTCATGTTGCTCTACCAAAACCGCGCCTTCAATGCCTTATACATATTCTGTGTACCTGGGTGTACAAACCATCTTGAATGGTGATAAACATGAAAGAGTTGTTCCTGACAAACCATAGGTACAACCATCCGATATTTGAAAAACAAAACTAAACTCCCACCTAGCTTCAATCCCTCAATGGTCTTCCCACCATTGAGTTTTGAACCCATTGAAACACAGTGTAAGTCAGATGCTTGTGCCTCCTTTACTATCTCGACCAAGTCAGGAGTAAGCACAACTAGAAAGAAAACCACAACATCAGCTCAGTATCCACATTCCACATGCATGTCGGCTAGGACCGACATCAACTGATACTCATCTGAATCTTCTTTCACCAACTGAGCATAAAACTTTATGCTTAATGCATCAGCCACTGAATTTCCCTTACCCGGTTTATATATCAAGTCAAAGTAGAACATTTGAAGATACTCCATCCATCTCCTCTACCTTAGATTCAAATCTCATTATATGAAAATATTCTTCAGACTCTTATGATCCGTAAACATAGTGAATATATCACCAAAGAGATAATGACACCAAGTCTTCAAGGCATGGAAAACTACAGCTAACTCCAAATCATGTGTTGGGTAGTTCTTTTCATGCACTCTCAACTGTCTTGAGCCATAAGCAAAAACATGGTATCCTTGCATGAGAACACATCCCAACCCAGATCTAGAAGCGTCACAATACACCACGTACCCCTGTCTTGATTCTGGAAAAATCAAGATGGGTGCTGATGTAAGGCGAACTTCCAACTCTTGAAAAGATCTTTGACAATCCTCAGTGCATTGAAATACACTATTCTTATTTTTCAATGCTGTCATAGGTGAATCTATTATTGAGAAGTCACACACAAAGCATTGGTAATAACCAGCTAGACCAAGAAAACTTCATATTTCAAATAAATTCTTCGGTGGTTTCCAAGAAAGAACAACTTCTATATTTTTTGGATCCACTGAAACACCTTTCTCATAAACAACATGGCCTATAAAGCGTACCTCTTGAATCCAAAAAACACATTTTGATAATTTGGCATACAACTGGTGGTCTGTCAAGATTTGAAACATTATCGCCAAGTGTTTCTCATGCTCAACCCTTGTTCTTGAATACACCAATATGTAATCCAAAACACCACAACAATAGGATCTAGATATCACTGAAATATCCAATTCATCAATGCCATAAATACTACTGGTGCATTCATAAGACCAAAAGGCATGACTACATATTCTTAGTTTCCATATCTGCTTCTGAAGGCTGTCTTCGGAATATCTTCCTTCCGAACATTCAACTGGTGATATCCTGACCAAAATTCAATCTTATAGAACCACTGAGATCCCATCAATTGATCAAATAGGTCATAAATGTGTGAATGTGGATATCTATTCTTTATTATAAATTGGTTAAGTTTACAAAAATCCACACATAGCCTCAAAGTTCCATCTGCTTTCATTACAAACAAAACTGGTGATGCCCACGAAGACACGCTTGGCCGAATAAAACATTTGTTTTCTAGTTCTTCCAACTGAAATTTCAATTCCTTTTACTCCATTGGTTCCATCCTATAAGATGGAAGTGAGATAAGACTGGTCCCTAAAAGGAGATCAATCGTAAACTCCACTTATTTTACAGGTGGTAACCCTAAAAAGTTTCCAAGAAAAAACATCAGGAAATTGATCCATGGATAATGGAAAACTTTTATTCATGTTTTCTTCCATCAATTACAAGTTTAACAGAGACAAATGGTAAGCTATCGTTGCCACTACTGGTGCCAACAAGCCCGTTGCACCTTCCTTCACCACTCTTTCTTCTTTAAAGAGATGTTCGACGCCATCCTCAGTCACGAAACTGACTGTTCTGCTATAACAGTCGATGTGAGCCCTGAACTCTGTCAACCAATCCATACCAATAATTATATCATAGACATCCACCTCTAGCATAGAGAAATCCCATTTCAGCTCAGTTCCATCAACAGTTATAGAACATTCTCTACAAACGAAGGCTCTACATTTTCTTTCATAGAGGGGAGTTTGACGTTTTATCACATAAGGCATCATTTCAAGTTTTATGTTCAGAAAATCAGAAATACGAGAATAAAGAAAGGAATGCGATGCACTAGTATCGAACAACACTTGCATGAGGGTAGAATTCAAAAGAATCGTACCTCTCACCATAGACGGTCCAGACTGGTCATCCACAAGCACCTGTTCCGCTCCATACAATTGCTTTGTTGCTGCACTTTGGTCCTTATTGCCTTATCGATATTGCCCTACCTGAGGAGTCATGGTATTCCTAGAATCACCATGGATAGCTCTGTTCTGCTGGTGAGACTGATTTTTCTGTCCTCACCCTGTCCAATCATAAGATTCTTGCGACACCTGAGAAGTTTCATGAACACCAGACCGTGGAGCATTGTGACAATATCGCTGAAGATGCCCCATCTTGTTGCGATTGTGGCATGCTCTCGGTGGTGCTGTACATTCTCGTTTCATGTTCTCAATCAAGCCACATTGAAAACACCTGGCTTTCATCATGGTTCGTGGAGGAAGATTCACCGATCCAGCTGTCTGATTCTGATTCGCACTCCCTCCTTGGAAGTAGGTGTCCCTATTTCTCTTGTTCCTAGCATTAGATTTCCCACCCCTTCCCATGGGTATCATCATACTTCCTCCTCCCATAACTCCTGAGATGTCTATTTTAGAAACTGTTTCTCAGTTTACCATCTCTGTATAATCCGTAATACAAAGCACAACTATATTTGAGAGAGTGTCCTATCACAACCCTGATTCAAAGATGCGGGCTTTCAACGATGCACTTGCAGCAACATCCAGTGAAAACCACAATAAATTCATGAATTTAGCCGCATATTCCATGATAGAGAGATTCTCCTACTTCAGGATAAAATATTCCTTCATCCTCTGGATCTTGAACATGTGAGGATATAATTTTTTATTGAACAATTCCTAAAAATTCCTCCCAGCCCAGGACTTGATCCACCTTAGCCTGCACCACTAGCTCCCACCACTTTCGTGCAAGATCCTCCAGCATATACGTCAACAATTTTACTATCAGTTCTATTGGTGTGCCGATGAAATCGAAGATATGATTCATCCCACTCAGCCACACCTCCGCCCTTTCTGGTTCAGAATCACCCCGAAAAATGGGTGGATTCTGCTTCTGGACATGGATGGAATGGTCTATATGCATTGACTTATCCCTTTGATCCCCCGTGTCCATAGCCTGAAACACATGAACAATACTTTGGACTAGCTTCTTGTTCACCTGTGGCTCAGGTGGACCACATTCTCTGCAGCCTCTTCCATTTGGTTTCTACGACGCCTAACGGGTGCCATTTTCTATACAAAAAACGCTCGCTGTTAGTGTCACTTCATAGAAACTGAAGGCTGATAATTTCAATTTCTATCACATCACTATCATAATATTGATTTCCAACCATCAACCTTTTCCACATTTACCCATTTCTAAAAAAAATATTTTCTTTTTTTTGAAAATCAATATATTTTCAAAATATATCAACCATTCTCTTTTCAAAATCTTTCATTTGAAAATAAGTTTAAAATTTTCAGAAATCACGCTTTTGCATCAAACCATAATCCATCTCTCAAAATGATATATGCACTCCTAGTGGGAAGTCATTCCTCTAATGTATTTCAGTCTCATCTCATTGGCTAAACCCATGACAATGCGATGCGTTATCCTATAAGTGTCTCCAAAATGCTTATGTACCCAACTCCTTGGTAACATTAAGTTCAACATAAAAAGGTTAGATATGTCTTTTTATGGTCTACATTCCAAGTTATGACAATCCTACTCCTTCCTAAGATGACCACCCAAGGAAAAGACACGTAATAATTCAACGCCAAGACCAACAAAAACTGATGACTACTTGTTCCACAAAGAAAGGAACAAGCTGATTGCATATACCCCAAGGACCAATCCCTCTGATACCATTTGTAATGACCCATGTATCCTCATTGGCTTAAGAGTACAAAGAGTCATTACTAGGACTTAAGAGACATCCCCAAGGTGCCAAAGGCTGGAAATAAATGACGAAGGGTTTCAATACAAATGGGGGACGATTTACCCTTTTAGAACATACCACATAACCAACAACCACAATCAAACTAATCAACTAAATGGTACATGATAAAATCTAAGGCAACTCAACCATTTATTTTATCATAAACCAACCAAGAGTACAACAGTGGAAACCAACACTAAATCAGAGTAAACAGCGGAAAGAAAAACTAAAAGGCTAAAAGACGACAACCCAACTCCATGCTTCACAAGCTCCAATCTCCAACATCACAAACTGACCCAAGTATCATGAAGTAGTGCTATAAACATGTGACACTTTACCTTTGCTGACATCACGGTATATGACATATGAAAAAGCACCAACGTGCCAAAGAAGGGGGTGAGTAATGAAACTCAGTAGGTTTTCCCTGATGACTTCCCAACCCATTCTCTAGGATAAAACATGTTAGCACATTTATATAAAACAATTTATATAAAACAATTACACAAAAATTCACAATATAACACGTTCCATGTCAAAACCATTTTCCAAAAAAACCCATCTTTCTCAACAAAATCAACCAAGAAAAGTTTCCAATCAAATTCACATTTCCATTTGGCACATTCATTCCATTTCACAAATCCACAAAACCAACCATTTTGGAAACCCGTGAAATAAACCTTGCATTCTTCGTTATGACAGTTCTATACTCATGAGTGGTTTCTCTTTTATCTACCATGTCGTCATAAGGTAATTGTTTCCCACATTCCATTAAAACTTTGGCACCGAGCAGAAGGTCATATTTCAACCAATCCTCATACTTAAAAGTCCCATGTGCCATTAAACGTTTGCCACCAAGCACAAGGTCCTATTTCAACCAAGACTTGTATATGAAACATGAACACACACCACACATTCAAAATAATCATTCCAAAACCATCCTTTCAATAAAACACCCCTTTTTATAGAAAACAATTTCTTTCAAGAAGCAAAACCATATCCAGTTCAAAATCACCATTTTTAATTCACTTCAACAAAAACATTCCAAAAACACACAATTTCCATCACCCGTTACTAAAGAGGGGTTTCCACCATTGTTTCACAGCAGATAAACAAACAATTTCAATCATGGAAAACAATTTGAAACTTAGCCTTCAAGTTCTAAGAAAGATGAATCGGGAGTGAAGCCACCTACCTTAACCAATTAGGCGAAACCAACCAATGGACGAAGAACGCCAACAAAACCGAGTCAACTACTCCCCGAAACCTCCTTAAAATCCTTCCCCTATTACCAAAAAAACCAAAAACCGACTTAAAATTCATCCACTACCTTAGATCTACCGACCTTGGGCATAGATCTAAGGATCCATCAAGAGGGAATAAGGAGATCTAAGAAAACTAAAGGAAACGAGACTTACCTCGATCAAACTGCCTCTCAACGCCAAGGAAAGCCTCCAAATCGCTTCCAAAATGCCTCGTAAGTGTTCTCCCACCTTCACCAGAGAAAAATCCAGAGTTAGGGCCATCTAAGAGCAAAAACAAGTGCATTTAAAGATAAAATGGATTAGATCCTTAAATTAGGATCTAAGTTGACCCCATGCATGATTAGTCTGCACAGTTAGTCAAATCGTGCACTAATCGTGCGGTAGTCACTACTTGGATGGGGCGCCTTGCATGGCCTCCTCGCATGGTTTTCCCAAACCGTGCGCACACCATGCGGTCTCCTCTATCCAAAGTGACCACCACCTTCATGAATTCCACATGGTTTGGGAAAACCATACGAAGCCCGTGCGTCACCACTTTATTCCATTTAACCAGTTAAAAGACTCCAAACTTTCCCAACCATTTCTCATATGTTTCATGTAATTAAAAATAATAAAACATGGGTTACTTACTAGAAACCAGGGGTACTAAAATTCTCTTATTATGGATGTTATTTTTGAGGTAAAAAATTGATATTTCCTTATTCTATTATATATATATATATATTTGATTTTATAGTAACATAAAGGTAGTTGATAATGATGTATGTATACCTTATGGGGTATTATTGAGGAGTTAAATCTATACAATTTTCACTAAAATTTGTATGTGTAACTTTTGAACAGGTTTGGAAAATTAGAGGACAAGGTATGAAAATCAATCCCATATCCTCTTTGAATAAACTGATAATTATTATCAAGGGGGAGATGGAATTGAGCTAATAAGGGAGAGTTATATCTTTTTTCATGTGAAAATTTTGATATATTTTTTGAGATATGTGTATACTAAAAAATATTTCCCGATTTGATTATTTGAGAAGCCCCAAAGCATGAAAAAGTGACTTATTTGAGTTTAGTTTCACATGATTCACAGTTTATGGACAACATTGAACACCTTGATCCACCATAATTTTAAGTTTGATGGTAATTATAGAAGAATACCTTCTAAGTCTTGTTAAATTTTCCTCATAGGTTCCAACAGTTTCATCACCCTTTTGATTAATCTCAAGGAACTCATTATCCTTCTTTGTACAAGGAAATTGAGGAAAGCACTTATTGAAAAATAAGATCTTGAATTCATCCCATTGCATGGAGTCAATTTCATATCATTTCCTCATATTATTGATAATATTCCACAATTTATCCACTTTACCTTCCAAATGATAGACTTACAAAATGAATTTATCTTTTTATGAACATTGGATAACTAAAAATATCTTTTCAGTAGTACCAATCCATTTCCCAAACACTAGTGGATCAGAAGACCCACTGAAAGAAGGTGGACATTGCCTCATAAAGGACTAAACATAACATTGTTCACTACTTTTCTCATTTGGAAGTCCATTATGATTCATATCTTTAGAAGTTGTTTAAGCATAGAAATAATATTTTTCATTCCACCCCTATAACATTCTGTTTCTTAGGAGGATAATCATTGTATTTCCCATTATATTATCATTAACTTTATTCCTTCAGGTTCTAGTCATTTACTAAAACCAATAGTATAGCGTGAGTAATAATAATCATAGTGGTAAAACCACATAATAAAAGTAAATTAATTTAAATCTATTACATATTATATTTATGTCTTGGTTATCCATGATAATTAAAAAAATTACATGATTATTACCTATACTTATACTTATCCTTAGGTATCTTACTAAAATTTTCTCATCCTAGTTTCCAAAGGCCGACAAAACCTTTTCTATGATACCAACTATAATTACCCAAGATTAATGTACATAGAACATACATAATTTTTTCATAATATTTCATACATTACACAAACAAATTCATAAATAATATATTATTTTAGTGCCTTTGGATACTAGGAATAAAAACTTCTAGTCTCGTGAAAGATCTTTAATGTTTCCCACAATGATCTCCCCCTTCAGTATTCCTAAAGACAACCTTTCATTATAACCTAGGGAAAATAAAAATATGAAAAAGGTGATCTAAGATGATTAGTAAGGGTACAAATGTAATATATCAATCATAACATGATCATAGGGAATAAGTTCATAAACAAAACATTTGAACATTACATCCTGTATACCAATGATCATTATATCATGTCATAGAATTAATCATAGAATATCATAAATAATCAAAGAACATATTCCATGAAAGAATAACATAAGACATGAAATTATGGAATACACATAAGAATAAAAAATAATTTCCATATTTTTCAAGTATCATTTCCAAGACCATCATAGAATACAAAGTCCTTTACTTAATTGAGTTAACTCCCCTTTCCATCCATGTATTACTGAACCGAGATTACTCACATTCCAGCCATGTATTACTGAATGAGGTTCACTTTCTATTCTATACATATCTATATAATGAGATATACATATTTACTCAATTCCTTGGAGGGAGATATAGGTCCCACTTATCACATTATGAAAACTATACATATGTGTTCTATAAGAACATAAATCATTCTTCATATCAGAACTCATAAAAAAGTTGATTTCATAAACATTTCATCATAACATAACTCATGGAAAAGAAATAAAATTCATAATTACCTAGTACAAAATAAACATAAAACATTAAAAGAAATAATAATAATGGTATCATTGGATCATATCCCCAGTAAATAATAAGTATAATCAAATAACTTTGTCTTAGATGGAAAATTATTTTGAAACAGTACTGGATATAATTCTTAAGGAAAATATCCTTTCCATTTGAAAAATTATTTTTAAATCCAAAAACATTGAGAAAACGTTTTTCAATGAAAATAACATTGAAAAATTATAAAATAATATTTAAAAACTATTTTAAATATCTTTTAAATAAATTTTCATTAAAAATTCAAAACAAATAATTTAAAAAAAAATTAAAACATTTTTAGAAATCATTGATTTGAAGGAACACAAATTTCTTACCAAAGAGATAATAAAACTATAAGAAACATATGATATCATGAAAATAAGGAGAATATTGGTACAAAATTTAAAAAGGTAAGTATACCCACCTTGTAAAACAATTTAGGTGAATAACATAACATGTGTCTTAAAGAAGGTAAATTGAGAAAAAATTCCTTAACCGATTTGATAAATTTTCGAACTGTACACACCATGAAAGAGAGATAATAAAATGGATATGTAAATACCCATAAATTTAAGGATAATTATAATATATTATATTCATGGTTATTATACACCCCACACTAAAGAAAAAAGTGGTGAAATTTCATAAGTCTCACATAAATAAAAGTGAGACTAGAAACCCCCTAACATTAGGTCTGATTTTATTCATAAATATTTGACAATCATGTATAATGGTTTAATGAATGTTATTAATTTATATCAGAATCATATTAATCTTTATGATATCATATATTATCCTATTATATCATATTTAACATGTTTTTTAATAATATTTATTTATTACCCTTCTTTTGGGTGTTAACTACTTGATTTTCCTATACATGTTTGGTCATAGAAGTCCTAGTTATTATGAATAGGATATAGTTATGTCATCTCCAAAATGAAATTAAACTAATATATATCATAATTATTCGTTATATTTATATATATATAATCATTATTTAATGGTGATCATGAAAAATTAATAGCATTACATCGTGGATATGGTAGGTCCTACGTACGCATGAGCGATAATATCATTTCCATAATGGTGAAAGGGGAAGGAAGTGGATAGTATATATATTTTATAAAAAACAATATAATGTTATAATTATCATATATATATATATATATATTATTTTCATCATTATACCCATCTAATTAAAGTGGTGATGACAAAAAGATAACACGACGATGTAGAGATGGTAAGCGGTACATATGCACACACGATGCTTTTGTTTTTCACAAGATGGATAAAATGTGGAATATGATTGTTTAATAATCATAATAACATATAAAAAAATTGGTTATAATGGAGTTGTTACTTTATAATGGAAAAACCACATGAATAGGAATTATAAGAAGAAATAATCTTGAAAGGTTCGGTAAAGACGATTACCTCTTCTTCAGCGAACTTCCTTCAGATTTCCTTTTAGGGACACTAAAGTTGGTCTTTTGAGAAGAAAAAAACCTATTTAATGTTTCTAGAAAATTTTATAAGATAAATTTTAATATTATGGTCGATATTTAAGGATCAATGTGATGTGAAAAAGTGAGGGAGGCGCTGCCCTTTTATAATTAAGGTGAGAGACACTTTTGGAATGTCAAATAATATTAATTTATAATAAATTAAATATAAATCCAAATAATTTAAAAATTCCATATATTCAAATATAAGATGTTATAATATTTTAATCTCATAAACCAGTAGATTTTATACATTTTTTGGTATTATTTTTATCTTTATCATTTTGATTATCCCTTAGTTATCCTATTTAATTTTAAATATGGTAACAATGTTTTTAATATTAAAAGGTTGCAATTTTTACTTATTTGGTGTAAATTGGACCATTAATGAATAGTGTATTAAAATTTAGACCATATTATAATTATATTTTATTTTAAAGTTGTTTTTTGTATTTTTAAATAAATAAATAAAATATTATTTAAATAAAATATAATTAGTGTCAATTTTGACACTATTCATTACTTGGACTATTAAAAATTTCAATATAACAAGTTAATATGGAAAAAAATATTTTATTATATCCCTCATAGTTCAAGGTAATATATAAAATTATTTTACCACAAATTATCTAAAATTATATTTATTTTAATATTTTAAATAACATTTAGTTGATATTTCCATTTATAAAATAATTACCGCATCAAATTATTTAATTTACTTCTTAAATAAAATTATAAAGAATAGACGATGATGAAAATAAATACTATATATTTAATAATAATACTTATAGTCAAATATACCTTCTATTTAACCCTATATTAAAAATTTTATAGTATTTAAAATATGAATGTGACATATTTAAATTTTTATTTAATAAAATATTATAAATATCAAAATCTCGTCAATGTATCCCAAAAAGTAAAAATTAAATTTTTATCATTAAAATATGTTTTTAAGTTAAAATTTACATTTAGACTCAGTAGTAGCATTCCTTTTTCTCTATGTGGACATAAAAAGTGATATTTAAGATAAAGAAAGTGACATTTTGTGACTTTTATTGATTTAAATATCATATAAGTCATTTAAATAGAAATTTTTCCATTAAAAACTTAATTTCAATCATTAGGTGTTAAGGTTAAAATTATCTTCATCAAATAAATTATTTCCATGATTTAGGGTCATTTTATAGTTGTTATCATTTTATTTTTAACCTAAATTACCCTATTTACCTTTTACTGTGGTAAAAACTTTACCATGGATACTATTAATAGTGGAAAAAAATAAAATGTAACTATTCACTAAATTTGGAACTTATGAATCCAATTTTTTCATCCATTTTTTAAAAATTCAAATCATAGAAGTTTCATAATTTAATTGAAAATAAAATTGGTAAAACGCATTGAAAAACATTTTTTCGTAAAAATTCCATTTTAAAGAATAAAATATTTTCACAATAAATTCACGTATAAAATCTGTTTAAAAAACCATAATTTAATTATTTTAAATATAAATGAACTAATTATAATTTAAAACTAATCAAAAACATAATTTTACCTTGTAAAGTATTTAAAAGAAAATGCAGTTTTCAATAAAAATCAGTATTTTCACTATTTATCAAAAGAAGGAACTTTTTTTAAAAAAAAATCACCCTAAGATAATATTTAAATTTTTATTTCAAAAAAGAAGTATATTTTTTTTCAAATAAAATTTATAAGTGTCAAATATTTAGTTTTAAGACAAGTCTTCCAATAAAAGGAGACAAAACTACCTTTTAGAAAAATAAATATTTTTAGGATTAAAATAGGTTTGTTCTTATTTTATGCCGATAAAATATTTTATATGAATTAAAATAATTTCAACATATAAATTTTAATTAAAAATTTTCACTAATAGTGATTAATTTAATTTATTAAGACAGAACTCATTTTTGGAAATAAAAATAGTATTTTCATTAAAAAAATCCTTTATTTTTAGTTTGTTTTTATCTTCATTTATAATTAATTGGTATCCAAATAATTAATTCCATAATTCTTTTAATAGTTATTCATTCCCACCATTTCAACAACTAGGTTATAACTATCATAATATATTACTGTTCAGTAAAACTTGGTCTTGCGTGTTAAACAAGCTATCAAAGGAACTCAACATTGTGTGTAACATAATACAGGCATTGTGTTTCCTGTAACATGAGATAATATAAGTGTTGCATGTAGTGAAATATTAACTTGGTGTTACGTATAAAGAAATCATAACATGGTGTAGTGTGAAACTTAATCCATGAAATAATTTAAATTTATTTGAAAAGAATAATTCATAAAACTGATGGTGTTATAAGGGTGAGCCAAGGGAGGCAGAGCTTGAAGAGGAGTTAGAGGATCTATTAGAGATGGACAATGATATGAGATAATTCTACCACTATCACCAGGACGCCTACACTAGGCTCATGAAACTGGTGATTGACGTCGCAAACAACTACAAGCATCGGAGGCTTATGACCCCACAACACATGGGATTATTAGAGGTACAATATGTGTGTTTTATACTCTTGATTTAGTATTAGTATAAAGAGGTTCTAGTCATTACGTCATCTCTATAATCCTGGTTAAGAGTTAGAGCTCCTAGTTGATGTGTTAGCCCAACAA
The DNA here is from genome assembly GCA_963277665.1 of Viscum album. Classification (NCBI taxonomy): domain Eukaryota; kingdom Viridiplantae; phylum Streptophyta; class Magnoliopsida; order Santalales; family Viscaceae; genus Viscum; species Viscum album. The sequence continues at coordinate 644,529,933 of OY728135.1, read as the reverse complement.
TTTCATCTTGAGGTTTCCACTAGGAATGACTATTCTATAAATTTTATTTTCTAGAATTATGATCTATCACTTAGTGGGGAGAGTTTCACATTGGAAATTTTGTTCTTCATGATGGAACCCTATGACATCATCTTCAGTATGGATCAAATGTCCTTTTTCTAAGCCTATATTGACTATAACTGTCGAAGAGTCAAATGCCTTCAAACTGATGGAACAAGATTCTACTTTATTAGTGAGAGAGATTTCATGGTAGGGTGAGTGGGTGCTACGAGTAGGAGGCTATAACCCATCACATATTAGTTGGTGAGTGCGACCCATAGTGAAGTAGGGTCTTTAGACATCTAGATTCATTCATTTATAGAGGATTTCATGGATGTATTCCCTGAGGATATTTTTGGACTACCTCTGAGGTACGAGGTGGAGTTTTGTATATACTTGTATCCTGGGAAAACTCTGATATCTTCTATAGTATGTTGAATGGACCATATTGATATCCATGAGCTAAGGTTGTAGTTGGAGGACCTTTGAGAGAAGGGATTTATCAGACTTGGTGTTCCCCCTGGGCAGCTCTATGTTGTTCATGAAAAAAGTGGTTGAGAGCTTGTGACTTTTCATGGATTATCATTACCTGAACAAGGACACAATAAATAAGAAGTACCCCTTAATGAGGATTAATGACTATTTCTGATGCTTTTGCTGAGGCGCGCACATCTGTCTATTGAGAACACACAGTTGTTGCCCCACACTCCTGCTTTCCAAAGGCGGGTGGCATCTGTTCCTTGTTCGGGGATGTTTGCTACTTGATCTAAATGAGATTATGGGATGTCGGTTCTTCCTTCCGTGGATTCCTCCTCGGAACTCATCATCAAGTCCACATCTCCCTTATAGATTATGTCATGGTTCATGAATCTATTCATGGTGCCATATCTTTGTTGATTCTAGTTAATTACACTACTTCCGTCAGGACATTCCATGGGGTCTCGACATGGTAGCAACCTTCGGTTAGAGTAGATGAAAACATCAGACATGTTGGGGTATCTCTGGGTGCATGGACATTGGGGAACTGGTATTCTTCCTCATAATAGGGCATCTCAATAGTGCAAAACCCGAGGCATCCCACGTCAGTCCTGGGGTATCTTATGCTGGAGGCATTTCCCTGAGGTTTTCCTCAACTTCCCATGTTTAACATAGAGTACACCACGAGTTTAATGTCTTACAGAGATAGTTATTCCAAAGGCATGTCTTCCATGGTTTTCCTCAGGAATCTCATGTTTATCACGAGGTATGCCATGAATTTAATGTCTTGTGGAGATGGAATGGGGAATGAAGTGGCATTATCCCATCAGGATGTGGCGGCCCGGGTAAGAATTAGGAAGGATGATGAAAGGTCCCATGAAGTGGATGGTGAATGGGATGGAAAAGTCATGAAGATGAAGATGGTTTTGGGCTTTAGCCTCGAAGAGGCTTCCTACGTATCCCCGTGGCATGGAATCAATGTCCACGTAGTTCGGGAAATTGGGGAATTTTGGGCTTATGCTCTGAGGTAGACCAAAGTGTTAGTGGACCGACGTGAAGGGGGGTCAGATCGACCGGGTGAATAGTGGGATTGAACCTCAGGGAGGATTCCTACGTACCTTACCTTAGAAAGGATCAAAGACCACGTAGTTTAGGTGGGAAAGGAGTTGGTGAACTTACGTGAATAAGGATATGGGGTCCAGGTGGATGGTGGGCTTTAACCTCAGGGAGGCTTCCTACGTACCTTTCCTTAGCAAAGATCAAATTACTCATAGTTCTGATGGTTGAAAACCAACGTGAAGGTGGACCTGGGGTCCAATGGTTGTTGGGTTTGAACATCATGGAGGCTTCATACGTACCCTACCTTGTAAAGGATCAAATACCTCATATTTCAGGTGATTGGGTGTGGGGATTACACTCTATGATTCCCAGGGTGTTGGTGAATCGACGTGATGATGGTCGGAACAACCAGGTGTTGGTCTTGAACTTCATGGATGCTTCCTATGTACCTCACCTTGTAAAGGATCAAAGACCTCATAGTTCAGATAGTTGGGTACCGATTTGAAGGTGGACATGGGGTCCAATGATTATTGGGCTTGAACCTCAGGGAGGCTTCCTACATACCCTGCCTTGGAAAGGATCAAAGTCCTCATAGTTCAGGAGGGTGTGTGGGGATTACACTCTAGGTTGCCCAAGGTTTTGGTATGGAGAGGTAATGGTGAATGGGGCTTACACAAGAAAGCTACCTGGGATCCATTATGGAGTTGCAATGGAGAATGGGGCTTATGCAAGGAAGCTGCCCGGGTGCCACTATGGAGTGGCAATGGTGCGTGGGGCTTACGCAAGGAAGCTTCCCGGGTGCCTCTATGGAGCAACAATGGTGAATCAGGTTTACATAAGGAAGCTGCCTGGGTGCCCCTATGGAGCGGCAATGGTGGATGGAGATTACGCAAGGAAGCTACTTGGGTGCCGCTATGGATCAGCAATGGTGGATAAGGATTTCGCAAGGAAGCTGTCTGGGTGCCGCTATGGAGTGGCAATGGTGGATGGGGCTTACGCATGGAAGATGCTCAGGTGCCGCTATGGAACGATAATGGGGGATAGGGCTTATGCAAGGAAGCTGCTGGGGTACCACTATGGAGCGGTAATGGTGAATGGGGCTTACACAGGGAAGCTTCTCGGGTGCCGCTATGGAGCTGCAATAGTGGATAAGGCTTATGTAAGGAAGCTACCTAGGTGCCGCTATGGAGAGACAATGGTGAATGGGGCTTACTCAAGGAAGGTGCCTGGGTGCTGCTATGGAGCGGCAATGGTGGATGGGGCTTACATAAGGAAGCTGCCTGGGTGCTGCTATGGAGCAATAATGGTGGATGGGGCTTACGCAAGGAAGCTGCCCAGGTGTAGTGATGGAGCGACAATGGTGCATGGGGCTTACGCAAGGAAGTTTCCTATAATGTCTTCCCCATGTCTGTCCATGAGGGCATCCCAACTTACTGGTGGGTTGAGGTATTCACCTATGCACTATCTCATAAGAGGGATAATGCCAAGGGCGTTGGAATCCGTCCGAACAAAGGGAGATTAAAAGTGTGAATCACATGCTCGACATTTGGAATGCAATGACGGTGGCATGGAGATAGAGGATAACTATTTACCGTGTTCAAAACACAACATCCATATCACGTTAGCCTGAAATGGGGACAAACAAATGAGGGTTGACGGTTGACCGTGTTCGAAACACAGGACCTGACTCGAAGTGTTTTCCAAAGTCTTACGGGGCGTTGGCCCAGGATAGTAGGTGAGCCGAGGCGGCATGGGACCAGGCCATTTGGGGGTCCCTTCGGACATGTAAGTGGATGAAGATTTGAATGAAGGACACACAAAGCGTGAGGTGGAGTGATGGAATGTTTGAACAGATTCCAACGCTCTTGAAATTATTCCACTGTAATCATGGCATGAGGCATCTTATTCATTTCACATAAGGTATCTCTTATTTGGAACAAGAGGCATCCTATTATTCAATGATAGGGAGTACTACATTTTATAGTCATGTAGAGAGGACTGTTGGAATCTTATTCTTGGAGGATAAGGAATCTCTAATTTAGATCAAGAGGCATCCTATGTTTGGAACATAGGGAGTACTACAGTTTAGAGTCTTGTAGATAGAACTATTGGCATCTCATGCTTGGAGCATAAGGAATCTCTTGTTAGAAGCAAGAGGAATCCTATGTTTGAAACATAGGAATTACTACTATTTAAAGTTATGTAGATAGGACTTTTAGAATCTCATGCTTGGAGCATAAGGCATCCCTGGTTAGAATCAAGAGGTATCCTATGTTTGGAACATAGGGATTACTACAGTTTAAAGTCATGTAGATTGGACTGTTGTCATCTCATTCTTGGAGCATAATGCATCCCTTGTTAGAAGCAAGAGGCATCCTATGTTTGGTACATAGCGATTACTACTGTTTAAATTCATGTAGATAGGACTATTGGTATCTAATTCTTGGAGCATAAAGCATATCTTTTTAGAAGCAAGAGGCATCCTATGTTTGGAACATAGGGATTACTATAGTTTAAAGTCATGTTGATTGGACTATTATCATCTCATTATTGGAGCATAAGGAATCCCTTGTTAGAGGAAAGTGGCATCCTATGTTTGGAACATAAGGATTTCTATAGTTTAAAGTCATGTAGATTGGACTGTTGACATCTCATGTTTGGAGCATAAGGCAACTCTTGTTAGAATCAAGAGGTATCCTTTGTTTGGAACATAGGGATTACTACAGTTTAAAGTCATGTAGATTGGATTGTTAGGCATAAGCCGCCTAACAATGGATGGTGTTGGGACTTACACAAGGGCGGACCGTTCTAGTTCAACCCTACATAGGATCTAAGTGGTAGGGTTTGGAGGAGTTTTCTGAGGAATGGCTCGACTCACGGTGCTCGAGGAATTGATGATCCGAATCTCAACTCACGACATAAGAATAGAACCAAGAGGAATATGTCGACTCAAGGTGTTTCATGGTGTGCTGAGGAGTATCTCAAATCATGGTATTCCATAGGTGGAAGGTGGGTGCGCATAAGGGCACAATGGAAAATCCCGATGTCCTAGCCCGAAAATTTCATGGTGCGACTCTCCATTTTTCATGGGGGTCAGTGAGGGTAGCGAAGGGAACAACTTAGAGGGTCGGGACCGTTGCCTAGAACTACCCCCGAGTGGGGGTGCGGGGGCACAACCCCCGCGTAATGGATCAATGGTTACTTTCCTGGATACTGTTGCACGTAATTGGAGTGACACACAGGATGGGCAGCGCGCAAGGAGGAGGGATTGCATTCAATAGGGAAGGCCTGCATATAATAGGGAAGGTGTGCACGCAATACATGACATGTCTGCAGAAAACACAGGGTGACACGAAATAGGGTAGTTGGGTTCGCAAAATGGGAGGCTGGCGCACAATACGGGATCCAGGTGTGAAATACGGGACGTGGGTGTGCAATAGGGGAGCCAGGCATGCAAAAGGGGAGGCGAGCGTGCAATAGGTAGTCACACGTGCAATAGGGAGTCCATACACACAATATGGAAGAAATTGTGCACAAAATGGGAGAGTTTCCCCCCTTTATGAGAAAAAGTTTTGTTTTGCGTGCAAGAGAGGGGATTTTCCACGCGGGTGCAGAGAATTAGGACTTATGCCTATCAGAGTGGCGAACGACCTCTAGGGGCCTCTTAGAAGAAGTGGGGTGCACTTGTATTTATAGGTAGAAACCAGAGAGGATGTGTGCGTAAAAATTCTACTCATGCGAATGGTTTTTCGTGCGCAAGATGGTGCACGAAAAATTCCGCATGCACTAATCGGGGCACGTAAAATTTTTCACCTACTAAGGGGCACGCATAATATGTCGCACGCACAAATGGTTTTCTTCTAGTAAGGTGGTCAACATAAAATTCTATGCATGCAAGGCGGGGCCTGTAATATTCCAGAGACGCAGGGTGGGGCGCGTAATATTCTGCATGTGTATAGTGGCACACGTAATATTCCGCACGTGCACATGGTTTTCTGTGTGAGATTCCCTTTTTACGTGAAAATCCTTACTTTTCCCCAAAGCCGTCCTGGATGGCCATTTCCAGTAGCCCGACTTTAAACAACCATAACTTCTGATCCGTAACTCTGTTTCGGCTCTAAGACCAGTCAAATCGAAGCTTGTAGAATGATCTACTCTCTAGGAACATTTCTGGGAGCATTTGGAAAATTTGGGGATGATTTTTCTGGTGTCATAAATTACCTATTTGACAAATTTTTAGGAGCAATATGGTACTCTAAGATCTATCTCAGGTCTGTCTACCACAAGTTGAGGGTTTCGAAGGCTGATATTCCGAAGAAGGCATTCCAATGTGATATAATAACTTTGAATTCCTGATTATGACCTTCGGTGTGATGAATGCCCCCCATAGTGTTTATAGATTTAATGAACCAATTATTCTAGCTGCAAATAGACCAATTTTTGGTTATATTCATTGATGAAATACTCATCTACACTATAACAGAGGAGGATCATGCAGAGAACTTGAGGGTGATTCTATATTTTCTTCTAGAGCACTATATTTATAGAAATCTCTCGAAGTGCTAGTTCTAGATTCATGTGGGTAACTTTCGGGGGTATGTTATTTTTTAGCATTATTTAGATATGGACCGAGAAAAGATCAATGTAGTTATTTCTTGGGAGCCTCCCAAGAGTGTGTTAGAGGTGAGAACCTTTCTTAGCTTTGTAGGGAAATATAAGAGGTTTGTGGAAAACCTCTTCATGATCGTATCCCCTTTGAACTCCCTAACATGGAAAGAGAAGTATTTTACCTAGAATAAGAAGTGTTAGAGATACTTCAAGGAGTTAAGGATGAGACTTATGAGTTCTCCTGTGTTGAGACTATCGGAGGAGGGAATGATGCACGTGGTGTATTATGATGCCTCAAAAGCTGGGATCAACTACATGTTTATGTAGTGGTAGACATTTATCTCATACGGGTCTAGGTAGTTGAGACCCCATGAGAAGAACTACGTGACTCTTGAACTAGATATGTAGGTGGTAGTCTTCTCTATGAGTATATATAGGAACTACATTCTAGGAGATTGCTTCATAGTTTACTCATACCATTAGAGTCTCAGGTATGTATTCATGTAGAGAGACTTGAACCTGAGACAGCGGCGCTGGTAAGAGTACCTATGTGATTATGGATTTGAGATAGTCTATAATATATATAAGGGAAATATAATTGAAGATTCACTTAGGAGGAAGTCCTAATATCATTTGGTGTAGGAGGATTATGACCAGTTAGCTTCTTTTCAGATAACCCTAGTGGAGAGGCAGGGTGTAGCTTTTATTCAGTCAATAGTGTTGAATCCTATATTCCTTGAGCATGTGAGAGAGTCACAGTTTAGAGACATTGACTATGAGGTCTTTCATGGATAGATATCTATAGGGTATTCACTAGATGTATATTATTAAGGAGGTAATAAAATCATCCTTTTCCAGGGACGGACGGTGGTCCCAATCATGTTGTGGGTGGAAGTGATGCAGGAGTTCAACACCTATCTCCTATATATACATACAAGTATGGAGAAGATGTATATAGAACTTAATTAGTAGTTTTAGTGGTCTGACATGAGATAAAGCATTTCTAATTTAATCTCTTGATTCCTTACCTATAAATAGGTTAATACTGAGCACTAGGTTCTCACAGGTTTGGTGCAGCCCCTTGAAATCTTAGAGTGGAAGCAGGATAAAATATTCATGGACTTTGTGAATGGGATCCCATAGAAAATTAAGGGAAATGACATCATATTGGTGATATTTGTCAAATCACGAAGTTATAACACTTACTTTCCATCAGGGAGTAGATTTTGGAGAAGTGTTAGGGGAAAATGTACATATTGGAGATCATTCACCTTCATGGGGTGCCCTTGACTATTTTCCCTAATTGTGATGAGAGGTTGATATCATAATTATGGAGAGGCCTATAGGAGGAATTAAGGACACAGATGAGGATGTTTACATCCTTTCACCCCCAGATAGATGAGTAGATTGAGCACACTATCTAGGTGTTGGAGGATATGATGAGGGCTTACATGTTAGACCTCAGCAGGAGCCGGGAGAATCACTTGCCTTCAGTAGAGTTTTTATACACAATAGCTACCACTCTACCATCGACATGGATCAATTTAAGGCCCTATATAGGAGAAACTTGAGGTCACCCTTGTACTGGACATGTATTGGAATGATATCTCTTGTGGGTCCAAATTTGGTACAAATGATGACAGAGAAGGTCCAGGTCATCTGTGAGCTATTGAGGATGACCGAGAACAGGCAGAAATATTACATAGATCATTGTTATAGGCCCCTAGATTTTAATATGGGAATCCAAATTTTCTTAAGAGTCTCCCCATAATGTGGATTGAAAAGGTTATTCTGGGGAGGCAAGCTATACCCAAGGTTTATTAGGCCATTCGATATCTTGCAGAGGGCTAGTGAGGTTCCTTCCCATCTCCCACCACCGCCACATTTAGAGTAGATTCATGAGGTCTTCCATGTGTCGCAGCTAAGGAGGTACATGCATGAAACCTTTCACATAATAAACAGGGGTGAATTTGACATCATGGATAGATCCACCCTTGTGGATCACCCAGTGGTGATTGGGGATCAATGGGAGATGACCCTTCATGGATGGAGAATCCCCTTGGTTCATGTATCGTGGTAGCATGAGAACATATAGGAGAGCTCCTTGGAGAGGGAGATCCAGATGAGGGATCAGTATCCTGAGATGTTCTTTTAGATTTAATTTTTAGGTATGAAAATATTGAAGTTGATAATTTTATAGAGACATATTGTTTTCCTTGTAAGACTTTAAAATATTTCTAAATATATTTTCAGAGCCAGGTGCTGAGACGATAAGTGATTCTAAGGCGCGATGTATTCAAAATTAATTTAATAAAAATATTAAATATATTTTATATTACATGCACAAATTTTTGGAAATTAAATCATATTACTCCTAAACATAAGATAATATCAGAAATACGAGACCATGATTGAGTCCGTAACGTAATGTTTACCCTAGGCACGACCTAAAATAAGTTAGCATGGGGCGTTCAGATAGGGTGATTATTGGAGGGTGTGTTTAGTTAAAATAAATAAATAAGTTTATTTATTTTAATTAAATTAACATATTCTATATTTTTATAAGTATATTATTGTATAAAATTCTCTATGTTTATCCGCTTACACCTGGGATAATTAAGATCTTCTCCTTCCTCATTCATTTGTAAAATCACATCTAATGATTATGAATCTATGGATCAGATCAGATCAAATCACAAAAAATACAATATCTTATTACAATTTTTTATGATCATGTTATTAGATGTTGAATGATCCAATATCTAGGTAGGGCCTATCAAATTGTGGATTATTCCATTTATGATTACATTGATTGATCAGAATCATTCCTTATTTGATCTGCACCAATATTTGAACCCTTTCATGGGAATATGTACTAGATTAATTGGTTCTTAATTATTTTTGTAACCCTGAATATACCCATTCTTTATTTTTGACGAATAAATCTTGGAAACAATTGATTGAACCTTTCTTTTGGTGATTTATCCCTTAATTCTTTGTGTTATTTACCGATTTGACCTTGCAGTATCGATTCATAATTACCGAGTGGTACCGAGCCCGGCAAGACCCCCATATTCCTGAAGGATTCACATGAAAGTGATGAATTAAAAAATAAAGGTATATTTGAGATAGGTTATCAGTTTTGGGTGATAATTTTGATAATCAGAATCCAAACCATCAATGACAAAAGAACTCAAGGTGTGTGTGGTGTGAGTGGTGCGTACAAAGATATGATATTTGATTTTTTATCCATCAGATGGCCATAATCCACAGAATAGAGTTAGATCCACCAATTTTGGGTGAAGATGCGGCTGGATTCTAAGGTGTGAAGTCAGATATGGATCATGGAACATGGATATGGATTTTTGTGAAACAATTGACTATAATATGAGTTGTTTGATGAACACACAATATATATCCCCTATTTTGTGAAGACTCGGGTTTTTGAGAGTTATAAGGATGGGACAATGTGTATCCTCCTAAAAAAATTTACCTCTTCCCCAAGTGGATGATCCATGTGGTGTAATAAATGGGAAGGAACCCATGTGGAAAGACATGTAAATGTACATTACCGTATACCAAAGTACATGGACACGACCAATGTGCATGGGAAGAGACATCGAGTGCTAGGACACACCATGTATACACTCTATATGCCATATAGTACTACACAATTTGAAAAATATTCACCTCTAGGCACACATCAAGATGATGGAGTGGGACCATATGATGTGTGGGTCCCCACACATGTCGTGTACCACTTGGTTCCTTTTGAGGAAACATTAATATATATTATATCTTTAGTTTAGAATTGGATTTTAGACCGCAAATAGCCTATATTGAGTGGGTAAGGAATGGGTCCTCTGTGAACCTTTTAGAGTGGAAACCTCCAGTTGGGATTGGAATGAATACTTTATCAGCTATCAGATTAGAAACCTACTATAGAGTTAGGCTATGGGTCCTCTAGAACTAGAGTGGAACCCTATAGTTAGAATAGGTAACGGGTCCTATACCTACATATCAGAGTGTAATCCTCTTACTAGTACTGGGCATGGGTCTTCCATATTCTAGATTAGATCCCTAAAATTGGTTTGGGAATGGGTCCGTTATGGACCAATAGAGTTGAACCCTCCTACTGGGTAAGGAATGGGTCCTCTACCATTAGAGTGGACCCCTCCTTTTATAACATGGCATGTGTCATCTATCTATCAACCATTATAGTGGAACCATTCTATTGGAATAAGGTATGGGTTCAATATATGCAGAATATTATAGTAGAACCATCTTATTTGGAAGAGGGCATGAGTCCTCTATCTATCCACTGTGTTGAACCCTTTTGTTGTACTAGGGAATTAGTCCTCTACATAGATATTACATCCCCTCTAATGTGAAACGCAGTGATGATGCATGGATTGACTTAGATATCTTCTCTTGGGAAGACACACGAGATGTTTGGCATCATTGCAGAACTTTTAGAACTATTGAAGACTCTTTGATCAGGATGGGATATGAGATGAAGATCCCATTTCTCTCTCATTTGGGATTTATTAGTTCAAGAATATATATATATATACATACATTTGTATCCATGTTTTTGAATTCTATTACTATCCTAACATTGGTTGTGAAGATGCGTAGGGTAGTCCCCCAGCGTTTCATGTTTATCTTCTCATGGTTGGATAAAGTTAAACTCCTATGGGTGAAAACACATAATTTGTACTCCATCCACACACTGTGTTGATACCCTTATTTTTGGATGAGGTTACTTTCTATCTCTCTTGGATTAGGTTACTCCATTTCACTACTTCCTATTCACTATTTCCTTTTTATTGTATATTCCTATTGTGTCTCTTACTGCTCCCCACCATATTTCTGAGAATCTTCCTAGGTAAGTGTATACTCACCCCTACATGAGATTTTCCCACACATATCATGTCCTAGATAGATGAAGGAAATGTAAGTGGTTATTATAGAGGAGAATATGGATACTTGGTGACATGGACTATGTATAGTTGTAACATCTTGGAGATCTGGAGTTGGGATCTCTCATCACTTTTACAGTAGTTTCATGTTTTTCAGGTTGGAAATCTTCTAGGACAGGTGTGTATTTTCCCCCTCTACATTTTGTTTACACTTCCATACTCTTATAATATCTAGAGGTTTTATATACATGCTTGTTCCCCTACTATTTTTCATCTTTTAATATTATTCCTCTACACTTATGAATTGAGAGGGTTATATGTCTGCATGCAGGTACTTAAGCAAAGGACTCCCCTTGGTAGTTATTACTTTGGTTATAGTCTCCATCACCTAGACTTTGGAGGTGGGCTTAGTTTATTTTCCACTTGAGCCCCGCTAGGTCGGGACGTGACACACCGTCTTGATGTTTGAGTAGTTGTTATAATAATTGGCTCATGTTTTAGTGGTTTAAGGGTCATATGTTTAAAATGTATATTGGAGGAACATTGGGGTTTTAGAAATGAAACATGACCATTTGAGAAAGATATCATGAATTGAGTAGGTTAGGTGATGTTTTCATTTTCCACTAGGGATTCTCAAGGATGATAAGTTCTAAGGTAGGTAGTTTGTAAGATCCCATGTCTTGAGATAGTTGAAAAAAATTCTAACATAATTTGAGTTTTTTCATTTGGAAGGTAGAAAAAAATGAAAACCATGATTAGGAACACATTAAAGTGTGGTTCTTGGATGTAATTTAAGTCCTAATAGGTGTCTCCAAATATCAAATGAGTTTTAGAAGCATGGTATTTGGAAGCTCAGTCTTAGGAGGGATAGCCTAGGGTGCATGATTAGTGTATGATAAGTACAGACCATGCAACTCATCCATGTCACCTATTGTGTATGGGGGAACTATTTGTTTTACCATAAAAAGGATCCTAGGTAAATATTTTAAATTTAAACAATAAATTTTAGATCCATGCACATGGTTTGTTCATTATTTGATTAGAAGTTTTCCTAGCCGTGCATCTTAGATGTGTTTGGGGGAAGTAACTCCACACAGTTGGAGCACAGTTTCTAAACCATTCAAGAAAACTATGCGATATGGTGGGTGCTTATAAAGTGTCACTACATGGTTGGAAGAATAGTTTCCCAAACCATGTAGACTAATCGTGCAATTCTTAAAAGGGAAAAATTTACCTTTTCCCCTTGTACCTTAAAAGGTATTTAACCCTATTTCTTCCCCCATTTGGCTAGGATCTCCCTCCATGCACACCTCCTCCATATCCTCTTCCAGGTAATGATTATCACTTTTTCTTGGTCCTAATTTAATGTTTTTAGGCCATTTAGAAGTGTAATGGAGAGTTTACACCTCCTTTTACTTCCATTATTTTCATTCTTCATCCTTAAATTTTTTATATCCGTGTGGGATGATTTTTCCTATCATTAGAGAGGTTTTTATTTATTTATTCAATTTTTCTCGTTCCATCCTAAATAATAGGACAATATATGATGAATAAGGTTTATTAATAATGAGGTATGTGGTCTATGTATTTCCCCTTAATGATTTATTATTTATAAAATAGTTTTTTTATACAATTCAATTTTTCGGTGCATTACTCCTAAATTTTGAAATTCCTTAAATTAAATACCTAGACCATCACCATGATGCATGGCATACCAAACCTGATGTTTTTAGGCTTTATTGATATTAAAATAGAATTTATAACTGATTATATAATTGTTAGATAATATGTGTGATCACTATGTTGATAACATATAGTGAGTTTTCCCCTTGTTAGTGGAAGCAGAAATTTCAACAAATGAATTTATAAGTGGTTATATACAATTAATTTGAACCATTTTCTTGATTATTAATTAGTCAATATAATTAATTTAATTTAAATATTGTATGTAAAGTGTTCTACACTTTTCCTTATTTCTCACTTCCAAGTGATTTGATATATAAAATGATTAAAGTCACGTTTTGAGGATTGTAATTGGTATAGATATTTCTCATGGACTATGTTTAATTATTGAATGCAATGTGATTACTTATTATACAATACCTTGTTAAAAAAATTCCAATTAAGAATGCCTTGGGCAGGCTCATAAGATACTTGAAAAGAATTAATTATATATGGTTAGATTTTTGACATGATGTTACTACAAATTTATTTATATTTGTTTGAAATGACGTTCCTTATACCTTATATTTAATTTTTTAGAAATGACATTCCTAATTATTTCTGATGCTTTCTGCTAGGGTGTGCGCGTGTCCATCACACAGGGGAGGACGCGCGGCTTGTTGCCCCGCATTCCCACTTTCCAAAGGCGGGCGACATCCATTCCTTATTCAGGGACGTCTGCTCCTTGATTGAAACCAGGATGATGGGATGTGGGTTCTTCCTTCCGTGGATTTCTCCTTGGAGCTCGTCACCTAGTCCGGGTCTCCCTCATAGATTTATGACGGGTTCGTGAATCTCGTTCCTGGTGCCAAATCTTCATGGACACCAGTTAATTACGTTGCTTCCATCGAGACGCTCCAAGGGGTCTAGTCGGGGCAGCAACCTTTGGTGAGGAGAGTGGTGGCGCTGAGGTGTCGTTGGCATGTCTTGATGATGGGGGATTGGCATGTATATCTTATGTCCCTTATTATAGGGATTCTCGAGGGTGCGGAAGCCCGAGGCATCCCACATCAAACATGGGGAATTGCATTCCATAGGCATATATCAGAGGTTTTCCCTAGTTTCCCACATTTAACATGATGTATGCCGCAAGTTTAACTTCTTTTGGAGATGGTTACACCAAGAGCGTGCCTTCTAAGGTTTTCCTCAGCTTCCCATGATTAACACGGGGTACGCTGAGAGTTTAACGTCTTGTGGAGATGAATCGGACTGATCGGAACACTGAGAGTGGATCAGATTAATGAACCCCTTGAAGGGAACTCTAATGTTGGGGCCGACACGTGGGCGGCTTCCCGGATGCGAGGGAGTGGAGTGAAGTGGCATGATCCCACTAGGATGTTGTGGCCTGGGTAAGAATCCGGATGGGTGATGAAGTGAAGAGCAGCTTGAGCCTCATGGAGGCTTCTTACGTATCCCTGTGGCAGAGAATCAAAGTCCTCCAAGTTTGATGACACGGTGGGACACCTAAAAATGCATCCCATGGGAATGAACACATGGATGGGACCTATAGGAAGTAAGACCTCTAGGATAGGGCATGAGCTTCTCGAGTCACATGGGCTTGAGGGAAAGGTCAGGATGAAACATGGGTGTTGGGCTTGAACCTCGTGGATGCTTCCTATGTACCCTGCCTTGACATGGATCAAAGCCCCCGTAGTTCAGGTATACAATTTAACTTCATGCGGGACGAGGGCATTTGGGGCTTACGCTCTGAGGCGGCCCAAGGTGGATATGGGGCTTCTGCTCTGAGGTGACCCACAATGATGGATATGGGGCTTACACACTGAGGCCACCCACAATGATGGATATGGGGCTTATGCTCTGAGGCGGCCCAAGGAGTGGGTGAACCGACGCGAAGGGGTTGGAACAACTGAGTGGTGGTCTTGAACCTCATGGAGGATTCCTACGTACCATGCCTTAGCATGGATCAATGTCCATGTATTTCAGGTGGTGCATTTTAACATCATGTGGGATGAGGAAGATAGTTTAACGTCGTGCTGGACGACATACAGTTCAGCGTCGTGCAGGATGACATACAGTTTAACGTCATGCGGGACAGGGGAATTTGGGGATTACGCTATGAGGCGGCCCATAATGCTGGCGAACTGACGTGAAGGGGTCAGAACAACCAGGTGGTGGGCTTGACCCTCTTGGAGGATTCCTACGTACCATGCCTTTGCATGGATCAAAGTCCTCTTAGTTCGCTGGGATGGGGCTTACGCTCTGAGGCGGCCCATAGAGTTGGTGAACCGACACGAAGGGGTTGGAACAACCGGGTGGTGGGATTGAACCTCATGGGGGCCTCCTACGTACCATGACTTAGCACATATCAAATTCCTTGTAGTTTTCCGGGATGAGGATTACGCTCTAAGGCGGTCCATAGAGTTGGTGAACCGATGCGAAGGGGTCAGAACAACCAGGTGGTGGGCTTGAACCTCGTGGAGGCTTCTTACGTACCATGCCTTAGCATGGATCAAAGTCCTCATAGTTCGCTGGGATGGGGATTACGCTCTGAGGCAGACCATAAGAGGATTTCTTGGTCGATGCTCATTCTAAGCCCACATGAGTCATGCTCGGTGTGAGAAACAAGAGGCAGCAGGGACCAGGTGATCTCTTTGCGAAGGGTGAGTCCGTGATAAGTGAAGAGGGGCTTATGCGTTGAGCGGCCCTTGGTGCCGGGACTTACTCCAGGATGGAGGCCCAATGTGTGACAAAGAGCAGAGGGAGAGGGATTTGGGACCAAACAAAGGAGATGCCTCGTTCCCTATCCCACCCTCCACTGGCCTTGGAAGTGGGGAAGTACGAAGGTGCATGGGTGATACCTTCCGCAAGAGAGGCTAGGGGCTTACACCGAGGTGGATGCCCTTCCCCCATGGACAAACGCCACTCCGAGAGGGAGGATATCATTCCATGTGAGGAAGATTCCATTCCCGTGGAGACGAGTGGTGTAAAGAATGTCCCAGCCGGGGGGACCCTGCGTGTGAGGCATGGGGCCAGATCACAGTTTAACGTCATGTGTTGAGGATGAGGTTCTTGGCAGTTTAACGTCCTGCAGCTCGGACGAGGTGGGTTCGCTCCACACCCCTAGGGATTAAATAACCGGCACCCTCTACCCCTTGTGGTAGGGAAGGCATTGGCAAGGCCGTAGTGAAGGGGGGTCGTAGGGCGAACCATCGAGGGGTCCACGTTAGCGTGGCTATGCGAAGAAGAAATAGCCATTAGCATGCCTATGCGAAGGAGCATGAGGCAAAGAAATGCAACGGGAAACACCACCCAAGGGACCTTGAGGTTACTTCGTACGAGCCTGGAAGGCCGTACAGGAAAACAGCGCATGGCATGCATGCCTGGTTTGGAGGACATCGGGCACCTACGCAGGGAGGCACCCAAGGGGCGTCAAGGTAAGGGGTCCTGGGGATTGCACGCAAAGGGAAGGTTTGTGCGCAAAACAATGGGATGGTGCGTAATTGGGTAAGATGGATATTGCATGGCTAGGAGGATCACGTGTAAAGGAGGTGAATTTCACGCGAGTGGCAATGGCCGAATCCTAAACAAAGGCCGCCCTCTGTGAAGGGATTGCGCGCAATTGTACCGTTTTGTGTGCAATAGGAGTTATTGCACATAGTAGAGGAACCCTGAGGGGTTTGTAATTTTATCTAAGCCAGTGGGATTGCATGCAAAGGCAGATCCTGGGGCAAGGTTGCGCGAAAGGGTCAATACCTGAAGGCCATATTGCATGCGCGGAAGTCCTATTTCACGCACGAGAGCCGGTTGAAATTATACAACCTTGAAATGGAAGGGGTCTCCTTCTATTTATAGGCTCCTGGCATCGCGGAATCTAGATGGCGCATGAAATATTGCACGCCAGAGACGGTGGAACGGAAACATGCACCATGCGGGGCGGGCGCGCAAAATTGTGCACTGGTGCCGGGGTCATTTCGTGAATTTTGGAACCCTTTCGCGCGACCATCATGTTTTCGCACAAATAATCCTTAATTTTGCTCACCACTTCTGGGCCCTCTGGACCGGGCCTCCAGGTCCGAATATGACTTCTCTTCGTCATTTCGACACTTCCTTTTATGAGTTATGGAATTTTTCGGCGTCTACAAATTCCCCCACTTGGAATTTGATCGGTGAGATGTCTCAATGATCATATTCCAAGGGAAATTCCGAAATGCTAATGTGTTGGATTTTGAGGGTACTTTGCGTGATAAATCCAACGTGGCACGCAAAACTCCAGTTGGGTGCGGAATTCGCTTTCTGCACGGCGCGGAACCCTGAACTAACCTATAAAAAGGGGCGCTGGGTCTCCTGTTTCGTACTCAAGATTTTTCGTGCGATAGGCTCTGAGATCTCATGTGCGAAATTTCCTTTGCGACTGCATGAAAAACACACTGTGTTAGCGCATAATTCCTTCCGAGTTTCGACCGCATTTACGCGCAACCCAGGATATTTCACGCCGATGGTTCTGATTTTGTGCTTAACTCTATAATTGTGTGCCACTGTTCCGGATTTCACGCAACTCTTCACCATTTTGCGCAACTCTCAAAGAACTAAAGATGGCTGCGAACCAAGTCGATGAGAGGTGAGCCGCCGCTCGTAGAGCTGAAATGGCGGAAAATGAAGTGGTTTATAGCACCCAGGTGGTTGTTTCTGAAAACCTTACCTTGTTCAACTTGCTGACCCCCGCCCAGAAGGAGTATCCTCTATCCAACAACCTCCCTCTTTGGAACTTCGGCATCCTGGAGGAGGTTCCACTACAGGGCTTCGAAGTGGACACACCACGGTCATGGGTGACCCGGGAGGATGAACTTCTCCGATACAAAATTACCAACAATGGTCATCCTGCTAGGGAGACCAGACACATGGATGTGTATGTCCTGAACTCGAGGACCAAGACCATTTTTGGGGGTGATACTATTGCGGAGAGCTCTCTGACCCTCTACACAATCACATTCCGTCAGAGCATCATGGAAGATACTAAGGATGGCTGCAAGATTGGGACTTGCAATCTGGAGGCAACTTCACCAGTGAGTGGCCTGTGCGTAATGGGTACGCCATACATGCAACCAATTTGGGGCCGAGCTGTGGCACATTGGTCTGTTCGAGGTGGTGTGGACGTCACAGTTCCACTTCAACCACCAAATTGAACTCAGGCTGGATCTGTTTACCCGATGGTCCCCTAACACCAACACATTCCATCTTCACCATGGGGAAGTTGGCATCAGGCTCTGGTACGTTCACTGCATCAGAGGTATCCCACCGGAGGGCTACCAATACGATGAGTTCATTCACCCAATGAACACCTGGGAGGATAGATCAAGGACCTCCATGCTGATGCGGCACTGATGGACCTGGAAAAAGAGCGGCTGTAGGTCAAGGACTTTCTAAAGGACATCGCCTACAAGGACTGGTTCAGCCTGTTCCTTGAGAAGGACCCGACGGTCAAGATTCTGGGACGGGGACAACTGTGCCCCACCGCGGCTCATAGGAGCAAGAATGGATCATACTGGAGGACCCTGGAGATGGGGTAGTACCAATCATGGGGATACCATGTTATCATGGCTTGGGTCCTGAACGTCTGATATGTCAGGTTCCTTGCCACCTTCTTGAGTGGGTGGCTTCTGCCGGTGTGGGATGCGAGGATGGGAGTCCGTCCAACAACTCTAGTGATGGCGGGCACCATGGTTGCCAACAAAAGGTTCAATATGGGGGTCCCTATGCTGGATCAGTTGTATGCCATTCTGGGATACATCTCCAGAGGGTGTCACCTTAGAGGGTGTCTGGCCCCTTCCAGATCTTTCATAGCTGGGTGGTAGCTCATCTTGGCGGATACACTTTCCCAAATGTCGTTCGTCCTCCAGGAAACTACCTGTGGCCATCTCTCCTGAATATTCCTGAGGTTGCACCGATGACGCTCAACGAGGAGGGTGTAAGGATCTGAAGTGGTAACCACACCAATTTCAACTTCATCGCGTTCCCCACCCCGGTCGGCCAGATGGTGGACAATGGGAAAGGCTCACTAGAGTAGCAAGAGTACTTCCAGAGCATCTGGGGTGGGGTGCTCGTGGATCAGATCTATAGGAAGATCATCTATGATCCATACGTGCCGTCCCGATTTGCTAGGCGGTTCAGGTGCCTCCAGCGAATGCTGAAGAGGGTATTCACGAATGTCTGGGAGGAGAAGAATCCTTGCGTCCTTTGCCAGATGTGGTTAATCTTCACCACTTATGGCTCTGGTGACGTCATTACCCTTCCTCCCACCGGGGTCGACGCGGGCCTATCAACTGAGTATGCTTAGAATTGGACTATCGCGTACCCTGAGGGGATTTTATGCAAGCGATTCTGGCAATTTGAGACTACCTGCATGGATCCCAAGCGATAAGAGAGCAGACAAGGTGCCGCTAGAAGGGGAGAACCAGGGGTGCGCCAGGTAGCAAGGCCTGTGCAGGCCGGGACCTTAGCAGCGGGGACATCGCATGGTGTTGATGCGACCTCGTTGCCCTAAAGGGGGTCACATGAGGCAACCAGAGAGTTGACTGGGAAGAAGATAAGATACCAGCTCGAACCTTACCATGATGAAATCTTCCCAGCATTGTGGTCGGCCTGGATGAACCTATAGCAGTGAATGAGCGTCGAAGCCCTCTCACAGAAGATAATGTAGGATGAGATACAGCTTCCAGAGGTCGGGCTCATTCGGGTTACTGACCGAGTGAATTTTCATCGGTGACATGATTATCTAACGACCATGGACACATATGCTCGCCAAAATGGTCGGCGTGTGGAGATACCTTTCTTGGAGAAAGTGATGATCGACCAAGAGCATGATCCAGAGGTGATTTTGCTGGGAGAAGGCAACAATGATGAGGAGTCAGAGGGAGAGGAGGAGACAGGAGAGGATGATGGATCCCAAGGAGGGTCCCGCCAAGGGAGCCTGCAGGAGAGCGAAGAGATTGTTGGCTCTGACATGGACATAACCGAGCTTCTCGAGGTCTGTATCTATCCATATTCATCTTCATCCTTAATCCATTCCCTCTGGAAATTTCTGACTCATTTCTCTATCTCATTTAGGAGGATATAGGCGCTGATCTGGCATCCCCTATAGAGGCAGGAGAAGAGGCGCCAGTGGGACTGGGTGGGGCCCCGACGCCTATCATCGATCTAACAAGCACTGAGGAGTATCCTTCCATGATAGCTCCTGTAGTGGCCAAAACACCATAGGCTGATGCTATGGGTTCCCGTATGTTCTATTCCTCACTACTGGTGATTACTATCAGAGAACTCAACTAATCAGTATGTTACTTGTACAGTGATATCGACATTTGAGGCTCATCGGGCTGCTGAGCTTGGGCCATCCGTAAGTGAACCAGTGGCGGATGTACCACCTCCTCCAGAACATACTTCCCAAATTGAGTCGGCCCTATAAATGGGTGAGCAGTGGGTGGCGGACATCAGTGGTGTTATCATTGGAGCGAGGCCAGAAGCTGACGAAGGCACTGTCGCTGACAGGGTGAGAGAGGAAGGTTGCCCAAACGTCTAGGATCCTATTCCTCATGAAGACATCCCCGAGGTAGACCCTACTGCCGACCTGCTGGCTGCCTTTCCTACATACCGGCCCTCTGTTCATGAGGAGATAGACAATTCATACTCAGAAGTGGCCGAGGAGAGCCGGATGACACGATGAAAAGGGTGGAAGTGTATCCAGCACTTTCTCAGGAAGCCTCAGGCAGATTGGCTGAGGCGGATGGGATCACTCCAGACCTGGTTGCGTTTCCTGTGTGCTAGAGGGGATGATTCTCAACACCTTCACTTGACGGTCCATGATTACATGGCCGAGAAGATACGTGAGAGCAGCCAATGCACCGACATTGCCCAATGTCGAGAAAGATCAGCGAAAACCCGAGCGTTGCTGAGGGCGGAGCAGAAAGTCCAGCACCTCGAATTGTAGGCGGAAGAGAAGGAGGCCTTCATCACCACATGATCTGAGCTCGTGGAGAAACTAACAGCCCAGTTGGCTAATGCCCAAGAACAACTGATTGAGGTGAGTCACCAGATGACTGTACTTCAAACTGAACGAGCGCAGGCACAAGCTAGGATAGGCGAACTTCACTCTGTGGATGCTAATGAAGAGAGAGTCTTCAGGGAGTGAGAAGTAGTCCTAGAGTCTACCAGATAAAGGGTAGAAGTGTTGGAAAGATCAATCTAGCACGTTGATCCTTAAGGGCTTTGTTTTGGCCATCTCATGAACTTTTTTCTTTCACTGCTCAATATTTCGATCCAATGTATGGACCAATCTATTTATCTGTACCTTTGGTTTAAGATTATCAACCATAATCCTGAAATGAATAACTACTCACCACTAAGATCAAGTGGGTCGCACCCAATGTGAGAAGCAAAGGATGCCCGTGCTATCATTTCGTCCGAATGTGGGGCGTCAACCAAACTTCAGGCATCCGAAATTGGGCCCAGATTTCTGGGGTGGAGAGGGAGGTCTAGAGAAAGGGAGGGGACCTCAGACCAATCGATATATCATCTCCTCAATGTGCTCTAACACACGAGCGAGGAAATACCGGGGCATTGAAATCAATCCGAACATAGGGAGATGAAAAAGGTGAATCCCGTTACCCAAATTTGAAACACAATGGGTGGGCGTGACGATGGAGGATAACTGTTAACTGTGGTGGAAACGTAACATCCATATCGCGTTGGCCTGAAATGGGGACTACAAATGAGGACTGACCGATGACCATGTTCGCAACACGGACCCTAACTCAAATATCGTCGATCAGTCTTCCAGGACGTTGGCCTAGGACAACAGGTAGACCATATGTCAATCTTCCATACTATTAAAATAGACGAACCAACTTTCTATCATCCATATTTTTACAGAAGGCGGACCACAGGTTGAGCATCCATACTGTTAGGGGGTCCCCTCAAACATGACCAGTCTTCTGAAACGTTGGCCTAGGATAGTAGGCAGACCGTAGATCAATCATCCATACTATTGCAATAGGCAGACCAAAGGTCTATCATCCATATTGCTACAGCAGGTGGACCACAGGTTGAGAATCCATACTGTTAGGGGGTCCCATAAAACATAAAATAGGATGAGGATCTGGATAAAGGGGCACACAAAGCGTGGAAAGTGGAGTGGTGGTTTGTTCAAACAGAATCCAACACTCCCAAAATTGCGCCATCGTGGTGGAGGCGCATTGGGAAGACACATTAATCTGGTCACGGATCATCCCGATTTTTAGACAAGACCTCTCTGGAGAGAGAACTGTCACATCCCAACACCACTATAGGGCATCCCGAACTTATTTGGGGTAGATTATGTAGTTACACGACTCCCCAAAAATTCAGGCCAAGGGGCCGACAATGAGGAGGGATGGGATTTGGTAATCTCTGGGGCTGGACCCAAGATGAAATGTCCGGGAGTTCCTACAAACCTCATAAGGATGAGAATCAAGCCACACTTAGTTCTGGAAACGATCTTAGTTTAAGATCTTACAGCTCGGACGCAAGAGTAAGGGAAGTGGGAGACATATGGTAAAGCGGTTGCGAAACCTGACATGAATGAGGACAAGGTCCTGCTTACCATGTGCTCCTTGGAGAAGTGTTTGGGCCAAGGAGTCGAACACGAAAGTTAGGATGGGCCTGTGGGAAAGTTCTTAGGTGCTCTTACGTATCCCATAAGGATGGGAATCAAGCCATACGTAGTTCTTGGGGTTCCTTTTAACGTCGTGCAGGACAAGAAATAGGAGGTCTAATTCTCATAACAGGGTGTACACGGGATGGCTATTTCTAACCCGACGTGAATGAGGACGAGGTCCTGCTTACCACGCCACAGAGTCCTGTAGTCAAGGTCCCAATGGCAAGACATACATGATGAATTATCACACCTTAAGATGGACCCAAAAACAAGAGGTCTATGTGTTCCTACGTACCCCACAAGTATGGGGATCAAGCTGCATGTAGTTATTGAGAGGGTGGCACGACACGACATGGTACCTGTGCAAAGGATGCAATAGGTGTGTAGGTCTAGCCCTTGGACCAAAATAAGCAGCATTTGTTATATCTTGTTTGTCCTTGAAGGTGAATGGTTTTTCTTTCATGAAACGACCAACCTAGGGTAGAAATTCCTGGCATTGCCACAATAATCAAGCTGTAACAGGCATTGAAAAATGGTATGGTAATTGACCAATACCCAATGTGATGTCCCATATGGGGAGGTCACCACAATGCAGTGTTGTTTTTCTTCGTGCGACTGGGATGATATCATCACAGTTTATGGTCATGTGGTGGGATTAACCAGCACAGTTTAAGTTCATATGGCTTGGAACTAGGGGAATATGCACGATGTGATAAGGCGTACCCGATGTAGATGAGAACATAAACTCATACCATCACCACACGCGATTCTGGGAGAGGAGCCTTGGGCCAAGGAGCCGACGAGTTTCCAATAATCAGGGGGTATGAGACACTAGCTTCCAGCTGAGCTGGGCCCAAAACACAATGTTTGGGCGACCCCTCGTATCCCATGGGGATGAGGGTCAAGCTGTACATGGATCATAGAGAAGACCGAGGCCTATAATCTTAGTGCTCAGATCACTGGAGCCCCGAGAGATGCCATCGCATTGCCTTATTCGCCTGACATGGGGAGGTGCACTGAGGGTTAGTGTAAGGAGTGTCGAGATTCCACCTTGACCCGATAGGCTGGAACACAATGAAAATCATGCAACCAACATTCATGGCTTGGAGGAGTTGGCGTGATGACAGAGGATTAATGGTGACCATGTTTGCAACACAGCATCCTGTCGTGTTAGCCTTGGGGACAAACAAATGAGCATCAACCACTGACCATATTCGCAATGCGGGATTTGTATCAATTTTTTATCTGAAACCCTCGGGGGCATTGGCCCGTGACGGTAGGAGAGACCTTAGGCGTTGTATCCAGGCCATTATTGGGGGTCCCTCCGGGTGTGAAAGATAATGGGGGCCTGAATGAAGGGGAGCACAGAGCATGGCAAGTGGACAGAACTTGCTTAAGTTGAATCTGACACTCCAGGTCCTAGACCAGAGTACTCTGAACACATTAGTGGACCACTGGAAAGGTTCGAAGGGCTCAGTTTGAGATCAGACAAAAGATGGTGGATTCTTGGGAGAAGGGGGCATGGTGCCAAAAACCCTATACCACACCTATATATCCCCTCGTGGGGAGGTACAGGCCAAGAGACCGAGGTGATCGGGAGATCTTGGGATCTCCTAAGAGATGGTGCTGGACCTAAAACATAGACGTTTAGGTGGTACTACGTATCCTGTAAGTATGGGAATCAAGACGCACATAGTTATAGAAGCACAGTTTAACGTCATGTAGGACAACGAGAGGAATTTCATCAAGGAATGTGTACGGTGTACCGGGTGACCCATCCTGAATGAGGACATAATCCTACACCACACCGTGCACTCTGGGAAAAGACTGGGGCTCAGGGGCCTGAGAAGGCCAAGGGGCCTAAGGCTGGGCCTCGGCCAGGAAGGCCCATCCAGCTTGTAGTTTAACATCTTGTAGTGAGGACAAGAATGCAGTTTAAGGTCATGCTGGACAACAAGGATCTTAGTTTAAGGTCTTAGAACTTGGACCAAAGGGGCCCAGATGTAGTGCCAAATGCAGTTTAAGGTCGTGCTGGACCAAATGCAGTTTAGGGTCATGCAGGACCACAAGGATCAAGAAAACTACTGCTTGAAGAACTTGGAATTGGTGGGAGGAGTGACACGCTCACCATCCATGGTCACGAGGAAGTATGCACCATTGGAGTAAACCTTATGGGTAATGTAAGGTCCCCCCCATTTGGGCTCCAACTTGGGTGGTTTCATGCCATGAATCATTAGCGCTCTAAGGGCCAATTCCAAGTCTCCTTGCAGGAAAGAGCAGAGGCGAACCTTCTTGTTGAAAGCTCAAGCCATCCTGCTCTGATGCCTTTCCAGGTCGTGCAAAGCGTGAAGCCTATTCTCATCCAGCGCTTCCAATTCAGCTAGATGGATTTCGGAAACTCTATCTGGTGCTTGATGGTCGTAGACCGCCGTGTGCAATGAGGGAAACTAAATATCGACGGGCAGGATGGCCTCAACTCCATACACCAGGGAATATGGTGTGACCTGGGTGGAATTATGAGTTGTCATCCGATAAGACCATAGGGCATTTGGGAGCTTGTCTGGCCAATTTTTCTTGTTCTGACCAACCATATTTTGCATAATGTTAGAGAGGGTTTTGTTAAATTCCTCGATCTGTCCATTTTCCTACGCATGATAGTGGGAGGTATGGTTAGAGCCAATATTGTACTTTGCGTACAATTTCTTCAGTTCGGTTTCTCGGAAGATGGAGCCGTTATCAGTGAGAATTGCATGAGGTACTCCAAATCGATAGATGATGTTGGAACTCACGAAATCCCTGATAGAATGGGCATTGACTTCCTTGAGTGGAATTGCCTCTGCCCACTTTCAAAAGAAATTCGTAGCGGTCAAAATGAACCGGCATTGGCGAGCTGTCGCCAGTGGGTAAGGTCCAATGAAATCCAACCCCCAAACTGCAAAGGGACAAGAATACTTGGTAGTGTGGAGAGGTTCTGGTGGCTGATGCAAAAAATTTAGCATGAACTTGGCACGCATGGAACCTCTTGGAAAACTTGATGCAGTCATTGATCATAGAGGGCCAGAAGTACCCCAGCCTCTGAATCTAGTGAGACAACTTTGACCTGGACTGATGGTCACCACAGGAACCAGCATGAACCTTTTGCATGACCTCTAGGATCTCAAATCCTTGAAGGAAACAGAGGAGAATACCATAAAATCCACGTCTGTAAAGGATCTACTCAAGGTTGGGACTGCTCTGAAGGGTAAACTACAGTGTACGACATCAGATTCGCTCACGCTTGGCTCAGTCTGATAGAAGATTACCATGTTGGAGGTACTCAACCAAGGGTTTCCTCCTATCATGAACTATTTCAATCACCATATCTGAAGTACCCGGGGCTCCTGACGTAGGGGCACCAATGGTAAGATGGTTTACCCGCCAACCACGATCGTCCTCCGGGGTAATGGGAGCGATGACTCTCCGGTGCGCCACGTGGATCATCAGGTCATCATGTTTAGGCTCTACAAGCGATGCGGCCAAGCAAGAAAAAGCATCTGCTCGACCGTTCTGTGACTGGGGAACATGAACAACCTCCGGCCGAGAAGGGAACTGTGCCATTAGATGGAGGATGCACTCCAACAATGACATGAGTTCTGTCTTCCTGACAACATATTCTCCATTGACCTGCTTGATGACCATATCAGAATCCCATTTCACTTGAAGGTGGGGCACGTCAATCTCAAGGGCAAGCTCGAGGCCGGTGTTGAGGAGACGATACTCTGCCTTATTGTTGGTGTATCCTTCTAACAACAGAAATGAATATGGAAGAACGGATTGCTCTGGGGTGATGAAGATGATACCTAGGCCCACCCTGTTGAGCCTAGAATCGTTGAGTCTCCTACCGGTGGAGCTCCGAGAGGCACCTTCAAAGTGAATCTACCAGCATGGGAGGGCATGATCGACTTATAGGATTTCCTCATTAGGAAAACCTAGGTCCAGCAGCTGATCCGCGGAGGTTGGGTGGGCAGATAAAAGTTCTGCCAATGCCTGTCCTTTGATAGCCTTCTGAGGCACAAACCTGATGTCAAACTACTGGAGGATCACCACCTTCCGCGCTTGTTAGCCAGTAAACATAGGTCAGTTCATGATTTACTTCAATGGGTCTACCTGAGAAACTAGCTTTACCTCATGGTGCTGCAAGTAGTACCACAATTTCTGTACGGAAAATACAAGCTCCAGGAAGCTCTTCTCGATGGGATAATATCTAATTTCCGTATCGAGGAGCATGCGGCTGAGGTAGTAGAGGCTATTCTCCGTTCCCTTGTTGTCATACTGAGCGAGAAGTGCGCCATGGGACCGTTCCAGGGTTGTCATGTAAAGGACTAGGAGCTTCCCGGAGACGGGTGGCATCAAGACTAGAGGTTGGAGCAGATACTGCTTGGTTTCCTCAAAGGCGGTCTGACACTCTTCATCCCATTAATATGTGGTACCTTTCTTCATGAGCTGGGAAAAGGGCTTAAACTTTCCGGCTAGATTCACAATGAATCGACGTATGTAGGCTAAGTGTCCTTGGAGACCTCGAAGTTCCTGAATATTACTCAGGGGAGGCATTTGGCTGATGGCCTTGATCTTCTCTGGGTCGATCTCGATGCCTCAGTATCTGACGACGATGCCAAGGAACTTTCCAGCGGTGACCTTGAAGGCACACTTCAATGGGTTCATCTTCAGGTGGAGTGAAAAAAGGAAACCGAACACCTTCTCAAGGTCCTAAAGATGGTCCCGGCACTGGAAAGATTTGACTACCAGGTCGTCCATGTAACAATACACCAATGTCCCAAGAATCAGCTTGAATATGCGATGAATGGACCATTTATATGTGGCACCTGCATTCTTCAGGCTGAAGGTCATAACCTGGTAACAGAAAGTACCTTGGGGTGCCCTGAAGGCAGTGGAATCCTCGTCCTCAGGGGCCATCTAGATCTGGTTGTACCTGGAATACCCATCCATGAAAGAGAGGGCTTGGAACCCAGTCATGGAATCAATCAACAATTCTATCACTGGAAGGGGAAAATCATCCTTCAGACTGTGGCGATTGAGATCACAGAAGTTGATACAGACCCGGATCTCTCTGTTTTTCTTCCTGACTGGCATAATTTTGGCTAGCCACCTAGGGTACTGGACCTCCTTGACGAAGTTATATTTGATAAGCTTGTCAAATTCAGCCTCAACCATGGCACCATGAGAAGGTTGCATCTTTATGGGAGGCTTCTTGAACCCACGATGGTTCATTGGGAGACCAAGGCGGAGGACGAATACCTGGGGATCTAGTCCTGGCATCTCATCGTAACTCCAGGAGAACACATCACGGTGCGGTCTGAGGAATTCCACGTACCGTTGCTTCTCCTCAGAGGGAATAGTGGCGCTGACCAATGTGGGTCTTGGGTCTGCCTCACTACCAAGGTTCACCTATACCAACTCGTCGACCGTGGTAGAGACGCCCTCCTCAAAGGCTGGGGGAGCATCTTCCATATCCTCCTCTCCACTTATGGAGGGATCATCCGTGGGGAGAGCTGTTTCTGAGCTATTGAACCCTGATGGGCAGTTGGTGCAGGCCTGGGTGGCAGTGGTCTCCATATCGGGAGATTCATGTTCCATTGAGACCATACCGATGAAGGTAGTCGATCCAATCCCATCGAGTCTTAGACCCAAGGGGCCACGCTTGATGACATCAAACCAGTAGTGGCGCGTCGTCTTGAGCCGGTTAATTCCATCTCGGCGAAACATACACGTATTATGTTCCACCGTTCCCATGAGACTGATGTCCCGATACCATACAAGGGTAAGAGGTTCGGGAATCACCTGAGCCTATTTGGTGTAGGAGTATGATTTGATTCTCCGCCGTCGGTTGGACCTCAGAATATGCCTTCCTCTTGTACCTGAAATAACAAAACACTGCCCCATGTCTGGGGCTGTGGCCTCCAACCGATGGATCAAGAAGACATAGGCGTCATCCAAACCTGCCCACGGATCACTTGTGACAGTGGCAGGCCCAACCTCACCTGCCAAAATCTACTTATCCTTTCTCTTGTAATAGTCAGCATCTAGATAATAGGCTTCACAAGAGGAAAAAGGAGACGCATCTCCCTAGACCATGCCCACTCGACCATTAAGGGAGTATTCGAGGCATTGGTGAT
This sequence comes from Viscum album, assembly GCA_963277665.1. Taxonomy (NCBI): domain Eukaryota; kingdom Viridiplantae; phylum Streptophyta; class Magnoliopsida; order Santalales; family Viscaceae; genus Viscum; species Viscum album. Next base: position 644,501,287 of record OY728135.1, on the reverse strand, counting down.
ATGATGAGGGGACTGCCGCGTGAAGGTGGAGCCACGACCTTCCCATCAATGCGTTGTAGGTGGTGTCCTAGGAGACAACCATGAATTCGGTGCTGGAAATTAGGCCACCGAACTGGGACTTCAAGAGAATCTTGACGACTAGAGTTTGCTCAGTCCTATCATACCTCAGGATCCTGAGGTTGGAGGGAGCTAAATCATCCTTAGACAACCCCAGCTTCCGCAGTGTCCGAGTTGGGGTTAGGTTAATCCCAAAACCCATGTCAACAAGACAACGACTGATTTCCACGCCATTGAACTGACCAGTGGTGTACAACGGGTGAATGTTCCCCTATATGGGAGGGTCTTCATCTTCACCAGAGAATGAGATAACTACCTGGCATTCAACGTTCTCAACTTCCTCAGCGTGGAAGGCTTCTGAAACTGCTACCTCCATCTCAAATTAGAGGGGGCTCCTCAGGGCCTCAACGAGCGCCTCATGCATTTCAAATGACAGGCAAAGAGACTGAAGGATAGAAAGCCTGGCTTGAATACTGGCCAGGTTCTTCATAAAATCATACTTTCAGGCCAAAGATGAGCTCCTGTTTATAGGAGGTCGTTCTGCGATTAGAGGCATGACGGGCCCTGTGAGCTGGACCTGTGGCCCACTGGCACTAGGAACACCTCGCTGCTCACTAGTCGAAGCTTGGAGAGCGGCTGTTGGATGAGGACCGGAAGGTTGGGGTTGGCTGGTAACAGGGTGGAGCTGGTCACGGTAGGACCGAGGTGGTTTCACCTGATCCAGCAACACAAATGGTGGTAGAGGCGGACTTGTCACCACCGAATGAAGGGGCCACATGTGCTGAGCTCTGCACTGTGCCTACTGTCTGGTCTCAGCAGTTTGCATGACCTGGCTAGAGGTGCCAACTGTCGTTCCTCGTTGATTCATGTAACCACGGATCCGACGACGTTGACGACGGCTGGGGACCTTGGGAAGGTCTACCCGGCATTCTTCATTGTCAGGAGTCAAAAAAGGATTTACCAAATCTACGGTGTTAACCGAAGCATACCCCAGACTGTCACTTGAGGAGTCATCCACTACTAGATGGAATACCAAAAGGATCCCCATTTATGGGGGAATAAAGTTTCCAAGAGTGCGGGATGGCGACGATATTGGCATGGCACATTCTTTCTTCTTGCGGCTCCACCGCTTGCTCTTCCGGGAAGAGGCCGGCTGGGACGAAGACGTTGAGGTAGCAACCATAGCTTTTGAGGGCTCTGGCTGATTCAAGAGTGCACGGATGATGCCATGGGCATGGGTGACCATCTTTCAGATGATCCAGTTGTTATACTTCTGGGACCCACGGTCGGAAACCTGCTGCCATTCATCCTCGTCGCCACTACTGCCATCTGATCTCAAAAAGACAACGGCCACTTGTGCCGGGGCTGGGCCCAACCTGACTACATTATTATCAATCTGGTTTTGGATTCAGTCCTTAAACATGTACCACCACTAGATTGTGTGACCCAGGGGTCCATTGATAAGGGCAGTAGTTGGGGTGATCAGTGAGATGAGCCTCCTCTAGCTTCCGGTACTCAGGCAGTTGCACAATCCTTGGCTCCAAGGAACTAAAAAAGTACCCGGGGACCTGAGCCTCGTCAAATGAGTAGGTCCGATTCCTTCTATCTAGAAAGGGGTATCTAGGGGGCTATCCCTGACGACGGGCCAGAGGAGCATGCCGAGGAGGCAAATCCTGATTATCTCGCCAAGGTGGTGGAGGTGCGTTACACGGAGGCGCTTGCCGATTTTGAGGAGGTCACTGTTGGGCTGGAAGCTGTGCTCGTGGAGGCGGACCCCTATGGGGCTATGGAGCTGGCCTCACTATTAGCAACTCTAGCTGCCGAGGGGCCTCAATCTGGGCCACAACAGTTGGCTCGGATCTGGCAGCTCTCCTTGCAGGGATTACAAGAGGTTGCAGGCGTGCTTGACTAGCCTGTTGCAGGGTTTCTTCAAGGCACTGGGCCTTTTCTGAGAAGTCCCAGAATCCTCCGAGGTAATTCTGAGTGATCAGGGAAGGAACCAGCTCTGCCTTGACATTATCTATTCACATTATCAATAATTTCTCCTGATTTAATGGCATGTCAAGGGAGTACGTGAGCCCTTTCCACCGGACCATGAAGTCCGCGAATCGCTCATCAGGCCTTTGCTTGCACCTGGAGAGGTCTACGATATTATCCTACCAGGTTGTGGATCTGAACTGGTAGAGAAATTGCCTGTGAAGGTCCTCCCAGCTAGTCACAGATCTGACAGGGATCTAACAGTACCATACGAATGCTGACCCCTCTAGTGTCTGAACAAAGAAACAGAGCTTGGCGGCCTCCTACTGCGCTGGAGTCCCTAACATTGGCCCGCACCTTGAGTTGAAGTGGGCCAGGTGTTGTGGCGGGTCTCCTATCCCATTAAAGGGGTAGAAAGTGGGATTTCCAAAACCTGGAGGTGCTGGCATATCATCCACCCATGCTAGGTACGACTTTCAATCTGGTGGGATCGCCACCTATCGGGTCTCCAAAACCTCTAATCAGGCGATGAGTGTTTCCATCAGATCTTCTAGAAGAGGGTTCCTATCCTAACAGGGATCCCTAACCACAAGCACATTGCTGGTCTCTTCAATTCAGTAGTCAAGCTCAACAGCTCGTGGATCAGCTGGTGCAGTGACCCTTGGTGTGGCGGGAGGAACCCGAGAGGGGTCCCTTGGGTGGTCACACCTCTCAAGAGGGTTTGGAGAAACATATCATTCCCTCTTTCCATGAGCTCCACCCTCTCCTCTGTCAGCAAACATGGAATGATCGGGGTTTCCTAGGAGAATCTCACCGATGGGTAGTTGTTTTTACCCCTGGTGCCCTAGCCCAGGATCACCGTAATCTGGTCGCCGCTCTGCAATGTGTTCAGCCATGAGCTCATCGACGAACCACTTCTGCTCAGCAAGCTGTTGGCAGAACGTGGCCTTCTTAGGATCTTCCTCTGCCTTCTGCAATGAGGCAGATGGGTCAGCGAGCTTGACTTCCCCAACGTGCTCTTTTCCCTTGCCGATGTTCTGGCTCAGTGTTAATGCCTCAGTGGGAATGGGGAGACCTAGGAGGTTATTCTATTGAAGACTTATCCTCCCTGATGGGTCCAGTAATGGCTTGTCCTTAGAGAGTGAGTCTCTGTCAAGAAGTTCCAAACCATTCCCTTCTCCTGATAGATCAACCATGTTGACCGCCACTGCCCTTGGGGGCAGTCCCCCAGAGTCACCCAGTGAGTTCGGCTGTCAGCGAATCACACTAAAGAGAAGGGCAGTATACTTCCCCCATCCACGGACGTGCACGTGGGGGGTGTCCTCCTTGATAACCTTACAGAGTACTTGAAAACTCTGAATGCATTGGTGTTGGAGGGCCCTGGGGTGGCCAAGTGACTCAGGGTGCTGAACCGTGGGGAGTGTGGCTAGGTCAACCTGAATACATTTCTCACTGATATCCTAGAGGTGTGCTTGGATCCCGGGATAGGTCACTTGCTGATGGCGCAGATGAGAGTGAGTCACCCAGAGAGTCTGGAGGAAACATTCAAGCTCTCTCGAGGTGGGCGATTCTGGTGTATCAAAATCCGTCCCTGAAATTGGCCAAAACATCTCAACGATGTGGCCTTCTGCGAGGATGGTCCATAAGCTCCACGGCTCAGGTTTAGGATCCAACCCCTGATAGCCCCTCTCATCGACTGGGAGCGATTGGGGAACCGGCAGCGGTGCCGAGGAAGGCCGCTGGGCCAATGGGCTGGCCGGTGAGGAATACGACAAACAGGCTGATTATCTGCCAAATCCTAAGTTGCCCTCCGAGGGTTGTAGTGGCCTGGCTGCCATGTCATGATATGATGGGCCGATGAAGGGGCCTCCTGTCACAGTGTCGGTGCCTGCCGAGAGTGTTCCATGTCGCGATTCTTCCATCCGTCCCCAGAAAAGTTCTCCATCTTCTCTCACCGAGGTGGAAGGTGCTTCCAGAGAGGCCGATTATGGTTGCAAGTGTGATCCCTAGGGGTACTCTAGGTCCTTGTCCTCCTGGATATACCTTCGGAGGGATGCGGGGATCGTATTGATATCGCATTCGGGGAGTACGAAGCTGACGCACCGCGTCCCTATCCTAGCCCTTGACTCAAAGGACTGAGTGGAGGGATCCATCGCTGAGTCATACTTCACCTCATAGTCTGAGAAACGGACTGGTCTAATTTTTGTTGGGCCTTCCCTGACATTCCTCTTACGATGACAATGTCCTTCCTTCCTACCTCTGGTTGTCTCTTCAGGGCGGGGCTGATTTCCATCATGGAGTCCTCTGGCTACACTAGCGCCGGAGTCAAGAGGACTGGGATCCGGGGTGCGGGGATCACCAAAGAAAATGTTAAAAGGGACCTGGGGAGGACCTCCATGTGAGCGAGTGACTGGACACGCAAAGGCTCCATACTTGCAGTCTGCGGTAGGGGAAGTGACCCCATACCCCATGTAGTGGGTGCTGGAGAGAGCCCTACCCAGAGTGTTCCTGTTATGGGGAATCCCCTTACCTACGGCGGGGATGGTTCTAGTCGGGCCTCCAAGCCGAGGTTGGAAAGAGGGAGGGCCCACACCTTCCAAATTAGTGGCACAGAGTAGGCCTTCACGCTGGATGGCACTACCGTGAATTGGTCCGCGACATCCATTACATGTGCCAGCGACCGGGAGAGTCGACCTAACCTACCCGTGGGGAGGTTGAGGCCTCGATCCAGATCAGGCATATAACTACCCCTGCTCAATGCATGTGGGGGTTTGATGATAGGAGTCAGCAGTGGCTCAGGCCGCAGTGGTTACTGACATTGATGCCCCAGGGCGGGCATTCTCTTCTGCTCATGCCCGACGCTGGCGTCAGGTCAGATGGGTCAAAGCTGGTGGTGCAGGCATAGGGATTGCCTGCTCCTCGGCCCGGGGAGTCGGGCGATGGCATTGATGCGGCCTGGTGGGGGCCCTTACCGTGAACCCTCAAAGCGGGTCTCCGATCGGGCTAACCCGGACATCCCCTAGCTTATCAGCATAGGGAAGGGAGGTGTCGACGAATTCCGGGGATAGACTCCTGAAATGGTTGAATGTCAGGGTGGGGAGCGGTGGCTCCCTATGCATCCCTCGGGGGCGGTGTTGGAGACGAGGCACAGCTGCCTCGATATCCAAATGGGCCATGTCCCTGGTGGGGATGACCCCTTCCTCCTCGTACCTACACACAAGGTCGTTGATCACCCTCTGTTGGATAATCTATGACGGGGAGGGGGGCGTGAGTGCCCGACAGTCGTGGCAGTCGGAGCAGTTGTGGAAAAGGCAGAACTGCGCGGGGTGGCCACGTCGGTACTGCCCCTATCCCTACACCAGTGGGAAGGTGGCGATCGAGCTCCGGATGCCACGATCTGATCCCTGAAAGCAGGGAGATGAACCCATTAACACTAATAGGAAATGAAATCGACAACCAATAGCCCAATGTCATTCCGTATTCCGTGGCTGGTAAGAGGGATCCACACTGACAACGTCGCAGAACAGAGTGCTCAACATCCTGACTGCCCCAACCCCTGGCGGGTTTCACGTCCTAGTCATGGGTACCCGGACCTGGTGACATGGTGATCTTTCGACACCCCAAACATTACCAACCTCTATATTGAGGAGAAAAAATTCACGGCAGGTTCACCATTTTCTATTTCCGACACTTTACATCGGGGCGCGTGCATGTCTGTCACGTAGGGGAGGACACACGACTTGTTTCCCCACATTCCCACTTTCGAAAGGCGGGCGGCATCCGCTCCTTATTTAGGGACGCCTGCTCCTTGATCGAAACCGGGATGAGGGGATGTCGGTTCTTACTTCTGTGGATTTCTCCTCGGAGCTCGTCACCTAGTCCGGGTCTCCCTCATACATTTAATACAGGTTCGTGAATCTCGTTTCCGACGCCATATCTTCATGGACACAAGTTAATTACGCTGCTTCCTTCAAGACACTCTGAGGGGTCTAGTTAGGGCAGCAACCTTCGGTTTGGAGGGTGGTCGTGCTGAGGTTTCGTTGGCGTGTCTTGACGCTGGGGGATTGGCATGTCTGTCTTATGTCCCTCATTATATGTCTTCTCGAGGGTCTGGAATCCTAAGGCATCCCACATAGAATGCGGGGAATTGCATGCCATAGGCATATATCTTAGGTTTTCCTTATCTTCCCATGTTTAACGCGGGGTATGCTATAAGTTTAACGACTTTCGAAGACGGTTAGGAAAAGAGTGTGCCTTATGAGGTTTTCCTTAGCTTCACATGTTTAACATGGGGTATGCCATGAGTTTAACATCTTGCGGAGATGGATCAGACTGATTGAAACAATGAGAGTGGATCAGATTAACGAACCCCCTAAAGGGAACACCGATGTTGGGGCCGACACCTGGGTGACTTCGTGGATGCTAGACAGTGGAGTGAAGTGGTATGATCCCACCAGGATGTGACAGACCAGGTAAGAATTAGGATGGGTGATGATGTGAAGAGGGGCTTGAGCCTCATGGAGGCTTCCTACGTATCCCCATGGAAGGGAATCAAAGTCCGCGTAGCTTGAAGACACGGTGGGACACCTGAAAAGGCGACCCATGGGAAGGGAATCATGGATGGGAACTAGAGGAAGTAAGACCTCTGGGCTAGGGCATGAGCTTCCTGAGGCACTTGGGATCGAGGGAAAGGTTAGGATGAGACGTGGGTGTTGGGCTTGAACCTCGTGGAGGCTTCCTACGTACCATGCCTTGACATGGATCAAAGTCCCCGTAGATCGAGTATACAATTTAACGTCATGCGGGATGAGGGAATTTGGGGCTTACGCTTTGAGGCGGACCAAGGTGGATATGGGGATTACGCTCTAAGGTGGCCCACAATGATGGATATGGGGCTTACGCTCTTAGGCGGCCCACAATGATGGATATGGGGCTTACGCTCTGAGGTGGCCCATGGAGTGGGTGAACCGACACGAAGGGGTCAGAACAACTGAGTGGTGGGCTTGAACCTCGTAGAGGCTTCCGATGTACCATTCCTTATCACGGATCAAAGTCCACGTATTTCAGGTGGTGCAGTTTAACGTAATGCGGGATGAGGTAGACAGTTTAACGTTGTGCTGGACAACATACAGTTTAACGTCGTGCGGGACGACATATAGTTTAACGTCATGCAAGACGAGGTCATTTGGGGCTTATGCTCTGAGGTGGACAATAATGCTAGAGAACTGATGTGAAGGGGGTAGGAACAACCGGGTGGTGGGCTTGAACCTCATGGAGGCTTCCTACATACCATACCTTAGCATGGATCAAAGTCCTTGTAGTTTTCTAGGATGGGGCTTACACTCTGAGGCAACCCATAGAGTTAGTGAACCTACACGAAGGGGTCAGAACAACCGGGTGGTGTGCTTGAACCTTGTGGAGGCTTCCTATGTACCATGCCTTAGCACGGATCAAAGTCCTCATAGTTTGCTGGGATGGGGTTTACGCTCTGAGGTGGCCAATAGAGTTGGTGAACCGGCGCGAAGGGGTCAGAACAACCAGGTGGTGAGCTTGAACCTCATGGATAACTTCTATGTACCTTGCCTTAGCATGAATCAAAGTTTTTTTAGGGTGCTAGGATGGGGATTACACTCTAAGGTGTCCCATAAGAGGATGTCATGGTCGATGCTCACTCTAAGCCCACTTGAGTCATGCTTGGTGTGAGAAAAAAGAGGCAGCAGGGACCAGACGATCACGTCATGAAGGGTGTTTCCATGAGAAGTGAAGAGTGGCTTATGCGTTGAGTGGCCCTTGGTGTCGGGACTTACCCCAGGATAGAGGCCCAAAGTGCAAAAAAGCGTAGAGGGAGAGGGAGTTGGGATCGAACAAAGGAGATGCCTCATTCCCTATCCCGCCCTCCACTTTCCTTGGCAGTGGGGAAGTACGGAGGTGCATGGGTGCTACCTTCCGGAAGAGAGGCTAGGGGATTACACCGAGGTGGCTGCCCTTCCCTCATGGAAAAACACCACTCCGAGAGGGAGGATATCATTACATGTGAGAAATATTCCATTCCCATGGAGACGAGCGGCGTAAAGAATGTCCGAGCCGGGGGGACCCTGCGTGAGAGGCACGAGGCCGGATCACAGTTTAACATCATGTGTGGAGGATGAGGTTCTTTGAAATTTAACATCCTACACCTCAGACAAGGTGGGTTTGCTCCACATCCCTAGGGCTTACATAACCGACACCCTCTACCCCTTGTGGGAGGGAAGGCATCGACAAGGCCTTAGTGAAGGGGGGCCATAGGGCGATCCATCGAGGGGTCCACGTTAGCGTGGCTATGTGAAGAAGCAATAGTCGTTAGCGTGCCTATGAGAAGGGGCATGAGGAAATGAAAAACAAATGGAAACAACACCGAAGGGACCTTGAGGTTACTTCCTTTGAGCCTAGAAGGCCATACAGGAAAACAACGCATGGCATGCATGCCCGGTATGGAGGACATCGGGCGCCTATGCAGGGAGGCACCCGAGGGGCGTCACGGTAAGGGGTCCTGGGGATTTCCCGCAAAATGAAGGTTTGTGCACAAAACACCGAGATGACGAGTAATTGGGGAAGATGGATTGCGTGTGGCAAGGAGGATCGTGCGCAAAGGAGGTGAATTGCGCACGAGTGGCAACGACTGAATCCAAAGCAAAGGCCGCCCTCCATGAAGGGATTGAATGCAAATGGACTGTTTTTGGCGCAATGGGAGTTATTGTGCGCAGAAGAGGAACCCTTAGGGGTTTGGGGTTTTATCTATGCCAGTGGGATTGTGCACAAAGGTGGATCCCAGGGCAAGGTTGCACGAAAAGGGTCAATACCTGAAGCCCATATTGCGCGTGTGGAAGTCCTATTTCACGCATGAGAGCCGGTTGAAATTCCGCAACCCCAAAACAGAAGGGATCTCCTTCTATTTATAGGCTCCTAGTGTCGTAGAATCTAGATGGGGCATGAAATATTTCATGCCAGAGATGGCAGCGCGGAAAAGGGGACCACGCGGGGCGGGCACACTAAATTGTGCACCAACGCCGGGGTCCTTTCGCGAATCCCAGACTCCTTTCGTGCGACCATCATGTTTTTGCACAAATCATCCTCAATTTCTCACACCACTTCCAGGCCCTCTGGACCGGGCCTCTGGGTCCCAATATGACTTCGATTCGTCATTTCGACACTTCCTTTAGGAGTTATGAACTTTTTCGGCATCTACACTAATACTTTATATATAATTTTTTGAACATGATAGTCGTAATAATTTAATTTTAACTTTTTGGAAATGATATTCCTAATACTTTATATGTACTTTTTTGGACATGATATTTTTCATCATTTAATTGTAATTTTTTTACATGATGTTCCACATACTTTATATGTCGTTTTTAGACATGAAATTCCCCATAATTTATATGTACTTTGCAGGAAATGATGTTCCTTGTTATTTATTACATGCTATTAGACATGGTGGTCCTATATAATATTATTTATTGGGAATTTTGGAACATGATGCTTCACAATTATTGGGTTATATGCCTCAGAAGATACCCTTATTTAATATTAAATTCTATATGATTATCATCATAAATTGAAACATTGGTAAAATACCATGGGTCCTAGATTTATTATATAAAATATTATTGTTTCAGAGACATTATGACTTATTCAAAAGAAGAAATGGTTATCTCAATGTCCTATGAGGAACATCAGATCGATATGGTTATTTTTTACATCATTACTTTAATACATTATTTATTATCCTATACATTAATTCATTTATAGTCACTGATTGAATTTACAATAGACACCATTGGTTGTGTCCTAATAAAATTTACTTACATCCGGTTCAGGATACCAATTAGTACCCAGAAAGATCTCTTAGTTATCAGATAAGACCCTATATTGTGCCTCTTAGATGTCACTCTTTATGGACTAGGACATGACAAGGATATGGGGGATGAGTATGTACACATGTTTTATATAGGAGTTGAGAATATTTATTTAATTATTTCTTTATCTATCTAGTCCTATTGTATGTATTTTCTACCACATGTTTGATTACTTATATTTATGGATTATCATGTTCATGCCTAGTTGATTTCATTAGAACTTTATAGGTTACTTTTTTATTATCTATCAAGGAATTATAAATCTTCCATAGTTTATTTCATTTATCTTCTCCTCCACCATTAGTACTGATTCAGAGGATACAATCTCCCAACTATACCTATGTTAGACCATCACTACTAGTCGGAAACCTATGGTGTATGGGGAGGCATGCTTGATCCCTTATCACCATCTAGCCTGGGGAACCATTTTAGATGATATCAGGCTTGAAAGTGATAAAATAATAAGAAAAAAACTCATAAGTTTTAAAATAAAATGAAACTAGGAATTATAAAATATATTTAATATATTAAAATTATGTTTATTGTTTTTTAAATCCACTAGATAAGGTAAATATAGTTGGTTGTGTATTTTTATTCAAGAAAAAACTAGATATGGATGGAAAATTTAATACATTTAAAGAGTGAGTGATGGATTAAAGGATTTAGAAATTTAACTCATAAACTATGATGAAACCATTTTACCGGTTTCTATTATGAAATTCATTAGAATTATATTTTATATATTAGCTTTCCATGATTATGAGATTTTTCAAATGGATTTCAAGACCACCTTCCATAATGGAAATATTGTGGAAAATTTATATATGACACAAGTAGATGTGGTCTTCATACTAATGTATGGAAAGAAGTTTTAAGAGTTTTAGAGATCCATTTATTTGTTGAATCAAGAATAAATATCATGGGTAAATTCTGAAGGAATAACTGAATTTGGAATTATAAAAAATATATATGATCTCTGTATCTCTAAGTTTTTTAGTGTGAGTGTAGTAGTTCTCATAGTAGTATATATTGATGATATATAACTAATGTTAAATTATATTACAGTCTTAAAATTAGTTAGGACATGGATAAAAAACGATACTCAACAAAAAGATGGCTCAATAGCCTATATTATTGGGATCATGATATATCAAGATAGGTTTAAGAGGCTTCTTGAACTAAGTGAATGTACATACATTTATAAGGTATTGAAGATATTTAATATATACCAATCCCATATAGGATGTTGATATTATCACATAGAATAAATCTCTTGAAACAAATGTGTCATAAAACATAACAGGAGAGAGAGAGAGAGAGAATTAGTAGAATTTAGTATGCTTCTATGACTAGATATATCATGTATGAAATGATATATCACTAGCATGACGTTCATATTCCTTCATAAATGTAAGAAAATATCAATTAATCTCCTAGAGATAATAATTGGTTTGTTGTAAAGACTTTCACCGCATACATGAGGTGCACAAAATATATTTCTAGTTTAAGGAGGAGATGAGGAACTACTTGTGTGGGGACACACAGATTCTAGTTTCAATTTTTTTTAATTATATGAAATAATTTGTGGTATATGTTTTTAACATTCATAAAGAAAGTATGAGATAGAATAGTTCTAATAAAAAAGTTATCATCGATTTTATACCAGATTTTGAGTATACTGTAGCCTGTGTTACAATAAAGAAATCAGTGTGAATGTGAAAATTCATCCAGGATCCTAGTGTTTTACCTATAATTAATGGATAGCTCACTATGAACATCAATAATATTTCAATAGGGGTTATATCCTATTATCTTAGGTGAAATAAATAGATAAAACATGTACTCCAAAAGTATCACATCATAAGGGAATTTTATTGAATGGGAGAAGTTAAAATAATCAAAGTAAATATATAGGATAATTTAGAAGACCCTTTGAATGAAGAATAATCTTACCAGAATCATGTGAATCATATATTAGGTAGAACACTAAATTTTTATATCAGTTGGATCTAGTGAAATTCATATCGAATTAAAGTTGGTTCCCTAGAACCAACTATTTTTTTTATTTTTGATAACAAGAATGTTAATAATATTTCATCACATGATGATAGTTCTTCTTTATAACATGAATGTTACAATTTACTTGGAATATTTTTTACATAAAAAGGTTATAATATTTACCCATTATAATGGGAACCTATATTTTCTATTAAAATATTCTTAAACATATTTTTTGTAGTCTGGACAACCTTTTTCTAATGAGAAACATATAATGTTTGACTATGCTGTGATGGGGGATCATGAAGCATTGTGACTTCTTATAATTATATTCACTATTGGTAATATTCATAATTGTACGTTAGGAGTATATAATTTACAAAAGAAATTTCAAATGTTTTATGTTTCATTGGATATTCTTATTGGTGAATGTGTGTACTATTCATTAGATTTGGGATTATTATTAATGTATATAATTAATCATGTACTTTAATATATGGATGATATGGTGATGTATCGTAACATATTGGTATCATATTTTTGGTGCATCATATGTTATATAGAATTAATTGAATAATTCAAGAATTTATTTTTCTGTTTTGACTAAATTGAAGAATATAACATTAAAACATTGATTGAAATGGAAATCTCTTTAAATCTGTGGCCATGGTATTTTATCAATGAGTTTATTTTAAAACATCAAAGAATGATAAATAAAGTCTATATGGTGATGTCATATGTTTTAATCCTTCTTAATGAGATATCAGGACAAAGGTATTATACTATGAAGTAGAACTCCTGGGATAGTTGTTATTACCGTGACATTAAATTCTTTCTCTAGGGGTGCCTTGTTGTATTTTTTGAATTGGATATTGGTCTTTAGGTAACTCTACCCAAATCCACTTAGAATGAGGTATATAGGGTCACACACTGAGTGATCCAAGAATCAAATTAAATCCAACTAAATTTAAGATTAAAAAACTATTATTCTTGACTTGTGGGATAATAATAATTCAAGTATAGTTGATATTATATATTTAATATTGATACATTTGAGTTTTTATTTTTTGAGTTGATTTTATCTAATGCTAAATATTCACATGTTTATAAATAAAGTTTTATTTCTTCACCCATTTCTTAAAGAGATTCATATTAATATTTATTTCATTACGTGAGTTTCGAAATAAATATTTATTCATGATTTTAGTTATTAAAATAATTATATACATATATAATGAATAAAATATATTTTATTTAATATGTTATTATTAAAAGGTTCAATAATATTTATGGTGGATTGATATGTTGAGTTGATGGCCTGATGGAAATGGTACATTTTATTTAATATCATTTAAATAAATAAATATTTATATATTTAAATAATTATATTTAAATAAACCAATGTCATGGGATATAATATTAATAAAATTATATTATTATACTTGGGTTGAGATAGATATTTGATAAAGGTCCATTTTTAAATGTTCGAATATTATCCATAACTATATATTCCAATTTATAATAATTTTATACTAAGAGAATTGTTTTGCACAAAGTAAAAAATATCCAAAATTCTCTTAACCGGTTTGGAGAAAATCCTATACCCTCCAACTTAAGAACACATTGATAATATGATAACCCCCTTTTTAATCCAAAATGAATGACATAAAGTGCTCTAGTCTACTGCACTAACACCTTAAGATTCATGAACATTGTTTAAAGATTCATGTACCATATGTGGATACAACTAGTGGATTCATTGGTTGTATTATCCATTGTAATGAAAAAACAAAATGATTGGTAATTTAAATTTATATAAAGAAATTAAAAGTTAGATATAATTATTTTATTAAATTAATTATAAATTAAATGTAAAAGATCCCCAGTAAGAAATTATAAGGTTGTTTTCATCATGTTCTTTGAATGTATCCCTATAAACTCACCAAAAACAAAAAAATCAGAACTTTCCCCATGCTTCCACCATGCATCCGAATATTGATTTTGTGTGGTTTGTGATGGGTTGAGGGATGATCATTTTATAGATGAATTTGGGTAGCATATTTTCAAATATTAAATAATTAAAGTTAATGAAACATAAATTTAAAGTCACAATGACATAATATATGAAAAAATATTTTTTGGTAAAGATTTACTCATACTAAAATGTTATTAATAATTATTTTTTTATAAATAAATTTTAAATCATTTTTAACATATTCACTATTTACCGATGCATTTTACTGTTCACTATATAAAATTATTTTTTTCAATCCAATAAAATTTACAGTCATGTTATTATTTTGAAATATTTGAGACATTTATCACATAATTAAGAACTTATAATTATAAATAATAATAATATTTTTTTAGAAAAATATCATTTAAAGCATTAAATGAATTTTTTTCTTAACATTTTTTAATCATTAAAAGAATGATAATTTTTTTTATATACATAATAATATTTTTTAAAATAATTGTTTCATAGTGGTAGATTCATCTTATAAAATATATATACATAATTTATTAAAATACACATTTTCAGAATACAAGATATATGCACCAATGAATTTTCATAATTTTATTTTATTTTGTAATTATTTAATAAATTGTAAAACCATTTGAAATATATTTTTTATAATAAATTATTCTATTCTATATAATAGTTACATCCCAATGAGAAAAACTTCAATGAACCAATTTCTTACTTGTATACCCAAGTACTATATAACTAATAACCATATATCCAATGACCATATAACAACCACATAATCCATTTGAAGTCATATATATAGTCGTAAATACCTCTATAAATTACTTTATCCTACTTTGTACATTAAAATTTATACTATATTACTAATGTTTCCATTATTTCTATAGTTTTACTCTGGGGTATGATCATCATGGGAGACTGTAGGGAAGAATACATCAGTCATGCAGTCATTTTATTGACTTGTGGTTTATTTCCACATTAATTTTTATAATTATACTTAATATAGATTTCATAAAATAATATTAATTTAATTTTATATTCTAATATCTTACCTCAATAAAAAATTCATTGTTCATTTTAGTTTGGTACTATATGTGGAACAATTTATTAAAAAATAAAATTTTTGAATGATAATTCATAAATATAGACAGGGTGTTATAAAATTTCCATGAAGTGGAAAATCCCCATAAAAAATTGATATTCCATGTGCACTAATTATAAATTTTCATAAAGATATTAAGAATTTATTTTTTAATTACCACATAAATATAATAAAACATTCACATATCATTCAAAATAAAATATTAGTAGCAAATTATCCATAAAAAATACATTAATGTAATTAACCATCTCTAAATATTATAATTTCCCTATTATAATTTCATCACCTAATATTAAGATGCCTATTTAGAAATTCAAGGGTGATTTTACACCAGTTTTTTAACATTTTCTCACCATCTAACTTCCATCATTAATCTTTTATATCAAAATTCATAATTATTTCAAATAATAATACTAAATATATTTTACAAAAATTCATTTTTAATTTTATCATGATAATAATAATTTTAAATTATAATTAATTATTAACTAATAACATTATAAAAAATTTGGATAACATAATACAGAATAATAATAGATAACATTCTTTGTTTGGATCCTTCAATTCCATGATAGACACCAATCCTCAGTTATCTACATTCATTATCCTAGTCCCATTCTCTATCCACCTTTTTATTCATCCACCATTAGAAAAATATTTCAAGAAAATCTATCATGAGAGTATAGAAAATATAATAATGAAATTTATATTATGGTGGGATTAGACCTATTTTTGACGCTTTTTCTGGGGCATGCACATCCGTCTGTCAAATAGGACACACTGCTCTATTGCCCGGCATTCCCGCTTTCCAAAGGCGGGCAACATCCGTCACTTATTTAGGGATGTTTTATCATTGATCGAAATGAGATGATGAGATGTCAGTTCTTCCCTCCGTGGTTTCCTCCTCAGAATTCGTCACCTAGTCTGGGTCTCCCTCATAGATTTAAGACACTTTTCGTGAAACTCTTCCCAGTTCCATATCTTCATGGACACCGGTTAATTATGCTTCTTCTGTCAGGACATTCCAAGGGGTCAAGTTAGGGAAGAAACCTTTGGTCAGGGGAGTAGTCACGTTGGGTATCACTGGCGTGTCTTGACATTGGAACACTAGCGCGTCTATCTTATTTTCCTTATTATAGGGATTCTTGAGGGTGCAGAAGCCCAGGGAATCCCACGTAGAATGCGAGGAATCGTATGACCTAAGAATGTCTCTGAGGTTTTCCTAATCTTCCCATGTTTAACTCAGGGTATTCTGTGAGTTTAATGTCTAGTGTAGACAGATTACACTGATCAGAACATTGACTCTAGTGGATCGGATGGGTGAAACCCCTGGAGGGAACACCAATGTTTTGGGGGTGATTTGACATGATCTCATTGGGATGTGGCATCCCGGGTAAGAATCAAGGTGGATGATGGAGTGTTGGATGAATTTGGGGGTGAACAAGATAAAACCGCTATGAGGATGAAAGTGATGTTTTTCATGAGTCTCCAAGAGACTTCCTATGTATCCCTATGTCAGGGAATGAAAGTCCGCTTAGTTCGGTGGGGTGGTGGGACACCTGAGGAGGTGGCCCATGAGAATGGACATGCGGATGGGACCCAGAGGAAGTATGACCTCTTGGTCGAGGCATGGTCTTCCCGAAACACATTGGATCGAGAGAGAGAGAGAGAGGCCAGTGTAGAACATGAGTGTTGGGCTTGAACATTAGGGAGGCTTCCTACGTATCCCCATGGAAGGGAATCAAAGTCCACATAGTTCATGGTGAGGAGATTGAATTGGGGAGTACAAATAGGACAAAAAATCGATAATATGTTGGGGCTTACGTTTGTTTAGTAGCCTAGTTTGCTCTGATACCCCTAGGACAGACTAAAGATGTGGGTCCCATCAAATGGGATTACAAAAACTTACCACTGAATAGGGTACAATGGATTACCACTGATTGGGAGACACAACGAATTACCGCTATTCGTGACTCACAATGGATTACTGTCAGATGGGAAACAAAGTATTACCATTGATTAGGGTGCAATGGATTACCTCTAATTGAGTTCCACAGTTTAACGTCATACAGGGCGGGGGTGAACTGACGTGAAGTGGTCAGGTCCGATAAGTTGTTGGGCATGAACCTTTGAGAGGATTCATATATACCTTGCCTTAGCAAGGATCAAAGTCCACATAGTTCAGGATGGGGTGAGAATTGACGTGAATATGGTCAGAATCAATGGATGGTGGGCTTGAACCTCATGGAGGCATCCTACGTACCTCGTTTTGGAAAAGGTTCAAATTCCAGGTAGTTCGGACGTGGGCTTGGTGACCTGACGTATAGATGGTCAGGAAAAATGGTTATTTGGGCTTGATCCTCAGGGAGGCTTCCTACGTACCTTGCCTTGGCAAGGATCAAAGTCCACTCTGTTTGGGTGGGGCATATGGGCTTGAACCCTTGGGAGGCATCCTACATATCTTACCTTAGAAAGGAAAAAAGTCCACGTAGTTTTGAATAGGGAATTTGGGCTTACGCTTTGAGGCAGCTGAGACAGGATTTCATGGTCAATTCTTACTCTAATCCCATTTGAGTCATGCTCAGTGTGAAAAACAAGAGGCAGTAGAGACCTGATGATCACATCATGAAAGGTGCGTCTATGGGAAGTGGAATGGGGCATACTCATGGTTAGAAAACCATAGAATAAACAGGTCTTTATGCGTGGTTAACAACCCAGGGAGATAAATATTGGGACTTACTCTAGGATGGAGTCCCAATGGTGACAAAGCCCAATGAGAGAGGGATTCGGCACAAAAGAGAGGAGGGTCCCAATGCCCATCCCACCCTTTTATGGCATTTGAAAATGAAAAATAAAGGAGGAGTATGTGTAATAACTCCTGTAAGAAAGGCTAGGGGCTTACACCAAGATGGTTTCCCTTCCCTATGGACATGCGCCGCTCCAACAAAGAGGATCTAATTCCATGTGAGGAATATTTCACCCCCATGGAGATGAGAGAGCGTAAAGAATGTCTGAGCTAGGGAACCCTGTATAGAGTGTGTGGGGTGAGACCATAGTTTAACGTCATGTGCTGAGGATGACAATGCTTGGCAGTTTAATTTCCTATAGCTCTAATGAGGTGGATTCACTCTGCACCCCTTGAACTTACATAACTGTCACCCTTTACACCATGGTGAAGGGAATGCGACAACAACACCATGGTTAGGGGGGTTCGTGAGATGATCCCATTGGGGGTCCACGTTAGCGTGGCTATGCGATGAAGAAATAGCCGTTAGCGTGCCTATGTAAAGAATCATGAGGCGAAGTAACACAATTTTATGTAATACCCAAGGGACTTTGAAGTTAGTTCATGAAAACCTAAAGGGATGCATGGGAAAAGGATTTGCAGAGCAAAGGGGTTCATAGGTTGAAGCCTTGTGAAGCTTTGGTGCTCTATATAGTGGAGGGGCTTCTCAAAGGGGTTCAATTAGCGAAGTTAAGTATCCTAGCCTAGGAACAGGACATAGGTGCATATAGAGGGTGCTTCGTAAAGTGGAAAGGAATTCCATGAGCAATGCCTCGCTAAGCAAGGGTGCCTCGCGAAGCGTAGTATTGTGAAGTAATGCGCTTTGCGAAGCACAGTGATCCTGCCTTAGCATGTGGGTCACATGTGCATAGAGGGTGCTTCGCAAAGAGTAAGTGCTCCATGAATACTCGAGTCCCCTTGGGGATCCGCTTCCTTCATGGAGGCTCATGGGATCCATGAAAGGCATCCTTATCTGAAGATGGGTTGATTTAAAGAAAAGGGGGTGGGGGGCACTTCATGATGAAAAAGTACCTTGAAAAGCTCATGGTTCGCATAGAAGAAAGTGATTCACAATTTGGGAGCTAAGAAGGTGAAAAGTTGGATGATCTGTCTATTGGGATAGAGAGGAGCCCTATATTTGTAGGAAAGAGGTGCTGCGAAGCAGAGCTTGATCGGCATGCAGATGGAGTTTGTTCCACGATGGGTTCAGGAATGTCAAATGCATTCACGGAGCATCCCACCTCGTTGCTCCACAGTGGGTCACGAACGTCAAATGTGTCCATGGAGCATCCCACCTCATTGCTCCACAGTGGTTCATGAACATCAAATGTAACTGTGAAGCATCCCTCCTCGTTGCTCCGTGGTGGGATCGCAAATTTCAAACCGGTCGGCGGAGCATCTTGCCTCCTTGCTTCGCAGCGGGTTCGCGAACGTCAAACCGGTCCGTGGAGAATCCTGCCTAATTGCTCCATGGCAGGTCACGAACATCAAATGCATTCACAGAGGATCATGCCTCCTTGCTCTGCAGTAGGCTCGTGAAGGGGGAAGATCTGCGCCGGTTGAGGGGCCCTGGGGGCTCTGAAAATGGCCTTCTCAAGGAAGACCCTAAGGATTTCTTGGTTTTCTTCTTCTTCCCAAATTTTGTCATCAACAAATGCCCCCCTTAGACTTGGGGCCAAGGAGAAATCAAGGGTCAAAGTTTGAGGGTCAATCACCAAAAATCCATCATCCACTCACAAAGATGACCCACGAAGGAAGATCACAGAGTGGAGAGGTGACGGGTAGGCTGATTGTGCCATGAAGCTCGCCATGGTTTGGAAACGTCGTGAAGCTCCTAGGGTCCTCACCTATAAATTGGGGATATGACCTATATTTTTTCCATTCTATCCTCTGTGATTTTGGATTTTAGCACTCTAGATTTGTGATGCTCCGCGTACTCCATGATTTCTCTCCACGAATAGGGCCTTCTGCTTTGCGGCACTCAGTGAGTCTCTAACTTCGCGTCAGATCATTGTGTGACGTGCGCTTAAAGGCTGGGGCATGGCTCTGTGAACAAACTTCACGAACGAGCTCCGTGAAAGTGCTTCGGGAACCAAAACCAAAGAACCCCAAAACTCAAAAACTGAATGGCTCACTAAGAGGCTACCAATGGGTCCTTGAGGATGCTACCCGACAGGAGGAGATGATGAATTTTATGGGTCTAGAAGAGTTTATTCATAACCACTTTGACCACAATTCATTGGTGGAGCTCCTATCGGAAATCAAAAGGAACTATCTTTTGTGTAAGATATTTCCTCTGTATAGATTTGGTCTTATGGATGGCGTCCCCATCCCTGAATCAAGTAGGGATGACTCAACTTACTGGTTCAGGATCACACCGTGCCAGCGCCAATGGTTCCGAGAAGCTGACGACCCTGCCTGAGAGGACTTCATGCCTATCAATGCCGACTGCCTATAAAATCACTTGAACAATGTGGATGGGAAGGAATTGCAGCCAGAGACATCCCCCCCTCTATACCAAAAAATCTTTAAGGTAGCCCTGAGGAACCCAGGGAAGGGATGGTCTGAGGAGTGGGACCTGCACCAAGTTGGCAACTTCACAGATGATTGGGCATGGGCCTTCTGGGTAGGTTCCTTGTGTGATGGGTTTGGGGTAGAGCTGAGGAGAGTGGGCCTGTGTGAGGCAGATTAGGCTCCCAATTCCACTTCTATCAACCAAAGTAGCTAATTCCAGATTTGTTGAGGAGGTGGTCATCAAGGACCAATACCTTCAACTTACACCACAGAGCGGTTAGTATCGGCTTTTGGGACATGCACTAGATCTCAGGGGTCCCAATATTGGGGGTGATGTATGATTAATTCCTCCCCATCATATGTGCGTGGGAAGATCCATAGTAAATGTTGCTGCCGGTGATGGAGTTGATAGAACTTGTGTCGGGAGAGGACAAGGAAGTATTGAGAGATGTATGCTTCGGACGGTGGTTCAAGCATTTCCTGAAATTCTTGGAAGACAGGCAGTTTCCGGTGAGGCCTCAGACTTGCCTGAAAGGGGCTCAATGGGGCTAGGAGCATTCTTACTATCGTATCTTGGAGGATAGCTAGTGGAATAAGTGGTGATTCCGCGTCAATACCGAGCAGCAACCGGTAGTCAGGCTAGAAGAATTCATAACGACTCTCATTTGCGGTTGGATCCATCCGGTGAGGGATACAAACATGGGCATGCGAACAAGAACATTCATCATGGAGTCCATGTTGGCGATATGAGGGCGGGTCAACCATGGGATACTGATGCTTTCCAAGATGTACAAGATTCTTTGGCACATCAGTGAGGGGAATAGGCCACAGAGGATATGCGGGCCATTCCACCTCTTTTATGGGTTGATAGTGGCATACGTCAGGGGAGTCTATGAATATCTGAACCCCGTATCTCCTCCAGGATTGAACTTCTGCCCATCCATCCTGAATTCCATAGGGAGCTTTTCGGCCAAGCTGATTGCACTGTTGGTACTGATCCAGGTGTGGAAGGTATAAATGTTTAACTTTCACCCATTACCACTACTGACGAGTGTATTCAGTGATGACAGTCAGGGAACATAAGAGCACCAGGCCTATCTCCGGGCCTTTTGAGGTGGAGTCCTCGTGGAAAGAGTAGATCGTGAGCCTCTCTGTGAGCTGTACACCCCGCACTGATTCACCAAATAGTTTCTGTGTATGCAACGACTGGCACCACATGACTATTTAGGGTTGTTCCACGAGGAACACCTATGTGTGTTGAGGTAGATTTGGATCATGTTCACACGTGAATTTGTGAAGATGTGGAACGAGCTCCCTCCACCTACCGCTGTCTTAGGGTTGGTAAAGGAGTACGCCCAAAGTTAGAAGGTGGCCTACCTGTGAAAGATATTGAAGTAACCAACCATTTGGGTCGGTGATGGTGTGTCTCCCCAAACTTGATGTCGGGGCCGGAAGGCGGCAAGGACATCTCATGGTGGTGGGGCCGCGATGGCGGCGAGGCCTGCCCCGGACGAGGGTGAGGTTGTGGAAGTGGACCCTGCAGCGACAACGAACCCAATAGAGAAACAAGGGATGGACACCTTATTATTCCATTCAAACTTAGGAGTGAAAACCATGATTTGGGAATCCAGGGCTTTGAAAAACCAATCCAGAATTCCAGGAAGACATGGAAGGGGCCTGACTGGAGGAGGAAGACCTCAGAACAATCGAATTTCCATTTTCCCAATGTGCTCTAGCGCACGAGCGGGGTAATGCCAGGGGCATTGGAAATTAATCTGAACATAATAAAATGGAAGGTGTGAATTATGATACCCCAGATAAGAAACACTGTGGGTGTGGCATGACAATAATGGATATCTGTTGACCATGTTCAAAACATAGTATCCATATTGTATTAGCCTAAAATGGAGACAATAAACGAGGGCCTACCGCTGAACATGTTCGAAACGTGGGTTCCGACTCCGAATTTCATCCATTAGTCTTCCAGAACATTGTCCCAGAACAGAAAGTGATCCATAGGCCGAGAATCCATAATTTTAGGGGTTTCTTTTAGATGTGAAAGATGACGAGCGTCCGAATAGAGGGCATGCAAAGCATGGAAGGTGGAGTGGTGGTATGTTCCAATGGGATCTACCATTCTTGAAATTACACCACCATGGTAGAAACATATTAGGTGGGCGTATCGATCTAATCATAGATCATTACTACTTCTAGACAGGACATCTCTGGTGAGGAAGCTATCACGTCCCAACATTTTCATAGGGATACCGAACCTGTTCGGGGAAGAACTCCAGTTATGTGGTTCCTCGAAAGACTTCATGTAACGACCCGAAATTTTGAATAAATCTTGTTTCCTAATTTTGTGTGTTATTTTATTTTTGATACTCAACAAAACTGTTTTATTTGATAACATGAGTATAATTAAAATAATACCATTGTGTTTTGACTGTTATATGACCATTGGTCAATATGACCCCTGGAAACTAAACGCATTGATTATTGTCTCTAAATACAAGTAATCTTGGTTAATTATTATAGAAAGAAGATTCGATGGCCTCAACCAGTAGTCTTGGACCGATCGAAGCCAATCTAACAGAACTAGGGAAGGAGGTAGCACCACTGGGCTTTGCTTTGGACCAAACCCAAGCCGAAATTCATCGTGTGAAGCTAGAACAGAATCTCCTTTGCGAGAAGTTCAAACTAGTAGAAATTACTACTCGTGCGATGTTAGTCGAGCCTCCCTCAGATTCTCTCACCTTAGCACACCTTACACTTAGGTCCTATGCTGGTGTGATAAGGGGCTATGTAAGGAGACCGTAACTGCCTTGTGTAATCCTTTATTTTAAATAAAAATTGGGATTTCTTCTTATGATGAAGTTTATGAATTTTCAAATGACCGGATAAATATAGTATGCATATTTTTGATGAATTTTAGAAAAAGGATATTTTAAAAATATTTATGTAAACCATAAATAATTAAAAATGTGTAATGATATTCAAAAAATGGTCTTCTATAATTATGCTGAGTACGAAATTTAGAGTATAATAAGATCAACTTAATTATTGATGAATAGTAAATTATGAATAGTTATTTTATGATTATGATTGGTAATGTGTCCAAATGGATTAGTAATCTCACTTAAAGAATGTATTTATATAATCTAGGCACCTTGATTAAGTAATGTAATTCAATAAAATGGTTAAATAAAGATTTCATAGATTATTACTCAAGTATTAGTTTTTTCGAATGAATAGTGTTTTTTAATTAAAAATTAAATTAAAAATATTAAAAATATTATTTTTATAAAATGGACTTCATTTTTGAACTCAGAGCACCGATATTATGTTATGCTAATTTTTGGGGTTTTTCTGAAAAAAATGAATTTTCAGTGAATAGTGTATTTATTTAAAAAATAAATTAAAAATATTTAGAAAATTATTTTTATAAAATGGAGTTCATTTTTGAAATCAGAGCATTGATATTTGGTTAAGGTGAAATTTTGGGATTATTCTGAGAAAATTGAATTTTTGATGAATAGTGAAAATACAGTTTTTAAGTTACGGGTGTTTAATGACATCATTAAATGATGTATTAAGTATGTAATCAATATAGTCGAATTATGAATAGTAATATAAGGTATGAGGTGTCCCAAGTGGCCAATACCATGGGCAAAAACCATGGGCAAGCCCATGGTTTTGCCAAAACCGCTAATGAGGTGTCCCTTGGCCATTAATGCCTTGTCCCCTCACTTTCTCTATAAATACCAAGCCATCCTCTCATCCATTCAACTCCCCACTCTCCCCCAACGAAGTTCAGGTCTCATTACCTTCCATTGAGTCCTCCCAAGGTGCCCCCAAGCCCTCAAGGTCCCAACCATTGAGTTTTAAGAGTTACGTTTTAAGGTAAGGGATCCGATCTCTCTTTTTCTTTTCAAGAAATCTCTTTTATGTAATTTCATTTATGATCCATGTTCTAATGTTAAAGGGTGTTATTTTATACTCCTCTTACTTCCATTTTCATGTTCACATAATGAGAGATCCCCTTTTAATCTCATTATTTCGTTTTATGAAGTTTTAAGTGGCGCCGTTAGGCTGCCGAAATGTTTGTAACAGATTCTTTCTCCCTTCTCATTTTCAAGATCTATTTTCATGTAATGTATTTCAAGTTCCTTTTTATTATGTTGGGGTATGATCTCTATATCTATCATACTGTTCTTTTATGACCATATTATGAGAGACCCCATTTGATCTCTTCAATTCAGTATTTTGAAGTTTTAAGTGGCGCCGTTAGGCTGCCGAATTTTTAAGTGGTTCTTTACCCTTCTCGTTTTTGAAGTTCTACTTTCATGTCAATTCTTTCAATTTCCTTTTTGTTATGTTGGGGTATGATATCTATATCTATAATACTTATACTTTATGACCATATGATGAGATACCCCATTTGATCTCTTCAATTCAGTATTTTCAAGTTTTAAGTGGCCCCGTTATGCTGCCGAATTTTTAAGAGATTCTTTCACCCTTCTCGTTTTCAAGATCTATTTTCATGTCAAGTATTTAAAGTTCTTTTTTTATTATGTTGGGGTATTATTTCTATGCCTATAATACTGATCATTTATGTTAATATGATGAGAGACCCTATTTGATCTCATCAATTCATTTTTGTGGAAGTTTAAGTGATGCCGTTAGGCTGCCGAATTTCTAAGGGGTTCTTTCACCTTTCTCGTTTTCAAGATCTACTTTCATGTCAAGTCTTTCAAGTTACTTTTTATTATGTTGGGGTATGATCTCTATATCTATCATACAAATCATTTATTTTCATATTATTAGAGAATCTATTTGATCTCTTCAATCTATTTTTGGAAGTTTTAAGTGATGCCATTAGGCTGCCAAATTCTCATAAGAGAAATCTTATTTTTGTCTTCCTTTCAAGTTCTTCGTTTCATATGGTATATCATTCAAATTTCATTACCATGTTATTAAATACTATAAATTCTGTTACCCTTCTATTTTATGTATCATTTTTGAGTGGGTGACTCATGTCCCCTCTCTTTTCAACGTTTTCTAAATCCCTGTAACGTAGCCGTTATGCTGCAGAATTTTCGTCTCAAAATGTCTCTCTCTTTTTCTCAATTTTTTTTTTATGAATACTCAAAGCTCTTATTTCTATAGGGGTATTCACATATATATCAAAATTTTCTATTTTAGATTCTGGGAATTACATACATGAAACCCAATTTCCCTTTCTGTGGGTTTAAAGTGACATAAAGATCATGTCTTTAAAGAAGTTTTTAAAACGTTATGATTATGAAATGAAACCCATTTATTTTATGCTATATAGGTTGTTTATGAAATGATTTATGATGATATATGTGGCTCAATTGATAATAAAGACATGTCAAGGGTGCGCCCAGATAGCGCTCCAATGCATTGGGTAAAGACTTAATCTCTAGAGATGACTTTTTAGACTGATACCTTGGTGAATAACCTTGGTGAATTTTACTGACCCCTTGGGGATGGACCCTGGTGAAACGAAATGATTGTCAATATTAAATGTTGTATCCACATCTTCAAGTTATGAAAAATGTTATTTTTATTATGATATGCCTCATGATTTCTTTATCATTCCTTAATGTTCTTTTCAGGACCTTATTGAAGTATCTCAAGTTCACATGTAAAATGTTTCTCTTGTTTCCCTTACTGGGCCTTCTGCTCACCATTTATTTTGATGTATGTCCCCAGGTTATGAGATGTGGTAATGAACCTAGGATGAACATGAGGAGAAGCCTTTCAAGTGTTTTAGAAGAATCTTTTATGTTTTTATGTTTAAAGTTCCTGGTTTCCAAGACACTAAACCTTAAAGATCCTCGGTTTTGTAAAATGTAATGAAAGTTTATGTGATAAAAAGGAGGGATGTAATAGTTGGTATCAAAGGATGGTTTAGTTATTTGTGGAAATTAGGATATGAAAACTCTAGGAATAACCCTATAGAAAAGTTTAAATATAGGAAATCTTCCTAGTATTTTGGTTAGTATTGAGTAAGGGGTTGCCAAGCAAATACATCCCTGTCTGGATACGAGCAGGTAGAGGTGGCTCTGGCACAGATGTACATAGAGGTAAAACACGAAAACACAACTTTGAGCTAGAATCGAATGGGAACTGGTACATGACAACGGACCTTGCTGCACTCTTGGTTATGACACTCCCGTGGGATATGCTTTGGTAAATTCATAAGCTTAGTATGAACCATTGATAAATGAACAAAGATAAAATAAAATAAATATTCACATAAGAATATATGATCATGGATAACCTAGATGGGAACCTAGGAGATCACAAGTTAGGGAATAATTTTCTTCTACAAGTTATCCTTATATGATTTCAGATCCTTTTCATGATTATTGCCTAATTACTTAAGCCCCTAATTATGCTTTCTCTTCTTAGTTAATGGTGGGAAATGGAAGAACATGACCCAACAACGAATGTGATCGGAAATGCGACGATTGTCGTATTAATATGACAAGGATGATTAGGTGATTAAAATATGATTATTATTTTGGAAGACGTTCACTATTTTGGGGACCCTATATGATCGAGGTAAATAGATTACTACGATATTTTCATTTAGGAGTAAGGTTGACTTATATTTTGAAGAATCGATGAATTTAAGGTGGAATTATAGTAATTTAGGTTACTTATGGGAATGATTAACCTTTATTGGGTAAAATATGTTTAGGTTAGATACTTTTGTTATAAGATGTTAGGATTGGTTGATGTTGTTTGGATATGAACAATGAAGTTTATTTTGGAAGACTATGTTATCAAATCCTTCCTGTATTTGGGTTTCAATCTTAGTTTGGTTTATTTTGAGGAATTTTAAGGACCGTTATTTATGGAATGGACTATGATGAACTTTGGGTAGTACCATGGAACTTTGAAGATTTAAAAGTAGTTTCCATTCCTATGGGATTATTTCTTTTTGAAGATTTGTTTTACCTTACCCTTTCTGTTTTTTGGATAATGTTTAAAGATAGAAGAAATAGATAATTAATCTTTTGTGGATTATGTGATTCTCTAGAAGATGATTCTTGTGTTTTGATGAGACCAAATAGTTTTGAATGCTCATAGTTTGGAGAAAGGATTAGTTTTGGGCAGAAACTTATTAAAGGGTGAAACTCTACTGGAAGGTAGGTATATTTCCTTATGTTTTTATTCTATGTTGTAAATGAATTCCTCAAAATTATTAAAAGGAACATAAAACAAAAACGTTGTTGGTTTACGTTTCCTACTAGGTAATCAAAGACCGTTTAAACACATCGTAAGTTTGGGATTTTCTTATGGTTAACTTTCTCCTAATCATGTTTTCTATCACTCTCCCCCAGAACTTGACCCTTCGTTTTTTCTTCCATATCCATGTTTTCCTCCATGGAATCCTAGTACAGGTTAACTCGGGTGACCTTTTTACTTCCCTTTCTTTCTTTTAAAGTAATAGTTTTTCTGACTCCTTTACCGATGTGGGACTTTCAATGAAATTTCAAAACCCAATTTTAAAAAATTGCGAGGACGCAATTTCTTAAGGGGGGAAGATTGTAACGACCCGAAATTTTGAATAAATCTTGTTTCCTAATTTTGTGTGTTATTTTATTTTTGATACTCAACAAAACTGTTTTATTTGATAACATGAGTATAATTAAAATAAGACCATTGGGTTTTGACTGTTATATGACCATTGGTCAATATGACCCCTGGAAAATAAACGTTTTGATTATTGTATCTAAATACAAGTAATCTTGGTTAATTATTATAGAAAGAAGATTCGATGGCCTCACCCAGTAGTCTTGGACCGATCGAAGCCAATCTAACAGAACTTGGGAAGGAGGTAGCACCACTGGGCTTTTCCCTGGACCAAACCCAAGCCGAACTTCATCGTGTGAAGCTAGAACAGAATCTACTTTGCGAGAAGTTCAAACTGATAGAAATTATTACTCGTGCGATGTTAGCCGAGCCTCCCTCAGATTCTCTCACCTTAGCACACCTTACACTTAGGTCCTATGCTGGTGTGATAAGGGGCTATGTAAGGAGACCGTAACTGCCTTGTGTAATCCTTTGTTTTAAATAAAAATTGGGATTTCTTCTTATGATGAAGTTTATGAATTTTCAAATGACCGGATAAATATAGTATGCATATTTTTGATTAATTTTAGAAAAAGGATATTTTAAAAATATTTATGTAAACCTTAAATAATTAAAAATGTGTAATGATATTCAAAAAACGGTCTTCTACAATTATGCTCAATACGAAATTTAGAGTCTAATAAGATCAACTTAATTGTTGATGAATAGTAAATTATGAATAGTGATTTTATAATTATGATTAGTAATGTGTCCAAATGGATTAGTAATCTCACTTAAAGAAAGTAGTAATATAATCTAGGCACCTTTATTAAGTAATGAGATTCAATAAAATGGTTAAATAACGATTTCATAGATTGTTACTCAAGTATTAGTTTTTTCTAATGAATAGTGTTTTTAATTAAAAATTAAATTAAAAATATTTAAAAAAATATTTTTATAAAATGGATTTCATTTTTGAACTCAGAGCACCGATATTATGTTATGGTAATTTTTGGGGTTTTTCTGAAAAAAATGAATTTTCAGTGAATAGTGTATTTATTTAAAAAATAAATTAAAAATATTTAGAAAATTATTTTTATAAAATGGAGTTCATTTTTGAAAGCAGAGCATTGATATTTTGTTAAGGTGAAATTTTGGGATTATTCTGAGAAAATTGAATTTTCGATGAATAGTGAAAATAGTGTTTTTAAGTTACGGGTGTTTAATGACATCATTAAATGATGTATTAAGTATGTAATAAATATGGTCGACTTATGAATAGTAAGATAAGGTATGAGGTGTCCCAAGTGTCCAATACCATGGGCAAATACCATGGGAAAGCCCATGGTTTTTCCAAAACCACTAATGAGGTGTCCCTTGGCCATTAATGCCTTGTCCCCTCACTTTCTCTATAAATACCAAGCCATCCACTCATCCATTCGACTCCCCACTCTCCCCCAACGAAGTTCTGGTCCCATTACCTCCCAAGGAGTCCTCCTAAGGTTACCCCAAGCCTTCAAGGTCCCAACCTTTGAGTTTTAAGAGTTACGTTTTAAGGTAAGGGATCCGATCTCTCTTATTCTTTTCATGAAATCTCTTTTTTGTAATTTCTTTTATGCTCCATGTTCTTATGTTAAAGGGTGTTCTTTTATACTCCTCTTAATTCCCTTTTCATGTTCACATAATGAGAGATCCCTTTTACTTTCATTATTTCGTTTTATGAAGTTTTAAGTGGCGCTGTTAGGCTGCCGAAATTTTTGTAACGGATTCTTTCTCCCTTCTCATTTTTCAAGATCTATTTTCATGTAAAGTATTTCAAGTTACTTTTTATTATGTTGGGGTATGATCTCTAAATCTATCATACTGATATTTTATGACCATATGATGAGAGACCCCATTTGATCTCTTCAATTCAGTATTTTGAAGTTTTAAGTGGCGCCATTAGGCTGCCAAATTTTTAAGTGGTTCTTCACCCTTCTCGTTTTTGAAGTTCTACTTTCATGTCAATTATTTCAAGTTCCTTTTTGTTATGTTGGGGTATGATCTCTATATCTATCATACTGATCTTTTATGACCATATTATGAGAGACCCCATTTGATCTCTTCAATTCAGTATTTTGAAGTTTTAAGTGGTCCCGTTAGGCTGCTGAATTTTTAAGAGATTCTTTCACCCTTCTCGTTTTCAAGATCTATTTTCATGTCAAGTATTTCAAGTTCCTTTTTTATTATGTTGGGGTATGATCTCTATGCCTATAATACTGATCATTTATGTTCATATGATGAGAGTCCCTATTTGATCTCTTCAATTCATTTTTGTTGAAGTTTAAGTGACGCCCTTCGGCTGCCGAATTTCTAAGGGGTTCTTTCACCCTTCTCGTTTTCAAGATCTACTTTCATGTAAAGTCTTTCAAGTTACTTTTTATTATTTTGGGGTATGATCTCTATATCTATCATACTTATCATATATGTTCATATGATTAGAGACTCTATTTTATCTCGTCAATCCATTTTTGGATGTTTTAAGTGACGCCGTTAGGCTGCCGAATTCTCATAAGAGAAATCTTATTTTTGTATTCCTTTCAAGTTCTTCATTTCATATGGTATATCATTCAAATTTCATTAACATTTTCTTAAATACTATAAATTCTGTTCCCCTACTGTTTTATGTATCATTTTTGAGTGGGTGACCCATGTCCCCTCTCTTTTCAACGTTTTCTAAAACCCTATAACGTAGCCGTTATGCTGCAGAATTTTCGTCTCAAAATGTCTCTCTCTTTTTCTCAAAATTATTTTATGAATACTCAAAGATATTATTTATATAGAGGAATTCACATATATATCAAAATTTTATATTTTATATTCTGGGATTTATATACATGAAACCCGCTTTCCCTTTCCGTGGGTTTAAAGTGACATAAAGATCATGTATTTAAAAAAGTTTTTAAAATGTAATCATTATGAAATGAAACCCATTTCTTTTATGCTATATGGGTAGTTTATGAAATGATTGATGATGATATATGTGGCTCACATGATAATAAAGACATGTCAAGGGTGCACCCATATAGCGCTCCAATGCATTAGGTAAAGACTTAATCTCTATAGATGACTTTTTAGACTGATACCTTGGTGAATAACCTTGGTAATTTTTAATGAAACCTTGGGGATGGACCTTGGTGAAATGAAATGATTGTCAATATTAAATGTTGTAGCCAAATCTTCAAGTTATGAAAAATGTTATTTTTATTATGATATGCCTCATGATTTCTTTCTCATGCCTTAATGTTCTTTTCATGACCTTATTGAAGTATCTCAAGTTCACATGTAAAATGTTTCTCTTGTTTCCCTTACTGGGCCTTCTGCTCACCCTTTATTTTGATGTATGTCCCCAGGTTATGAGATGCAGTAATGAACCTAGGATGAACATGAAGAGAATCCTTTCAAGTTTTTAAGAAGAATCTTTTATGTTTTCATGTTTAAAGTTCTTGGTTTCCAAGACACTAAACCTCAAAGATCCTCAGTTTTGTAAAATGTAATGAAAGTTTATGTGATAAAAAGGCGGGATGCTATACTTCGCGCTAAGGGGCTGAAAAAGTGGGGAAACAGGACTTCTGATTCCTAGGTCTAGACCCAAGGATAAATTCTTGGGCGTCTCTACATATCCCATAATGATGAGAATCAATATAAACATAGTTCTTGAGCACAGCGTGGTCAGATACCAATTCTGGTAGGGGAAATATTCTCTAGCAAGAAAGCTGATGGATCCCATGATAATCATGGGGCATCTTGACATTATTCAGGGTAGAACTTTAGTTTAATGTCATTCATCAAGGACATATGGACCCGTGTAGTTTAACGTCATACAATAGGACAAGGAGTGAGTGAGGGAATCCCAAAAGGGGAGTACGTGATATAGTAGCTATAAAATCGTCATGAATGAGGACATAAGGAGTCTGCAACACACTATGTATCCATAGAAGATGTTTTTTTAGGTCATGGGACAAAAGGTAAAAATTGGGTTGGGCCCAAGATAGACCATGGATTGGTTAGCAATGAAAGAGACACATGGTGAAGGAATTTTGAAACCCGACGTGAATGAGGTCCTAGGGTTCGGATCACCATGTGTTCCTTGGGGAGGTGTTTAGGTAAAAAGACCGAAAAAATTGGGATGGACCCATGGAAAAGTACACAGGTGGTCCTACGCATCCCATAAGTATGGAAATCAAGCCACACATAGTTCTAGGGATGGAATGATAATGTATACGTTCTAGAGATATTAAGGTTGTGAGGGTCTTGCCCTCACACCAAAAGAAGCAGTGTTTGATAGGTCTTGTTTGTCCTTTATGGTGAATGGGTGTTTTTTAAGCGATGGACCTAGAATAGAAAGTCTAGGAATCACCATGAGAATCTAACCGTATATAGGAATTGACAAATGGTATGGTGGATGACCAATACCCATCATGATGTCCTCTTGAGTGTGGTCATCACAATGCTGTGCCGTTTTTCATCGTGTGGCCAGGATGATAATGTCATAGTTTAGGGTCATGTGATGGGTCCAACCATAAAATTTTAATGCCATGCAGTATAGACGTAACAGTTTAAAATCATGTGGGATGGGGCGTATACATGAGAGACAAGGTTCAAGAGGGAATGTGCATGGTGAGATAAAGCATACTAGACGTGAATGAGGACGAGGTCCACATCACACCGCACATGATTCCAAGAAAGAAAACTCGGGCCGAGGGGAAAAAAAGGTTAGAGGGTAGGAATAAGGAGAGACTAGTTCTTAGTTGAGATGGACCGAAAGATGTGATGTCGGGGCATTCCTATGTATCCCCTGAGGATGGGAATCAAGGTATATGTAGTTCATAGTGGTGCCTTTTATTGTCATGCATGAAAACATATAGTTTAATGTCATGAGGGATAGGAAGTAGGAGGGACTAACTCCTAAAAAGGGCATATGCGGGGCGACTATTGCAAACCCTACATGAATGAGGGCATAAACCCAAACACTCCACACCATGAAGTCCTATAAGAGTCGAGGCCTAGAAGGCAGAACATAAATAATGAATTAGTGGAACTCGAGCTGGACACAAAGATGAGATGTCTGGGCATTCCTACATATCCCATGAGGATGTTAATCAAGACATATGTAGTTCTACAAAAGGTAGTATAAAAATATCTTACTTTAATATCTTATAGCTCAGACTATAGATTAGCGGGACTATTCCAAGTGAGTGTAGACCTTGATCCAATCCCTAAGCCTACGTGGGTTGAAATCGGTGTAGGAAAAAATGGAGGATGAGGCATTTACAATACGTGGAATACATGCAAAGGGGAAATCAGTGTGGAGCCCCGAATGACGCCTCACTATGGCCTTGTCCTTTTGACGTTTGAATGTGCACTGAGGAATAGTACCAAGAGTCATGAAATTCTACTTTAGACATGATGGGGTGGAAAATGATGTGAATCATGAAATCAATATTTTGGGATTAATGGGGTTGGTGTGATGATGGAGGATAACTATTGACCATGTTCGAAACACAACATCCAGATCATGTGACCTGAAATGGGGACAACAAATGAGCATCGACCACTGACCATATTCGCAATACAGGGCTTGTATCAATTTGTTTTTTTGAAACGCTCAAGGACGTTGGCCCGTAATGGTAGGAGGGCCCTTGGGCTGAGCATCCATTCCATTTGGGGGTCCCTTCGGATGTGAAAGATGATAGAATCCCTAATAAAGGGGAACATGAAGCCTGGAAGGTGGGTGATAGCATGTCCGGGTAGAATCCGACACTCTAAGTGTTTAACTAGAGTACTCTTGGGAACATTGGCGAGATCATCTTGAGAGCAACCGATTTGAAAAGTTGAGTATAGAACAAGGGGATGAAGAACTCTCAAGAGAAATAGGTACATAGCGTGGTTGTTACAAACTAGATGTGAATGAGGACATAAGCCCATACCACACCATATACCCCTCTCCTAGAGGAATTCAAGGCAAGGGACCAAGATGACAGGGTGGTTCCTAAGAGATGGGGGTGGACCCGAAGACTAAACGTTCAGGGAGTCATACGTATCCCATAAGGATGGGAATAATGCCACACGTAGTTCTAAGGGTGTAGTTTAGCATCATGCAACAAGGATAGTGGTGCTATTAGTTTAGGTTCATAGGTCTTGGACCGTAGATGCCTAGTTTAATGTCATATGCATAGGAAAGATGGGTGGAAAGGGTGAATTATCACTCCTACTATATGGGAGACCATAGAACGACAACATTGATCAAGGATAACTGTTGACCATGTTCCAACACAGTATCTATATTCTATGTCCAGGGATGGGGAAAACAATTGAGCATTGACCATTGACCATATTCGCAAGATGATACTTCTATAAAATTGTCATCCGAAATTCTTAAGGACGTTGTCCCGAAATGGTAGGAGATCCCTTGAGCCAAGCATTCATGCCGTTAATGGGTCCTTTTGGATGTGAGTGATGATGGAAACCCAAATGATGGGTCATGCAAACCATGGATGGAACTATGCTTGTGGAAGGGGCATAAGTGAAAAAGGAATGTCTCATGGGGATGTGTGTGGCATGGCTAAATAGCCCGACATGAATAAGGACGCGAGTCCATACCACACCACACAATCCCAAAGGAGAACTTCGGCCAAGGGGCCAAAAGGGTCAAGGGACCTGAGGCTGGGCTTCTCGACCAACTATAGCCATATGACCTCTTATGCGGGTACCGCCTCATCACAGCTCCTACACCCACTTGACTAATGCTCGGTTTAGGAAACAAGGAGTAGGAATTATATCTCCCCATTATATAAGGGTCAGATAGTTGGAAGTACCCGAGGAAAATCACAACTTGAAGATATAGTGGGGCATAATAAACCACTACACTCAATGTTTGTGACATATTGGGGTGGCGATAATGAAAAAGGTTATCTATTAACCATATTCAAAACAGAACGTCCATATCGTGTGACCTGGAATGGGAACAAAAAATGAGGATCGACCACTGACCATATTGGAAACACAGGACTTGTATCAATTTGTTGTTCAAAATCCTCGAGGGCGTTGGCCCGAAATGGTAGGAGGGACCTTGGGCCTAGAATTCATCCCGTTTGGGGGTCCTTTTGGATATGAAAGATAATGGAGTCCCATGTAAAGAGCATGAGTGAAGCATAAGTGTGCCCGTGCATTTCAACGTCATATAGGACATTGAAAGAGATGAAAGTGTCCTAAGAGTTGGATGTATAGCGGGATCGGGATGGACTTGACATGAATTGGGGAAAAATCCTACACCATACCATGTGCCTGGACCTGAGGGGAGATTCTGATGTTTTGGATGGGATGACAGAAAAAATGTTTGGGAGTTCCTACATATCCCATGAATATGGGAATCAAGCCGTACATAGTTCTCGAAGGACATGCAATTTAGCGTCATGTGGTTAGGATGTGGGATATTAGAAGAAAGAGGAAGGTGCACATGATGAAACCGTTGTAATCCTGACATGAGTGAGGCCAAAGAAGCCTACACTATACAAGATAAGGATCCTCTGAGAGAACTATACCTAGGGGTAGTCGAAGACAAGAGTTTTGGGGTTGAACTCAAGAAGAGGCGTCTGAGTGTTCCTACGTACCCCATGCAGATGATAATCAATCCATACATAGTTCTAAGGGTGCAATTTAGCATGTTGTAGGATGACATACAGTTTAACGTCATGTGGGATGTCATACAGTTTAAATTCATGTGTGATGACATACTGTTTAATGTCATGTGTGATGATATAAATTTTAACATCATGGGGGACATTATATAGTTTAACGTCAAGAGGGATGACATAAGGTTTAACATCATGAAGAATGATATATAGTTTAACATCATGCAGGATGATATTTAGTTTAATGTCATGCAGGATGATATACAATTTGACGTCATGCAGGATGATATACAGTTTAAATTCACGTGGGATGATATACAGTTTTACGTCATGTGAGGTGATATAAAGTTTAATGTCATGCAGGATGATATATAGTTTAACATCATCTAGGACTATATACAGTTTAACGTCATGCAGGACGATGTACAGTTTAACATCATGTGGGAAGATATAAAGTTTAACATCATTAGGGACGAGGTTGTTTAGGGTCATGTAGGACCATGCTGGCTGAAGAAAGGTATTTCTTAAGGAACTTGACATTGGTGGGAGGAGTTATATGCTCACCATCCATGGTCACTAGGGAGTATGCACCATTGGGGTAAACCTTGTGAACTATGTAAGGTCCTTCTCATGTGGGTACCAATTTTGGTGGCTTCCATGCAGGAATCATTGGCGTTTTCAAGGCCAACACAAAATCACCTTACAGGAAAGAGCATAGGCGATCCTTTTTGTTGAAGGATATAGGTATCTTATTTTGATGCCTTTACAGATTGTGCAGGACCATGAGCCTATTCTCATCAAGAGCTTCCAATTTGGCCAGGCGAATTTTAGCTACATTATCTAGCACATACTGATCATAGACCACTGTGCGTAGTGAAGGAAACTAAATCTCAATGGGCAGGATGACCTATGTTCTATACACCAGGGAGTATTGGGTCACCTGTGTGGAATTACGAGCCATCATCTGATAAGCCCAGAGGGCATTGGAGAGTTTGTCTAGCCAGCTCTACTTGTTCTGACTAACCATTTTCTGAAAAATGTTAGAGAGGGTCTTGTTGAATGACTCGATCTTCTCATTTTCTTATGCATGGTAGTGGGATGTGTTGTTAGAATGAATGTTGTACTTGGCATAAAATTTCTTCAACTCATCCACCCGGATGTTGGTGCAGTTATCAGTGAGGACGGTGTGAGGGAATCTAAACTGGTAGATGATATTGGAGCTCACAAATTCGACAATAGAACGGGCCTTGACCTCCTTGAGTGGAACCACTTCTACCCACTTGGAAAAGAAATCTGTACCAGTCAGGATGAACCAACACTGGCAGGCTATCACCGGTGGATATGGTCCCATGACATCTTGTCCCCAGACTGCAAAGGGCAATGATTACTTGGTAGTGTGGAGAGGCTCTAGTGGTAGATGCACAAAGTGGTCATGAATTTGGAATGTGTGGAACATCTTAGCGAAATCAATGAATTCAGGGATAATAGAGGGGAAAAAATACCCCAGTCTCAAGATATGATGATATTACTTTGGCTCAGTCTGATGGGGACCATAGGAACCATCATGAACCTCCCGCATGACATGAGAAATCTCGACTCATTGAATGAAAAAGAGGATAACACCATCAAAACCACGATTGTAGAGGATATTCTCAAGACTGGTACCACAATGGTGGGAAAAATGTCACGTGTGGTGTCAGATTCACTCACGCTCGGGCCACTTTTATGGGATATTTCCATGTTGAATGTATTCAACCAAGGGAATCCTCCAATTAGGAGTCACTTCAATCACTACACCTGGGGGACCCGAGGGTCTTGATGTGGAGGCGCTAGTGGTAAGATGGCCTACTTGCGGGCTGTCATCATCATCTAGAGTGACAGGAGCAATGAATCTCTAGTGAACCATTTGGATAATCAGATCATCCTGTTCGGGCTTTACAAGTGATGCAACTATGCTAGAAAAAGCATCTGATCTACCATTCTGCGATCGAGGGACATGGGTAACTTCGATCCGAGATGGAAACTGGGACATTAGCTGGAGAGTGCGCTCCAAAAACGGTACGATATTTGTATTTCTGATGACATAGTGACCGTTAATCTTCTTGATGACTATTTCGGAGTCCCCTTTCACATGAAAATGGGAAAAATCCATCTCGAGGGCCAGTTTGAGGCCAGTGAAGAGAGCCTGGTTCTCCGCCTCATTGTTGCTGTAGTCCTCCAATAACAGGAATGAATTTTGCAGAACAGCTTGTGCTGGGGTAATGAAGATGATACCCAGACCTACTATGTTGAGTCTGAGATCATTGAGACTTCTACTGGTGGGGCTCCAAGAAGCATCATCTAAGTGCATTTTCCAACATGGGATGGCATGATCTAATGATAGGATTGCCTCGTCAAGAAAATCAAGGTCTAGAGACTGGTCCGCTTGAGTTGGATGGGCAGCAAGGAAATCTAACAATGCTTTCCACTTAATATCCTTCTGAGGAACAAACCTGATGTCAAATTTCTAGAGAATTACTACCCACTGAGCTAGACAGCCTGTCAGCATTGGGTCATTCAAGATGTACTTCAACAGATCTACTTAGGATACCATATGTACCTTGGGGTGCTGCAAGTAATGTCAAAACTTCTATACTACGTATATAAGTGCAAGACATATTTTCTCAATAGGGGAGTATCTGGTCTTTGTATTGAGGAGCATGAAACTGAGGTAGTAGAGGCTGTTCTCAGTTCCCTCATTGTTCTTCTAGGCGAGAAGTGCGTTGAGGGACTATTCCAGGGCAGTCATATAAATGAAAAGTGGTTTCCTGGAAATGGGTGGCATCAAGACCAGAGGCTGGAGCAGGTAATGCTAGATTTCCTCGAACGCAGTCTGAAATTCTTCATCACACTAGTAAACAATGCCTTTCATCATGAGCCAATAAAAGGGATTACACTTTCCAGCCAAATTCTCAATGAATCAGTGTTTGTAGGCCAAGTGGCATTGGAAGCCCTGAAGTTCCCAATTGTTTCTCTGGGGAGACATCTGGATGAAGGCCTTGAACTTCTCTGGGTCAATCTCAATACCCCTGTATCTGACAACAAAGAAGAGGAACTTCCCAGAGGTGACCATAAAGGAACACTTTAATGGGTTCATCTTTAGGTGGTAAGAACAGAGTAAGCCGAATACTTTCTCAAGATCCTTGAGATGATCATGGTGTTGGTGAGATTTTACCACCAGATCATCCACATAAAATTCCACAAATGTTCTGATGATAAGCTTAAATATGCAATGAATAACCTACTGATAGGTGGCACCAACATTTTTAGGCCGAAGGGCATGAATTGGTAACAGAAAGTACCTTGTGGTGCCATAAAGCCTGTAAACTCTTCATCCTCGGGGGCCATTTAGATCTGGTTATATCTGGATTACCCATCAATGAAGGAGAGGGCTTGTAACCCATCCGTAGCAATGATCAACAATTCTGTCACTGGAAGGGGGAAATCATCCTTCAGGAACAGACGGTTGAGATCCTGGAAGTCAATGCAGACTCTGATCTGTCTAATCTTCTTCCTGACAGGCATAATGTTTTCCAACCACTTGGGGTACTGGACCTCCTTAATGAAATTGGATCTCATGATCTTGTCAACATCAGCCTCGACCATGGCACCATGAGAATGATGCATCTTTATGGAAGCCTGCTTGAACCCGCAATGGTTTGCTAGGAGACCGAGGTGCTAGACGACTACCTAAGGATCTAGTCCTGAAATCTCACCTTAACTCCAGGAAAATACATAAAATTGCTGTTTCAGAAAGTCTATGTACTGTTTTTGCACCTCAAGGGGCATAATGACACTTATAAATTTAGGTTTTAGATCTACCTCTCTACTGAGGTTTACCTGTAACAATTCATCAACCTTGGTGGAGATGCCGTCTTCAAAGGCAAGGGGAGAATCTTCTAAATCCTCTTCTTCACTTGTGGAGGAAGGATTATTGGTCAGAGGATTTTCCTCTGAGTTGGAAGATCCTGGTAAGAGGCTGGTACCAGCCTACGTGGGAGTGGTCACTGCATTGGGAGATTCTTGTGCTACCGAAACCATAACAATAAAGGTTGTCGATATGATCATATCTGGACTTCAGCCCAAGGGGCCATACTTGATGATATCAATTCCATATTAGTGCATAGGATTGGGCCGACTAATTCCAACATGACCAAACAAGAAAGTATAATGTATTGTCGTTTCCATGGGGAGGACACCCCGATACCTTATGGGAGTAGGGGACTTAGGGATCACCGATTCATGATTTGTATAAGAATACGAGGTGGTATTTCGACATCGCATGGACTTGGAGATGTGGTTCCCCCTTGTCCTAGAGACAACAAAACATTTCCCCATATCTAGGGTTGTGGCCTCCAATTGATGGATTAGGAAGACGGTGGTGTCATTTTGGCCTACCCACAAGTCGTTTGCAACCACAACAGGCTCAACTTTTCTAGCCTGAATCTGTTTTTCCTTGCTCTTGTAATAGTCGACATCCAGGTAGCGGGCTACACAAGAGGTGAAGGGAGATGCATCACCTTTGAGTACACCCACTCGACCATTAAAGAAGTACTTGAGTCACTGGTGATACGATGAAGGGACCACCACATGTAGTTAGAGCCATGACCTTCCCATTAATGCATGGTAAGAAGTGTCTTGCGAAATGACCATGAACTCAGTGATGGCTACCAAACCACCGAACTGTGTTTTTATGAATATCTTTCCAATCGGTGTCTGTTCTGTCCTGTGTTAACCTTGAATTTTCAGGTCAAAGGGAGTCAGATCATCCTTGGATAGCCCTATCTTATGGAATATTCTTGTTGGGATAAAGTTAATCCAGGATCCTGTTTTGAAAAGGCAATGACAGATCTCTATGCTATTGAAGTGACCAATGATGTATAGAGGGAGAATGTTCCCCTATATAGGAGAACCTCCATCTTCTCCGGAGAAGGAAATAATGGAATGACATTTAGCATTCTTGACTTTCTCAGCATGAAAGGCCTCTGCAACTGCTACCTCTGTCTCAAACTAGAGGGAGATTCTTAAAGCCTCGGTGAGGGATTCACAAATATATGGAGATAGAAAGAGGGCCTTGGGGATAGAGAGCCTTTCCAGAATTCTATAAATATGTTTGAGAACATCATACTTCCATTCCAGGACCGAGCATTTTCTTACATGAGGTCGCTCTATGACAGGAGGTATGGTGGGCCTTGCTGGCTGGACCGGTGGCTGACTGGTGCTAGGAATGTCCCACTGCACCCTAGTTGAAGCATGTGGAGTGAATATCGGATGGGGGCCAGTTGAATGCGAAGGGTCCGAGGTGGAGCATGACTGATCACAGTGAGGAATGGGTGGCTCTACATGATCCATTAACACAAATGGCGTTGAAGGTGGGTCTGATGGAATCAGATGTGAAGGATGCACATGATGAGCTTGACACTGGGTCTAATGTCTGGTTTTAGTGTCCTGTACAAGCTAGATGGATGTGCCAAATGATGTGCCTCAATGGCCCATATAGCCACGGCTCAACTGACGTTGGCGTCAGCTTGGGATGTTGGGAAGATCCACCTGGCGCTCCAGGTCGTTGGGAGTCATATAGGGGTTTACCAGCTCTATGGTGTTAACTGAAGCATACCCTTGATGGTGAATTTAAGAATCCTCCACTACTGAAAGAATTCTGGCAGGAATCCCCATATCTAGGGGCATGAAGTATCTAAGAGTACGAGACGAAGATGGAATTGGCGGGGCACATTGTTTTCCCTTACGTCACTGATGCTTTCCCTTCTTGGAAGAGGATGGATAAGACGACGATGTAGAAGTAGTGGCTGCAGCTAACGCTTCAGCTTCTAAAGGCTCAGGTCAACTTAGGAAAGCATAGATAATACCATGGGAATGGGCGACCACCTTATAGGCCATCTCGTCTTCAAAATTCTGGGACATGTGATTAGGGACTTATTTCCATTCACCTTGGTTGTCACTACCACTATCAGGCTTTATGAGTACACACGCCACCTGTGCCTGGGATGGGCCCAACCTGACTATGTTGTTCTCGACATGGCCTTGTAGTCATTACTTGAACACATATCACTGCTTGAGGTGTGCCCCAGGATCCAGTAAGAAGTCCAGTATTTGGGGCGATCAATGAGGTTCACCTATTCTGTCCTTCTGCACTTTGGTAAACACACAATCCCTTGTTCTAAGGCACTTCATAAATAGCCAGAAACCTGATTCTCATTGAATGAGTAGATCTAGTTTCTTCTATTTGGTAAGGAGACCTTGAGATCTTTATTCTGATGAGGGGTTGGAGGAGCCTGTCAAGAAGGAGGAGCCTAATTATCTCGTCTGGGTGGTGGCTACGCATTGCACAGGGGCGCCTTCCAATTTTGAGGTAGATGCTGCTAGGCCGGAGGCTGTGCCTGCGGTGGTGGGCCTCTATGAGGCTACAGAGGTAGCTCCACTAGTAATTGTTATTGTTGTCTGGGGTCCTCTATTTAGGCCACTGTGGCTGGATTGACTCTGACAGCCCTCCTCATGGGAATTGCAGGAGGCAATAGACCTGCCTCCCTGGATTGTTGTAGTGATTCTTCTAGGCACTGGGCCTTATAATAGAAGTCTTAGAATCCTCCAGGGTAGCTCTAGGTGATCATAGAGGGGAAAGAATCTATCTTGACATTTCCCACACACATCATCCGTAGTTTCTCTTGAGTCAGTGGCATGTCAAGGGAGTATCTGAGCCCTTTCCACCAGTCGATAAAGTCTGCGACACAATCATTAGACCTCTTATTACACTTGAAGAGGTCTGTGATACTTGTCTTCTGAGTGGTGAAGCTAAACTGGTACAAAACTTTTCCTCGAAGATCTTCCAATCCGTCCACTGACCTAATGGGGAGTTGGTTATACCAGATGAATGCAAGCCCTTCCAATGTTTGTACAAAAAACCAGAGCTTGATAGGTTCTTTCTATGCCGTGGATCCAAAAATAGGTCCACACATTGAAATAAAGTGGGCCAAATGCTGCAGGGGTCACCCGTCCCATTAAAAAGGGAGAAGGTGGGATTTACAAAACCCATGGGTGCTGGCATATCATCCAACCACACCTGATATGGCTTTCTATTAGGTGGGAGTGCCACCTATCACATTTCCAAAACCTCAAGGAGAGCGGTGAGTTCTTCCATTGGATCATCTAGGCGGGGATTCTGGTCTTGATAGGGGTCCCTAACCACCAATGCATTGGTGGTTTCTTCGATGCGATAATCAGGACCTGCGGCTCATGGAGCAGCTAGTGAGGTGGCCTGCGAAGTAGCTGGGGGAACCTGAGCCAGGTATCAAGGATTATTTTGCCGCTTGGGTGGATTTGGAGACACACACTGAACCCCCTTTCCATAAGTTCCGGCTACTACCCTGTCTTCATGGGTGGGATGTTCAGGGTCACCCGAAGGCAACTCACTCGGGGGGAGATCTGTCTGCCTCTACTGTACTAGTCACAGATTTCCATAATCTGAATGTTGCTCCACAATGCATTCAGTGAGGAGGTCATCAACTACTTTATTTTTCTCTGTGATCTGTTGACGCAATACAGCCTTTTCAGGGACTTCCTCCGTCTTCTGCACTAATCCAGATGGGTCGGAGTGTTTAGTGGCTCTGAGGTGCTCTTTACCCTTACCAAGATTCCATATGATAACCGATAAATTAGTGGGCAGAGGGAGACCCAGTAGATTTCTTTGTTGGTGAGTAACCCTTTCTGATGGATCCAATAGTGGTGTACACCTTCGGGGGGTAGGTCCCCATGAAGAAGCTCCAGATTGTTCTCCCCTACTGATAGGTCTATCATGTTAACTAAGACCCTTTCTAGGGGCTTGTCCTCAATATCGCCTAGAGAGTCAGGTTTCTGTTAGATATGACTGAAGGGGAGGGTAGCATACTTCCCCCAACCAAGAATCTATATGTGGGGGGAATCCTCCCTGATAATCCTATGGAGTACTTTGAAACCCTGAAGGCATTATTTCTGGAGGTCCCTACGACAGTTTGGTGACTTAGGATGTTGGGCCATGGGGAGTGCATCCAAATCAATTAGATGACATTGCTCATCGATGTCTACAAAATGTGCTTGGCTCTTTTGATAAGACACTCAATTGTGACAAGCGCGAAAGTGAGTCCCCCAGAGGGTTTGGCGGAAGCACTCAACTTCCTTTTGGGTGAGGGACTCTGGAGACTTGAAATCTGGTGCTGCAACCAGCGAAAAAACTTCTGGTAAATTGTATACTACGGGGATATCCCATAAGCTCCTTAGCTCGGATTTTGGTTCTGGCCCTTGATTTCCCCATTCATCGACTAGAGGTGGATGAGGAACTTGCAACGGTACTGAGGCAGACCAATGATATGGTAGGATGGCCGGTGGAGAATATAGTGAATGGGCTGACAAGACGCCGCATCTTGGGTTTTCCTCTAATGAATGAAGTGTCCTGGATTCTATGTCATGATAAGACGGGATGGTAACCACAGTTTCTGGCACAATGACTACAACTGCTAGCGGTGTACCCTACTTATGCTCATCTACCATCGATCCCAAGAATAGTTCTCCGCAATCTCTGGCCAAGGTGGAGGGAGCTCCTCGAGATTATGGTGGATATTGCATGGCTGAACCTTGGGGATACACCAATCTTCATCCTCCTAGATGTACTCGCAGAGGGAGGTAGGGATCCAGTGGTTTTCGCATTCCAAGAATATGAGGCTAATGCGCCTTGT
Source organism: Viscum album (assembly GCA_963277665.1). Taxonomy (NCBI): domain Eukaryota; kingdom Viridiplantae; phylum Streptophyta; class Magnoliopsida; order Santalales; family Viscaceae; genus Viscum; species Viscum album. The sequence goes on along the minus strand of OY728135.1, from coordinate 644,456,917 downwards.
TCCTACCCCGAACCTTGACACCGAGGACCGAGGGGAGAGTTCCATCACTGATTCATACTATGCTTTGGAATTTGAGATGCAGAGTGGTTTAATACCTATCTGGACCTTCCCATAATTCTTCTTACAGTGGTGACGACTCGCCCTTCTACCCCGAACAGGCTCTTCGGGGAAGGGTAGATTCCTGGCATGAGGAAGACCCTCAGCCAAACTGGAATTATTATAGAGAGGGATCCTTTCTATGTAATCTAAGGTGAGAGGAGCACCTAGGAAGATATCAAACAGAACACGAGTAGGACCTCCGTGTCCAATGGTCGATGCGTGGAGGTTTCTCTGCGGGAAGTGCGGGAGTGGGTAAGACCACCGCCCAAGATGGTAGGGGCATGGGTAGAACCTCTATGTTTTCTTCCCTGGTCCCTATCATCGTGAGGATGGTCATTACACTGGTCAAGCCAACACGGGTAGGACCTACATGATGAGGGTTGATAAATCAAGGCTGAGCTTCACTTCTCCGACTGCTAGGGTGAGGAGGATTCACCAGTAGCTGTAAGAACATGGGGATGCCCCTAGCCTAGAAGTTGATCAAGAATGAAACATCTCCATACCTTTGGCCTATGGAATAAGGAAGAACTCCATACCCGATGTAATGAGCATAGGAGAGAGCCCTGTACTGAGTGTCACCGCCGTGGGGAAGGCCCTTGCTCAGGTTAATGGTGACCTGGGATGGACCTCCATTCCTAGATTGGGAGCGAATAAACCCACATTCTCAATAGTATTAGTATGAGGAGGACCTCCGTATTGAACGTCTCTACCATGGGTTGGCCCGCTATGGGCACTACCTACGATGATGACTAAGAGATTCGACCCAGCCTGCCCATGGGGCTGTCGGGGCCTTGACTCGGGCTGAATATATTAATGCCCCTACTCAGCATACATAGTGGGCTGATGATATATGTCGGTGGTGGTGAGATCCACAATAGTTGTTGATGCTGATTCCCTTTGGCGGGCATCCTCTTCAGCTTGTGCCTGATACTGGCTTCAGGTCAGACAGATTGGGGTCAGTGGTGCAGGTACAATACTTACCTTCTCCCCAGCTTTCAAGGCTAGGTGGCGGCACTAGAGTGACCTCATGGGATCCCTTGCTTCGATCCCCTGGAAGGGGACCCTGACTGGGCTGACTCAGACATCTCCTATCTCATCGGCACAGGGGAGATATTCGTTTAGGCATTTCAGGGAGAGGCTCCCGAAATGGTTATACGTTGGGGTGGGAAGCAGTGGCTCCCAGTGCGGCCCTTGGGGGTGGCGGTGGCAATGAGGTATAGATTCCACCAGATCCCGGTGGGCCATATCTTATGTAGGGATGATCCCCTCCTCCTCTTACTGACGAACGAGGTCATTAATCACCCTTCATTGGATAAAATCAGATGGGGAGATAGGGTGTGGGCACCCAACAATTATGGGTGTGGAGACTATCGCAATAGCGCTGGAGTCGTGTGGGACTACTGCGTTGGCATTTTCTCTTCTCCTACGTTGGTGGATGGTCAGTGATTGAATTCCCAATGTAGCATCTTGGCTCTAGGAAAGAAGAGAGATTTTTTCATTAGTGATGAAATAAAAAGTAATCGACGACCAGTGCCCTAACGCCATTCTGTCTCCCATGAACAGTAAGAGGGATCCATGCTCACAACGTCATAGATCGGGATGTCCAACATTTTACAGGCCCAACTTCTGGTGAGTTTTACACCAGGCCCAATATTTTCTTGGGGGGGCCTAGAAATGGATAAATGGATCTGGTTACACACTAGTATATTGATGCCTCGAACACTACTAATCTCCACATTGAAGATAATATATTCTCGTCGAGTTCACCATTTCTATTTTTGACGCTTTTGCTGGGGCACGCACATCTATCTATCGAGAAGAACATGCTGCTATGATTCCCCACATTCCCATTTTCCAAAGGTGGTAGGCATGCATTGCTTATTCACGGTAGTTTTCTCCTTGATAGAAAAATAATGATGGGATGTCGATTCTTCCTTCCATGGATTCCTCCTTAGAATTTGTCACTTAGTCTGGGTGTCCCTCATAGATTCAAGACGTTGTTCGTGAAACTCTTCACAGTGCCATATCTTTATGGAAACTAGTTAATTACGCTACTCTTGTCAAGAAATTCCAAGAGGTTAAGTCAGGGCAGCAGCCTTTGGTCGGGGGAGTAGTCACGTTGGGAATCACGGGCGTTTTTTGGACGCTAGAACACTATCACGTCTATCTTCTGTCCCATATTATAGGGCTTCTAGAGGGCATGAAATCCTAAGGCATCCCGTTTCATATTTGAGGAATCGTATTCCCTAGGCACGTCCTTGAGGTTTTCCATAGCTTCCCATGTTTAACACAGGGTATTCCACGAGTTTAACGTCTACCAGAGACATATTAGACTGATCGTAACACTGACTAGAGTGGATCATATGGGTTCAACCCCTGGAGGGAACACCAATGTTTGGGGGTGAGTTTACTTGATCTCACCCAGATGTGGCGGCCTGGGTAAGAATCATGGTGGATGATAGAGTGTTAGATGAAGTGGGTGGCGAATGATATGGAACAACCATGAGGATGATGGTGATGTTGGGATTAAGTCTTGAAGAGACTTCCTACGTATCCCTGTGGCTGGGAATCAATGTCCGCATAGTTTGGTGGGGCAGTGGGACACCTAAGGAGGCATCCCGTGAGAATGGATGTGCAGATGGGACCCAAAGGAAGTATGACCTTTGGGTCGAGGCATGGCCTTCCCAAAACACATATCCTTGAGGGAGAGAGGCCACTGTAGAACATGAGTGTTGGCCTTGAATCCCATGGAGGCTTCCTACGTATCCCCATGGAAGGGAATGAAATTTCACATAGTTCAAGGTGAGGGAATTGAATTTTGGTGTACACTTAGGACAAAAACCCGATAATATGTTGGGGCTTACACGTGCTTAGCAGCCCAGGTTGGTCTGCCTCCACTGGGGAAAACCAGAGATGTGGGGCCCAACAATAGGGATTACAACGACTTACCGCTGAATAGGGTAAAAAGCCTTACCACTGATTAGGATACATGATGAATTACCGCTGTTCAGGACTCACAATGGATTACCGTCAGATGGGAAACAATTTCCTATCATTGATTAGGGTGAAAAAAATTACCGCGGATTGATGTCCATAGATTAACGCCCTGAAGGAAGGGGGTAAACTGACATGAAGTGGCCAGGTCCAATAGGATTTAACCTCTGAGAGGCTTCCTATGTACCTTTACGTAACAAGGATCAAAGTCCACATAGTTCAGGATGGGGTGGGTATCGACGTGAATATCGTCGGATCCAATGGATGGTGGGATTGAACCTCATGGAGGCGTCCTACGTACCTTTCTTTGACAAGGATCAAAGTCCACGTAGTTCAGATGGTGTCTGGGTGACCTGACGTAAAGATTGTTGGGACCAATGGTTGTTTGGGATTGAGCCTTAGGGAGGCTTCCTACGTACCTTGCCTTGGAAAGGATCAAATTCCACACCGTTCGGGTGGGTAATATGGGCTTGAACCTCTGGGAGGCTTCATACGTACCTTACCTTAGAAAGGATCAAATTCCAGATTGTTCTGAATGGGGCATTGGGGCTTACACTCTGAGGGCCAAGAGAGGACGTCATGTTCGATGCTTACTCTAAGCCCACATAAGTCAAGTTCAATGTGAGAAACAAGATGCATCTGAGAACTGATGATCACATCATGAAAGGTGCATCTGTGGGAAGTGGAATGGGTCTTACACGTGGTTAGTGAACCAAAGAAAAAACAAGGCCTTATGCGTGGTTAGCAGCCCAAGGAGATTGAGATTGGGACTTATTCTAGGATGGAGGCCTAATGATGACAATGACCAATGGGAGAGGGATTCGACATATAAGAGAGGAGGGTCCCGATTCCCACCCATCCCTTTGATGGCATTTGGTACTGAAAAAGAAAGGAGGAGTAAGGGGACTACGTCCAGCAAGAAAGGCTAGGGGCTTAGACGAAGATGGTTGCCCTTCCCCGCAAATAGGCGCCGCTCCAGAAAAGAGGATCTCATTCCATGTGAGGAAGATTTCACTCCCATGGAGACGAGCGGACATAAAGAATGTCTGAACCGGGGAACCCCACATAGAGTGCATGGGGCGAGGCCACAATTTAACGTCATGTTCTAAGGACGATGATGCTTGGTAGTTTAACACCCTGTAGCTCGGACGAGGTGGATTCACATCACACCCCTAGAACAAACATAATCTTCACCCTTTACACCTTAGTGAAGGGAAGGTGCTAGAAACGCCATGTTAGGGGGTATCGTGAGGTGATCCCATTGGGGGTCCATGTTAGCATGGCTATGCGAAGATGAAATAGCTGTTAGCATGCCTATGCAAAGAAGCACGAGGCAAAGAAATTCAATGTGAAGTACCTCCCAAGGGAGTTTAAAGTTAATTTGTGAAAACCAAAAGGGCTGCATGGGAAAAGGAGTTACGGAGCAAAGGGGTTCATGTGTAGAGGCCTTATGATATTCTAGTGCTCCATACAGTGGAAGGGTTTTGCGAAGGGGCACGATTTGCGAAGTGAAGTGGCCTAGCCTAGGCGTAGGGCCTAGTTGTATATAGAGGGTTCTTCACAAAGTGGAATGGCATTCACGGAGGAATGCATCGTGAAGAAAGGGCGCCTCATGAAGCTTAGTATGGTAAAGCAATGTGCTTCGTGAAGCAAAATGATCCTACCTTAACATGTGGGTCACATGTGCATGGAGGGTGATTCACGAAGACCTGAGTCCCCTTGGGGATCCCCTTCCTTCGTGGAAGACCATAGGCTCCGCAAAAGGCATCCCTCTCCGAAGAGGGGATGAATTAAAGCAAAGGGGGAGGCACTTCAGGATGCAAAAGTACCTTGAGAAGCTCATGGTTCACAGAGTAGAAAGTGCTTCATAATTTGAGAGTAAATAAAGAGAAAGGTCATATGATCCATTTGTTGGACTCAAGGGGAGCCCTGTATTTATAGGAAAGAGGCACCACGAAGTAGATCTTTCTCGGTGCGAAGATGGAGTTTGCTCCGCAGAGGGTTGATGGACATTAAATTCCATTATGGAGCATCCTGCCTCATTGCTCCACGGCGGGTCACGAATGTAAAATGCTTCCGCAGAGTGTCCTGCCTTGTTGCTCCATGGTAGGCTCACGAACATAAAATCTGTCCATGGGGAATCCCACGTCTTTGATCCGCGATGGGTTCGAGAACGTAAAATCGGTCGATGGAGCATCCATCCTTGTTGCTCCATGGTGGGTCGTGAACATCAAATGCATTTACAGAGGATCCCACCTCTTATCTCTGTGACAGGCTCACGAAGGGGGAAACTCTATGCCAGCCGCAAGGCCCTGGGGGTTCTGCAAATAGCCTTCACGAGGAATCCCCTTAGGCTTTTCGCTTGTTCTTCTTCTTCTCAAACTTTGGTGCCAATAGGACCATTGATAAATTCAAGGTCCACATTCATCATAATTTCTAATAAAATGGTTTATTCGATTTCCAGTAACCTCACATTTACTTCCTATTCAATATCCTTTAAAAAAATTGTACTAGATGAATCCAATTGAAACTAACTAATATTTTATTTATCCTTTATTTATTTAAATAATTCCATGTCAAAAAGCAATGAAAAATATATCATTATTAATTTGTAAAAATAGTACAATAAGAATTAATTATAAAAATACACTAATAGATAAATCAAATCCACCAAAATGTAAAAACATAAAAAAATTAAAACCCACACATAAAATAAAAAATATTTATATAAAGGGTATATATCACATACTTAATCCAATAACGTTATAAGGACTTTATTTCGAGCCTTGAAATTTTACTTTTTTACCCTTGATATCTGAAAAGGAAAAAATAACATGAAAAATTTATTAAACCTTCAAACATCATATTTCAAAGCTTCTACATTGAAAAAACTTTAGAATATTTTCATCGTTCAAATCCTTAAACTATAATCATAAATAATAACTACTCTCACAAGTATTCTAATTAATTAATTTCTCATTGTTAGAAATAAATTAAAATTAATCTAAAAAACTAAAACAATTCAGGTTTTTGCACACATTTCTATGATTCCCTCTCCCTAGTGCATTGATCTATTTTATTGTTTTTGAAAAGATCTTCTTTTTTTGGGAAGAACTGTTACCTATATAACATTCCCTTTGAATTATATAATTTCAACTAGTAATAAAAAAAATCTCTATCCTCTTTTATGTAATAGTACCCCAAATAAATTATAAATTATGTATCATTATGATACTTTTTTGAAATTGGGAATACATAGAGTAAATCATGATTACTTAATAACAACATATTTTATGGAAAAAAATAATCTAACTCTCAAAAATGCTTCAAAACACTAAGGGAAACAATAAATATATGTGATAACATGCTTCCCATTCTATGTATTCATTACCTGTACTGAAGAGAAACAAACATAAATATGCGATATCAACTCAAAAACTTCAATGGTATACTACTCTATCTTGTATAGGATTACCATATACTCTAAGAACGTTTTGAGAAATAAAAAATATTATATACATGATATTTTATATCCTAAATCATTTACAATTCGATAATACATTCATTATAAATCTCAACTCAATATAGTGAAAAATCCCTCCATATAATTCCTTATAAGTTTTAATATTAATTAATGAATTATAACTATCATTATATATAAATTCATATTACGTTAAATGATCAATCTATGATTATACTCAAGAAAATATTCATTCTAGTAACATATACTCCAATGATAGAATCATTCAATAAGTTTTTTAATCAATTTGTGATTAAAATATTGTGTTAAGGAATAACTGGGCACAAAAATCATGCTACAATCTCTTTTATATCCATGATGTAAACCAAGGTTCATGGTTTAAACAATAATATTTGGAAGTCAATAATGTATCAATAACAATATTATATAATCCTTTTCTAAACTATCAAATTATTGATTTCGTACATGATATGAATTTTGTTAACCTTTTCAATAAAACAATAATAAATCTTATAGTATAAAACCCTATAATACGATTAGGAAATACCATAACAAAATTCAGATAAATATCCTCCTCCATACATTTGATGACATCAAAACGTTTAAAAAAACATGAAAAAGTGATCATTTTCATTCACTTATAGGTATTATAAGATCCTAAAACCTAATTTCTGGTATAATATTTGTTTTTATTTGATATAGTTTATTTTAATGTTGATTCTTGGTTTTTTATTCTTGTTTCTAGCCATTTAATGGTTTATGGCATGTATTTGATTATTTTTTGGGAGGTTGGGAGGTGGCTGGGTGTTTAGCATGAGAGTGTACATAGACCTATAGTTGGAAAATCTATAGGTAGTCCACCGAAAAGGTGGTAGAGTATTAGTAGTTCAGATTTCCTATAGTAACTCCACTAGATAATTGTTAGGGATTTAAATGGTGCAAACATTCTATCTTGCACCACATTTTGGCCAGTGGAAGCCGATAACTAGGTGGTGATGTCGATCTAGGTGAGTAAGTGTAGGGTAATATCTTAATTCTATTTCACAAAACCTTTTTTTGAAATTTATACTCTCCTCCCTTTAAATCTATTCAACCTATTAAATAGTTTAGGATCACTATAGGCGTTTTTTCCCTTCCAACATTGAATACTAGGGGATCTAAGTGCTGATTGAAGTATTGAATATATTTTAGTAAGTGTAACATTGATTTGATTATGAATTCCACTTTCCTCATGTCTTTTCTTTTTCAAGGGATATGGATCCCTGTACCATTGATGGATTCATATCATGTCTTTTTTAATAATTTTTATTTTAATTCCCTCTCATTTGATTGTATCCCTTCACATATCTCTAATCATGGATCCCTTATGGTGTGTTCGATAATATTGTGACTTGAGGTTCGTTTTTTCATAATGTAGTCCTATCAATTGAAATAATTTTTGGTTGTTTGATTTGGAAGGGATTTCTGTTTTGTTTCCAAATATTTAATTGATATTCTTGATAAATGTTTTCAAATGTAATGGTGTGTGTGGTAAAATATCTTTGGAAATGGATTTCTTGATAAATTTCTAAGTCTTGAAAAATGATTTATTATTTAAATTAATGATAGAAAGAATAAAAAAGTTGACAATTCTTGGGAAATTATGGCATGAAATGTTTTATTGATTTGGAATAAAATTAATTATTTTTAATGGAAAAAGTTTTGAGGAAAATAATTTGTTGTTTGTTTTTGAAATGAAATGTAATGTATGAAAACTGAATTAGGGATTATTTAATGATGATTGATGAAACTGATTTGAGAGGAATTATTTTCCCATTGATTGATTTATTTAAAGTACATTGTTTCCTTGGTAGTGATGTGAGTTGTTTAGGATAAGCATGTTTGGAATATAATAGCTCTACCTATAAATGGATTGAAAATGGCATTGTAAACAAATCTTTGTTGAAGGTAGGGAGTTCATTCATTGGGCTAGACTAATATTCCCTCTAGGCCCAAGATTTAGGTAAGTGTGTTCACCAAGATCTATATTTCATTGAGATGTGTGAGGATACTTGATCCTTGAACTAACATACCTAATAGATTATAACCATGATGCTATGGATGAAAATGATTTATAAATGCTAGTTTTTATGAAATAATTTATTTTTTCCCATTGATGCAATTTTTTATCTTGCATGTTTTGATAGAGTTTATTATTTATAAATATTTTATACTTTCCATTTAAATGGTTTAAAAATAATGTTTTGTTTTGAATTGTGGAAAAGATTTCTATTCAATGTTTTAATTAAAATTAAGCATATTTGGTTTATTTGATATAGACTACTTATAAAATGTCTTGTTGGAATCCTATTGGGATAGTGTTGCTAACACACTACATTTTCCTTTGGGGTTGTGTATACTTTCTTATGATAGATTAATAAAAATGGAAATCAATGCTTAGAGGTGGTGGGTGTTCTTGATAGTGGGACATTTGGAGTTGGCAGTGACAAGTAGAGCATGAGATCCACTTATTACGAGGATATATTGGTGTCTAAATTGTCATTTTTATGTGATGTTTTGTACTAAGGATCTATCTCAGATTTTTTACTTTCCATTTTATGGTAGTTTTATCTTATTTATTGTGTTGGAATACCTACTGTCTATGGATTTTAATCCATTTATTTAGATTTTTTTTATTTTCTTATGGTCAAACCATTCCACCTTGAATATTTTGATTCCCATGCACTAGAACTACTACAAAACCCAATGATAGTAGTGCTGGAATTTATCAATGATAAAAAAATTCACCATTAAAGTCCATATTTATTAGTGCTGAAATAAGCGCACATAAAGGAATCCTTTTATCATCACTAAAAAAGTACTGATAAAATGCACCCTTTATTAGAGCTTCTTATTTGGAACTGATAAAAGGTAAACTTCATTAGTGCTTTATTTTAGCGCTGATAAAGGAAATCTGTATTCGTGCTTTATTTATAGTGTTGATAAAAGGTATCCTTTATTAGCGCTTCTTTAGCGCTCATAAAATTTTCAATTCATCAACACCTTTTTTGTGATGATAAAGTTCAAGAATAAAATGAAAAATTAAGAAAATAAAAAAAATTGACTAAATTAAGAAAAATATAGAACATTTTATTAATTAAATAATCATTGAAAAAAATTAAAAAAATTCATATACATATATATAGATTTTAAATTTTAATAAATAGTATATATTAAATATATAGATATAAAATGAATTTGTATAATATATGTAAAATTCTAATTAAAGACATATTAATGTCTTATTCATTTTTAATGTTTTTTGTTTTTAAATTTAACCTATATTAAATTTCTTGTGTTGTAGTTATTTCACACACACACACACATATATATATATCAGAAAAGCTCAGCCAGAGACAAAGTCTCTGACTGTTTATTAAAGTAAAGAAAAAGTTCAGTAGGCAAGCATTACAAACAAGAGCAAACAGTTACATGTTAGAAGCCATACCCGTCACCATACCCGTCGCCATCTCCATGACCAATTGCCTCATCTGCGGTAGCCGAATCTCATTCCGAACTTTCATATTGCTTTATAATCTTCACATACTTTCTTCTAAGATATAATTTTTCCAAATACAAAAACTCCTCAGAAGAATTCATCCCTTTACATTTGCTAATATAATATCTGGTAAACATCGGCTTTGGCATAGAGGAGTAATCTTTCCACTGCCTTCTTCTTGGTGGGGTGGTCACAACACCCTCATTCCCTGCCACAACCTTCTTTCCATACAATACAACATCAATAAAAGAAGTTTGGCCTCATCCATCATTCTTCTTCTCACTATCATATATCTCCCCCCATTTCCCAGGGATAACCACCTTCTGGTTGCCTATATACGCACCCTACTCCTGCTCAACGTGGATATTAATGTCAATCGGTTCTAAACACTGGGCTTGCATCACATGCTCATGATCAACAAGCACCCGGTCTGCAAAAACCCTTCTCCAGAAACAACATCTTGAGAATTCAACCCAACCAGAAAATTACTACCATCAATCTTTGGAGAATCCCCACTTGTATGGGAGATTTTCCCATGATCCAATTCCTTAGAACAAAGGTCAGATCCCTGCCCCTACACCTGTTCATTCTTGCTGTAATTATGATCACAAACCAGTCCTAGACCCATCACCCCACTATCCTGTAACTCAATAGCCTCAACAGTCATCTGACCAACAGATAAATTAAGAGCAATCTGATCCTGACCCACTTCCAGTTCTTCATTCACCAGACTAGAGAAGAAATTACTGATTTCAATACACTCCACCTACTTCACATGATGTGTCTTCAGCCCAGGAGAGGCCCTCACCCAACCACCAGCTTCCTCCGTAGAAGCCCCTGCCTATAGGGTCATAACAGATCCATCCACAGCCTTCCTACCCCACACTGGAACCAGTTCTTGGCCACTGGTCACCCCAAAAATTGGACTACCTGCTTCACAGTAGTCTTGAAACCTCCTGCATGAGAAACACCAAAATCATTCTAGAGTCTTCCAAACATCTCATCAACCCTCGGGTTTAAAAACTCATTCACTTCCCCCATTTGACTTCCATCCAGTGTACTGGTACTCAAAGGGCATGGTTCTATCTGAATTCCGTTTCTCAGGTCCTGCTACCCTTGCTAAGTTTTTAAGGCCACCACCTCTGCAAACTTTGGAGCCAAAGTCACCCATGGAACCACCGTCCTTCCTCAGCAATCCTTCCTCATGTGCTCGACTATAAGACACCGGGAGCAGTAGTCAAACCAGGATTCAAAAACAACAGACTGTTTACATCTAAATTCCTCACTCACAGTAATGAAGATCAAGTTAACCTGTGGTTTCAACTGGTCTACTTCAACACAAATTCTCGGTGAAATCGGGTGGCAAACAGCCCTAGTTCTACTGTCCGAGCATAAATAACGACCAACAAGATTTCCCAGCATGCGGATGATGGAAGGATTCTGAAATGGAAGTGGTAGTTCTGGAAATCTTACCCAGATTGCCATAGTTGAGGAATCACGCTTCATATAATGGTCATAGGACCATCGGAAGAGCAGGAAACGACAACCATCACAGATATGCAGGGAAGAGGACCAGGCCAGGATCAATTCTTTCTCCGACTCAAAGCGAACCATTATGTGTTTCGAATCATGAAGACACATAGTGGCATGATTCTGTAGATTCCACGAACCGAAGATAAATCAATCAAAGAAATCCACAGGCAGATGTCATTGCCTGAAGAGAGCTATCAACGTCAGACTCAGTAGGGATGAAGCATCATTGAACTCATGAGTCGTGACCGAGAGCTACAGAATCCCTTCATGTAACTCATGAACTTTGGGGGTGAGAAAACTTTCTGGGAATGAAGGCAAGAGATCAGGTTTTGAGAAGGGGAGAAACCATCGATCACTAGAGGACTGTGGAAATCCCTCCTCCACCAAGGGAGGAGGGATCAGCTCAGAGGCCATCACCACCTACGACGACCATTCCCGAACCCTAGCTTCCCGAGCGCTCGCCATCAAGTCAAGTTTATCATCACACACAGATATATATGTTAATGCATTTGTATACACAAACACACACACAAATATATTACGCAATATATAAAAACATATAAAACTAATATTTATATAATTCATTCAAATTTTATTATATTTTAGAATGTAATTATAACATTATACATTTAATATATATTACATTTTTAATCATTCGATTTTATTAATTTGTTTTTAATTTACTACAGTTATGGTATTTATTTTTATGTTTTTTTTGTTTTTTATTTTATTTTGGAATTTGATCATCTTTTATTATATATATATATATATATTTGTTTTAGTATTTAAAATGTGTATTAATCAATTTCAATATATATATATATCCATATTTTTTTAGTAACTTATATTTAATTAATAAAAGTTATCTATTTTTTCAATATTTTTAAAGTTTACTCATTTTCAATTATTCAATTTCATTCACTATTAAAATGCATGCATTTAAGATTATATATCCATTAATAATGCTAAAAATATATTTGAAAATAAATATTTAGAAAAAAAATATCTATAAATTTATATTTACTATATTAATAATTATTACAAATAAATAATTATAATAAATTAATAATTATTGTTTTTAAATAAGTATTTATTCAATTATAAATAAATAATTGTATATATTTAAATATTCATAAGATTATAATAAATTTATTTAAATAATTATAATTAAAAAACTTTTAACAATGCTTTTGTAGCACTAATAAAGATCAATCCTTATCAGCGCTAATAAAGTACTCTTAAAAGAAATATTTATCAGCACTAAAATGTTAGTGCTAATAAATATTTCTTTTATCAGTGCTTTTTATCACTGATAAAGTTGGATATTTATCATCACTAAAAAATGCTTATAAATACTCCTTTTATCAGTGCTTATAAATTTAGCACTGATTAAAGGGATCTTTACCAGCATTTTTTGGAAAACACTCTTAAAAGTATCCACAATCTATTTATAAAAACCCTAACCTTGTCTCAGTGACACATTATAATCAAGATCTCGGGGAACTCCTCTGCTACCGGTGCGACTCCTTTACATTCCCTCAAATTAATCCAGGCTAGACTCCATTGTATATTATTTTCAACTTTTCCTCTATCATTATTTGATGTTTTGGCTTCCACGTTTTGTGTTTTTGCGTTGTTCTTAAACTTGAAGAACCCAACAACTCTTCTCATCACTACTAAAAGACAACAAGTGTGGTTATATTTCTTCTTCTCCTTTCATATTTATTTTAGCGTCCAACCCATTTATCCCTACAGACACAAATATATGGTTTAATCTACTCTAAACATTAACAAGTAGAACTCTCACCCATCGGTTTTCTCTCCATTTGAATAATATTGGCCTCCAAAATCTAGGTAGTTTCTTAAATTTAATTCATCTTTTATACTAGATTATAGATTCTAATGGCTTAATTATGAGGGTTTTTAAGGATTAGGGGATACCACGTTGTGGCCCTCATTTATGGGTGATGTATATATACAGACCAAGGTAAGTGTAAAAGTCATTAAAGCATGTTTTGTGGATTTTAATTATTTATTGAAATTGTTAAACCCTGAAATGGGTTATTTAGGTTTATTATTTTGATGAATAACTTTTTATTGAATTCAAAAAATATTTAATTAATTACTCATGTTCTATAAATTATTTTATTGATTCATGTTGTGAGAGTTTTGTTTTTTAATTAATTCAATTTGTTTATTAAACATTAACCAGTCATGACATTTTATTAATGTTTTATCATAGAGTATGATTGAGTTTCAGGGATACCTCTCTCCAATATTATATTTTACAACCTATAATATCATTTTTAGTCATAATGTAAGAAGTTCTTAGCGGTAATTATTCATCTACTTCAAGCTATGTGGTATAATTTCCAATGATGGGATGCATCTATAGTTTCTCTCTATGATTTTATGGTAAAATATCATAGTAGTAAATTTATTATTACATTGAATAGATTCATTTCATTTATAAGAGTAAAAAAATTCTAGATCAATACTGAGCATAAGTTAAAAAATTCACCATTTAAAGGGATGAATGTTATACAAGGGATCTTATGGTTGGTTAAAAAAATATCCCAAATTAAAAGGTGTGGTATCCTTGAGTAGAAAAAATTTATTTCCAATCTAGGTGAGGTAAGATTCATTTATGCAAGACCATTAGAACAGAGGTATTCCAATTCCTCTTCAATTGAGGAGACCTTTTGAGTGATTCCATTAGTGTAGGTCCCTAGGACACATTAATCCTTAGATGCTTTATTGTCTTCCTTATCTTGAAGATGGATTAGAATCCCTCTTTTAAGCTATATTTCCTCCCATCATTTTGGTTCCAAAGTTCATTGATGACATACCTCCCAAACAGTGATGGAAGGAAGGCTAGTTTGAAAGAGGGAATGAGTAGCCTCAAATCCATCATCAAGAGATGGAATACAATAAAGCATCTAAGGATGTTTTATTATAATGTTATATAAGTCATTAATTTCACACACATATATATATATATTAACTAATATATATAAAACATCCTTGAGGAGTGATTGTGTAAAAAAATTACATTGGTTCATGAGGTGGTATTATGCTATACAAATGAATGATAGTTTTGTTTCCCATTTTCTATAAGTGTATGTGGATATAGGTAATGAAATGAACATAATAATATATTAGAATATCATAGATATTAATGTAATTATATCAAAATAGAATATTAATTTTTACGGAGGTTGATAATGATATATAACAAAAACACTTGAGCATGATTGTTTTGAATAAAATTATCGAAGCAAGAAGTCCGGGTATAAAATTTGAGGTTGGTTGGAATCAATGCGGTCAAACTATGAACCCCAACAAGTCAACATTCATAAGCTATATTGGGGGCACAATGAGGATGAATGAGCCGATTTATATTCACTAATGGGTCCATGTCTAACCTGTAATGAAGGAAATAATTTGGAACGATATAACGATAATGTTATAATATACTTTATCTATTTTATTGAAAAATTATATAATTAAATGTTGATTTAGTTTTCATTATTCCTGAAAGACTTCATTTATTTTAGAAATTTTCCATTATAAATTTGTCTTAATGGTTGTTAGAAAAGAGCATAGAGTCTTCCAGACTCTTATGATGAAGTTACATTATAGGGATGTTGAGGGGAAAATAAATCCCACCCACCACTTTGTATGTACACATTATAAAGTATGAAACATGGGATTGTTTCATAAATCATCACAATAAGAAATAAGTTTAGGCACATTTTAGTCAATAATATATTATTTCACATTATTTATTTTATCTAACATGATTCAAAATTGTTAGTTTATGAAATAGTAAAAGAGTGTTGAAAATAAAGAGTGTGCATCAAAGCCATCATACCCCTATTACAAAGGAAGGATGGGGTACTCTTCACTAGAGAATAAATTGGTATTTATTTCAAATAAATAATAAATTCTTAATTATGTGATATGAAACAAAATATATTCCTTCATTTATGTGTAGATTGATGAATAAAAATATGAATCCACTTCCATCCCATGTCACGTGATATGGAAGGATGATCATGTAAATAAGGATGATATATTAGTTGATAAAAACACAAAAATAGTATGGGAATAATGTGTAAGTATGACATAATTGTAATTCATTATGATTTATAACAATATTACATAAAATAAATATGTTCATGTTTTTTATAAGGTTTAGACATAAGAATCAGCAATGGTTGTACTAGATGAAAAGAGGCTTTTTGTATCTTTGAAGAGGCCTGAATAATATGGTCGTGTTAGAGGATTAGGTTTTGGAATCATTCCTAGAAAATATTTAGAGAAGATAAAACCACATGAAGATACATATAACATAATGAGATGAATGCAAAAAAAAAAATAGACTCACTGTAATATATTATTTTACGGTCTGGTTTTATAGACCAATGTATACGAAAATATCAAAGCGAACTAAAGGTGGAGAAAATATCCACACATGATCCAAATCATCCCAATATCTTTGAGGCTAGTCATTCCCCCTAAACCTTACCTAGGGTAATCAATTTTTTCAATACTCTTGTTCTTAAATGTGAATCAAACAGCTTTTAATAACTTTATAATATTAACATTCTTTAGGGTGTAGTTATATGTGAATTTTTTCTGTCAACACCCACTTACCACCGTGCTATGGGGGGTAAAATGTATAATTTCCCAAGAGATCAGCTACACAATAAACCCCTCCAAAAAGATTACATGAGTGTGGGGATTGAGGTAGCTTATGAGATGACTATTGAGTTTCGTGTTCCACTTAATGATCCAGATATTACAATGGACCAAGCAACTATTGAACTTTCATAGCATGACTATCTAATCTTATAAAGATACATGAGGTATGTCTTTAATAAATTTTTTCATATGAAAAACAAGTTATAGTTGATGATAAAAGGTTTGAAGTGAGGTATGATTTTACAGATGGATATAGAAGTAGATAAAATAAAGGTTGAATTCATAAAATCTATTGAATCAATCAAAAAAACACAACGAACTTCTGAGAGTACCTTCTCTCTGCCAGTTTTAGAAAAAAATTTATTAACATTACAACTTCATGCATAGTACACATTTAATGACAAAACTATGCCTTATATTAAATGTGAAGAAGAAATATTTGAAGTTTCTATTATGGACAAAATTGGTATTTAGACTCTAAATGAGATTCTTAAGTATGAATGGATGGGTGCCCGAGTTGTGAATACACACATAAGGTACATTTTCATAATATGTCTATCAAAATAGTTAGATAAATATTATTATTAAATTTAATAAGTATTAATATTTTTTATAGGCATTTACATTACTACTATATAAAGGGAAGATCACCTGATGAAGGATTTAGACTCATTAATAATAGTATCATTTCTATAATGGAAATTAATTTGTATAAGGAATAAATAGAGAAGAAAAGATATGAGTGACTCCAAGAGTTTAATAAAAAAGTATCAGATGACAAAATATTTTTGATACATAAAATTCAAGGGTAAAACTATATGATCTAATAACATCAAATATATTTTTAATTTTTTCATTACATAATTGTTTTTAGGAAGCACTGGATGCTAATAGTAGTCAACATAGACACCTCGACTATTTATTTTTTGGATTCAATGCATGGAATTCCAACCAACTAAACACACATGATGTGTATTGTGACTATTTAAAACACTGAAATCAATATTTTATAGATAAACTTCGAATTATATGTTTAGTATGTGTTTTAATTAGAATTTTTTTATGATAGGGTGGTATCTAAATATCGGTTAAATCATGGAATGGCGTCAGTATCTGTAAAGCTAAATCCCATAAAATAATAAAAATGTAAAAACATTAAGAAACATATAGAAATATTTAACGATTAAAACATTTCAAAACAATTTACTTATTTTGTTCAATGTTTCTGCAGTGTACGAAATAGTATAATGAAATCGATTGTGGATATTATGTTTTAAAATTTATGAGGGAAATCATACAACATGAAAAAACTAACATCCCCCTACAAGTAATTTATAAAGATAATTAAAATTTCATTAAATATATTTTATAATAATTTGTTTGTTTATGTTTTCTCAGTACTATCAAGATTGTCCACAAGAGAGTTATTCAAAAGAAAAAATCAATTTGTTTAGAAATGAATGGGAAGTGTACTTTTAGTCAGAATGTATGCCGAAAAAAAATTTAGGTGATTATGTTTTATCTTTTTGATCTAGTATGATTTATGACCATTGAAAAATATTTGGGGTGTGAAGAATAAATGTCAGAATGATTATATATTATTCTTCATCACATTATCAAGGAGAATATTAATGGAAAAAATAAATTTGTATAGAAGTGATGACCTGTAAACAATAATTTTTTTTTGGAAAACATGTATGAGAAGGAGGAGGAGTAGGCGAAGGAAGAGGCAGAGGTAGTGGCGAAGGTGGAGGAAAATTCGATGTTGGAGACCAATGAGGTGGAGGAGGTAGAGGTGAAGACCAAGGTAGAGATTGAGGTAGAGGAGGATAAGAATCACTATCATGAAAATAATAAAATTTTTGGGAAATGAAGTAGAATAAGGTTCATACCATGATTGTGTTTTAGAAAAATTGTTTAAAAGTTAACATAACACTTTTCACTTAATATAAGAGTTGTTGTGCGTCCTTCCAGTTAAAATGGCATTTTAGTAAAAAAAACATGTGGCATACTCAAAACAGAGAAAACACATTCATATTGTTTTGGTACTTTATGAAAATGATCCATATGTCATTTTTGATGTGTAGGGATCAACTTAACTTCAATATGATGCATGGTGTGACTGGTATGACTCCAAGATCATCTTTTTTATTTAAAAATGAAATTTATTTTAATCAAAAAAATTACAGACATAATCAAAACTTAGAAAATGCATTCCAATTGTTTTTGTAATTTAAAAAAATGTTCCATGAGTCATTTGGGATGTGTATCTTTTAGCCACACCATAGTCCAATACACGATGTGATCAGTATGACAAAAAGTGAGTCTTTTTTATACAAAACTGAAATCAAAGGTAATTAAAAAACAACTAACATACTAAAATCTTATAGAACACATTAATATTTTTTACTTTATGAAAACAATCTATATTTCATTTTTTACATGTAGGAATCAACTGCATCTAAATCTGATGCACAGTGTGACCAGTATGACTCTAAGTGCGTCTTTTTTATTCAAAAGTTACATTCATTTTATTTAAAAAAAATAACATAATAAAAACAAATAAAAAACATTAATATTGTTTTGATACTTTAGAAAAATGATACATGAGTCATTTGGGATGTGTAACATCCAGCCATACCTCAATCTGATGTACACTGTGACCGATATGACTTTAAGATAATATTTGTTTTTTCAAAACTGACATTAATGATAATTAAAAAAATTGACATAATCAAACCTAGATAATGAATTATTATTTTTTTCTTACTTTAGTAGAATTTTCCATATGTCATTTTTAATTTGTAGGGATCAACTGAATCTCAATCTGACGCGCTGTGTGACCGGTATGACTCAAAGTGCATCTTTTTTATTCCAAATTGACATTCATTTTAATAAGAAAACAACTCACATAATAAAAACCGAGAAAATGATTTTTTATTGTTTTTATACTTTAGGAAAATGATCCATGAGTAATTTGGGACATGTAGCATTCAGCTGCACCTAAATTCGATGCACGGTGTGACCAGTATGACTCTAAGTACATCTATTTTATTGAAAACTAAAATTAATGTTAATAAAAAAACAACTGACATAATAAAAACTATGAAAATGAATTCATTTTGTTTTGGTACATTAGGAAAAAAATATATATATCATTTGTGACATGTAGGGATCAGCCTCACCTCAATCCTGTTCATGCTGTGATCTGTATGATTCCATGTGGGTCTTTTTTTTAAAAGTGACATTCATATTAATCAAAAAATAAACTAACATGATCAAAACCAAGAAAATTCATTCTTATTATTGTGATAATTTAAGAAAATGATCCATGATTTATTTGGGATGTGTAGAATTCCGCTGTACCTTAATCCGATGCACAGTGTGACCGATATGACTCCAAATGCGTGCTTTTTATTCAAAACTGACATTAATTTTAATAAAAAACAACTGTCATACTAAAAAACAAGAAAATGAATTCATATTATTTTGGTACTTTAGGAAAATGATATATACTTCAGTTTTGATGTGTAGGGAACTGCCACAGATCAATCCAATGCATGATGTGATAGGTATGACTCCAAGTGTGTCTTTTTTATTCAAAATAATCATTCATTTAAATAAAAAACAACTCACACACTCAAAATTGAGAAAATGAATTCCAATTGTTTTTATACAGTTAAGTCCACTAGGTCTAATAACCTGGGGGGGGGGGGGGGGGTTGAATCAGTGTATGACAGATTAAAACATTCACTCGTTCGGATCAGGTTTCATTATTAGACAAAACTCAATTCTCTCATCCTCCTGTAGCAATATATGAATATATGTGAAATCATGCATAGGACACATCGATTTTTTACTTGATTTACCTTCACTGGACTACGTCCATGGAGTATATGATGACAATGTGTCTATGTACCAAATTCACTATGGATCACATCCAATAATGAGTACAATGTTCGAGCTAGATATTCTATGCCCAGGCTCACTACCTTTACAAGATTTAGGGTCTTCTCACTGCATTCTCAAGGGTCACTCCCTATGCCTCTTTCTCTAGATCACTTCTAGTGGAAAGGGTCACCGTCTTCCTTTTCCTTAACTCACTACTCTTGGAATGGAATCCACTTAGATTTTATGGACTTGTAGGTAAAACACAATATATAGACATGCATGTCCCTTCATTTTCATGAATTCCTGCATCCTCAACTATAGGTAGATGCAATTTTGTAGTCCCTCTTTCACCCGTAGATGAATTTGACATTCCCAAGTACTACTAGGTACTGGAAAATCCTTTCAAAAATAGATTTGAAGCTTTCTCAAGCTTCCTTGTGTAAATTGTGAACCACCTACTCCTCTGTATACTATGTACCGGGTATCGTATGTGAACCGCCTACTCCACATACTGCTGCCTCCTCCACAAACCTCTTCTCTCCATGGATTACCTCTGACTTCACTATCACGTACCGCCTCTGCATACCAACTCCATGAACCTCCTAGGAGAACTACCCTCTATCCGCAAATTGTTCTCGGACTACCTTTTCAACCCACTATCGCATACTGTGCCTTCTTCTTCCATGTATCGCGACTTCTTCTTCTAATTACCACTTCCTTTGCGGGTTATAGTGCTTTACAAAAACATTCGGCGAAATCTATTCTATGAAAAACACTTCAGCCTTCATGAAACTCCCTTCATGAACTTCCTTCGGTCTTTTCCAAAATCCTAGATAATTTTTTTTTCTCTAATGATATTCGATCTCAATAGTAATCAGTGGGATTAATGATTTTTATATAGTAAAAGATAACCACAAAATATGCTAGCATAAGTTTTATCAAATCTTCAATTCATCCTCCACCGCATGCCGATCCTTCTACCACCATGAACCACAAGCCACCTGCAAAGTTATTTTTGTATAGGCTCTGCATACAACCTTTTCTTCTACACGTTCAATCTCCTCTTCTGACGTCAAGACATCAGCATACCACATCACCTTTCACCGTGATCCATTTTCAGCTTCATAAACCGCTTCGGCGTACCATTCTCACTGCTCCGCATACCATTCTTGGTGCTCCACATACTATTACTAGAACATGGTACACGGTCCATGAATTGTGGTACACAGTTCTCATCCTTTTCAAATTTTCTTCAATATTCTTTATACCATTCACTCCTACAAATAAATCTTTCACTTTCCAAGATCAAACTCCCAATTTTGAGGCCCAAAAATTTGGAAAACACTAAGAAACTACACCACCTTAAAACCCTATCTTCGAAAACACCAACCATACTCATTTCCAGTCATCTAGCTTTTTCGACAAACACAACCACAACCAAAAAATAATGAGATGACACCTTGAGGGATTTTTTCCCAACAATATCCCCCTTTGGGTTTCTTGGAAACTTTTCTCATAACGATTCTGTGCATTTCGATTTCTCCTTAAAACCACTTCCATATTAAACCACCATTTGCTTCACGTGATTAAGATATCGATCAAGGATGTAATCCAAACATGATCTAAGACCACATGATCTATACTCAGAATGAGAGACAAGAGTATGATGTAAACTTCATCAATGAATCACTTCATTGCTAATCACCATTTTCTAATACCATACTGATAACAATAAACTGCTTTCATCACGAACCTCGACTATCGTGATATGTATTCTTTGATCAATCACTTCATGCATCATCAGATTTAATACTCCCCCTAAGTTACAGCTCCTCCAATTACATCATCTCATCTTAAACTCCCCATATCTCACTGATTTACTTAACCACTACTCCCTGTGACTTTTCTCCCTGGGAATAGTCATACTTTCTACCCATTTGTCAATGAACCCAAAGGGAACTTCAAGGTTGTCTTCAACAAGGTAAAGAACACATATCATCACATTTGGGAAATAATAACACTACCTCAAGGATAAGGGACCCACATCCACACTTTTTCAAGTGTGGGGATTTGACTAGACTCCCAGAACCAGTCGATGCCTTTGAAACACTTCTTTGGATAAGGCCTTCCTATGAATATCTGTAACTTGTTGTTTTGTAGGCACATACTCCAATTTCAAAATCCCTTGCGCCACATTCGCCTTGAAAAAATGATATTTGATTTCAATTTATTTTTTCCTTGAGTGATTGACTATATTTTTACTATGACTTATAGCACTTGAATTATCACAATGGATTCCGATTATGGATTTCACTTAAATTCCCACATCTTCAAGTTACTGATTCATCCACAATAGCTATGTGAAATCTTGAGTATCTGTAATGTATTATGCTTCTGTGGTGCTCAACAAAATGAAATCTTGTTTCTTGCTTCACAAAGAAACACACAAACCTCCAAGATAAAAGGAACATCCAGATGTTGATTTCCTATCATCTACTGAATTGACCCATTTTGTATCTGTATATCCCAATAACTTCGGCTGAGATTTGTCATTATACATTTGGAAAAAATCCAATTTTCCCTTGATAAAATGAATTTTTTTACTGAAATCATGTGGATCTTCTTGGGATTTCTTTGATACCTCACTACATGGCATGTGAAAAATATAATATCAGGCCTTGTCGCTATCAGGTTCAATAGACTTCCAATGATTTTACTATATTTTGTGATATTAACCACCTTGCCTTCATCCTCCCATGACAGTTTCTGTCAGGTAGCAACCATAGTTGTAATTTATTTAGATCATCCATTCCAAACCTTCTCAAAACCTCCTTGGCATATTTTGATTGAGAAATAATTGTGAAATTTCTTCCTTGTGTCACCTGTAAGCCATGAAAAAATGTCATCTCACCAATCATCGACATTTTAAACTCACTTTTCATTTATTCATAAAACTGTCTGCATTATGCTTAATCTGATCCACCAAATATTATTTCATTGACATAAACCAACACCATCATCCTTTGACTGTTTCAATTGTTGAAATACATATTGTAATCAACTACATCATGCTGGAAACCATGTGTCATTAGAAACTGATCAAGTCTTGAATACCATGATCTTGGTTCTTACTTCAAGCCATATAAGGCCTTATTGAGCCAAAAAACTCTATTCTCATCTTCTTGAATGAGAAAACCATCTGGCTTCTAAGTGTAGACTTATTCTTCTAGAACTCCATTCAGAAATTCTGACCTGACATCCATCTGGAAAACCATAAACTTTATTTTCATTGCTATGGAAAAGAATAGTCTTATTTTCTCTAGCCTTTAAATGGGTGAAAACATATCATCAACATCAATACCATATATCTAGGATTATCCTTTTCACATGAGGCGTTCTTTGTTTAAAATCACAACACTATCTTCATTCATTTTGTTGTGAAAGACCCATTTTTCACAATGAAATTCTTGTCTATTGGTCTTGAAACAATATCCTATGTTTGATTCTTCTCTATTTGGTCAAGATCATAATTCATGGATTGAACCTAGTTCTCATCTCCAACTGCTTCATCAAAAAATTTAGGTTGCACCTATGATAGTTATGATTATTGTTGTAAAATCTTCATCCTCCTGTCTGCACTAGTGCTATCAGATCACCAATCCTGTTCTATTTGTCAATTTAAGCTCTTCTCACTGGTCTTTGGATAAAAAATTACTTATTCTCATCATCTGAGTCTTCTTCTGAATCATCCCCTAGAGCTGGAGTGTCTCCCGATATGCTAATATTTTTATCACTATCCTCAGGAGTCTGAGCGTGTATTTTCAGAATATTCCATTCATTTTATACTACATTCACATCATGAATTTCAAATATCTTTCCCGGCCACTTATTAAAGCATTTATATTATTTTACATTCTTTGAGTAACCACGAAATATCCCTTCATCCTCATAGGAATCAAATTTCCTATGTTTCTCCTTATTGAGAATGAAATATTAACATCCAAATATTAGAAATTACTTCAATGAAAAATTCGTTCCATACGATAACTAATATAGAGTCTTCTCATTTTTTGGACAAAGTAAAGCACTGTTTGAAGTGTATACTGCTATCATTACTGCTTCTTTATAAACTTTATCTAGAAGGTCTTTTCAAATAGTATTGTTCTAGCTATGTTTTTCGCAATTCGATTTCTTCTCTAAAATACTCCATCTTACTATGGAGTTCCTACTACTAAAACATGATTCCTTATCCCATGATTCTCAATATAATACTTCACTTGGCTATTTGTGAATTTTGTTCCATTATCTGTTCAAATTTTCCGGATTTTTTAACCAAGAATATTTTCACATTCCCTTCGATATCTTATAATGCAACTGAACACTTCAGATTTGTGTATGATTATTGATACCCATGCCATTCTGCTATAGTCATCAATGAAGAGAACATAATATCTCCTTCCATCAATGGCCCTTGGAAAAATTTCCCACACACATCAATATGCACCAACTCAAGCAATATTTTTGAATTTTTCTCATTTTATTTAAATATATTTCAGATGATCTTCCCCTATTGGAAGACATCACATGTATGAGTATGATCATGTGATAATATAGGGAGATTTTGAGCTGCATCATATTTCACCATATCTTCTAAGGAACCTTGGATTATGTGGCCAAGATGTTTATGCCATAACTTTGTTTCTTCATCTTTTGACAGAAATCCCATATCTTCTTCTCCACTAATGAGGTAAATATTACCTTTCATATTCTTTCCTTACAACAAAACAAAACCATCCTTTGACTTGATGATACATAATTTCGTGGAAAAACATATGGAATGCCCTGAGTCACACAATTGAGTTACACTAAAAATGTTGTGACTAAGCCCCTCAACAACCAAGACATCTAATAATCTCATGTATTTTTCTCCAAACATAGATTTTATTGAACCAATAATTTTAAAGCCCGCATCATTACCAAACCTTACGATAACTTCTTTATCTTATCTAATTCCAGTCATTAGATCATTATTTCCCATCACGTGGGAAGTGAATCCACTATCAATGATCTACATACTAGTGTGATTTGATGCCTTAAACACAATTTCTATAACCACTTCATACTCTTTCCTTTTCTTTTTGACCCAAATATTTGACTTCATATCTGACAAGGAATGAGAATCTTGATCTTTATCAGTATATGATGATCCATCTTCTACCTTAAAAGCTTCAAATTTATTTTGAATGTTCAACTTTCATAAAGATACATTTGGTTGCTTCTTATGAACAAATTCCATCTGCCTCAGCACATTCCTTTGCATTGTTGATGTGAAATACCTTTCCATATTTCTACATCCTTTACACCCGAAACAATGACCATTAAATGATGACTTGTAATTTTGAGCTCTGTATGACCATCTATGTTGGTCTTGTACCCTTTGGCACCTCTTTGCTATGGAACATACATTTTGAGAGTGTCCCATCTTACCACAACAATAACATCTTATGTGAGTTAAATTCTTAGGTGTCAATGATGCACCACTTGTTGTGCCTTGGGTTCTATGAATCTTTTAATTCTGGTTCGTTCCCAAATAAATCTTTAATCTTGGAGTGGATTATTGTGGTATTACTTGAACCATAACTACTTTTTGTTTTAGATAAATCCCCATACCAATCGTATAATTCAGAATTGATTGTTTCTTCTATTCTGATGGACCACTCTGCTCAAATCTCATCTCCTCTGTTTCCTGTATGATCTTCTTTCTCAATGTAAAACAAAAAATTAACAGTTTTTTTCGGATGTTTTATTGTTTGTCGTAGACTGAAGACTTCCTATTCTACTTGTTTGATGCATTTGATTTGATCCTTTCCAGTTTTAGTCAAACTATCAAATTCAATTTTATGTTCTTCAATTTTGAGTCTATAATCAACCACCTTTTCTGATCTTTCTAGCATTGAAGACCTTAAATTTTCAATTTCTACATTCAGCTTATAATTCTCTTCTTCCTACTGCTGTATAAATATTTTGGCATCATGAACAAATTTGTTATCTTTCTTTCTTTTGGCTCTCAAAATATCTACCTCTTCAAGGTCATCTTTTAATTGAGCATGAAGATCAAATCTTCCTTTAATTTCTCCTTCTTCATTGTCACTTTCTTCTCTTGTTAATGAATTTCTAGAAACTACCACCAAAGCATCTATTTTATGATTCTTGTATTCCTCCAAATTTTCTTCCTCATATTCCTCTGAACTTTCATCCTCTTTTGAAATTAGATTCTTCTTTTTGAAGAACTTTCTACTAGTACTTCTCCTCCCTTTCTCATTTGATGAATACTTCTTTTGGGGAATTTCATCATTTTCTTCATTTTTATCATCAAAATTATTAGGACACTTTTCTAAAAAATGCTCAATCTTTATGCATCAAAAGAATGAAAATGGAAGTTTACATTTGAACTTCGGATTTCCCCTTTGCAGATTTGAGGATACAAATGATTTGACATCAACCATATTGTCCTCCTCATGACTATCTTTAAAAAGGAGATTATTAATGGAATTAAATGACACTTCTTTAGACTTCCCCTTTTCCACTGCACTATTATCATTTTTCCTCATCTCATATGCTACAAGAGTACTATGTAGGTTATCTAGTGTCAACTCTTCAGGTCTTTTTCTTCCAACACTAAAACTTTCAAATTGAACCATGGTGGAACTTTCCTCAAGATATGTTTCACAATATTTATATCTTCAATAAATTCTCCAATAACCCATATTTCTTCCACAATAATATTAATCTTATCAAATAATGCATCAATAGTCTCATTGGGGTTCATTATGAGGTCCTCATAAATGTTCCATAGAACCTGTATCTTTTCTTCTTGGACTTTTGTGTCACCCTCATAAATGCTCTACAATTTTTCACACATTTTATGTGATGATTTACAGGACATCACCTTCATATAAATTGAATTTGATAGGGATACCCCTAGAGCATTGATCTATTTAGAATCAACATACAATTACCTTATTTCAGCTTCTGATAATGCACCACTATTAATGTCAGCATAAATTCGATGCATATCTGCTCTGAAGACATCCATCCCTACTGATCGGAAGTAGTGCTACATCCGATTCTTCAATAGTTGAAAATTATTTCTGTCAAAGATATGAATTCATTTATGATTTACCACCCCATTTCTTCTTTTTGGGATAGAACCACAAACTTTCACCCAGCTCTGATACCAATTGGTAGGTCCACTAGGTCGAATAACATGAGAGGGGGGGGGGGGTGAATTAGGGTACAATAGATTAAAACTTTCACTCGTTCAGATCTTGTTTTGTTGTTAGACAAAACTCGATTATTTATTCCTACCATAGTAATATATTAACTGATGTAACATCATTCACATAACACATCGATTTTTACTTGGTTCAACCTCGCTAGGTTACGTCTAAGGAGTTTACAATGATGAGGTGCTGACGTACCAAATTCATTAAGGCTCATTACTAATAATGAGTTCAATGTTCAGGCAAGATCATTTATGCACAGGCTCACTGCCTTTACAAGATTTAGGGTCTTTTCACTACATTCCCAAGGATCACCCCCTATGCCTCTTTCTCTAGATCATTGTTGGTGGAAAGGGTCACCATCTTCCTCTTCCTTCACTCACTGCTCTTGGAAAAGAATCCACTCATAGTTTATGGACTTATATGTCAAACACATTTTATGGACATGTAGGTCCCTTAATTTTCATCAATTCTCACATCCTCAACTATAGGTAGATTCTCTGTTGAAGTACATCATTCACCTGTGGATAAAGTTCACCTTCCCGAGAACTACTAGGTACTGGAAAATCCTTTCGCAAACTGATGTGAATCTTTAGTAAGCTTCCTTGTAAAAATTGTGAACTAACTGCTCCTCCATGTACTATGTACCTGTTATGGTACGTGAACCGCCTGCTCCACGTACTGCTTCCTCCTCTGTAAACCTCCTCTATCGATTGACTGCCTCGGCCTTCACTGTCGCATACCGCCTCCGAGTAACGACTCCATGAACCCCCTCAATAAACTACCCTCTGTCTACAAACTATTCTTTGTTCATGGACTACCTTCACAAACCTCAATCAAGTACCATTCCTTATTCTTCCATGTACAATTCCTTATTCTTCCATGTACCACGTCCTTTGTAGGTCACATTTCTCCACGAAAACTTTCGGCAGAATCTCTTCCACATGAACCACTTCAGCCTTCATGAACCTCCCTTCACGAACTTCCTTCGGTCTTTGCCAAAATCCCAGATCAAATTTTTTTTTCTAATGATAGTAGATCTCAACAGTAATTTTTGGGATTTTCAATTCTTATATAGGTAAAGATACCCGCAAAATCCCCTAACCTAAGATGTTCCAAATCTTCAATTCATCCCCTAACGCATACCGATCCTTATACCACCGTGAACCTCAATCCACTCGAGAACTTATTTTCATACATGCTCCATGTACTACCTTTGTTCCTACGTGGTCTCTTACCTTTTCTGACATCTAGCCATCCATGTACTACATCGCCTTCCTCCAGGAACCATTTTTGGTTTCACAAACCACTCCGAATTAACGTTCCTGCCGCTCCACGTACGATTCCCGCTGCTCCGTGTACCATTCCCAGAACATGGTACGCGATCCATGAATTGTGGTACGTGATTATCATAATTTTCCAATTTTCTTAAAAATTATTTATACCCTTCACTCCTAATAAAAAATACATCATTTTCCATCAACAAACTCATGATATTAAGGCCCAAGATTTTTTAAAGCATTGGGAAACTGCACCACCTTAAAAGATTATCTTCAAAAAACAAAAACCATAATCATTTTTAGTCATCTGACATTGTCAACAAACACAACCACAACCAAAACATACTGAGAGGACAACTTGAGGGATTTTTTCCCAATAGATAATTTAGGAAAATTATCCATGAGTCATTTGGGACATTTAACATTTAGCCGCACCTCAATCTGATGGACAGTGTGACTAGTATGACTTCAAGTGTGTATGTTTTTATTCAAAACTGACATTAATGTTAATAAAAAAACAGCTGACAAACTCAAAACTGATAAAACACATTAATATTGTTTTGGTACTTTAGGACAACAATCCATACGTTATTTTTGATGTCTTAGGATCAACCACACCTCAATCCGATGCACAGTGTGACCGGTATGACTGCAAGTGTGTCTTTTTTTTTCAAAAGTGACATTCATTTTAATAAAAAAAACTAACATACTAAAAACATATAAAATGCATTCTGATTGTTTTGATAATTTAGGAAAATGATATATGAGTTATTTGGGATATGTAGCATTAAGCCGCACCACAATTTGGTACATAGTGTGACCGGTATGACTACATATGTGTCCTTTTTATTCAAAACCGACATTAATGTTAATAAAAAACAACTACCATCCTCAAAAATGATAAAACACATTCAGATTAGTTTGGTACTTCAAGAAATAAATCAATACATCATTTGTGATATCTAGGGATCAACCTCACCTTAATCCGATGCACAATGTGATCGACATGACTCGAAGTGCGTAATTTTTTTTCTTCAAAAGTGACATTCAGTTAACTAAAAATCAATTGACATACTCTATAATAGTGTTATATTTTTCTTGTTTTTGTGTCAGAAATTTTTTTTCATTTAAGTTCAGTATTTTTATCTTATTTTTGTAGTTTTATTTCAATTTCTATTGATGTAGTTTGTTTCAGCCCATTGCACCTATTTATGATGATGTAATGTATTGCTGCATCTAATTGCAGTTTTCACCTTCATCATCTCTATTAACTATTCAGATAAATCTTCCCTTTATTAGTTCTTTTAAAAGCATTGACAAAGGTATCCTTTATTGACACTTATAAATGCACTTATAAAGTCTATCTATATCAGTTCATTCAAAAGTGCGGATAAATCAAGATTTTATCTGCACTAAAAAAGCACTGATAAGGTTCTATGTAATGCCCTGACCCCAGTTACCTAGAGTCGGTGCATTATTACATAACATTGGCATGATCACAAGAAAGATCAAATCTCAAAAGACCGATTATTTTAGTAGACTTGGAAACACTAGATATATACATAAAGTTTTACATTACATCATAAAATGAAAACTACAACAATATAGTCTACATAATCCACACTCTTATCCCCTCATACTATCCCTACAGGTCATTCATAAATTACTTCTTCACATCCTGGGAAAAATAAACATAGAAAAGGGGTTAGCTCAAATGCCCAGTAAGGATAACAATATAGAGGAAACTTTCATAAATAAGAATAAACATTCAAGACAATGTATAACTAAAACAAAATCCTTTTAAACTTGAACTTCAACATAGTACGGAAAAAATAAAATGAAATAATTACATTTACTTATTCACATCGATATTATACTAATTGAATAATCACATGCAATATCAATAAACACTTTCATAATGATGGAATGCATAATGCCAGACTATCATAACCACATAGCCAAGGCCTCATGCCAAGACTACAAATAAGATTTTGCCAAGGCCTTGTGCCAAGACACTAGTTTGTCTCATGAGACCTACCGATGCATCGAGGAGCTATATCAGGCTCCACCCGTCACTTACTAATTCCAATACATTCCTCATATGAACATGTTTAAACATAACATAAACATTCGTATTAAAACTAGCATATGAAATGTCAATACTTTAACCACAAACCATGAATGGTATAAAAAATAACACATCCACAGTCAAACATAACTCATTCGATACAATATGGAAGATTGTATTGTATCATATTATCCTCAATCAATAATAACGAATGATATTGACATAGATGAAAATAACCATCAAAACAATTTTAGAGAAATATCCCCCTTTTCTTGAAAACATTTAAAAGTCACACTATTTGTCAAGAAGCCGTTTAAAAATAGACTTTTGAATCAAAGTGTCCCATACCACTTCAAAACATTTAAAAGGAGTATTAATTTTAAAACCTTAATTTCCATCTAAACAAATTCTTAAAACCATTTTTTTAAAACATGGACATTAATGAGCATGATTTAGAAGAATAAGTCTTTATAACATTTAAAAATGTTATTTTAGTTAGAGTTTCTAACCAAAAGAGAGACACTTGAATAAAAATAAATGGGATAATCAAAACATTGTAATATCATGAGAATAAAAGGATTCATGATATACTATGTCAAAGTACATTATATACACCACATAAAAGTGATTTAGTGTATAACAATAAAGAAGTCTCAATTGAATGTAAATTGAGATGAAATCTCTCATAAAGGCCGTATCCTTAGGTTAAGGATAAATCAATGACATAGTTGTGTGTGAAAAATATAAATACACTAAATATGATTGGATATTCAGTGTAAAACAATCAAAGGACATTCACATATAATCTTGTAAAAACAACACCAATGAATTGGATGTTTAACTCAACAAATGGAGAATGAGTTAAAATTACTCTTATCAAATTCATATCGATGACTTGAGAAATTATCAATGGACTGATTATGTGTATCAAAAGTATATCCATAGAAAATGGGAGTGGAAACTATGACATAAGCAAATGAATAGTGATTCCACACATAATCTTGGAGTAAAATAATCAACGAAGTTTGCGTAAAGCCGAATAAATGGAAATTGAAATTTCAAATTCCCTTATCGATTAGGTAACTTACGAAACATACACCCATGAAAGAAGGATCATAAAATAATGATGTAAATAACCATAAATTAAATTATTTTACACAATGAATACAATCATGGGCAGTACACACACCACATGCAATAAATAAGTGTTGAAACATGGAAATCTCACTGAATTAAAAGTGAGATAAGAAACCCCTTACTTTGTAATTTTTCCTTGGTCGACGGTAGGTTAACTTCCTGTATAATGGTGAAATAATTGTTATTGAATTATACAAGAATCATTTACATTAATATGATATCATATATGATCTTTTAACATTGATTTGTTAATAATATCTTAGTATTATCGTTGTTTCGGGTGTTAACTTACATGTTTTCTTTTATATGTTTTGTAAGCCATGTTTGTCATTGATAGGTTGTATCTTATTCATATCAAGAAATATATCAAGTCCTTAAACATTATTTTTAAATAATAAAATGATAATTATACTTGAATGGATACGATGGAGAATGAATCTCATCGCGTTCGTGGAGACGGTAGTCCGTATGTACGCACGAGCGACAATATCATTCTTTTGATGTTAAAATAATATCTAATTGGATGGTATATCATATAGACAGAATAATTATCATGTTATATATATTATTTACATGAATTAAACATCATTATTATACCCATCCAAATAATAATTTATTGAATGACAATTACACCACGACGTGGAGACGGTAAGCCGTACGTACGCACGTATGGTGACATGTCATTCGAAGGACAGATAGAATACTGAATATGGATATACTATATTTATAATAATATTACATTATATAGGAGACACTGGATTCATTAATTTATAATGGGAATAACCAAGAAAGAATAAGTTGAAGAAAAAAATAATTTGAAAAAGGGTGGTAAAAACATTACCTCTTCTTCGAGTTCTTTCTTTTGATTTGATCAAAAGGGATCCTTAGGTTGGATTTCTGATCAAACTAAGGCCTCTAGGTTGTATTGAGGGAGGTTTAGAGAGTATTTGGGTAGAGTTTGTCCAAACCAAAAGGCTTTGAAGGTGTTAAGTAATGAGAAGGGGGAGTTCCCTTTTATAAGAGGGGTGAGGGGCACCTTTGGAAAAGCTAAAAATATTATTTTATAATAAATTAATATTCAGTTTCTAATGGATACAAAGTGGATTATTTAAAGGTTAAGGTGTGTATACGTCGGAAAATACTCAACCAATAGAATTTAGACAGTTTTGGGTTATTATATTAACCTTATCTTTAAGTATTAACTCTTAGTTAATTAGTTTCACTTTTACAATGTCTCTTTGTATTTTTATATTATATGGTTAAAAAACATACAATATACATCCAAAGGACCCCCAAGTTTTCCATTAATGATACACCTATCAGTATATAAGTATCTTGTCTGAACCTTATATTTTTAGAAATTTAATATCAATTAATAATATAATATTTGTTTAAAAAACTCTTTTATATCAATTTTGACACTATTCAATAATTTATTTTTGTAAAACTCATAATAGAATTATTGATTCAAAAAAAGTTAATTAAATCATTCATAACATGTCATATTAACCTATAAAATTTGTGTAATTCATAAAAAGTCTCAAATTATATTTATTTGGGTATCTACAATATCAATCATTTTAAGTTTTCACTATTATGGTAACTACTGCATCACCATTGTGTCATAAATAAATTAACTTATTTAATGTCTAAAATTTATAAATAAAATACCATTATGTTTTAAATCTTGTTATATTTCTAATAAATATATATAGTCAAAAATACAACATATATAACCCTATGTAAAAGTTGTTTTTCTAAAAGATATATGCTAGTGTCATTTTTGTATTCATTTTAACTTAATTAAAATAAAGTGTCCCTATCACTTACAAGTGGCACCATGGGGTCCCCAAATCGACCCAAAGATGCCCAAGGTCGGCCATTTATCAATAAATAAGGTTAGGACACGTTTTCGGGTAATTTTGTATTATTATAATATTATTTTTTAACCCTTATTTACTGGATTTACCCTTTAACCATGGTAAATAAAATATTTACTGAAGTAATTATTCAAAATGTCTAAAAATAAAAGTTACCTATTTACACAATTTGAAAATCCTGATTACAAATATGGAATCCATTTTTCCAAATTCCAAACATAGAAGTGGCATAAATTAATTTAAAATTAATTCCCACTGTCAAAACAAAAAGCGCGTTTTTAAGAGATAATAACTATCAAAAGATTGACACTTGTTTATGTCTGGTTTAATTTTGAAATTATGTCCAATGACAAAAATTTAATTTACTGGTAAAAATATATTCTAAATATACTTTGAAACTACTAAAATTCATAATTTATCAATATTAATTATTTCGATTAAAAAAGATGTTTTTAATTAAAATCTAGTAATTTTCACTATTCAGCAAAATATGAAAGTTATCCGAAAAGTACCAAAATTTCACCCTAGGATAATTTTGATATTTTGAATCCAAAAATGAAGTCCATTTTGAGAGATATAATTTATAAAATTTCAAAAAGTAGGTATTAATATTCATAACGGCTAGTTTGATTGGTTATGGTGTGTTAGAATCTCAAAGTTGCGTACAATGCACGTCATTGCATTATTCAAAGGGAAACGTACCGTGGAATCTTGGGGTGTTAAATTCTATTTATCAAAACTAAATTAAAGCACTGATAAATGGGGTCTTTTATCAATGCTTTGAAAAACACATATAAATAGTACCTTTATCATCACTTTAATATGTGCTAATAAAAGTCATGGACTTTTAACCATGCTAAGGTCATCAATGCTTCTCTAGCGCTGATAAAATACGATTCTAGTACTATTAAAAGTGTGTTTTTATACTAGTATAGTCACCATCCCATGGGGATATAGAATTACCTTAGATCCATTCCATGGATTAATTGAGTATTGGTTTAGTGGGTTATCCATGTTTTTTTCAACAAATTTGTTTCAAATAAGGTCATGTATCTTCTTGGGTATCAATATGCAGTTTGGGATGTCTTGGTAGACAAGAGATATGATTATCATGACTTTTAGGGT
The DNA here is from genome assembly GCA_963277665.1 of Viscum album. Classification (NCBI taxonomy): domain Eukaryota; kingdom Viridiplantae; phylum Streptophyta; class Magnoliopsida; order Santalales; family Viscaceae; genus Viscum; species Viscum album. The sequence goes on along the minus strand of OY728135.1, from coordinate 644,421,901 downwards.
AGGTTACAATTGGGTTACTAGATGGTTCCCATCATAGAGATCCTTAAGTTACCATGGGTGGTTAGGAAAAAGTGTATTTGATGAGTTATTTGACCTGATTTTAGACTTCTACCAAACTATGATTTGAGAATTTTGTTCCAATGCTGTGATTTGATTGATGAAGTTGATGTTTTTATGTCTCTTAACTGATGTTTTCTTAATGTTTGTTGATGTTGTTAAATTTCATTCCCCCAAGAAGACATCTGACTACGATTTTGGAGGGGGATGCTAAGGAACCACAATAACCAAACCCTCTTGTTAAACAAAACCTCAAACAGGTAGTAGTGTACGTGGTCGAAGCTCTTGGCCAAGGATTCACATCTACCACGGTTCAATCGAGGGGTTGTATAACCTCATAGGAATGATATTAGAGATAATGCCTACAATTTTGTTCGTTGGAAACCACTATCTTTCTAGGGAGCCGATGTTCCTTTAGATTCAAGAGACTATTTGGATAAAATTGAATGAATCTTTATATTATTGGAGATTCTAGATTCCATAAAGGTTAGGTGTGTTGTATTCAAGATTGAGGTCCCTATTAGGAGATAGTGGAATTTGATATTTCTAGTGAAGTGGATTGATAACATGGAGAATAAATACATCAATTCCATTTTAGTAAAAAAAATCTATCCATATTTGATGGTATTGGATAAGTATATAGAGTTCCTCATCCTTCATCAATGTGATTGTATAGTGTCCCAATATACAAATCAATTTAATGAAATTTCTTAGTATTCACTTTAGGTAGTGTCAAATGAAAAGATTAATACCGAGATGTTTTAGATGGGACTTAGATTAAATATCTAATATTAGGTATTTATGTTGAATCTTAAATCATATACTAATGTTATGGATAAGACTCTAATGGTTGAGCATGACCCAACACATAGGCTGGGGTTGATAGGAGTTACTCCTACTCAAAGTTGCAACTTTAGTGGTTCTTTTAAAGGGAAGATAAAGATAAATGATACTTGTAGTGGAACTGTAGTGGTGGTTATTAATAGAAATATTTCTCTGTATCACCTACAATGGCTAGTAACAGACCAATGAATTGTTTCCAATGTGTCAAAGCTGGGAACTCAATGCATTATTGCACAGAGGCACAAATTATTTACATATTATATAAAAATTTAAGAATCTTCTATGAATTTTTATAAGTTTTTTATAACCCATGTAGTGGAACAAGATCTTTCTCATTGAGAGTAAATAGAACGTAGTAAAATTCTTTAAGAATAATGGGGTTTCGTCCACAAGAATCTCAAATGAACCTACTTCACAAGATGGATGAATCTCTAGTGGTAATGGATGTGGGTCCTGTGACAGTGAAAGGTATAATTTTTATTAATTTATATGAATAATTTATCTAATAATGTTGCCTCTCATTTTTTTCATATAAAACCACACTGTGGAACAGTTGAATGATCCAATAGAGTTTACTCCTTATGTGATAGATATTGTAACACACTTTAGATGAATAGGTAGAGACGAGTCTCTGATGCCCCTCTTGTGTCTTTTCCCAATCAGATACTGAGCTTTTTTGGAACTTTTGGGTTCTTTAAATGAGTTCCCTATATGTTATTATAAGGATGAAAAGTTTGGTCACTCATAAATCTTGAATTGAATGTTATCATTGGTGGGTGTTCTTTACTTCCCCTGATTGGGATTGCCATGTTTTTTCTGGGAGAATTATACTAGAGGAATAGCTAAGTCAGAACTTCTCTTCTAGAGTTGGGTTGGATGACATTGGTGTACATTGTTTAAATGGAGTAGGAAGTATCTTGTAGAGTACTTCCCTTAGTAGATAATTAATTCACAAAAGTTTTCCTATCAGACTTTTTCAGCTTATCAGCCGAGAGGTAGGTAGATATTTTTAACAACTTGAAACTATGTAATCAACTAATATCTATTCCCTCCCACAATATAGCAACAAATGAACTGAATGAACTGATGATTTAGATAGATTACTTGATATCCAATCGATTAATTCAACCTATTATTTCATCTTGGGTTGAACTAATTTTTTTTCCAAGAAGTCTAATGGTACCCTTCATATATTTATTGATTACTAGAAGCTTAATCAGATTATGATAAAGAACAAGTATACATTTACCTATATAGAATATTTATTTTATCCGATGAAAGTGGTGAAGTGGTTCCCAAACTTTATATTTATTCTAGTTACCACCAATTTAGGATCATGGATTATGATAACCTAATGACCACTTTTTGGAGTATGTCCACTTTGAGTATCTTGTAATAACATTGGGCATTACCAATGATCCTACCATGTATATGGTTCTTATGAAATATATTTTCTACTAATATCTTGGATATTTTATTATATTATTCATGGAAGAAATATTGGTTTATTCAGAAAATCAGAAGGATCATATGATTCATTTGAGGGATGTTTTGGGGATCTTGACAAATCAATGACTTTATGTCAACTGATCAAAGTTCTAATTCAAAATTCCGAAGATAAAGTTATTTGGTAACATGGTATTGGAACATGATATCTCATTTTATCCTGAAATGGTGAAATTTTTCTTTTAAGGAGAGGAACTATATAATTTATTTGATATTAAAATTTTCTTAGTTTTGTTAGGATATTACCTGTTTTTTAAAAAATATTTCCCAATTTTGTCTTCTCCATTGACTAATATCACTTGGAAGGGAGTGGATTAATTTTAGGATTCAAAATACCAGCCTCCGTTTGACGAGTTAATGTTATTATTGATTTAATGTGTAGTGATCACTCTTCCATAGGATAGGAAAGTTTATTTGGTCCTTCTTAATGCTTCAGGTTTAGGGTTGGGCTTTATTCTCATGCATGGTGATCACATGCTTGGTTATGGTTCTCTTCATATTCGGTCACATGAATAGAACTATCACACACATGATATAGAATTCATAACTATGATTCATGCTCTTGAAGGTTAGAGAAAAAACTTTTTTATATAATGTTTTACCATTTAGTTAAATCAAAATATCTTGAGTTATATCTTTTCATAAAATTTTTTGAATCTTAGGCATAGATGACAGGAGGTGTACATATACTAATTTAACATTGAAATTTACTACACCATGATATAGGGGAACCTTGATGGTGATAATATTAGAAGAAATATTCCACCTGAGGACCTGAATGAATAATTAGAGGAGTCAAATCTCATGGTTCTCTTTTCTCATATGAATTTGGTAGTTTGGGAGGATGAGATAGGTTTTGTTCTGAAAAGAGTTCAGTTAATGTCCTCTCTTGTTGAGATGATCCTCTAGGTGTAGAATATTGATGATGAGTTACAAGGTATCATGAATTATTTTTATAGTGAGGAGACCATAAGTGAATGGTATCTCTCTCTAGAGGGAATTATTTTCTTCAGGAAGTATTACTTCATTTCATCTACTATGAGAATGTTTGTGATGGGGGATTATCATCATTCCCAGTTGACAGTTCACCAGGGCACGACTAAGATTTTTTATGATATAAGGTGTCAATTTTGGTGGCTAGGTATGAAATGGGGAATCACTAATTTTGTTTCTTATTGTTATATCTATTAGCACATCAGTGATGAGTATTGGAATCCATCTAGTTTACTTCAACCATCCCTATGATGTCTGGTAAATGGGAGGTGATATCAATGGATTTTATGGTTGGTTTTACATGTAACCCTTAATAAAGGAATGTGATTTGGGAGGTGATTGACATATTAACCAAATCAGATCACTTTATTCCTATTTAGATTACTACCAAATTTAAGGATTAATAAAATCTAAATGTGTAATATATTTTTAGGTTTCACAGATTCATTTGTTTAAATAATATGATTTGAAAGATAATAACCTTGGAAATGGACCTCATATGTCCAAAATAAATACATAGACCTCTTCCAAAATAATTTATCTTCTTTGAGAAATAATAACAACATATAGTGTTTCTTTAAGTGATCCAATACTATCTTTTTCTAAGATATCATTAATTACACATACAAAAAATATCGTCATGATAGAGTTTAAATACTATATTACTGGGCCCCACAAGCCCAAATAGTGTTTTTTTTCTCTAAAGGGAATCACTATACAAATATCAAATAAATTGATCAAACTTTTTTCTTACAACGTCCCTTAAATTTATCCAAAATATAGTTATATCTAGATTGTAAATTAGTAAGGAGAAACCAAAATTTCCCTTTAATATTATCAAATTATTGTTTTCTTCTCTGATGAGGAAACTGATTTCTCACTAACATTAACTTCAACACACAGTAGTCAACACACTACTATAAATGCATTTTTTTAATTCTTTTTGAAAAAAGTTTAGCCAATGGAAATATAGTATATTGAATGGAACCTATTTGAAATAGTTCATCAATTAAAATACATAACTCATGAAGCATCATGTGTTCCATATTTTAAACCACTATAATTATTGGATAAATTCAAAAATATTAATATATCCCAAGCTCAATCAACTATTTAAAAGGTAAACATGTAAATTCCTCTATAAAAACATCAAAATAATCTCTTGTCACTTATAGATGATCCTCAATTATCACATTGAAGGCATAAATCATTAATTTGAAAAACTGGTATGCAATAATCTATGTCCAAATAAATCTATTCCATTTATAAAAATATTTTCCCCAATAATCACAACATTATTACCCTTCACATTAGAGAAAATAACCATCTTTTGGTAGCAATCAACACAATCATGCAATGAATATATATTACATGAAATTGAAAACGTCATATAGTTTCATCTATAATAATACTAGATTCCCTAAAAGTTCATATCTTCCCATTATTAACTCCCAACATGTATTCATGGAAAGGATCATCTAATATTCTATTAGTATACTTAAATAAATTGTCTTTTGAAAGAACTCCACTTGATGTTCAAACCCATAAACCATGGAAGTGGTGTTAATTGATTTTAAAGAACCAATCAATAAAAATATAAGGAACAATGAAATAAATGAAAATTATACCTCATCCAACTTTTGGTCCCTCTATCTTATAAATATATATATCTCAGAGATATCATAAACTAACACATCATCATTATTATCCATGTGTCCTATGTTAAATTCCTCTCTAGTTAGATCATTTTCAGGGAGGATTTGAGTTACTCCATGATTTCCACTCCTATCACCAACATGTGTTTATGGTCCAAATGGTCAAATATCCTATAGATTTTGTGGATAATATTGTAAATGAAGTTGATAAAATAGATAATTCGATTATTTTATAATAACATTATAATCAAATATCCTTATAAAAACACAAAAAAGGGCATATATACTTTTTGTGATCTATACTGATTAAAAGAAACATATAATTGATTAATGAATAGTATTGAGAGTATAATATAACACATATAAAAGGAAATGTGAATATTAATAGAATTTCCACATGACCATAAATATTATAAATGCATATCCTCACCCAAAATACCTGAATAATATATTATAAAATGTATATCATGTCTTATAAAAGAAAAACATCAAGTCATTATTTGTTGAATTAGTAAAAAACCATGATATTACTCTATTCCTCTAACAATATATACTACAAAACAACACCAATAGTAAAATATCCCATGATCATATCTAAGTATGTGAAACACTAAAAAAATATTCTAAAAGTTCTAAAAGTAATATATATAATGAATTGGATAAAATATAATTATACTTAGTAGGTACCTCTTTAGAACTCTTTGTGTCCATGTGAATAAACCAAACCAACTCATTAATTAATAGAGTAAATTAAACAAGATAATAAAAAATACATATCTAAATTAAAACTGTTTATTTATATCTATACCATGCATAATAGTTAAAACACATCTTATAGATCCAAATTAAATTTACCTAATAATTATAAATCCATTAATCTATAATGTTAACATTGTCAAATTATCTGGTTTCCCATAGGGACCTCATAATAAAATATAACATTTTCATAGTTTTCACTAGTAATAGAATATTTTTATTACTAGTAATACACCCTTATATACTCCGCTAATATAACCCACCACAAATTCCCAACATTGTTTGGGGAAATATCCACTCATATATTACTATTTCCTAGTGTCACCATAGTAGACACTCCCATCATCAAACAATGTCCATAATAGAACAGTTTTGAAATTATCCATCCATAGTTGACCTAACTATATCTAGTTATCTACCCATAGGTAATCCCCCACCTCAACTTGAATCGTTATCATCATATCACTACAAAATATTTCAAACCCCCTAGATAAGATATCTATATAATTAATATCAACATCATCAAATATCATAAATTGATTTAGACCCCCATAATCTATTAGGTTTCCCAAATTTTCAAACAACATACACATATATAAATATGTTATATGATTTAAATAAACTTACCTCCCATTTATACCACACTCCTACCTTGGCCATATATAAACTAAACAAGAAATAGTTACCACATTACTAACATTCCTAATCTATGAAGTTCCCAAATGTTTTTTTTGAATATAGAGTTATATTTTTTCCAATATAAACTATGAAAACGTCAAAGTGAGATAAAGAATTTTAGTTGATACAACTTGGAAATCTAGATAAACAGTTTAAAGGATAATCCCTTTAAAATGTTATTATTATTGTGTTATTCCTCAGGAAAATTACAATGAAATATTGACTAATAAGGTGAACTTTCTAAAATGTGTTTTGAGATGAATTTAATTGATTAATAATTCCTTAGGATAAATTGGAATTGGTAATGTGTCTATTTGATATATTTTTGGAATATATTTTCTTGAGTAATGGTTGAAAAATAGACTCTACATAAGCATATTTACATATCTACATAGAATTAATATTTATATGGAAAAATGAGTTTTTAGGAAGGAATAATTCACTACCTAATTGAATAAGGATATTTTTTGTTTGAAGGGGGTTTGTGTAATTGTGTTTTTAGGATTTATAATCATGATTGAATCTATATAAGGGTCACAAGATTTTTTATAAGTATCATTTCATGAGTTATGTAAGAAGAATTTATCTATGTAAGTTTAAACTAAATCTACCTAAGGATAATATGAGATGTGAAATTTAAAATGAGAGAAATGAAAGGATCATTCATCATTATATTGACAATGATTAATAATAATCCTGATCAATATAAGTACATTTACATAGAATATTTTTTTAGAAAAATACAAACTATAATAATTTTATAAGGACTAGTTCCAATAAAGGATAAATGTGTAATATTAGAATAAATAATTTGATAAATGGTTGTTTAATTCAAATGATTCCCATATTGTAGTTACGATAAATCAAACATCATTATCATGGATCATGATTCAATTTGGTGATTTGATGAGTTCTGAGATGTGTTCAATGCCCCATAATGAGGTGTCACATCACACTTCCATAAAAACATGTATTAAATTCAAAATTAGTTAAAGATATAGTTTCATTAAATTTCTTATGAAAATAAGTATCTTGTAACTTATGGGATTTAAATGAGGATACTGAATAAGAATAAAAAACATTTTTTATGAGAATATAAATCAATAATACAATTTATTGATTTTAAAAAGATGTGGGCTAAACTATAAAAATTTATGGAGTTTCTATAAAAAATATTATAAAATATATTCATGATTTATCTATGAATATAAATTCTAATAAAATAAGGAATATGGTTGTATGATAATTGAAATCATTATAACTTGATACACTAACATACCAATGAGTGAATTAATATATCAAATCCATTGTCCATTAAAAAATGAGGAGTCTTACATGATTGAGTGTTTGAGGAATTGAGATGAATCATAATTTTGAAGATATGGAGTGAGTGTTTGAGATCAGAAAGCATAATCATAATTATCATATTTCAATTTTTTTATGATATTTCATATAATCAGACCAATTAATCTAGTGTGTCTATATTGTAATATCTATATCAAGTGGTCTAAAATAAATGATGTCAATAAGGATACCATTCTTATTCCAGAACGTACATTTGTAGTGGGAAGTGGGAAGATATATTATACTACGTGAATCTAGAGCAGAAGCATTTTTTGACTCTATACTGACAGGAATTTGTTGTTCCTTAGTGAAAACTATGGCGTTTATAGTGGAGAATCTATGATTTGGGAAAATAAGCAATCAAAATAAAAAGTATGATTTTAAGGTTGAACCCTTTAAATCATTATATTATATGAATTATTTTATTTTACTTAATATGATGTGAGGTTGAGAAATAAAATTTTAGAGGATCAATACTTTTATATAGGTCACAAAAGTTAATTCTAAAGGAATAAATTGAAAACACTAATTCACCCAACACTAACTATATGATACCAACCATTATAGGCATGAAATGTGGTACCAAAGAAAATATAGGTTCCATATTTAATATATATGAATATTTTGAGCATCAAGAATTTAAATTTTGTGAATTGATTAGGCAACCATACATTTTATGGAAAAAACTGTCAGAGTTGGAGGATATGTTTCTAACCTAACTCATATCACTTGGCCTCAAAGGGAGATATATTGAAATAATGAGATTTTAAATAGCGTTCTAATATAAAAATATAATTATTTTATATACCATAATTATATAGTAAATATCACAAAATAATCTTAAAACCCAAATAAAAATAGGTTTATTAACTTTGAGGATTAAATACATAGGCAATTTATTTTTCATTACATGCGAACATTTCTAATTAATTGAGACACACTATATTCATTCTGGAATTAACATAAGTTATAACTGTTATCATAACTTGGGGAATGGAATCATAATAATGGAGTGAGATCAAAAAATCAGTAATAGAATAATTAGAGTAAATAATAATGGTGCGACAATATATATACATTAGGAGTCAAAACGTGATCTCATAAATAAATTGATCATATGCATAGAAATATGGAATAAATAAATAATATCATAAGATCATATTATCGTAAATATATGGAAAAATATAAAGTGTAACATCATAAGAATAATAAAAGTATAAACTAAAAGACAACATAACATGGTGTTCTTAGGATGGGTACCTATGCACCATAGTCAATGATCCCAATTAATAAAACATAACATAGTGTGACTAGGATAACCATACATACACCATTATTGTTATCTCTTGAGATGAAATCATTACCCAATTCATTGGAGGTATATTTAATTCTAGTATCACCAGTTAAATTATAATATATACATGCTTATGTGTGAAAAATGAGGGAAATTAACATATATAAAGAATAAGAATTATAAAAACCATGTGAAAGAAGTGGGTTTCATAATTTTTACTCAAAACATAACTGAAGGCTATATTATAAGGATTCCAAAAATATTAAGATATTAAATAATTTTGTATCTTTATATTTAATTAATAATTATAGTTCTTAAAAATTGATTTCCAATGGTGAAAAATTATTGAGAAGGATTGGAGAAGTAAAAATAAATATGATCCACTTAGGTGATGCTTTTTGAAATGAGTAAATGATATTTTTAAGAAGGAAAGTGATTATTATTCTCCCATAGACATGAATTTAACAAGTAGGGTTTTATATTAAAATAATAATGATTTTATAAAATATTCATGGTAAACTTTTTTTGATGGGGTGACACTTGGAATGAAATAATAAATAGAGAAGTTCCCTTCAATATGGTATACATAAAAGAGAAAATTGTGAAGGGAAATTAAAACATGTGTTATTCCTAAAAAGGAAATTTGTAGTAAAATTGGTAAATATATAAAGAATATATATATATATATATATAGAATATGGAAGACATATATGAGAATAATATAGAGAAAAAATGGGATAATAAAATAGATTTTCTAACATAAATGTAACTTGGGGCGTTCAGAACATTCCTCATATATATTTTAAAATACATTTATTGAGACCCACAATGTAAAAAAGGATAATAAAATATTATTTTTAAACTATTAAAATGGAAATTTTAATATCACATGAGATAAACCATAATTGGGTTTCCACATATAAAGGAGAATATTTTTGGGGATCAAAAATATGGATTAGGACTGGAAACCATCATTAAAGTGGCTATGAACTATTATCAACAATGATATAAATTTTCAAGAAGAAATAAATCAAGGTAAAATAATTGAATTTGAAGTTCATTCGAACATAAATAGTAACATAAATAACTATGAAATTAAATATTATAGTGGAATCAACCAAATATATATGAAATAAGTTCATATTGAAACATAATAACTCAAAGAAAGGGGGTTTGAGTTAAATAAAATCCTTACAACATAATTATATTTTAAATTGAAAATAATTTAAAGGTAAAACATGAGATGTATTTTTAAATTCCTTATATTTCATGAATTTATTGATAAATATAAATTAATTTACAATACATACACCACAAAATGAAGCAATTGGTGAATAAGAATCATGTCTAAATAAAACAATATTGAGATAAAAAAAATCATAAATTAGGATCTAATTCATTTTTTTGTGTGAAACTAACACCCTAGGTAATCAAATTATGTTTATTGATAACTTTACTAAGAATTTGTTCTGTCTATATTTAATTTTCCTTGGTCTATTTAATATTATTCAGTATTCATTTATTATATAGTTTTCTCTTATTTTAGTTACTTAAGGTATTTTGGTCAATTTCTAAGATACTTCGATCATATATTGAAAATTTTGAAATATTTTGTCATATATATTCATAATATCAAAAATTATAGAGTTTTATATTTTTGAAAATTTTATATCATTCAACATTTTTTCCTAAAATGTGTGGAAATTAAGAAAGGTTCTTCGACATTCTCATCAATGGCGGCGTAGATTAATATGATTTTTTATTGTTAATATCACTTATAAAATGTTAAACATTAAATTTAAATCATATTAAGAGTCTTAAAAATATCATTTTTTATATGTTATATATTTTTAATGTCATTTTAGGAGGTTATTGGAAAAAAATACCTCATTCTGTGGGGGTAGTAGTTTGCACATGCATAAACGACACTTTTATTTTCATAGAATTCTTGGGTGTAGAAAAATAAAATAAATATCATTTAATAATATTAATAATGCTTCAATTATTATTTTTTTTCATTAAAAACACTTTTATACCTTCCATTTAATGTGGTTGTGAAAAATAGAACATTTCGCTCACAAAGGCTGTAGTACACACAAACACATGTCGACATCTTGATTTTTAAAATCTTTTTTTTGTGATGTGGAAAAGTCGTATTCAGTTAGTATAATAACACTAAAAATATTAATTATACTCATGTTATCATACTTTCATGGATATAAATTGTCTAAGTGGTTATAAGTAGAATGATACTATGAGAGCTCAGTTGATAAAATTACATGTCCCATTGGATGTTCTCCCTTTTTTAACACCTTATAGCCCCATAGATTGGTATTTTAGAAAGACCAAGGATTTTAGGATGTAGGTATAGGGATGGGGATATATTATTTTAGTGTTATGGTATAGTTAAATACTAGTAATGGGTGGTGAAATGTGGTGGAAGGGATCCCCTTTTATAAGTGAAGAAAAAGGGTCTTTTGTAAACACCTATTAATTTTTCAATGATGGAATGACACAATTTTATTGTAAATGTCACTAAAAGTGGTAATAATTGAGTGGTGGATGAGTTAAGGTTTATAACCCCACCATTAGTTTTTTTTTCAATTTTTTAAACATGTTTTTTTGTCTTTTACAATTAGATTTTTAACTTTTAACTCTTATATTTTACCTTGGTAACTATTTTTCCCTATGAAATTATATTTTTACTAAAAATATAAGATAATTTATCTTATAAATATTTTATGTTCAAAACCTAAATTTAGACACATTTTTACTTATATTAATTTCTAAATAATAGAAAACTAACATTTAAATTAAATTATTTAATATATAGAGAAAATTTTATTTTTTGAAAAATGTTGTTTTTACCATGAAGTATTATTAGTAATATATAACATCAATTACCAATTAAATGAATGATAAAATAGTCCTAAAAATAATATCAAATACTTTATCAAAAAATTTTCATTTAATTTATTGGATAAAAATTATACAATATCAATAAAATAGTTCCAAGAAAATAACCCTTTCACCATTATCATTGTCATTAATTTTATTCTTGGTAATCATACTTTTATACCTAAAAATAAAATATAAATTATTATATAAAATTAAAAATAATAGTCTAAATTAGGAAATAAATTTTTATAGATTTAAAATCTACAAGTGATGAAACTAATTTTTAATATAAGGGAAGAAAAATATCCTTTTGAGTAAAATTTTACTTAAGTTTCCAAAATTATAAATATGGATTTTATAAATTCATTATAGTATTTTGAATGATTTATTTTACTTCATAAACATATTTTTTTTATAGAAATCAGATTTAAATAATTTTACTCATTCCTGTATTATAATAATTTCATAATTGTAACGGTATTATCCAAATTGATATTTTTCATTATTCACCTAAAAACAATTATTTTTGAAAACATCCAAAAATTTATCCTATGATAAAAATGTTATTCTTGGTCAAAAAAGGAATTTAATTTGTTCAAAATAAAAATTTAAACTTTTATAAATAACTTTTAAATGAAAATAATAAAAATATAATGACAACTATTTTCATCATAAAATAAAATTTTAAAATTTTAATAGTTCTTTTTCTGAGATCCCATCGTTTATTAATTTAAATGGTGTTATATTATTCATATAAATAGTATATATAAAATATTTAGTCTCATTTAATAAATCACATAAAATCCAATTGAATAAAAAAAACGTTTTTAGGAATAAAATGATATCAATAATATTATCATTGCCTTAGTAAATAAAATTTCTCTTTCTTTAAAAGTCAAAATGAAATTTTTTAAAATTTATCTGATAAACACAATATTTCATTAAAAATTACATATCAATATCATTATAATTTATATTTTAATAGATCTTAAATACCTCCACATATGATCTAAGATGAAGGTAAGATCTGTTGGCAGTTATGAGTGTTGATTGCACTAGCATGGAACTCAAAGAAATTTTCAAATGTTTGAAGTTCTCTAACATATTAATTTTCTCATACTATAATTATTGGATTTTGGCTTGGGATTGTTCTAGGGAAAACCCTTGTTAATACACTTCCATTACGAGCTTGTCTAAATTATCTTCATAAGAGAGCCCTCCTCAACCGGATGCAGTTCATTTCCTTCATGGATTTCATAATATGGTTTCTTCCTTTTATGTTAAATTTAATGATTATATTATAAATGAAAATGTTGATAATTTTATTTCAAAGTATCCCAATTTCATTAATGATTAATGTTTCATATGAAATGATCTATCAAATGTGTTAGGTTTTAGAGTGAAATAGTAAATTCTTTGGGCGTTACGTTCCCCCTTAAAAAAATTTTATCCTCAAAATTTTAATTTTTACACAACAATGAAATAGTTAAATATGTCATTACTAAATGAATTAATGATGATCTTATTTTAAAGTGGTATCTACCATAGAAACTTGGGTATATCTAATATAATCTTCTATTCCTCCATAATAGAATAATCACAATTTGTGGTTTCTTCCTAACCATTTAAGCTAAATACTATTCATGATTAAGGTTAAAGCCTATATAATGGAATGAAGTTTTATAGAGAGTGAATAATCATCATCCATATAGTGATATGTGATAATAAGTTAATTTTAGATATGAAATATGACTTCTATATTTAATTAATATGAAGTATATCTTGTGATAGCTAATCCATTTCGAAAACCAAATCAAATCAATATATAGGATGGATAATGAGTTTTTCACAAGAAACATTCCTATAACCATAAAAATGGGATACGATAATCATAACATAAGAATTTTTATTGAAAGTTTAAAATCTAGTCATATAGAGGATGATTTTATGTTCTTTTGAAACGTACTAGGTATAGAGGAGTGAGTTGAACATGATGTAAATAAAACACCCATAGATCTATTAGGTATGTATTGTACCAACAATAATATATAAATCTTATTGAATTTGATGCTAAAACATACCACTGTTTTATTTAATATGGAAAACTATTTATGTGAATTTCATGAAATTAATATTTTTTGAAAAATTTATTTTGGAATTATATTCCAGACTTTGATCTGAAGAGAGTATTTGTTAAAGTATTCATTACATGTTTTAATGTATTCTAGAAATACTATTCTTACAATACATGTGAAAGCATAATGTAAGTAAGGAAACCTATGTTTGGAATGCTGTGTAGGGATCATATACCCTATGTTGTCATGAAAGTATTGTTTATCAACCCTATATTAGTATATAATATGACATTTGATAAATTAAAAAGTATTGTTAATCAATCCTACATTCAGAAGTAAACCTACATTTGAAGAAACAAATTTATGGTACATCAACTTACTTTGGTAATAAATTGTACATTTTCAACCATAAGTTCCATGTTTTTTCATCACATGAAGGAACCCTACATTTGACTATTTAATGATCATGTTTTTAATCTACAATATTATCTAGTATTTCTATAGTGGTCTCAATGAAAATATAGATCAATTCAAAACTATTTTACAATTGATTCAAAAGCTTATATTCAATGGATTAAATAATTACTATTTATAAGGCAAGTTATGATTCTATTGAATGATTCAATTTTAAATTACTCTGATATATTTGGTGACATTTTTGGATCTTCTCAACTAGAAGAAAATCTATGTGTTCAATATATGGTCATAGAATTATCTCTTTGAATAAATATGATACACGACTATATATTTATGAATATATTCTAAATATAAAACTTCTACAAAGATCAATCACCTATTTAATTTTCTTAAGCAGATACAATTTAAAGATATATATTTCAAACTCATACTATTATGTAACTATTGATATTTTTTGTTGATATTATCATTGAAGATCATTTGAAACCAGGATCTCTTCAAAGCTCTTCTTACTTGAATACATTAATCTATGAAGAATATCATCTGTATTATATCAGTTGTTGCTACAACTGTGATATAGAACCTTTTATAACAATTGAATCAACAACTTTTGATTTATTAAATTCTCGACAGATTAGATTCAGTTGTGGTGGAGTATTAGCTTCTCGTTCTAAGTTATGGAGAAATTAGTTCCCTATAAAAGAACTAGAAGTCTATATTTAGCTTTATTATAAAGGTGTTAACTACCTATATGCAGTTTTGTATTTTTAAGGTCTTATGATAAGAGAAAATTGTCTAGTTTAAATCACCAAGACCACATAGACATCATTGTTGGAGTGTTCTAGGATATATATCCACCCCGAACTACTATAAAAATTATTGTGTTCTTATTTACTATTTTCCTAATAATCAAATCACTTACAGAAGAGAAGGTTTCATATTTTTATAAATTGAAAAGAAATATAAAATGTAGAAATTTTCAAGATTATCAAAAAGAAAGAAATGACCCCTTTTTGTGTATCTTTGTATTATTCCGAACTAAAAATTGGTTTTAGAGGAGATATGTTGTGATAAATCTCTATAAATCTCCAAAGTATATGTTCTATATAAATTAGATGTTAACAGATGATCCTAGAGAAGGTATGTCTATGATTTGTGCTTTATATTTTAATGGTGATAACTATGAATGTGAGAAATCATGTATGACCATCTATCTGAATAATCTTGGCTTTGATGTTTATATTAAGATCAAAAAGCCCTATGTAATTCTTGAAAAACTATAAGCATGGGATGCTGCTAAAGAATATAAGTATGTCATCAACTCAAAAGTAATGAATTCTCTTATTTGTGGAATTGGAACCAATGAATTCAATTGAGTATCACAACGTCATACTACTTATGAAATGTGGTACACAACCACTGTTACATATGAAGGAACTAATAATATTAAGAAAATGAGGTATGATACTGAAAAAAAGTTTGAAACCTTTAGAATACATGATGGAGAAATAATTACACAAATGAATGAATGGTTGTGTTAAAAAATGGTTCTTAATATTAGGTATGGATCTTTATTTCAGGTTGTTTTTTGAGAAAAAAAGATGATTTTTGGAATTTCATAAGTACACTCTATGTACTTAGGAGGACATGTTGTGTACTCATTTTCTGTGTGTAGGTGTGTACTGGATATATAACAGCCGAGTACATGGATGTGTTGGTGACCTAGATGACCTCTTAAAGAGGGAGCTGGTTGAGGATAGTATATGGCATGTACATTAAATGAACATGCCATTTAATTTTATTTCTATTTGATTAATTGTCTCGTGTTCACATCTAATCTCCAAAAAAACTTCTTATTCCCATGTCTCGTACAGGAGAGTAACGTACAACTGATGTTCTTTGTGCCCCTCCAATTCCTCCATCCAAGCTCCGATTGATATGCTTCCGGGTTTAATGGATTCGCATCAGTGAGTTATCTCTTCCCCTAGAGACTCTCTTCCTGATTTATCCTCTCTCATGAGTTATTCAAAGTTTAATGTTTTTAACCTTTTTATAGATCTACATTGTCATAGGCTGATTTAAGGGCCTACGTTCAAGAGTGTTCATCGTACAACATTGAGGTAGGTGGTTTGTGACTTTATTTGATTATATTTGGATTATATATGCTAAAAGTGATGAATATCCATGTTTTGGGTATTGGGTATTTTGGAAGATAACCTTGTTTAGGACCTGTTATGGTGTGTTTGATGAGAAAGGGTTGTTTAATTATACATATGATTTAATACATTGATTACAGATGTCTTTTCCCATGATTGATTTATTATGGACATTGGGTCTTGGAAGCATGTTAGGATTTCTTTGTTTCCATGCCTTGGGTTTTTAGGATAGATTTTCTATTTATTTGAGATGCATGTGTTTCACATTGTGAATGTATGGACAAGGGAGATTGACTGTGATAGATGACATGGTGTCATAGACCGGAGGGGTATAAAATGTGAGAGGTACCTAGAGGGTTGTTATCAAATTAATTCTAGACCATATGGAATTGACTGTGAGAGATGCCAACAGTCATTATAGTTATTGTTTCTATGTCGATCAAGGTGGGTGTTGACCATGATATCTACCTAGGTGGTCATTTGTAAATGATTAGTACTATATGGGACCAAAGTGTTTATACTGTGTGAGATTTCCTAGAGGGTCATTATTTATTGAATTGATGATATGTTTAACTAGATGGGAAAGACTGTGAGAACTCCCAAAGGGTTGTTTCTGAATGATTGCGACAAGTCTTCAAAGCCCAAGAACAAGCTTGGACTCGATCATACTTGTTTGTTAGATGGTCTTCTGAGTCATCTATTTTTCTTTTACATAGAGGATGTATAGATTAGTCTAGATCATGGAAATTCATTATTCAATGGTTTGAAAAATTATTAAATGAAAATGAATGTAATTGAAAACTGTAGGATTGTTTAATTTTGAGTACTACCTAGTTTATTGCCTCTTTTATGTATATTTCATGCTATATATATTCATTGAATGTTAGAAATATATATTTTTGTGGTTACCTACTGGGATTCTTCTCACACCCAATTTGGGACATGATTTTAGACCCAAACAGATTACATGGTTGCAGGTTTAGATAACAGTAAGTGCCATTCTTCATTGGGTACTTGATTGCTATTAGAGTTGGAGAGCATGGGACCAAGCTGAGGATTGTGATGTTGTTGGAGTTTACTTAATGTTTTCTATACTTTGGTTTTAGTATTTTATTTCTAGCATTGTGACTTTTTTGGATTCTTTACCAGATACATGTGACATGCATCATTTATTTATATATATGATGTAGATGTTTATACTATCAGTCTTCTGTGGTTTACTTCAGTTATATGGTATTACTTCTTCCGCTACTATTTATGATTTGTTTTCATTATGTTACTCTTCCAATGATGGCATATTTTCCACACTATCAGATCCAAGGACCTCGCTACTAGTTGGCAGTCTCTGGCATCCGGGGAAATCCATTTGAAGCAATGTGACCAACTGGTTTTTGGGCACCTTGGGTGGAACCCAGAAATGGGACGTTACAAAGTTTTACCAGAGGAGTTTCTTTTCTGCTTTGTCTTAATATTTGGATCCTATAGACATGGATATTATGGAACAAGTAGATGGTAATAAGCTATTACCAGGAGTAACTAACCCATGTATACGGAAAATCCATGTTACCTTGAATATTGTTATTTTAATGGTTTTTTAAATTATTACAGTTGATTTGATTTCACCATTGGGTGAAACACATGTTTTGTGCTATTATCATAGATATCATTGTGGTTCTATTTCTATTGCAACCAGATGAGATGAGGGCATGGAATCTCATGCATCATATGGTCACTTTATAGATATCACATGTTATGTATTCTTATCATGCCATTTAGGGTTCATTATCGATTGTATGCTATTATGATAGATGTTGCGCAAGATATGCAAGCTGTTGTGAGAGATGTCATGATAAAATACCTTCAATTTTGATAGGGTATTGTAATATGTAACGTTTCTTTTGTTTGTATGCCAAACTTTGGTCTCTGAGATGTTATGGCCCCTCTTGGATCAGAATTTGGTAGATCATGTTTGAACATTAAATGAATTTTGTCAAGTTATTATATGAATAAGGATGACAAACATTTATTTACAGGAGTATGGGCTCTCATAGGTCAGAATTTGTCATTACATGGACAAAATTATAATTTTTAAGTGGTTACGAAGAAGTTTTAGAGGCATAATTTCCAAAAACCCAGACAACACGGTGTGTGATGTTATGAACACACACCATATGTTCTTTTGTTCAGGAATAAATTTTTTTTCTTAAGTACAGACTTAGTACTATGTGTACATGTTGTGTAGTGTATGACTGTGTGAATGACTATGTGATTAGAGACACGAGGTTGGGAAATTTTTTGGTAGAACATGCCGTGTCTGGATTGTACATGCTTTCTTGTAAGAACTGAGTATCTGGCCATGTGACTAACTACAAGGGTGGGTAAAACTTTGGTTGTAGACATCGTGTTCCATTCTAGCATTCCATGTAGAGTCCACCATGTCTCCAAACATGTGAATAATGACACAGTTGGTTATACATTAATTAGTACACCCAATTTCTAGGGTGAACAAGCCATGTAGCGTTTCTGAGGAGAGGAACGCATAGTTTGAGCTATATATAAGAACTTGAGTAGGAGGAAAAATTCAAGTACTTGTCATGTCAAATATGAACATGCCATGTGTATGGAAGTTACACGAACAAGTTTGGAAGAGGTACATGCCCATGCTGAAACCTAGGGGAACACGTCGTGTGGTGGATATACATGCCATGTAACCCTATTTTGAAAAACATGAATGTTATCTTCTCCTGTTTTTTTGTTTCCCTTCTATGTTTTAGTCCTTGATAATATTGACCTGAGGTGTGTGCTTGACCATGTAGAGTCATGCCATTGAGGCATCCTCCGGTTGTACTCCAGATACCGGGCTACGACAAGACACCAAAAATAATAGGTCAGAGAGTACTAGTAGATCCTCCCGTCATGAACATCTTGGAACCATCTATTTTACCGAACACATCTGCTGATGCACTATTCTGTGAAGGATTTTTGAGGATGTTACAGACATTTTAAGGAGCACAAAATCATTCCCCATCTATGATATAGCAGATGCGATAGTTATAGTAGGAGCATCCTCCCATTTTTTCTAGGTATGGGGGACTACAGGCTGTAGAGTCATGGTTGGAGGCCATGCTCTCTATCTTTGAGTACTTAGAGACATCTCTAGAGAGGAGGGTGAAGCTCACAACAAAAATGTTAAGTGATTCATCCAAGAGATGGTGAGATGTTTTCTCATAGGCAAGACATCATTGGGATATGGTTTGGGAAGAGTTTTAGAGTATATTCTATGATTATTTCTATCTAGAGATGTTGATGGCCGGTCGAGCCCAAGAGTTCATGCATTTAGAGCAGGGAACTTTCTCAGTGATGGAGTACTCTTCTCCTTTCATAGATCTTCAATATTTCACAATAATTTCGGGAGGTGATGAGTTATCTTTGGCTAGGAGATTTAAGGATGGTCTCAGGTATGAGATCTGATTTCTAGTGAATGTTTTTAGGCTGACTTCAGTGATGACTATAGTGAATCAGGCGCTAATCATCGAGTGAAATCTGAGGGAGTTGAGAGCTATGAACCAGGGGTTTTCAACGTCCAAGGTAGGTACTCATTCGACATATAACAAGTATCACCGTAGGAAGATTTCACATGATGTTTCTTCAGGTAGCCAAGTATTATGCTACCAGTGTAGGATGAGTGGGCATACAAGACCACATTTCATGAATAAACCAGTTGGGTGATGATCTTGTGGAAATATGGTAAATCTTCATCATTTTGTATGGGTGTTACCACCACTAATGAGTTATAAGGGTTCTGTTATCACTCCATGTGTATAAGCAGGACTACCGGTTTCTCCTTAGGCAGAGAACTGGAGTTCGTCAGGCTGTTCAGGCCGAGGAGGAGGATGTGGTTGTGGTAGTCAGGATACAGGTTTCTAGTGATAGTAGGGTGGATCAGATTAGTTTAGTCATTCAAGGTCATAGGGATGCATAACATGTCAAACTTTTATAGTGGTGAAGAACCAGTAAGAGTAGGATCTCGGACCCTCTATGGTTAGAGGTACAATTCTAGTTACCTCAATTTTAGTTTTTTTGATATAGGGAATTCCCATAGTTTCATATCTATTGTCGTTGTTGAGATCCTTAGGCTCTGTAACTTTACTTTTGAGGATATTATGATGCTAGACACTCTATTGGGGATTAAGATGGCTAGTGTACTCCAGTACAAAGAGTGCTCTCTTGAGGATGGTGGGTGTCAATTATTATGGGACCTCTATGACTTAGAGATGATAGGATTTGATGTAATTCTTAGAATGGACTAGTCAGTCTCCTTATAGGCATTTGTTGAATACAATCACTCGGGGGTGAGTTTCACGTCACCATAGGGTAGTTCGTTTCTACAAAAGGGTGAATGGGATGTTCAGACAAGCATAGCTGGACCCTAGAATCCTGGGTTGTGAGGAATTACAGCCCATATTTCTATTTTATTTCTGGATGACCAAGGGAATTCATAGATGGACATTCCTCTAGTGTTGGATCATTTTAGGGATATCATTCAAGATGAATTTTCAGGTTTACCTCCAGTGCGTGAGGTAAATTTATCTATTGAGCTTAAACTAGGAGTGGCACCAGTGCCCATTCCTCCTTATAGGATGGCTATAATAGAGTTACAGGAGCTCAGGAAGTAGTTAGAGGAGTTACAGGAAAAGGGTTTCATCCAACCCAGTACTTCTCTGTTGGGTTTATATGTTTTTTTTGTGAAAAAGAAAGATAATAACCTTAGGATTTGTGTGGACTATCAAAAGATGAACTAGTTGACAGTTATGAACTGATATCCTTTTCCAAGGAATGATGATCTACTTGATCATATTTGAGGATCTTGGGTGTTCTCCAATATTTACATGAGATTCTGTTATCATCAGTTGTGCGTTAGAACATCAAATATACCTCTTACATGATTTTAGTGAATGTCTAGTCTATATGAGTATTTGGTTACGCAGTTTGGTGTCATGAAAGCGCCATCAATCTTTATTGCACTGACGAACCGAGTGTTCCATCCTTACTTGGATTATTTTCCGGTAGTCTTCATGGATGATATCTTGGTGTACTATAACACTCAACATGACCATACCACCCATCTTGAGATCATATTGAGTACAATGAGGGAGCATCAGTTATATTCTATGCACTCAAAAGGACACGTTTGGAGGGACCAGATTCACTTCTTAGGTCATGTTACCTCAAAGACAAGAGAATTAATATACCCATAGAAAGTGATTGTAGAATTTTCCTAGGAGCAGCTAAAGGGTGTCACTGAGGTACAATTTTTTCTGGGGATGGATGGTTACTACAATAACTTTATATAGAAATTTTCATGCTCATAAGTTCCACTGACATGCCTAAATAAAAAGCGTGTGAAGTACTTGTGGACATATTCCTACGATTTAGACTTTTAGGAGATGAACAGAATATTGAATTCAATAATGATACTAAATTTTATAGAGTCAGGTAGGAGTTATGCCATTTATTGTGATGTATCTGGTTTTGGTTTGGGAGATGTGCTTATGCAGGAGAATGAATCATTGCATACAAGTCTTGGAAGTTAAGGCCACATGAGAAAAATTACTCAAAGAATGATCTTGAGTTGGCTGCAGTTGTGTATTCTTTACGCTATTAGAGACATTAACTTTTGGGAGAATATTTTTTGGTATAAACCGACCAAAAAATCCTCAAGTATATCTTTACTAAGCGTGATATGAATTTGGTACATCGAAGGTGTGTTGAGTACCATCAATATTTTTTACTTTGATCCTGCCTCCATACCTTGAAAAGGCATTGTAGTGGATGATGTGTTGAGTAGGAGGACTCCAATATAGACAGTTCAAGAGGCCAATAGTGAGTAGAAGCTTATGGATCTATTCTCTAAGATGAATTTGGAGGTTCACGATAGACAGGGTAAGTCATTTATTTATTCTAAATATGTTACCTCAACTCTACTTGATCAAGTGCGAATGAGGAAACTATCAGATTCCAAAGGCCTAGTCTTATGGGAGAGTGTGTCAGGTGAGGACCCTACACCTGGATGGATCGTACAAGAGGATGAGGTATTGTGTTTTCAAGGACACATATGGGTGTTAGAAGAAATAAATGGGGAGTTGATGCAAGATTTCCATTCCTCAGTATGGGTAGTTTATCCTGGGGTCACCAAGAGGTATTGAGATCTACACTGTTATTATAGGTGGCTGGGTATGAAGAAGGATGTAATAGGTTTTGTTATGAGATGTTCCACCTATCAGCTGGTGAAGGAGGATCATCAGCAACCAGTAGGGCTTTTATAGTAGTTACCCATTCCCTAGTGGGAGTGGAATGATGTCGTGATGGAATTTGTGAAGAGTTTACTGAGGTCACCTCGAGGGAATGGTACATTTTGGGTTGTTTTTGATAGACTCACAAAGGTTGCACATTTCTTGTTGATCAAGGAAAACATTACTTTTGATGATCTTGGAAGGCTATACATCTAATAGATTATATGTTTTCATGGGGTTCCACACTCTATTGTTTCAGATAGGGACACCCAGTTTACTTATCATTTCTGGCAGGTACTACATAGGACTTTGGGTACACATGTACTTTTGAGTACTTCTTATTGTCCCCAGACATATGTCTTGTTTGAGCGAATGATTCAGGTTTTAGAGGACATGCTTTGAGCATGAATCATAGATTTTGGGGGATCTTGGGAGAGACACATACCCCTAGTGTATTTTTCCTACAATAACAATTTTCTAGCAATGATTCAGATGAAACCTTATGATGATTTGCATGGTAGGACATGCCGATCACCCCTATGTTGGTTGGAGGCGGGAGAGGAAGCTATGCTGGGACCTCATCTTATCCAAGAGACCACTGAGTATGTGGATTTTATTCAAAAATGGATGACTAATGCATAGTCTTTCCAGAAATCTTTTGCTGATCGACGGAGATGACCTCTGGAGTTCGAGGCAGGAGATCAGGTTTTTTAACGTGTCACACCAAGGTTGGGACACAAAAGGATTAAGAGACAGTGATAAAATTTACAGAGATACATTAGGATGTTTTTGGTTATGGAGAGAGTCGGGTCGGTTGCCTATCAGTTGCAGTTACCTCAGAGTTACCGAGCTATGCACGACATCTTCGAGGATTCTCATCTACCCTGATAATTTTTAAACTTGTATCATATTTTTTAACCCGAGAAGGTTGAGATAGAGGTGGATGCATCCTTCGAGGAGCACCCTATTCGGATTGTGGATCACAACACAAAGGTTCTCTGGGTATGTTCTATTACTCTAGTATGTGTGCTATGGCAGTACGTGCGAGTAGAAGATGGGGCTTGGGAAAGGGAGGCTGACGTACGATCATAGTGGCCATAGTTGTTTGAATCTTCTTCATCACCACCATTGGAAGGAACATTTCAGGAAAAATAGCTTTAAGTGTGGATGTTTTTAGGAACATTAATCCTCATATCATGTATGGATCTTTATTTAAGGTTGTTTTTTAGGAAAAAGGATGATTATGGGAATTTTATAAGTACACTCTGTGTACTTAGGAGTACACACCATGTACTCGATTATCCAAAGGTAGCTGTGTACTGGCCATGTAATAGCCGAGTACATGGCCGTGTGGGTGTCCTGGATGACTACCTAAATCAGGAGCTAGTTGAGGCTAGTACACAACATGCACATTAAATGAACAAGCAATGTAATTTTGTTTTTATTTTATTAATCGGATCAGGGTCACGTTTAATCTCTAGAAAAAACTTCTTATTTATGTGTCTTGTATAGGGGAGAAACGCATGGCTAATGTTCTTCAATCCCCTCCTATCCCTCCTTCCAAGATCCGATTAAGACACCACTGGGTGTGTTGGATTCCCAATGGTAAGCTCTCTCTTCTCTTAGATCCTATCTTATTGATTTCTCCTCAATCATGAGTTATTCAATGTTGAATGTTTTTAACCTTTTTGTAGATCTACGTCGTTCTAGGCCGATTCAAGAGCTGGCATTCAAGAGTGTCCATCGTACAATGTTGAGGTAGGTGGATTGTGCCTTTTTTTTATTACCTTTGGATTATATATTCTAAAAGTTCCAAATATCCATGCTTTGGGTATTGTGTATTTTGGAAGTTAACACTGTTTAAGACCTATTATGGTGTTTTTAATGAGAAAGAGTTATTTGATTATGCATAAGGTTTAATACCTTGATTATAGATATGTTTCCCATATTTTATTGATTATGGTCATTGGGTCTAGGAAGCATGTTAGGAATCCTTTGATTCCATGCCTTGTGTTGTTAGGATGGAGTTGTTGTTTATTTGAGATGCATGTGTTTCGCATTGTGAAAGTAAGGCCAAGGGGAATTAACTGTGAGAGCTTCCCGAGGTAGGGTCATATACATATAATTTTTGTTATTAATGACTAGGGGTATTAACTATGAGAGCTACCATGGGGTCATATACCAGAGGGTTATAGACCGTGAGACCTTCCCAGAGGGTCATTATTAAATGAATACTGGACCATAGGAAATTTACTCTGAGAGCTTCCAGGGGTCAGTATAGTTATTGTTTCTATGCAAACCAATGGTTTATAGACCGTGAGAGCTACCCAGGTGGTCATTCATAAATGATTAGTTCTATGAGGGACCAAAGGGGTTAGACTATGTGATATTTCCCAGAGGGTCATTATTTAATTAATTGATGATGTGTTAAACCAGAGGGGTTAAGTTATGAGAATATTCGCATAGGTTTGTTTTTGAATGATTGTGATGAGTCTTCCAAGCCAAAGCAAAATATTGGACTTAATATTAATTATTTTTTAGATGGTCATCTGAGACATATGTTTTTATTTTACATAGGGGATACAGAGCTTAGTCTAGATCTTGGAAATTAATTATTCAATAGTTTGAGTAATTATTAAAAAAAATTAATGTAATTGAAAAATGTAGGATAGTTTACATTTGAGTACATCCTAGTTTATTGTTTCATTTTTTTATATTGCATGATATATATATTCACTGAAAATTAGGCATAGATCTTTTGGTGGTTGCATACAAGGATTCATCTCACATCCTACTTGGGTCATGCTTTTGTACCAAAAAAGATTACATGGTTGCATGTATAGATAAGGTAAATTGTCCTTTTTCATTAGGTACATGATTTATATTGGAGATGGAGAGAATGAGACCAAGCTAAGGATTGTGATGCTATTGGAAATTACTTACTATTATATATAATTTTTTTCTTCTATATTGTATTTATAGCATTGTGACTTGTTTGGATTCTTTTTTAGATACATGTGACATGCATCATTTATTTATATATACACTATAGTTGTTTATACTATAAGTCTTATATTGTTTACTTCAATTTTATGGTATTGATTCTTTATCTAATATTTAAGTTTTGTTTCTGATGTGTTACTCTTCCAATGAGAGTATAGTTTCCCCAATATCACACCCAAAGCCCCCGATTCTAGTTGGAAACCTCTAGAATTTAGGGAAATGCACTTGAGGCCATGTGAACAACTAGGAATGGGGCACCTTTGGGAGGCACCCAGAACCAGGATGTTACAGGTTGATAGAAATTGGATACAATATTACTACCTTAGAAGATCTAATTACTCAATCATTTCAAGAAATAAATTTACTAAAAGTACTGCCCTCAAAATGGAATGGAATTTCTCCAAAAAATCAACAATCATATCCATTCAAAAATTTTAATATGAAATTATTATTTGAAAAACTAATAATGTATGAAGAAGAGATATAATATGAAAGTAAAGATCATAAGATATTAAAAAGGAAAAATACTTCCCTTAAAGTTACATCGTAGAATCATGAAAATAAATAATGAGAATATATCGAAGTCTTAAAAGATTAGGATTACAAATATTTTGAAATGGAACTTGATTAGTTTGCTAGTAAATTTATAAAATTATATAAAGAGAAAATGGGCTTTAGGAAATAATTCAAGAAAGGTGCAAAAGGATCCAAATAAATAATATGTTTTTAATTCAAAAAAATGGGTCATATCAGACAAAAAGTTTCCCAGAAAAAAGAAGAAATAAGAAAGATGGAGAATAAAAATTAAAAGAAAAATTATTATGAGAATGAAGGGAGAAGAGATATGAAAGATACTTGGAGTATTTTTGAAGACTCTATAATCACTTATATATCTTATTTATAAAAAGTGACACAAAAAAAAGAAAGCAATCATATTCATTATGGCTAAGGAAGAAAGCGAGGTACAAACCTATTACTCTTCTTCTTTTGAATATGATAGTTGTTCAAATAAAAAACTGGATTCTTTCTACATGATGATTGAAGAATAATATGATTCTCTTGTAAAAAATCATATATTATTAAAAACATATTCACAATTTTATTTTATGTGATAGAGATACAATGTTAAAACAACATCAAAAATTAATTAAAAAATTCAATTCCTCTACATCAAACTGTATTGTTCATGAAAATAAAATAAAAGAATTATAATTTGAAGTATAATCTATCAAAAGTGATTATAGTATTTTACCTAAAGGATAAAAATATATAAATTATATTATTGGTAAAAATGTTATTAAAATAGGAAAATATGGAATGTAAGCAAGGGTAAAAATCAAAATTATACAAAACATATTTTTTATCCAACTCTAAAAAGGATTCCTGATTCGACTGTAGAATAAATGGAAACTATTCTAAAATCCGTTACTTAAGAAATCCTCAAATAAGTGTAATAAAATAGGCTTTCATTTCTTAAAATATTCCTGAAGCTAGGAATATAAATTTATGTATAATAATGCAAATCTAGATTCCTAGATACTTGATTACTGACAAAGTTAGACCCAAGAAAATATGGATACCAAAACATAATTGTGTTTAAATTATTTTGTAGGAAAAAGACTACATGAAAAAAAATTAATATGGTGTATTGATGGTGAATTATCATGTCATATGAGTGAAGACTCTTCCAATTTCCATATTCTAGAAAAAATGAAAGGAGGATTAGTCACCTTTGGAGATAATTCAAAAGGAATGATAGTTGGAGTTCGATATGTTAGAGATCCAAAATCAATATCAATCAAAAAATTAATGTATATATAAGGGTTAAATAACAACTTAATAAGTATTTATAAACATTGTGATGCTGGATTTTTTGTTGATTTATCCTATAATTCATGCTCAGTTTTCAAAGATAAACTTCTTAAATTTAGAGCACATAGAACTGAAAATGTTTATATTTTGGATTTAAACTACCTTTGTGAACAAAAAGTGAATTGTTTAACTATTGAGACAAATGAGTCATGGATGTGGAATAGAAGAATTGGTCACTGCAATATATTTTATTTTCCTAAATTTTTTAAGAAATAATTAGTTTCTGATTTTCCTAGTCCTAAATTTGAGAATGATAGATTTTGTGATGCATGCAAAATAGAAAAATGAAACAAATCATATTTTGAATCAATTAACAATGTTTATACATATATACCACAAGAACTTATCCATATGGATTTTTTTGGACCATCTATTGTAGAAATGTTTACTAAAAAACTATATGATTATGTTTTAGTTGACGATTTTTCAATATTTACTAGCATGTTATTGGGTTTATTTTTCAAATTCTCTACCATGATTATGTTTTACTTGGGTTTACCTTGCTGTTTTTATGATTTTTTAAAG
This sequence comes from Viscum album, assembly GCA_963277665.1. NCBI lineage: Eukaryota > Viridiplantae > Streptophyta > Magnoliopsida > Santalales > Viscaceae > Viscum > Viscum album. The sequence goes on along the minus strand of OY728135.1, from coordinate 644,393,536 downwards.
ATTTTGTAATAATTTTCATAATAAAAAATATTTTAAAATAATTTCATTAAGAGGGGATCATGGTAGAGAATTTGAAAACCAAGAATTTAATTTTTTGGCTCAAATTTAGGTATCAAACACACCTTATATATATAGTAAGAACGCCTAAAAAATTGAATTATTGGAAGAATAAACAAAACTATTCAAGAAATGACAAGGACTATGTTAAATGAATATAGTCTTACTACCTATTTCTAGGAAATATATGTAAGAACAACTTGCAATATCATGAATAGAGTTTTAATAAGACCAATTATTAAAAATACACCCTATGAAATTTGGAATTATAGAAAACCTAAAGTTATGTACATTAAATTATTTGGATGAAGGGTGCATATCTTGAATACTATGAAAACACTTGGTAAATTTTATCAAAATTCCAATGAAGTAATATTTCTAGGATATTCTTCTATTTCTAAAGTCTATAGAGTGTATAATAAATATTCAAGGATTTTTGAAGAATTAGTTCATGTACAGTTTGATGAAACTTGTAACGCCCCGACCCCAGTTACCCAGAGTCGGTGCATTATTATATAACATTGGAATGATCACAAGAAAGATCAAATCTCGAAAGACCGATTGGTTTAGTAGCCTTGGAAACACTAGATATATTCATAAAGTTTTACATTACATCATGAAGTGAAAAACTACTACAACAACATATTATCTCCATAATCAACACTATTATCCCCTCACAATATCCCTGCAGGTCATTTATGATTTACTTCTTCACTTCCTGGGAAAAATAAAACATTGAAAAGGGGTGAGCTCAAATTCCCAGTAAGGATAACAATATAGCGGAAACTTTCATAAATAAGAATAAACATTTAAGGAAATGTATAACTAAAACAAAAGCCTTTTAAACTTGAACTTCAACATAGTATGGCAAAAATAAAATGAAATAATTCCATTTACTTATTCACATGGATATTCCACTAATCGAATAATCACATGCAATATCAATAACCACTTTCATAATTATGGAATGCATAATGCCAGACTATCATAACCACATAGCCAAGGCCTCATGCCAAGACTACAAATAAGATTCTTCCAAGGCCTTGTGCCAAGACACTTTTTTGTCTCATGAGACCTACCAATGCATCGAATAGCTATAGCGGGATCCACCCATCACATATTAAGTCCAATGGATTCCCATATGAAAAGGTTTAAACATAACATAAACATTCGTATTAAAACTAGCATACGAAATGTCAATAATTTCACCATAAACTATGAATGGTATAAAAATAGCACATCCACAGTCAAACATATCACAAAACCTTCAATACAATATAGAAGTTTTGTATCATAATAAATCAACTTCAAATAAGCGTAAAGTCCATCAAAGGATGTTGTCATAGATGAAATCAAAACTCTTTTTAGAGAAATATCTATTTCTATTTTAAAATCATTAAAGAGTCTTATATTTATGAAATAAAACATTTTCTTTGAAAATATTCTTATAATATTTTAAGGGAGGCATCAATGATTTTATAACGGTGGAAAATATCCGCACCCGCCGTATAAGTTAAAAAACATTCTTACCTTAATTCTATCGAAAAGGTTAAAAAGCACCTTGTTTGGAAAACGACGGAAAGATTCCTTTATAAAACTCTTATAAAAAGTAAAACAAGGGTATAAATGACTTTAACCCATATTATTTTAAATAGTAAAAATGTTTTGAAATACATTTTTATGAAACATGGATGTGGATGATAAAGAGATCCCAGTAGATTATTACGTATAAACAACCTCGGATAATGAAGAGATTATGAAATAAACCCTTAAATTGTACTTTTCTTTGGTTGGTGTAGGTTAACCTCCTATATAATGGTGAAATAATTGTTATTAAATTATACAAGAATCATATACATTAATATGATATCATATATGATCTTTTAACATTTATTTGTTAATAATATCTTAGTATTATTATTGTTTCAGGTGTTAACTTACTCGTTTTCTTTTATATGTTTTGTTACGTAAGACATGTTTTTAATGGATAGGTTGTATATTATTCATATCCAGAATTATATCAAGTCCTTAAACATAATTTTTAAATCATCAAATGATAATTATACTTTAATGGATACGATGGAGAATGAATCTCATCGCGTTCGTGGAGACAGTAGTCCGTACGTACGCACGAGCGAAAATATCATTCTTTTGATATTAAAATAATATATAATTGGATGTTATATCATATATAAAGAATCATTATCATGTTTCATTTATTATTTACATGAATTACACATCATTATTATACCCATCCAAATAATAATTTATTGGATAACAATTACACCACGACGTGGAGACGATAAGCCGTACGTACGCACGTATGGTGACATGTTATTCAAAGGATGGATAGAATAATTAATATGGTTGTACCATATATATAATAACATCAATGTATATATATGATACTGGAATTATTATTTTAGAATGTTAACAACAAAGGAAGAATAAGTGGAAGAAGAAAGGAACTTGGAAAAGGGTGGTGAAATCATTACCTCTTCTTCGGGTTCTTCCTTTTGATTTGATCAAAAGGGTTTTTTAGGTTGTCTTTCTGATCAAACTAAGACCACTAGGTTGTATTTAGGTAAGTTGAGAGAGTATTCGGGAAGAGTTTGGATGAACCAAAAGGCTTTGATGGTGTGAATTAATGAGAAGGGGGAGTGCCCTTTTATAAGAGGGGTGGGGGGCACCTTTGGAAAAGCTAGAAATATTAATTTATAATAAATTAATATTCGGTTTATAATGTCTCCAAAGTGGATTATTTAAATTTTAAGGTGGGTATGGGTAGAAAACCACTCAACCAATAGAATTTAGATAGGTTTGGGTACTTATATTAACCTTATCTTTAAGTATTAACTCTAAGTTAATTAGTTTCACTTTTACAATGTCTCTTTGTATTTTTATATTATATGGTTAATAAACTTACTATATACATCCAAGCGACCCCCAAGTGGTCCATTAATGATATAAATATCATTATATAAGTCTCTTGGCCGAACCTTAGATTTTTAGGAATTTAATATCAATTAATAATATAATATTTGTTTTAAAAACTCTTTTATGTCAATTTTGACAATATTCAATAGTTGATTTTTGTGAAACTCATAACAGAATGATTACTTCGATAAAAGTTAATTAAATCAATCCTAATATGTCATATTATCCTATAAAATTATTTTAATTCATTAAAAGTCTCAGATTATATTTATTTGGGTATTTATAATATCAATTAATTTAAATTTTCACTATTATGGTAATTACTTCATCAATATTGTGTCATAAATAAATTACATTATTTGAGGTCTAAAAATTATAAATAAAATATTTTTATGTAGTAAATATTTTTATCCTTCCAATGAATATTTATAGTAGAAAATCCAACATATATAACCCTATGTAAAAATTGTTTTTTTAAATGATATATGCTGTTGTCATTTTTGTACTTATTTTAACTTAATTGAAATTTAGTGTCCCTATCACCTACAAGTGGATCCATGGGGTCCCAAAAACGACCCAAAGATGAATATGGTCGCAAATGTATCAACCAATGAGGCTAGGACACGTTTTAGGGTAATTTAGTATTATTATAATATTATTTTTTAACCATTATTTACCAGATTTACCCTTTAACCATGGTAAATAAAATATTTACCGAAGTAATTAATAAAAGATACCTATTTACACAATTTGAACATCCTGATTCCAAATATAAAATCCATTTTTCCAAATTCAACACACAGAAGTGGCAGAAATTAATTTAAAATTAATTCCCGTTGTTAAAACAAAAATCATGTTTTTAAGAGATAATAATTATCAAAAGATTGACACTTGTTTATGTCCGGTTTAATTGTAAAATTATGTCCAATGACCAACATTGAATTAAATGGTAAAAATATATTCTTAATATACTTCAAAATCACTCAAATCCATAATTTATCAATATAAATTATTTCGATTAAAAAAGTTGTTTTTAATGAAAATTTAGTAATTTTCACTATTTATCAAAATATTAAAGTTATCCGAAATGTACCAAAATTTCACCTTAGGCTAAATTAGATATTCCGAATCCAAAAATGAAGTCCATTTTGAAATATAAAATATATATAATTTGAAAAAGTAGGTATTACTATTCATAACGGCTAGTTTGATCGGTTGTGGTGTGTGTTAGAACTCTATGTTGCGTACAACACACGCTATCACATTATTCAAAGAGAATCGTACCGTAGAAGCTTGGGGTGTTACATTCTCCCCTCCTTCAAATAATTTCATCCTCAAAATTTCTAGAATACTACCGTATGAAAAGACTTGGGTGGTTCTTCATCATAAGTTCTTCGGGTTCCCACGTTGCCTCTTCCATCTTATGGTTTCTCCACAAAACATTTACCAGACGTGTCGTCCGGTTTCTCAGTACTTGTTCTATCGTATCAAGAATCCTGACGGGCTCTTCGCAGTAAGACAGATCGGGTTCCAGTTCCAATTCCTTATAGGTGAGTACATGCGTTGGGTCAGGTATGTATTTAATTAATAGAGATACGTGGAACACATCATGAACTTTGGAGAGACTTGGCGGCATTGCCAATCTGTAAGCTACAACCCCAATTCGTTCTAGAATTTCGAAAGGTCCGATGTACATGGGACTCAATTTACCTTTTTACCAAAATGTATGACTCCCTTCCATGGAGATACCTTCAGGAAAACATGATCACCGACTTGATATTCCAAATCCTTCATTCGATTATCGACATAGCTCTTCTGCCTATTTTAAGCTGCTTTGATGTGATTTTGGATTACCTTCACCTTTTCCATCATTTCCTCCACCAGTTCTAGACCTACAAGTTTTCTTTCATCAACGTCATCCCAACAGGTTGGTGTGCGACATCTCTTTCTGTATAACGCTTGATATGGTACCATCTGAATACTCCAATGGAAGCTATTGTTATAGGAAAATTCTACCAAAGGTAAATATTGATCCCACATACCCTGAAAGTCAAGTGAATAAGATCTCAGCATGTCTTCTAAGGTTTGAATAGTCCGTTCTGATTGTCCGTCTGTCTGAGTTTGGTAGGCAGTGCTCAATTGAAGTTCAGTATCCAGGGATTTCTGAAGACTCTTCCAGAATCTTGAAGTAAAACAGGGATCACGATCAGAATCAATCGATAGGGGTACTCCATGAAGTCTCACAACTTCATTAATATGTAGTCTTGCTATACGTTCCAGTGGTAGATATTCTCTTATAGCAAGAAAATGTGCTGACTTGGTAAGATGATCAACAATAACCCATATTGCATCGTTCCTTGTAGGAGTCTTTGGTAGCCCTATAAAAAAGTCCATTGTAATATTGTCCCATTTCCACTCTGGTATGGGAAGAGGTTGCATGACTCCTCCAGGGTGTTGCCTTCCATCTTTCACTTGTTGACAAACCATACATCTTGACACATAATCAGCAATCTCCCTCTTCATATTGTCCCATCAAAAATGTTCCTTCAAATATCTATACATTTTGGTGCTCCTAGGGTGTATAGAGAAATTGAAACTATGAGCATCATCCAGTAATTCCCTTTTTAGATCAGTTATATCGGGAACACAAAGTCTCTTCCCAAATTTCAAAATTCCATCTTCATACACAATGTCTCTCAGTCTCCCATCATTCACAGCTTTAATCTTCTTTTGAAATTCTTCATCATCAGTCTGAGAACTCTTAATCCTTTCTAGTAAAGATGGTTTGTCAACCATTTGAAAAAGCATTGATGTTTCTACTTCCCTAGTAATTCCCATGTCCATCATCACTAGATCCATGAAAATTGGACCCTATTCAATTCTCATATTATTCAAAACTCCATGATCTTTTCTGCTCAAAGCATCTGCCACCTTTTTTGCCTTCCTCGGTTGGTAGTGTATCATATAATCATAATCCTTGATCAATTCAAGCCATATCCTTTGCCTCATGTTGAGTTCTTTTTGTGAGAAAATATACTTCAAACTCTTGTGATCAGTATAAATCTAACATTTTTCACCATAGAGGTAGTGCCTCCATATCTTCAAAGCAAAGATCACAGCTGATAACTTGAGATCATGAGTAGGATAGTTTTTTTCATGAATTTTCAACTGTCGTGATGCATAGGCAATAACTCTATCATTCTGCAAAAAGACACAACCAAGTCCTTTCTTCAATGCATCACTATAAATAACGAACCCATCATTCCCCGATGGTAGAGTCAATATAGGAGCATTGACTAATATTCCCTTCAGTTCTTCGAAACATTATTTACACTCTTTTATCCAAACAAATTTAACCCCTTTACTTGTGATCTTCATTAATGGGTTAGCCAATCGGGTAAAATTCTGGACGAAACGTCGATAATAACCTGAGAAACCAATAAAACTACGTACCTCAGTTATACTCGTAGGTGCTGGCCATTCTTGGATTGCCTTGTTCTTAGAAGGATTAACAGAGATTCCATATTTAGAGACAATATGGCCAAGAAAAGAAATCTCCTGAATCCAGAATTCACACTTTCTAAACTTCCCATATAATTCATGCCTTCTTAGAGTCTTCAAAATAATGCGCAAGTGATTTTCATGATCTTCGTAGATTTTAGAATATACCAAGATATAATCAATAAATACTACCACAAATTCATCGAGATACTCCTTGAAAACTCTATTCATCAGATCCATGAATACAGAGGGTGCATTAGTCAATCCAAAAGGCATTACAGTAAACTCGTAATGCTCGTACCTGGTTCGAAATGCTGTCTTTGGAATGTCTTCCTTCTTCACACACAACTGATGGTATCCAGATCAAAGGTCAATCTTTGAAAAGTATTGAGCTCCATGCAGTTGGTCAAATAAATCATCAATTCATGGTAGGGGATACTTGTTCTTTATTGTTATAGCATTGATCTCCCAGTAGTCGATACATAACCTCATAGATCCGTCTTTCTTTTTAACAAAAAGAACAAGGGCTCCCCATGGAGAAACTCTAGGGTGAATAAATCCCTTATTACTCAATTCCTCTAGTTGTTTCTTTAGTTCGAATAATTCTACAGTGGCCATTCTATAAGGGGTCTTTGATATAGGCCTTGATCCAAGAATTAAATCAATGGAAAACTCAACTTCTCATTCTGGAGGATGTCGAGGTAAATCTTCTGGAAATACATCTAAAAATTCTTTCACAACAGGTACATCCTCTATTTGAACATTCCTTTCCTCACCCACAGTTATTTAATTCTCTTCCTCCCCAATAATTGAATTTAGTTGAGATACTGGGGGTGGATCTAAATAAGAATTAGGTGGTGACGATTCTTCTCTAAAGATAAGGTGTTCCTTATCATCATCATCATGAATCGTAACCTATTTCTTATTACAATAAATCTTCGCATCATAGTCTGAAAGCCATTCCATACCGAGGATTATATCAAACTCAATAATAGGTATGACGACGATATTAGCAGATAAAGAACATTTATGTGCTCTAATGGGGACTGATTTACAAATCTTTGTTGCAATGATACTTCCCTTATGAGTTTTAACTGACAACTCCCTTCATAAATAAAATTGTAAATATCTAATTTTCTTAGAAAAATGGGAAGATATGAAACAATGCGATGATCCAGAATCAAATAATGCATTTTCTAAACTTGAGGAAACCATTAAATTACCTGCCACCACATCTTTCGGAGCTTCTACCTTAGTAGTAGTGATACCATAAGCTTGGCCTTGATCCCTTGTCCTTTTCTGAGGTAAGTTCTCCTGACGCTTAGGACATTCATTTGCATAATGCCCCATCTCCCTGCAATTATAGCACTAAACATTGGTAGCTTCCTTCTTCCCCTTGCAATCACGAGCTTGGTGGCCTTTTTCACCACACTTGTAACACACTCCCATTCCCTTCAAGAAATTACCGGGGTGTTTCTTCCCACATTTACCACAGGATGAATATTCAATCGTTCCCTTCTTCCCCTTATTTTTATTAGCAGATTTATCAGCAAGTCTCTTCTTCTCTTTCTTTGCTTTAAAGTCATAATACTTAGAGAATTCCTTTTCGGTCTTGTTATCACATGAGACAATGTCTTCGTACGATGAAAAGGATTGTGAGACTAATGCTCGATGGAGAAATGGTTTTAACCCATCAATGAAACGATCAATCTTACTTCTTGGGTTACGTATATAATCTCCATCATACCTTGCTAACCTTGTAAAGTTAGCCTCATACTTTGTGACATTCTCATCCTCCTTTTGTCTCAGATTCAAAAACTGCCTTTCCATATCTGCTCGGTGGTCGCGAGGAAAGTATTTTTGTAAAACATATCTTGGAACTCCCTCGATTCCATATTTGATACTTCATCATCTTCCTTCGTATTTTGAATCAATGACCACCATTGATCAACATCTCCAGTGAGGCGGTAAACTTCCATGATAACTTTTTCCCTTTCACTACTCCCCAAAGCCTGAAATATTTTCTCTAGGGAAAATATCCATTGCTCAGCTACTAAGGGATTTTTACTCCCATTGAACATTTGTGGTTGTTGCCTCATGAATCGATCTAACATTGATCCTCCACACTGCGGATCAGGGTGCTCCATACGGGTAAGGTTATTATTCATAACCAGAGTGAGTTTTCCCAGTATGGTGATTAGCTGATCGGAACCAGTTGCATCACCGGCTCCACTATAATTATCTTGAGCAGGAGGGAAATCCCTACATGGAGTGCGTGCATTAATACGGTTTCCATTTCTTCCACTAGGCGCCATTTCTAAACAATGGAATAAACTAGATCAGTTTATGAATCAAAATACATAATCCCATACTTATAAAACACTTAACATAAATTGAACTATTTATGGATATAATCCATAATCATAAGAATGTTTTCTTTGAGGATGTATATACTCATAAACCCTTCATAATGATTTTTAAAGAGAATGAGAGTTATCCTAAGCATATCCCCTGGGAGTGTCGTAACCAAGAGTGTAGCAGGGCCCGTTGTCGTGCACCAGTTCCTGTTCGAGTCTAGCTCAAAGTGTTGTTTTAGGATTTTACCCCTAGGTACATCTGTGCCAGAGCCGCCTCTACTTGCTCGTATCCAGACAGGGATGTATTGCTCGGAAAACTCACAAAATCTCTACAATACCAAAATTCTCGGAAGTTCTTCTATACTAATCCTCAAAGTTTATCTTAGGTCTACGTGCTCTAATCAGAGATTGTCTAAATCTACCTTACAAGGTTTGTACTAAACTTCCTCTGATACCAACTATAACTCCCCGACCCCAGTTACCCAGAGTTGGTGCATTATTACATAACATTGGAATGATCACAAGAAAGATCAAATCTCTAAAGACCGATTGGTTTAGTAGCCTTGGAAACACTAGATATATTCATAAAGTTTTACATTACATAATGAAGTAAAAAACTACTACAACAACATATTTTATCCGTAATCCACACTATTATCCCCTCATAATATCCCTGCAGGTCATTCATAATTTACTTCTTCACTTCCTGGGAAAAATAAAACATAGAAAAGGGGTGAGCTCAAATGCGCAGTAAGGATAACAATATAGCGGAAACTTTCATAAATAAGAATAAACATTTAAGGCAATGTATAACTAAAACAAAAGCCTTTTAAACATGAACTTCAACATAGTAGGGAAAAAATAAAATGAAATAATTCCATTTACTTATTCACATGGATATTCTACTAATCAAATAATCACATGCAATATCAATAACAACTTTCATAATTATGGAATGCATAATGCCAGACTATCATAACCACATAGCCAAGGCCTCGTGCCAAGACTACAAATAAGAACTGGCCAAGGCCTTGTTCCAAGACACTAGTTTGTCTCATGAGACCTACCGATGCATCGAGGAGCTATATCGGGCTCCACCCGTCACATATTAAGTCCAATGCATTCCCATATGAAAAGGTATAAACATAACATAAACATTCGTGTTAAAACTAGCATAAGAAATGTCAATACTTTCACCATAAACTATGAATGGTATAAAAATAGCACATCCACAGTCAAACATATCACAAAACCTTCAATACAATATAGAATTTTTGTATCATAATAAATCAACTTCAAATAAGCGTAAAATCCATCAAAGGATGTTGAAATAGATGAAATCAAAACTCTTTTTAGAGAAATATCTCTTTCTATTTTGAAATCATTTAAGAGTCTTATATTTATGAAATAAAACATTTTCTTTGAAAATATTCTTAAAATCTTGTAAGGGAAGCTTCGACGATTTTATAACGGTGGAAAATAGCCGCACCCGCCGTATAAGTTAAAAAAAACATTCTTACCTTAATTCTGTCAAAAAGGTTAAAAAACACCTTGTTTGGAAAACGACAGAAAGATTCCTTTATAAAACTCTTATAAAAAGTCAAAAAAGGGTATAAATGACTTTAACCCATATTATTTTAAATAGTAAAAATGTTTTGAAATAAATTTTTAAGAAACATGGATGTGGATGATAAAGAGATCCCAGTAGATTATTACGTATAAACAACCTCGGATAATGAAGAAATTGTGAAATAAACCCTTACCTTGTACTTTTCCTTGGATAGGGTAGGTTAACCTCCTGTATTATGGTGAAATAATTGTTATTAAATTATACAAGAATCATATACATTAATATGATATCATATATGATCTTTTAACATTTATTTGTTAATAATATCTTAGTATTATCGTTGTTTCGGGTGTTAACTTACTCGTTTTCTTTTATATGTTTTGTTACGTAAGCCATGTTTGTAATGTATAGGCTGTATATTATTCATATCCATAATGATATAAAGTCCTTAAACATCATTTTTAAATCATCAAATGATAATTATACTTGAATGGATACGATGGAGAATGAATCTAATCGCGTTCGTGGAGACGGTAGTCCGTACGTACGCACGAGTGAAAATATCATTCTTTTGATATTAAAATAATATATAATTGGATGTTATATCATATATACAGAATCATTATCTTGTTGAATTTATTATTTACATGAATTAAACATCATTATTATACCCATCCAAATAATAATTTAATGAATAACAATTACACCACGACGTGGAGACGGTAAGCCGTACGTACGCACGTATGGTGACATGTTATTCAAAGGATGGATAGAATAATGAATATGGTTGTACCATATTTATAATAACATCACAGTATATATATGATAAGGGAGTTATTATTTTAGAATGGTAACAACAAAGGAAGAATAATTGGAAGAAGAAAGGAACTTGGAAAAGGGTGGTGAAATCATTACCTCTTCTTCAGGTTCTTCTTTTTGATTTGATCAAAAGGGCTCCATAGGTTGGATTTATGATAAAAATAAGGCCTCTAGGTTGTAGTGAGGGAAGTTGGGAGAGTATTTGGGCAGAGTTTGGCCGAACCAAAAGGCTTTGAATGTGTGAAGTAATGAGAAGGGGGAGTTCCCTTTTATAAGAGGGGTGAGGGGCACCTTTGGAAAAGCTATAAATATTAATTTATAATAAATTCATATTCGGTGTATAATGGATACAAAGTAGATTATTTAAATGTTAAGTTGGGGATGGGTCGAAAACCACTCAACCAATAGAATTTAGACAGGTTTGGGTACTTATATTAACCATATCTTTAAGTATTAACTCTAAGTTAAATAGTTTCACTTTTACAATGTCTCTTTGTATTTTTATATTATATGGTTAATAAACTTACTATATACATCCAAGAGACCCCCAAGTGGTCCATTAATGATATAAAAATTATTATATATGTCTCTTTTCCTATCCTTAGATATTTAAGAATTTAATATCAATTAATAATATAATATTTGTTTTAAAAACTCTTTTATTTCAATTTTGACACAATTCAATAGTTGATTTTTGTGAAAATCATAACAGAATAATTACTTCGATAAAAGTTGATTAAATCAATCCTAATATCTCATAGTATCCTATAAAATTATTTTAATTCATTAAAAGTCTCATATTATATTTATTTGGGTATTTATAATATCAATTAATTTAAATTTTCACTATTATGGTAATTACTGCATCATCATTGTGTCATAAATAAATTAAATTATTTAATGTCTAAAAATTATAAATAAAATATCATTATTTAGGAAATAGTTTTATCTTTCTAATGAATATTTATAGTCGAAAATCCAAAATATATAACCATATGTAAAAATTGTTTTTCTAAAAGATATACGCTTATGTCATTTTTGTACTTATTTTAACTTAATTAAAATTAAGTGTCCCTATCACCTACAAGTGGCTCCATGTGGTCCCAAAATCGACCCAAATATGACTATGGTCGAACATGAATCAACCAATGAGTCTAAGACACATTTTAGGGTAATTTAGTATTATTATAATATTATTTGTTAACCCTTATTTACCAGATTTACCCTTTAACCTTGGTAAATAAAATATATACCGAAGTAATTAATAAAAGATACCTATTTACACAATTTGAAAATCCTGATTACAAATATGGAATCCATTTTTCCAAATTAAACACACATAAGTGGCAGAAATTAATTTAAAATTAATTTCCGTTGTTAAAACAAAAAGCGTGTTTTTAAGAGATAATAACTATCAAAAGATTGACACTTGTTTATGTCTGGTTTAATTGTAAAATTATGTCCAATGAACAACATTGAATTGAATGGTAAAAATATATTCTGAATATAATTTAAAAACACTAAAATTCATAATTTATCAATATAAATTATTTCTGTTAAAAAAGTTGTTTTTAATTAAAATTTAGTAATTTTCACTATTCATCAAAATATTAATGTTATCCGAAAAGTACCAAAATTTCACCTTAGGCTAAATTCAATATTCTGAATCCATAAATGAAGTCCATTTTGAAGTATAAAATATATATAATTTGAAAATTAGGTATTACTATTCATAACGGCTAGTTTGATCGGTTGTGGTGTGTGTTAGAACTTGATGTTGCGTACAACACACGATATCACATTATTCGAAGAGAAACGTACCGTAGAAGCTTGGGGTGTAACAAAACTAGACCTTTTGGAAAAAGGGAAGATCAAATAGATGAAATTTTCGACTCTTTGGACAACATGAATCTTGATTCATCTGAAATTGATTTTTAAAACAAAATAAATGAAATTCAGCCTGGTCCTAAAAAACCTAAAAGTGTCTTACCAAGTATGTTTAGAACCTTAAAGGATTATCCTTCAGAAACCCTTACAGAAAATATAGACACTAGAGTAAGAACGTGAATAATTGTAGGACCCTTAGTTGAATTATCATCCTTTCTATCACAATTAGAATATAAGTCTATTGAAGAAGGCTTAAATTATGAAAATTGATTTATAGATATGCAAGAAAATATATATCAATTCAGAAGAAATAATTTTTTTGAATTAGTAGATATACCATCCAATTATCCAGTAATAGGGACCCAATAGATCTTTAGAAATAAATAGGATGATCACAGGATCATTACCAAAAACCAAACTAGATTAGTATCCAGATTATATAAAAAAGAACAAGGGATAGATTATAATGGATCATTTTTAGCTATTTCTAGATTATAAGAAATCAAAATCCTACTATCTTATGCATATCATATGAATTTTAAATTATATCATATGGATTTTAAACAGTCCTTTAAAAATTTATATTTAACAGAGGAAGTTTATATTGAACAACCACCAGGTTTTGAAAACCCAAATTAACTATATTTAGTTTTTAAACCTACCAAATCACTTTACAACCTTAAATGGGAACTTAGAGCTTGTTATGAGATATTATATGACATTTTTATTAGAAAATGGATTTTCTATGGTATTGGAATATCCTTCTCCTTTTAACAAAAACATTTTATCTTATATACTATTAGTATAAATTTATTTTGATGATGTTATTTTCGGATCAATGAATAAAAATCTTTATAAACATTTTACAAATCTAATGAAAAACATTTGAAATGAGTGTGATGGGAGAAATGAATTTCTTTTTCAGATTTTGTATTTATAAAAAAGATTATGGAAATTTTTTAAATCAATGTAAATATATTATTAATTTATTAAAAAAAATTGGATTTGAAAAGAGTAAGACTTACACAACTCCTATGTGTATTAATGTAAAAATTGATTTGGATGAAGCTGGAAAACCAACTGACATTATGTTATACAATGGTATGCTTGAAAACTTATAGTATGTTACTGCTATTAGAGAAGACATAATTGTTTTGTATGTTTATGTGCTAGATTTATGTCTAAACCAAAAAAACCACATATTATTTCTGTTAAAATAATTTTTAGATATTTAAAAGGTACTATTTTTCAATCTATACTTTACCCAAAACCTATAATTTCAATTTAATTTCTTATTCTGATGATGACTTTGGAGGATATAAAATAGATATAAAAAGAACTGATGGAACCTATCACTTTCTAGGAAAATCTTTAATTTCAGGGTTGAGTAAGAAACAACATTCAATTACTCTTTCAACAGTCGAGGAAAAATATATATCTGTTGGGAATTTTTGTGCCCAATTGTTGTGGATGAAACAGACCCTATTGGACTTGAGACATAATTTTGATAATGTACCTATTTTATGTGATAATAATAGTGTAATTAATATTTCTAAAAACCCAATAGGTCTTTCTAGAACCAAGAATATAGATATAAGAAATTATTTTCTAAGGGATAATTTTCTTAAAAAGGATATAACTTTAGAATTTGTAAATAACGAATGTCAACTTGCTGAAATTTTTACTAAACCACTTCCCATTGCGTGTTTGTATTTTATTAATGGGGAGTTAAGGATATTTAATTTCAAATAAATGTGCATTAATTTATTTTTTTAATCTCCAAATTAATCATTTTTTATTTATTTTGTTTAGTTTATATTTATTTCATTTTTTTTAAAAACTAGATTTTATATCATTTTTTTATTTTTAAAAAATCACTTATTTTAAAAATAAAGATGTAAGAATTACACTATGTAATTGCCTCGCAAAACTAGATTGTATCATCTAAACCATTAGAAAAACCTTCCTCTCTCTTTTCCCTTACTTACCTTAAGATTTCAAACCCTTTTGTCTATTGAATCTCTCATTTATCTTTCGAAACCCTAGATTATGAAACCTTTATTTTTCAGATTCTCATATATGTCGATGTTAAAAATGGGTGGGTATCTTAAAATGAACAATTTAATTATCTATATAAATATTCTTCATGGAATGGTAATAGACTTTGAAAGGATCATCAAAAAAAAATATTATTCTGATGAATTATTTAACTTTTCAAGTTCTTGAAAATATTTTTTTCTGAAGGAAGGACATACTATATTATGGATGCAGATATTAAAAAGTTATTTAGAAATTATAGGTATAGTTTTGATGACATAGAGGATATCGTTGTTTCTATGATTTATCCTGAGGATTTTTCATTTTCTTCGGTGGAAGTAGAAAAAGTTTTTAAATATACCCCTAAAGGATCCTTTAATTTTGATCTTCAATCAATATGGAATCAAGAACATAAATTATAGGATACTATGAATTTTATCTTTAGCTCCACCCAGATAAGAAAAATGTCTATTAAGGATCTTGACGCTGACCAGAAGGTATTGGTCAAGTTTATTCAGTCATCTATAATTCCAAGGACTACTGACCTTGAGAAGATTTTTTATCTGGATATGTATATTATTTTTTTGATGAAGAGTGAGGTCTAGATTAATTTCCCATGGTATATGTTAAGGTGCATGAACCATTACTACCAAGAAGAGGAAAATATTTTTTTTATCTTCATGGAAGGATAATCTCAATGTTGTAACATAAAAAAATATGATTATGGATATAATGATACATTCAAAATTTTATTAAAAAAACATTATCAATTTTATAACAATAAGGAAGATAGGTTTCTTTTGGAGTAAAGTATAGGGACAAGTAGTACTTGTTGGTGTGGAAGACCAACAAAGACTTGGTTTTTATGCACAGGGGGAGAAAATAATTATGATATATACTGATGTGATCCAAATTCAAAAGGAATAAGTTTTAAAATCAAGAATAGCTGATGAAGTTCAACCAAAGAGACATCTAATCCAATACAATGCATCGAACACATAAGCTGCAAGATATGTCCCCCATATCGTAAATAAAATTTAATAGAACCAATTTATGAGTCTCTAGTAAACTAGCTAGGAAATAGGGATGAACCTACTATTCAAGAAATTGAAATTGAAGGATCTATTTTAGAGCCTACTTAAACTGGGGAAGTGTCCCTACCAGAAACTCATCCAGTCGGTAGAGATGAGAAAGAGACTCTAAATCAAGATGAAAATCAGACTCAACAAAATCTTTATAAAGAACAAGTCTGAGAAAATACTCAAGGAGATATGAATGCTCAACAAGTAGTGGATGGAACTATAAGGTCAGTACAAAATTAATAAATTTATATTATATTTGATTCTTTGGAAAAGTAAACCTTGGAACCTTTTGAGTTAACATATTTTATTGAAGTTGATTTTTATACCTATAGTGAGACTATTGAAGAAAATTATTTTTATTTAGATGATAGAGGCCATCCATCCAAAGTTCCTGAAGCAAAAAATTATGATTCCTTGAACAATTATATTAAAGTATTAGTTACTCCATTTAATAAGATAAAATATTAGAATTATAATTTTCAAATTTAGTTAGAGGTAGAAAGAATATATTTGGAAGATTTACGAAATTCAACTATTTCTAGAAAGAATTTGAATCTTTTCAGACTCAACTACATAATATTTTAGAAAATTCATTATCTATAAATGATTTACATGTTTTTAGAGAGAAATTATTGATCAATTTAGAAAACTAAAAATAGAATATGTTTCTAATAAAGATTTCATTGATTTAAATGATATTTGGGAATTCAATTTGAAACAATAAAAGGAAGTGTCATCCAATCTAAAGATTCTACTTCTACAGCACTAAATACTCTTGATTTAGTCAGAATATTTCAAGAAATTAAATTGATGATGTATTATATTAAAGATAGGATTCAATCAAATTGGTGTAATATTACACCTATGAATGTGATTTTAGATAATCAGAGAGATATTGTAAAAAAATTGACCACAAGTGAATCTAGAATAAGAATTATTCTCAAATGGTTAAGTTATGAGATCACTCGGTTTCTTCAAACTGTGGAAAATGTACATGACTTTCTGAAAGTAAATATGATGAAAAGTTTAAAAGTGGGCCATAATTCAATAATTTTGTTAAGAAAGTTTGATAAAATCCTTTCATAAATATTACAAGACTAGATGATAGAGTTAAAATAAGTTTTTCAAGATTCCCAAGATTTACTAGAGCCTGAAACCTCATCTGAACCAGCCCTATCATGATCATCCCGTCCTCAATTCTAAACCTTTCACAGCCAGAATTTCCAATTTATTAACAAAAATATTTTACTAAAAATTATTTTTATTTATCTATATGTTTATTTTTACTATTCATTTATACTTCCTAAAAAAATGTCTCATTTTTCTATAAAGTAGAATATATCATTTATTTATAGTTATGAGCTACAGCAAATGTGTTTTAATCCATTTTCATATGATTTGTTTTTTATATCGCAAAACGGAATAGAGAATTGGGTAAAAATAACATAGTAAACTCAACTACAAGTTTATATTATCAATAAATAAAAATAATACTATGAAAAATTAATTTTCAATACAACAAATTTATTATTTATAGTATTATTTCATTATTTTTTTCAAATAAAATATTTTCTAGAAGTTATTTTTATGGGTTTTGTGATCATCAAAAAGGGGAATATTGTTGGGAATGTATTGTCCCAACAATACTCTATAAATATTATTTATTTTGATGCCCACAAATAACATTCTTTGTTTTTATAATAAAATTACTTTATGTAAATTTTAGGAAATTAATATTTATTGAAATATTTATTCTGAAATTATATTCAAGACTTTGATCCTTGTGGAATATTCGATAATGTTTTCTAAATGTGTTATAGCATATTTTGGAAACATTGTTCATACCTTAGCCATTCAAGCATAAGGTAATGAAGGAACCCTACATTTAGAATAGTATATAAGGATCCTATACCCAAAACTGTCATGAAAGTATGGTTCATCAACCCTATGTTATTATGGAACATGATGTTTGAGAAAGAGGAATGTATAGTTTATCAACCCTATTTTTAGAAGAAACCCTACATTTGAGGATAACAATGTATGGTACATCAACCCTAATTTCGTAATCAACCATACATTGTTAATCTTGTGTTATGTGTTTTATTTTCACTTGAAGGAACCCTATGTTTTTTCATTCAACAACACTGTTTTTAATTCGTGATATTATCTGAGATTTTTGTAATGGTGTCGATGGAAATAAAGATCGATTCAAATATGTTATACATATGATTCAAAATATCATATTCAACAGAGTAAATCATTTCTATTTCTATGAGAAGTTACCATTATATTGAATGATTCAAATTTAAATTAATTTGATTAATCAAGTGACATTTTGAATCTTCTTAAGTGGAAGAAAATATGTGATTTACATATATGGTCAGAGTATTCTCTCTTTGAATATATGCAATATATGACATTATATTTGTGAATATCTTAAAAATATATAACTTCTACAAATATAATGAAGAAACACTATTTTCTAAATAGTATATACATTAAAGATATGTATTTCAACCTCGTATAGCTATGTAACTAATTTTGTTTGTTTTTTACTACTATTATTGAATATAATTTGCAATGGCGAACTCTTATAAGTAATCTTACTTAAAGACATTCATCTTTGAAGAAAAAGATTTGTATCATGTCAGTTGATACTATTACTATGATCT
Organism: Viscum album; assembly: GCA_963277665.1. Taxonomy (NCBI): domain Eukaryota; kingdom Viridiplantae; phylum Streptophyta; class Magnoliopsida; order Santalales; family Viscaceae; genus Viscum; species Viscum album. The sequence continues at coordinate 644,374,617 of OY728135.1, read as the reverse complement.
TGAACCTTTTATAAAAGTCAAATAAAACTATTTTAATTTATTTGAGTTTCAACTTCGTGGACTCAATCATGGTGGAATATCCACTTCGTGGACAAAGTTGTAGAGAAATTGGTTCCCTATAAAAGAATTGGAAGGCTCAATTTAGCCTTATTGTAAAGGTGTTAACTTCCTACACTCAGTTGTGGATTTTGAAAGTCTTATGATAAGAGGATCCTTTCTAGTGAAAATCACCATGCTCTTAGAGAGAGCATCAGTGGAGTGGACTTGGGGATCTTTTTTTCCCAAACCAGTATAAAAATTGACATGTTCTTATTTACTATTTATCCACTACTCAAATTACTTTTATAAGATAACACTGCATATTATCATAAATTGAAAATGAATATAAAAATCGAATCTATGAAGATCATCTAAAAGACACAATTCACCACCTCTTGTTTATGTTTGTATTATTGCGACCTAACAAGGTCTTAAGTAGATGATCAATGTTCCTCACTCCAAATCATTTTCATAACTCAATTTAGTATTTGTGGATTAATTATATTTACCTTAATCCCTTGTAATTGTAATTTTAATATTCCTATCATCCTTTTTATCCCTTTTATTAGGGAATTGATTTTTGTAATTCCCTAGTTTCCCACTATTAGGAAATCTAACCATTAGTGGTACCTTAAGAATAACTAGTTTTTTACCTTCAATATATCCACTGAATTGTTCCGTTTTCGTGGTAATTGGTTAATCTATGCCCTCATTCACCATAGATAAAACATATTTTAGTTTCTTTGAATCATTAACATGGGTTCCTCTTACCATATTTTTGACATGATGGAAATTCAATCTTGTTTCCTTTATCATCGTCATCACCTGAAATTCAAAATGGATCCATAATTTTTAGGTGCATTTATGAACTAAACTAAGTACATATTTTTAATCATAATTCCCGATATCTTATTTTTTATAATAACAAGATTTACCAATATTACTCTTATCCTATTAGATTACTCATGAATATGATCACTACACTATCCATAATATCCATTGTCAACATGGTTCCTTAGGGATTCAGCAATTACTAAAATCAAAAGGGGTCAACACGAGTGATGAATAATTAACAACATAAGTAAATTATCATAAATGATATTTTGAAAATATAAAACTTATTTTTTACTCTTTAATTAAATCTTATTATCTTTCAGTTTACCATAAATAACTATAGGTTCAATCATGGGTTTTTAGGTTGTCTTCTCACACAATCCTTAACATAATTCCTCAACATAATAAATCCTTTATAATGGATTATAGGTAGAATGTTATTGAACAATGAATATGTAACAACCCATAATTATATAAATGCAAATCCCCTACTCATTCTTATGTCATATAATATAGATCACATAAAATCACATAAAATGCACAATACAATCTTTATAAATGAATAATAAATTAAATAAGTAGTATTTCTATAAATTAAGAAACCTATACCAAAAGAATAATATATTGAACATTGGAATAGTAATGTGACTATTAGAAATAGTAATTCAACCTATAGAATAGTAACATCATCTATGAATGTATAAACAAAATCTAGTCATATTATAAATGGTAATATGATATAATTATATTATGGTATAAGTAAGTAAATATTTTAAAAATTATTAATTAAGTGTTGGTATTTTTATAAAATATAAATGTTTATTTATAATTTTATAATAAATATAATTATTTAAAAGAAAATTTATTTTCATAAATTATATTCATAAATTATCATTTGTTTCTCTTAAGATTATAATATAATGTTATGTGACCTTAATTAATTTTTCAAAGTGTTATAAAATCATTTATAGTTTTAAAATCAATATTTTTTAAGTAAATGATGATTTTAATTGAAAATTAAATTTATCATATTTATAAAATTATTTTCATTAAATGAAGTTTATTTTTTATTTCCAAATTTCAAAAAATGTTTTGGGTTATTTATTGGTATTTTTCTAAAATACTTTAATTTTTATTAAATAGTAAAATATACTAATTTGCAATAAAAGATAAATATATAAATTTATGAGTCATTATTGATTTAAGTATGATGTAGGAAAAAATATCTAACTGTAATTAATTATTTTAATATATTTAGTTATAATTTCTCAACTACTCATCATATTGGGACAAAATAATAAACTAATGAATAAAATAACGAGAAAAGACCCCTCTCCTCCCCTATAAATACCACCTCTCACCACCTCTTCTCGTCACAGCTTCCAAGCCTTGATTCTTGTGAAATAAATACAAAATACTCTTCCTAGGCCCATATATAAAGTCTATGATACCTTCGTCTCATCAATAGACCTAACCATTTTTCCTAAGGAGGTTCTCAAGGAGGAGAAAATCAATTGGTAAAATCATCTTTGTTTTTCTTTTAATTTTATTTTTAATTTCATTTCTTTTATAATCATCTCTTCACCTCCACTTATCAAAGTGGTGTGATAACTCTATAATATTTTATTTACTAAAATTTTATTATGTTAATGTAATAACTTAAATTTAAATCTCTTCCATTTTCTCTTTTATTCTAAAAATGAAAATATCTTCTATGGTGTGTAAATTTACCTCCATTGTGGGCGATGTTTTTTCATTTTTCACTAACACCTTGAAATCTAGTCATAAAATAATTATTATGGTTAAATAATATTTTTTTATACATTATAAAAGTTATATAATGTTATGTAACCTATATATATACAGACATTATGATATAAGCTAAAAATTGTCATAAAATCCACCAAAATAAATTAAAACATTTTCATTAGCTATTTATCCAGTGATTCATTATCGTATCACATATCCAAATTATATATAAGATCCTTTTATCTTATATAAGTTCATTAATAAATATAAACTCAATTATATATAATTATCCAAATTTTACACAAACTTTTATACATATATACAAGCGAATCGTTCATAAAAACCATGGAAATGAACACCCTCGGAACGATGGAATTAAACACTATAACACATAATAATGGGAATAAACGAACACAATAAAATTATATTTAATCAAATAAATGTATAAGAGTTTATATATTTTCTAATAAATGAATCTAATTTCATTATCCATGATATTAGAGTGAAGATAACATTCTTACATAAGGTTAGGGGATTCTTGAAGCCAATTTTTTTTCTTTGGGTTATTCACCTTTAATAAAAAAATTTACTATGGATGTTATTTCCGAATTAATAAAAAATATTTCCATTGTCATTACCTATTCATTTTTTGGATATTCATGCTTCCAATAAAATTCTATGAAAAATTAAATGATTTTTTCAAAAGAAATCTTCCTTCTTATAACACATCATTTACTTGTCTCGATATTGTTTCTTATTTACTATAGATTAATGATTATTATACCATGTATATTATTAAATTTTTATTTTGGGAACCCCAAAGTTTAATAATTAATTTATTATTTATGAAATTCTCATGAAACCCATTTTTTTCACGGGTTATTTTATTGAAAATATTGTTATACATTCTATGTGGAATACATGATTATTTAAATGTTATGATGTGGAGGGTGTGACCAAAATTATATAGAGACCCAATGAATTGGGTAATGTGTTGTACTCATGAGATAATGTTCAATATGAATGAAAATGATTCCATATTATTTCTATATGATGATGAACATATGTTAAACGTGAAAATGATGCAAGATTTGTTCACAACTATGTGTGGTAGTTGGCCACTAAGACATGATGTTTCATTTTTATGAATTGACACATTCTTTTTATTTATCCAATGTTTTATATAATGATTATGATGATGCTACTTATATTATGTTATGATGATGATGTTTATGTTCACCCATGTTTCATGTCTCTTAATCATCCTCTTACAGGGATTTTAGCTCACCCCTTCTTTTGATGTATATCCTCAGGTGAATAAATTCACTAAGGAGAACATGAGGAAAAATAATAATCTAGAGAAGAATGAATTAAATAATGTTTATGCTTTATTATGTAAATTTATTTTATGGTCCTAATATTCCCAAGACAATAAACTTTTGGATCTTGTTTGGGTAACGCTTTTATGTAGTCTATCTTTAAAATGATGTAATAATCATGTAAGAAAGTTAGGGTTGCTATAGTTTCTATTAGATCATGGTTTTGTTATTTTGGGAATTAATATTAAAGTACCTTAGTGAAAACCCTTAGTATGAGACAAAGTTTATGTAAGCACCCAAGGATCTTTGGTTTGGAAAATTATAAACATAGGGATACCACAATATATGCCTTTAGAGTTAATTGTAGTAATGAATAAATTATTTATTCATGACTTGATGACTTATGTTTTCTTCAATCCTTTTCCACTTTAGAATATGGTGGGAATTAGGTGAATCCAGAACAAAAACCCATGTGAGGGACAATTCAACTAATTCCCAAATGATATAACCAATGCCTTGGGAGGTGGAGTTCAAAATATCATGGCGATGCTTACCCAGCTATCTCTATATATGAATAACAACATGATAAATGTGGAATGTACTAAATAAAATTTATATCAATACATTTATATAGAAATGAACACCAACATTTTGTGGATATTCTGATTCACTAGTCGCATCATAGTGGGCCAAGATATAAAAGAATATATTTTTTATGTATCACTATTCTATGATGGAGAAGGTTACTTTGGTTGTTTATCATTTATATGGATAGGCCAATCTATAGTGGGTTTTTAACACTAGGATAAATGATTAAATTGAAGATATAGAGTTGGAATACTTTAATAATATATTTCTTTACAAGTATTACCCTTGAACTCTTCGTACAAATATAGAGGGATAATTCTTAGAGATAAAGAAAAAGGAAGGTGAATTTGTCACAACATATGAATAAAATTACACAAGTATTAGAAGGTATGCCTCATTTTTTTATCAATAATGATAAAAAAAATTAATATTATTTAGTTTTTTAAAAGCACACCTTCAAAAGGATCTATAAATTAGATTCTTTGGGTGTTATGATTTTTTTTGATTTTCTATAAAAGTGGAGATGGAGTTTGGAGAATAGTCCCATTGATATAGAGATAAGAAACAAAATATGAAGTTTAAAGTCATGGGATATAATGAAAAAGTTATAAATAAATTTTAACAACTCACATAACATAAATATGGGAAGAAGAATAATTGGAATTTCCATATATGGATGGTTAAATACTTAGATTGTAGGATAGAAGGCCACTAAGATCATGAATGTTGAAGAAAGATGACGAATCTTGACAATGTGGTGGATGAAAGGAGAGATCCACATATGTTTCAATGCTTTAACTGTAAGGAAAAATGGAACTATACAATCCAGTGAACTAAACATTGAGTCCTTGAGGGTAATTAGTGTCAACATCTACCAAACCCAAAGGAGCAAGGGAAAGCTTATGCCATCACTACTACTAAAGTGAAGCCCAAAAATGATGTGGTGATAGGTAATCTCACTATTCATTAAATAATAGATAACATACTATTAGATTCTAGTTCTATACATTCTTTTATATCTTGCATGTTTAGTAGAACACTTCAATCATCACCTCATAATATGGAGGTTGAGTTATCTTGAGAATAGAAAATGGGGAAATTAATGTATCCAAACTATATAACTCATCCCTGGTTAATGTTTTTGGACTAAACCTACTAGTAAATAATTTCTCACTTCATTTGGTGGAGTTTAATATTATATTGGTCATGGATTTACTCTCTTTATACAAATCCAATATCAACTATCCAGAAAGGGAGATCACTCTTCACATCCTGAGGCATCCTCTAATTCTGCACAAGTGTTAGTGGGTGGATGAGTCTTCTTTAGATCCATCGTATCACATGAGGATATTATTTTTTTATGAGAAAGCATATATTTCTTAAATGATTGAAAAAATGGAGAGAATCATGCTCGAATACATGACCATTGTGAGAGACTACACCGATGTGTTCCACAAATAATTACCTGGTATTACTCCTGATCGAGATATTGAGCTCTAAATTGATCTTATTCCTAGATCTATGCCGACATTAATGAAACATTATAGAATGGACACCAATTATTTAGAAGAACTGATGAAGAAGATACAAGAGAATATGGACAAAGGTTTTATACACCCGAGTTCTTTACCATGGGGTTCACCAATCCTATTTGTTAAGAAAAATGATGTATCAATGCACCAATTTATTTATTGTCATGAACTCAAAAAAATAATGATAAAAAAAGATCCCCCTTCCACAAATAGATGACTTTTTAGATCAAATGTGTGGGGTCAAGTATTTATCAAAGGTGAAACATCAGTTGGGATATCACCAAATAAAGGTGGGTAAGTAATATATTCCCAAGACTACCTTTTGAATGAGGTATGGACGCTATGAGTTCATAGTAATGCCCTTTAAGAATCACTAATGATCTAGAAATATTCAGGGATTTAATGAATATAGTCTCTAGAGATTACCTCAAAAACAATTTGGAATTCTTTATTGATGATATTATGATATAATTTAAGAGAAAGGGAGAACATAAAGAGAATTTGAATACTGTGCTGAAAATTTTGCAAAGGGAAACAATTTAGGTAGAGTACAGTAAATTTCAATTTTGGATGGAGGAATTATCATTATTTTGGAAGGTCATCACCAGAAAAGTAATATCTGTGGATGCTTCCAAGACAAAGATAATCTAGGAGTGTCCCAAGACAAAATATTTCATGGATATCCATAGTTTCCTTGGTCTAAATGGGCATTACTAATGATTTGTGAATAAATTATCATGTTTTTCAAACCGACTAACCAAGATGACTTGGAATGGGGAAAAGTGTTTTTGGACCAGTGAATGTGAAGACTCTTTCATAGAGTTCAAAAGAGTCTTATCACTACTCTAGTACTCAAAATTTAAACAAGTGGGGAAATATTTGTGGTATAAAATGATTCTTTAAATAAGGGTTTTGGCTATGTACTGAGGAAAAATGACAAAATTATAGCTTATGCCTCGAGGAAATTTAAAATTCATGAGAAAACCTATTCCATGATTGAGTAAAAAGATGCCATCATCATGTTGAATATACAATGTAATTATCTAAATGGGGAGAAGTGTAAAATATATACTGATCATGTAATCCTCAAATATATATTCACATTGAAGAATATTAATATTATAGCTCATCAAGGATTATAGTGCTCAATTCAATAGTATCTTGGAAAAGTGAGTAAAGTAGATGATTCTCTAAGTAGAAAATATCCTGTAACATTTTAATTGATGAGAACTAAGAATTATCCAATCATCTTAGATTTGAAAAGGATTGACATGGGAATTATTAATAAAGGAACATCATCAATTCTTTCTAAAAAGATATCTCAACCATCCCATATAGAGAAAATAGAGGATTCTAAAAAGAATTATGTAGAAGTTCTGAAAAAGGTGGAAGCTATTAAAAATGGGAAATTTATGGATTTCAAAGTTGATGAGGAAGGTTTCCTAAGATTTGGGTCCTGAATATTTGTACCGTCCAATTTAGAGATAAATAAAGAGCATCTATGTGGAACACATAGCTCAAAATTCTATATTAACCCATGAAGTACAAAGATGTAATGAGATCTATGAGAGAACTATTGCTGAAGAAATATGAAGAAGTAGATTGCTGAATATACATCAATGTTCCTGGTATGTCCAAAAGTGTAGGATAATAGGAAAAATTATAAGGGTATGATGTAACCATTACCCATAACAACATTAAAATGAGAAAATATCACCATAGACTTTGTCACTGGAATTCTGAAGACATACAGAAAAAATAATTCTCTATGGGTTGTTATGGATCATCTTACAAAGACAACTCCATTTATGACAATTTGAGAGGACTTACTATTAGATCAACTAATATAGATATATATTAGATAAGTGGTAAGTATTCATGGAGTACCACTATTAATTGTATCTAATCAATATTCAAGATTCATCTCAAAGTTATGGAAAAGCCTCCTATATTCTCTAAACACTTAGCTAAAATTCATTATCGATTATCATCCTCAAACTGATGGAAAATAAAAACAGCCTATTTAGGAATTGGAATGCATGTTGATAGACGGTTATATTGAATTTAAAAGAGCATGGGATGAACATATACCTCTGGAAGTGTTCTCTTACAAAAACAATTTCCACTCGGGCATCCAAATGGCTCCATATGAATCCCTTTATTGGAAAAGATTCACAACACCAATGTGCTCAGATGAAGTTAGTGAACTTTAGATACTAGAACAATAAATGGTTGAAAAAATAGTATAAAAGTGGAAATTCTTCCAACCACACATCAGGGAATCCCAAAGATGATACAATAGCTATAAAGACAATCGTTGATGGGACTTATAACTTATGGCTGGAGATAGAGTATTTCTTTGCATATCTTCATGGAAGAGGATTATGGGACATAGAAAGAAAAGAATGTTAAGTCCAGGGTACATAAGACCCTTAGAGATCCTTGTTCATGTTGGAGTTATGGTCTATCGACTGGAACTTTCACCTACCTTTTCTCATTTACAAGAAGTATTCCATGTATCCTTCTTGAGGAAGTACATATAAGATTCCTCACATGTACTGAATCCAGTGGTGGTACAATTGTAAAATGATATCTCTTATAAGGAGAAACCTATGAAGATCTTGGACTGTAGAGATAAATTTCTATGCAACGACACTACTCACTTGATCAATGTACTATGGTAAAACCACAAGAACGAGGAGGTAACATGGGAACTGGAGGAGGTGAATAAGGAGAGGTACACTCACTTTTTTTAATCATAGTTTGTAAAACAAAATTTCATGGGATAAATTTCATAAGGGTGGAATAATATAACAACCCATAATTATATCAATGGAAATACACTTATTACAATTATTTAATATAGTATAGATCACATAATATCATAGGGATATCATAAAAAAAATTATAAATGAAGAATGAATGAAATATGAAGTATTTCTAGAAATTATGGAAACTATACCAACAAAACAATAACTTGACCATTAGAATAATAATGTGATCATTGTGAATAGTAATTAAGCCAATAGAATAGTAACCTCATCTATGAAAGTATAAATAAAATTTAGGCATCTTATAAATGATAATAAGATATAATTATATCATGGTATAAGTAAATAAGTATTTTAAAAATTCTAACTTAATGTTGGAATTTTTGTAAAACATAAATGTCTGTCTATAATTTTGTAATTAATATAATATTTTAAAAGAAAATATAATTTCATAAAATATATTCAAAAATTAATATTTTTTTCCTTATGATTATAATATAATTTTATGATACATTACTTATTTTTTCAATGTGTTATAAAATTAGTTATAATTTTAAAATCAGTATTTTCCATGTAAATGAGGATTTTAATTAAATAATACATTTCTCATATTTATAAAATTATTTTCATAAAATGGAGTTAATTTTTTAATTCTAAACATCTAAAAATGTTCTAGAGTGAATTCATGGTATTTTTCTAAAAAACTTGAATTTTTATTGAATAATAAAATACAATAATTTATTATAAAAGATAAATACATGATTTTATGAGTCATTATTGATGTAAATCTACTAAAAATACATAATCTAAAACTGTAATTAATTATTTAAATATATTTAGTGATATTGTTGAAATTAGTCATAGTTTATAGAAAAAATTAAGAACTACTAAATAAAATAATAAGAAAACACCCCTCTCCTCCCCTATAAATACCACCATCACCACTTATTCTCCTCACAACTTTCAAGGCTTGAATATTTTTTAATATATAAAAAATATTCTTCCCAATCCCTTACACCATTTACATGATCCCTTGGTCTCATCAAAATACCAAACTATTTTCCCGTAGGAGGTTCTCAAGGAGGAGAAAATCAAGAGGCAAAAGCTGCTTTATTTTTCTTTTAATTTCTTTTGAATTTCAATTATTTTCTTATAATATAATTAAATCCACCTATAAAAGTGGAATGATAACTCTATTATCTTTTATATAGTATAATTTTATTATTTTAATGGATTAATTCATCTTTAAATATCTTCCCATTTTCCTTTTATTCTAAATGTGAAAATATAATTCGTGGTGTATCGATTTACCACCACCATGAATGATGCATTTTCATTTTTCACTAACACCTTAATGGTTGGTCATAAAATAATTATTATTGTTAAATAATATTTTATTACATAGATTATAATGAATATAATTTTATATAAACTACATATGAAAAAATGATGATATAAGCTAATCATGGTCGTAAAATCCTATAAAATAAATTAAATATTTTTTAGTAACTATTTATCTAATGATTTATTTTAATATCATATAACCAAATAATATATAATATCATATAATATTTTTTAATTTCATTAATAACATATGATTTCAATTCTTTATAATTATCCTCATTTTACATAAACATCTATACATGTATACATGAGAACCGACCACGAAAACCAAGAAGATGAACACCCTCAGAATGATGAAATTAAACTCTATAACATATCACAATGGACATAAATGAACTTAATATAATTATAATGAATCAAATACATGTATAAGAGGTTTTTTATTTATTTATTAATGAATTTAATTTGATAATCCTAGATATTAAAGTGATCATTTCATTCAGACATATGGTAAGGGTATTCTCGAACCCAATTTCTTTTAATTGGGTTATTCTTCTTTCATGAAAAATTTCAGTAGGGATGTTATTTTAATATTAATAAAATATAATATCATTATACTTGACATTTCATTTCTGGGATATATATGCTTCCAATATGATCTTATGACAAATGCAATGATTTTTTCAAAAAGAACTCTTCCTTTGTAAAACACATCTTTTACATGTCTTGATATTTTTTCTTATTTACTAAAGATTAATGATTGTTATACCATTTATGTTATTCCACTTTTATTTTGGGAACTAAAATTTTTACCCATTAATGTATTCTTTATGGAATTCTCATGAAACCAATTTTCTTTTTAATGGGTTATTTTATTGAAAATATTGTTATACATTCTCTGTGGCATGCATGATTATGTAAATGTTATAATTTGATGGGTTCAATTAGAATTATATAGTGCTCCAATGAATTGGGTAATGTGATGTATATCATGAGATAATGTAAAATATCTGTGAGCATGAAGCTAGATATTTTTTCAATTATGATGTTATGATGATGCACATATGTTATGTGTAAACATGGCGCTAGATTTGTTCACAACTATGTGTTGTATTTGACTACTAAGACACGATTTTTCATTTTTATGCATTTCCACATTACATGAATTTATCTAATTATTCCTCTAATTATTATAATGATTATACTTTTCTTATTTTATGATGATTCTATTTATGGTCACCCATGTTTCATGTCTGTTATTCATCGTCTTACTAGGATTTTAGATCACCCATTATTTTGATGTATATCCCTAGGTGAGTACTTCTTCTAAGGTGATATCAAGGGCCAATAAGAAGCTATAAATGAATAAATTAAATACTTTTTATGATTTATTATGTAAATTTTTTGTATGGTCCTAATTTTTCCATGACAGTATACCTTTGGATCCTAGTATTGTAACAATTTTATGTGGTTTATTTTTAAAATTATGTAATAATCATGTAATAAATGTAGGGTCTCTATAGAATAATTCCATGGTGTGTCTAACCTAGTGTGTAGTCTTAGTACCACTCATCATTAACAAATTGAAGATAAATTTAATAAGAAACGATCATTTTTCATGGTGAATACAACTAGGTGAATATATGCCAATACTATATCCACTTGATAGTATCTATTCATGAGTGTAATTTCTACGAAAAAATCCAAATTTTACTAAAGAATCAGGATGTTATCCTACACATAGACTCATAATTAGGGTTGTAACCAAAGATAAATAATCCCAATCTCTATAAATAACTGAAATAATCTTAAACAATACTTAAAACTTATTTTGATACCAACTATAATGACCCAAGAAAAATATATTTTTATTTTAAATCATTTCTGTAATTTGAGATTTATATCTCAAAAAATAATCTCCAAATCCCAAGAATGGAAGGTTTAGTGTATTTTAGGACTAGATATTAATCAATTTATTTTAAAAATACATGTGAAAATTTATTTTTAATTGAGCCACACTAGACTCCATATATACTTATCATAAGATATACTTATCATAATAACCTTTTGAATGGAAACATAAATAAGGTTTCAAATCAAATGACCAGTAAGTGAGTAATCAAAGTAAAGCATGATGGTGAGAGAACACATAATTTTTTTGGAGGAATAACATGATATCATAAATAGAATTATCATAATCATGGAAACATGTATTAAAGAAATGATATAATAAGATCTTGTAATAATAAATTTGTGGAAATAATATAAAATAGAACATAATAACCATAATTCAATGATGGTAGCCCAGAAAACATAAAATGGTGTGCTTAGGCTGACCACCCGTGCACCATAGTCAAGGATATCCACCAAGACAACATCACATAGTGTGATTAGTCTAACATCTTGAGCACTGTAGTCAAGTCTCACCATAAAGGAAATATAATATAACATGCTTAGACAAATTGCTCCTACACCATACATGGTATATCATGAGATGAAAAAATTACCCAATTCATTGGAGGGATATATAATTTTTAGAACACCCATCACATCATAATATATAAATTTATATGTTTACCACATGAGGAAAGGTAACCATGCATAAAATAAAATCCTGAAAAACCACAGGATAATGAAGCGGGTTTCATAATATTGTATGAATGTATAACTAAATGCTATATTATAAGGATTCCCCCAAGAATATATAATTAAATCATCTGGGATGTTTTTATTGAATAAATAATCATAATTCATGAACATTGGGTTCCAACATGGAAACATTCATGCGAAGGATAAGAGAAGTAAGAAAAAACAAGCAACTTCAGTGATGCCTTAGGAAATGAGTAACGTATATTTTAAAAAAGGAAGGAGATTACTATTTTTCTTTAGAAAAAATTGAACTTGGAGGTTTTTACATAAAATATTGAGGGATTTAAATAACTATTTATGGTTAAATCATTTTATAGGGGGTGGTACTTTTCATGAAATAATAAATTGGGATGTTTCGTTAAATCAATTTTATATGAATGAAATAATTGTGAATGTGACATAAAACATGTAATATGGACAATATTGTAGGGTAATGTTAGGGGCTCACCCTTCGAGGGGAGCACTGTAATTTTTGATGATGGTGGGCTTCTTCAAAATGTTTCTATCTAAAGTGGTGATGGCTTTCATCTTTAGGTGGTGTTTAGACGTGGGCATGTAGTTTCCTATTTTGGGTAGTTGGAAAGATGATGCTTCTCTAGATCTATCCCTAGATATTTCCTTGAAACATATTGATTTTCTTATCCCCAATGGTATTTTCCATGGTCTCTCCTGACAGATTTTCCAATCCCTAGTGTAGATTTGTGTAGGTGTAGTTGTTTTCACCTTGATGCTTGTGGGCGATGACATCTGATTCCATGTGGTGTCGAGGAAATGGTATCAGGGTTCTATAATTATGGAATCTTCTTCAAATTAGATTAACATCGATGAGGGAACTATCGGCAGATTCTAGTTTCTCATGTTAATTGTGTCTTGAAGAGGCGCAGTCGTTGGTGCTCTACGACTACCCATATGTGTGATGGTGATGTCGTGACAGTTGTAGCTTTTACACATGCCTGCTTTAGGGTGGGAAAAAACTCTCATCAAGTGAATAAATGATGGATTCAGATGGTTATAGGTGTTTTGAGTGTCTTTTGAGTTGTTGGCAGATTATGGTTTTTGCAATCTCTCCATCACTGTAGAGATTTTGGTGTTGGGTTGGGCCTTTGGTCCAGTTTCAGCGACAATTGGGTTTTTTTAGAAATCATGGACATGTTTTAATGGGTTTATTTGTAATTGGATTTGTATCAGTGGGATAATAGGCCACTAAAATCTAATGTTTCATGCCTATAGTCCTTCGATCTTATAATGGGTTCTCCGTTAACCCATTTCAAAGGGTATTTATATTTTTATGTTTTTCTTTAATAAAGGGGCCAGTACCCAACCTGTTTCATTATTATCCATAGTAAAGAAAACTATAATAAAGTATGTATATATGTAAGGAATATATATATATATATATATATATATAATATGAAGATAAACACATCATAATAAGACAGAGTAAAATGAATAAGAATAATGAGAATGTTTGTAACAACCTGAAATTTTATAAATGAAACTCCTCTTTTGAATGAATAAATGTATTATTTAGTTATGTACCTATGAAAAAAACATGAATAAATTTGGTTATTTTGGACTATTATAAGCTATATCTGACTGGATTAAAAATAAAATTAAGTATCATAACAATTTATAATATAGTTTTTTATAGTGACTATTATGATTAGTATATATCAAGGGCTATGGTAAAGTCCATTTGACATAGACAAAGGAAGTGATAAACTCAACTAGTAGGATCATACCCTATATATCCCATTTATTAGAGATTCCAAGGTATATTACATCACCGTTTTCCCTTGACCAATACCAATATGATATTAAATAACTAAAGCTACAAAAAACCATTTTTGGGAAAATTTGAAGCTCATTGAGATCACTTCCCGAACCATGTTTGCCGAGCCACCCCAGGAAAATCTCACCATCGCACACCTTACCCTTAGGAAATTTTTGGAATAATAAATATATATGTATCTAGACACTAAAAGTATGAATTTTTATGTTTTATTTTAATAAGATAATTATTATATTTATCCTTTTTAGTATCAAATTTTTTCAGTGATTAAAGAGTAAGTTTCATAAAAAATAGAATTTGGTAAGATAAAACGTAATGTTTATTTTCGAGAAATATATAGTTTTAATCATGAAGTTTTTTTTGATGAATTCAATAATTTTTGAAAAAAAATATTTTAATAAAATATTATTATTAAATAATATTTATTAAATATAAATTATTATATAATTTCACGAAGTCAAATGTAAGTTTTATAAGGGAAAAGAAAATGTAATTGTTAGAAAACCAGTATTTTCAAATAAATGGGTATTTTTGAAGTAAATGTATAAATTATAATATATAGAGATTTATTTTTATAAAATAAATACTACTTTTGAAATTAAAAAATTCAAATTTTCTAATAGTGATTTTATCATAATTATTGAAGACAATTGAATTTTTGGGTAAAACATAAATACGTTATAAATATATGGTGCATATTATGTCATCATAATGACCCAAAGGTTATGTAATCTATTCCTAAAATGGTATAAACGACCAAAAAAATATTTTTCCTCTAAAATAATTTTTTAGGATATTTTTTAAATTTTATAAACCCTTAATGACTTATTTAAAACATATATTATATTATAAGGTTTGAAAATAAATTATTTATAAACATGACTCATGTACACATCCCCAATTGTATTATTCTAAAGAGTTAGGTAGTTAGACTTATAAAAAAAATAAAAAAAAGCAACTTCATGTAAACCATGGGAAAAAATTGTGGGTTGTTTTGTGGTTTTTATTACTTTTTCATATATAGTCCAAAATCCAGGTTTGAAAATTAGTATAGAACCATATTCTACTTTTATTTAAAAACCCCCAAAATCCAATTTATATTCACTAAAAACCATTGGATAAAAACATTAAACTTAATTTAATTATCTATATCCCTCATAATATTACTCTAATTTATTAGGAATCTCCTCCGTTGCTTTTAATAGTTCCATCTCAAGGTAATGGATCCTCTCATGCTCTTCTTTATTCAAGAAACTTATTTATTTCATGCCTTTTTTATTTTAAATTTATTAAGGTGATATATATTTTTATAAATCACTATTACTATCCTTTTTATTCCAAAGAAATTACAGACCCTTTTCTCTCTCATTAACCCCTTTTATCAACCTTTATTTACACATGTTTTTCTTCTGAAATAACCAGGTGATTTTCCATGTGGAACATTTTTTAAGTGAATACTTATCTCAAATTCCACTATATGGTATTCACCTAGTTGATACTACCCTTAATTTATAAGGTATTTACATGTATTTAACCCTAAATAATTAATCATGGGGTTAAAATAGATTAAATAAATCTTTATTCTGTATGATCTATGTGGAACACTTAAGTATGTACACGAAATGAAGGTGACTGGTGGGATTAGAATCATATATTCCTCCAATGTATTGGTGTTATCCCAAATAGGTTAAATAACCTAATAGGGGGTGGGGTGAATCATGTTATTTAATATTAAAACAACTAACCATTTAGATCTCATGTTTTCATTAAAAAATACTATTATCTCCCTTTCCCATAACAATGGATGAACATAAATACAATAATGAACGTGACACCTCAACTTTACCTGGTTCACCCAAATGCAGCTACAACCAAAAAGCACACAAAAATAATATGACAATGTAAAAAATCCACTAAGTCCCACTACCAAAATAGGGTTTGGATTAGATCAAATATATGCCTAAGATCACTGCCTTTACAATGTTTGGATTAGACTAACTGTCTCTCCTGGTTTACAATAAATTCATAATAGAAATATCACTGCTCTTTCAACAGAAGTGTGATCAATGATCTTTCCAATGATTATAATTTTTATAAATTGAATAAGTATGTTTTACATCTCATTTAGTGCATAATTAAGTTATACTTTCATCCACATGATGAATACCAATTTACCATAGATTTTCTTTGAAAACTCTTCTCATTAACATTAATTTTTTTATTTCGTGCAACCCTTGGATTTCATGAATGTAAATTTACCACCTTGCATGAAACATTTATGTTTTGTCACAATACTCCCAACATTCATGAAAATTTTGTATTTTTTTGGAACTTTATCTTGAAAGCAACTTTCACACATTGTGCGCAACTAACATAGTCACGTAGAAACAAGTTATTTTGATTCATTGATTCATGAAACTATTCTTGTTCACAACTTTTACTATTTGCACACAAATATTACATGATTTAGAGCTCTAATTTTCACAAAGGGTTGTGCTTCTAATGTATGAGGATTAGTCATCTATTTATATACATGACATACCCTGCACGCAACTTTCTTATGTTCCTACCACTATGCACATTAGAAATACATTTTTTCACAGAACTCCTGCCTTATGCATAAATTTATTCAAACACTAAAAATCATGTTTTGAAATAATATATGACACATTTCTCTGTTTTTTAGTAGTGTAAATCTATATCTATTGTGTTTTACAAAACCATCTTTCGTGAATTTTCAGATCCTAAACACAATCTTTACTTTTAACAAATATTGATGTGATGATCCTGAATCTTGACATCTGCAAAAAATTATAGATCACCATCAATCTTGCACGAATTTTTTTTACTTTTACATGAAAATAATTATTTTTCCAAAAACACCTTTTTCAATCCTCCATATTATGGACCCAATTTTTTTTGAAAACATTGGGAAACAACATCACCTTGTATAAGAAATTTTTTGTATTTCCACCAGAGATTCCATTCATTTTTCTTAGATATTTGTCAAAATACCTTATCAATAATATCACTCGAACTCCACCACATACCTTGGAAACCTATACTATCAAAAAAAAATCAACAAATAAACACTCTAATGTTACCATGAGGGATTTTTCCTAACTATTGGGTAAAATTTTTATCTGATGAGATACCATATATGGTTCATGGTTGAATATCCTAGGATCGCTATGTTATGTTTTCTTGAAATTTATCATTGACTTATGTTTATGACATCATGTTTTATGTTGTTTCTACATTCCCATGTGGACTTTATTTTGCTGTGTTATATCATGCTTCGTTGTTCAAGATTATGATTCTCATCCCTATAAGGTTACCATTATGTGACTATTGGAACATATGTAATTCTCTACCATATGAAATTCTTAATTTATTCCCTTACTGGTCTTTATAGCTCAACCCTTTCTTTTGTATGTCCTAGGGTTATCTCAGGAGGTTTTAGAGGTATGATGGAATCTTAAGAGCATGTTAAAGACGTTTTCAATAATTTCATTCTATTTATATTTTAGGTTAATATGCAATATAACTAATTGTCCAAACAAAACAATCTTTATGATATTTTTGGTATTGTATTATGTGTATTCTTATATAGTAAATCATGAAATAAAGTATATTAAATATATGGGCTTCTAAAGTTGGTATCATAGAAATTTTTAATTATTTTTCGGGGCTAGGATATGAAAACTATAGTGAAATCAATAGGGATAATATTAAACATTTAAAAATACATAAATATTGTAAAATTATAGAGTTTTTGGTATCTATAAAATACATCCTTGTATTGATACTATAAGTGGATGTGGGTTTGGAATAATTGTACATAGGGGTAATTACTATGAAAACCCTTGTATTTATTACTTATTAATGCATGATTTATCATATAAGAGAACACATAATGGAACCCAGAATATTAAGAATTATCGTTTCTTTCAGTAATTAGGTACATTACATAAAAACATAAAATAGGTGTGGGGGGGGGGGTACATTGAAATTATTTAAAACATCCTTAACAGGATCATAATTTTATATCGTTATTAAAACTGAATGGAATAACTTGGGGACATAAATTAGAAAGTGGTGAGATATAAAAATAAGTAAGGGTATAAACAAATCCTAACATGAAGAAATTATTAAATATTATATAATATTCATTTCAATGATACATAAAAGGGGTGAGAATCATAACTATAAATAATGAGGCACGATATAATATGATAACATAAAGGAAACATGAGAACGTGGAAATGAATATTAAAATGATATCATAAGAATAAGTCATGGTTAAACTCTAATAAAACATAACATAATTTTTTTAAGATAACCTATTGTTCACCATACATGAAATTTTATGAGACTAAAACATTACCCAATATATTGGAGTGCTATCTTGGCACAACCATCATAATCATGTCACGTACATACATAAGTGTGACACATAGATCATAAACATAAGAACACAGTTTATGACATTTAATCCCATATTTAAGGATTGTGGGGTACATAAATGTAATTACAAAATCAATTAATTATATGCACAACTAGGTTAATACCCTTGAGTTGAAATGGATATGGGAAAACACCTCAAAAATGTTCAGCATGGAAAATTGTAGTAATATTTCGGTAGTGTAACCAAAGTACATGAAATCCATAAAATGGTTCAATGAGAGATAAATGGGTCTTTTATCACTTATAATTCAAAAGGAAAGTATTATCGATATTTAAGAACATAATAATAAATAAAAATTTGCGAATTAATAGGCATAAGATAATGAGGGTTCTTTAATAAAAACATGTCATGAAAAAATTGTAGGATAATTTTGACAACATAATGGGTGTACCTAATAAATTATTGGAGAGATTAATGATATTTAAAGGGGTAAATAATAACATATACATCATATGGGAAGTAAAAATAATGTGTATTATCATATACCATCAATATTAATTTTAAGACAAACTTAATTACATAAACTAGGTGCTTGAATAAAAAGGGGAAAGAGAGAACCCCTTTCGAAAATTTAGGATAGTGAGAGTTTAGGTAAATTCTATAATGTGAGGAAATAAATGACCTAGAATTAATAGGAAATAAAATTTAAAGTATAAGGATATTTATAAATTCATATAAACATAAATCAATGTGATTCAAAAGGCTAATTACAAAGAAGGTGGTTGAATGAAAAAGAAGTGAGGGGAATTCCTTACTAAATTTCTAGAGAGTAACGACTTAGGAAAATGATATAATGAGAAGGGGTAAATTATATATCATTATTTATATATAAATTATATAGTATATTATTCTTTATAAAATCATTACACCAAAAAAAATTTTGATTGAAAAGGCAAAATACAAAGAAGGTGCTTGAATTGAAAAAAAAGAGAGAGAGGCCCCATACTAAATTTATGCATCATAACAGCTTAGGTAAAGGGAATAAGAAGAGGTTATAAATGATATATAAATACAAGATAATTATTTTTAATGTAAATGAATGTTTATAACATCAATATAACCTAAAAAATTGATATTACAAAGGATAAATGCAAATAAGATTCTTAAATTGATAAGAAGAGAGAGTGGTCCCTTACCTTTTGATGGTGATTCCAAAATATTTGGAGTAACTTATTGAGAGAATGGGGGAATGTTGGGAGATATAAAGATAGGATATATAATATTAAGGATGTGCTCAATGTTTTTTTAGTGAAGTGTAGTGGGGGATTTTGTGGGTTTATATAGGAAGAGAGAGGGGAGTTCTTTATTATTTCCCAAACTTAGGTTTTGGACTCTTTATAATAAAGTAATAAAAACAAAAAAAAAATCATAGTTTTTTCCTATGTTTTATACCAAATATAAGTGGCTTTAAATATTTTATAATTACAAGTTCATAAACTAATAAAATATTAGTGATCTGTAAGTGAGTCATATTTATAAATAAATTATTTTAAAAAAATAAAATGTAATATAGGTTTTGGACGATTCATAAAGTATTTACAAAATTAATAAAAAACATAAAAAACAAATTATTTTAACGGTGAAATAGACATTTTTTCATGGACACACTTTATATCATTTATTACACAACTTTTGGGTTTTTATGTTGCCCTAATACACACCATATTTAATATTGTATTTAATTTTTACCCAAAAATTAAATTGTCTTAGAAAATTATGAAATATTATCCATTTAAAAATTTGTACATGACAAATAAAAAAAATTATTTTATACAATTAATTCTATAAAATTTTGAATTTTAACTTTTTAATAATGAATCTATATTTATTGAGAAATGCTAGTATTTATACCATAACAATATTTGAACCCTTATAAAAATTATATTTTACTTCATGAAAATAATATTATCATTTATATTTAATAAATATTATTAAATTAAATTTTTTAATAAAAAAAAATTTATTTTTAAAATTCATTAATTCAATCAATAAGGAATGTATTAATTGAAATTTCATTTTACAAAAAAAAAATACAATTTGTGTCTTAGAGTATAAAAATAAAAAACATTTATAAAATAACAACAATAAAAATTAAATATAACCATTATTATATTCAAAATAAAATATAAATATTCATATTATTAGGGTATTGATAAATATCCCTTTATCACACCATAAAAATATCTAATAGTTTGGTGTGTGATGGTGATATTTTTATGGGGTTGTTCAGTGTACATGGTTTGGGATGTGATCTCGATTATCATGAACTTCTCCCATAAACAGTTTCAAAATTTTGTAAATTATTGAACATCATCTTCGGATTAGTAAAGGTAAAATTCTAAAGAGTCTATATCCCTCAAAAGTTATGATAAATGGGATTCATGGGGTATGATCTTATTTGTTGAGGCCATAACTTCCTTTGTTTAAGTTAATTGGATTTATCAAAACCTTATATTTATACTAATCATATTATAACTTTTAAATGGATATATTATCAATGGTTATGATACTTAATAGAATTTTCAGTTCTCTATGTTATAATATTCCAAAAAATAAAGAAGTAAATATATTTTCAATAATAATAATTCTTAATAAGCATTTAAATCAATCACAAAAGGGATTTTTTTTAAACTTCCAAGCCATTAATATCTTCCCTCCTTTATAAATTTCACCAATGAAATTTTCATTTCATATAGTAAAATAGATGAGGGAAATTCTATTTCATCACCTCCTCTAGTTCCCACATCGATTGTGGTTTCTCCATAGAACATTGACTCAGTGTATTTTCTTATTTCATATAGCTTTGTCTCTATTATATTAGACCTTAAATGGTTTCTCCTCATATGAAGGATAATTATCCAATGGAACCACATATGGATTCATCACATGTGATGGGTCTAGTATACACTTCCTCAAGAGCGATACATTAAAAACATCATGCACTTGAGTTAGGTTTGTTCGGAGTTCTAGTCGATAAGTTAACTCTCTAATGTAATCAAGGTTCTCAAATAGATTGATGTATCATGGACAAAAATTTAATTTCTTCCAAAATATCATGAATTTATTACATGGATATATGTGTAGGAATACCTTATCTACAACATCAAACTCTAGCTCTTATCAATGATTTCCAACATAGTTCTTCTGTCAACTCTATGTAGCCATAATGGGCTACTGAATGGTCTTGAAATTTTCCACCATTTACTTGATAATTTGAGGACCCAACTGTTTGGGTTCACCAAATTTATCCAATCATGTAGTTGTTATTCATCTATTTCAATAAAGAAATTAAAATAGGATCATTGGGATGCTTGAGTGGAAACTATTATTGTTTGATAACTCAGATAGAGGAATATTTTTATCCCATCCTACTTTAAATTACAATGAGATTGCTCTCTACATGTCCATGAGTGTTTAGAAATTCCATTCAGATTGACCATCAGTTAGAGGGTGATAATATGTGATGATGTTCCACTTAGTATTTAGAGAATTTTGTAGTCTATTTTATTAATTGAAGGTAAATCTTGGATATTGATTAGATACAACCAATAGTGGTGTTCCATATAGCCACA
The DNA here is from genome assembly GCA_963277665.1 of Viscum album. NCBI lineage: Eukaryota > Viridiplantae > Streptophyta > Magnoliopsida > Santalales > Viscaceae > Viscum > Viscum album. Next base: position 644,351,960 of record OY728135.1, on the reverse strand, counting down.
CTACTTTTCTAATTCATTTCTATGACATTTCATCATGTGAGAAGTAATATTAGATATCAATTATGTGGGAATTATTTGAATGATGATCCACCACAACACATATAGTATTATTTTCTATTTATGTATTTTGAAGACTAGTGAAAAATTCAAGGATTACATTTTCTCATTTCCATGAAGGTATAAGTAATAGTTTCATCATCCAATTGTATTTTTACAATTATTACTTCACTTTATGACATATAAGACACATATATGTTTATTCTATGACCTCCATGTTTATATTTTCCAATAAATAGTGCTATCAAAGATCTTAATACAACTTCATGCTCACTAGATGGATAAAGAAGTCAAGATATGAGAATCATCCAATATTTACTTCTTTAAATTAATATTTGATGGTATAGATAGTCATGATCCAAATATTACAACTAATTTTTCATTAATTTTGAAATTTTTGGATTTCTATTTCTTAAAGTTTTCACCTTCTTATAAATTCCCACATCGTTTCTTTGAGTAACCTTTATCTTCTCCAAAAGGGAAGATTGAGAAATCATTTAGAAAAATTATTGATTATGTTCCTTCCATCAAGATTACCATTTCAATCCTCTCCATGTATAATAATTTCATATCCTACTCATTTCTCATCAATGATAAAATTTTTAGATCCTTTTTATTTAGATCATATACTAATTTATTTTCACCCTTGATAAGGTAGTGGATTGAGAAGACATAGTCCCCAATAAGCTATAACCATTTTCATGGTGAATATTCAGCTCTTTCTATGAGAATATATACTATAGGCTCTTATGGTCCATATATATTTTACAATTTTCCCCAAATAGATAATGACACATTATTTTCAATGTAAATATTATTGCCACCAACTCTCTATCATGTGTTGGGTGGTCTTGTTCGTGAAGATTCAATTTCTTTGAGGAATTGGATACCACTTTTTTATTTTTCATTATTACATAGCCCAAAAACTTCTTTAAAGATTATCTATATTTCATAAAAGGTTCCCCACTTGTGGGTTTCATAATTACAGTTGTATTTATAATACTCTTTTTAAAACCCTTGAACCTATCTTCACATTGATCATTCAAGAAAAACATTTGAGTTAGCTTGGTTAAAGGTTTTTAAAATCATGAAAAATTTCATTCAAGTCACTAATAATACCCATAATCTTCATTGAAACTAAAAATATCTATCATAGATGTTGGCATCAACCATTTTTCATCACTTCTTTCCTTGAAGGGTCTAAATTTATCCCATTTCTTGTTATAATGTGCCCAAATAATGAGACTTCCTTCAACCAGAACACACATTTTTTATACTTTTCATGAAGTGTATCCTTTCTTAATGTCTTTATCACAATTCTTAGATGATCCTCAGGCTACTCCATTATTTTGAGTATATTAGAATATCATCTATAAGGACTACCATTTTTTGTGGTAATAGTAAAAGACTATTCATAAAGCCCGTAAGTATTTATAGATCATTAGTGATTCTTAATGGAATTACTATGAAATCAAAGTGCCCATATATAGTTTGGAAGGAAATCTTGGGGATATCCCACTTATTCAACCTCACTTGATAATACCATGGATGAATATGAAATTTAGAGAAGCATTCAGATCTATGTATATAATTGAACAAGTCATAAATCCATGGAAGAGGATATTTTCTCATTATCATGATTTTTTAAACTCGTTATAATCAATGAAATGGTGCATTGACCCATCATTATTCTTGATAAGAGGATTATTTCATCCTCCTTTCACATGTATTGAATCAGAAGAAAATTCACAATAGGAAGAGTGATTTTCTTATCACATAAATACATGTTTCATCTATATAAAGAAATCCAATCCATACCATGAATTTAATTCAATTCTACTAAATGGTGAATCACAAAGTTCTCTAAGAATTTCATACCATAAATTTAGATAGGGGAGGAGTTATATACTTGGGATAAAATAATTTCCCCATTTTCCATTTTCACCAAGAACTCTACTTCCATGATTTTTTATGACGTTTGAATAGTTTTAATAAACTTTATTGATATGAAGGAATGTGTAGAACAATGGGTGATAAACATAAAATTCACCAATTTTATTCTAGTTATAACCATTTAATTAATCTAAAATAGTCTAAGGGATGATTATTTTCAAACTATTAAACAAATAAATAGTGAAACCAATAATGTTAAAGGGATAACTTATAAAAGACATTTTTTACTTAACTTATGAATTTCACAGATTCAATATAAATTATCCATTGCTAATTTCTTAACATATAATCTTATGATGTTTTTTACCTTAATAATGGTTCATAAAAAGCTTGTGAATTTATAAAAGCATATCACATGTGAGTTTCAAATGAGGTGTGAAGCAAGGCCCACTTTTATCCAGAAAGTGATGATATAGGTCATAACAATATTCCCTTATTAGGATTATTACCCTTATGTGCCTGTATTCTATATCCAAATCCACTTTTAGTATAATTACATGGATGTATTTTCTTGGAAAACACTTAATCAATAATTTACAAAAATATAGGGATGTTTTATTATTTTCAGTCTTATACTTATAATTTTTTCAAGAGTTTCCTAATAATAATCCCCAAAATAACAAGACTTTCCTCTGATGCCAAATATGATAAACACTATCTTTATTATATATTAATTCAAATTTATTACATAAGAATATACATAATATTACCATAAGACCAAAAAGTCTTCTATATTTGTGTAATTAGGTACATTACATAACAACATAAAATCAGGATGGGGGGGTGAATCACCATTATAAAAGACTTCCTTAACATGCTCAAAATTTTCTCCATTTCTCATAACATCATAGGATAACCTAGGGACATAAATAAGAGGTGGTAAGTTATAAATCCATATTATGTAATAAATAAATCATAACATGAATGAAGTATTACGTTATAGACAACAGATATTTCAATAAGATATAAAATGGTTGAGAATAAAAAATATGAATAATGAAGCATGATATAACATCATAACATAAAGGAAACATATGTATTTGGTGAGAAATTTAAAAATGATATCATAAGTATAAGTCAATTTTAACCACAATGAAATAATAACGCAATGTTTTTAGGAATACATCCCAAGAAACATACATGATAACTCATGAGAGTAAAACATTACCCAATGCATTTGAGTTATATCCATGAGTTCCCATCATAATAATATCATGTACATACATAAGTGTTCTATATAAATCATATAACAGAAGAACATATTTTATCATATCTATGTTGAGTCAATAAGGTCTCCTTATGACTTTTCCATTCCTTCTTTTTTTGAACTTCAAAAACACCTTATCTTAAGGCAAATTTCATTTACCCAATGTTTTACTTGATAAGGGAAATTTTCTATTCCCAAAGAAATTTATCCTTACCATGTTTTTCATTGTTCATTATTTTGTCCATGTGTAAAATATGGATTCATATATAAAACCTAAGAATCATATAATACTTAGATATAGAGCATTCTGTTTTCAAGATCCAAATTCAGATTTTGAATTCTTTGAATTCAGACTCAGAACTCTTATGAGTTCTGACTCCGAATTATTATGAATTTAGAGTCTGAACATTCTATGTTTAGACTCAGAATTCATATGAATTTAGAATCTGAACTTTCAAAGTTTAGACTCCAAATTCTTATGAATTCAAACTCCGTACATTCTAAGTTTGGACTCTGAATTATTATGAATTCAGACTCTGAACTTTCTATGTTCCAAATCCAAATTCTTATGAATTCAGACTTCGAAATTTCTAAGTTCAGACTCCAAATTCTAATGAATTTAGACTTCGAACTTTCTAAGTTCCGGTTCCAAATTCTTGTGAATTTAGATTCTAAATTTCCGTGAAATTCAGACTCTTGAATTCTATAGAATTCAGGTTCTGAATTCCATTGAAAACAGAATCCGAATATCCGTATATTATAGACACCAAATGTGTTTTTGGTTAGACTCTGAACTTTTACTCCTTACATTATGAACAATTGATTTTGGTTAAGTAACCATATTTTTCTTAATCTTGTTTTGGTTCTAAAATGATGTCGGGCATTCAGTTACCAACTAACCGTTGTTTTAGTGAAACGTGTACAGATCCCTCTGAAATTCAATGAAAAATATGACCGTTGGAGGAGGGTGCCAACCGTTGGTGCTGTTCCTATAAATATGAGGTCATTTGAAAGATATCATAACTTTGATGAACAATTTGATCAATCTATAGATTTTATGTTGCTGAAGTTATTTATAGAAAGAGATAATGTATTTCATTGTGTGTACTGAACGTTTTGTTCAAAATTGCTTCGTGCGACTCCGAATGTTGCTGAGTACATTCAAGGGATTTTGGGGATAGGATGACTGAGGTGCAGACTACCTTGAAGTTGAGGGCTTGTGGGGATAGTAAGATAGAATCTGATCTTCATATCAAGGGCTTACTCTGGTGTGGGTAAGACAGACTTTCTTGAAAGAATAAATCAAGGTACCTTTATCCAAGGTTGTTGGATACCCTTCTCTTTGGGTTAAAAGATTTACTACCTGTTACTTGTATCGTTTCAATTTTCAGTGTCATTTTGATTGTTGAAGAAAGTATAACTATCTTATACTTTCATACAATTGTACTCTCATATAGTTAGATTCTATATGCTTTAATGTAGAATCTTTATCTTTGTAAACTTCTGTTAGGTTTTATTTCTGGATCCACTTTTTCGGAATAATATTCTCGGAATCATATTTCCGGAATCATTAAGTTAGTATAACTTAAAAGTTTTTTGAATTTACTTTGTTTAAACTTGTATACCAATAAAAAGGTTTCTAATAAACATTAAAAATTCCTAAACAATTTTTAAAGTTTATAATTAACCCACCTCTTGTATATTGAGCATCATTATTACGATAATACTATCAGTATCGTCAATCATTTCCATCCAACAATTGGTATCAAAATAGGTATCTGAAATACATATATTCACATATAAGTGTTCCTTGCTCATGTTTTTCATTGTTCTACTTTTTCCTTAATAAGGAATATTTTCCTTGTTCACTTATCTTTTCTACTAACAAGTTTGCATGGAAGGACTTTATTTAAGAGGAAAGGAATTAGTGTTGGTTCCATTGACAACCTAAATCCAACTAGACCACCTATTTATGATGGGAACGATTAAGAATATTGGTGAGATCACATGAAGACATTAATTATCAATACCGGAGTAGAAAATTTTGTCATGCTTACTGGAGGATATAAAATCCATGAAAGGAAGTTAGTACTTTCACCAATCAAGAAAAGCATAAATATCAACTGAATTATAAGGTACACAATACATTGCTTTGTTTCATGACTAGAAATATATATAGACAAATTTCAACTTGTGAAGCAGCAAATTTTATATGGAAGAATCTTGAAGTTACTCACTTTGGAACTTCCAATGTTATTGAAACTAGAAGATCCATGATCAGATCTAAATTTCATGGTTTTTTTCTTTCCATATGAAGAACCTATATGTAAGGTGAAATAGAGATTTATGACTATTTTAAACATCTTAAAATCTATGATTGAGAAAAGATTCGATGATGAAGTTCTTGTGGATAGAATCATGGACATTATGACCAATGAGTGGGAATCCAATAGAACAACAATAGATGAGAATATGTAGGTTAATCAGATTTCTATTGATGAACTTTTTGGAAATCTTCTTCAACATGAGACTATAATGAAGAGATATGCTGATAATATCAAGAAGAAGAATGGGAATGGAAGTGTTTCTTTTAAAATAACTTCAAAACATATGAAAGATAAGACTCCTGAGAGAGTTACAAGACCTAAATCTAAGTAGGTTGTTATACAATCCGAATCTAGTGGAAGTGAATCTTTAGAAAATGAATTTGCCAATATTTATCAAAGAATGAACATGATTGTTGGACAGAAGAAATTTAAATCCAGATACAAGAAGAAAGAAAGGAAAGATAATAAAGATTCAGAAGTCACATCTTATGAATTAAAAAGAGCTGTACATATAAGGACTGATTATCCTATGCTTAAGAGAAAAGAAAGAAAAGAGAATCATTCTAATAGAAATAGAAAGAAGTACTACAAAGCTAAAGCTAAGAATTTTATGAAAGCTAATGACACTTGGAGTGATAGTGTTGGAGACTCTTATGATGAATCATCATATTATGAATCTTTTGGACAGAAGAATCTTGGTTTCATAGCCAGACTGCCTATTGAAAATCATTGCTTAATGGCTAAGGTACACAATGATGAATCTATGAAAAATGTATCCTTAAATTCTAATTATTCTGATAGTAAATATTATCAATCTTAGGATGTATAATCTTCTTCTGATGAGGATAATACTTTACCTCCCTGTGAAAAACATTCTAGGTTTTCTATGCTTTTTGAGAATGAAAATTTTAAAGTAAAAAAAAATTGACAGGGAAAATTATAGGATTTCCTTACTTACAAAATAAATATCAGATCATTCTAAAGATCTTGATAAGAAAACTCTTGATTTTGAAAGTACTTCAAAATATTTTGAGGAAGTAAATTCTGAGAAAGATAAAATTTATAAGGATATAGAAAAAGTAATTTCTAAGAAAAACATTTTTGAACCAAACTCTAGTTCTAAAGAAAATGTTATGGAAGATATGAACTTAGTTATTAGACTAAAGTCTGAAATATTTTCCTTGGGGAAGTGTTTTTCAAACTTTACCATAGGTAAGGAAAATTTTGATAAAATGTATTCCCAAATTCCGCCTCTAAGGAATAATTCTAGATTTGGTTATACTAGTTCTAAACCAATTTTTAGTAACAATTATTTTGTTCCTCAAAGTGCCCCTTTCTGCACCAAGTGTCAGTGTGGTGGGTATTGGGAAAAAAATTATCCCTTAAACAAAACCCAGTCTGTTGGTTTTCATAAATCTTATTTTTCAAAGAAAATGTGGATACCTAAGATTTTTCTTTCTATTATTTCTAGATCCAAGATTGTTTGGGTTCTGAAACTCTATCATTTTGATTTTTAGAAAAATAGGGAAAGTACCAACATCAATTCTTGGTACATGGATAGTGGATGTTCCCGTCATATGACTGGTAAAAAAAGCATCCTTGAAATGACTATCAAGATGAAAGGAGGAAAAGTAACTTTCAGAGATAATGATAATAGAGAAATTATTGGTATAGGTAACATCGTTCTTCTTGGAATAACATTGATTTAAAATGTCTTATTTGTTAAAGGACTTAAGAACAACCTCACTTTCATAAGTCAATTATGTGATGAAGGTTACCTTGTGAATTTCAGGAATGACAAGTTCTTAGTACACAATTCCAAGGAAGAGTTTATTCATTCTGCCAATATTCAAGAGAATGTTTACACACTAAACTTATAAGACCTTAGGAGCCAAGACCTACCTTTCCATAGTGCAATGTAAGATAATTATTGGTTGTGGAATAGATGGTTAGGACATTGTAACCTTAGGAACCTATGAAAACTCTCTAAGAAAATACTTGTTAAGGAGATACCAAATCTTAGATTTGATTCTTCAAATATTTTTGATCCTTGTCAATATGGAAAGTAACATAAATAAAGTTTAAATTATTTGGTGAAGTCTCAACCATTGATGCATTATAGTTACTGCATATGGATCATTTGGGTCCAACAAGAACTGGAATAATTAGAGGAAAATATTATGTATTTCTCTTAGTTGATGATTACAATAGATTTACATGGGTCTATTTTCTTAGAAATAAATCTGAAGCATTTTATTATTTCAAAAGTTTTAGAGCCCAAGTTAAAAATGAGAAAAAACATCCATTAATAACTATTCATAGTGATGATGGATGAGAATATCAAAATTCTAATTTTGAAACTTTTTGTAGTAGAAAAAGAATTACTCATAACTTCTCAGCACCCACAACACCTCGAAAAAATGGTGTTGTTGAAAGAAGAAATAGAATTCTTTAAGAAATAACAAGAACCATGTTGAGTGAATATTATATAGCCAAACATTTTGGGGCTGAAGCTGTATGTATTTCTTGTTATACTATAAATCGTGTTTTGATGAGACCTTTTCTTAATAAAACTCCTTATGAGTTATGGAATGGTAAAAAACATAGACATTCCTAATTCAAGGTTTTTGGTGGCAAGGTATTCATTCTGTATAATAAAGATAATTTACACCAATTCGCACCAAAATCTGATGAAAGAGTTTTCTTAGGCTACTCCACAACTTCTAAGTCTTATAGAGTTTTCAATAAAAACACTTGTACTATTGAAGAAACAGTGCTTGTCAAATTTGATGAAACCGATCCTTTTGGTTTTAAACATCCCCAACTAACATCTTCAGATGTATTTTCAAAAACTGATTATCAACCTTTGTTAGAAGATCCTTCTGATAAGAAAAATGTACAAGAATATGCTTCTGAATCATTTACCCAAGAATAATTCCTACCCTATGTTGATGAAAAGGTTTTAGAAAACCCAAATCAGTTGTTTCTAAAGAATCATCCTAGTGACAGTATCATTGGTGATGTAAATCAAACTGTAAGGACTAGAAGCTCTTTATGGAATGAAGTAGAACATCTAAAATTCCTTTCCTAATTAGAAAAAAAACTGATGAAGATTTAGGTGATAATAATTGGATAAAAGCTATGTATGATAAGCTAAATGAATTCTAAAGGAATAAAGTATGGACCTTGGTTGAAAGACCTAAGGAAAATTCTATTATTAGAGTAAAATGGGTATTCAGAAATAAGTGTGATGAAAATGGAACCATAGTAAGAAATAAATCTAGATTGGTTTCTAAAGGCTATAATCAACAAGAAGAAATATAATATAAAGAAACCTATGCTCCAGTAGCTAGACTTGAATCTATTCATATTATACTTAACTTTGTAGCATTCTTTAATTTCAAACTTTTTCAAATGGATGTGAAATGTTCTTTCCATAATGGTTATGGTCAAGATAAAGCTTTTGTTAAACAACCTCCTAGTGTTGAATATCTAAAACATCCTGATCATTTTTACAAACTTACCAAAGCATTGTATGGACTTAAGAAAGACCCTCGATCATGGTATAATAGACTTACAAGATTTTTTCTTCTAAATAATTACGTTAAGGGTAACACATATCCAACCCTTTTTATAAATAAAGAGAAGAAAAATATTTTTATTGTTCAAATTTATGTTGATGATATTATGTTTGGTTCAACTCAGTAATCTTTAACTGATTCCTTTGTAGATCTAATGAAATCTGTGTTTGAAATGAGTATGATGGGTGAGTTAACATTGTTACTTGGATTTCAAATTTCTCAAAAACTAGAATGAATCTATATATCCCAACATTAGTATATTAAATATATTCTCTAAATGTATAGATATAGGAACACTAAGAGTATTAGTACTCCCATTGGTACCTCAAACACTCCTGATCTTGATGAAGCTGGGAAACCAGTGGATCATATATCTTTTAGAGGTATGATAGGATGTTTACTTTACTTGACATATAGTCATCCAGACATAATGTTTTCAGTATTCTTATGTGCTTGATATCAATCCAATCCTAAGAAATCTCATTTAAAGGCAGTGAAAAAAAAATCACTCCCTAAAGGGAATGATGGATTTAGGACTCTTTTATACTTTTGGAAATGGTTTTGTTCTAAAAAGTTTTTCAGATGCTGACTTTGGTGGATGTAGAATGGATAGAAAATATACACCCGGAACATGTCATTTCTTAGGAGATTAATTAGTTTCTTGGTCATGCAAGAAGCAACACTCAGTAGCACTTTCCACTGCTGAAGTCGAATATGTTACAACTGGAAGTTTCTATGCTCAAGTGTTGTGGATGAAACACACAATCACATACTATCGTATGAGTTTTACAAAAACACAAATTCTGTGTGATAATACTAGTGCCATTGCCCTAAGTAAAAACCTTGCACATCACTCTCGTTCAAAACATATAGATATTAGGAATCACTTTCTAAGGGATCACACACAAAAAGGGGATATAATTCTTCAGTTTATCAGAACACAAGATCAACTTGCTAATATTTTGAAAAAATATTGACCCTCCGATTGATTTGAATACATTAAATAGAAGTTAGGAATGATAAATATAAGGTATTATTCATTGTTAAATTTCTATTGAATCCAATCCCCTTACAGTAATAAACCCATTTTCATAGGGGGAGTACATTTGCTTTTTAGGTTGATCAAAATCATTCGTAATCGAAACTTTCATAGTCAGATTTTTCAAATCTTTCATAATGAAAATTTTCATAGTCAGATTTTTCAAATCTTTCGTAATGGAAATTTTCATAGTTATATTTTTTAAATATTTCTTAATGGAAATTTTTCTATTCATATTTTCCAAATATTTCATAATATAAATTTTCGTAGTTATATTTTTAAAATCTTTCGTAATAGAAATTTTCGTAGTCATATTTTTCAATTATTTTGTAATGGAAATTTACATAGTACAATTTTCTAAATCATTCCAAATAAAAAATTTGATAGTAAGATTTCTAAATTTTCCTTAATGATGTTTTTATATATATAGTTTTTCTAAGAATCTTTTCATAGTTAGTTTTTTATTGAAATTTTACATAATCAAAAGTTTATTTCTGAATCTAAAGTTCTTCATGAAGAATTTTCCTCACTATGAATAATCTTCTTATCAATCTGAATGGTATGTTTCCTTTCTTGAGTTTTTGTAATAATCTTTTACTAGCTGTTATTTTTTTTTGTTTTTAAATTTCTCAGATTCTCTTTTCCTTAAATTAGAATGTTTCTATTAAAAACTCAAAAGATAATATTCTGTCAAACTTTCATTGCAGCTATGTTTTCAACCATTAGATCTGATCAGAAAGTTTCTCAACCATTGGATTAGGAATGGAAGCCGAACCTTCACTTCAAATGACTATATAATGGACCCTTGATGGCTATCCCACATCGAAACTCAACCTGTCACATGTTGATGTTCTGCCCTTCTACTTAAGCCCGTTCCGAACTTCTCAAATTATGCTTAAATCTGAATGTCTATCAAAGAATCTTCTCAGAAATAAATGTCAAATTTCAAGCCAATCACGGAGAGGCAGTTTTATAGAGAAATGTTAGTTCATCCAAACATCTTAGCCAAGTATGATTTTATAATCTCGAAAAACATCAAGCTCAATGGATGAAACAATGTTTGCATATCAAAGCCAGGTGCTCTGAGTTTAGTTTATCCATATTTTCTAGTATAATTTTATGAGTCAGTAAGTTTTTTAAGGAATATGGTAGGGATAAGTTCCCTTTCAAAAGATATGGGAAGACTTTTTCTCTTTCATACACCAAGGCTGATAGCTTGGTTGGTATTCCATATGAAGGAGAAGCTGAGTTTTGTTCCCATAAGATGCCTGATAATCAAGGAGGTTTCAATAAGGTTAAGGCTATGGCTTGTCTTGGAATTTCTGAAATAAAGACTCTGAATATTTCTCATCTGTCTAAAAATTAACTGATTATGGAATTATGGGTTCATGTTTTCATAATTCTGAGAAAAACAGAATTGGAAACTTTGGAGAAGAGTGACATGTATATCCGGGATTTCCTGTTTAATCCAAGGAAGGTTAATTTGGTTAAGCATATTTTGACTATGATCGAGAATATAAGTAATGGAAATATGAAGGCTCAGATCATTATGTATTTATCCATTCTTTCAAAGCTGATTGTTTGGTGCTTAGAGTCTTTCTAAATTCCTAACAGTTCAAAAGCAAGTAATTCCAAAGTCATGTTGGTTAGTGATGATACCTTGAGAATGATGAATGTTGGATTTTCCAAAGAATCCAGAATTTTTTATGACTTGACAGAAGAAGAATATGAAGCCATACTGAAGAAACAGGAAGTGGATGAGACTTCCAAAAAAGGTGCAACTAAGAGGAAAGTGATGGAAGTGGAAGAAAAGGCAAAAAATCCATTGGCTAAGGAAGTTCAGTCAGCACATCCAAATATGAAAAAACAAAAAGCCTATCCAGATGAGGTAGTAGCTAAGTGTAGGGAAGATAAGAAGAATAAAAAAGAAGGGGAGCCCAGGTTTGGACTAGACCATGCCAAAGAAAAATCTCTAAATGAGAAGATAGCTGAGTATCTAGAAAGGGAAGAGAAATAAAAGGAACAAAAGAAGAAAATGGCTGAAGTAGAGATTGCGCAATCCCTTCTGAGGGATACTATGAAAGCTTCAAAAAATATTTTGATACCAAAATCCTTCCTAGTAAAATCTTTACCCGAAACTCCGGGGATGAAAATTTTGACTCCAGAAAAAGTCAAAGAAGTAAAAGAAGTAGAAGAAGTTGAAGAAGAAGTAGAATTCAGTGGTGACACTGCACCGTTGAATAAGCAAGTAGAATATTTCCATGAGAAAGAAATCCCATCCGAGAAGCTCTCAATCCAAACTTCTGAAGCAGAATCATCAAAGATGGATACAAATGGGAAAGATGAGAAAGGAGAGGTTGATAATATTGAAGAAGAAGTGAATAAGTTTTCTAAAGAAAAAAGTTTTAATCATCATTTCATACACCTTGGGGATGCTGAGGAAATAGATGAGAATAAATAAATAGATGAAGATAAAATTGTTCAGCTGTCTGATAGTGAACATGAATCTATTGATGAGGAATCCATTCCAAAAACTGATAAGGGAAAACAAGTGGTTGTTGATACACCTAGTAAAGATGTTGTAAATAAGAATTAAGATGGTGGATCTTCAATGAGGAAACTTACTGAGAAAGGAAAAGAAACCTCACCATGAAAAATTTCAGATTGAGAATCATCATCCCTTGGACATGATTTTATTATTCAGTCTTTGAAGAAGCTTGTTGGGACCATTCTGATTTTTCCAAGAATTGAATCGAGATGTTATATGATTCAACACACCTTGAACCAGAAATCAGATTTAGTATCCATGGTGATGGATTAGTGTTTCAAGCATGAGGCTGATTTCAATAATTTTTTCATCAACTACAAATCCCATAAAATATCATGAAGGAAGATGAAAATTTGGTCAAGGAAAACCATAGATGTCATGAGAAATGTTGATGAGTTCCAAGAAATTTTCAAGGAGGAATTTGACATTGAAGATGGTAAGATCAAGGATCTCACAAGAAGTTTTGAATAAAAGCTGACTCTGGAACATAATTATCAGATTGAAGAAATGAAGGATTTGAAGGGGAAACTGTATTCAGTTTCTCAAAGCTAGAAGAGAGAAAGAGATCTTAGTATTGAGATTGAAGAGAAGCTAGTAAATCAAGAGGAAGCCTTGAAGTATTAGGCTGATATTATTATGGTTCAGGAAGAAAAGATCAAAGCCTTAGAATAGAAAGTAGACGGTCAGGATCAGATTCTAAAGCGACCAGAGGAAGACCACGAGGAGCTCAAGAAGCTAATGACAATAGTGAAGAAGCTGATACCCAAGGAAAAGGAAGGATAACTTTGTTTAAATCTTATATTTTGTTGTATTTTCCTTCTTTGTATAAATTTTTCCTATCATAATGAAATTTTTGGTTTCTTGTATTTTGGATGTGTTGTACTAATTTTTTCAGGTACTATAATTTCTTTTCCGTTCCCAATATTATTTTTGAAAATCACAAAGGTGGAGAAAGGAAAAACAATACTATGTAAACAATAAATGTCCCTATGTAAGGGTGAGTTCATCTAAGGGGGTGTTTTCATTACAAAGATGTCTATATTTAAGATAATGAAAAATCTCATTCCGAAAATCTATAATACGATCCTTAGTGTTCCAAAGCCTAAGGGGGAGTTAGTCATATTCTTCCTTTCCCATGTGTGTTAAGGGAGATAAATTTTATTTTCTAAGTCCTTATATTATTTTTCGTAAGGATGTTTGTGCTTTCCAAAAAGGGGGATATTGTTGAGTCAATAAATTTTCCTTATGACTTTTCTATTCCTTCCTGTTTTGAAAATCATGAACACCTTATCTTAATGCAAATTTCATTTACCCTATGTTTTAATTGATAAGGGAAATTTTCTATTCCCAAGTAAATTTATCCTTACCATGTTTTTCATTGTTCATTATTTTGTCTAAGTGTAAAATTCGGGTTTATATCTAAAACCTTGGAATCATATAATTCTTATATATATAGAATTATGTTTTCAGGATCTGAGTACAGATTCCAAATTCTCCGAATTCAGACTCCGAACACTTATGAGTTCTAACTCCAAATTATTATGAATTTAAACTCTGAAATTTCTATGTTCAGACTCAGAATTCTTATGAATTCAGACTCTGAACTTTCTATGTTCTGACTCTGAATTCTTATGAATTCAATCTATGAACTTTCTAAGTTCAGACTCTGAATTCTTATTAATTTAGACGCCAAACTTTCTAAGTTTAGACTCCAAATTCTAATGAATTCATAATTTCAACTTTCTATGTTTAGTTTCCAAATTCTTGTGGATTCATATTCCAAATTTCCTTGAAATTCATACTTTGGAATACTATATAATTCATGTTCTAAATTCCTTGGAAAATAGAATTCGAATATCCTTATATTATAGACAAAAAAAGTGTTTTTGGTTTGAATCTGAAATTTTATTCCTTACATTATGAAAAATTTATTTTGGTTAAGTAACCATATTTTTTCTTACTATTTTTTGGTTATAAAATGATGTCGTGCATTTAGTTACTATGTAACTGTTGTTTGAGTGAAACATGTACAGGTCCCTCAAAAATTAAAGGAAACATATGACCGTTGGAGGAGGGTGCCGAATGTTGGTGCTGTGTCTATAAATATGAGCTCATTTGAAAGAGATCATAAATTTGATGAAAAATTTGATCAATCTAGAGATCTCATATTTCTGAAGTGATTTCTAGAGAGAGATACATTATTTCTTTGTGTGTACTGAACATCTTGTTCATAATTGTTTCGCGCGACTCTAAATGTTGTTGAATACATTTGAGGGATTTCAGGGATAGGAAGATAGAGGATCCGACTACCTTGAAGTTTAGGTCTTGTGAGGATAGCAAAATAGACTCCAATATTTGTATTGAGGGATTACCCTAGTGTGGGTAAGATAGACTTGTTGATAGTATAAATCAAGGTACATTTATCCAAGGTTTTTGGATGCCCTTCTCTTTGGGTTAACAAATTTACTACTAGTTACTTGTATCATTTCAAGTTTTCCACTGCATTTTTATTGTTAAGTAAAGTATAAATATCTTATAATTCCTTACACTTGTACTCTAATATAGTGAGATTATATACTCTTTGAGGTAGAATCTTTATCTTCGTAAACTTCTATTAAGATTTATTTCTAGAACCAATTTTCCAGAATTACATTCTCGAAATCATATTTCCAGAATAAAGAATGATATTATAACTTAATGGTTTTGTGAATTTAATTTTTTTTAACCTTGTTGGACAATAAAAATGTTTCTAACCAACTTTAAAAACTCCTAAATAATTTTTAAATTATACAATTCACCCTTCCTCTTGTATATTGAGCATAATTATTATGATTCTACTATCTGTATCGTCTATCATTTTGATCCAACAATGTAATGTCATAATTAAGGATTGTGGGTTACATTAATATAATTCCCTAATAAATAAATTATAGGCACAACTAGGTTAATACCCATTGCTATAAATGGGTATGGGTATACACCTCGCAAATTTTTGGCATGGAAAATCATAATGATATTTTGACACCATAACAAAAGTATATAAAGAGTCATAAAATAGTTAAATAAGAGATCAATGTATATATAATCACATATAAGTAAAAAGGAATGTATTAGGGAAAATTATGAACCTAATCCTAAGTGAAAATTTTGGAATCAATTGGCATTAGACATGGAAGTTTCTTGAATAAAAACTTGGCATGAAAAAATCATAAGACAATTTTGGCAGCATAACCGGGGTACATAATGAATCATATGGGGATTAATGAGAATAAAAGGGAAAATCATCACTTATAAATCATAAGGTAATTAATAGGTGTATTTAATATAATATCCCATCAATAGTAATTGGAAGACAAAGTGCCTTACATAAATAATGTACTTCAATAAGGAGGAGAAAGAGAGGATCACTTACAAAATTTAAGCACAGTAATAGCTAAAGTAAAATATATAATGAGAGGGGATAAATGATCTGTTAATATTATTAAATAATTTAGAAAATATAAGGATCCTTATAAATTTGTGAAAATATATCCAATTGATATTCCAAAAGGATAATTACAAATAATGTGCTTGAATGGTAAAGAAAAGCATGAAATCCCATAAAAAATTTCGACATAACAATACATTAGGTAAATACTATAAATAGAGGGTATAAATAATATTTACTTATTTGGAAATAAATCTTACATTATATTTATCTTTATAAATTCATGAAAACACAACTAATTGGGATTCCAAAGGCAAATTACAAAGAAGGTGCTTGAATTGAAAATAAGACAGAGAGGCCCCTTATGAAATTTCATCATAATAATGACTTAGATAAAGGGTATAAGGAGACATTATAAATTATATATCCTTATAATAACAAAAATTTTATAGTAAATTTATGTTTATAAATTCATAAAATATAACCAATTGAGATTGAAATGGAAAAATATAAATAAGGTTCTTGAATGGACTAGAAGAGAGAGTGGTCCCTTACCTTGAGAGGTTGATTCCAAAAGACATGGAGGATATTCTTGAGATATTAGGGGAAAATTGTGAGGACTATAGATATTTTAGTAAATAATAAAGAAGTTATACAATTTTTTTAGTGATGAGTAATGGGGGATTGGTCGGGTTTATATTGGAAGAGAGAGGAGATTTTTTTTTACTTCCCAAACTTAGGTTTTGACACTATATAATAATGTAATAAAAACCAAAAAACATACAGGGTTTTGACCATGGTTTCTTCCATTGAAAAGTGTTTTTAATTATTTTATAATGAATATATCGAAAGTCATTAAAATATTTCCTTTGGGGATGTGGAAGTGAGTCATGTCTATAAAGAAATGATTTTAAAACCTTAAAATATAATATAGGTTTTGAAGGATTAATAAAGGATTTATAAAATTAATAAAATAACCTTAAAACCACATTATCATAAAGGTTAAACATATTTTTTTGCAGATACTATTTATATCAATTATTAAATTACTTTTGGGTTTTTATGATGTCATAATAGACATAGAAATTTATACAGTATTTAATTTTTCCCAAATATTTGATTAGATTAGAAAATTATAAAGATTTAACTACCAGATAATTTTGACATGAAAATTCAAAAATAAAACTTATTTTTTACAAATAATTATCTATTTTTTTTGAATTTTTACTTTGAATACAAGAATCAACATTTATTGAGAAATGAAGGTTTTCTCAACAATTTCAATTTTCAAACCCTTTATAAAATTACATTTGACTTCATGAAAATTATATTATCATCTATATTTAATAAAT
The DNA here is from genome assembly GCA_963277665.1 of Viscum album. Classification (NCBI taxonomy): domain Eukaryota; kingdom Viridiplantae; phylum Streptophyta; class Magnoliopsida; order Santalales; family Viscaceae; genus Viscum; species Viscum album. Next base: position 644,334,469 of record OY728135.1, on the reverse strand, counting down.
ATTATTTAATTTTATTATTTTATTTAAATATAAATTATTTTTAAATTTATTTAATTCATAAAAAATGATTGTTTTAATTGATAATTTTATATTACATAAAAAATAAAATTTGTGTTTTACCGTATAAACATCAAAATCATTTATAAAGTAAAAAATAGAAGTAAATACAAAAATTATTATATTGAAAATAATAGATATATTCATATTATTAGGGTCTTGATTCATATAACTTTACTGCACCAACCATCTCCCTAAGAGTAAGGTGCATGGTGGTGAGATTTTAATGGGGTGGTTCAATGTTCAATTTTTGGGTCGTAACCTCAATGAGGTTGAAATTCTATTGTAAATAGGTTTTCTCATACTTTAGTTATCGAATATTGGTTTGGGATGGGTCAAGGGAAAACTCCATTGATTATATTTCTCTCATAAGTTCTTATAAATGATCTTCATAGAGTATGATCCTACTGGTTAAGGCCATCACTTCTTTTTTCTATGTCCATTGGATTCATCAAAACCCTGTATAAATACTAATCATATGATCAATTTCCAACAACTATATTATCAATTGTTATATTGATTAATAGTATTTTAAATTATCTATGATATAATATTCCAAAAAAAAGAAGTTCATATTTTTTAACCATAATATATAATAGAACATTTAAATCAATCAAATGGGGAATTTTATTTATAAAAGCTAGGGTCATTATAATAAACTCACAAAGGGTGCATTGAGTTGGGATCGATAATCAAATAGTGCATGAAAATACACATTGATACACACTTAGTTTGAAACATCTAGGGCATACGATTTGGTAAATTCATAAGCTCGTTATAAACCATTATTAAGGGGGAAAAATTCAAATAACATTTTTTGTTAGGAAATAAATCTTTTATAACATAGATTGAAACCTATAAATTCATTGGTTAAGAAATATATATAATTTATGAGTTTTCCCTTTAATGTTCATGATTTATAATTTACTTTTTTAATATTTCTAATTTTATTACCATTTTTTATATTTTGGATATAATAAATGATTAGAAACAGAATCAAATAGTGAAAGGTATGCTTATAATCCATTCATGAACTTCAAATTTCCTATGTGACTATGGTTCTACACATTCATTCATATCATGCAAGTTTATTAAAACTAGTTAATCAATACATCAAAACATTGAAGTTGAGTTATCCTTTAAGTTGAAAAATGGATCAATTGTTGAATCCCAAGAATATAACTCATCCCCAAAACAAATTTTTGGGATGAATTTCTGAAAAAATATTAAGATACTAACATTAGCATAATTTGATACAACTATGGGTATGGATTGATTTTACTTATATACTTCCAATATAAATATATGAGATAAGTAAATCACCCTCTATATCACAGATTATCCTCCAATTCTATATAAGTGCAAGGAGGTGGATGAATGTTCTTGGGTACTAAGATCTAAATCATGGATATTATTTACTTATATTTGATGAACAAAATTGTTTTGTAAAAGGGAGGTCCATTCAAGGGATGGTGAAAATGGATCAATAGGTAATCAGTGACATCAAACAGAAGGTTCTTGGACCAAATATAGTAATTAAGATAGATGTGGACAAAGCCTATGACTAAATTGAATGAAATTTCAATGTCAAAGTGTTGGATAGAATGATATTTTCTTCTCGGGCCAATGATCTCATGTTCATGTACTTAAAGTAATATTGGATCTCAATTTATTTATTGGGAAAAAATATGGATTTTTCAATGATACATGAGGGCTAAGGTAATTATAACCGCTGTACCCTACCTTATTCATCATTACCCATTATTTCTTTAACCACTTAATCAATAAGATTATTCAATGGGGGGGGGGCATACAAAATTACAGTTGAAATCAATTCTCATGTAATGTATATCACCTATTGTTTACCTATGATACCATTATTTTTTCAAATGCCAGCAAGAGATTAAATTGATGTATCAATAAATTCATTGAAGACTGTTGTAAATAGAGTAAATAGATAGTCAATAAAACCAAAAGTACCTTCTACATTACTAACAGGTGTTCAAAAATAAGGATCTCCCCCTTACCAATGACCACAACATGTAGATAAGAGTTTTCCCCATAGATTACCTGGGTAAAACTATTTCATCATGAAATACCCACATTCAAAACTTTGATAAAATTGATGAGAGGATCAGTAGTTGTATTTTGAATAAGAAAAACCATTTCCTCTACTTTGGTGGAAGAATTTTCCTGGTGAACCATGTTCTCTCTTATATTCCATTACATTATCCCTCTACAACCAGAGATACAAAAAAAATTCATCTCTCACATTGAAAAAATTCAGGCATCATTCATATGAGATACACATATGTAATTTAAGCATAACTGGGCCTCTGAGGTAATAATGTAAGGTGTGATGAAAGAGGGAGGCATCAATGTGAAAAACCTCTCAAACACACTCCTAAGTAAGCATGTGAAGCTGGTGTGAGAGATTCTCTAAGAGCAGTCGCTTTGGGTAGGTTCATGGATAACAAATAAACTTCTAACATGATCCTAATAGGAGGTGGTCATTTATTTATTTGGTCTATCATTCATCCTCACATATAAAAACTCCAAGACCATTCACCATGGATTATGGGAAGGGGGATATTTCATTCTGGTACCATAATTGGGTTAGAACAAAGCTGAAATTCCCCGCCTCCCCAGTTCTGGGTAGAAAATTCATGAATAAATCAATGAATCAAAATTTTATTAATGAATGTTTGGACAATCAGTAGTGGGAATAATTTGACCTCATTGAATTGAATAGTGAACCAGATAGGTGTGTGTTTATGGCATCCCCCATAGGAATATTCTTGACAAAGGACTACATGAGAGTATTGATTTAACCAGACTATGGGAATTGATGGGGAGATATGCTATAGAGTAAAGTGAACCCTACAAAATATATGTTTATTTTTTGGAGATTCAGAAATTGATCCATCCTTATTGATGAAAAAATAAAGTATAAAATGATAAATCTTACTTCTAGATGTTGGTGTTGTAAGGATCGTAAGGTGGATAAATTTGATCATTTATTTTTCGAATGTGGTTTAATTCATGTAGTGTGGATCATGTTCAGTGACTTCACAGGTTTCTCATACTAGGGTGTGGAGGGTATAAATTTTATGGAGTTCTAGTTTTAGGGCATGGGAATAGTGGGAATCAAATGAAAGGAAAAATTTCTGGTCCTACTAACTGGTTATTGGATCCTCTGGAAGGCACAGAAGAGCATTCGGGCAGATGAAACCTCTTTATCAGAATGAATAATAGTTACAAAAACCAAAAACCTCATCATAGATCTAACCCACCTCATTCACAAATGGGAAGTGGAACCTATGCTCCATATTCTTCTAGTGGGTAGGGCCACCACTTATATTTTATCGATCGCATAAGGAAAGATTGGTTTGTTGGAAACCTCCACTCCTTGTCTTAAAACTCAAAACCAATGAATATTTTGTTATGGGTGTGATTAATGGAGGAGTAGTCTTCCTGGATCAATGGGGAAATATTATCATATTATTTAAAGTGGTCTACGACCCTAGGGATTCACTTTAAGATGAGGCACTGGCTATGTTTATAGGACTCCATATATGAAGTCACCACAATATTTTCCTAGTGGAGATCAAAATGGATTTTATAACACTGTAAAATTATTTGTATCATTCAGGTATCATCACCTGGACATTTCTTACATTATTAGAATGTATATGGGTAATATTAATGACCAGATGAAATTCCTTCACTCCTGGAATGAGGGAAACAAATTGTAGGACTTCATGAAATCAAAGGAAATAAAGGGAACTAGGTATTATGGAATCATAGATTTAATTATCAATCAACATAGGAGGTGAGAATCATGGATGAATATTCCCTTGCACAACACTATTTTAGGCCCCAATAAAGCTTTACTGTATCTGTTTTATGTTCTTGTGTCATGTTTTATATTTAGCTACATTTTTTCGAACGCTATTTTCTTTGATAATAAAAATATAATTATTTGGTGATATAGTTTCCCTGTGAGAAATTATATCAGGATAAAATAATTGAAACTAATGAAAATAACATCCTTGATGAAACTCCCATTGTAATGGAATTCGTTGACATCTTTCATGAAGAATTCCCTATTCTTCCTTCAATTCGTGAGGTTGAGTTCTTAATCATACTCATAAATGGATCTCTTAAAATATCCATGACTCAACATATAATGGATTTTGTTGAACTTGAGGATTTGGTGAAGCAATAAAAGGATAATTTGGATAAAGAGTTTATATACCAAAGTGATTTACCATAGGGTGCACCAGTCCACTTTTTCAAGAATAAGGATGAGTAAATGAACCTACACATTGGTCATCATGAGATTAATAGGATCACAATAAAGAAAAAGGATCCTCTTACATGGAATAATGAATTATTAGATCAGTTACATGCAGCCCATTAATTCTCCAAGGTTGATATTCGATCAAGTTATTATCATGTAAAGGGGATGTAGGATGATATCCCCACTATTGATTTTCATACAAGTCATGAGAACTATAATTTCACAGTGATTCCATTTGAACTCACTAGTTCTTTAACAATATTTATGGACTTGATTAATAGATTCTTGAGATATTACATTGAAAAATTCATAGTAGTATTTATAGATGATATTATTATATACTACAAAAAATAAGGGAAAACATGATGAGAATTTAAATAATTTAGTAAATACTTTGAAGAAGGATAATTTATATGAAAAGTATAGAAAATGAGAGTTTTTTTTATAAAAATTATATTCCTTGGGGAATATTATCACATATAAAGGGATATATATGGATGCATTAAAACACAGAGGAAATAAAAGGATGACCAAGACTAATATATAAAATGGAAATCCAAATTTTACCCTGATTATCTAAGTAATACAATCAAATTTTTGAGAAACTTATCATGATTTTAAATCCCAAAAGCCAAGATAACTCATTAGTGTGTTATGTTTTTTTGCACTGATTAATATAAATAGAGATTTAAAGAGATGAAGAAGAGGATTAACACTATACCTATGGTAGTATTACCCTCCAGTGGGGTAGGATTTGTGTTCTCTAGTGATGTGTCCAAAAATTACCTGGGTTTTTTACTCATACAAGATGAAATGTGATAGAAGATTATTCTCCCTGATTAATGATCCATGAGAAGAACCACTGAACTCATGATCTAGAAGTGGATGCAGTGATCTAATTATTTAATATTTGGAAACATTAAGTGTACAAATAAAATGAGACATATATACAGATCATAAAATAGTCAAGCATATATTCACACAAATATATCTTAAAATGAGTAAAAAAGGTGGTTTGAGTTGATTAAGGATTATAATTGTTCAATCCACTACCATTCTTGGAAGGAAAACAAAGTGGTATATTCTATGAATAGAAAGGATGACAGAACCCTATCCATGTTGATGACTAAAAAGGATACAATCATATTAGACATGAAATGTATGGATATGGGAATAACAAAAGTTTATTTACAATATAATAAGGTATCAAATATTCTATAGTTCATCTTTTCTAGAGATGTGGTTATAAGGTTTAGGAATTGGATATGTTTCCCATCAAAACATGAATTGAAGAGGAAATTTCTAGATGATGCACATATCCCATACTTCATTATTCATCAAAGAAGCACTATAATGTATATATATTTGAAGAAAAACTTATTGTGTGATAACCTGCATATATAGATTAAAGAGTTTGTATCTTGATGATGGTATGAAATAAAATCATATAGGAATGAAAAATTTCTAAGGATATGATGAAACCATTGCCTATATCACTATAGAAATTAGAAAAAATAACCACGCATTTTGCCATAGGACTCACCATGAATCCTAAAGGAAATAACATCATATGGGTAGTGGTTGATCACCTTACAAATTCCATACATTTCATTGCTATCAAGAAGGATTTCAATCTTGACCAAATCACTATGATATACATCAGATAAGTGGTAAGACTACATGGAGTTACACTCTTAATTTTATTTGATTGAGATCCAAGGTTTACCTTGAGGTTTTGGAGAATCCATCAATTAGAATTGGATATAGAAATAAGCTTCAACACTGTATATTAGCCTCAGATGGATGGAAGGCTTGAAAGAATCATTCAGACTCTGTAGGATATACTGAGATCATGTTTAATGGATTTCCATTGATGTTGGGATCAACACATCCCCCTGCTAAAGTTCTCATATAACAACAGTTTCCATTATATAAGTCAAATGGAACATTATGTGGCTCTATTTGGGAAGAGGCGTCAAACTCCAACATTTTGGGATAATGTTGGAGTGTATAAGATACTCATACCTAATCGTATCAAATAGATAACAGATAAGGTACAAACCATTCAACATCATATACAATCATTATAAATTCAATGGAAAATATATGCATACAATCATTCATGAGAAATAAAGTTTGAGGTTAAAGAAAAAAATTTCCATCATATATCACCATGCAATAAATTCATGAAGTTTGAGAAGAAGAGAAAGCATAGTACTAGATACACCCACCCCTTTGAGATCATTGATTTCATCAGAATGGTGGACTATCAACCGACCCTTCCACCAAATATATATTAGGTACATGATATCTTATATGTATCTTTCTTATGGAAGTACATACCAGATGCCTCACATATACTAAATCCAGGGTAGTACCATTGGAATTTTTTTTTCATATGATTATCATCATGTGAAAATATTAGATTATAGATAAATGGTTCTAAAAAATCACCTAGTCAAAGTGTTATGGTGGAAATAAATGTTTGAGAAAGTGACTTGGGAATAGAAAGAGGTAATGAAATATAAGAACCCTCATCTGTTTTAGTGTATGAAATGAAAATTTCAGCGGTGAAATCTTTGAAGGGGGTAGAATGTAATGACCTGAAATTTTATAAATGAAAATCCCTTTAAAAAAAATTTATAATTAAGCAATGTATCTATATAAAAAATATTCACTAATTTAGTTATATTGGACCTTTATAATTTATATCTTATTTGATATAAAATAATATTAACCAATATAAACATTGATAATATAGTTGTTTTATATTGTCTATTTTGATTAGTATATATCGAGGTTTATAATAAAGTCCATTTGACAGAGACAAAGGAATTGATGTGATTGACTAGTGAAATTGTACCATATGAAGCCTAGTTATCAGAGATTTCAAGGGAGATTGAGTAACTAGGATTTTCCATTGAAAATTCCATGTTGATATTCAATAACTGATTCTTGAGGAAAATCATTATGGGAGAAGTTCATGCTCATTATGATTACAAACCAAACCATGTTTTCCGAACAACAACATGAAAATTTCACCATCACCATTCATTGGTTTAATAATGTTATATATATCTAGAAACTAATAGTATTAATTTTGATATATTATTTTAATAAAAAAATTATTATATTTATTCATTTTCAGTATTTTTTTTAAATGATTTAACAACATGTTTGATAAAAATTAAATTTTGATACGATGAAACACATATTTTATTTTGTTGGGAAGTATATCATTTTAATAAAAACACTATTTTTATTGAATTCAATATTTTTTGAAATAAATAATATTTTTTAAAAAAATATTATTATAAAATAATTTTTATTAAATATAAATGATACTATAATTTTATGAAGACAAATGTCATTTTTATAAGGGTCGGGAAACAGTTATTGTTAAGAAAACCTATATTTTTCTATAAATATGGATTTTTTATTTAAAAATACAAATTCCCATATATAAAGAAAAAAATTATAAAATAAATATTAATTTTGAAATCAGCATGTGGAAATTATCCAACGGTTAATTTTTCATAATTTTCAGTGATTGTTGAATTTTTGGGTAAACATTAAACACAATATAAATATAAGATTGGCCTTATAACATCATAATGAACCAAAAATGATATAATATATTCAATAAAATTCATACATGAATAAATATGTATTTTTAATTTACAATAAGGTGTTTTTATTTTTTTTATTTTTAATTTTATTAACCCTTAATGAATCCTCAAAAACATATATCATATTCGAAGGTTTTAAAATCAATTCTTTATAAACATGATTCAATTTAAAATCACCAAGGGTATTATTTTAATGATTTAAATTTCAAGATAATAAAATAATAAAACCCACTTATCTTTAGTATAAAACATGTAAAAAAACAATGGGATGGTTTTTGGTTCTGAATACTTTATCATATAGAGTCCAAAACCTAAGTTTGGAAATTAATAAAGAAATATCCTATATTATTCTATATAAATTCACCAATCCTATAACATCATAAAAAATTATAGAATAAATCATTTTAATATTTTTTATTATTCCTTAATTATTTATTTATATTGAATATAAATATATTAATAAATACTTAAAATCAAAAGGTAATGGTTTTATAAAACTCTATTCTTATAATAATTTTTTTAAAAGCTTAATTTTCAAATTATAAAACTTTAATTTCAAATAATTTATTTATTTTTTAAATTCATCATTACAAAATTATCTTATAAATATTTATTGAGAATTTTTATAAAATATTATATTTTCATGGGATAGTAAAAAAATAATCATTTTTATTAAAAAATGCATTTTATTTTAGTATATTTATACGATCAAAATTATTTTTTGGATTATTGTTAAATTTAAATTAGTCAATTTTTGTTTAAAATAATGAAATTATGGTTTTTTAAATGCATTTTATACTTTAATTTAGAATAAAAACATTTTACATTTCAAAATGGTTTTTTCTTAAAAAACTAGGTTTCATTACTTTTTTTCGATTTGATTTTAAGTTAAATTTTAAAAATTATATGATTTGAATTTTGAAAAAAGGATTCCATATTTATAATTAGGGTTTTAAAATTTATTAATTAGGTAACTTTATATTTTCTTCCAACATGAACATTAACCTTAATAATTTTTGTTACCACGATAAAGGTTAAATATGGTAATTGAAAGTTAAAAATAAAATGATAATCACTATAAAATAATCATATCGTTTTAAGTTTTTTTAGGATGATTATATATCATCTATAATGATACAATTATATAATTTATAACTTTTTCGGACCACTTGGATGTGATTATGACCTTTATAGTATTTAATTTAAAGAAATGTCAAACATGTCACACTATTGTTTTTAATAAGTGTAATATTTTTAATATGGTGTTATCAAGAGGAAATATTTGTATATAGATATTATTTTGAAATATAAATGATTTATCTTCATCATAGCAATTTATTTTTAATTTTTTGTAAATAAATAATTTTTTTAAATGCTTATACAATGTTTATGGAGTAATTATTGAATTAATGAAAAAAATCAAATAAATGAAATAAACAATATTTAAGTAAATATTATTTGAGATAAATAATTTTATAAAATAATTTTATATATGAAAATGTAGTTATAAACATATAATAATATTTTTTTATAATTTATTAGGTTTTTATTATGTTATTAAAATCAATGTAATGAATAGTTCTATGAAATTTACAAATGGATGATTTATAACAAATAATATTTTATAAAATGGTATATAATTTATAAATATTTCAAATTCGTCCAATTGATTAGTATTTGGTTTAAAGTATCATCCATTGTCAGTTTATGGGTCTTTTTTCATTTTTTATTAACTATATTAACCCTCAAGGTGTAAAAATCCATGTTGTCCCGGTAAGAGTTAAAGGGGTTCAATAAGTGTAAAAACCAAAAGATATGGGTATAAATACAGTCAAAATTTGTATAATATTTATTATATGAAATTATTTGGAACCATAAGAATATTATATTTAAATTAAATTACTTTTTATTCATTCATAACTGAAATTTAAATTATATTAATTTAATATTTTGAGAAATGCCTAGAGTGACCCTGCCCTTAATTTTAAAAGGGATCATATTATTACATTTTATTCACACTTAGAAACAATTTTAGTTTATATAATAACTTAAAAAAACCTTCCTATAGTCCATGATATCATTATTGATGTATTTGTTTAGGTGAAATACTAATCTTAGTGGTCACAAAGTATTATGTGAAGGAGGTTCTCCAAGGAAGAGGTATAGTTTTTATCTGTAGTTTTTGTTTTGGTTCTCATATACATCCCTCAAATATTATTAGCACATGATAAAATAAAAAATAAAGTATAACACATATTCTTATATGTTTATATGTTAGTTTGATGACCTATATCAATCACATCATCCATAAAATGTGAAATAATTCATTGTTCATGTGTACGATAGACTACCACCACATGAACCGGTGTAATTTGCTTTCCATAACCATCTTTCAAGACTGGTTATAATGATATAATTTATGTTTATAAAATATATTAATAAATATTTATCATTATTAAAATATAATATGTCATTTATATTCTTACCTTTACATGCACTGAAAAATGATAACGTCGTTTGTGCCTATGTGTGGACTACCACCTCCAGAAAGTGGTGTGATTCATCTTTCATTACCACATCACATGGATGATATATATAAGTATATTTAAATAATAAATATTATATTTATGATATTATTATAATTATGAATATTTAAAATAATACTTACATTCTTTCCATTATGATCATTGGAAAATGGAAACGTTCCTCATGCGTAGGCACGACCTACCGTCTCCGTGATTGTAATGTAGTTCATTTTTCATACCCATATTTAATGGATGAATTTAAAATTATAATTTATGTATAAATTTTTTAATCATTTAATTTTTATTATTATTAAGATTATGGCATAATTACCTCTTTGAGCATAGTCAACCTATTGAAATCATTCTAGACTTAAGTACCGAATATCATTAAAACATCTGACATGAACATAAATGATTAAGTAACAATATATAACATCGTAATAATTGATTTAAAAGGAATAATAAACTTTAATTTTTTTGCAAATTGTATAAATCAACCAAGCATTTTTATTATATAAGAAAAATATCTTATATGATGAGTAAGACACAAGGTAAGAGACTTTCTTTTAAAAATCATCTTTTAATGTCCCCCTTTCAACATTTCTTAGAAAAGTAAAAAATAAATTTATTTTTATATATATACAACATTAAAAAAATTACCAACCATTATTACACCATAATTTTTTGTTTTTTAATTTATATTATTTTATAGTTCTTTTTACAAATGGATTCTTCAATATATGCATATTTCTTATATTTTAAAAATTGTTTTTATAGAAAATTTGTATTTTGATAATAGAAAGTGTTTTCTACATGGGTTTAAAATATTTTTAAATGGGTTCTTTCATTATATGGTCCTTTAATATTGTTTATTAATGGTTTATCCCCATTATATCTCTTTGGTGATATCATTATAGCATATAGGATGGGTGATCTAAGATAGTGCTCTAATTAATTTGGTTATATGGAGGTGGAAGTCGATCATATAATTATTCCATTTGTAAGAGTGATTGTAAGAGTGATATGATAATGATGTCGCTGATAACCTACATGAATGTTCTATGATAGTTTCTGAGTTTTCATCTAAATCATTTATTTCAAAAGGTAATTCAAATATCATTTTTTTTAAAAAATTATTATACCCTTTTAGGGTAAAAATTTACTCTTTTAAGAAAATGTTTTCATGGGTTTTTATTTTTTTCATTGGAATAATAATTTTCTTATTTCTATGTCTCTTACTAAGCTCTTTTTTCTCATACCATTTATTAATATTTTTTTCACAGGGATTTAATGATGTTTATGTACAAGGATGAGGTCAAGATCAAATTATTAAAGCAATGTCATAGAAATAAAATAGGTTTTGTTTGATGGAAGATATGTGTACTAAGTATAAGTTTCCACATATAATGAATGAGTTTACTATGTATGATTTTGCACTAATTATGTAAGAATATAAAAATAAATTATCACTAGGAATTAAATAATTCTAAATCTAGTTTAAAGATACTAGATCATTTGAAGTCTAAGGCCATGTCGATACAGTTGGTATCAGAGGAGGGATTAGATAATATTAGAGATTAGGATATATTCATGTGAGGTTATATTATGAGTTATGGATACCATAATGGTTTTATAATTTTAAGGTTTATTATATTTTCAATGTCTTATATGCCCCATTAGAGGAATTATATTATGATATTTTAAGTTGACTAATGATATTTTTTGATATATTTATTGTAAAGGTAATTATGAGTTATTACATTTTGGGATGAAAAATGAAAGGTATGAGATAACCTTTGAGGTTAAAATATTTATTTAATGTTTAATGTTTTATGATTATTTTTTAGGATTTTAATCAGATTTAAAGGAATTTTATAAGAATTATATTTAAAAAATGGATGACTTGCAGGTCAGGTGACAACCCATCACATCTATTAAGAACATGAGGATTGAACCCATAATTGAATGGTGACAAAGATACATCACCTACCATTGGACTACATGATGTCCGGGTTAGTGTGAATTTTTTTTATTTTATTTAAATGATATAATAGATAAATATTATGGCCAATTTTGGAACATATGTCTTATTATATATATAACCATGAGATTGGGGATTCATTAAGTGTCTAAGTGATTAATGTCATTTCATAAGAATATCACTATTTTTTTTCTTTTCAATATTAATGTAACCAAGATATTATGGGATATTATTTGTGGAATAAATGGTGAATTATATTTTGGAAGCACATATGATTGTATTGTATATTAAGGTTGATTCATGTTATGAATGGAAATTGATAGCATATCAAGGAGATTATGTGTTTAGGGAATAAACATTTTGGTATGATACTTCATGAGTAATTGATGTTATTTAGAGATAAATTTTAAAATTAATATTTGAAAACTATGTGATAAAATCATTATAAATTTTGGGATTCAATCTTAGTGTAGAATACATTTGATGAATTTTAAGGATTGTTATTTATTGAATGATCTATGGTGAAATTTTGGTATTACTGTTGAATTTTAGAGATTAAATTAGTTTTTATTTATACGAAGGTTTAATCTTTTTGTGAATTATCATACCCTATACTAATGATTTTAGTTTTTTTAATGCATAAATACCAAAGTAATATATTATTTTAGATTAGGTGATCTATTGAAAATTTATTATAGTGATTTAGGTATAAAAAATTAATCTATAACACTTATCATTTGGAGAAAAAGATAAGATTTATGTGGGATCTGATTAAGGATGAAGTTATAATTTTCAAGTAATTATACTTCCTTATGTTCTTAGTATATATAGTATAGGAATTTTTCACCTTTTTGAAAAGGGTTTGAAACAAAAATTTTATCCTTTTAATTTTCTTACCAAGAAATCAATGGCCTTTTAACACATCCCATATTTATTGTTTTGTGATGGTTAAATCTCTCATGAACATTCTCTCTATCAATCTTTATCATTCCTTAGGAGTTATTTTTCTCTAACATATTAATGTTTTCACTTCCCTCTTATGTTCTCCTACTCGGAAACCTAGTATGTGTTTTTCCTTACTACCTTAATACTTCCATTTTCTCTCTTATCAAGTGGAAGATTTATTTGTAAAAATATCTATTTTAATTATAGGAGAACAAGCTTTACACACCTCCCCATTTTCATTTTTTTCAAAATTTCTCTAATACCATCGCTCTCGCCTTTGGTGGTGCCTCCATCTGTAGAGGTGGAACCACATCTTCCTCCCTCAACAATGGTCATCCTGAACCCCTTAGAAGGGTTTATTACTAGCTCTTATTGGTTCTATGTTCAGGAAGGGACTTAACTTTAAGAAATTCCTCTTTTTTCTATAGTTTCCCAATCATTTATTCTTTTTTGGGTCCCTCATATTTTAATAGAACTGGTCATCTCGGGCTCAATATATTCCCACAAAGAGGTAATATTCCTAGAATCATCCTTTTGGGTAGCGTTGTATTTCCATAAATGAACTCTTTTATCTTGCATTGTCCCAAGAAATCCTTTCCTTGATTTCTTTTAGAAGTTTATCTACTCTTGCGAGTTTGAATCTCTAGTCAGGGTTTTAGTGTTGTACAAAAAATACTTTTGTGCAGTTATCACCACATAAGAGGAATTCATGATGGCCTAGTCATGACCATCTAGATCAATCAGAAGATGATTCTTCTTATTATTATAGTGGAAAATGGTGGTTCACATTGGTCCGGAACCACTGATGGTAGAAGTTTGGATTAAGCTCTCAGATCTCCCTCTTTTAATACATTATTTGGCCTTACTTTGTGGTATATGAGACTCCTTGGGCTCCTTTATTTTAGAAGACAAGAACATTATATGTATTCAATATGATTCCAATTCTAATATATGTGTTGAAATATATCATTCAAGGCCTTCTCCATCACACATTATTCTCCATGATGGGGTTTCTTTATTTTGGAGGCAACTACTTGCCTTCTACTTTCCGGCTCAGTTCTTCTATATGTTCCAACTTTAAGGACATTTCTATCTGTTTGTAGAGATATTCGTGGTGATCCTAAGGATCCTTGTCTAACTAAGTGTTCTATTCATTATTCTTATCTCGCTAAGATGGGTGAGGATTATAATGTCCTACATTTGGAGTCCCAAGGGGTTAGTTACAGAGGAGGGTGGAACCTATTTTTCTTATCTGGCGGTTTCTACTCATCACTCTAGGATGATTTCGAATCCTCAATATTTTCTATACTCTAGAGAGGATCTCTATAAATATATAGTGTTTTATAGCTTGGTACATTCATGGTTGACTCATATTCTCCCCCTCTCTCTATTTATATGAAGTTAGGAATGTCCTCTCACAAAGGAATGTTGATAATTACCTCTTTAGCTCATCAGCTATTCTAGTTGTAGTGATCCTATACCCTCTACCAGATCACCCACATCTTTTTATGATGGTTTAAATATCATATCAAAATATATACAACCTCAATTTGTTTCTTAGAATACAAACCAATCCTAGGTGGCTTGTTCCCTTTTTTTAGTTCAGTGCATATTATATCCCTATCAAAAAACAAGTAATATATTTATTCCATATAGAATAAGTGCCTCAGGATGCGTGGGGATAAAACTAGGTGTCAAATTATTAGATTATTTCCACCATAAAACCGAATGAACACAACTTAGGTTCCGGGGTTTGGATAGATTTTATGGATATCAAAATGGGTCCTTATAAATATTCCTTAGTTGAAGTGTTTTAACACAAGAAACATCCCCAAAAAATAATGATTTTTATAAAAACAATTGTTCATAAAAAATCCATGCATGGAGAACCAACTAATCAACATATATAGGTATTTTGGAATAACCTAATATCTATGGAGTTCACAGATGTTTTTATCTAGAATTTATCTATTAAAGTTAGGTTTGGAAACCACATATGTTTTTCTATGTTGTCTATAAAAATTGAAATGATTTACAGATGGTGGATATATGGAATTATTTAGGATCCTTAAATATGGGGGATTCAACATGGCTCATGGGAGGATATTTCAACACCATTTTAGACCTGTCAGAGATTAAATTGGGAGGGTAATATCTTTGGAACACCAACATTTTCTTCCTATAATGGTCTGATGGAAATGTGTTTATCTAGTGAAAAATACACATTGTGTAATAATAAATGGGGAATTGGTGAACCTATAGGGGTCTCAACTACTACTTTTCTAAACGTCAGGTTGCCTCCAACATTCTAATGAAAACATGTCTCACATTGTTTAGGCTGTCTATGATAATTTAAATATCCTTGTTAGACTTGGATCTAGAGGTTATGAAAATAAATTATTTTTAGTCTCCAATATATGGACTTCAATACCTATTTTTTTAATGAGGTAAGTGAATCATGGTCTAAAGACATGCAAGATAGCTTGTGGGAAAACTTCCACAATAAAATCGCGAGATTAAAGGGGGATTTAAAAATATGGATAAACAAGAGGCCAGCCCAAAACATGGAGATAGAGTCCATCAAGAATGATATCGCACGATCTTAGAAGTGTCTCATGCAATTATGGGACAAATTAATTTCTAGTGATCTTTTATATAAAAAGTACCAGCTATCTAAAATGATTATAAATGAATAAAGTTTCCCCCCTGACCATTCTAGGGATATGTGGTTGATGGAGGGGGAGACGAACTCATATTTTTCATGTATTTATCAAATTTATTATCAAATATTATTTTCATAATATTCAATTAGAGGATGGTTCATTCATGAGTGACCCTGAGATAATGGGAGGTATGGATGAATCTCACTTGAATTCTCTTATAACTTATGTTAATCCTAACATGAAGGAAGGGTATCCTAGAGGCCATGGAAATATTTTTGATTCTATTTTCAGTGTTGTTTATCAACCATTAAATCTATTTACTGGGAGTGTTCTGAAAGAAGAATAAATTTTATATTTTGTTCATTATCTCAACTTAGAAAGTGCATCATGTCCTGATGGATTCCTTGGTTCTTTTTTATGGATTCATGGGAGCTCATGAAGGGGGATTTGGTAGAAAGAATTCAATTTTTTTGGATAGCTTCCCTTACTAGGTTGGTGTGTACAACAAACATGGTTCTTATTTTTAAGGTGAAAGACCCTTACTCTCTTAAAAAATTATGTCCCATTAGTATAAGAAAATTTACTTATAAAATCCTTGTAAGAATTATCAATAGAATGCTTGCTTTTTATTTTCACAGTTGGGTTTCTATGTAACAACATAGATTTATTAAAGGAAGATATACCTAAGTGGATATTGACTTGGATCACGAAATAATCGACATCATCAACATGAAATCTGTAGGATCCAATATTGCAATCAATGTTTACATGGAAAAGTCCTATAATAAGACGGATTAGAGTTTGATTATCAAGGTTATGCCTTGAATAGAATTTTCAACATGAGTAGTTGACTTTTTTTTTCAGGTGTTTCATCTCTCCATATATCTATTAGTTTTATGGTCATAAAAAGATATTTTTTTAAATTGGTTTGGGGGATAATATATCGAGATCCCTTATCTCCCAATATCATCATTCGAGTTTGGGATATTCTTATTAGGAACACTGTTTGGTGCATTTCAAATGGAAGAATTATCTCTTTCAGATATACAATGGATTATAATGTTATTTCTCACATTTTATTCATTTATTAAATGATACAATTTTTAATTGAACTAGTAGATCCAATCATAAGCTTAATAATATTTTGGAGGAGTATAGTAAATGGAGTGAACAAATTCTTAATCAGCACAAAATAACTATCCTAATTTCTAATCATTGTTTCGGGAGAAGGGTGAACAATATTGAAATAAATATGAGAATTATAAGGAGGAAATTATCCATGGATTACGTGGGTGTTATGATTTCTTTAGTTAGGGTTCAAATTCATCATTTTGAGGGATTGGTAGATAAAATTTTCTACTGTATCAACAATTGACAAAATTAGTTCCTCTTTTTCAGGGGTTGAATAACTCTCATTAACAATGTACTTTAATAAACCCCCTTCACATTTTTTCTATACTTATGGTGCTTAATAAGATCTAGAGAAAAAAACCAAGGTTTATTTCATCTGGGACACTCATTATGATGGTTTCTACAACTGGGTTTCGTGGGAGAGGATGGATAATATAACAGTGTATAGTGGTTTTAATCAGAGGAACATTGATGATGCTCTGTACTCTATACAAGAAAAATTGTCCAGTGAAGCTGTGAAAGTTAGATCATTGTGGGATGGTTTCAACACCCATAAATATTGTTTAAATATGAATGATTTGAGGGTTCATATCTTGAGTATCTAAAAAATGATTTAAAACATGTTCTAGTTTTTCAATATCATTGAAGATTTATCACCGATCTTGAGTATAATAATTTATGATATCATAATTGTGTAGGAGATCCCTTGGGTTTCATAGAGGTGTCTGAATCTTAAATTCTCATTACTTTAAGAATAAAGGTACCAATATTTTATTAGTCAAATTATAGATCACCATCCATTCAACATATTTAGATATTTTGTTTCGATTAATATTGTGATGAAAAAGTTGTTCTCATTAGTGCACCATTATGTGTTCCTTATCCAAGGATTACAATATCATATTGCATGATCTTATAATAACATATTAATGGTGGAGTATTATATGGTAAAGGGATATTCCAATGAAATAAAACATCTTAATATGGAATATCATATCTCATTCCATTTTTACAAATAAGGGGATAAATGGTATGGGGTTTTATTTAACCTCTAAGTTTATGTGTCTTACGAAAATATATGATGGATTGTCCTCACACTTGTTCTTCTAAGGTGATTGAGGAACAACCGTTTTGGAAAACCACGATGCACTCTTCAATTATGAAATTTTTATTTCAGTTCAGTGTTGCATATGAAATAATATATCTAATACATTTGGTCTCAAAGGAAAATGTAGTAAAATATTTTGGAGTTAAATTTTCCATTTTAATGAGAACAATCCCATGTTCTTTACTTATAAAATAAATAATGATATAAATGGAAAAGAAGAAAATTTTAATTTTTTTTGTCTTTTCCTGAATAGGATTAAAGAAGGGTCATAATACTCCGAATTAGAAAAGATATTTGGGAAAACATAATGAGTAATTATGAAGGTAATATACAATTAAATGAGGATAAATTATAAGTGTGTATTAAGATCAAAGATATTAAAATGAGTGATGATGGTTTCATTTATTAATATAGAATTATAATCAATGAAAACTTATATAATGTTTGATGCTTCTGGGAAAATATGGATAATACTATTACATCCAAAAAGAAGATGAAAAACATTCTAAATAGACTTGATACAAAGTTTTCAGAATTACAAGATTTAGAATATCTCTCTTTGGAAAAAATGAACATCTTCTAATTACTTATGAAATGAGAAAGGTTCTATCATTTTAGATGAAATAAAAATTTGAAGTGGAATTTAAGGCCATGAGGAGGGGTAAAATCAAAGGCAATGAAGGTTTAGAATCAGGTTATTATGAAGATGAGATATATGATGAATATTTAAATTGAGTTTTTAATTTATTTAATGATTTTCAGGTAGGTAAGGAAATTACAGTATGTCAACCACCATGTAGTTTAAATTTATTTAAATTGATTATTTTATAATAATTTTCCATAGAATAAGCCTATAGAATGTTAACAAGATAAGGGAGATAAAAATATCAACAAATAAATAGGGGTAAAATGAATATGAAATATTCAAGTAGTTATATAAATAGTTTTATGGTAAATAACGAAGAAGTTGATTCATCTTTTAGAATATATTCTAGATATTATGTTAATTTCATGGCTCATTTTAAGTTTGATTTCTTTACCACAAGTCGTTATTATGAAGAAGAGAGATTATATCTAGAGTACATACTAGAATATGATTTGAAATCTTCTATTTAGAAAACAAATTTCTCAAGAAATAAATGAAAAACATGATGGATGAAACGAATAATATAGTTACTGATATATTGGAGTATTATAAGATATGAGTGATAAACATTAAAGATATTTAAAAGTATAAATTAAAGGGTTCTGTGAAAGAAAATATACTGAGAGATCTTGATGAGAATCTATTTTTATAATAAGAACAAACATATAATAAACAATAAATTTTATTTGATCTCAAAATTAGTTAAATAAAATCAAATAATATATAAATAAGTAAGTTTAGGTAAAAGTATTGACTTCTCAAGATGGTGAAAGGGTTAGTCTCAATAGGTAGGTAAAATATGTTTATAAGTTTTCAAAAGGTAAATATGAAATTTATGATTGTTTAAGATTCAAAAACAAGAAATTATTTGGTCCAAGAATTAAAGTGAGAGACTATTTCCCATGAAAATAAGGCACTCAATGTTGGATTTCATGGGGATGAATTTTGTAAAATCATTCACATCCGGTTAAGTATTTTTTTCGCTCCCTAAAACCATGTGGGGCGTGAAAGGAATTTTTTGGTGGTGGTGTCATAACCACTCATATCAAAAACATATTTCCACACCCTTTCTAATCAGTTTCCAATGGGTTTTTTCTCACAGAACCAAAAGGTCCCAACAGTTGGAATGTTTTTTGAACCTACTTTCCTAAGGAAGGTGGTCGTGAGGAGATTCCTCCAGTAATGTTCGAGGAATAATATTGGTTGAGAGGATTGGATGTCAGGAATATCAAATCCTTTTGTGGGGAACCATTTCCTACTTCATGACTCTCTTATATATTTAAGACATTTTCAAGAATTATTTATTCAATATCAAACATAATACACGTATCCTTTAAGATAATAATAAATTATTAGCATGTACTGGCTTTTTAATTATCTGAATGTGCTTGATATGGAATCTTGCCTTTTTATCACATAAACATTCAATACATTTTACAAAACCTAGGATCTTTAAGGTTTAGTTTCTTGGAATCCAGGAACTTAAAACATGAAAAAATAAAACATTCTTCTTAAACACTTGAAAGTATTATCCTTATGTTCATCTAGGTTCATTACTATATCTCATAACCTGGGGACATACATCAAAATAAAGGGTGAGCAAAAGGCCCAGTAAGGGAATCAAGGGAAACATTTAACATGTGAACTTGAGATACATCAACAATGTCATGAAAAAAAACTTTAAGGCATGATAAAGAAATCATGAGGCATATCATAATAAAATTAACATATTTCATAACTTGAATATGTGGATATAACATTTAATATTGACAATCATTTCTGTTTCACCAAGGTCCATCCCCAAGGTGTCATTAAAAATTACCAAGTTTATTCACCAAGGTGTCGTTAAAAATAGTCATCTCTAGAGATTAAGTCTTTACCCAATGCATTGGAGCTCTATCAGGGCGAACCCTTGAAATGTATTTATTATCATGTTAACCACATATATAATCATCAATAATTTCATAAACAACCCATATAGAATAAAAGAAATGGGTTTAATTTCATAATCCTAACGTTTTAAAACTGCTTTAAAGACATGATCTTTATGTCACTTTAAACCCACGGAAAGGGAAAGCAGGTCACATGTATGTAAATCCCAGAATTTAAAATTGAACAAATTGGTATATATGTGAATACCCCTATATAAGAGAGGGATTTGAGTATTCACTTAATAAAATAAAATAACTTTAGAAAAAGAGAGAGACATTTTGAGACGGAAATTCTACAGCAAAACAGCTATGTTTCAGGGATTTAGAAAACATTGAAAAGAGAGGGGACATGGGTAAAACATTCATAAATGACCCATAGAATATTAGAGGGACAGAATTTGAAGGATATATGAACATGGTAATGAAATATTTTCTACATACCATTTGAAATAAAAAACATGGAAGGAAGACAAAAATTAGATTTTCTTATGAAAATTCGGCAGCCTAACGACATCACTTAAACTTCAACGAAAATGAATTGATGAGACCAAATAGGGTCTCTCATCATATGAAAATAAAAGTTCAGTGTGATAGATATTGATATCATACCCCAACATAATAAAAAAGGAACTTGAAATACTTGACATGAAAGCAGAACTTTGAAAAATGAGAAAGGTGAATGAATCCCATAAAAATTTGGCAGCCTAACAACGCCACTTAAACTTCAACAAAAAATGAATTGATGAGATAAAATAGGGTCTCTCATCATATGAACATAAAAGATAAGTATGACAGATAATGATATCATACCCCAAAAAATAAAAAGTAACTTGAAAGACTTGACATGAAAGTAGAACTTTGAAAAATGAGAACGGTGAAATAATCCCTTAAAAATTCGGCAGCCTAACGGTGCCACTTAAGCTTCAACCAAAAAGGAATTGATGAGATAAAATAGGGTCTATCATAATATGGAAATAAAATATCATTATATAAGATATATATGTCATACCCCAACATAATAAAAAATAACTTGAAAGACTTGACATGAAAGTAGAACATTGAAAAATGAGTAGGGTGAAAGAATCCCATAAAAATTCGGCAGCCTAACGACACCACTTAAACATTTTTAAAATGAATTGATGAGAGAAATAGGGGGTATCTCATCATATTAACATTAAAAGGGCAGTAATATTAATATAAAAGAAAATCCTCCAATATAAGAACATGGAGCATAAAAGAAATGACATAAAAGGGATTACTTGAAAAGAAGGAGAGTTTGGATCCCTTACCTTAAACGTAACTCTTAAAACTCAAAGGTTGGGACCTTGAGATGCTTGAGGGCACCTTGGTAGGACTCCTTGGGAGGAAAGGATACCAGAACTTATTTGAGGATGATTTTGGAGTTGAATGGATGAGAGGATGGCTTTGTATTTAGAGGGAAAGTGAGGGGACATGGCATTAATGGCCAAGGGACACCTCATTGGTGGTTTTGGAAAAACCATGGGCTTCCCATGGTATTTTCCCATGGTATTGGACAATTGGGACACCTCATAACTTATATTACTATTCCTAAGTCGACCATATTGATTACATACTTAATACATCATTTAATGATGTCATTAAACACCCATAACTTAAAAACCGTATTTTCACTATTAATCGAAATTTCAAATATCTCAGAAAAATCCCAAAATTTCACCTTAACCAAATATCAATGCTCTAATTTAAAAAATGAACTAAATTTTATAAAAATAATTTTTTTAATTTTTTTAATTTAATTTCTAAATAAGTAAACTATTCACCGAAAATTCAGTTTTTTTCAGAAAAATCCCCAAAAATTACCTTAGCATAATATCGATGTTCTGAATTTAAAAATAAATTCCATTTTATAAAAATAATATTCTAAATAATTTAATTTAATTTTTAATTAAAAAAACTATTCACTAGAAAAAACTAATACTTGACTAATAATTTATGAAACTGTTATTTATCTATTTTATTGAATCACATTACTTAATCAAGGTGCCTAGATTATATTAATAATTTCCTTAAGTGAGATCACTAATCCATTTGGTCACATTACTAATCCTAAGCATAAAATCACTATTCATAATTTACTATTCATCACATATTAAGTTGATCTTATTAGACTCTAAATTTCATACCGAACATCATTGTAGAACACCATTTTTTGAAAATCATTACACATTTTTAATTATTTAAGGTTTACATAAGCATTTTTAAAATATAATTTCTCTATAATTCATCAAAAATATGCATACTATATTTATCCGGACTTTGAAAATTCATAAACATCAACATAAGAATAAATAAATTTTTTTATTTAAAACAGTGGATTACACAAGGCAGTTACAGTCTCCTTACATAGCCCCTTATCACACCAGCATAGGACCTAAGTGTACGGTGTGCTAAAGTGAGAGAATCTGAGGAAGGCTCGACCAACATCGTACGAGTAGTAATTTCTATTAGTTTGAACTTCTTGTGAAGGCGATTCCGTTCTAGCTTCACACGATGAAGTTCAGCTTGGGTTTGTTCCAGAGGAAAGACTAGTGGTGCTACCTTCTTCCCAAGTTCTAATAGATGGGATTCGATCGGTCCAAGAATACTGGGTGAGGCCATAAAATCTTCTTTCTATATTAATTAACCCAGATAACTTGTATTTAGAGACAATAATCGAAACCTTTAGTTTCCAGCGGTCATATTGACCAATGGTCATATGACAGTCAGAACCCAACTGTCTCATTTATACTCATGTTATCAAATGAAATAGTTTTGTTGAGTATAAAATAACACACAAAATTAGGAAACAATAATTATTCAAAATTTCGGGTCTTTACAATCTTCCCCCCTTAAGAAATTGCGTCCTCGCATTTTTTAAAATCGGGATTGGAAATTTCATTGAAAGCCCCCCTTTGGAAAAAGATTCAGTAACACTATTACTTTAAAAGAAAGGAAATGAAGTAAAAAGGTTACCCGAGTTAACCCACAATAGGATTCCATATAGGAAAACATGGACATGGAGGAGAAAACAAAGGGTCAAGTTCTGAGGGAGAGTGATAGAAAACATGATTAGGAGAAAGATAACCATGAGAGAATCACAAACTTATGATGTGTGTAAACGGTCTTTGATTACCTAGTATGAAACGTAAACCAACAACCTTTTTGTTTTACGTTCCTTTTCATAATTTTGAGGAATTCATTTACTACATAGAATAAAAACATAAGTAAATATACCTACCTTCAAGTAGAGTTTCATCCTTTAATAAGTTTATACCAAAACTAATCATTTCTCTAAACGATGAGCATTCAAAAACACTTGGTCTCATCAAAACACTAGAATCATCTTCTTGAGAGTCACGTAATCCACAAAAGATTAACTATCAAATTATTCTATCTTTAAACATTATCCCAAAAACAGAAAGGGTAAGAAAAAAAACTCTTCAAAAAGAAAGAATCCCATAGGAAGGGAAACTACTTTTAAATCTTCAAAGGTCCATGGTACTACCCAAAGTTCATCATAGACCATTCCATAAATAACTGTCCTTAAAATTCCTCAAAATAAACCAAACTAAGATTGAATCCCAATTATAAGAACGATTTCATAACATAGTCTTCCAAGATAGACTTTATTTTTCATCTCCAAACAAAATCAACCACTCTCATCATCTTATAACAAAAGTATCTAACCTAATCAAATTTTCCTCAAAATTGGTTAATCATTTCCATATGTTACCTAAATTACTATAAGTCCGCCTTAAATTCATCAATTCTTCAAAATATGAGTCAAACATTACTACTCAAAGAAAATACCGTAGTAATCTATTTACCTCAATCAAATAGGGTTCCCAAAATAGTGAACGTCTTCCAAAATATTAATCATCTTTTAATCCCCTAATCACCCTTTTTTTAAGAAGAACAACTTCACTACATCAACATGTGGTACATAACAATAGATGCTTTCCTTAATGATATAAAATCATCTTAGGTAATGACTCGATGATCTTAGAAAACATAAAAGATATGCTCATAGAGCACAAACTAAAAAACAATGTGACATAGACAATTATTGCGAAGAAGTTACATGTACATCAGTCATCATGATCCATCTCAGCATAGGACTTGCATTGTTCCCTTTTCCTCGAAGATTGTTGATGATCATCATGCTTCTCACCCATTCCAAGAGAGCATTTCTTTGGATAATGTCTAACTTCTCCACATTTACGACATCCAAATGTATAAGGTACATTAGATTGATCCTTATCTCCATTCATCAAATTATCCATTTTTTTAAAGAAATTGGCTACTTTATGCCCTATCTTCCCACACATAAAACATATCCAAGTTCCTTTGTGACATTCTCCTTCGTGCCTCTTCCCACACTTTTTTCAAAAAAAAAATTGGGTCTTCTTTCCCTTATCAACTTTATCAGATGAACATCCTTGAGACTTTGTCTTTTTCTTCCTTGATGAATTTGGGCATTCAACTAGGTACCAAATATTAATTGTGATCTTTGATAGCTGGTGTGGAATAATCATAATATGTTCAACTTGATCATTTTTCATCTCTTTCACATCAATAGGGAAATCGTCACATTTCATGTCACATTAGTGGTTGGGACATGCTCTTCCATTTCCCACCACTAACTAAGAAAAGAACGTATAATTAGGGGGCTTAAATACTTATCCAATAATCATTAAAAGGAAACATTAAGCATAGAAGGGTAAACATGTATAAGGAAAGTATACCCTAACTTTTGATCCCCTAGGTTCCAATCTAGGATATCCATGATCATATATTCTTATGTGAAACTTTTTTTTGTTTTATCTTTGTTCCATTAATAATGGTTCATACTAAGCTTATGAATTTACCAAAGCATATGCCCCAGGAGTGTCGTAACCAATAGTGCAGAAGGGCCCGTTGTCGTGTACTAGTTTCCATTCGATTCTCGCTTAAAGCGGGGTTTTAGGGTTTTACCCCTATGTACATCTATTCCAGAGCCACCTCTACCTGCTCATATCTAGAGAGAGATGTATTTTCTTGGCAATCCCTTACTCAATAATCACCAAAATACCAGGAAGGTTTCCTATATTTAAAATTTTCTATAGGGTTCTTCCTAGAGTTTTCATATCCTAATTTCCACAAATAACTAAACCATCCTTTGATACCAACTATGGCATCCCGCGTTTTTATCACATAAACTTTCAATACATTTTACAAAAACGAAGATCTTTAAGGTTTATTGTCTTGGAAACTAGGAACATAAAACATGAAAACAAAGAACATTCTTCTTAAAAACGTGAAACTCTTCTCCTTATGTTAATCCTAGGTTAATTACTGCATCTCATAACCTAGGGACATACATCAAAAGAAAGGGTGAGCAAAAGTCCCAGTAAGGGAAACAAGGGAAACATTTAACATGTGAACTTGAGATACATCAACAATGTCATAAAAAATAACTTTAATGCATGAGAAAGAAATCATGAGGCATATCATAATAAAAAAAATGTATTTAATAACTTGAATATGTGGCTACAACATTTAATATTGACAATAATTTCTGTTTCACCAAGGTCCATCCCCAAGGTGTCATTAAAAATTACCAAAGTTATTCACCAAGGCGTCGTTAACAATAGTCATCTCTAGAGATCAAGTCTTTACCCAATGCATTGGAACGCTATTAGGGAGAACCCTTGACATGTCATTATTATCATGTCAGCCACATATATCATCATCAATCATTTCAAAAAAAACCCATATAGCATAAAAGAAATGGGTTTCATTTCATAGTCATAACGTTTTAAAACTTCTTTAAAGACATGTTCTTTATGTCACTTTAAACCCACGGAAAGGGAAAACGAGTCTCATGTATGTAAATCCCAGAATTTAAAATAGAACAAATTGGTATATATGTGAATAACACTATAGAAGAGAGGGATTTTAGTATTCACTTAATAAAATAAAATAACTTTAGAAAAATAGAGATACATTTTGAGACGGAAATTTGCAGCATAACAGCTATGTTTCGGGGTTTTAGAAAACATTGAAAAGAGAGGGGACATGGGTCAAAGATTCATAAATGACCCTTAGAACAGTATAGGGACCGAATATTAAGGATATATGAACATGGTAATGAAATTTTAAGGACATACAAGTTGAAATGAAAAACATGGAAGGAAGACAAAAATTAGATTTCTCTTATGAAAATTCGGCAGCCTAACGACGTCACTTAAACTTCAACAAAAATGAATTGACGAGATAAAATAGGGTCTCTTATAATATGGACATAAAATTTCAGTATGATAGATATAGATATCATACCCCAACATAATAAAAAAGGAACTTGAAAGACTTGACATGAAAGTAGAACTTTGAAAAATGAGAAAGGTGAACAAATCCCTTAAAAATTCGGCCGCCTAACGACGCCAATTAAACTTCAAGAAAAAATGAATTGAGAAGATCAAATAGGCTCTCTCATCATATGAACATAAAAGATCAGTATGATATATATAGAGATCATACCCCAACATAATAAAAAGAAACTTGAAAGACTTGACATGAAAGTAGAACTTTGAAAAATGAGAAGGGTGAAAGAATCCCTTAAAAATGCGGCAGCCTAACAACGCCACTTAAACTTCAACAAAAGATGAATTGATGAGATCAAATAGAGTCTCTCATCAAATTAAAATAAAATATCAGTAAGATAGATATAGAGATCATACCCCAACATAATAAAAAAGAACTTTAAAGACTAGACATGAAAGTAAGACTTTGAAAAATGAGAAGGGTGAAAGAATCCCTTAAAAATTCGGCAGCCTAACGGCGCCACTTAAACATTATTAAAACGAATTGATGAGAGAAATTGGGGGTATCTCATCACAAGAACATGAAAAGGGAAATAAGATAAATATAAAATAACATCATCCAACATAAGAACATGGAGCATAAAAGAAATGACATAAAAGGGATTACTTGAAAAGAAGGAGAGAGTTTGGATCCCTTACCTTAAATGTAACTCTTAAAACACAATAGTGGGGACCTTGAGAGGATTGAGGGCACCTTGGGAGGACTCCTTGGGAGGTAAGGATACCAGAACTTCGTTGAGGATTATTTTTGAGTTGAATGGATGAGAGGATGTCTTGGTATTTATAGGGAAAGGTAGGGGACAAGGCATTAATGGCCAAGGGACACCTCATTGGTGGTTTTGGAAAAACCATGGGCATTCCCATGGTATTTGCCCATGGTATTGGCCAATTGGGACACCTAATACCTTATATTACTATTCATAAGTCGACCATATTTATTACATACTTAATACATCATTTAAGGATGTCATTAAACACCCGGAACTTAAAAACTATATTTTCACTATTCATCGAAAATTCAACTTTCTCAGAAAAATCTCAAAATTTTACCTTAACCAAATATCGATGGTCTGATTTCAAAAATGAACTACATTTTATTAAAATAATTTTCTTAATATTTTTAATTTAATTTTTAAATTAATACACTATTCACTGAAAATTCATTTTTTTTTCAGAAAAATTCCCAAAAATTACCTTAGCATAACATCGATGTTCTAAATTCAAAAATAAATTTCATTTTATAAAAATAATTTTCTAAATAATCTTAATTTTATTTTTAATTAAAAAAAACTATTCACCCAAAAAAACTAATACTTGACTAATAATTTATGAAACTGTTATTTAACCATTTTATTGAATAACATTACATAATCAAGGTTCCTAGATTATATTAATAATTTCTTTAAGTGAGATTACTAATAAATTTGGTCAATTACTAATCCTAAGCATAAAATAACTATTCATAATTTACTATTCATAAAAAATTATGTTGATCTTATTAGACTCTAAATTTCGTACTGAACATAATTGTAGAAGACCATTTTTCGAAAATCATTACACATTTTTAATTATTTAAGGTTTACATAAACATTTTTAAAATATAATTTCTCTAAAATTCATCAAAAATATAAATACTATATTTATTCGGACTTTGAAAATTCATAAACTTCAACATAAGAGGAAATCAAAATTTTTATTTAAAAAAAGGATTACACAAGGAAGTTACGGTCTCCGTACATAGCCCCTTATCACACCAGCATAGGACCTAAGTGTATGTGTGCTAAAGTGAGAGAATCTGAGGGAGGCTCGGCCAACATCGCACAAGTAGTAATTTCTATCAGTTTGAACTTCTCGCGAAGGCGATTCCGTTCTAGCTTCACACGATGAAGTTCAGCTTGTGTTTGGTCCAGAGCAAAGCCCAGTGGTGTTACCTCTTTCCTAAGTTATGTTAGATGGGTTTCAATCGGTCCAAGACTACTAGGTGAGGCCATCGAATCTTCTTTCTATATTAATTAACCACGATCACTTGTATTTAGAGACAATAATCGAAACGTTTAGTTTCCAGCGGTCATATTGACCAATGGTCATATGACAGTCAAAACCCAACAGTCTCATTTATATTCATGTTATCAAATGAAACAGTTTTGTTGAGAATAAAATTACACACAAAATTAGGAAACAATATTTATTCAAAATTTCGGGTCATTACACTTGAGGTTCATCATCATCATAGATTTATGTATATATCATAGGCTCTCCATCAATGGTTCCCTTTTATAAAATATTAGAGAACCATATGTCATTTAATTTTATTATACTGGTTTTAATCCACGTAGTGGGGTGTACTAGAATTTATTATCATCTAGGATGATGGGAATTATTCTGATGTCAGGACCAATCCCAAGATATTGACCTCCTATATTTTATTATTAATGGAATACAAACCCATTTAGTTTGGTACCACTTAATAGGGAACATAATACCTTTTAAGTTCAGGTTATAAGGACCAACGATAGTTTTTTGACATAATGTGTCAAGGATGTCTAGGAAAAAGGTACCTTTTCATGGTTGTCGTGGGACTTATGCCAAAGTGGCCCAAGGGACCTGGAAGTGATGTAGCCTCTAAGAATATATGTGAACCTAATGAGAATATATCCTAGACAATATTAATGTGAGTTTGGGGTACTGGGTTTGAACATCAGGGAGGATTACTATGTATCCCATTTGGTTAGGAATCAAATCCAACATAGTTTGGATGGTTGTGAAATACACCTATGGAAGAGGCTCTTTGAAGGTTTTTTTCATATGGGATATGGACCATTGATATGGATACATGGATTTGAGGACCTAAAAAATTGAAGTCCCTCTGAAGGTTTTCCTTACAGGGGATATATCCCTTTAAGATAAATATAAGTATTTGATGACCCAAACCTATAGAGGCCCTTTGAAGGTTTTTCTTATAGGGGATATATCCCTTTGTGATGGATAAATGTATTTGAGGACTCACCCCTATGGAGTCCCTATAATGGTTTGTATCACAATGGATATGACCATTTGAGATGAATGTATGGATTTGAGGACCCACACATATAGAGGATCTTTGTTAAGGTGAGAGGAATATTCATAAAGGACCCTCTATTGAGACATGTATGTGATCATGTGGATGTTGTTATTATCGCTAACCTCAAATCCTACATTAGACATTATTAGTGTAAGAAACAAGGAGAAGTGGAAGATCTAAAAATATAATATCCTTTATCTACTGGTGGATGAGGTTGGGGCTACATGAGAGAGAAATGGATTTTATGTGACCATCTCTTCTTTTGTTTTTTTAACCCCAGGGTTGGGACTTATGCACCCATGAGGGCATAGCCTATAATAAAAACTAGTGGATTGATCTTGAATGGATTACCTTTTCCTGATTTCAGAGAGGATGAGAGAAGATAAAGCACTAGACCTCATCAATGAAAAATAAAGAGGTTCTCATTACTCTATGAAATAGAGAGGTCCCTCACACCACCTCCAAGGTTGGGGACTCCATTACCGAGGGGACGTACAATTGAAAACAGATGGATAACCCTTCCCATTAGGTCGAAAAAGTTCATGCCAACTCTTATTGAGGGAATGAAAAATAAAATGGTATAGAGTTTGGTGTGTCTTTTTTCAATGAATTTTCATGTCTGGAGGCCTTAGTAGAGGTTTTGGGTTCGTCATCCTCAGATAAGGGACTTATGGGAAATGCTGACCTACCATCATTGGTATGAAATATGGATCAAGGGAAAGAATAGAATATGTGATGGATTGGGTGAGTTGAAGGTGGACCACATAATGTGGAACATGGTGATGTGAAGAGGTCTCACATAGGGTTGACATTGGTGATATGGAGGGGTCTTAGGCATTGTAGATCTAGGTTGATTGGGAGTGCTTTGTGCAAGGTGGAACCACATGAGTAAGAGGTAACTTCATGAAGATGAATAGCCTGTGAAACAAAACTTGGGCAAGGAAATTCTCTAGGATTTGAGGGTTCCCTCAAGATTCTCAAAAAAGGTATCATGGATGCACTGAGTTTGAGAGGGGACCCTCACACTGGTACTTTTAGACTATTGTAAATTGGTTCCTCATGAATGTATCTTATATTTCACATACTCAAAGAATTTAAATCCCAATACCCCCCTTAATTCCATATTATCTAATGTTTTAGAGATCCACCTAAATTGTTTCATGGGCTTGAGTGAAGGATTAAAGAGAGAATAACTATAGGGATTCTTTTGATCTTCCAATCATTTTAAATGAGAAGACCCAAGGTCCTAACTATAGGAAATTTTGGGACCCCGGGTGAAGGAATTAACCATGCAGGTCCATCATGCAGGTGGACTACATTGGTTCCATTCACAGTTATGGATGCTCATTCTATTCCATGTAGTCTAGGCCTACACGAGCCTCTTGGTGCACATGATGGTTTCATGTAGGTCAAATTGGGTGAGTTACTTGATCCACCATGGTTCACTACACCTCTTTATTACTTGAAGTATTTTACATTGAATCTTATCACCCTCACTTGACTAAAATTGTTGTCAAAAAAATTCCCCCATCAGTATTGGATCCAATTATAAAAAGAGGGTATTATCTTGAGGTAGAGGAATATAGATGTACACCACTCAAATCAGTTTTACAAGTAGTTCTTGTATGTCATCTGTGCAGGTTGGTTGTAGAGTTCAACTACATAGGTCAAACACACAAGTTAACATGCATCAATAAATAAGGTCTCATATATGAATATCTATTCCTTTCAGCTCTTCAGTTTCCCCCATCGTGTCAGTCACTCATGCTGTTGTCCCTGCATTTTCTCGTTCATACTTCTCTTGGCACATAACATTCATATTTATACAAAAAACCTGAGAAAGTGGCCTTTCTGAGACACCCTAACCGAGTGGAATATGTAACTCCACCTAAGCGAGTGGACTGTGTGAGACTACAATAGTGAGTGTCTTGTGTGAGGACACTTTTTTTCCAACATCCTACATTTTTATGGAACATTAATAACTAATTCCATGACAGTAATGAAAATCATCATTCATTATCTATATATTTCTAGTGGATACTCAAAGGGCGTACAATAAAAATGTTTCCACTCATGTTTCTGAAATTATTAAAAATATTGGGCCAGATTATTATGACATGCATGACTCCACCCTCTAGTACATAGAGTAAAATATGAAGAAGTACTAGAGTGAGTACCCAAAAAGTGTTTATATTCCTATTTAATATTAAAAAATTATTATATATTTACTCATCCTGAATCTTTATAATTATTTTTGGATGTTATGGTTTGTGTAATGAACTAATTTCCCTGCTACCAACTTTTACTCCAAGGGCGTATTTACCAATTAAGGAGCGGTTTATATTACATGCATCCTAAACCATGGATTGTGTGCCCCATATTTAAATACTCACACTAATTAATAAAATCCTTATAGATACATGTTGATCTTATGAACTTCTAAGATATACCAATCAAAAGTCTAGAGAGAGGATTGGGACTTATGTTCTGGAGGAGGATTGAATACTAAATGGATGCGGGTTTATTGGGTGTGCCAAAATTTCAAATAATTTAACACAAAACTACAAAAAATAAATATTTATGAGGCTATTTGGTGGTCATGAATGTATGATTATAAGAACTTGAACTTCATCCCTAAACTATTGAGATGATAGAGCCCTCAGACAAACAATTTATACCTCATGCATGGAGAAGTCATAATTTTCTTGTGTGATGTCTACAATATATAAAGGGTTTCCATTCTTGGAGATATGTGTTATAAGTTCATCCCACAGAAATCCACCTAGGATGATGCTGAAAGGATGCCTATTTCGGATCATGATACATTGAATATGTAATGGATGACTAAGAAGGAAGACACTCACACAAGGTCCTACATCCATCCTGAAGCATGGATGAAGGCCTTCCTCAAGCTAGAAAAACAAGGTCCTACTTCCCATCACCCAACAAGATTCCCCTCATTCGAGAATCAAAGCATTCATGGAATATTGTGGACTATATTGGAGAATGGTTGGTATAACTAGTGGGGTTATATAGTGAAGTCTGATGTCTTTGCAAGTACCCATCTCACCAGTTATCTTGAGATGTTGTTGAGTACCTACCTACTACTGTTTCATGAATCTAACAATGGTGTGAGTCAAGGTACGTTCATTATAGAAGAAAAATTAGTATAATGGAACCAAATAGGGATATCTACCACTTTTTTGGAAAACAATATATAAGTGTTTAATACATCTATGCATTGAGAAGGACCTGTACCAAAATTGAGGTCCATTTCAAGTGTTACAGGGGTGCAATGAAACACAATTTAGTTCTTATGTCATGATGAGAAATGTTCATGATCATGAAGTATGGTTTCACCCATTAATTCAGGCTATTTCTGGTATCTGAACTTCATCTATGAAATATGGTGAATCCCTGATGAATTTGACAACATCGGGAGAGTTTAATATATTCCAATATGATGATCTATATACTATAACATTCATTGATAATGGCCAAGGTAATTATGAACTAAGGTCATACATTATTTCATTTAGAGATAGTGTATTTCCATCCCATATTGACAGTGAGATCACATGTGGGGCCTATTCTCCATATATATTTTTCTTATAGTTCAAGTTTATACAAGAGCCAAATTTATCTCCCTCACACATGTTAATCATGAGAAAGACCTGACGATGGCCTGAAAATTCTGGATCCACATAGACTTGGAGGTATCCCATGTGTTGAGCAAGCTACCTCCATCTAGTGCATTCATTGGGCTAAGCGTTAGTTATTATAGTGTTTGTATTTATTTCTAACCCATGGGGAATTTATAGTAAGCATCTATATATTTGAGGATGTAATGACTACTGGATGTGGAAAGTTTAGTAGGAAGTTTCATCCTATGGGTGATGATGCCGAAGCTACAAAGTGTTAAAAAAACTCATAGAAGAACCAGCAATCAGGATAAAGTTGATAAGACCACATCTTCCAAGATGAGGTGGTCAAGTCATCACCAATGAGAGGAGATCCAAGATTTTGTTTCCCAATCTCTTGTTCGAGTAGAGGGACCAAAAATGTTTTCAATGATAAAAGATATTGGGTATTTTTTAATTAGGATATAGAAAATTTAGATTATGTGTGTCCTCTGGCCGTCCAATCCTAGAAAGTCATAACCTATGATATCAAATACTTGTGGGTATTTCTCCATGTCAACATATAAATTCAACAAGGTGGGGATAGTCGAGAACCCCCTACAATTCAATTTTACAGAAATCCTTATGAGGTGGTTTAATGTGTTTTTGAGTTAGAGATGATGATATATGAACCTGATAACCAAATAAAATCAACAAAACAGGTGGAGTACATGATAAATCAAGGTGCTACTGAAAGGGGGGTGATACTAAAACTGAATAATGTGACAACTACATTGATTCTAGTGAGTTATCTCTTTCAATATTCCCTTATCCATTTCCTCACTCATCCATCATAATTTACTTTTAGGGTATTTATAATTTTTTTGGGAGGAGAAGAAGGTGTACCAATGGTGGAACTTGTTTCACCAACATATGGGATGATGGGTACCCCCACCAGAGTGACATGTGAGTCTATTGAGTCCTTAGAGACTTCCTTAGCCCAGAAGATGGTGGAGGTGGCGATGATGGGAGGGTCTTGTCGGCTTCCAACTCAAGTGCCCATGACTAGGAGGATCAATATGGTCCCCCATGATCTTATTGGAAGAAATGAAAGAGGGAAAGGAAGCTGGTTAGGAATATGATCATTAATAAGTCCATTTTTCTTTCATTTAATACTATAACTTTCCTGATGTATGTATTTGGCCATGATTTCCCTTTTCAAGACCTTCTTTACTCACTTTAATCAAGGGTTTCATCACTAATCCTTCAAGGACCAAGGGGGACATTATGGATGCGGCAAAAACTCATGCTAGTGAATCCATCTATTTAATATAAGTGCTAAGAGATGAATCCACCTCCACACCCCTTATTATAGAGAGGGAGGGGGTCTTGGTTATGTCAGATTCACATAATAAGTTATCATGTATCGGTCACATACTTTCTTTCATATAATATTTCAAATCCATCATATATACTATATGACCCAACAACAATCATCACTGGCCCTATATCAATACTAGAATGGGTTCATAGGGATATTGTATGGTTTAATAAAGGTGACATCATTGATCCTGGCTCCACAGGGTTCAAATAAGTTATGATTGGTGAGAAGTTGACAAACATGATCAATGGCATAGCCAGTTTGGGTCCTGATCCACATTCCCCAGATACCTCTACTAAAGAGGATGTTTTGAGATGTGAGGTATCCATAATGAACTAGTGCAATTTGACGATACATTGAAAAATATTAATACTAACACCTCTCTATAAGAGTTTAAAGACTTTGATATGGAATTGGATGGATGCGAATTTTCTCTTTCTTTTGTTTTCAAACATGTTCATACTCCTTACATTTGATGTCTTATACTAGAGATTTATATTTACATTTTTTCTATAGAAAATATTTCCAAGGTTATCCATGGCTATGGCATTGAAGTCCATCATACTTCCATTACTGAGGGAATAATTATTGAGGGCCTAAATTGAGAGATTATTGAGATCCCTTTATCCCAGTTTCTAGGAAATCTCATGAGGAATTTATTTATTAGAATATCATTACTCCAAGCATTGAGATTGGGGGTATTCGGGAGGAATCAATCCAAATAGATGATCCGCAAATGGGTGAGTTTTATTAATTGACTAGTTGTCTCAATACCTTTTTTATTTTTTAACCCTCTAATGTGAATGATGGGTCTTATTTTTTATCTAGTGCCATCAAATTCGGAGGCATATCTTTTGGGAGATTCTTACATTCCAATTCAACCAATTGCAGGAGGAAAATATAATATTTCTTTACAGGGAGTGGAGTAGGGAGCTTCCTTGAGTGAATTAATCTCAAAGTACACCTCTCCATCTAAAAGAAGTTTGGAGTCATACTTAGAGGAATATTATTCCATTCATTAATCAAACCATTTTTTATGATGCTACATATAGAATATATTCTTGGATACACCTCTCAATGATATACCATCATGAATTGTTTGACTTCCAACCATGTATTTCATTTTGGGGTATCATGGGTTTTATTACCACATGATACATCATGTTGTGAAATCAATCATTCTACAATAGGAAGAGGAGTAAAGATAACTATAGGATGTGGTGTGTATATTAGGACAATATGAATATATTAGATCAACTATATCCCAAGTAGATCTCAACCCTAATAAGGAGGTGGAAGCAAATCAGTGTATAATTGATGATAAATCATTGCAAATGATGCATCTTTATAAAAATTAGATGTTGTAATGGAATATATGATCCAAATCCACCAATCCTTCAAGAGGGCATTCACATAATGTAGTTATTATATTGCTGTAGGAAAATAGAAACTTCATCATTCTGAGGATTCCATTTCCAAAAAAATTGCTGTGTTTTAAAAACATTGGACAATTCTCAATCCGTAGTCCAACAGATCAAAGCCTATGTCGAGGAAAACCTTTTAAAAATGGTAGAGATTCTTTTTAATGTAAAAGTTACTTATAATCTTAAACTATAAATTAAAATGAATTTATGTCTTTCAAAATTTGATTATGTGGTCCTATCCTGATTGTAATCATAATATAACACAGAAATTGAGCCATTTGATTGAATTCCATTGTATAAAAGTGTTATAATTACAAAGAAAAGAATGGGAGCACTCTACATATTTCCTAGATAATGGTGTAAGAAAATGGTTCTTCATTAATGATAAGAATCATTTATATTTGGTTTAAATGATTAAATATTTCCTAATTTGAGTACCAAATTTAATCATAGATGTTTCTTGGGGTTTTTGGAAATTTTTTAAAGCTTGGAACCCAAGCATTTGGGGGTTGGAATGACCTGCACATGATTAGTTGAAATCATGCGGGATAGACCTCACGGTCTAATAAACCATGTGAGTCATTGACAGAGAGAAGGAGGAGGTCAAAAAGTTAGGCAGAACCATGAAACATGAGGTTCATAACCATGCTATAATGTATGGATTTTTGACAGTGGGGTTTTTCACAGTTTCCACATGATTAGTCAAACTGTGTGAGGGAATCATGTAGGTTTTATTATCATAAAGCTAACCATGCACTCAAGTCATGAGACCCCTTTAATTTTGGTTATTTTTGAATTTTAAAATAAATTAAAACCTATTTTAAACCAAAACAGTCATTTTCATACTACAAATAGTTGAGGGTCTTTTTGAGAGGTCCCTTGAGTTACAATTCTTGTTTTTGATACTCTTCCTCTATATGATCTTTTATTCAACCAGAAAAAATCTTCTTGGATCCGCATTAGTGAGTATTCAATTCATTTTATCCATTATTAATTTATCTTAGTATCAATGACACTGTCTAGGTGCAATATTATTTTTCCTATTTTCAGTTTCTTAATCAATTCTTCATTTGTCTCCCGATATAAGTTCAATCAAGAGTTGATACTAGATTATAACTCTACTAATGAGATACGGTAGGTGTTATATACTTTTACCACTAGTTTTTGTGCTTTATACACCTTTATGTTATTGTTCTGCCTTATAACGAACCAGTCCATCCCACGATCATGATATTGTCCACTTTCGGCCTAGCCCACAGGGTTTTTCATTCCCTGGGCTCTGCCCACCAGGAAACCCAAAGGAAAAGGCCTCATGATGGGAGAAGTATTCACACCACCTTATAAATGGGTTCTTCATGCTCCTCCTACTTCGATGTGGGATTTCCATAACCCACCCCCCAGAAGGTCCCAACGTCCTCACTGGCACATCAAATGGACACCAACTCTGATACCATTTTGTAACGGCCCAGTCCAGCCCACGATCATGATATTGTCCACATTGGACCTATCCAACACAATTTTCTTTCTCTGGGATCTCCCCATAAGGTAACCCCTAGGAAAAGGCCTCATAATGAGAGAGGTATCCACTCCACCTTATAAAGGGGTGTTTCATTCTCCTCCTCCTTCGATGTAAGATTTCCATAACCACTTTGTATCTTCAAGGTTCTAGAATCCACCTAGAGGGACCCCATACCCGGTTGGTCACATAGCCTCAAGCACATTTCCTAAAATGTCAGAGGCTGCCAATTAGTAGAGAGTTCCTTGGGTGTGATAGTGGGGAAACTATGATCTCATTGGAAGAGTACACAAAAGAAGAAAAACAAATGCAATAGCAGAAGCAGTAATTATCCATACAAGAGTAAACAACAGAAGACTGAAAGTAAGAAACAACTGGAGCACATATATAAATGATTCATAATACATTTGTCTAGAAAAGCATCCAAACAGATCACAATGTTGGAATACAAACAGTACTAAACCAAAGTACAAAAGAAAAATATAAATAGAGCCTCAGCAGCATGCATAAGCTTGGTCCCATACTCTCTAGCTCCACTGCAAGTCAATTACATGAAGTAGAAGGGAACATTCCCTTATCTATACCTGCAACAATACAATCTGTTTGGGACCAAAAGTATTCCCAAAATAGGGTGTGAGACTAAATCCCAGTAGGATACCACCCTAAGATCTATGCCTAACAGTCAGTGAATATATGGCAAGTAAAGTACAGAAAGTAATAACCAGGAAAGTACTCAGAAGTAAACAATCCATAGTTTCAACAACAAGTAACAACCAATCAACAACTAAACACAAACAGGTAACCCTATGGGAATTACTCACAACCATCCCCTATGGTCATACCTAATAAGTAGAATCCACCCTCTGGGCAGTACACTTGGCCTAAATCCTCTGGTTTAGTATATAAAGACTCATTGAGGAAGCACTCACAGTCAATTCTCCTTATAGTCTAATGTAGTCAGCAACTCTCTGAGGAAGGTCACATGGTCAATTCCTCTTATAGTCCCAAGTTCAAGGACTCTCTGGGGAAGCTCACTCGGTCAATTCCCCTTATATCCTAGGTCATTCATAGAATCTATGAGAAAGCACTCACCATCAATTCCCCTTATAATATAAATCAGTTCAAGAATAAATCAAAGACCCTCTGAGGAAGCTTGCTTAGTCAATTACCATTATAGTCTAAAGTAGTCAAGGACTCTCTGAGAAAGCTCACTAGGTCAATTCCCCCTATAGCCCAAAGTGCTCAAAGGCTCTCCGAGGAAGCTCACTCAATCAATTCCCATTATAGTCTACTACACAAAGTTCACATGGCCCTGTATAGGTTAATGATCATAGAAATACAATATATCCAATGTAAACATATAGAAATACTTGGCTAATGAGTCTACATCATATCAAGAATGTTAGAATACAAACTTTCCATCCTACAGTAATGGGTATGGAAAATAGGCAAGGTAGCCAAAGGCTAAGAAGGACCAAACGGTCATAAACAGAACAAGCATGGGAAAAATAAATCCAAAGCATTGAAAATCATCCTATTCACAATCAATCAACCTCCACTCAGGCACATAGGCCTAGTAGGAAAACAACAGGGGTAAAACGGTAAATGCAGAATACCCCGTCCCTGGGTATTGGGAAAAATTGCACAAAATACCCAAATAATTTCAATGGAAATGCACAAACTGCATACCTCGGTGATATGAGATCAATATATGTGAAAATCAAAGCTTGAATCTCCATAGAATGTTGATGATCTACAAAAATGTCTAAAATTTTCATCCCAAGATATCTCACAAGAGAGAAGAAATCAGAAGATGGTGCTCTAGGAGAATAAATAACTCACCGATTTGATTCCAATGCAACCAATGGTGTTCGATTCGGAGGATGGACGCATGCTCGGGAGTTCATCGAAGATCCGCAACCGTATGAAGATCTCAGTCAAACAAGACCTAAAAGAAGAGCATTATAAATATTAGATGTGACCCCAGTGTGTTTAATGAAAAAAAATAAAGTACACGATGTGTACTTTTGAAGTACACGATGTGTACATTGCATTCCATACACTGCTTTTGGCGGCCTTTGAGTCACCCCCACAAGGCTGTGTGCATGGCCGGTACATGACCAGCACCCAGATATTTGAGGTAAATGAGTACATGGAATGTACTCTTAATGTACACGGTGTGTACTTAGAAAAAATAAAAAAATTCCTCTTTTTCTCAAAAATGACTAGAAAAGTAAAAACATACAAGAAAAGAATATCGGGGTTCCTTAAAACCTCCCCACTTAAAGAAATTTGTCCTCAAATTTCCCTAGCGCAGCGTATAAGAAGAAACCCAGAATAGCTCCGACCACATGGCTCATACATCGGTCTCCCTCTCCCAACTCTCATCCTGTACCCGGCTGTACTGACTTAGCACTCATACCAGAGGTACAGACCGAAAAAAGAGAACCTTTGTACTGTGATCAATAATCCGGATAAGATGCTCCTCGAATGACGCATCCACTTTGAGCTCAACCTCCTCAGTTTGAAAGACAAGATAAATTTCTGAAAGGTAACGTTGGAGCTGAGAAATGTGAATAATGTCATGCAAAGCCTGATACCTTTGAGGTAACTACAAATGATAGGCAACATGCCCAACTCTCTCCAATACCTCAAACGTTCTGACGTACCTTGGTAAAAGCTTACCCTGTCTACTAATACTCCTGTGTCTCAACCTTAGTGTGACACGCCAGAAAACCTGACCCCCGACCTCGAACTCCAGAGGCCATCTTTGCTGATTAGTGTAAGACTTCTGTAAAGACTCTACAGTATCCATCCTCTTCTGAATCAACTCTATCTGCTTTGTAGTCTCCTGAACAAGACGATGTCCCAGCAAAGCTGCCTCTCCTGCCTCCAGCCAAAATAAGGGTGATTGGCATGGACTACCATAAAAAGCCTCATAAGGTGCCATTTGAATAGTTTCATGAAAACTATTGATATAGGAAAACTCCACAATAGGTAAATGATTTTCCCAAGAACCTCCAAAATCCAGAATGCATGCTCAAAGCATGTTGTCAAGCACCTAAATCGTATGCTCGGACTGCCGTGTTTCTGAGGATGGTAAGTTGTACTCAAAATTACCTGTGTACCCAACACCTTATGAAGCCCCTTCGAGACCCGGGATATAAAAAGAGAATCCCTTTATAAAACAATGGAGTGTGGAAATCCATGAAGACGTACAATCTCTCTGATTTACAACCATCCCAACTCATCAACACTGAATGTCTCCTTGATCGGTAGGAAGTGAGAAACCTTCGTAAGCCTATCAATAACAACCCATACTGCATCATTCCCTTGAGGTGATCTCGGCAACCCGATCATGAAATCCATCACGACATCATTCCACTTCCACTCAGGAATGGGTAGGTGCTGTAAGAGCCCATTGGGTTATTGATTCTCTACCTTCACCTGCTGAAATGTGGAAGTCCTCATAACAAGGCCTGCAATATCCATCTGCATACTTGGCCACAAATACTGATGGTGAAGATCATGATACATCTTGGTGACACTAGGATGAACTGCCCAAACTGAGGAATGAAAATCCCACATTAGCTCCTCATGTATAACTGTTGGCACACATACGCACCCCTGGAAACACAAGATATCATCCTCGCCTACTATCCATCCAAGAATAGGGTTCTCTCCTAAAACACTTTCCCACAGGACTCGGCCTTCTGAGTCTGATTTCTTCCAAATTCACACTCGATCGAAGAGAGTAGAGGTAACAACTACAGAAGATAGAAACGTCTGCCATGTCTATCATGAACCTCCAAATGCATCTCAGAGAAAAGATCCACAAGCTTTCACTCACTGATGGCCTCATGAATAGCTTATATCTGAGTCATCCTACTCAGCGTGTTGGCCACTGCGTTGCCTTTCCAAGGCATATAGGCAAGCTCAAAATCAAAGGACTGTAGATACTCAACCCAACTTCGCTATCTCAAATTCATATCACACTGAGTGAAGATATACTTAAGTCTTTTGTGGTTTATGAAAACCACAAAATTCTCTCCTAGAAGATAATGTCTCCAAAAACATAAGACATGAACAACTACAACCAACTTGAGATCATGCGTTGTGTAATTCCTCTCATGTGGCCTCAACTGCCATGACCCATATGCAATGACTCCCTCTGCCTACATAAGTATAACTCCATGCCCGATACATGAAGAATCAAAATACACAATATAGATCATTCTAGGATCTGGAAATACTAGTATTAGTACTGAAGTCAGCCTCCCTTTCAGCTCCTGAAAGGCTGACTCAAAAAAATCTAACCAACGAAACCTGAAACCCTTCGTAGTCAGGCCCATCAGTGGTACTGCTAAGCGTGAAAAGTTTTGTATGAAGTGCCTATAATATCCATCCAACCCTATAAAACTTTTGACCTCAAATAAATTCTTCGGATGCTCCCAGAAAACTACTTCCCTCAATTTCTTTTGGTCGACTGATACTCCTGTCTCTGAGATAACATTACCCAAGAAGTAATTCTGATCCATCCAAAAGTGGCATTTTGAGAGATTAACATATAACTGATTCTCTCTCAGTGTACTTAGAATGATCTTAGTATTGGTAGCATGTCTGTGTCGAGTGTTAGAGTACACCAAGATGTCATCCACAAAAACCGCCACGACGGAATCCATGTATTGATGGAACACTCAGTTCATCAGTACCATGAAAACTGCAGGTGCGTTCGTTAGACCGAACAGTATAACCATATACTATTATAGACCATACCAGCTCCAGAAGGCTGTAAGAGGTATACTAGATGGTCTCACATGAAAATAATGATAACTGGAGCTCACGTCAATCTTTTAGAACACTCGGGAAACTCAAAGATGATCAAAGCGATCATAAATCCTTGGAACGTCATATCAGTTCTTGACGTTCAACTGGTTCAACTTCCGATAATCCACACAAAGCCTAAGGGTACTGTCTGGATTCTTCGCAAACAGGAGAGGCGAACCCCAAGGAGAAGTACTGGGTTGGATGAAACCTTTTGCCTGAAACTCCTCTAACTACTTCTTGAGCTCCTGCAACTCTGGTGTATCCATCCTATAAAGAGGAATGGACACTGGTGATGTTCCTGGAATGAGCACAATAGAAAATTTCACCTCTCGATCCGGTGGAAAACCTGAAAAGTCATCTAGAAAGACATCCCTGAAACGATCCACCAATGGAGGAAAGTCTAACTGTTGATTCCCTTGGTCATCCATATATAGACTTGCGATCTGTGCTGTAACTCCTCCCAACCCATGATGCTCAAGTCCTACTCTTCTTGCTTGGACATCCCATTCTCCCCTATGAAGAAAATATTTACCCTCTAGTGATATGAAAATCACCCTGCGGTGATAACAGTCGACAACTGCCTAGAATGGAACTAACCAGTCTATTCTGAGAATGAAATCATATCCTATCATCTCTAGGACATAGAGGTCTCATAA
This sequence comes from Viscum album, assembly GCA_963277665.1. Classification (NCBI taxonomy): domain Eukaryota; kingdom Viridiplantae; phylum Streptophyta; class Magnoliopsida; order Santalales; family Viscaceae; genus Viscum; species Viscum album. The sequence goes on along the minus strand of OY728135.1, from coordinate 644,290,682 downwards.
AAAGTGACACCCACTGACCTCTAGGGGAACTCCTTGTACTAACGTACAATAGACTTTCTAGTCCCCAAAGGTGTGATTAGAGTCAAGATATCAGAATAAGAAAAGATGCAGAGACCGGTGCTCTCCACAACATCATCAGATGTAAAGCTATGGGAAGCCCCTGTATCAAAAAGAGCAGAAGCTAAAACTGAGGATACTAAGATCGTACCTCGAACTGTAGAGGGTCCGGGATCCTTCTCCTGCTGGGTCTGCTCCACCGCAAACGTCTGATCTGTTTCGCGACCCTGTGACCCTACCTGACCACTCTAAGCTAATACACACTGTTATCATTGATAAACAGGCGACTGACCATCCAGCCATGACCTCCACCTCAGCCTGAACAACTGAAAGAACTCCAGTTCTCAGACGAGTGAGAAACTAGTGGCACTGCTCCTAAATGGGGAGTCATAGAAGAACCCATGTCATCAGCTGATGGTGAGAAAAACTGACAAAAGCACAGAATGTGACCCATCTTTCTGCAAGAATGGCACTCCATTGGGTCTCTTGGGCAATGTGCCTTCATATTCCCGCTCTTCTCGCACAGGTAGCACACCACATGGATACCATAATTTGCATACCACCTACTTTGATCACCTTAGGAATGCTCCCTACAGCCATTCCTGCTATCTTTATGGGGAATACAAACTCTGGATGTCGAACCGCCCTGGCTCACTGCTCAAGAATCCTTCAGATTGCACTCTGTGATCAGCACATGGTTGACGATATAGGATATCATAGTCAACCTGAATATGTTCACCTAAGATTAGATGTCGTGCCTAAGACCATCCTCAAACTTCCATGCAAGGAAAAACTCATCACATCTTTGAATAGGAATAAAACTCTACAGCTCTATGATGCGAGAGGAATACTCTATAACTGAAAGAGTACCCTGCTCCTGACTCATGAACTATTGGGCTCGATCGGCCCTCAAGGTCTCTGGATAGAAGTAATTGTAGAAGATGAACCAAAACTCCTCCCAAGCCATATTCTGCTAGTATCCCGCCTATGAGATAACATCCCATCAAATCTTGGTGGAGTCTAAAAGCATGTAGGTAGCGAGCTTCACCGTCTTCCTTGGAGGTATCTCCAGATGCATGAAAATTTTAAGCATGACTTCTAGCCATGAATCTGCAACCAGGGATCCTCCATCCCCTGAGAAAGTGGGAGGATGCTACTACTAAAAGACCCACGTCTATTCTGCCATCGACGAGGCAGGAGGTGGCTCTCCCAAAAAGGTCTGAATCATCATCAAAAATCCCTCTCTGAACTATACATCAGCACCTGTGTTAGGTATAATGGCTGGTGCGAAGACTGGCACAACTGGAGGATCTGCAGGTAGTCCCTGATCAGCCATATCTAGTGTCTAATCACCATCTGGAAACTGATGTACAACCGAAGGATGTCTCAGTGGCATGAATCTGAAAGGTCAAGCACACAATTTAAAACAAGATCATCGAGGACTTAAGTACGAATGTAACGAGAGAAAGAAAGCATCCATGTTTTTAAAAACAAGGCTACACGACATGTACAATATCTACAAAACACGTTCCCTTAAGCTATTTACATGGGTGTGTACTCCTCCCTAAACTGGTCGTGTAACACCCCAAAAACATGACATGTTGTCCTAACACATAGCACGTACTTCAATCCTATTCCCCTACCTGAGTCCTTCTACATGGTTAAGCCACACGGCTCTCCTAAGAGAAGACTACACGGAATGTTCCAGACGGACATGGTGTGTATGAGAAAGGATCATAGTGGCCCATTTTTTTAGTCACATGACTAGGTACCTAGGTTACAATACATGACGTGTTCAAGGCTGACACAACATGTATATTTTTAAACTTATGCATCAGTGTTTTTATTTACACGTCCGAACACTGGGTTAACACAACACAGCTTGTACAACAGGTGCTGTGCGTGTCCCCGCAAGATATTCCTATCATGTGTCTCTACCCACACAACCAATGACATGGTTATAGACTACACGTCGTGTACAAATGGTTTACAGAGTTTACTAAAGAAAAGATACCTCTTCCAAAACAAAAGAACACATGACAGGTATTCAAAACTACACGACATGTATTCTGCGGTTCTTTAGATAGTAAACCAAAAAAACTACTCCATATACGAGAAAAACACTAAAAAAACATTGAAGGTGCGAAATTCTGATCCGTGAGGGTCCACACTCTCTGCGATTCAATGTTCGGCATCTTATAAATGATATGGGAAGGCAAACAAAGCAATGATCGACAAAAATCTTGTCCATGCGGACACATAACACCTCAAGAACCAAATCTTGGTGTTCACTCAAACAAAACATACACAACAATAACCTATCAAAACATCATGTATTTTTATCAAGGAATCTATCACAACAACATTCATATTCTACACAACATCTATCACAACAACATGTAATCGCTAATGCGTCCTAGATGACATGGCAAGAATGCATGACATGTGATTTATAACAAGTTCCTATATGATGAATGATATGGAATACCCTCATCTAATCATGTTATGAAAAAATAGAACCTCAATAATGTCAACATTAACAGCACAAAACAAGCGAGTCACCCAATAGTGAAAATCAGATAAACCGTAAACTTGCAAAACCAGAAGAAATTTCAAATAACGAGATAAATTGTCTTTTCCCTGTAAACAGGTTAGCTAATCCCAGGCATAGCTTATTACCAGGTACCTATTCCATCCTATCCCTAGACAAAGGATCCAAACAGTGAATCAAGAGAACAAAAATCTCCTCTAATACCACTTTGTAATGGCCCGGTCCAGCCCACAATCATTATATTATCTACTTTGGGCCTAACCCACATGGTTTTTCTTTCCTTGAGATCTTCCCATCAGGAAACCCCCAAGAAAAGGCCTCATGATGGGAGAGGAATCCACAATAACATATAAATGGGTTCTTCGTGCTCCACCTCCTTCGATGTGGGATTTCCATGGGGTGGGTAAGGGAAATCCCACATCGAAGGAGGAGCAGCATGAAGAACCCCTTTAAAAGGTGGCATGGATACCTATCCCATCATGTGGCTTTTTCCTGGGGGTTTCCTGATGGGAAAATCCCAAGTAAATAAAAACCTATGGGTTAGGCCCAAAGCGGACAATATTATGATTGTGGGCTGGACAAGGACATTAAAAATGGTATCAAAGCTGGTGTCCATTAGATGTGCTAGCGAGGACGCTGGGCCCTTCTAGGGGGGGGGGGGTTATGGTAATCCCACGTCGAAGGAGGAGGATCATGAAGCACCCCTTTATAAGGTGTTGTGGATACCTTTCCCATCATAAGGCCTTTTCCTGGGGGTTTCCTGATGGGCAAATCCCAGGGAAAGAAAAAATGTACGGGCTAGGCCCAAAGCAGACAATATTATGATCGTGGGATGGACTGGGCCATTACATACCTATTGGAATTTCCAGAATGACCCAGAAATTGAAATGAAAAACTGAAATAATTGAATTGGGACCATTAGGGAAGCCCTTATATACCCTTGAAATGTGTTGGTGGTTGTTTCCCCTAAAAGGCCACCCATGGGGTGTGACCATTGCCTATACCTCATGTTAAACAAACCATGGGGTGTGATTTAGTCTTTCCTGGTTAAAGTAGACTTAATTATATATAAATGAGAATGGATTGATTGACCAAGAGATGTTCTGCCACTTTTCCTTGATGAACATGTCATCGATCTATTAAACCATTTATTTGTTTAATTGATCAAATGGTTATATTTGGTTTCAATTGAATGAGTTGGTATACTCATTTTTTTATTTAAATAAAAATGGATAAATAAATAGGGATACTCATTGTTTGTATTTGGATGTGTATTGTGATATGAGTTGGTATAATTAGATGGTATGAAATGGAAAATGTAATGCTATGAGGATTGATTCCATTGATTCCTTGGATAGTTCTATATGAATGTTGAATGTAGTATTGGATTCATTGGATAGAGTATGTGACTTAGGTATTGATTCCATGGGATGCCTTGGGCCTTTATACCCCTTGGTTCTGGCTTGCTTGGACTCACGTAGGATATGTTCGGTTGACATGATCATAGGTCTCAAACAAGTGCCTAACCATGTTTCCATCAAAACAATACTAAGCATCAATGAGGATTACTTGGTTTTTTATACCTTGGATCTAGCTCTATGTGGAATAAAACATCGAGTTTATGATATGTACATGGTAAAGGTGATATTTTTGGTTCTACGACTCAATCGGGGATGTTCTGACCCTTTTTGTTAAACAAAAGACTATAATTGATATGGTTCTATAGTTCTTATGGATAGGTTGTGGTTCTTACTTTATATTACTTATAGATTCCTTGTATATGAGCCTGACCATATTTTATAGGGATCCTTGAGAAGCTATTTTGGGTTTCCAGTTTAATAGTTTAGATTCCATGATAATATTTATTTTATTTAATAATTACATATTTACCAACACACAATTTAGCTTGTTATATTTTAGAGCCAATACTTATAAAGATCTTTGGGTGGTTATCTACTAGTATAGAATCTCACACCCTATTCTCGTCACTGTGGGTAACCCAAACAGACTCTTTGGATGTAGGTTGAGAAATGGGAAAGTACCCATAGTTTAAGAGTTGATTTTGTACCATGCTTAGGATCAAGAGAGAATGTGATTTAGTTGAGGCTCAGGATGGAATTCAAGGATAATTGTTTTTGGTCATTTTGGTTTTTTGGATACATGTACGTTATTATACTATTATGGGAATGTTTTGGATGATTTCTAGAACACATAACATATATTATCAATTGGAAAATAAAATGGCTTCTGGCATTGTTAATATAGTAGTCTCCCATTATTTTATTTTTTCATATTATTGTATTACTTCTTTTTCTAGTTTTGGATTATTGATATTCTTCTATGATACACATTGATGATGGGGGAAATGTCTCCCAACAAACACACCCAATTACCTCACTGCTAGTCAGCAGCCTTCGGCGTTTGAGGATATACTATTGCGGCCATGTGGCTAACTAGATATAGGGCACTGTTGAGTTCCATCTAGGTCTGGAATGTTACAAAGTGGTAACAAAGACTTCTTTTTTGGTTTTCTTTACTATTTTGAAATAATATATAGGTATAAAAAGGTGTTGGAGGTTAGTAATGAGCTATGCCTGAGAATTTCCAACCCATGTATAGGGAAAATACAAACTGCATCAAATTGAATTTTTATTTTCTTGATTTTGACTAGTACAATTGATTTGATTCCATCATTGGGTGATGCACTTTATTTTTTATTTTATTATTGATATAATTGAGGGTTCTATTCTATTACATCTTGATGAATTGAGGGTATTCCATCTAATTAATCATACTAGGAACTTGTTCAAAATCACATTCCATGCATTATTCCATGCCATCTAGAATTCATTACTTGTTTAATTCTATTTTGATAGGTTCTGTGATAGATGTACCCACTCTTGGGATAGATGTTTTGTGTACATGATAGAGAAGTGTTGCCATATTTTAGTTCATAAGGTGTATAAGACCTTATGGATAGGAAATTTATGCACCTTTTGATTCAATTGTTTAAAGTAAATGTAATATGGTGTGAATTAGGTGGATTTTATGCTTTGGTTCATGGGGATTATGGGCCCTCATGGATTGAAATTTTTAAAACCTCTTGGTTCAACATTTAAAATTTAGTTGTGATATAATGAAAATGAATATTAAATGAATTAAAATTGAAAATTGAACATGAAAATAGAGAATTCACCTAGACCCGACCTCTACGTGGGAAAGAGGTAGTGTATACAGTGGTTACTGGTTACTGTTCATTTTACAGTCCTAGATTTAGGAGTAGTCTATATGGTATGACTTGGTTATAGGAGTTTTTTTGACTCTCTTATGCTTTTGAGTTGAGAACATTGATATTTTTATTTTATGAGGTGTGTGTTTGGAACTGTAGAGAAATGACACCATGATGAATTCTAGTCGTATACTAGGAGGGAGTAGATGACTATGCTTTAGAGGTAGTGGGACATCATCGATCAGGGTATCTCACTTTAGTTCCAGCTATGAAACTAGATACTATTCCAATTATAGGTGTATAGGCATAGTTCAACGAGGGATTATATCACTTCTTGCATAATTTTTAGGGAGCAACACAACCTGACCTGTCTATGGTGGATCTAACATGAGTGTTCCAATTGCAACATACTCCCACATTTTTAGGGCATGGTTGTCCATAAGCTGCTGAGTGGTGGCTTGAGACTAACCTATATATCGTAAAGTATATTGAGATGCATCATGAAGGGATGGTAAATATCACAACATATATGCTCCATGGGGTAGAAAATCACTGGTGAGATGTTCGAAACTAGGCTCTTGGTTGTGATATATGGTTTGATCTGATTTTTAAACATGGTCCTACAACTAATTTTAACGTAAGACTTTGAGGGAATGTTATGCTAGTGAGTTTATTTCTCAGAAGTAGGTCACTATGAAAATTATGGAGTTGTCAACACAATTTATAGAGTTGCAGCATTTTTCACTAACGTACCTTACTGATGAGATATTGAGGGAAAGACGCTTTGAGAAAGAATTCCAACATGATATTAGATCTTAGGCCAACATGTTCAGATTGACCTCTATAACTGAAATTTTGAATCAATCACTAATTATAGGGAAACACTGATGGAATATTGGGGCATATATTAGGGTATTATCATCTCTCAACATAGTATTTTGAAATATAGTGACAGGAAGAATTGTTTGGATGCTTACCATGAGATGATTACTCGAAAGGCTATGAGTATTGGTAGATCATTCTTCTATTATCTATATGGAATATGGGGCCATTTAAATAATTAGTGTGGTCAAACCCTAGTTGAGTGTCGAGATTGCGATATTATGGGCCACATATAATGTTTTTCTAGACCTTCCATCAAATAGTGAGTGGTATGGGTCAGACTCGACACCAGTATTGGGAGTAGGTTTCTCAGATCTGCATTAGGTATGTTGTTGGAGAAGTATTGGTCATTCATTATAAGGTAGTTGTGGTCATGGTTGAGGCATCCAAATACCAGTTACACCGAGACATCATATTTGGCCAACTCTGGGCAGTGAGGTTGTGTCATATGGTCGTGGTTAAGGCCAGATCTTTTATGTATAGCCTACCCCGAGGAGAAGGGTTACAACCTATATATGATGAAAGGTATGATATTAGTATCCCCTACTATTACATATTCTACTTTTGATACATGTGTATCACACAGTTTCATATCCACAAATGTGGTGAAAAGCCTTGGGATCATTATACTATCTTTTAAGAATGTTATGTTGATAGAAAAATCATCAAGAATCAGAATGGAGGCTGAACACTATTTTAGGGAGTTCCCCCTTAAGGTTGTCAGGATTGAATTTATTTTGAATCGTTATGTCCTCAAGATAACAAGGTTTGACAACAAACTCGGGATGGACTTGCAAGTATATTTTTTAGTTTACATGGATTATTATCACAAGTGGGTGACCTTCACATCACCATAGGGTGCATTTTATACTCACAAGGATGAATGATATGTCTAGAAAATCCGATCTGGACACAACATCATGGTATGGGTTAGATGAAAACGTAAATATCTAGATTGTATCTAGATAATTAGGCAACATGTCAAGTAGATATTCCTCTAATGGTAGATCATTTTAAGGATGTATTCCTAGATGAATTTCTGAGTTTACCTCATAGGAGATAGATTTATTTCACTATATATCTTATTCCAGGACCGAAATGGGTACCCATTACTCTAAATAGGATGGCAACGAGGGAGTTGTAGGAACTCATGAGAAAGCTAGAGGACATGGAGACAAAGTGGTTGATTTGAACCATTACTTATCCATGGGATTCACTGGTCCTTTTTGTGAAAACAATGGATGGTACCCTTAGGATAAGTGAAGACTATCAAAAAACGAACTAGTTGATGCTTGAGAACCAATATCCTTTTCCACAAAAATATGACCAATTTGATTAGCTTCAAGGAGCTCAGGTGTTCATGAAATTTTATTTGAGGTCGGGTTATCACCAAGTACATGTTTGACCTAGAAACATACCTCATACAAACATTCGAAGTAGGTATGATCTATATGAGTATCTTTTTATGCCTTTCAGTCTCATGACCATGAAAATGGCTTTCACAACACCAATGAACTGAGTGTTGAATCCTTATCTGGATTTATTTATGTTTGTTTTCATGGATGATATGTTGATATATTCTAACAATCGACATGACCATGAAAAAAATCTTGAGACCATTTTGAATACACTAAGAGATAACCAGTTATATGTTAATCACACAAAGTGCCACTTATGGATGGATCATATTCACTTCTGAGGTCACATTATCTCAGAGACATGAGTATCAGTAACCTTAAAGAAGGTGAGAGCTGTAGTTTCTTGGGACCAGCCCAATAATGTCTTTGAACTATTTTTTTCTTCGGGCTAGCATGATATTACATACACTTAATATAGAACCTATCTTGTTTATTAGTTCCATTGAAGTGATTGATTAAGAATGGAATAATGTTTTTATGGCTGAATACCCACAAGACAACCTTTTAGGTGCCAAAAGGGATATTGAATTCAGTACTATTCCTGATACTACTGGAGAAGGACATGAGCTACAATATGTATCATGACACATCTGGTATTGGGCTTGGATCAGTGTTGATTTAGGGGGATAGATGTGTGGAATATGAGTCTCAGCAGTTGAGTCCACCTTAGAGGAATTACCCAACACATGATCTCAAGTTTGATGTAGTCATTCATACTTTGTAGTGTTGGATAAATGTTTTACCAGGGCAGCATTTTGTGGTGTACATGAACCAAAAAATCCTGAAGTATATATTTACAAGTGTGATCTGAATCTAAAAAAGTTAATATGGGTGGATCACATACAATATTTTGACTTTGAGCTTGCCTACATGCCTAGTATAGATAATGCACTGACCGATGTACTGAGTAGGATGACTCAGATATAGGTAGTTCATCAAGACAGCCATGAGTGGAATATTATGTCTTTGTTCTCTAAGAGGCACTTGGAGGTAAAGTATTGTTAGGGGAATACTATTATTATATCCTTATTTGTGACCTATAAACTTCTTGATAGATTATGGATAAAGAAGCTATCATTTTCAGAGGTCTTAGTCCAATAGGAGAGTGTGGTAGGTTAGGATCCACATCCTGGTTGGAACATAGACGAGGATGAAATCCAAGGTATCCATGGTCATGTTTGGGTTCCAATGGACATACATAAGGAGATGATATAGGAGTTTCATGCCTTATATTTGTAAGTGAACCCCGACATCACAAAGTTGTACCATGACATTCATTATCAGTACTTGTGGCTAGGTATAAAAATAGAGGTAGCTAGTTTCATTATGAGATACTCCACCTGTTAATATGTGGAGGAGGAAAATCAGTGGATAGCTAAACTTTTACAGTGTTTACCTATTCCTAAATTGAAATGGGATTAATTTGTGATGGATTTTGTGATAGTTTTATTGAGGTCACCTTGAAGTAAATATACCATATGGGTTCTTGTTGACAAGATCCTGAAAGTTTCAAATTTCCTACTAATTAAGGAAACCTTCAGGGTCGATGAGTTTTTGAAGATGTATATCCGTGAGATAGTAAGACTCCATAAGGGTCATGTTTAAAATCATTTCAGATAGGTATCCCTCTTTGAATATCATTTTTGTTAGAGTTTTTTGAAGGTGCTTGGTACACATGTGATTTTGAGCACAACATACCACCCTAAGATTGAAGACCATTCAGAGTGTATGATACAGGTGTGTGAGGGCATGACGCAAGTATGCATCTTGGATTTTGGGTGATCATGGGATAAGCATATACCCTTAGTTGAGTTCACATACAATAACATTTATTTTTTTATGATACATATAGAAACTTATGAGGAATTTTATGGTAGGTCATGCTGATCACACCTGTGCTGGTTTGAGGTAGGTGAGGCAGCTTAATTGAGACCACATCTCATGTAGGAGACTTATGATATGGTCTAGTAGATTTAGAAGTGAATGGGTAATGTATTGTCTCGAAATAAGTCTTACAATGATCATCACTGGTGACCTCTAGAGTTCAATGTCAAGGATTATGTCTTTCTATTTGTTCCACCATGGTCAAGACACAAATTGATCAAATAATAGGGTATGTTTTTTCCATGATATTTTAGGCCATTCGTGATTCTAAGGAGGTTTGGGTTGGTATCCTATCAGTTTTAATTAAATCATAGGTACCAATCCATACATTGTATCTTCCATATATCTCATCTATACCATTATCATTCAGACCCATATCATTCTTTTCAACTTGAGGAGGTTGAGTTACTGGAAGATGCATCCTTTTAGGAGAATATTATTCATAGAATTGATAGGATAAGGAAGGTATTTATATCCTAGTTAGTTCCTCTAGTATGGTTTTTATGTTAGTCCAACCATTTATATAAGATTAATTGGGTCTCAGAGGCCAATGTATATGCTCATTGGGCGAAGTTGTTCTCAGATGAATCTTAACCACCCATAAGAGGGAAATTCATGGATAAATTGCTTTAAGGGGGGATTATTATAAAAACCTGGGTTTTCAGGAGAGGTACATATCCTTTTAATTTTGTTTAAATTTTTAAATATGTCCTAATGTGAGTATCAAATTTGATCACAGGTGCTTCGGGGGGGGGGGGGGTGTTTGAGGCTTATTTGGAGCCAAAAACAGAAGCTTGGGGGGGGGGATGGCCTAGCACATGGTTAGTTAAAACTATATTGGGAAGGACAAACATTCTGATAAACCATGTGAGGCATATAAATATACTAGGTGGAGGCTTCATGGCTTGGACAAACCATGCGACTTGAGGCACACAACTATGTGATAATGTCTGCAATTTTGACAGTGGGGTTATTCATGGTTTCCAAGAATTTGGTCAAATTGTGTGTGGTCACCATGTGGGTGACCTTCTATTATAGAAAACTACACATAGTTTGTCAAACTGTGTTCTCAAACCATTTGAACACTTTAATTTGGTTAATTTTAGAATTTTAAATTAAATTAAAACCACTTTTCAACCTAAACTCTTGTTTTCATCCAATGCATAGAATAAGTACATTTTGAGATCTCCCTTGAAGAACTATTGTTGATTTTGATCCAGTTCCTCCATATGATATCTAAGTTTAGTACAAAACATATCTTAGTATCTGAATCAGGGAGTAATTGTTTACTTTTTATCTGTTCTTCATTTTTCTTAGTATCAATGATTCTATTTAGGTGCAATATGATTTGCCCAATTTTTTGGCTCTTCATCCGTTGTTCATTTTTCTATAGATCTAAGTAAAATTAGGTGTTGAAAAAGGATTGGAAATATGGTCATATAATTTGGTAGTAATTCAATAATTTTTCCATTGGTTTTGGTTCTTTATAGACCTATCTACCATTTTTTCACCTGCCAGACTTTCCGGTGAGGCCTAAAAAGCAAAATTACAAATTGATTTAAGTGAATTTTGACTATTAGGGAATCCCTTAGGCACCCTTCATATGTTTTAGTGGTTATTTCCACAACCAAGGCCACCCATAGGGTGTTTTATTTCTTTATTCCATATATTAAACAACCTATGGGTGTGATTTAGGGTTTCTTAGTTTTATAGAAGATTAATTATATTTAAATGAGAAAGGATTTACTTTATAGAATATGGTCTACCTCTTTTCCATGTTGAACACGATATTGAGGTATTAAAATGTTTAATTTTGGAATAGATCAAATGTTTATATTTTTTTATTTAGTGAGTGGTATACTAAATATTTTTGTTCTTTTAAATGTAAATGGATGAATGAGTGGGGATACTCATTGTTTTTATTTGGACGTGAATGGTGGTATGAGTGGGTAGAATCATATTGTATGAAAGGGGAAATTGTATGAAATACATGGTATAAAATTTTGTTAGTTTCCATAGATGACTTGAACGATTCTTCTTATATCTTGAACATGATAGTGTATGTATAGTGATAGAGTATTCTCCTTGGGTATTGATTCCATGGGATTTCTCTGGCCTTGGTACCCCTTAGATAAGTCTTTCATAGACCTGTGTAAGACATATTCCATTGAAATGATCCTAGGAATCTAAATTGTTCCTAACTGAGTTTCCATCGAGATGATCCTAGGACTTGATAAGAATACCTTGGTCTTCTACGCCTTGGATATAGTACTCCATGGATTGACACTTTTGGTTTATGGTTTGGTCATGTTAAATGTGAAATGTTTGGTTATATGGCTCGACCATTGATATTCTAACCCTTATGGTCATATGGAAATGTTGTGGGTGACATGGTTCCATAGTTTTTATGGTGTGGTTATGGTACTTACTCTCTTTTACTTGTAGCTTCCTTATATAGGATCTTTAACAGCTATTATCGATAGAATTTAGAGACACTTTCTAGTTTAGTAGTTTACATTCCATGGGAATCTTTTATTTTATTTACAAAATACCCGATTACAAGAACACTATTTATCTTTTTATACTGAACAACCCTAACTTGTATAGATATTTTGGTGGTTACCTATTGGGATTATATCTCACACCCTATTCGATCCACCATTGGGTGCTCAAATATACAATTTGGATACAGGTAGAGATAGGGTCAAGCACACACAGTTAGAGGGTTGATTTTGTACTTTGCATAAGAGTAAGAGAGAATGAGACCGAGCTGAGGCCCATGAAACTATTCAGGGATAAAACTTTTTGGTATTTTTTTATTCGGTATACATATATTATATTGAACTACTATGGTCCTATTTTGATTACTTTCATTGAAAAATAACATGTTTCATCATTTTGTATATGAAATTACCTTTCGAATTATTTATATATTAGTCTTACACTTTTTACTTTTTCTAATGATTTTATTACTACTTATGATAATTTTGGATTATTTAGATTCAACTGTGATACTCTTTGGTGATGTGTGCATAGTATCCACACAGACACACCCAAGGCCCTCACTATTAGTTGGAATCCTCTAGCATTCAGATAGATTCTGTTGAGGATATGTGGCCAAATGGGATTGAGGACTTATTGAGTGTAATATAGGTTCTTGACAATACATCTTGACCTAGTGATCATAGTTTTACTATTACAAGTGTTATATAACTGCTCGTAGAAACATTGTAGCTTTTGTATCATCACAATTTTTTTCCTAATTCAAAAAAATAATAAGACTTTGAGAGTGAGACTTGGATTTTTATTTTTCCTCCCTTTGTGTATTTTAATCCTAATAGGTTTTATGAATATTACTTTTTCATTTATCAATTTTTTTCCTAAGTCACGTGGATTGTGTGTTTAGTGAGTTGAGACTCAAATTTTACCCAGGGATCCCTCATGGGATTTTCATCCTAGTGAGTACTATTTCTCATTTTGTGGTAATTTTAGAGTCTTGAAATATAGAATAATGAAACTAGTGTTATTGGTCAAACAAATTTGACCATGAGTTATGGAATGATTACCTAAGTATGGATTTCTAGATGAAAATGTTCTAAAATTCTTCAGATACACAAAAGGGGAATTTTGAGTCATGATAATAGGATTTATAGATATAAAACATTATATGAGAAAAGTATGAAAGTAATTACCTCATACTTTCTTTGGAAAGAGATTTTCAGAATGATATTTTTTGTTATTATATATATAGAAGAGGTTTCTCTTAAGGAAGAATGTGCCTCTAGTTGACAGGACTCTTGGGGGTGATTTATGAAAATCTATAATTGGGTGTATCAATGCATTGTAAAAAAAGTTGTTGTTAGGAATAAATAATTATAGTACTTATGGTCAATGAGTTAATGAAGATCAATATTTTTCAAGACCATAATGGGTGGTTTGTGAAGGGAATATATATTATAATTAAGGGAGAATCTTGGTTGGAAGTTGACATGAATGAGAAACCAATCCTACTCAAAATGAATTTTTATGTAAATTATGTTGAATTATGTTTTGATCATAAGATTATAAAGTATCGGTTCTAGGAGAAATCTCAAACCTGTCACCTATGTCGAGGATGTGTCCATGAATAGGGGAACACAAATGTTTGGGAAGATATGAAAGTTGGGACTAGACTCAGGGATGTAGGTATAACTATCTGTGTAACACCCCGAGATTTTATGGAAAATATTTTTTTTAATTTCCTTAATGTATTGTGGTGTATGATACACCAAAAGGAGCTTGCTCAACACGCATCCTTGACTTGCCTTGCATTACACGCAATCGCGACCTTCCTTGATAGCGTGTGTAGTACGCAATACCGAGTTTCACTAAACAATGATATGCTATTAAAATATTATTAAAACTAGCCGTTATGAATAGTAATAACCACCTTTTAAAATTTTATAAATTTTATCTCTCAAAATGGACTTCATTTTTGGATTCGGAGTATCGAATTTAGCCTAAGGTGAAATTTTGGTAATTTTCGGATAACTTTCATATTCTGATGAATAGTTAAAATTACTAAATTTTAATTAAAAACAACTTTTTTAATCGAAATAATTAATAGTGATAAATTATTGATTTGAATGGTTTTAAAGTATATTTAGAATATATTTTTTACAATTTAATACAATTTTGGTCATTGGATGTAATTTCACATTTAAACCAGTTATAAACAAGTGTCAATCTTTTGATAGTTATTATCTCTTAAAAACCCGCCATTTGTTTTGACGATGAGAATTAATTTTTTAAATTAGTTAATGTAATTGATATGTTTTGAATTTGGTAAAATAGACATCATTTTTTAGGTCATAATATCAAATATAGCTTAGGCCTAATTTTTGGTATTTTTCTGGAAACTTTCATTTTTTGATGAATAGTGAAACCACTAAGTGGTAGTAAAAAAATGAATTTTTCATAAATATTAATTTTACTGCATCTGGGAGAGGAATTTCAAAACCCGAGAGACACGGTTGATGTCAGTAAGTAAAATGTGGTTCAATGAGATGAAAATAATTTTTGGTGAATAGTAACTTTTTACTTTTTTTACCACTGTTAAAAGTAAATAGGGTAATTAAGGGTAAAAATGATATTATTATTACCTTAACACATGTCATAATTCTATTGGATAAGTGTAATTCGACCAAAAACAACCTTAGGAATAAAATATGACCATTTAGGCCCACTTGGATTAGATTAGGACATTTATTATTATTTAATTCAAAGAAGAGTTAATAGAGTTAAAATCAAAGTCTATTTACTAAAAAAAATTTAATATAGGGTTATACATAAGATAAATTCGATTTTAAATATTAATTAGAAATATAATAATATTTCCTACATAATGATATTTTATTTATATTTTTTAGACATTAAATAAATTAATTTATTTATGACACAATGATGATGTAGTAATTAACATAATAGTGAAAAATTATAATAATTGATATTATAAATACAGAAATAAATATAATTTGAGACTTTTTATGAATTAAAATAATTTTATATGTTAATATGACATGTTAGTATTTATTTAAATAACGTTTTTATAACTAATCATTCTGTTATAATTTTCACAAAAATCAATTACTAAATAGTGTCAAAATTGACATAAAATAGTTTTTAAAAAAAATATTATATTATTAATTGTTATTTTATTCCTAAAAATATAAGATTCGGCCAAATGACTTAAATAAGGTTATATATATTAATAATAAACAACTTGGGGTTCGTTTGGCTTGTTATAGTATATTTATTAACCTTATAGTTTAAGAACACAAGAAGACACGGTAAAAGTAAAATTATTTAACTTAATGTTAAATCTAAATGATAAGGTTAAAATAGGAACCTAAACATGTCTAAATTATATTGGATGAGAGGATTTCGATCCATCTCCACTTTATCTTTGAAATAAATAAATTTGGAGATACTTAAAACCGAATATGACTTTATAATAAAATAATATTTTTAGTTTTCCAAAGGAGCCCCTCTCCTCCCTTATAAAAGGGCACCTCCTCCCTCTCTTCCTCACACATCTTTGAGCCTTCAATATCGGCCAAACCCTGACAAATTATCTTCTCCACTTTCCTAGAAACATCCTAGAGGTTCTGGTATTCCTCAAAGACCAATTTTAGTTCCCTAAAAGGAGATCTCAAAGAGGCGCTTCAAAGAAGAGGTAATGTCCGTTACTGATTCTTTCAACTTTATTTCTTCTTCCAATTCTTCTTCTTAGGTTGTTTCACTATGAAGTAATAACATAAGTATCACTAATATAATTATATGTTATTATAAGTATGAAACAATGCTATTTCACCATCTATCCATCCTACGGAAAATGAAATCACCGCGCGTGCGTACGTACAGAATACCGTCTCCACGCCGTGGTGTAATCTATTTTCCACCACCACCTTACTTGGATGGGTATAATGGTGTAAATAATGACTATATATGACTATTATAAAGTGATATTGATTCTGAAATAGTATACATACACTCCAATACAATTCCATGATCATAGGAACAATATCATCACACGTGCGTACGTACGTAATACTGTCTCCACGATGTGATGCGACTCGTTCTACATGATCATCATTTCATAATGATTATATAAATGAATTTAATGAATTAATATTATATATATTACACTAATACCATTTTGGAAATGAGGTATCTATAACCTGAAGAGAATAATAGGAATTTATTCGACAAAACACACATAAGAACAAAAAGTAATAAACACACGAATAACAAGTAGTAATGAAATATTACTAATAAGAAGCTAAAAATATGACCATATATGATATCATAACAATAATTATGATTCTGTAATAATTAAATAACATTATTTAATTCATTATACAGGAGGTTTAGACACATATGAAGAAAATTGGACCTAAGGTAAGGGAAATATCACAATCTCATTTTTATCCGAGATTGTTTATACTTTGGAATTTACTGGGGTGTATTTTATCATCCACATCCATGTTTCCACAATATGTAATATTATTTCCATACACCTAAAATTTTTTAAATCTAATTTTATCCTTCGGTGAGTATTTAGTAAAAGATATTAAAGGAATCTTTTGTCGTTTTTCGTATGATGTACTTTTTGACTTTTCCGACAAAAGTACGAGAAAAATGTTTTTTTAACTTATACGGCATGACTGGATTTTTAAAACATTATTTCCAAGAAGATTCCTTTACAATTTTTTAAGTTGATTTTTAATCAACTTCATTTAGTTTAAAATTGTATGACATGTTAAAAAGGAAAAATGTTTTTGAAGTAGAAAGGATATTTTCCTCAAGAATGGAGTTCAAGTGTTTTATCAAAATTATTTTCCATCTATGATAATATAGGGTTCTGTTTCAATCCCTATTTTTAAATTGATTTGATTATGTTATGATGGAATTATTTTTATTATGTCCTTTTATCTTATATGGATTATGTTATGATGGAATGATGTTTAAGAATCCCATTTTTATTACATGGGTTATGCAATGATGTATGATTTATGATTTTGTGGCACACATATGAATGGTATCATTATGAGATGGGTGGGACCTATATCTCCCTCCAATGCATTGGGTAAAGATTTTATATCTCATGAGATAGACATGGCTGGAATGGTAAGTTAATACGGTTCAGTGTTACAGGACTGAAACGAGGAGTGAACTCGTTTCAGAATGGGACTTTGTCCACTAAGATGGTTTTGGAAGCAATGCCTTGGCTAATATGGAAATCATTACATGTGATTAATGGATGCCACAATTAAATGTTTTATTCCCATGCTATTTTATCATGGTTTATGTTCCATTATGATCTATGCCTTATGTACTTCCACGTTTTATGTCGTTTCTCAAGATTTTAATTTTTAAACATTATGTTCATGTTTTAAGTTCCAATGTATATGGTATGTTTTATTTTATCCATGATTACCCTTACTGAGAATTTGAGCTCACCCTTTTTATTTTTTATTTTCCCCCAGGATCAAAAGAAATGTTTTAGGTCAGGAAACAAAAAGTGGAAGATCTTTTTGGGAGATATTGAAGATCATTCACCATGATTAGAAGATTACGTTCAAAGTTTCCAAAGACACTAAACAATTACGGTCCTTGTGTGTCAGTTTTTTTTATGTATTAAGTATTCCGCAAAAGTAATGTAATGTCCATATACGTCAAGCTTCGGGTCTCTACAGTTGGTATCAGAGGAAAGGTTTAGTCAACCTTTGGAAACTAGGATGCGAAAACATTAGTGAGATCCCTAGAGATATTTCTAAGGTATGTCTAGGGATGTCCCTAAGGATAAGTATACGTATAGGATATAGTCCTAGAACTATGGTAATGATCTTATAATTTAACCAAAGATGTTAGATATTGAAGTTACTCCCCCTTTATTATGATTTTTGCCTCTAACACTATTCATTTTGGGTTTTAGAAAATGGCAGGAAACAAGATGATTCACGATAATGGAGGATATTATAGACAATTGAATGATATTATTCATGAGAAACCAAATGAAATGGGATTTGGAAGTCGAACCATCATTATTATGACGAATCAGCAATCTCATAAGATGATCAATAAACTCAAATTTGGTAAGTTTCCTGACTCGGCTAATAAGAGAAAGATGGAGTTTCATGATGATCATAGAGGAAAGAAAGTTCAATTTACCCTATGTAAATCATTTGGGAAGAGGCATCGAGGAGAATGTTTCAAGGGAACTGGAAGATGCATTGGGTGTGGAAAAGAAGGACACAAATCTAGTAAGTGCAAAGGAAAAGGTTCAGTTAACACTATGGATGAGGATAATGGTATTGCTACGACATAAATAATGGTTAAATGTTTTAAATGTGGAATGTACGGGCATTATGAAAACCAATGCCCTAAGGGAAAGTCTCATGAAGAGAATCAGTACGGTCGTATGAGTAGTATTTATGTTGTTGATGATGAAGAGTCTACAAATGATATGTGAGATGAAAGAATTGTTGAAGCTCAGTTAATGGTTTAAGAAGGTAGTGGAATGATTACATGTTTATCAAGTGTAATGTTGTATAAGTAATCTCATGGTACTATGGAATAAAGAGACATCTAAGGATTGTCATAATGTTGTCTTTCCTTGAGTTTTGAAAGTGTATGATTAATGGTACCAGTATCCACTAAAGGATATTCAGATATTTTTGGAATATAGATGATATGCATATAATGAAGGGATAAGGTGAAAATTAAATGTTTGATAGTATTCATGAGCTCATGACTGAAATAAGGAGAAGGTTATGTAATGGATTGAGTATATAGAATTTTTGGATTTTGGTATGTGGAAAGAGTTAACTTTTGACAGCATTCATGTTTTTACTAAGGTTTAATGGGTATTCATTTTTCAAGAGAATACGTGATTAAGGTATTCACATGATTGGAATGTGACCAACAAGATATATGGGGGATAAATGATGGTATTCACATGCTTGGTTGATGACATTTCATGTAATCATTTTCTTTATATTATGAGCTTGGACCGAAGTATTTTAGATAAGCCTAAAGATTGGAATGGATTATGTTGGACATAAGTTAGTATTGTTTAAGGATAGAACTTTTGATATTATATAGTTTTAAAAAAAGGACATCCTTCAGGACGGGCGACATCCCATCGTGTCGGACAAGGCCGTGGGAATCGAACCCACAACCGAAGTGCGACCGGCCTTTATCGCCGACCACTGGCCTACAGGAAGTCCCTGTTTAGTAGATACTTGTTTTATTATATTAACCAGTATGATATATGAAGAATAAGTCCATTTTAGGAACCATATATCATTAATCTCACTATAGATGGACTTATGTATTTTTTGATAACTTTTCTAACCTTTTGCTTGAGACAGATGGAATGACCCATCATTCTATCACATGATCTGCTAACACATCACGAATGACAAATTCAACTTCATTTCTTTAAGATATGAAGTGGAAATTGTCCAAAGAACGACCAACGGTGAGACTATAACGAAATCACAAAAGTATTTCTTCTAATTCCAATTTCATCAACTTTAGGGAAATGATCTTCAAAACAAAAAATGTTATCCTAGTGATCTTATATCTGATGAATCAGATGGTACCTTAGATCATCACAAATTTATGGCTTTGTGATTTCTGGATTTTCCATAGAAATGCTCTCTACCACTCTCCATCAGAACATGATGGTCAGATTTCTCTTCCATATCCATATTTTCACCTATGTGGAAATCCAATGATTAGTTTATTTGGGTAACTGTTACATTTCATACTTTTGTTTTTAAAGATTGGTTTTGGTATTCCTTTTTACGATGTGGGTTTCTATTAAAGAAAATTTTGAATAGTAAACCATTTATAACCTCGACGAATTTCGAGGGCGAAATTCAATTTAAGGGGGGTAGAATGTAACACCCCGAGATTTTATGAAAAATATTCTTTATAATTTCATTAATGTCTTTTGTTTTACGCTACACCAAAAGGAGATTTCCCAACACGCATCCTTGACATATCTTGCATTACACGCAATCGCGACCTTCCTCGATAGAGTGTGTAGTACGCAATACTGAGTTTCACTAAACAACGATATGCTATTAAAATATTATTAAAACTAGCCGTTATGAATATTAATAACCACCTTTTAATTTTTTTGAAATTTTATCTCTCAAAATAGACTTCATTTTTGAATTCGGAGTATCGAATTTAGCCTAAGGTGAAATTTTGGTACTTTTCGGATAACTTTCATATTCTGATGAATAGTGAAAATTACTAAATTTTAATTAAAAACAACTTTTTTAATTGAAATAATTAATTGTGACAAATTATTAATTTGAGTGGTTTTATAGTATATTTAGAATACATTTTTACAATTTAATACAATGTTGGTCATTGGATGTAATTTCACATTTAAATCAGTTATAAACAAGTGTCAATCTTTTGATAGTTATTATCTCTTAAAAACACGCCATTTGTTTTGACGACAGGAATTAATTTTTTAAATTAGTTAATGTAACTGATATGTTTTGAATTTTCTAAAATATATATCATTTTTTAGTTCATAATATCAAATATTGCTTAGGCCTAATTTTTGGTATTTTTCTGGAAACTGTCATTTTTTGATGAATAGTGAAACCACTAAGTGGAAGTAAAATAAATTATTTTTTCATAAAACATAATTTTACCTCTTTTGTGAGTGGAATTTAAAAAATCAAGGAGACACGGTTGATGTAATGAAGGAAAATGTGGTTCAATGAGATGAAAATAATTTTTGGTGAATAGTAACTTTTTAGTTTTTTTTACCACAGTTAAAAGTAAATCGGGTAATTAAGGGTAAAAATGATATTATTATTACCCTAACACATGTCCTAATTCTATTGGATAAGTGTAATTCGACCAAAAAAAACCTTAGGAATAAAATATGATCATTTAGGCCCACTTGGATTAGATTAGGACATTTATTATTATTTAATTCAAAGAAGAGTTAAAACAGTTAAAATCAAAGTTTATTTACTAAAAAAATTTAATATAGGGTTATACA
This sequence comes from Viscum album, assembly GCA_963277665.1. Classification (NCBI taxonomy): domain Eukaryota; kingdom Viridiplantae; phylum Streptophyta; class Magnoliopsida; order Santalales; family Viscaceae; genus Viscum; species Viscum album. Next base: position 644,269,083 of record OY728135.1, on the reverse strand, counting down.
TAATATAAATTCGATTGTAATTATTCATTAGAAAGCTAATAATACTTGCTACATATTGATATTTTATTTATAATTTTTAGACACTAAATAAATTAATTTATTTATGACACAATGATGATGCAGTAATTACCATAACAGTGAAAAATTATAATAATTGATATTATAAATACCAAAATAAATATAATTTGACACTTTTTATGAATTACACTAATTTTATAAGTTAATATGACATGTTATTTTTTATGTAATTAACTTTTTTTGAACTAATAATTATGTTATGATTTTCACAAAAATCAATTACTAAATAGTGTCAAAATTGACATAAAATAGTTTTTAAAAAAAATATTATATTATTAATTGTTATTTTATTCCTAAAAATCTATGTTTCGGCCAAATGATTAGATACGGTTATATATATTAATAATAAACAACTTGGTGTTCGTTTGTCTTGTTATAGTAAGTTTATTAACCTTATAGTGTAAGAACACAAGAAGACACGGTAAAAGTAAAATTATTTAACTTAATGTTAAATCTAAATGATAATGTTAAAATAGGAACCTAAACTTGTCTAAATTCTATTGGATGAGAGGATTTAGATCCATATCCACCTTATCTTCTAAATAAATCAATTTGGAGCTATTTAAAACCGAATATGACATTATAATAAAATAATATTTTTAGTTTTCCAAAGGAGCCCCTCTCCTCCCTTATAAAAGGGCACCTCCTCCCTCTCTTCCTCACACAACATTGAGCCTTCAATCTCGGCCAAACCCTGAAAAATTCTCTTCTACACTTCCCTAGAAACATTCTAGAGGTTCTGGTATTCCCCAAAGACCAATTTTAGTGCCCTAAAAGGAGATCTCAAAGAGGCGCTTCAAATAAGAGGTAATGTCCGTTACCGATTCTTTCAACTTTATTTCTTCTTCCACTTCTTCTTCTTAGGTTGTTTCATTATGATGTAATATCATCAGTATCACTCATATACTGATATTTTATTATAAGTATGAAACACATCTATTTCACCATCTATCCATCCTATGGAAAATGAAATCACCACGCGTGCGTACGTACAGAATACCGTCTCCACGACGTGGTGTAATCTATTTTCCACCACCACCTTACTTGGATGGGTATAATGGTGTAAATAAAGACTATATATGACTATTATAAAGTGATATTGATTCTGAAATAGTATACATACACTCCAATACAATTCCACGATCATAGGAATGATATCATCACTCGTGCGTACGTACGGAATACCGTCTCCACGATGTGATGCGACTCGTTCTACATGATCTTCATTTCATAATGATTATATAAATGAATTGAATGAATGAATATGATATATATTACACTAATACCATTATTTAAATTATGTATCTATAACCTAATGAGAAGAATAAGAATTTATTCGACAAAACACGCATAAGAACAAAACGTAATAAACATCTGAATAACAAGTAGTAATGAAATATTACTAATAAGAAGATAAGAATATGACCATATATGATATCATAACAATATGTATGATTCTGTAAAAATTAAATAACATTATTGAAATCATTATACAGGAGGTTCAGACACATACGAAGCAAATTGGACCTAAGGTAAGTGAAATATCACAATCTTATTTTTATCCGAGATTGTTTATACTTTGGAATTTACTGGGGTGTATATTATCATCCACATCCATGTTACCTCAATATGTAATATTATTTCCATCCACCTACAATTGTTTAAATCCAATTTTATCCTTCAGTGAGTTTTTAGTAAAAGATATGAAAAGAATCTTTTGTCGTTTTTCGTATGATGTACTTTTTGTCTTTTCCGACAAAAGTACGAGAAGAATGTTTTTTTAACTTATACGGCATGAATGTATTTTGAAAACATTATTTCCAAGAATCTTCCTTTACAAGTTTTCAAGATTATTTTTAATCAACTTCTTTTAGTTTAAAATTGTATGACATGTTAAGAAAGGAAAAATGTTCTTGAAGTAGAAAGGATATTTTCCTCAAGAATGGAGTTCAAGTGTTTTATCAAAATTATTTTCCATATAAGATAATATAGGGTTCTGTTTCTATCCCTATTTTTACATTGATTTGATTATGTTATGATGGAATTATTTTTATGATGTCCTTTTATCTTATATGGATTATGTTATGATGGAATGATGTTTAAGAATCCCATTTTTATTACATGGGTTATGCAATGATGTATGATTTATGATTTTTTGGCACACATAAGAATGGTATAATTATGAGATGGGTGGGACCTATATCTCCCTCCAATGCATTGGGTAAAGAATTTATATTTCGTGAGATAGACCTGGCTGGAATGGTATGTTAATCTGGTTCAGTGTTACATGACTGAAAATGAGGAGTGAACTCGATTCAGAATGGGTCTTTGTGCACTAAGATGGTCTTGGCAGCAATTCCTTGGCTACTATGGAAATCATTACATGTGATTAATGAATGACACAATTAAATGTTTTATTCCCATGCTATTTTATCATGGTTTATGTTCCATTATGATCTATGCCTTATGTACTTCCACGTTTTATGTCGTTGCTCAAGATTTTAATGTTTAAACATTATGTTCATGTTTTTAAGTTCCAATGTATATGGTATGTTTTATTTTATCCATGATTACCCTTACTGAGCATTTGAGCTCACCCTTTTTATGTTTTATTTTCCCCTAGGATCAAAAGAACGGTTTTAGGCCAGGAAACAAAAAGTGGAAGATCATTATGGGAGATTTTGAAGATCTTTCACCACGATTAAAAGATTACGTTCCAAGTTTCCAAAGACACTAAACTATTACGGTCCTTGTGTGTATGTTTTTGTTATGTATTAAGTATTCCGAAAAATTAATGTAATGTCCATGTACGTCAAGCTTCGGGTCTCTACAATCTGTCTTGATGGAATAAGAATCAAGTCATATGCTATTATTTGGGGTGATGTTGTGGATGCCCAACATCAGGAGAAAATTATCCTTCCTGATAAGGATTGAAGCCTCATGTAGTTTAATGTCATGTGAGATATAAGTGTATTTCACAATTTAACACCTTATGGAAATGATGCTGATAGGTAAAATTTAAGGTAATCAATATTTGACTTAAAGATAAACGATTCTCCATTTTATAGAGATCTAATAAAGAGTGTTCCATAATTTTTAGGAATGAAGGGGCGAATTTTCAAGCTTCAATTTGGGGACTTCCATATCTGAAATGTAATATGGGATAAGTGTTTAAGGAATTACTAATGACCATGTTTTAAAAGTGGTTTCAAACATAATGTTGTTGGGGATTATGATTATAGAAGTGATTTATCCCGAGGATGAATGTGCCTATGGTCTATAAGCCTTTTTCTGGGTGAATTATGCAAAACGAAAATGAGGTGTATCTATTCAAAGTTAAATAATGAGATCCTCTAGTTTGAAGTACATTTGCTGGGTGACTTGTGAAATGAAAAACCGAGGTGTATCAATTCCATGTCCAAAAAACGTGTCCTCGCGTATAAAAAATTCTATTACAGATGGACAATGAAAGATTATGGATACTATAATTTCCCTAGTCATAGATTTTGGTTTATTTAAGTATGATTCCTGAGTATAGAAGGAGTATCTCATGTAAAAATCACTCAATAATGGAGAGAAATGTTTTATTTGTAGGTCTGACCCATACACTGGAAATGGAGAGAAATATTTTTTATACTATGACTAGGACCATAACATAAGATCTGAGTATATCTATATATCTCTTCACACAGAGAGTCAAGACACACATAGTTATTGTATTTACATCATGCAATAGAAGTAAACTATGTAGTGTAACATTATGCGGTAAGTATGTAGGGTTTAATTATAAGGTATTTCATCTAGGACCATGATAACACTAACATGGACTGATAGATATTGATCATGTAGGGAATCCCTATCCAAAAACTTTTAATACCACATGATCTATGCTCTATGTGATAAACAATTAATGGAAAAAGGTTTCTTTCACCACATTGAGATGATTAGAAAAATAAAAATGGAATTTTGATACTGTTATGACTAGACTAGGATATAGCATCTTGAAATTGATACAAATATCATGGTAATTTGAATTAAACCATACATAATTCTTTTAAGCCTTATAGTTTAATGTCATACGACAGGGATGAAGGTGTCTTGTAGTTTTAGGTCTTACAACTGGGACTATACATCATAAAAACAATGAGTAATATGAGGCTTACCATTCCAAGGATGTTATCACATACATTAGAGGTGAATAAGGAATTTTTAAACCAAGAAATTGGTGGATATCATATCATAATAATTGATAATGAACAAGAATTAACGGAATTATTATAGGCCATGTCTGAATAGAAGTTTTCAATATAATGTTTTTCGTGATTATTGATATAGAATGGGATTCTCGCAAGGGCTGATGTGCCTCTGTTTGAAATAAAAAATTTTAGGTGAATTATGAAAAGAAAAACTATGGTGTATCAATGAATAGACAAATAGTTAAATAATTTGTTCGATTGGATATTTGGTTGGTGACTTATAGAAAGAAAAACTACGGTGTATCAATTCATAGCCAGATAACAGAATCCTTTGGTTGACAATCACTTTGGCATGTGACTTATGAAAATCCAAACTGGGGAATATCAATGCATATTCAAACAAAGGATTCCTCAACTATCAGACATTATATTTAATATGGATAGTAAAATCTCATGGATATCTAAATTCTCCCATGACAATGAGTATGATGTGCATAATGAATTCATCTAAGCACAAAGGAATCATTTTGACCGGCCTTGGTTGTAGAGTGTAATGTTCCCTTAATAGATATTTGTTTATATGTTGGAGGGGAAATTTTATTTACTTTATGGTTGGTATTTAGACATATTTTCAAGTAATCATTAAGTATACCATTTATATGAGAATCAAGACACATGTAGTTTATGGAGGATAGTGTGGTAGGAGGCCAGTACCAAGGATTGTGATCCGCTCAAGAGATGACCAAAATGTTATGCAGTTTTATTTCATGTAAAATGGATTTCAACCATGTAGTTTTTAATCACGAAACAATGATGTTGTTTTATAGTTTTAAATATTTTTACTAGGCTATTAAACTGTGTAGTTTTGATTCTTGCAACTAATACTAAGGAATATTTCAGTTTAAGGTCATAAAACAGGGACTAACTAGTGTGGATTATACGGTCTTGCATCTAAAACCATATGTTGTGTAGTTTATCATCATGCAACAAGGATGAAATATGTTTCTTTTATGGTCATGAAAATTGGACCAATGATGCAATGTGATTTAATATCATGAAAAAAATATTAGAAAAACCACATATTTTAAGATCATACAGCAAGGACGAAGGTGTGGCTTTATCACATGAATTATTTCTTGATAAATCTTGAATTTTTAGGGGACATAAAATGTTCTATATTCATTAAGATCAATTAATAACATCCATTAGAGTTGAATTTTTTATGGAATAATGACCCTCCCACATTGGTTTGGTCTTTAGAAGTCTCCTCTCCAATATTATAGGGGTCAAGAAGACTAATACCATCTCTCCTTGGAAGAAAAAGCAGTTGCATAATTTCTTTTTTAATTCCCATGATATCCAATTTTGTTTTGATTTTAAATTGTGTGAATGTGTATTCTTTTCTCATTTAGTATCACTAATTTATATAGCCTTTTTTGGTATAGTTCATCTGTATATAGTTGATTGCATATGGCAATGTGATGTAAGGGAAATTGGAACATAAGGGGAATGAATGATTTTATAACATATACTAGCGAATATGGGGTTTCATGTGTGGAATCATGGGATGTAGTTTGGAAGGCCCAAAAGAAATGAAAGATAATGTTATTACAATATTTTTTTCTTTATCCACCTTCTTCTAGAGTATTTTTGATAAGGTCTTGTTGAAGGCCTCTATTTGTCCATTAGCTGCTGTATGATAGTGAGGTGAATGGTTGAATTTTATATTATACTGCTGATATAGCTTCTATAACATAGAATAATATATTTGAGTTCCATTGTTTATAATTATCATATTAGGGACACAAAATATAGTAATGATGCTGGATTTCATGGATCCTATAATGCTTTTGACCCCAAATTATTTTTGGGGTAATTCTTTATCCCATATGGAGAAGATTTCAGTAACAATGATGATGTATTTGAACTGATAGGGTGTAGATAGAGGATATAGACCTAAAACATCCATTCCCTATACAGAAAATGTCCATGAGGATTTGTATTTGGGTAGAAACTATGGGGATTGATAGATGAAGTTGGTGTGCATTTGGAAGGAAATATTCTTCTCCATGAATTTCATGCAATCCTATATCACTTAAGGTATGTAGTATCCAAGCCTTTAAATTTGATGGGAAATCACAAAAACTTACTATCGGTGACTATAGACTTCTATATATACTTATTTCATGAAAATAATAATATATTCTCTACCATTTAAACTAATAATAACTCCTTCAAAGACCAATTTAAAGAGAAATTTCTAGTGACATGGTCCTTTATAAAGAGTGAAGTTGGTGGCTCATCACGAGGTTTGATAATTCCTTGAATATTCCAATAAGAGAACACCATTTTGTCGTTATTCCATAATGGGCTCCATCGAACTGATTTTGGGACAATCTGGTTTGGGAATGGATTTAGAAACATTGATGTCTTCCACATAAAATTAATAAAATCCAGCACTATTTTGCGATAAACAATGAAGATGACTATTTTATCATGGTCTAGATCTTACAATGTTGTAGATACATTTTGAAATGATTTTTTTGGGGAATTATATGATCATTGTATGTGATTCAAAATCATCTTTGAGGGGAATTATTCCATTAGCACTTAGACAAAGTCAAGTATGGGGATTAACTCTTCCTTTCTGTTGCCATTATCACTATTGATGTGCTTGATTACCAACCATGAATCACATTTCTTCTTCAATTTGTCTACTAGAATTTGATGTTATAGTTTTATCCATTTTACATGGGATTGATATTCTACCTCATTGTTTTCACATATTTCAAATAATAGGAAGGAGTAAAGAGAAACTACATTTGTGGGAGAGATGAACATGACTCCGAGCCCGACATTGCTGAGCTTGGGGTATTCAATTAACTTCCCTATTGGGATTATGGATTCATAGTCAAAATACATTTCCCATGTATTGGGGATGTTTTTAATAGATAAAATATATTCATCTGAAAATTAATCATTAAATGAAATTGTTTCTATAGATGGGTGTTCTACATAAAAGTTTGCCAAATCTTGGCCTTTTACCACTTTATGAGGAATGAAATGAATATCAAGCAATGTAAAGATATCCAAACACCATGAAAAACATACAGTCAACATAGGATGGTTGAGGATGTATTCTAGTAGGTTTTTTTGAGAGGCCAAATATACCTTGTGGTGTTGTAGGTACTACCTTAGAATCTAAACTCTGAAGATTAACACTAGATATCTCTTCTCGAAATTTGAATAATGAGTCTCAGTATGTAGTATTGTTCAAATGATAGAATAAAGGTTCTTTTCACTCCCAGAATTGTTATTTTATTCATGTAATGTGCCCAATGATTGTTCCACTGCTGTCACATGAAAAAATAGTGGCTTCCCCTCAATAGACAGCATTAGTACTGGTGGAATCAGAAGATATTTCCTAATACAATCAAATTCTTCCTATCCGTCTTTAGTCCAATAATATGTGATCCCCTTTTTATCAACTTAGTAATGGGAAAAACATTCCAATTTGGTGTTCTATAAATCTATGAATTTGGTAATGGTGTCCCCATAATCCCCATAACACTTTAATGTTTCAAGGTGGTGGCATATTAAGGGTAACCTTTTTTTTCTTAGTATTGACTTCGATACCATCATGGAATATGAATAACCTGTGAAACAATCCCAAGGTGACATCTACATTGAATTTCAAGGGATTCACCTTTAGGATATGTTATTTTAGTTTATTTAAGATGGAAATAAGATCATCTAGGTCGTTCTAATGTTTATAATATTTAACCATCAGATCATTAATGTAGCATTCAAAAGACCTTCCCAAAGAGGGTTTGAAGATGCGATGCATGAAATGTGTGTATGTAGCATCAATATTATTGAATCCAAAGTACATTACCCAAAATAAATATACCCATTAGGGTTTTTTGAATGTTGTAGATTCATCGTTTTCTAGGGCTATTGAGATTTTATTATAAATGGAATTTTTATCCGTTTCAGAGAGGTCTTGATATCCAGAAATTTCATTGATAAAAATTTTTTTAATTCGAATCAGGAAGTCATATTTTAGAAATATATGATTGAGATCTCAGAAATCAATTATGAAACTAATTTTCCAATTATTCTTCTTCATAAAAACTATATTGGCTATCAATTTTAGATACTAAACTTCCTGAATGAAAGTGACCTTGATAATCTTGTAAACATCTTCCTTTCTTTTGGTAGTGTGATTTGAGTGAATCCTTTTGGCTATATATTTATTTCCCCAATGATTTTTGGGAAATTATTGGTGGTGAGTGGACACCTTAAGATTGATAACTGAAATTTTTATGTAATTAAAAGAAAACTCATATTGATGATTCTTTATAAAGGAGGTACATACCTCTTTTTCATTATAATACATGGTGGCACTAATCAATGTCGGTTATGGTTCCTCCTTTGGACCCATATTTATTTATCTAAGTTCTCCAATAGTGATAGAAAAACCTTCCTTGAATGATGGAGTGGAATCCCCAAATTCCTCCTCATCATCCTCTTCTTATTTATCCTAATTTTCTTATTCATTTTTACTCCAAAGAGGGGTAGGTGATGAAGGAAATTTTTCAGAGTTAGGTGGGAGACAATATTTTATCATCCAAAATATGAAGTGGCTTCCTCTACCCTAAATGTTTATGTGGGGTATTTTCTAAATATTTGAATTTTAGATAAGTTATTGATGAGTAAATCCACTATTTCCTATTAAAAAAATAGATTTTTATAACTTATATATTGAATAAAGGTTTTGTTAAAGTTAATCGTATGGAGTTAGTGAATTTTCCAAGGAGTTTTTATCATTGTCTAGAGAGTTGATGGCCCATCACTAGATAATGAGTTATGCCGATTGATATCAGGACAATTATTGAATACCTTCTTGAATTTCATCCTATACATTCAATATGATTGATGGGAAGCACATATTCTTCACTGATTTGATTAAAGGGGTTATATGGCATCATTTCAGGACAATTAAATTCATTGACTTGAGAGACAGTTTTAGTCATGGGTTGTTTCCCTTCCCATTCATAGAAGCTGACATAAATAAATTTCATTTCATGGGATTTTAATGAGGATTTATCTCCATAAAACATCCTAATTTGACCATTAATGCAATAGTTGAGGCATTGATGATATGATGAGAGGAATTTCATGTTTTGATTCAATCAAGGCCTTCCTAGGTGAACATTCAATGTTGTTCCTTTCCATACTACCATAGATTTTGATTTTAATATGAGGTCCCAAAACCATGCCATGATCTTGATTTCACCTAGGTATTTTTCTCACTTTTTTCATAACTATGAAAAGTTAGAATAAAAGGGGACAAGTGGACCACACTATAACCTAGTTAATGAATCATTTGAGATGGAATGAGGTTGATTCATGAGACATTTCCAATAGAATACTATAATATATAAACATCATTTATGCTTCCATTAACACATAATGGTCTGATCTAGCTTTGTATAATGGAATATTTTCCTTTCACTACGAAAGAGATGATCATGTAGAATTCATTAAGATCCATCTCTACAAGAAATATTTTTTGCAGTGTTAACCTCACATTCAAACTCCCAAGGGTTTAGTAAAGCCTCTCTAAGTGCTTACATGGGTAATTTTATATATTTAGAGATTCTAAGATCAAAAACATGACCAACACAAGGGCCAATTACTTTATAATATCATACTTCTGGGCTAAATTCATGTGATTCATAGTATAAAGTATCTATTTATTGGCCTCGATAGGAACTGAAGTACTTGATATAGGTAGATCATCCCTTGGGATAAGAGTCAAAGGTGCTCCTTCCCTCAGTGGGTTACGTCATAAAAGTATTCCTTCTCACTGAGTATAATCAAGATATTGTGTCCCCTCTAATCAATCTTCAAGGATGATTGGTTTAGGGTGAATCCAGGAATAGGTGGGAGAACATTATTCATCATACTGGGATTTCTAGATGGCTCTACCATGAGTTTTGAAATCATTGACGGTCTGAGTTGGGATGTGTCCAAAGTATTGATTTTTTCTATGACTGCATATTAATCAATATCCTCGGTTACTATGGCCTCTTCCTTTGGTTACCTGATTCGATGTATGGAACCATTTTTATTGGAAATATTCATCATTAGTTAAGTGATCCATTAGGTGAATGAAACAAATGGAATTAAATATTAATTCTTCATCTAATGATGATTATGTCTGGAGGGTCAAATCATGTGGTACCATTTGTTGGGGAGGTGTATGTGCTTTTGGAACTCAAAACATGATGTTTTAGAGAATCAAAGATAACTATATACATGTTACAGGTTCATCTTCATATGTTTTTTCCCTTCCCTTCTGACCATGTAATTTTTTAGAAGTCTTGAATTTAGAGGAACGTGGTGCCAATGGAGTAAGCTGTGCCACAACATAAGAAGAAAAGGGAATATTTTTTTTGTTTCAAATTTTCATGGAGGATACCATAAGTCTAGTGGATTTTATATCTTGTCACCCAATCACTAAAATTATAGGAATTATTTCTAGTAACATCCTTACATTCACCCTGTTCCTCCAGATTGGTGGTAAATAAACATGTTACCTACATGGGTGGTTTTCCTATTTCACCTACCCAAAATCCAGCATTTTTTTGTTGGATGTATTTGAAAATTAGGCATTCTTTGATGGTGTGTCCCAATTTCTTGTGAAAGAAGATATAATTTGGAAAATCTTTGAGACCATCATTATTAGGCCTCTTGGGCTTCAGAAACGTGTGCAAGTTATTCACCAAAGCCCTGATAAAGTATCCATGGACCCATTCCTCTTATAATGAATAAACTTTCTTCTTTAGTTTCTAAAAATAGTTTCTCTTGTACTGTTTTCAATTATCTTTATGAGGTGAGATTTGTTTCTAATTCTCAAGAGGGTGTGACACATGATTTAGATCGGGCTTTTTAGAAGAGTTAGTGTAGGGGATAGCATGAGTGTAATAGGTTCGACCTCTACTTTCCATATTCTCTTCCATGGAGTGGATGGAATTATTTATGATATGGCATTATTTCCTAAGATGGAATCTTCTAATCTTTGAGAAGCTATGGTAAGATCCCATAACCCACATGAATATTTAACATGGGCATGTTGTGTGTGGAAGCCATCATGAAGATTCCATATACTGATTGAAAAAATATATTCTCGGGTAAGCTTTATATTTATGGAATTAGTTAACCCCCTCCACTGAGAAATGAAAATCTAAGACCATATAATTCTCTTATTGTTTGTATTTTGAGAGGTTACAAACTACTTCACACAATAGTATTGATCTGGATTGAAAGAGAAACTGCTGATAGAGATCTAACCCTAATATTATTGATCGATGTGACAAAATAGTGATACATATGAAAGATTTCAATTACAGTGTTTATACAAATCACCAGAGTTTCAGTGCTTTTTATTGTATGGGGGTTCCCATCATGGGATCAAAGTGGGACACAAAATGCATCAAATACTTCTCCAAGTCCCCTGATCTGTTAAAAATAGGAAAATTATTATTCACAATGTTTGATGCAGGAGGGTTCAAATCCACCTATTTAGTGTAAGGCTCCCTTTCTAGTTGTACCGGTGTATGCCATTCCTCTATAACTTCCTATTGAGCTACTAATGACTCTATAGTATTGATAATCCCTTGAAGTACTTATAGTTGACTAATATATTTAATGAGTGTAGAAATAGGTACGTGCATCTGTGGAGGACTTTTTTGGTACCCACGATGGGTAACCTACAAGGTATAGTCCATGAGGTTGTGGTTGATCTATACTTGTTTTTGTACCCAAGGGAGGTAACTCCTAATATCTTACAAATGTAGGATCAAAATATATTGGTCATTGGTCCCCCATGTTGAAACTATTTTATATATCCATTTCAAAAATTGGGCTAAGGCCTCATAGATGAGGTAAGCCAGTTGGGAGCATGATTTTAGCCTCTCCTTATAGAATATATCTATTTGAGGTGTTTCCTCATTGAAGTTCTACATTGTTTTTTCTAAACTCCGTAATCACCTCCTCCTACCGAGAGACTAGTTCCTTATTTATGAGGAGTTCAATATCTTCAGAAGTTGGGTGGGTTATGTATTTACCTCTACCCTTTTTTTAGTAGATGTTCACTGAGGAGGTAGTAGTAGAGTGGTTGATGGAAAAACCAAATTCATAACAAGCCTCTAGTTCATGATATGCATAACTTTTTCAATCCTTTTAGCATGGGGCATATTATGATTAGAAACATCCTCCTCCCTATCCTTTGTATCAATCACACGTTGTGTAGTGTTAGTAGGGGTGGTGATAATAATGTTTACTGATGTGTAATGCATTGTAGGAATTTAATCATCCTCCTTGAGATATTTATTTTATTTTATTCTTTCCATGACTCCTTTCCCTATGCTTCTCTAGTACTCTTAGAATTGTTTAATAAATGGTGACTCATTGGGAATCACCAAATAATTTTGTTGTGAATGTTTCAAGAGAAGAAATTGGGTCATGGGATAGGAAAAATTGGGCGTATTCATTATTTAGTGCTCCCCATAAATGGGAAAAAACTTACATCCCTTGAGAGGGTGGTTGGGGTAAAACAATCCCCCAGGTCTGTGTGATAGGTATGCTTCTATTCCACTTTCACAACCTTACGAGCTTGAGTTTTTGACCTTGAAGTTTGTGTTAAAAGATACCCCAGTCATGTGGGCTTGGGATTCTTCTAGATTGTGATGAATGCTACTACCATGAATGCTCTCTTAATTTTATGGAGCTTTGTTCAGACATGTGTTGGGTGAATAATATGATTTGAATCTGATCCACCTGATTCCAATGATATCAGCGATTCCAGAATATTGGCTTCCCTTAATTGGGTGAATTTCTCAATATATTTTTATTCTTGATGTATGAGTCTTTTGATGGATCAATCTATTCTATCTTATTTTTGTTGAGATTTGTTCATGGTTGATTTTTTATGAGCTATTCATCTATTACAAACATATTATTTTTCTCTAACCTACCCTATGGATATGGCATAACATGATGTCACTTTTTGTGGGATTTTCTTATTGGGGAGCATGATGAAGTAAATAAACTGTGATAACCTCATCATATGATACAAACAGTAGATGGGGTGTTAGTGATCAACTAATGAAAATATTTTAACATGTCAATACATGAACATAGAAGGAACCCTTACATTTTTACTAATTTTGGGCGTCATGTTTCTAGGACTCCCACTAAATCAGTATGAGAGTTTATCCATTTTATTATCTTGATGTGGCCTGGATACCGATCATATGAAATTTATTTTTCTTTTAAGTGAAAAAAATTGTTCCATATATTTAGGTGGATTTCATGCACAAAATATTCTAACAATGCCTTTGAAATGATCTATTAGAGAGTGTATAAAGTCCATAACTTTATTTGGTATATTGTGTTTACACAACTTTATCCTCATGGGAAACACGTATTCATCATATTTGTCAAGAGTATACTCAACCTAGTCTGACCAAATTGGATATTTCCATATTGGTTTATTGTAAACTGAAGGATTGTTGGGGATTTCCTCAATCATATTAGAAGGCCAGAGATCTAAGAGTGGTTTAGAGAATAACTATTACCTTGGGCTATCATCCTGTTGAGAAAGTATGTCATTTTTCAATGATGAGGAATCAAGAAAGACTAGCCTCATTTTACCAATTTCTTCATGATTGGAGGGATTTATAATAATTAATTTAGTAAGGGGAGGATATCCTTGATGAAGTGAAGTGTCACTGTGGGGTGGACATTCACAGTTAATTCCATCATGTGGAGGAATAATATCCTAACTTAACATCAAATTATAACGGAAATTCCTATAGTGTATACCCTGGGAAGGACCTTTAGTGTGTTAGATATCAAGGGGAGTACCTCCTTACTGTTTGATCTTCTGGCTATATATAGGGTTTCCATGATTCTCATCAGGAGATAGGTTCTCATGTTCGATTTGATTCTAGACATTAAGTGAGAATTTAGAGAAATATTTCTATGGAGGAACTCCAAAACTAATAGTAGTAGGATTCCAGAGAGGAAATTTTCTATTATAAATACTATTTATATAATTTAGTAATTCGGGAGTAGTATCTTGATCCTCTGTGGATAAATGTACCTGGGATTTGAAAACTCCAGCACTGAGTAGAGTGAGATTATATACTGGATCTTCATTTTTCAAACAAATTTCCACTGATAACCTCTAGTTGAAATGGGGGTAGAGACCCGATCCAGTTATCCATTTATCACAGGATTTGGACCATGAACATCTTGGGTGGTAGTTGGGATATATGTCATCCATGAAGTGACCCTCTTATTATGTAGCTGAATTATCCCAATTTTGGGGATGGAGTCATGTGTCTTCCCCTCAACCACTATAGCTACAGTTATTACATCTTTGTAGGTCTTTATAGCAATGATAAGAATTTTTGAATGAAATTTAACTATTTTTAGGATATGTTTGGTGAATTTAGCAGTCGGGATGTGGATATAGTCCCATTATGTGGTTGGATAAGGGGTGTTTTTCTGCTCCTATCATCCATAACTATTGGTATATACAAAAAATAATCAAGTTTGGGGGAAGATATATGGATCTTATCCATATTGTTTTCTAGTATTTTCCACCGAGCTTCTCTTAATATTAATATACTTGATTATAATTATTGATATATGTGGGTATGTGTTTGCTCTTGATCATGGTTTTCCACCGTATTTTGTTGGAAGGCTTCTCTGGATGCTTCCAAATTATGCTAGTAGGCTTGGTGGAAGCAGTAAAGTGTGTTTTACTTCTTAGGTTTTACCACCGTATTTGGTTGGAAGTATTATCTAGAGGTAACATAAGAAGTATCTTATTCCTTGTTAACTAGTTGATTCCATCGACCGAATTCACTAATAGGCCGTGTCTAAGGGACCTAGGATGGAATTCTGAGGGAAAGACCCTCATCATGCTAAGGGTTATTTTCCATATGGTGTTAGTGGTAGTGGATGCTGGAGGGATCCCCATGGAGAGATCCCCATATTTTATGGATGCAGAAATTAGTGACCTCTTTATTGGTCTCCCTAAGACATAGGAGGATCTTGTTGATGCATTTTAGGGATAGGCTCCTGAAATAGTTTGAGAGAAAAACTGGTGTCATTGACTTCTAGGCCACCACCTATCATTGATTGGATGGTTGGTGGGGATTCATGAGTTCGTGGTCTTGTTGAGTGGCCTATTAGGTTGGGATGGTACCATTTAGGCGGAAATCCTGAAAAAGTGCATTTGAGACCCGACATTAGAGATGCTAGGTTGATGATGGTGTCCTTTGTTTAGATGAGGACCTAGCTTGTGTAGTAGAAGAATCATATGTATGATTGAACTATTAATTTTCCATTTAGATTTAATTGACTTATTTTTTAAAGGTCTTAAAATATATACCACAACCAAAAATAAGAAAACACAGTCAATGAAACATTGTAACAAACTAACACACACACAAATAAAATTTTTTGAATCCTTGTTTAGACGTCTTTCATTTTTCGTGTGAAAGGGGTACAACATGTGGATGACATAATAATTTTATTTAATAATTCACATCAGGTTCACCATTATTATTTCTCATGAAAATCAGTTTCCCACTAGTTTATTGTGGGGGTTTAATTTTGTACAATCATTCACATCAGGTTAATAAATTTTTTTCACTCCCAAAAACCACATGGGGGCATCGATGGTGTTTTCTGGTTTTGGTGGCATAAAAATTCACATAAAACACATATTTCCACATCTATTCCAGGTAGTTTCCAATGAGTTTTATTCATTTAATCAGAAACACCCAATGGTTCCCTTATTCAGAATGGTTTGAAAACCTTCTTTGGCAAGAAAGGTGGTAATTAGAATATAGATACAATTATTCTTAAAGACTCAAATTGGTCTGAAGGATTGGATTTTAGGATCATAATACCCTTTTGTGGGGAATTTTTTCCTACTCCAGGACTCTCTTAAAGATTTAAGACACATTCATGAATCCCTTATTCAATCCAAAAGATAACATGAGTCTCCATTATGTTAACAATAAATTAATAGCATGTAATACATTTTGAATCTTCTGTATGTATCCTAGGTTATTTATTGTTGAAGATATCTATATTTATCTAAGTTCCACCATCAATGATATGCTTTTGTAAATGGATTGGAGATTCTAATGTCGTTTATTATTATAATGCATGTTTTAAGCCACAAAGTGGGGTGATCTGGAATTTTTCACCATCCCAGAAGAATGGAATTATTTTGAGGTTGGGATTGTGACTATGAGATGGGATTCTTATGTATACTTGTTAAAGGAATCAGAACCCATATAGTTTCATTTCAATTAATGGGACACAACATACCTTTTAAGGTCATGTGATAAGCTCCAAACCATGTAGTTTATCATCATGTGACCAGGATGTTTAGGTGAAATGTGGTTCCTCAAGGTTGGGGTGGGACTTATTCCAAATAGGTCCAAGGGAACTGGAAGGGATGTATCCTCTTAGGATGGATGTAAACCTACTGAGAGTATGGACCAATGAATAAAAGGGCGAGTTTGGGGTGTTGGGTTTGAACCTCAAGTAGGATCCTTATATATATATATCCCATTTTATGGGAATTAAATCCCACAAAGTTTTTATGCTTTTGACTTACACCCATAGAGGAGGACATTTGATGGTTTGTCTCATAGAGTTCGTTAACCTTTGATATGGGTACATGGATTTGAATAACCATACCTATGGATTCCCTATAATGGTTTGTCTCACTGGAGATATGGATATTTTATATGGATATATGGATTAGATGAACCAAACCTACTGAGGCCCTCTAAAGGTTTGTCTCTTAGGGGATATGGCCCTTTGAGATGTATACATGGATTTAAGAACCAAAACCTATGGAGGCCCTCTGGAAAAGTTAGGGGAATATATATAAAATGATCCTTGGATAATACATGTATGTCATTGTGTGGATCTCATGATCTTCACTAAACTCTAAGCCCACATAAATCATTATTAGTGTGAGAAACGTAATGAATTAGAAGATATTAAAACCCACAAAATTCAATTCATGTATTGGGGGACAAGGCTAGGGATATGAGAGAGATAAAAGGATTTTATGTGCCTATCTCATATCTTATTTTCATAACACAAGTTTTATGACTTATGTTTCCATGTGGGTATGGACCACAAGTAAGATTAGAGGCTTACTCAAGGAGGAATTCCTTTATTCATATTTCAGATAGGATGAGAAAAGGATAAATCACTAGACCTCATAAAAAGGAGAAGCAAGTGGTTCCCCTCACTCTATAAAATGGGGAGGTCCTTATCATTTCCTCCAAGGTTTGGGTCCTCCTTACCGAGATGATACATAGTTGAAAACACCCCTAAGACCCTAACCATTAGTTAGGTAAAGTGTGAGACAAATCTTACTAATGGAATAAATAATCAAATGGGATACATGATAGTGTGTCTTTCACCATGATTATACAAATTTGGAGTCCTTGGTGGAGGTTTTGTCTGGGTTCCCCTCAAATGAGGGGCCCGAGGGAAAAGGTTACCTACCATAATAAGTATATAAGAGGGTTCATGGGAATGGATTTCATAGATGAGGGATTGGGATAGATGGAGGTGGATCACACAAGGTGGACATAGGCAAGTTGAACAGTTATCACATAGGGTTGAACTGAGTGAGATGGAGGGGTCTCACACATGGTAGACCAAGGTATACCAAGAGTGCATTGGGCTAGGTAGAACTACATGTGCCAGAGGTGACTTCTTAACAGTGGACAACCTAAGAAATAACACTTGTGAGAGTCCTTTCTCTAGAATCCATGGGCATACATAGAACCTTTTAGAAGGTTCTAGCAGAGGTCCTGAGTTTGGGAGGATACCTTCTATCTAGTACCTTTAGAATAGGGGGAATTGGTTCCTCATGCAGTTATATTGTGTTTCACACACTCGAGGAATTCTAATACATATATTATCCTTAATTTTATCTTATTTAGGGTTTTAGAGAGATACCAAGATGGTTTCTAGGGAATGAGAAAAGGACTATGGCATGTAAAACATTTGGTATTCTTATGATATTCCCTCTATTTTAAATGAGGATCCCAATGTCCTATTTATAGGCAATTTCAGGACCCTGGGAAAATTAATTCACTTACATAGGTCAATCAAAAAATTAACTCTCTTAGGATCATTACACAGGTGTGGATTATACTTCTAGGATTCATAAGATAGGCTTGCGTGAGCCTCTTGGTGTGTACACTGGGTGCATGGAGGTTGACCTAGGTGAGTTCCTTAATTCACCCTTAGGCCCTTCAACTCTTTATTACTTGAGGTATTTTCCGTTGAATCTTATCACCCTCATGTGAAAACAGAGTGTTGTATAGAAAATCTCCCATGTCAAAGTAATGTTGGAATGTGACATAAATACCACTACAATAACACCAAGGAAATTAATGGAATATTTTGAATAAGTGTGACTATATTTTTTTAGACGAATTTATTATCAAAGTAGTAGATGAAATTTTAGTGTGTTTTTGGTGCTATTGTAACACCATGACCCTAGTTGCCTAGATCTGGTGAATTATTTCACTAAATTGGAATTATAAAAATAAAGTTGTATCCTGAAGGACCATGTTGTTCAGTATTTTTGGAAAACCATATTCTTATATAGTTTCAATATTACATGTTTAAAATAAATACAACATATAAATTTTATTGGGAATATCCACAACTCTAAGTTTAGCCCTGCAGTTCATTCATAATAAACTTTATCATGTCATGAGAAAATGAAACATAAGAAAGGAGTGAGCTCAAATGCTCAGTTAGGATAGAAAATATAGTAGAATATATCATTAACATAAACATTTGGCATGGTGAGTAACTAAAAACATATGCCTTTAAAAATAAACCTGAACACATTATGGTAGGAATAAGATCCGAATAAAAAATTCCATAATAAAGAATAATCATGGGTAATATAATATTGAAGAAAACCACATGACCTTTCAATTACTAGATTCATAACGAAGGAATGCATAATTTAGGACATCATAATCATACCTTCAAGGCCTCATGCCAAGACCATAAATGTCCATTTTGTTAAGGCGTCGTGCCAAGACCATATTTTGTCTCATGAGACTTACCAATGCACCGAGGGGCTATAGAAAAACCCACCCTAACCTTAATATATCCAATGAATTACTCTTATAAATGGGGATATACATAAACAACACATACATTTATAATGAAACTAACATAATAAATGTAAATAACATTCCCTGTACATTAAACATAAACATTAACCATTCGAAGTAAATTGTTGATATTATCAATAGAGAACATCCATATTCAAACTAATCAAAAACCATTCAACAAAATATTTCAAATGATATCAGAAGGTATAAACCACAATTAAATACAAGATCCATAAAAATATGTGGACATAAATAAAGATAAATTTAAATGAGGCGATTGAGAAATTTTGAGGTAATAATCCTTAAACATTCAAAAGTGTCCCATACCACCTTGAAACATTCAAATTATAATCCCTTATAATATCATGAGAATAAAAAGGCTCTTTATATGAAATAAAAATTGGAATTAAATACACCACATTCAAGGAATAAGTGGTGAATATGGCATATATCTCAAAAAGTTAATGTGAGGTGAGAAAAATCTATTTTTTTCTTTGGAAAGAAGAATTATTTTTGTAAATCATTTTTATTTGTCATAAATCTGGTTTTAAACATTTATATCCAAGAAGAGAAAATTAAAGTACATTTAGGTTAAATTTTAGGCATAAAATATGTCCCACTAATGTGAAATCATGTATAATGTGTTTTTAAAGATACTTTAAAATTAAAACATTTTTGTGTGGTTTAAGGAATTCATTAAATAGATTTTAAAGAACATAGGCATGTTTTCTTTCATAAAACAAAAAATGAACCAAAATGTCTTTTTATATTAAAATTTATGATTTTAGAAATATAAATCTTGATTAATATAGATTATAGAGTGAACTTCAAAATAGGTAAGAATTCAAGAGGATCCTTGAATCGGGATTGCATTCCAAAATAATTTTTGAAATATTCTTTTAAAACATTTAACTACCCATAAAACAAAGAAGGATTATAATTGGTAAACATATATAAAAAATTAAATAAAAATTTATTAGGATTACATAAGAATAAATAATAATTTCATTATGGTGAGTATAGAATAAGAGCAACTCAAATGAAAATGGATGTTTGGGTAGAGAAAACTTACAACTTTGTAATCAATTGAATCGTATGCCACAAAATTACTAATCATAATATGATAAATTTATTATCATGAAAATAAATAGATTCATGATATGAAATATCAATTGGCAGTATGCATACACCATACACATGTAATAGTAGCTAATACATAATATCTCACAAAAATGAAAGTGAGATTAAGAAACCCTTACCTTAAGTCCGATGGTGTTATTCTCATGACCTTAATAACCTGAATAATCCAACATAAGTTCATTAATTGATAATTAAAGAAAATAATCTGCATGTAATTGATTTATTATAACCTTATTAAGATCATTCATGTCCTTTTCTATGGGTTAATAGGTTTAATTTCACTATTCAGGTCTGTTTGTTTCATGATCAGTATACTTATATTAATGAATGGAGAATCGTCTAAAATTAGGATGGTTGTATAGAATTGAAGTTATATGTTATTAGTAAAAATAAATAAGGTTACATGGTTTTAAATTTCATTGGGTTATATGGAGTGAAGATGAATCATTATATAAATTATATAATGATAACTGTTGGGGTTAATTGGCGGGTTTTGAACACAAAAAAATCCATTTTTATTTATAAATCAAACCCATGTGTAGAAAAAGATTAAAGAAGAATAGAGGATAAATAATACCTATATTATAATCTGGTTCAACCATATCAATGGTTTCATGACCGTAATTTAAGATGTTAATAGAAATTGGAGACCCATCTTCCTTGAATGTGGAAAATTAGCACATCTCAAATGGTGTTTTTCAATACTAGAAAAAAGAAGGGTAAAAGAGAGATGAGAATAAATTATTCCATAATAATAACAAATGTATAGTAAATTTAAGGTACTAGAGTTTTCATAAAATTTGGATGAGGAGAGGTGAAGACTGAAATGAAAATAATGGAACTTGAAAAGAAAGTAAAAGAATTGAAAAGAGGAATTACCTATTGTATTAATCTTCCTTGAGAGCCTCTTTAGGGGAGATGGTTTGGTATTTTTATGAGACCAAGGGCTTATGGACGTGGGTGAGGAGATTAGGACAAGATTTGGGTGGAATTTGTACGAGGAAAAAGTCTTGAGAGGAGTGAAGAGATGAGGGTGTGAGGGGGGGTATAGTGGAGGAGAGGAGTAATTTTTGAGTATCTTAATCATTATTTTATTATTTTTCTCAAGAACAGTAACAATATTGATTATTATGACCAAGAATAGTAATATGTGTATGTGAATTAGAACTAAGCTATCTTAAATTAGCCATAAATCACCTGTGACTCAATAAACCATGTATTTAGCATTTATCATAAATTATTGTATTTTAATATTCACCTAAAATTGAAGTATTTTTAAAAAATCCCAAAAAATCTCCACCACTAGTTTTTGACATGTAGAATTCAAAAAATAATTCCATTTTGTCAAAATAAATTTCTAACTCTTTGAAATTTATTTTTTAAATTAAATCATTATTTAATTGAAAAATACAGATTTTAAATTTAAAACTGATTTTGTAATACTTTAAAAAATAAAATATGGTCACATAAAATTACACCAAAATCATTGGAAAAAAATTTCTTGAGTAAAATATTTTATGCAAATTAATTTCACATCCATTTATGAAATTAAAAATTCAATTAAATATTTATCACTTACAAAAATAAAATTACCTAACCACTAATTTATAAAATGTTATATTTCATATATAATGCGCCTAAATTTTATTTATACATCCATGGGTGAGGTTACAATTCATAAGGGTATATTACTATTCATAAGGGTACAATACTATTCATAAGGGTAAGTTACTATTCATATGGGTAGGTTACTATGCACCAAAAATTATGTTTATTTTATCAAACTCCAAAAATCACCATGAACACAACCATATATGTATGATTTTCAAAATTCAAATCACAGAAGTGGAAAAATTATGATTATTGGATCGGTTATAAAAAAAGTGTTGTTTTGTAGAGACTCAATGTTTAATTCATTCAATATTAAATTTATTTGTATATCCTTGGGGTGTTACATTATCCTCTCCTTACAAAATTTCTCCCTAAAAATTTTGAAATTGAATTTCGAATGTTAATGGTTGATACTTGATAATTCCCTTGTGGGAAACCCACATATGGTTACAATGTCCTCTTAATAAGATGGAATGGGAAATGCATCGATTACAAAAAACTACACATTCTAATTGGATAACATAGTCATGGAAGAATAATCAAACCATCATGTTCAGATCGAAACTGATAGAGAACTTTCTCAGATGAAAGATCATTACCAAAAAACCATAATTTATTATTATGAAAAAATGATAACAATACAACATTTTTTTAAGAATCATTTCCTAGAGATCAAGAATTATTCCACTCCATAAGAGTATAAATATATATTTATATTTCATAAACACAATCCCATACTTTTTTTGTGTGCCTTGAACTATCTATACTTCATCTCTGAGAAAAGGTTGCATAATGTGGTGACATTAAACTCAAAAATCTCATACAATGATCAACTTGAACCATTTCATTAATGGTTCAACATTACAAAATATCATGATCCAACACTCACGAATCATTCTGATATCCATCCTTGCTAGATCCATGTACATAGGTCCCTTGTAAATCCTCAACATTCTTTAAGATTCTATGATCTATACTACTCAAGAAATCTGATACCTTATTTACCATTATCCAACATGAAGAATCATTAAATTTTCACATTCCTAACAAGTAAATAACTTCATCATGTTTCCTATTGAAATATGGTAATAACTCAAATTACCATAAATCCTTATTCTAAATATGAATTCATCCGTACAAATACTATTGGATATATTATTTATATCCAAAAATGTTGTAAACCCCATCAAAGATAGAATATACCACATGCTGAGAAGTCAAAAATCAGTTTTGAGGTAGTCAATACTTATCCAAATGAATAATTTCATCATCATTATCTTCATAATTAGAAAAATATTAATGGTTTTCCATCCTTGAATCATGTGTTTTCCTAAATGATTAACTTTACAATGAATATATTTTCTTCATTCTATTCAACATATCGTTTCAAATCCTTAATGAAAATTACTGCAGTACAATCCTCATATATTTCATAATTCAAATAACTAGTACATTGTGGAAAAAAATATTCAAATGACATGATTATTGACTAGGACTATTAATCATTCTACTTCATCTATGACAACATCATAACTTTATCATTAACCAGTATCATCATTTGTTGTAAATTCCTTGACGCTTGAGACATTGATTTACATAGTGTCCCATATCTATGAAGTTGAATCATTATACATTGGAAACCCTTTTATTTCCCTTTCAATCACAAAATTTCTGACTTTTTTCTCCACACTTATAACAAATGGTCATTCCCTTCAAAAATTTACTAGGGTGATTCTTTCCATAGTTATCACATGTGTGAAAACCCTTCTTTCCCTTGTTCCATTTATCCATATTTTTCTCTACCATAGACTTCTTATTTTGATTCCCTTCAAAGCCATATGACTCATACAAGTCTTTACATACTTTGTTTACACATGCTACTATTTCCTTATATAATGAGGAAACTTGGTAGACTATCTTCCTTTAAAACGATGACTTATGACCACAAGTGATATGATCCTTCTTACTATTTTCATTATGTGAAATGGTAAAGTTATTATTCCTTCTAATAGGCACTATTTCTAATCAAATTCATATACTATATTAGATTATAAAATTATGAACTTTATATAACTCTAAACAAGTTATATAACATATAATAAATTTATGTATTGTAAATCCTATATCAATATACATTGGTTAATTTGGAAGAATAAATTCTTCATAATGTCTTGTAAATGAAATTTGAATTATCCTAATCACATTCCTTGGCAGTTTCAAACCTAGTGCATATTAAGGCCCATTTTCGTGTACCAGGTTACCCCGGGTCAAGCTCGAAACACCTTTTTAATGTTGTTACTCCTAGGTACATCCATTCCAGAACCACGTAAACATGCAGTATCTAGACATGGATTTATTTTCTAGGAATTTACAAATATTTAATTGTTTAACAAAATTTTAGGATGTTATTGTATGTGTATCATCAATTCTATCTTATGGGGTTTCCCCTTGTCAACATTTTCTAAGTCTAGTTTCCAAGTTTTCTACTAAACATAATTTGATACCAACTGTAACACCCTAACCCCCATTGCCTGGAGCTAGTACATTATTCCATTACATTGAGATGCATATAAGAAAGTTGTATCCCAAAGTACCAATTAGTTTATTATTTCTGGAAAACTAGATAGATACATAGGTTTAACATTAAAACTTGAAAATAAATACAACATATAAGTTTTATTGGGAACAACAAAAACTCTATGTTTATCACTACAAGTCATTCATAATAAAAATTCTTCATGTCCTGAGAAAATGTAACATAATAAAGGGGTGACCTCAAACACTCAATAAGTCCAAGCAATAGTGTGACATATGTCATAAACATAATCATTAGGCATAGTGAATAACAAAAAACAGATGCATTTAAAATTAAACATGAACACATTATGATATGAATAAGAGATGAATACATAATGTTGTAATAAAGCATAATCAAAAGTATTCTACTAGTTAAAAAACAACATGAACATTCAATTAATAGTTTTATAATGAGAGAATTCATAATTTTGGACATCATAACCATACCATCAAGGCCTCATGATAGGACTATAAATATCTATTTTGTCAAGGCCTCATGACAAGAACATAGTTTGTCTCATGAGACATAACGATGCACCAAGGGGATATAACAGGTCCTAAATAACACATACTTTGTCCAATGAATTCATCTTATGACTGAGGATAAACATAGACAACATAAACATTCATTCTGAAACTAACATATTAATTGTAAATAACTTTCCCCATACATTAAACATAAACACTAATAATTCGAAGTAAATTGGTGAATGGCATCAAGATAGAACATCCATATTCAAAATAATAAAAAAACATCAAGAACATATTTTATATGATATCATAGGATATAAAACTCTATGAAATACAATTTTCATCAAAGGATGTTGAGATAAATATAGATACATTTAAAAAAGACCATTGAAAAATTATTGAGGAAATAATCCTTAAACAATCCAAAGGGTCCAATAACACCTTGAAACATTTAAATCATAATTTCGTAGAATATCATGAGAAAAAGAAGACTCTTGATCTGATCTACCAATGGGAATTACATACACCACAATCTTGGAAGAAGTGGTGAACAAGGCATATATCTCAAAAATTTAAAGTGAGGTGAGAAGAATATATTTTTACTTTTGAAAGAAGAGTTATGTTGGAAAATTATTTTTATTTTTCATAAATATAGTTTTAAACATGTATATCACATAAAAGAATATAAAATTTCATCTCGATTATATTTGAGTTCTAAATGATGTCGCACTGAATAGAAATCATGTAAAATGTGTTTTTAAGAAACATTACAAATAAAACATTTTAGTGCGGTTTAAGGAATTCATTAAAACGATTTTAAATAACAAAGGCATGTTTTATTTCATAAAACCCAAAATGAACCAAAATAGTTAATAATGTTAAAATGTGTTATTTTAGAAAGATAAATATAGATTAAAATAGATTATAGAGTGAACTTTAAAATAGGTAATAATTCGCGATGTTCCTTGAATTAGGCTTTCATTTCGGAAGAATTTTTGAACGATTCTTTTAAAAAATTTAATTCCCCATTAAATAAAAAAGACTTATGATTGGTAAAAATTTATATAACATTAAAAAATAATTTATTCGAAGTATATATGAATAAATAAGAATATCATTGAGGTTATTAGAGAATAAGATCAACCCAAATAAAAATGGAGGTTCCGGTATAAAATACATAAAACTTTGTAATCAATTGAATCGTTTGATCAAAAATTAATAATCATAAAATGATAAATTTAATATCATGATAATAAATAGATTCAGGATATGAAATATCAGTGGGAATTATGCATACAACATACAGAAATAATAGTAGTGAATGTGAAATATCTCACAAAAATGGAAGTGAGATGAAGAAACCCTTACCTTAAGCTCGATGATGTTATTATATTGATCTTAATGACCTGAATAATCAAATTTAGGTTCATTAATTAATAAGTAAATAACATAATCTACATTTAATTTATTTATTATAACATTATTAAGTTCATTCATGGACTTTTTGATTGGTTAGGAGGTTCAATTTCATTGGTAGAGTTTGTTTGTTTTATGATACGTATACTAATATACATGAATGGACAATTTTTTAAAATAAGGATGATTTTATAGAATTTAATTGATATGTTATTAGTTAACCTCTATAATTTGACATGGTTGTAAATTTAATTTAGTTACATGGAGTGAATATGATTCATTATATAAATTATTTAATCATAACTGTTTGGGTTAATTGGTGGTTTTTGAACACCACAAACTCATCTTTCATTATAAATCAATACCATGTGTACAAATAGATTCCAGAACCATAGAGTATAAATAATAAATATATTATAGTATGTTTCAACCATAATAACGATTTTCTAAGATGAATTTAAGATGGTAATAGAAATTTAAGACCCATCGTCCTTGAATGGGGAGAATTAGCACATCTCTGATGGTGTTTTTTTACTACTAGCATAAATGATGGGAAAACAAGATATGATAATAACTTATTACATTATCATTTAAATATTAAATTACATGTAAGATACTGGAGTTGTCATAAAATCTTGGATTATGAGAGGTGATGATAGAAATGAAAAAAAGGAAATGAAAAGAAAGTAAAATAATTGAAAATAGGAATTTCCTATTAAATTAATATTCCTCAAGAGACTCTTTAGGGGAGATTATTTGGTATTTTTATGAGACCAAGGGATGATTGTAGTGGGGAAGGAGCTTAGGGTGATATTTGGTCAGATTTTGACTATGCACAAGTCTTGATTGGAGTGATGATAACAGGGAGTGAATAAGGTTTTTATAATGGAGGAGAGGAGTAATTTTTGAATATCTTAATCATTATTTTATTATTTTTCTCAAGAACAGCAATACTATTAATTCTTGTGACCAATAATAGTAATATGTTTATTTGAGTTCGAACCATGTAGTCTTACATTATCCTTAGATTACCTATGACTCAATAAACCATGTATTTAGCATTTAACGTAAATTATCATATTTTACTAATCACCTAAAATTAAAGTATTTTAAAATAATCCCAAAAATTAACCATCACAATTTTTGGAAATGTAAAATCTAAAAAGGAATTCCATTTTATCAAAACAATTTTATAAATATGTGAAATTTATTTTAAAAAAAAAAATAATTTTATAATTGAAAAATTCATATTTCAAATTTAAAACTGATTTTTTAATACTTTTAAAAATTAAATATGGTCTCATAAAATTATACTAAAATAATCGAAAAAAATATTTATTTAGGAACATATTTTATGAAAATTAAGTTTAAAAAAATTTATTAATTTAAAGCTGTAATTAAAAATTTATAACTCACAAAAATACCAATACCTAATCAATAATTTATAAAATTTTATATTTCCTTTATAATGTGCCTAAATTTTATTTATACCTTCATGGGTGAGGTTAGTATTCATAGGGGAATATTACTATTCATAAGGGTAAGTTACTATTCATAAGGGTAGGTTACTATTCACAAAAATTAAGTTTGTTCTATCAGACTCCAAAAATCACCCTGAACACAACCATGTATATAAGATTTTAAAAATTCAAATAATAGAAGTGAAAAAATTATGTTTATTGTTTTGGTTATAACAATATTTCGTTTTGTAGAGACTTAGTGGTTTATGCTTTCAACATTTAATTTATTTGTAAACCCATTGGGTGTTACAGCTATGAAGAAATATACTGAAATTTTACCCCTCCTAGATTTATGTATCATTTCTAGGGATGTGGAATGATACAAGGGGAGATATGGTTGGAAAATGGGGAAAGATTCTCAGAAATGGAAATAAGTGTCTAGAATATTAGAAAATATGTCCACCCAAATAAGATTTAGTTAGTTATAAGAAATATGTTTTAGATGAGAACACAAATTTCATAAACTTCATGATTTCATTTCTAGGATACTATAATAATTTCCCTATGGTGTGAAAGGTAATTAAATTTAGATTAAAAATTAAGACATGTCAATAATTTTTAAGATTTATAATAAATCATGTAAAGAATCTATAAAAAATCTAAATATAAAGAAATAATGTATAATATTTCAGGTAGAATATTTGGAATGGAAATGAAAATAGATAAATAACATCGACATTCTATTACTAAATAGAAGTAATAATAATCACATTATGATACTGAGTATGTTAATAGAATTTCTATAAGTGATGAACTAAAAATTCATGATTTTATATGATAAAGACAAGGACAAGATAGACGTGGAATGAAGGACCATATGACCATCCAACTAGATTAAGAATTATTGATAAAAAACCAATACAATAATTATTTTGAGAATTTTATTTAATGTATAATGTAAATAAAACTTCTCCACAAAAGAATTCTATTCAAGGGAAGAAAAATAGCATGGAATCTATTATGACTCGTAATAGGAAATGAATCATGGTGAAATCATCCCACACAAAGGGTAGAAGGAATGATAGTTATTGGTTGATTTAAAACTATAAGCTATGTTATTTCAATTGTTAAATTTATAGGTTCCACCTTATTACCACATTTCTTATTTATTTGTAACTAACATATAGGGAATTAAAGGATTTGGGTGATTATTGTATAGAATATGAAAAAAAATGAAAAAGTCCCTTCATGGAGTGTTCAAATTACCATGATGATGGAAAAAACGTTCATAACTTATGGTGGTATAAATGAAGAAAAAATTTTAAATTATCATTTTATAGTGAATTTATAATTTTTTAACAGATTTGTGAAACTAGAAGACGTAGTTTTCCTATCACACTTACATACTTGTATTTAGTTATAATACATTTGATTTAAAAGGGTGAGTATTGGTTAATGTAATTATAAAAGAGTGGGGAATGTAATAATTATATACTTAAACATTACTAAAATATTTTCAGAAGATGATTGAAAGTCATGATTTATTATTAAAACTGGATAGAAATACCCTTATATGAGTTGTTTTTAGTTGGTATCACATTTATTATAGATAATGGATAACTTTGGTCAACCTTATTGTTCACACTTGTTTTATTCATCAAATTTTCTCATGTAGACATAGTGTTTCTGGATGCTGGTTCATTACTAAGGAATCATACACATATAAATTTTTACTAAAACTTTGTTAAAGAAATAATTCTAAATAAATTATGGATAATAAAAATATATTTTATAATTGATTAAAAATATTGAATATGATATGAGTTAAACTCTACCTTTAGATTACATTATATTTAATTTGAATAAATGTGAGAATCATTGACTTTGAAATAAGTTGTATATTGAAAAAATACAAATGGGAATGTTGAAGTTTAAAAAAGGATTCATGAAAGACGAATTTTAATTGATTTCAAACTAAAATGTGCATAACTAAATGTGTAAATGAGAAGTTGGGATGTTACTACATAGAAAATTTAGGTGGGTAGGTTTAATGATCAACCCTTTAAAATTTGATGATTGTTGTTCCTTTCCCTTGAAAAAATGACAACATAATGATGACTAAAAAGTTATAATATCTATTGTAGTGTATTTAGAAGACTCTATGTGATTGAGAATTCATATAGATAAATTTAAATAGGTTCTATGTATTTTTTAAGATATGTAGATAAAATATAGACTAGAGAAGAAAATTCATAATGGAATTGGCATGAGTGTAATTCCGAATCTCTGTAGGAGCCATTTATATACTGAACATTTAGTTTTTTTTTCAAATTAATGGAGCCATATAAGTCTTTGTAAGGATATTATTGATGTAAATGGTGTTTTTATAAGAATTTTCTATCTAATAATGTGTTCATCTATGTAAGGTTTATGAAAATATATGTAAGAAACATGTCAATAACTATGTAAGAATCATTTATATACTGACTGAAAGGTATTATTTTATTATAAAAACCTTAAAACCCTGGGATACATGTCACAAAGGATGGAAGTAGTGAAGTCCAAGGGTGTCCTTCCGGATTACATTGACACGTTCGAGTGGAAAAGAGTTAAGGCTATCATAAACTATCAAAGTCTCCTCTGGCCTGCCCCCACGGGCCATCGTGTCAGCCGCAATGTTGTATTACCATACACTATGATGGACCATCCTACCCTGGTTGGTCTCCGCTTTGCACCTACTATAAATGTACACCAGGTTCCAAGCAATGTCACAAGCCCCCTGAAGATATCTGACCAGAACCTTCGAATCATATTCGACCTCCGTCACCCGAAGACCTCTCCTCCTGTAGAGAGTGACACACAAGAGAAGGGCTCTAAACTCTTCACCCATAGAAGAGCCTGTTCTATAATAAGCACTAAACGCAATCTGTACCGAACCTCAATAGTCCTGGAGAACACCACCGCCCCTCATGATCACCCCCATACATGAACGGTCTACATTCAGTTTCAACCCACTGGCCGGAGGTTGCCACCTTACCCATCTCCCTCTCTGTAAGGTCTGAGTGCACCGTCCCTTAACAAGGTTCCATAGTATACCTGGATGCACTCTATTCTTGAAAATAGCGGCAAGTTATATGATGATCAACCTCATACGGACATGTAGAGCTAACAAAGATCTCTGGCCTCCTAACCGTACCTGGTTACGAGCTTCCCAAAGGGTCCACCATTCAGATATCAGGATGATGGTGCCTGCCGAATGCTCCTCTGTTCTGTTACCAAAACCCGAAAACCAAGAAATAATATGCTCACGAAACGAAAGATACTCCTTAGAAGGAAACCTGAAATGAGAAAACTGGGACCAAAGGAACACTGCCCATCTCCCCTGAAAAAACAAATGTAACGTTGATTCCAAGTTCAGTCTCTCACAACAGTAGCAACGCGATGCCATGGAGACCCCTCTCTTCTGAATGTTTTCCTCTGTGGGCACCGCTTGGTTTTGAATCCAACACACTAGGAAATTCATTCTCATTGGGATTTCTTTACACCACATGACTGTCTCCCCTACCACCACATTACCACTCCTCTGCTCAATTCTCCTGAAACCATTCAAATTAAAATTCCCCGACCCAACTTCTGTAAAGCGACAACGGTTTGGTTCATCGATCATGACAACACTGTTAAATATATTAAGTCGCGATGGGTTAATTTTTTCATGAATAAAATCATACCTCCCGCATGCCTCCCTGATTGATATGTCAGGAAGAGGGCATCCCTCATACCAGAGCCTCTCCTCCATCCAAGCATCCTCCCAAAAACTGATCTCCCCACGTCCAATCACCCATCTGGTGTAGCCATGCAGTACCTCCATATGTGAGACTATACACTTGGCGAGGCCCATCGCACCGCGTATGCAAAAATCGCCATGCACACCATATCTTGATCTGAAAAACATTGCCCAAAGAGTTTTACCTACAATCATTTCCCAAGTCAATCTTGCTTGCAGTCCCTGGATAGTTTCAGGGATATCCCGAAGACCAACCCCACCCTCTTCCACTGGATGAGCCATCCTCTTCCAAGATTCCCAGTGGAATCTCCCCTCCCTCTTTGCATCCCATAGTAACGACGTAAGAGTATGCTCGATCTCCTCCAACGTGCCATTCGGGGGCTTGATGATTGCAAAGACGTGCATGAGAATCGACAGAAGCACACTGTTAATAAGCATGATCCTACCCCCAAAGGAGAGCATCTTGTTCTTCCAGTTAAAAATCCTTCCCAGGATATGATCCAAAATCTCATTGAAATGAATCTTCAAAACCCTCCTACTCGATAAAGAAACACCTCGGTATATAACAGGAAGTTTCCTCTGTCCACAACCCAGGGCCTCCTGGATGAGTCTGCACCTCCGTCCCGGGCATTTGTTGGCGATGAACAGGTTACTTTTCAACCGTTTGATCGACTACCCACTTAGTTCTCCATACTCTGACATAATTCCCTTGAGAGCGTTCAAAGATCTCTTCCCTCCATTAAAAAACAAAAGAATGTCATCAGCAAACATCAGGTGAGAGACACTCTGCACATTTCTTCTACCATAAAAAGGCCTCAACCTTCCCTCTGCCAAACCCATCTTCAGGTTTCTGGATAAAGCGTCCTGAGAAAGAAAAAATAAGATAGGGGAGAGCGGCTCTCCCTGTAGAAATCCCCTGACAGATTTAAAGAAGCCAAATCATCTCCCTAGCAGGGAAATTGAGATCCAAGGGGAGGCAAAGCACCTGAAACAAAGATCACAAAAATGTTCCTGGAATCCAAAACCCCTCATGACCCATAAGATGAAGCCCCATTCTAGTTTTTCATAGGCTTTATTCATATCCACCTTCTAAATGACATTGGATCCAATGGTCCGTTTGTTCAAATCATGAACCAACTCACTAGAAATTCCTACCGCTCCCTGTATACCCCTCCCTTGAATAAAACCGTGCTGCTCTTCAGAAACTAACTTAGGAATCACGTTGGCTAATCTCCTGCCAATGACCATTGACAGAATTTTGTAGGAAGCGTTACATAAACAAATCGGTCTGAAATGACTAACTAGGGTGGGGTCTTTTATCTTCGGCACCAGCACCACCCTAGAGGATGAGATCCCCCTACATAAGGATCCCCCCCGAAAGAAGTCTCGTATAGCCTCCACCACACTTGGCCCCACAAACTCCCAAGCAGCGCTGAAGAAGGACGTCAGGAAGCCATCAGGCCCGGGTGCACTCTCCTTCGGCATACTTCCCAGGGCCTCCCTAATCTCCCTTTCTTGTGGAATAATGGACATGAACTCGCTCTCGGTTTGGGTTATCATCACAGGTAGACCCTCCAAAAAGAAAGAGTCCCCTAAAGACTCTCTGCGGAAGCCAGATGAGACCTCTCCTGCCCATACACCCTCGAAATGCTTCAACGCAACTTTACCAGCCACCATTACATCTGAAATGAAAAATCCATCATCCCCTTTAATAGTAATCTTCAGATTCCACTTCTCATTGATACATTCCTGAAATAAGGCGTTGTAAGGATGAGTTTCTATAAATAATACAAGAGGAATATTAAAATAATTATTATAATAAACGTGAATTTAATTAAAATGATGGTAATGTGTTAGTGTTCACTTGTTAAACATCATGATTACAGATCTTCATTCGAGCAGGACAGTTGAGGAAAGATGACCTGAGATTGATTCCACATAATAGGGTTTCATGCCATAGTCCCATGTACATGACAATTACACTCAAAAGATTATAAAGTAAAGGATTATATTGATATTTAAATAAATTAAATATCTTGAGTCTTATGGTATCTAAATGAGTATGATAACCAATATTCTAATGAGTTTGAATAAGATGATAATTGAAAATACCATTGATTTATTTAAAATAGATGTAGACTAAAATTCTAATATTTAGATAGTTTCTATAAAATATATATGGAGAATCATATTAATGATTTATCTATGAATATAAAAGTGTAGAAAATGATGAATATATGTTTATGAGAATTTAGAACCAAAGAATCTAATACTGTCAAATATCAAGTAATGAATAAATATATCAATGTACGGAGTTAGTCAAGAAGGGTGAGGAAAATGCTTGCCGATTATTTGAGGATATTATAAGAATCATATTAATAAGTATATAATGTTTTTTTTCAAGATTGGAAAATCTGATCTTTACTATTGGTTGTTGATGTTCTTCAAAATAATTCCATGAGAATACTGATTGACCAAGTGTGTTCATGGAGGGAGATCTATATCTCGATGTACATAAGAAACCTAGAATAAGAGTATATATTTTTTGTTTTGGATCACACATTTGTAGTAGGAAGGGAGATGATAAATTATCTTGTGAAAC
Source organism: Viscum album (assembly GCA_963277665.1). Lineage (NCBI taxonomy): Eukaryota > Viridiplantae > Streptophyta > Magnoliopsida > Santalales > Viscaceae > Viscum > Viscum album. The sequence goes on along the minus strand of OY728135.1, from coordinate 644,234,485 downwards.
TCTAGAGTAGGAGAATAGCGGAACTTTATGATTTTTGGATTGAGAAGGTCCTTGGAGTAACCAATTGAGTTTATAGTGTAGAATCCATGATTGAGGTGACTAACCAATAATGGAAATGAGTAGCCATTTACGGTTGATCCTTGTAAATCACATTGTGTTGATATTTATTTATATATTTTTAATATGATTTTATCTTGTGTTATAAAATTTGAGAGTATTGAGACTTTAAAATTTCATATAGATCAATTCTTAAGTAATTAATTGGAAAAAATATTCTACCAATTTATCCCCCTCTCAGTGGAACCTATAAACATGGGAACTGTAATATAAATAATATTAATAAGTTAAAAAGATTCATAACTAGAAATCCCATATAAATAATGCAAAATTAACAAAGTCTATATATCCTTTATAAACTATTACATTCCAAAAAATATAAGGACATATAGAAGAAACCTAATTCACAACATTTAATTCCCCCGGTATTGATATGTCAATGTTTGTGTGAAAACCATTCCAACCTTATTTATCTCAGTGTTTGGGAATTCATTTTCACTAGTATATGGAATGACCCATATTCACTTTGGAATATCCCTTGTGCAACTCACTGATTTATAAACTAAAGGTATTATATAATCATGGGGAAAATTCATAGAATGTGGCCTATCATTTATTAAAAAAATCATACAATCTATAATCAAACCACATAAAAAACACTAACAAAATTATTAAATATTCATTATAAGAATTAAAACCCAAATAAAATAATAATTTCAAATAAATCACAATCAAATGTTATTAAATAATTAATTATAAAAAATATATCAATATAACCCCCTTCTATATATTTTTAGAGATATATATTATAATTTTATACCAAACTATTAATTAAACCATTTTATATATTAGAGGGTTATTTTTCATCGATTATAAAATTATTTTCCACTATTTACATTTTCATCTTTTATTATACTATAATAAAAATTATAATAACTTTGAATAAACATATTTAATATATGAATTTTTCAATTTATAATTATAATATTTATCTTAGATTACCAAGAATAACTACCACATCAATGAATACAAAATCATGATAAAATCAAGAATTAATAATAATTTATAACTAACTCAAGTCACCTTTCACTACTTTATATTGAATTCTAACCAATATTACTTTTCCTATATTTGCCTTGTAATGTTCTTCATCTAACCTTTTCTCATTCTACCATGATTTGTATATTCCAAAAAATTATATACTAGAATTGATAAAATCATAGATAAAGGGGGTTGTGTAAAATTATGGTCAATATTTTTTCTTTATAAACTATTTCTCTTAAAACTATATATTTTAGGGTGAATTGACTTCAAAACACCAACCCACTCCCATTATTCTTGAACGAAATATTAAATAAAATAACCACAAGACAAAGGAACATTATTTTTACATCGTTCAAGAATAGTGTGTGAGGTAGTCCTTGGTTAATGTTGGATGTTACCCCCCCACATAGATGGTTTATCACTTATTATTAAATTCAACCTAAGGGAAAATTTGTGGCCTTATGCCCTTTAATTTGGAACCAAAAGGAATATAAAAAATAACCTACTAGAATAGCAAGAATGAAAACTATTTTCTTAATAATTTGGACCCAACTATATATTAATTCTTCTATAATAATATTTGGAATGAATATTATTGAAATAATATCATCAAGATAGAGTGAGAATATTTTTGGAATTTACCTGATTTGGATGTCCTTAAAAATTATTAATATTGTAAAATTACTACCTCTTCTCACTCAAAAAGAAATCATTAAGGCTATTTCCCCCTGTACATCATAGAATTAAATGAAATTGGAATGAGATGTAATTTTTAAAATTTTATACCTTTTATTCATTGAAAAAAACAAATTATAGTACAATTCCCATGTTGATGTAATTTTATTTTGAGTTTCTGAAATTATAACATAATTATAAATTGGATTCAAATATGGTGTTCATTGATGCATACATATTTTGAAATAAATTGTAGATCCATGCTTATAGGATTTGTTTCTTTTTTAATTATTTGGGTGTACATTATTATTTCATTAAGAAAAATATGAACTTTTATAGAGTGGTATATTATAAAGGCCATCCGTGTCCATGAAATCCATAATCACTATGCATACCATGGGTACTGACCTTATAATAGACTTATGTGAACCTATTGTCATATGATAGGCATGGTGGCCATGATTTCGAACATGATCACTACTATTGGTCACCTTCTCGACATAACACACCACATTCTAATAGGAAGTCTAGCTACCATGATTCCAACAAATTACTGTATGATCAAAATTTAGAAAAGGGAAAAATAGTTGACCGAATGAACAAAATTAATTTATCATTACATTATTATCACAATAAGAATACCCTCCATGAACCCTTACTTTTTATCTACCATGTCATGGTAAGAACACTAATTATGAACTTCATGGAAAGCATTATTACCATAGGATTTACCCGTATACCCTACTATGTCTCTTCCATCTAAGAGTTAATTACAGATCCTCATCCCCTACTACCCCCAAATATAAGTTCCTATATTGATTGATGAATGATGGAGATCCAGAGGTTGGGTACTACTGAAAATGTCACCACCACCATTTAAATTCCACTATAATAAGTAAAAATAGGGTTTCATATACCCTACTAATTACACCTTCTGCTACCACCACTGGACCTGAAATGGAAATCAAGTGAAGCCACTCTACCATAATAATCATGGCAATACTTCACTCTAATTTGTAAAATATATCGACTCAGGGTGATATCCAGCCAAGAACACTATGACCGAAGCTACCCAACCTATGTAGAATCGTATGGATATCTGGAATTACACTCTTTCATGACGGAGAATTCTATATTTGGAAACCAAATCCATATAACAAAGAACCACTATTCTATGAGAATCCAAAGAAAATTAGTAACAAGAATCTATATTGAGTCCACAATGTCTGTATATTCTAATAACTCTCTTAAATACAACCACTATAGAATGTAATTTTTGGACATGAAGTAAGAATTCCAATCCATTAAATAGAGACGATATAACAAACTATAAAAATAAATTGTTGGCCTTTGTTGGCTAATAAAGGGTGAATAAGTGTTTAAAATACCGGTAGACATGAGGGCTCATGCATAAAAATAGTTGTGCCCGAGCTCTACAGAAAATAAAAAGGACCAAAAATAAAATTATTTATTCATTATAATTCACCCACCACTAGGAAGAACTAAGTCCCTACACCTTTAATATTATTTTATGCTGGACTATAGAAGAGTACTAATTCCTTAAATAAGACATCCAAAATCATCCTTCAGTATAGGTGTTAATAATTGTGTTGAATGTTAAGATTATCCCTATATACATTTCATAATTCAAAGAAGAAACAAGTTCCACTAACATATATAGAACCCTAGAATTTGAGAAATATATACGGGTAAGAACATGGGAAGGATAGAAGTGGAACACCACCATCTATTACTCTTATTTTTTTAAATTCTTTTTTTAAAAACCCCAATTAAAACACAGTAAACCCTTTGTGGTTGAATCAAGGAGAACACCTTCAAATCCACTATTGATGAATTCAGATATTTCATTTCTATTAACAACTATTCTATTGAGGTTAATGGATTTTTACTGGAGTTTTATATTGATTTAGCTTTTATGTTATACTGTTTGTTTATGGAGTTGATCTCATAAGCCACAAGGATTAATTTCACTGATTGTGATAAAAAAATGGGGGTAATTCAAGGGTAAAAGGATATATCCAAATACCAGGATAATAAAGGATATAAAATAATGTGTGTGCTATATTTCCTTATCTGAAATTAATTTTCCAAATGCATTTAATCAGTTGGATTCAATTGATAAGAGGGTGATTAGAAACCAAATGAATATTGACTCAATAGGTGAATGAGAGAATAATCCTAGGTTTGACCACTAGTTATTTATTTTATTTTTATACTAACTATATTTACGTACTATATCATTAGAAAGTGAACCCAAAAATCAAGATTTAAACACACACACACAATACTATCTTATTCAGAGACAATATAAGTCCCACTATTACTTCATTTTCTCATGTTCAAAAATTTTTTTTTATGAGTGCCCCACAACAAGAGAAAACCAAACCTAGATACATTTCAACGGATTATAGTGTTTTTTTAATTTTTATTTAAAAAAATGTTGTTAAATTACTTGATATAGTTCTTCCAACCTCCCTATATTTGATCAAAAGAATGAAAGATATTTCATGGTAAGAATCATATCATTAAATATTCTAGAAAATGAGGAAATAGAGTTTGTTACTATTCCATTGGATGAATCTCCCTCCACTATTTGATCCTCATCCAAAGATATGATAGAAAGATAAGATATGGAAGGTAATATAGATCATTTCAAAAGAACATTGAGAGAAATGTTTGCACCAAATTTCAATATTAACAGCTAATAATTACAATTAAATAATAAAAAAGACTAGTCACTTAAAAATGGAATGACTGGGATACTACCTAATTTCACGAGCTATCTATTGAAGACCCCAATAGGAACATATGATAATTGAAAGAATTATTCAATAGTTTTAGAACCATATGAGTTACTGACACTCAAATTAGCTAGAATTCAATCCCCATCTCACTTTAAAGAGGAACCAAGGAGTGTCTATACAATCTGTTGCGGAGATAAATAAACTCATGGGAGTAGCTACATAATATTTTCATATATAAATTATTTTATGCTTCGTGGAGTTCTAAAATTTTAAAGGAAATTTATTGAATCAAATAGGAAGATGGGGAACTCCTTATGAGTTATGGGAGAGGTTAAAAATATTGACCACATCCTATCCACACCATCCTTATGAAGAACATCACTTCTTGTGATTTTTCTACCAAGTATTTATGGATAATTACTAGAACCTATTTGATGTTTATTCATGAGGAGCACTGAATGATAAGTCACCAACTAAGATAAGAGATCAAATTGAAAGGATCTCGCAAAATTATCGATAGTTTGGAGTGAGAGAGACAACCAAAGGATCTTATGAGGTAAAAATATCAAACACATCCTTGTTAGAATATATAATTAAATAATTAACTTCTTTTATGAGACAATTAGCTTTGAAAAATGTTTATAAGTACAATAATCATCAACCACCACACCCCCAAGACCCTACCAAATATGATACTTCTAGGATAATTTTACCAATGGATCCCCTCAAATCCAAGGAACTATAATTTCTGATGCCATGTTCCAGAAGAAATTCCAATACCATCCAAGTGTAAACCAAGGATTTAAGGAAGTTTTCACTGAAAAATTTGGATTTTGGAGTAATAATAATGAAATAAAAAATTTCAATAGTTTTAATAACATATTTTTTATACGCATCCATTCCAAAGAAAAAAATTTCAATGACCTATAGGCTACCAGCAAGTAAAAACACAAGAACCATCTATGAAATACTTGTCGATATAGGTATTATAATTCTTAAATAATCAAAACACCACCCTCACCACTTACGAGAAGAATTAAATGAATTATAATGACAATTCATCCAGCTCATGACTACCTTGAATAATATGGTAAATCAAGGATTATAAATGTTTCCAGATGAAATAAACATAAACCCTAAGGAAATGTTGGTGCAATTTCATTGAGAAGTGGGAATGAACTAGAAGCTAGTACATAACTAACCCTATACATTGAAACAAGTAGTAGATAACAATACTACTTTTCCTTAGAAAAAGAACCTGAGGGGGAGTCAGGGAAATATCCATGATATGATAAATTAAAAACCATGTAATATCAATAGAAAACCCTAAATCCCTTCCATTTAATAATGAAATAACCAATAAAACCAAGGAGTAATCACGACAATAATAGATTCTGGAATTTTTTTTTTCAAAAAAGTGGAAATTAATATCACAATTATAGAATAATTTTCCCAGTTTCCATGGTATGAAACATTCATCAAGGAAATGTTCACTATTATAAGGATATTAAAGTAAATCAAGAGGTGTGATTAGGTAATAATGGTTCTTATTTTTTTCAACTTAAATCTCCAAAAAATGTCAAGATCTAGGTACTTTTATTATTCACTTTACATTTTTAAGGTCACTTTTTTCTAATGAAATGGGTGATTTGGGAGCTTCAATTAATTTAATTTCTTATTATATTTATTATTATTCACAAATGGTAGAATATAAACCTAACCACGTGGTTGTAAATCATTCCAACAGAGCTACTACCTATCTATTAGGTGTACTTCAGGATATCTTGGTATGTTTACAAGGTTACCCATACCTTATTGACTTATACATTCTCAACATGGTGGAAGGAAAAGGTAATGATTATTCTACCATTATTATAGGGATTCCATTCTTAAATACTTCTTAAAAATCATAAATTTCAATTAACAAACCCCTTCCATGAAATGTGGTGAGGAGATAGTAAATTTCCCCATTCTTGATTGAATGAAACATCCAGATGAAGAACATTTTGTTTTTAGCTTAAAATTGTTTGAAATTAACTATTCATATAGGGAGGAAACTAAGATGTTTTATGAAATAAGTAGACTAAGTGAAGCTTTAAAATACTCAAATTCTTCAAAAATCTGGTTTTTGAAAAGAACTTAATCTGGAGAAAATTTTAACGATTGATCAATTTTACGAAATTAATGAAAATTATCATGAATTTTTACTAAAATTTAATATTAATAATTCTACTTAAATGTAAATGTGGATATAATAGAGAATAATTAAATGAAAAAATCTCTATGAAACCTCCATGAATTAGAATTATGGATGCTTCCCTAAAATTTGAAATATGTTTTTTTGAATAGAATAAGAAATTTCCAGTCATAATTTCTAGAAACATAGTGCCTGACCATGAAAACCAACTAGTGAAGAAACTGAAAAATAATGTTAAATACATAAGATGGACATTGGAATATATTATAGGAATAAGACCTTCCACCTTTATGTTTAGATTTTTTTTGGAAGAAGGATCCATGTCTATGATACAACCCCCAGAGAAGGATCAACCCAAGCATACAAGAGTTTATTGAAAAGGAAGTAGATATACTTTTAAAAGATGAAATAATATATCCCATATTATATTTATAATGGGTGATCCCCATTAAAAGTGCTTCTAAAAAACATGTTACCCAATTATGAAGAATGAAAAAAATGATTTGTTACCCACCAAAATAGATAAAAGTTCGAGAGTTTATACTGATTAAAGGATATTAAACCATATAACTAAGAAAGGCCATTTACCCATATAATTTGTATACCAAATTATTTAAAGAGTTTCTGGGAAAGGTCATTAATGATTCCTTGAATGGTTTTCTAGATATTCCCAAGTTACTATAGGTCCTCATCTCCAAGAATAGACCACATTAATATGCCCCATCAATGAATTTTCCAACAAAAGGATTCCTTTTGGTCTCTACAATCCCCCGAGTGAATTTTAACACTTCATGATTAGTATCTTCTAAGACCTAATTGAGATTTGTTTAGAGGTATTACTTGATGACTCCACAGTGTATGGAAATTTCTTTCAAAATCACCTAGGGAGTTTGTAAAAGGGGTTACAATGATTTATTGAATAAAAAAGTATTTTAAATTTTTAAATATATCATTTTATGGTGGAAAAAGGGAATTTTTTCAACCATTTGATTTCTATATAAGAAATTGAAGTTGATAAATCCAAAGTTGATGTCATTTTTACATTTCCCTATCCAACCCATATTTAAAAGAGTGGATTATGTCTTTTATGTTGGATTTTATAGATGGTTTTTTAGGGAATTTAGCCATGTTTATTTTCCGATTAATAACTTTATAAAAAATAATTTTGTTTTTCTTTTTTAGGATTCATGTAGGAAATCCATGGAAAATAGAAAAAATATTTAACCACTTCCCTATTCATATGCCCATGAAAATAGAGGTACTCATTTCAGATATTATATGAAGCCTCTAACAGATCTAATTGAGTCGTGCTATCTCAAATGGTTGATAAGATTCAAGGATTTATAACTTACATTTCACAATCCCATAAAACTTCCAAGACTAGTAACATAACAACACAAGAGTTTTTTTATATTTTTGTAGATTTAAAAAAAAGTATGATCTTATCTATTAGAAAATAAGGTAACTGTTTATTATAATAATCTATCCATAAGATACGTAATCACTAATAATGATTCAAATCCCAGAATGGTATGATGGTTGTTTTTACTATAAGTGTTTGATCTCGAGATTAAGGATAAGAAGGATTGTAAAAATATAGTGGTTTCCCACATGAATAGGCTTCTATACACTACCAAGGTAGAACCCCTTTGATAGAATAGTCCAATTAATTTCTTCCCTAGTGAGTAGCTATATAGCCTCACCCATGTACCCTGTTATGCTGGCATATTGAAATTTATATTCACAACAAAGGAACCTTGTTTATTATCTAAGAATCAAACTTCCACATTAAAAATAATAATTAAAACACTATTTTGGGAAGAACATTATTTATGGTAAATTTTTACTGATAAAATCATTTGAAGATTAATTCCTAATGAAGAAATAAATTATGCACTTTCATTTTTTCATACACATGATTGTCAAGGATATATTTTTTACTTTAAATAACAACATGAATTGTTTTGGAAGTTGGATTGTTTTGGACCACCATCTTGAAAAATTCTATTTTTTTGTAAAAATTTCACAAAATTTCAGATTACTGGTGGAATTTCTAAAAGATAATAAATTCCCCAATAACCATTTATATTTGTTGAAATATTTTATGTTTCAGGAATTGATTTCATGGGATCATTTCCCAAATAATTTCAATTTTCCTATATATTATTTGAAAAAGACTACATGACTAAATGGATTGAGGGTAAGTACACTTAGGATTATCACTCAAAAACATTAATTTAATTTTTAAAATCAAATATATTTTGTTGGTTTGGAGTGCCCTGTGCTATAATAAATGATCAAGGAACCCATTTCTATGAAAATAACTTGGAGCTCCTCATGAGAAAATATAGAATTCACCATAAAAACTCCACTACCTACCGCCCATAGAAAAATTGACTAGTAGAGGTATCCAATAGAGAATTCAGAAGGATATTAGAGTATATATTATAACCCAACTACAAGGACTAGAGTAAGAAGATGATAGATTCACAATTGGAGTAAAAAAATACCTATAAGACCCCATTCGGTTTGTACCCTTACCAAATTCTTTATTATAAGTATTTATACTTTCTCTTGGAGTTACAAAACAAGGCCTATTTGGATTTCAAAAGTGTAAACCTAGTGTTTAGTGAGGCTAGAGAACAATGGAAATTTCAATTAACGGAGCCTAAGTAATTGAGGAGATATGTATATAAGAACTCTCTATTGTATAAGGAGAAATAAAAATCTACCCAAGAAAAATTTATATTGAGAATAAAACTTCAAATTTGAGATAAATCACTTCTATTTTCTATATCGATGAAACTTTTACCATGTAAACTTTATTCCAAATAAACTATACCACACACAAAAACAAATAATTTTCCTACTGGTGTTGTTGATATTTAAGCATAAGGTTCAAAGAATGCATTCAAGGTGAATGAAAAAAATAAAGACGTAGTAGTAGGTCTTTTGGGAAAAACCAAAGGTGGAGCCAGGAATCATCCCTACAACTAAAAATATATATACTTCTAGGTTGTATCTTTCCTTTTTTTGATTGTTTTATTTTTAACTATATTCCTTTAAAAAATATATACTAATACATAATTTGGATAATGTTAGATCTAATTATGGGGGATGATAACAACTAGAATATGAAAAATATATAAAAACCATTTTTATTGAAATTATAATTCTATATAGTGCTCTTTTGTACATTTTTTTTATTTTTACCCTTTTAAAGAATTTTATCTGATCCCAACCTAATTTTAAAATACCGTGCTATAATTAAAAAAATTCATTAGGTTATGAACTATGAGAATTTAAGTTACTGCTTTGTGATTTTTTTTACTATACTCATGGAATTTTGGTTTTTATACAAAGATATGGAGTGTGAGTGAATGATTCAGGTGGAATTTTATTTATAACATTTAGTCCAAAAAAATTTATACTTAATATGAGGCAACACGACCTCTATGAGAAAAAACACCTTAGGGATCCAAATTAAATGAAAAATATAATTCCTTTGAACGTGGAAAAATGTGAAATTGGGAACCCACAATGGATCTCAGAGATAAGGGCAGTGGGTCTGTTTCTGTAATTAAGTAAATTAATTTTCAATTGGTGTTATGCCTAGTCCTTTTCACCCAACTATGGATAGGAAAAAAATATCAAAATGTTCTTTGTTATAAATGAATATATTTATGTGATGGGAATATTGAACCCATAAAAATATTGGCACTTATTTTATAACACATTCATTTAAGTTGGAAAATCAAACTTTGGTTTGAGAAAACATATGAAAGAGGGATAAATAGATGTATTTTTTTTTAAATTTTGATTCCACCAAAATCTAATTCAATCCACTCTAGAGTTGAAAACGTGGTTGAATTTATGTGATGTAAATGATTGATTTATATAGTATGTATGATATTTTCAGGAATATGTGTTCTATTTCAACTCTAGTTGTTAACATTAAATCTAGGAAGAATGTTATTTCTTAATTTTTTTAAAATTGAATTCAAATATTATATTTCCCATGATAGAAATATCCTAAGTGTGGTGGAGTGATATGAGATAAATTTTTCAACATTTCCTCAATTTTATTCATTGAAAATACCCAACATTGTAATTAAATTCCCATGTTGACATTAGGATATTTTTACCTATGGAAATTAGAGATTATTTATAAATTGGAATTAAATATGATTTTTTTCTTGTTGCATACATATATTGACAAAAATTGTCGACCCATTATTTTGGAAATTGTTTTATTTTGAATTATTTGGGAGAAATATTTTACAAAAAATAGAAAATATGAAATTTTATAGGATGAAATATTGTAAAGGCCAATATTTTCCATAACATCTACAATCAATTTGCATACCATGGGTACTGACCACATGCTTGTCAATTATGAACCTTTTATCACATGGTAGTCATGGTGATTGTTCCTTAAAACATACTATGAGCACTAATCATAATTACCTTCCCACCTTCCCATACCGCAGTCTCATGGTATGTCAACCTACCATGAGTTCTATCAGCTAAATGTGTGCTCACAATCTACAAAAGAAGAAAGAGATGACCACATGAATAAAATTCCTTTATTGTGACACTATTCTCATTATAGGAATACATATCAAAACCCCTTACATATATGAAACCATCTCACAGTAATCACAATGACTATGAATTTCATGGAAATCATGCTTTCTGCAAGATTTACACACCTACCCTATAATGCCTCTATTTTATAAGATTACATTATAGAACATAAGACTCCACTTCCAATAAAATTTAATACCCATTTTGATTTATACTTGAAGGAGCTATAGAGGATGGGCATTTATTCAAATGTCTCCACAATCATTTTCTTCCACCACCATGAATACAAATTGTATGACATCTACCCTACTGGTTCCACCTTCTGCTGCCACCCCTAATATTAGACGACGACAATGTGAGGCCAATATTATATAAGAATCATTATCGTACTCCAATCTTATTTGAGCTTTGAACTAACTCAAATATAGATCTATAAAAGAGTACCATGAGCGAATCTACCCTACTTGTGTAGCTTTTGAGGGAGTTCTGGCATTACACTTCATCAAAAAGAAGAATGATTCTTGTCAACACCAAATCAATGTCAAAAAAGACCAGAATCACATGAGAATCAATAGAAAATGAGGGAATTGAATCATTCTTAATTATAAAATATCTAAAAATTATAATTACTCCATTAAACAGAACCACTAGTGGATGAAAGTTTCAAACTATAACTAATCAAGAAAATCAATTCTGCTGAGAAGTTGTAGCAGCACTGATAGAGAAATGGTTGGCCTTTGTTGGCCAATAATGGGAGAATCTGAGTTATATATATTACGAAACATGAAGTCTCATTGGTAAAATTTTTTTTTCCTAGTAGATAAATGAATTAACGAGGCCCAAAACTAAAATCACAGGCCCATTTCCCTCTACCAACTTATATGAAGCACTTGATCAGTCTACCTTTAAAAAGAATTTTGGGTTGGATGGTGAAAGAGTACCAATTTCTTAAAGATGCCATCCCGAACCTTCATTCTAGATAGATGTAAACCATAAAGTTAAAAGTTAAGATATTACCAATTGAAATTATATATTTTAGTGAAGGAAAACATGCCCCTTATATAAATAGAACCTTAGAAACTTAGCACTATATAAGGGGAAGAACGTGGAATGGAGAGGAGAGGACCATCACCAGTCTTGACCCTTGTTTTTTTCATTTATTTTTGTAAAATTTATATGGTTGCACGCTAAATATTTTATGGTTTATTAAAGGAGACGACCTTCACCTCCAATGTTGATGAATTAAGATCTTTTAATATTATTAACTCATTTATATAAGTTACTAGTTTTATCAGTATATGTTTCTTCTGATTTATAGTTTTAGATATTTTTCTTTTTTTGAAATTTCACTCACATGACACTTGGATTAAGTTCACTGCATGTGATAAAAAATATGGGGGAAATTCAATGGTAAATGGAGATATCAAAATACTAGGCTATGATGGGATATAAAATATTTTGATTATCATTTTTCATTATCTGAACTAAAATTTCATGATTAATGTAATTAGATGGATTCTATTGATAAAAGAATGACTATAAAACAAATGAATAATTATTAAATAGGTGAATGTGGGAATAATCCAAGGTTATACCTCTGCTTCCTTAATTAATTTTAAGCCCAACCAAATTTACTTACCATCTCTTGAAAAATTAAACCTAGAAAACAATTTTTAAACACACACACAATATTATCTTCTCTAGAGACAATATAAGTCCGACTCTTACTAACTTTTCTCAGGTTCTTTTTTTGTAGATCAGCCCATGATAGGCGCACACCAAACCTATACAATATTAACAATAATATCCTTATCATTAGTCTTTTCCCACTTTCAAAAACATCACAACATAAAATATTCAATATTATTAAGTAAAATTCTCATTCTTTTCATAAAAATATATGATATATGGAAATTATAGTTTTGAATTATCTCACTCTTTATTTATATTCAATGATAATGAAGATCATATCTAATAATTGTTGGTATATTCTCTTTTCCAATCACAAAATATTATTTATCTTAACTTTTATATATAAATTTATATCAATTTTACATTATTATTTCAAATAATTGGAATATAGAAACAACCTTAGATCATGGACATCTGATTTTCTTTTACAAACTACAATCTTTCTTAACATTTATATTGGTCAGAGATATCTTAATTACCCATTTAGGTGATATATTTGACTCTACATAAATATAAATAATAAATCTATAGAATATTATCATTATTAATTAATCAATTATTTATTCACTAAAATAACACATTAAATTTTACATAATTATTAGTCGCAATATTACTTCAATATCATTTGTCTATACTTACTATAAAAATAAAAATTTCTATATAAATCATCATTTCAGAGAAAAAACCTCCATATTTAAAGCACAAAACACTATTTCTGGAATTAATATTAGTCATAAAAATATCATTATGTGTTAGTCTAAAATAATAACTTAGCATCATTTAAAATTAATCATAGGATTCCCCTAGTTAATTTATTTTATACTTATGTTACACATGATTGTATTTTATCAGCCTTTAGTAAACCTTGTTTAATAATTTATAACATATAGGTTATTTCTACATCATCCTCATAAATTGTAACCCACTATATTGTGGCTTCAAATTATTCCTATTCACTACCTAGTTTCTATGATTTAATATAATGCAACATCTATTTACACTTACATAGATTCTATGATATACTTATAAAACATTAATATTATTACTCATAATTTGATGTAGATTTGATTTACTCCCTTGTAGCTCTAATCTACCATAATAAAGATTTTACCTATTCTTATATAGATATTTGTTTAATAAGTTTACTAAAATTTTAGAAATCAAAACACCAGCCTTTACCCCTAGTTGACACCTGATTTGTCAATGATCTATAACAAACAAAAAGTATGAATGATGGTGGATTTGGAAAATACACATGAATCATTATAGAAAATCATCATCCTAATTTCTTACATATTCTATATTTGTATCTATTACATGATAATAATATTGGATGATGATATTCCCCTCTAGGTATGATACCTAAGATAGTTCCCATTGATTATACCATTAATGAGTCTGGAATACTAAAACAGGGGACTCATCCTTAGGTGTAGGCCCTATACAAATTTCATATCTTCATCCTATTTAGGTATAATTCCCATTCAAATATTGTTATTCCATCTAAAAAATTTCATGATCTTATATTATATATTGTTTCTCACACTGTTTATGACTCATGTGGGCCTAGATATCTATGTTTAGTAGACCATTTGAACAATTAAAATGGATTCCAAATACGAATTATATCTTGATGAATTCATCAATAAATCCTTCCCTCGTTTATAATTTCATTCGTCTAATTTATTAGTGATATGACTCATGAAATATAATTTTTTTAAATCCATGATTAATCCTCTATTACAACACATTTAAAAACAAAAACGTCCTAGTCGCAAGATATTAAAATGTATAACACCATCCTGGATGTTTACAGTAAAAATGAATGAAAACATTCTTACCTCATACAATTAATCTCCATGGTACATTCCTACCATACTTCCTTAAACACTAAATCTCAAGCCATTTGGGATTTGATTTCTATTATAAATTAGATATGCTAGACACCTCCCTATGGATTAAACCCACCACCAACTCCCATTTCCATCCTTATATGGCCATATTCTATATGACATCATCAACTCACTTACATCATCTATCTATTATACTATGATATATGATTTACATTTCATTAGGATATATTCCTTAGGGACTCCTTTCACTAAGATATATTCCCAATGAAATCATGCATGAAGCCATTTCCACACCAAAAGGGCATATTCCCTATGAAACATATCATATTACCCTCCTCAAACTATATTACCAGTGAGACCCATTTTCAAAGTACCATATTCCATATGAGAGAAACCCAATCTCATTGTGACATATTACCAATGTGGTTATCCAAAAAGGGAAACTCATATATAAGTCCCACATTAACCATTACTAGGAACATTTTTCCTAAATATCCTTAATGTATGCCATTAAACTATATGGTTTAGTCCATTTATCAATACCTTAAAAAGAATTTTTGTCCCACTTAGTGGAACCAAACTATATATTTTATGTTACATTTTTCAAGGATATATAGAAAGTCCTAAGACTAATACCATGAAAATCTAATAAATTTCTATATAGAGATAAATTTTAGTGTTCCCAACTATATATATCTAAACCGTATCCCTTTAAAATTAAGAATCAACATGTAATGATGAAAGAATATATAGAACCTTTTATACATAAAAATGTAAAAATTGGTTGAGAAAATTTGACATATACATTTTTCACATATATATATGATAATGACCATATTCTAACATAGGGGTAACCTATTCCGCATTAGGATATGGGAAGGATTCATAAAATACATCTAAAGTATATAAGTGAGTCCAAGAGTAGGCCTAAATCTATTAAATTTTTTTGATGATCCAAACCTCTCACCCTTTCGACCAATACTCTTTCCAAGTATCATTAGAAATACCCCTTAGTGAACACCAACTTTTGGAAATTAGGTATATACCGATGTCCATACTAAATAGTAATGGATTCAAGACCCATTGGGAGTTTCTGATTTGAATGAAACATTACTATAATAAAGTGATAAAAAAATGTGAAAAAATGATCCAAAAAAAGGATCTAACTATGAAAGTGATTAGTCATACATGTTTCTTACCCATGATGGTGCATTAATAAGTTTTGTTAAATGTTTTTGTATTACTTTCACGAACACGTTAAGAAGATAATCGATCAAAATTGACAGAATCATCTCTGTAATAGATATACACTGATTATGCTAATAAATATAGGGCATCATCAAATAGGAAGACACTATAAACAACACAATGTATCCATAAATAGGTAAAAAAATATTGGTTCATGAGTACAACATGAATGTAACTGTGCTAATTCTGGAGGTTGTGTTAGAATCTATCTTAATCATAATTCCCCGCTAGTAATAAACCCAATGATAAGTAATGGAAAAGAAGAAAGAGATAGATTTTTCCATCTCAAACTAATTTGGGAATCTCTCCCCAGAGCATGGTAATTAATATCTCCACTATCATATGGATGCTAATCCGAAGGTTGACTAAGACATAAACTTGTTCTAGGAGACACCTGAAAGGGATCATGTAAAATTACACCAATAACACCCCATGACATTGACCCCTAAACAACCTACTAAGGACGCTACCTGATAGATCAATAATCTATTTACCAAAAAATGAGCATCTTGAAGATCTCACTAGGAATTAAAATCTACAAACTAGAAGGACTGGGCCCATATCCTCTCTTCCCTCAATGTGTACCACCAAAATATCTTGGCATAAATAAGTGAGCATACCCATATACATGTTCATACTCATAAAGAGTGTCATCATAATATGGATGCATCAAAAGAAACCTGTTGATATATTTGGGTAGAAACTAGAAAGAATACACATATAACCACACACACACATATAATATCCATAAACATATCATAGTGGGATCTAGAGGATTAGAGTGAGAATATCATCCTATAACCACTAAGAAATGGCCATCCATTCCCATTCCCAATAAAGAGAAAATATTTATAGTAATGGATGGGTATGAATGTATCCCTTAATATATTCTTATTCCCACAACTAGGGAAGCTCCACAATATACTCTTGGTGATACTCAAGATCATTCTTACATTCTTTCATCCATTTAGGAGGATAATTGGAACTTCTTGATGAGGAATAAATAATACCATTAGGAAAAATTCCTACTCAATAAAGAGGTCAATTTCCCATTTCAACCAAATCTTTTGGAAGGAAAAAATTATTACAAAATTATATAGGAAATTCTGAAATATTCTTACATCCTCTTGGGAGAATACACACATTCCTTATCCCCTTTATTGTTTATAATTTCATTTAAATATCTGGATGAAAACCAAGAGGCTAGCCTATATTCCAAATCATTTTGAAGAACACCAATAATAGAGTCTGATTGATTCATGGGATACACCTTATAAGATTCACACATATGTTGCTCATTGTGTATAAAAAATTTATCCAAATATCCAAAAGATATTATCTAAGAAAAAGTCTCACAGATAGACACCCAAAATGTAGGATCACAACCATATTTATTCCTTAATAAATGTTCATGTTTGTGGGGACTTAAATCATAATTCCATGAAATAATACAATCCTTTTAACATATAATAAGATGAAGGATGAAATTTTTATTTTGAATGTCCTCCCTACATTTTTGCTAGGATATTTAGAGGTATTCCCCATGGTGTTCACTAGAAGGGTCTTCCCTGTGGTGATATCATGATCTATCATGAGAATACATTTAATTATGTGGGGAACAAACATATTCCTAAGGGTCATAAAAAAAACTAAATGACATTTATCCCCTTAACACTATCCACTTTGAAGGTACCCCATAGGTAATATGATATAGGATTCCTCACTAAGGATATATATTTATACATGAGGGTATTCATCCTCATAATGGAATTCACTCCAAAGGTCCTACCTATGTTGATATATCACTTCGATAAGAAGGATCACCCCTTACCAAAGAAACCATGATAATGACCTCTTATCATGAGGCTCATTAGATATTTTGTTTAGTTATAACAAAAAACCATGATTTAATGTGAATTATCATCTATATTCTAAACGATATCCTTACATAGTGATTATGTACCATATCATATCCATATCTCTTATCATCTAATACTGTAGAGAAGAGATTGACTGATCTCACAACCATTGGTATAATAGATAAGAAATGAAAACTCAGAAAAAAATAATATAGATGGATATTTTAAAGAATATAAAGAGGAGTCCATAATAATATATAATGAATAGAACAAAGATAATATACGATTCATGTTCTGACCCATGTAATCTTCTTAGTTTGACAATCCAAAATCCATAATAGAGGAATATATACACCACTATCAATTGAATATATGGTAAACCCCTATTTATTTAGTGGTAAATTTACACTAATACATGGAATATGAAAATAAAATCAAAGATAAAGCATAGATACACTTTCATATTGGTCGGGTTGTCCATTTGGTGACATGAATCCAAAAATTGGAAAAAAAACATAGATATCTTTAACATGCATGCCTTAATTACATGATAAATATATATTAATTTATTTCTGATTCTTTATCCAATGATCACACTAAAAGATGGGTTGAGTATGGAGAATTGAATTTCACTCAACTCTTGATTCATCATAGCCCTCCACCAGAGATGTTTTTAATTGTTACCACTATAAGATAAGTTTCATCCTTGGGATCTACACATTCTAGAGGGTCTATTCAGTAGGGTACTATAATGAAAAAGTCCTATAATGATGAACATGATAGAAAAAACCATCCCAAGAATCCTACATTAGGATTACAAAATGTTGAATAATTTTATCATGTGATAAAATGTACATATCCAGCTGAAGTGCAACCAATAATATAAAGAAACTCACTTTCATAATATGAACTACTTATAGCTCTGCCTTGATAAAAATTTGGAAAAAATACAAAATGAGGTTTTTGTGGCTGTATGAGAAGAAATAGAAGAGTGACCCCAACTTATATATCTAGGGGTATATTTTCCAGTACCACCACCTTCTAGATCATCGAATACCTAGAGGATTAAATAGTTCATAATTTTAAAGGAAAGTCAACCTTATCCTATATGGATGGGGGAATTTTTATCGTATCCCCCACCAAACCATAAAAATAAGTCCTCTATAGGTTGAGAGACACATTATAGGGGAGAAATTAAATGATTATACCTTTTTTACCAACATATAATTATGGGTACATGCAGATTAAGGGTTTTTGAAGACTCTTCTAGGATTAATCTCCACAAAAAAGTCCCATGGGAACAATGGAAGGAGAAAGAAAGTCCTTGTCTGGGCTATAAGTTGAAGAATACTTATATGAATGGAAATGATGGGGAATATTATTAGTTTCCTCTTGATATATTTGTAGAAGGAAATCCATCACCTTATCATTCTAATGGAAGATTTATTCTATTATATTGTCACAAATTAGTGAATTTGATGTATATTGGTCCCACCGATGACCTAGAATATGATTGGACATATAAGATAGAAATGGAAAAATAATTTTTTTCTATAACATGAACCTCAACAATACAATAGAATAATGTGGGTTTTATCATCAATATAAGCAGGCCCAAAATTTAGGGGCTCCCCTAAATGCTCCATTACCATATCTCCATTGGGATTTAAAAAAAGAAACTGGGACAATTATTTCTACATCCCATCCATTACCTAAAGAGGCTAAACCTCCTTCCATTAAAGAGAGAGTTTCATAATATGAAGAAGAGTTAAAGGAGTTATTATTATTCAATTCTAGATTAATTATAAAATATATTCGATCGGAGTATAACCCCCATATAGAGACTTTTTTTTCTCTATAATTAATTCTCCCTAAGCACATTGAGGTTTTTAGAACCAAAAGGGTAGAGTCCAACTATCCAACCTATTCAGGGTTAAAAAACGTTGTATAACTAGACTCAAGGGTTGCAGAATATCAGTATTTTCCTCTAATGGGGTAGTATTAAAGAAAAATTTAGGTGAGCTATCCTAGGATGAAATATATCAGTTTTTAATAATAGAAGTTGGTATGATGATCATATTACGATATACCCACTACCTATCATCAAACATTTTTGGCCAAACATTCCATCAAAGATCATTGAATCCAATAAATGTATGGAATCTTGAATAGAGTCAATGAAAGGATGGTTTTTAGTAGTGAAATTGAATAAAAAACCCATTCACCGAATAGGTAGATGTGTATCCTACTCCATCCAATGTCAAGAATTCATATTCCCATATTTCAATAGCATTAGGGTTCTAGATTTGTATTTTACATACTTCATATATCAATTAAGTCCCATGATGGGAATCCTTGAGAGGAAAGAGGAATCTGTTCTTAGATATTTTGTTCAGACTATACATGGGCCAACATTTGTATAGTATACCGATTTGCTGCATAGATCAATTATTGGACAAGAATACATCTTCCTATAATTACTCTACCAATTATGTTTTATAATTTGAAATAATACTATCCTTGATATCACAATATTAAAACAATATGACAATGAACAAACATTATTTCTAAGAGGAATAGTATTACCTAGTCCATCAATATTCAACTACATCATAAACAATTTCTAGAAATATGAATTGAGGATATCCCAGATTAATTATAAATACTTAATATTTTAATAGAATGTCTTTGTTGATTCCATGAGATCACCATTGTTTAATAGAGTTAGAATATTTGATTTAGAATAACAAGCCTAATCCTCAACAAATACCATTAGTTCAATGAAAGTGTATTGGTAAAACATAAATATAAATTGTTATTATTATGATAGCTATCTACCCAAATCCAAAACCCAAACCCACACAATATCATGTGTTACCCCCTCTAGAATAACAAAAACATAGATTCCTCACCAATAAAGGAGGAAAGATAAGAGCCTCACCCCATATGAATTTTATAAGAATAGAGACTAATCTTTCCAAAATAAATATTCACATGGGAAATTTATCACATCTTTGGATAACAAACATTTATTATTTTAATATCCTATGAATCTAGAACATGTTAGACTGAAGACCCAATTTAATCATTTCTCCTTCATCATAATGCTAGGAAATACCATCTAGGAGTGATTCATATTTACATACATCCTAAAAAATATGGTATATTATAGGAAGGTCAAGTTAGAAAAGATACAAATACAAGTGGATTATATTTATGTCACATTTATAAAAGAAGAAAGGGGAAAGAGAAGATGTTTTGAAATAGAGCGTATAAAATGTGGATGATTGAATGGGTAGAATGATATTCAACCAAACACATTTTATAATATAGGTGTATCTGAATCAATATATTGTGGCCTTATCCCCCTCTATGATCACCGAGTTGACTACTTAAACAATGAAAATCTCAAAAATATAAAATTCTATGAATCGACCTAACGTGAATTACATGAGTGGGGTATATGATGATGAATTCATGCTAAAAACCAAGATAGTTAAAAACATCTTAGTTTTTATGCCCCCAATAATGGCATGATAGGAACCACCATATGAAATGGTTCATCAAGAACTATCCCATAAAATAAAATCTTTGTAAGATGATGAATGTTTGTGTAGTTCTATCAATATAATTCACTTAGTGTACCCCTTCAATAAACAATATGGGGCATATGAACTTGAATTCCCCTCTACTAGTTAGAGAGTGGGGGATAGAGGTCCTTGAGGCCGATGGTGTGGAGGGAGCCATGTTTTTCATGGATTTGGACATTCAGTTCACATCATTGTTGATACCATATATATTATAGAGACCCGAAGATAAATACTCTAGAATGCTCAGAAAGACCACCAATCTACTCTAAAAACCTCTAGGGAGCATTCAATACTAATCATACTAGAGGATTTATTAGAAATACATCACGTGTAAAGTCAAAACCAAATTGTGTCAAGGAAAAATCAAACCAATCTATAGATTAAATTAATTAAATAACATTTTTAGCAGTGGAGGAAGCTACAAGAACATGAAAAATCATCTCTAAGACTCATAACAAAGACAAAATGCATGTAGTGAATAATAGAATTGTTCCTCGAATGTATGAAATCATTAAGTGTATTTATATTTTTCTTTCCAATATTTCAATTCTTGATGGACTTCATCTCTTAAAGTTTAACCACCCAAATATTTTAATTAAATAATAAATTATAATTTTAAATAAATAATGGTATGATTTTATTAAATACAACTATGAGATTTCATTTAATAAAAATGAAATTTGTTTACTTTTATTTATATTATTTTTCATCATGTCACTTTTTAAATACAAATTTAAATAATTTAAATTAATTATACTTTTATAAAATTTAGTATCTTGACAAGATATTTTCTGATATATAATTTTAATAAATAAATATAATGTAAGTTAATATTGAACATAAAATATTTTTTTAAAAGAAATATAATATTATTTTCATTATTGTATATATTTATGAATAAGTTTTATAATTGTAAATTATTTTTAGAATGTCATATAACAAATATTTATAAAAGAAATTAAATTAGAATAATGTATTTGAGAAATCAATGTTTTTAAATACGTAAGTAAATTTAATGTTTTAAACAAACATGTAAACTTATTTAAGTTATTATATATATATATATGACAATTTATGATTCATAATATTAATATTTACTAATATTACTTTAAAAAATAGAAATAATAAATAAATTTTGAAATTTAATATAATTAATAATATTATGTTAACATATAAAACCATATATATATGTTTCAAATATAAAAAAATATATAAAATTATGTTATGTAATTATGATAATTATGGGTTAAATTTACAATTATAAAAAACATTGAAATTAAAAAAAATGAATATAGATATTTATAAATATATATAATGAAATGATATATATATTAATATAATTGTTTTATTTAAATAAAAAATTTAAATAAGAAAGGTGAAATTGAATTAGGGTTATGTGGGGGAGTCCCTATGCGAGATGAAGAAGATCTGCGGGTCTGGTTTCCATCGAGTTTGAGCAATTGTCCAGGTTGAGGAAAAGTCATAAGGGTTCATCTTCTCCTTCGCTAGCCAAGTTTGAACTCAAACGAGGAGTCGGAGAACGCGATTTCGAGTTCGGTTGGGCTACATCGACCTTCGATTGAAGCCCAAACGTCATCCAATGTTCAATTGCATATAGAGGTTTCAAAGCATCATGTTCGATGTGCGGTTAGGCTTAAAATGCATTCAATTTATGTCAGATAGATGGTTGTGAACAAAAAATTGGGGAAAATAACCTCCAATTTTTCTAAAACCGCAAGTTGGTTTTGTTTATTCTATTTTTATTTATCCAAATATATTTTTTTGGGTTGGTTAGTATAAAAATTTCTTGTTTGTCATCTATTTAATTTTCCTATTGAGTTTTGAAATTCATGAACTTATTTTCAGCGTGAATTAATACTGGTTGTCCTATTATTAAATTAAATTATCATCAATTGTTTTTTATATTACAGATATTAAAAATTGAAAATACCATGTGCATAATTTTTGAACAATTATGATTGTTTATTATGTGGCTCTGGATTATCCCTTTGTGAAAAAGTCTCAACTGAAAATGATATCTTATTTGGAAATTGAGTTTCATTGATTGATTCTATCTATAACCATCTGTTGTTTATAAATAAAATATACACAGAACATTAACATAAAATTTATGACATTACTTTATCTTGTTTCAAAATTCAACAAATCTACTTTTTGGATATACTTTTAATTGAAATTCAGTTATCAATCACACCCTCCTCTTATATGATATAAAATAAATTTTTCATATAATATATATCCACTATAGTTTTTGATGTCTACACATAGATAATTTTAGTTCTTAATCAAAGGGTATGTATTATGATATGTTCCACTCTCTCTTTAAGTGATGCACATTCTGTACAAAACAGATTGGGTACTGCCACTCTCTGTGAGAAATTAATGAGAAACAAATCACCTAACAATAATTTTATTAGCTACATTAATGGTATGATAAGGTTCCATTAGAGGTAACAGAGGAATATTTAGTTCCTTATTTTGAAATATTATTTTTATAATGTATTTTAGTTTTATAAGAAAATTTTATTTTAAATAATTCTCTTTGGTTAAAATATCAATTGTGTTAAAATTCCTCTGCCAAGTGAGTTTTATTAAAAAACACTACTTATGTGTAACATGATCTTAGGTTATATATGGGTAAAGGATTTCATTTATTTAAATTATATTTTTACTTTATCATACTAAGGGTTTATTTAAAAAAAAATTATATTTGGTTTATGATTTTCATATTTTTTCCCTCGGAATCTGGGGATTGATCGCCTTGATGGGAGGTTCAAACAATCTGATCGGTTTCTAACAGGTTTGTTTATAGAACTAGAAAGATCCAATGATTCCACATCCATTTAGACCTACGTTCCAAAGGTAGGTACTCATTATTTTGTGGACTGATGAGGATTTGGAATTTGTATTGGTCGAGAGGATGGGAGGTCGGACTCATCACACCTTTTTGAGGGGAATTAGTGTCTACACCAAGATTCTCTTTATAGATTTAAGTTATGTTCGTGAATTCTTATTACATTACCAAGTATAAAATGAGCTTTCCTTCAGATCTGAAAATCAATGATAAAATATGTAGGAAATTTAGAGAATCTTTTATATGTATTCGAGGTTCTTCATCGATAGAGAACCATCTGTATTTATTAGAGATTCTTGGTCAATGGTATCCTTCGACACATTTATATAGAAGTCTCTTGGTCATTATGATGACCATGCTAGTTTTAAAGCCACCCAGTGGGGAAATTGAAGTTTATTGTCATTTAGAAGGACATGGATTATTTCAGAGTTGGGATCGAACCCGCAGATGGGATACCTACGTATCCTTTGTTTAGAAAAGGAATCATAACCCACATAGTCCGAGTAAGGGAGTATGATGTTTATGATTGGTGGCTCAAAAAAGGATGTCATAATAACTTTCACACTCTAAGCTCATGTGAGTCATTCTCGGTGTGATAAAGAAGAGGTATTGGTAAATATAAGAAAATAGTTCCATAAAAGACGCAATCATAAGAAATAATGTGAGACTTATGTATGTATGACTGCCCAGATAAATGAAGATTAGGATTTACTTCAGGGAAGAAATCCAGGAACAGGGTCCATAAAGGTATATGTGCTTCATGGAGATTTGAATACCCTAACTTGGGGCTTACTCCTGAAAAGGAGGCCCAAATTAGGATAGGAATTGTGATTGGGTTTTACTTATACGAAGGAATCCCAGATCAAAGGTAAATTAGGATTGGTTAAGAAGAATTAAGACTGGGGCTTACTCCTAAAAAAGGATGCCAATATTTGTGACTGGGGCTTACTCCTAAAAAGGATGCCCATATTAATAAGGATTTGGGGATTACTCCTAAGGAGGATGCCCCGATTAGGGTTCTCTCATCTTTAAAGGATGAGGTTGAATGAATGAAATCTCAATCTTTAGTGAAATTAAGATGTATAAATCAACAGGTTTTGAGAGATATTCCACAGAATTCCTTTCAGATAGGAAGTCAATCAAGATGAAATGCCATAAATGGTTTAGAAAAGTGTCTTGAAGACTGAATTTTGAAAAAGAGAGGTGGAATGACATAAGAGGGATGAAATAGGCAAGAATGGCACCCAAAAAGGTAAGGGAGGGCAAGTCCTATGAGTCGCGCAAGTATTGCGTGGGCGCGCAAGTCAGGTCGCGCAGGTATACATGCGCGACGCATGGGTACTTGCGCGATTGTTTAACCAGCAAGGTATACTTGAGATATCCTTTGATCAATGCCTTTAGAATCCCTTTTATGTTATTCTAGAAGGGAGTAGTGCATGTTCTATTGAAGGAGTAAGGTGGCGCGCAAGTGTGGCCATTTCCCTTAAGGGTTGTCCACTCCGGCGCACAACTGTTGATGAGTTTCAACACTTAGGCTTTCCTCCCCCTATTTAGATCTTCTGTTCTAGGTAAGAAAATACATTATAAGTGTTTCAGAGGCTTTGAGAAGAGACTAGGGCGCCGGGAGCTCAAATCTGAGTTTTTGAAAAAAAATCCCTCCTTAATGAGGGGACCACAGGGTCTATTTATAGGCTAAAGAAGACCCGGGTAGTTATCCTTTAGGTCGCGCAAGTCACTTGGGCGACCACTAGTCGGCGCGCAAGGGGACTTGTGAGACAGTGATAGAACTTGCGTGACACATGTGCTTTTGATCCCTTGTTCATGACTTTGTCGATTTTTGATGTTTTCTTCAAAGGATGAATCAATTTGTGATAAGTAATTTCCCTTTCCATTCTTTTAGACAATGTGAAGAAAAGGAGTTTCAACAAAAGTCCCCCCTCAGAGTTGGATCTGGAGAGAAAAGAGGATTTGACTCTGAGGAAAAGAAGAATTAATGGAAAGGATGCGCGCAAGTCTGGGTGTGAAAATGAGCTTCGGGTGCGTAGGGTCTGGCGCGCAGGGGTACAACCTTTAGTCACCCAGGGTATGGCCTGTAGTTTTCTGGACACATCTATAAATAGAGGGCTTCACTTTCGTACAAAGCATTCAGATTTCCAGATTTCAAACCTTCGAGCTCTCGCCGTGCATGTCACCTTAACCGCGCAGGTTGCTCTTTTTTCCGGTGTTTCCTTGATGTCGCGCTGCTGTCAAGGTATCTAGATTTGCGCGACGATATTTGCGTGCCAAATACTTGTGTGGCACATTCATACTTGCACGCCAAGTTTTAGACTTGCACGCCTTAATGCCTTTTCCATTTTTCTGAATTCATTCACAAATTTTATGAAAAATAAACCATTTAAGAGTTAGTTTATTCAAGTTTTGTGCAAATTCAATGGATCCCAGTAGAATCAGAACAGCTGATGAACTGGCTAGAAAGAGAATTGATGACATGATGAACATTTTTGGCCATGATTTCTACGATATCTACGACATCACTTTCCCAGATTTGGCTATTTACTTGAAGAAATATCATCTTAATTTCCCACAGAGAATCTACCTATCCCTGTATGGTCATGGTCATCTGCAAGGAGTCAATGTTCAAAATGCAAAGAACTATACACCTGAAATGTTGCTGCACTACTACTCCTCTATTTCAGTTATGATGTGCATTAAGAGCAACAACAATGGTGTGAACTTTCAAATTTTCCTTCTATGCCATTTCCTTACAGATATGAAAATGGAAAAACGATGGGCTCAAATTTTTTCCGCTGCCGGATGCTGGAGAGAAGACAAACATGGAATTAGAGCAATATCTGAAAAGAGTACTCTCTCCAAATGGATCTTTACTTCCAATGCTCCATTTTCAAATCCATGTATCCATCTTCCAAGTCTCTTGGACAGAAACAGAGTAACTGTTTGATCAACAGAAAATTTTCCTCAAACCGCACTGAAGAACATCCTTTTACAACTGTTCCCAGAAGAGCTGGTATCACTGCATCTCTTATTGTATTCAGTTGAATGAATGAATTCCAGGTGGTTGCTGATGAAGCTCGGGATGCCGTAAATCAAATGAAGAGTTTTGTAGACAGTATTTTGTAATTCATTGGAAAAGAGAAGAGACTCCAATCTGTGGATTTCCTTCTAACTATTGTGCATCAATGAAAAACACTTTCACCTTTACCCATTTGTACCTGCATTCTCTTTTTCTACAAGATTTAGATTTTACCTAAGCCAATTTTCATAGTAATCATAGTTTGATTTTTACTTGGATTAATGTAAATAACATTACAAACTTCGAAACATTTAATTTCTCAATATTATCTAAATCATACAAAATGTATGTTTAGTGAGGTGGGAACATGACTTTTATTCAGAGTTCCTTTGTATTTTGTGAGAAGTTTAAAGTCATGCACGTCGGACATAAAAAGGCTAATGTTTAAGGTCGAAATAGATTTGACCAAATGAATTAGAATTGACTCAATTCATTGACATATCGTATGAAAACATAGTACCATACTCATGTATGAGGGAAAAATATGTAAACTATAACTTTAGAATATTTGAATCTGAGGAATGATATGAAAACGAGCTAAAAGACATTAGAAGAAGTAGTTCCCAAGAATGAAGTTACCATTATTTAACAAAACTGTTAGGGGGTTGAATTATGCAGGGCCACCTAAGGGCATTGGCTGCATAGTTAAATAAAATAGTATCTTTTGGCTAACAAGTCTGTTATGTAGACTATTTATGAAAGCCCACCTATGGGCACATGCTGCATAGTCAGGCAAAAGAACTCTCCGAAATTTACTTTCCTAGTGCTAAAAGTCAGTGAATGTTTATGGAGATTCAAATTTTCCAAAGTATAGAGTTTGATGTATGGAAAGAGGTACTTGAATATGGAAAAGATATTTCCAAACAAGATTATCGAAGAACTGAATAGATATCACTCCTACGAAGGACTGACCCAAATGTATGGAAGGAGAATATAAACCACAGACTTGAATACTTTTCAGATCATGAAAAAGGATATGTGACAAATATTTTAAGGATGGCTATTTTTGTTGATCCCTACATACATTCATTTAAGAAAAATAAGGACAAAAGAGGCATTCTTCCCAAGAATGAAGTAACCACTATCCGACAAACCCATTAGCGGGTTGAATTATGCAGGGCCACCTAAGGTCATTAGCTGCATAGTCACATAATAGTATCTTTTGGCTAACAAGTCTGTTATGTAGACTATTTATGCAAGGCCGCCTATGGGCACGTGCTGCATAGTCAGGAAAAAGAACTCTCAGAAGTTTGACATTTTTTTGACTAGAAGTCATGAAAATGGTTATGAAGATCTGAAAATATTTAAGGTTAGGATTATGACACATAAATATGGGTATTGTCCAATGTATACAGAGATACACAGATCAATGCTAACCATAATCATGTTGTGGCTGGGTCCTGAATTGAAATATTGGACTTCACTACATATCCCATAAGGATGAGAATCAAGCCATATGTAGTTATTAAACTATAGTTTAACGTCATGTGGGATAAAAGAATTAGAGATCTTAGTTTAGGGTCATAGATCTTGGACCATTATAAGAAATACACAGTGTGTGTTTTCATGGTGACTTTTTAGCCAAGGGACTGAAAATGGAATTTGGGGTTAGGCCCAAAGACTTGGGGCGGAATTTTAGGGACACTCGAACGTTCCTACGTATCCCATTAGGATGGGAATCAAGCCCACATAGTTCTAGAAATACCCTCTGTACAAATTTGGTTCGTTCATGTAAAGGGTGAAAAGGGGACTTTAGTACAGTGATGGTTTAACCCAATATAGAAGGTTTGGGAATTTCCATGTATGCACGTAGTGTTTGAAATGAAACATGATTGAAAATCAATGTAAATAATGATTCTTTCTCAAGTGAGGGTATCAAATAATGTTGTAGTTTATTGTCATACTAGACAAAAGTGTTGTATAGTTTAACGTCCTATAACATGGATGAAAGCGAACCAATGTAAAGATAATGATTCTAGGGGTGGTTTCACGAATCAACATCGTATGAGATGGAGGTGAACCGATGTGAGGATATTGGTTTTGGGCTTGAACCTTGGGAGGTTTCCTACATACCCATCCTGGAAGGAAAGGATAAAAGTCCGCGTAGTTCAGTTAAAGAATGAATTAATGATCAAGTTGTTCTTGGGGACAATGACCTAAACAAATGATGTTGGGACTTACACATGGTTAGCGGCCTAGAGAGAGTGTTATGGTTGAGGTTTTATCTAAGCTCACGTGAGTCATACTTAATGTGAGAAACAAGAGGTAGCAATAACCTTAACAATACACAGTTTAACTTCATGTAGGACGTATGAAGGGACTATGCAGTTTAAAGTATTGCAGTTAGGACTATTGGTACTGCACAGTTTAATGTCATATACCAGGGACAATGTAACGCCCTGACCCCAATTACCCAGAGACGGTGCATTATTTTAATACATTGGCATGATTACAAGGAATCAAGTCGTGAAGAACCGATCAGTTTAGTAGTCTTGGAAAACAGATTACATACATGAATGTTACATTACACTTCATAACATACAAAACAACATAAATAATACTTTATGAATGCCATTATTCCCTTGTCTTAACCCTGCATATCAATCAAAATACACTTCTTCGAATCCTAGGAAAAATAACACATAGAAAGAGGTGAGCTCAAACGCTCAGTAAGGGTAAGCAATATAGCAGAAACTTTCAGAAATAAGAATAAACATTTTAGGCAATGTATAACTAACACAAAAGCCTTTAAAACTTGAACTTCAACATAATATGGCAAAGATAAAATGAAATAATGCCATTCTCTTATTCACATGGATATTATAATAGTAGAATAATCACATGCAATATCAATAACCACTTTCATAATGATGGAATGCATAATACCAGACTATCATAACCACATAGCCAAGGCCTCGTGCCAAGACTACAAATAAGATTTTGTCAAGGCTTTGTGCCAAGACAGTAGTTTCTCTCATGAGACCTACCGATGCACCGAGGAGCTATAACGGGCTCCACCCATCACATACTAAGTCCAATTCATTTCCATATGAAAAGGATTAAACATAACATAATCATTCATATTATAACTTGCATACCAAATGTCAATACTTTCTCCATAAACCACGAATGGTATAAAAATAAAACATCCACAGTAAAACGTATCAAAAAACCTTCAATATAATACAAAATTTTTGTATAATAAATCAACTTCAAATCAGCTTAAAATCCATCAAATGATGACGACATAGATGAAATCAAAATTATTGGAGAGAAATATCTCTTTTCTCGAAATAATTGAAAAGTCACACATTTATAAAAGATGTAACCTAAAAGAGATTTTTGAATCCAAGTGTCCCATACCACTTTGAAACTTTTTAAATGAAATATCATTTCAAAACATTCATTTCCATATAAATAAATCTTTAAAATCATTTTGAAAACATGGACATTAATTTAAATATTTAGAAAGATAAATCTTTAAAACATTTAAAATTCAGATCTTGATAAAGAGTACCTTTCACGAATTCTTAAAATATTCATTTTGAAATCATTTAAATTCACATAATTATAAAATGAAACATTTACTTCTAAAATATTCTTATAATCTTGTAAAGTATGCTTCAACTATTTTATAACGACGCATAATAGCAGCACCCATCATATAAGTTAAAAAAAACATTCTTACCATAATTTTGTCGAAAAGGATAAAAGCACCTTGTTTGGAAAACGACAGAAATATTCCTTTATAAACCTCTTATAAAAAGTCAAACAAGGGTATAAATGACTTTAACCTATATTATTAGTAAATATTAAAAAAATTTAAAATACATTTCGAAGAAACATGGATGTGGATGATAAAGAAATCCCATTAGATTATTACGTATAAACAACCTCGGACAATGAAGAGATTGAAAAATAAACCCTTACCTTGTCCTTTTACTTGGTTGGGGGTAGGTTAACCTCCTTTATAATGGTTAAATAATTGTTATTAAATTATCCAAGAATCATATACATTCATATGATATCATATATGATCTTTTAACATTGCTTTGGTAATAATATCTTAGAATTATCGTTGTTTCGGTTGTTAACTTACTTGTTTTCTATTATATGTTTTTTTACGTAAGCCATGGTTGTCATGGATAGGTTGTATAGTATTAATATCCAGAATTATATCAAGTCCTTAAACATTATTATTAAATCATCAAATGATAATTATAATTTAATGGATACGATGGAGAATTAATCTCATCACGTTTGTGGAGACGGTAGTCCGTACGTACGCACGAGCGACAATATCATTCTTTTGATATTAAAATAATATATAATTGGATGGTATATCATATATACAGAATAATTATCATGTTATATTTATTATTTACATGAATTACACATCATTACTATACCTTTCCAAATAATAATGTTTTGAATAACAATTACACCACGACGTGGAGACGGTAAGTCGTACATACGCACGTATGGTGACATGTCATTAAAAGGATGGATTGAATACTTAAATATGGTTGTACCATGTTTATAATAAATCATGGAATATATAATATACTGGATTTATTATTTTATAATGGTAATAACAAAGAAAGAAGAAGTGGATGAAGAAAGGAACTTGAAAAAGGGTGGTGAAATCATTACATCTTCTTCGGGTTCTTCCTTTTGATTTGATCAAAAGGCCACCTAAGGTTGGCTTTATGACTAAAGTAAGGCCTCTAGGATGAATTTAGGGAAGCTGAGAGAGTATTTGGGTGGGGTTTGGCCGAACCAAAAGTCTTTGAATGTGTGAATTAGTGAGAAGGGGGAGTTCCCTTTTATAAGAGGGGTGAGGGGAACCTTTGGAAAAGCTGAAAATATTATTTTATATTAAATTCATATTCGGTTTTTAATGGCTCCAAAGTGGATTATTTAAATTTTAAGGTGGGTAGGGGTCGAACATCACTCAGCCAATAGAATTTAGACAGGTTTGGGTCACTATATTAACCTTATCTATAAGTATTAACTCTTAGTAAATTAGCTTCACTTTTACAATGTCTCTTTGTATTTTTATATTATATGGTTAACAAACTTACTATATACATCAAAAAAACCCCCAAGTGGTCCATTAATGATACACCTATCTTTATATAATCCTCTTGGACGAACCTTAGATTTTTAGGAATTTAATATCAATTAATAATATAATATTTGTTTTAGAAACACTTTTATGTCAATTTTGACACTATTCAATAATTGATTTTTGTAAAAATCATAACAGAATGATTACTTCAAAAAACATTAATTCCTTAAATTATAACATGTCATAGTGAACATGAAAATTAGTGTAATTCATAAAAAGTCTAAAATTATATTTATTTTGGTATTTATAATATCAATTGTTTCACTATTACGGTAATTACAACATCATCATTGTGTCATAAATAAATTAAATTATTTAATTTCTAAAAATTATATATAAACTATAATTATGTATAAAATTGTTTTATCTTTCTAATTAATATTTATTAAAAAAAATCCAATATATATTACCCTATGTAAAAATTGTTCTTCTAAAAGATATATGCTTATGCCATTTTTGTATTTATTTTAACTTAATTAATATAAAGTGTCATTATCACTTACAAGTGGCTCCATGGGGTCCAAAAATCGACCCAAATATGCCCATGGTCGGACATGTATCAACCAATAAGGTTAGGACATGTTTTAGGGTAATTTTGTTTTATTATAATATTATTTTTTAACCCTTATTTACCGGATTTACCCTTTAACCATGGTAAATAAAATATTTACCAAAGTAATTATTCATAATGTCTAAAAATAAAAGTTACCTATTTACACAATTTTAACATCCTGATTCCAAATATGGAATCCATTTTTCCAAATTCAAAATACAGAAGTGGCAGAAATTAATTTAAAATTAATTTCTGTTGTTAAAACAAAAACTGTGTTTTTAAGAGATAATAACTATCAAAAGATTGACACTTGTTTATGTCTGGTTTAATTGAGAAATTATGTCCAATGACAAACATTGAATTTAATGGTAAACATATATTCTAAATATACTTTAAATACACTCAAATTCATAATTTATCAATATTAATTATTTCGATTAAAAAGTAGTTTTTAATTAAAATTTAGTAATTTTCACTATTCATCAAAATATGAAAGTTATCCGAAAAGTACCAAAATTTCACCCTAGGCTAATTTCGATATTCTGAATCCAAAAATGAAGTCCATTTTGAGAGATAGAATTTATAAAATTTCAAAAAGTAGGTATTACTATTAATAAATGCTAGTTTGATTGGTTGTGGTCTGTTAGAACTCGATGTTGCGTACAACACACGCTATCACATTATTCAAAGAGAAGCATACCATATAAGTTTGGGGTGTTACATTGTAAATTTTTTTATGTCTTTATTCTATATAATATATTTATTTAGTCAAATTGAATATATAAAAGTTTAAAATATTGGATTTAAAAAGGAATCACTATTAAAGTTGGTAAAAGTGCATTTTTGAAAAATACTCTTTTTATCTGAAAAAAAGGAATTTGTTCTTAAATTATGTCTAAGAAACTCATAATATGGATTATAAAATTATAAGGATTATATAAAGTTTAAAATTTAGTTAATACTATTCATAACCTCTTTTGAACGACTTGTTTGGTAAGTCATGGTGCGCTTTAACTCGGTGTTGCGTGTAGTGCAAGTTATTGAATTATTTTGAAGAAATAACACACTATGAAATCATGGGGTGTTACATTCTCCCCTCATTCAATAAATTGTGTCCTCGCAATTTGAAACTATTCTTTGAAAATAAAAGGATGAAAATAGAAAATATCTTTGTGGGAAAACCCACATCGGAAATTGGGTTACTAAAAGTTAGTCTTAATATGAGGAAAAGAGAAATGAAAGGGTCACGACCAAATTATGATCTCGATTCGGAGAACATTGGTAGAAATTAGAGACATATAATCGATGGAAAAATATTAATATTTATAGGTAGTGATTGAGATCATCAATCAAAAACAAGTGTAAAATTGAGGTCCTTAAATTCATCAATCTATGATGATTTGAAATACCATCGGTTCAACAAAACATAGTGTATTAGGATAACACATTTTTGGTTTTAGAATTACTTAAATAATGTACAATAATTAATTTCTTCATAGAATAAGAGAAAAAGAAAAATATATTCTTGACATGTAGAGTTCCATCCTTTAACTAATTTCTACCACAAACTCATCTTTCACTCTAAAAGATAATAGAATGTAAAAAAATATTCTATTTATCCTATTCATATAGGGTAAAAAACGGATTTATAATTCATCTACCAGATATTTAAAAAAACTACATTATTTAATCCCGAACATTACATGGGCCAGTGGTAGGTGATACACCCTTGTCGCCCTTCGGTTGTGGGTTCAAGTCTCGCGGCCTTGCCGGACGCGATGGGTTGTCGGCCAACCTCCGGGTTATCCTTTTAGGGAAATCCAAAAATAATCCAAACTAGAACTATCCAAAATGCTTTAGTCCAAAAATGAAGATCCTTTTTTCTGTGTAATAACATGTGAACACCTTCATCATGTATTCTTTTAAAACACTGCAACATCCTGAATTACCATAAAACCTTATTGATTACATTCATGATCCCTTATTCCTTAAATAATAATGGATATACTCCTTCAATCCAAAAATGTTGTAAACCCCAACAATGATGGAATATACAATTCATTAATCAGTTTCAAGGTAGTCAAGAATATCCAATATAATTTATCCAAATAAATCATGTATTATTCCAAAATCACTACCTCGGTATCAGAACTATATTATGGTTTATCATTCTCTCAACCATATATTTTCCAAAAATTTATCCTACTATTGAGTCACTTTTCATTATTCCACACAATATAAAGTCCTTAATGAAATAGTACTGCAGTACAATCCTTATATACTCCATAATTATTATAACAAGTACATTGTTGATACGACACTCAAATGACATAATCAACATAAGAACTCTAATCATTCCTCTTCATCTGTGGTAGTATCATAACTTGATTATTATTCAATAGCATCATTTGCGGCATAGTCTGATGACTAGGACATAGGTTCTCATAGTGTCCAAACTCCTTGCAAATGAAGCATTTTACATTTGAAACCATTTTCTTACCCTTGCAGTCATGTACTTTGTGCCCTTTTTCTCCACAATTATAAAAAACTCCAATTCCTTTCAGGAAAGTTCCAGGGTGTTTCTTCCCACAGTTATCACATATGGGAGAATTCCTCTTTTCCCTCTTCCATTTATCCATCTTTCTCTCTCCCATCCTTTTCATCTCTTGCTTCCCTTCAAAGCCATAAGACTCAGTAAACTCTTTAGTTATCTTATCCACACATGATACTATTTCTTCATGTGATGATAATACGTGGGAGACTATTTGCCTTCTAAATGACGTCTTAATACCATTAATGATATGATCCTTATTACTCTTTTTATCATACGTATTACTGGAGTTCACATTCCTTCTATTGGGCGCCATTTCTATACAATAGCATAAACTAGGTCAGTTTATGAATTGCAATAAATAATTCCTAATGCAAATTGAACAGTTTATGGATATAATCATTAATCATAAAAAATGTTTTCTTTGAGTAATTATATACTCATGAGCCCTTCATAATGGTTTGTAAATAAAATGAGAATTATCCTATGCATATCCCCCGGGAGTGTCGTAACCAAGAGTGCAGCAAGGCCCGTTTTCGTGCACCAGTTCCTGTTCGAGTCTAGCTCAAAGCGGTGTTTTCGGGTTTTACCCCTAGGTACATCTATTCCAGATCCGCCTCTACCTACTCGTATCCAGATAGGGATGAATTGCTAGGAAAACTCATAAAATCTCTACAATACCAAAATTCTAGGAAGTTCTTCTATACTAATCCTCAAAGTCTATTTTAGGGCTATGTGCTTTAATCTGAGTTTATCAAAATCTAGTTTCCAAGGTTATTGCTAAACTTCCTCTGATACCAACTGTAACGCCCCGACCCCAGTTACCCAGAGTCGGTGCATTATTTTAATACATTGGCATGATTACAAGGAGTCAAGTCCCAAAGATCCGATCAGTTTATCAGTCTTGGAAAATAGATTACATACATGAATGTTACATTACAATTCATACATAAAAAACAACATAAATAATCCTTTATGAATGCCATTATTCCCTTGTCTTAACCCTGCATATCAATCACAATACACTTCTTGGAATCCTGGGAAAAATAAAACACAGAAAGGGGTGAGCTCAAATGATCAGTAAGGGTAAGCAATACATCAGATACTTTCAGAAACAAGCATAAACATTTAAGGAAATGCATAACTAACACAAAATCCTTTAAAACATCATCTTCAGCATAATATGGCAAAGATAAAATGAAATAATGCCATTTTCTTATTCACATGGATATTCTACTAGTCGAATAATCAAATGAAATATCAATAACCACTTTAATAATGATGGAATGCATAATGCCAGACTATCATAACCACATAGCCAAGGCCTTGTTCCAAGACTACAAATAAGATTTTGTCAAGGCCTTGTGCCAAGACACTAGTTTGTCTCATGAAACCAACCGATGAACCGAGGAGCTATAACGGGCTACAACCGTCACTTACTAAGTCCAATTCATTCCCATATGAAAAGGTTTAAACATAACATAAACATTCATATTAAAACTAGCATACGAAATGTCAATACTTTCTCCATATACCATGAATGGTATAAAAATAACACATCCACAGTAAAACATATCACAAAACCTTCAATATAATACAAATGTTTTTTATAATAAATCAACATCAAATAAGCTTAAAATACATCGAATGATGTTGACATAGATGAAATCAAAACTATTTTAGAGAAATATCTCTTTTCTCGAAATCATTGAAAAGTCACACATTTATAAAGGAAGTAATTTAAAAGAGATTTTTGAATCCAAGTGTCACATACCACTTTGAAACTTTTGAAAAGAAATATCATTTCAAAACATTCATTTCTATATAAATAAATCTTTAAAATCATTTTCAATACATGGACATTAATTAAAAGATTTAGAAAGATAAATCTTTAAATCATTTAAAATTATGATCTTGATAAAGAGTACATTTCACGAATTCTTAAAATATTAATTTTGAAATCATTTAAAGTCACATAATTATAAAATGAAACATTTACATTGAAAATATTCTTATAAGATTGTATGGTATACTTCAATGATTTTATAATGATGGAGAATAGCCGCACCCGCCGTATAAGTTAAAAAAACATTCTTACCTTAATTTTGTCGAAAAGGATAAAAGCACCTTGTTTGGAAAACGTCGGAAATATTACTTTATAAACCTCTTATAAAAAGTCAAAAAATGGTATAAATGAATTTAACCCATATTATTTGTAAATAGTAAAAAAAATTTGAAATACATTTCGAAGAAACACGGATGTGGATGATAAAGAAATCCCATTAGATTATTACGTATAAACAACCTCGGACAATGAAGAGATTGCGAAATAAACCCTTACCTTGTCTTTTTCCTTGGTTGGGGGTAGGTTAACCTCCTGTATAATGGTGAAATAATTGTTATTAAATTATACAAGAATGATATACATTCATATGATATCATATATTATCTTTTAACATTGCTTTGTTAATAATATCTTAGAATTATCGTTGTTTCGGGTGTAAACTTACTCGTTTTCTTTTATATGTTTTGTTATGTAAGCCGTGGTTGTCATGGATAGGTTGTATCGTATTCATATCCAGAATTATATCAAGTCCTTAAACATTATTTTTAAATCATCAAATGATAATTATACTTGAATGGATACGATGGAGAATGAATCTCATCGCGTTTGTGGAGACGGTAGTCCGTACGTACACACGAGCGACAATATCATTCTTTTTATATTAAAATAATATATAATTGGATGATGTATAATATATACAGAATAATTATCATGTTATATTTATTATTTACATGAATTACACATCATTATTATACCCATCCAAATAATAATGTTTTGAATAACAATTACATCACGATGTGGAGACGGTAAGCCGTACATACACACGTATTTTGACATGTCATTAAAAGGATGGATAGGATACTGAAATATGGTTGTACCATGTTTATAATAAATCAAGGTATATATAATATACTGGAGTTATTATTTTATAATGGTAATAACAAAGAAAGAAGAAGTGGAAGAAGAAAGGAACTTGAAAAAGGGTGGTGAAATCATTACCTCTTCTTCGGGTTCTTCCTTTTGATTTGATCAAAAGGCCCCCATAGGATGGATTTATGACTAAAGTAAGGAATCTAGGAAGAAGTGAAGAAAGATGAGAGAGTATTTGGGCCGGGGTTGGTCGAACCAAAAGGCATTCAATGTGTGAATTAGTGAGAAGGGGGAGTGCCCTTTTATAAGAGGGGTGAGGGGCACCTTTGGAAAATCTGAAAATATTATTTTATAATAAATTAATATTCGGTTTCTAATGGATAAAAAGTGGATTATATAAATTTTAAAGTGGGTATGGGTCAAACATCACTCAACCAATAGAATTTAGACAGGTTTGGGACACTATATTAACCTTATCTTTAAGTATTAACTCTTAGTTAATTAGTTTCACTTTTACAATGTCTCTTTTTATTTTTATATTATATGGGTACAAAACATACTATATACATCCAAGAGACCCCCAAGTGGTCCATTAATGATACAACTATCATGATATAAGCCTCTTGGCCGAACCTTAGATTTTTAGGAATTTAATATCAATTAATAATATAATATTTGTTTTAAAAACTCTTTCATGTCAATTTTGACACTATTCAATGATTTATTTTTGTAAAACTCATAACAGAATGATTACTTCGAAAAAGGTTAATTAAGTAAATCCTAACATGTCATAGTAACCTATAAAATTAGTGTAATTCATAAAAAGTCTCAAATTATATTTATTTGGGTATTTATAATATCAATTATTTTAATGTTTTCACTATTATGGTAATTACTGCATCATCATTGTGTCATAAATAAATTAAATTATTTAATGTTTAAAAATTATAAATAAAATATAATTATGTAGAAAATTGTTTTGTATTTCTAATTAATATTTATAGTCGAAAATCCAACATATATAACCCTATGTAAAAATTGTTTTTCTAAAAGATATATGCTAACGTCATTTTTGTATTTATTTTAACTTAATTAATATAAAGTGTCATTATAACATACAAGTGGCTCTATGGGGTCCAAAAATCGACACAAAGATGCCCATGGTCGGAAATTTATCAACCAATAATGTTAGGACACGTTTTAGGGTAATTTTGTATTATTATAATATTATTTTTAACCCTTATTTACCGGATTTACCCTTTAACCATGGTAAATAAAATATTTACCAAAGTAATTATTCAAAATTTCTAAAAATAAAAGTTACCTATTTACACAATTTGAACATCCTGATTCCAAATATGGAATCCATTTTTCCAAATTGAAAACACAGAAGTGGCAGAAATTAATTTAAAATTAATTTCTGTTGTTAAAACAAAAAGCGTGTTTTCAAGAGAAAATAACTATCAAAAGATTGACACTTGTTTATGTCTGGTTTAATTGTGAAATTATGTCCAATGACAAACATTGAATTTAATGGTAAAAATATAATCTAAATATACTTTAAAAACACCCAAATTTATAATTTATCAATATTAATTATTTCGATTAAAAAGTAGTTCTTAATTAAAATTTAGTAATTTTTACTATTAATCAAAATATGAAAGTAATCCGAAAAGTACCAAAATTTCACCCTAGGCTAATTTCAATATTAAAAATCCAAAAATGAAGTCAATTTTGAGAGATAGAATTTATAAAATTTCAAAAAGTAGGTATTACTATTCATAACAGCTAGTTTGATTGGTTGTGGTGTGTTAGAACTCGATGTTGCGTACAACACACACTATCACATTATTCAATGAGAAGCGTACCGTAGAAGCATTGGGTGTTACATTGTAATTTTTTTTATGTCGCCATTCTAAAGAATAAATGTATTTAGTCAAATTGAATATATAAAAGTTTAAAATATTGGATTTAAAAAGGAATCACTATTAATGTTGGTAAAAGTGAATTTTTGAAAAATACTTCTTTTATCTGAAAAAAAGGAATTTGTTATTAAATTATGTCTAAGAAACTCATAATATGGATTATAAAATTATAAGGATTACATAAAGTTTAAAATTTAGTTAATACTATTCATAACCTCTTTTGAACAGCTTGTTTGGTAAGTCATGGTGCGCTTTAACTCGGTGTTGTGTGTAGTGCAAGTTATTTAATTATTTTGAAGAAATAACACACTATGAAATCTTGGGGTGTTAAATTCTCCCCTACTTCAATAAATTTCATCCTTGCAATTTGAAATTATTCTTTGAAAATAAAAGGTTGAAAATAAAAAATATCTTTGGGGGAAAACTCTCATCGGAAATTGGGTTACTACAATTTAGTCTTATTATGAGGAAAATAGAAATGAAAGGGTCACCACCAAATTATAATCTCGATTATGAGAACATTGGTGGAAATTAAGGACATATAATTAGAGGAAAAATATAAATATTTATAGGTAGTGATTGAGGTCATCAATCACACACAATTGTAAAATTGAGGTCCTTAAATTCATCAATCTATGACGATTTGAAATACCATCGGTTCAAAAAAACATATGATATTAGGATATCACATTTTTGGTTTTAGGATTACTTAAATAAAGTTTAATAATTAATTTCTTCATAGAATAAGAGAAAAATAAAAACATATTCTTGACAAGTAGAGTTCCATCCTTTAACTAATTTCTTCCACAAACTCAACTTTCACTCTAAAAGATAATAGAACGTAAAAAAATATTCTATTTATCCTATTCATATAGGGTTAAAAAACGGATTTATAATTCATATACCAGATATTTAAAAAAACTAAATTATTTAATCCCAGACATTACGTGGCCCAGTGGTAGGTGATACACCCTTGTCGCCCTTCAGTTGTGGGTTCAAGTCTCGCGGCCTTGTCGGACGCGATGGGTTTCCGGCCAACCTCCGGGTTGTGATTTTAGGGAAATCCAAAAATAATCCAAACTAGAACTATCCAAAATGCTTTAGTCCAAAAATGAAGATCCTTTTTTCTACGTAATAACATGTGAACACCATCATCATGTATTCTTTTAAAACACTACAACATCCTAAATTACCATTAAACCTTATTGATTACATTCATGATCCCTTATTCCTTAAATAATAATGGATATACTCTTTCAATCCAAAAATGTTGTAAACCCCAACAATGATGGAATATACAATTCATTAATCAGTTTCAAGGTAGTCAAGAATATCCAATATAATTTATCCAAATCAATCATGTATTATTCCAAAATCACTACCTCGTTATCAGAACTATATTATGGTTTATCATTCTCTCAACCATATATTTTCCAAAACATTTATCCTGTTATTGAGTCACTTTTCATTATTCCACACAATCTAAAGTCCTTAATGAAATAGTACTGCAGTACAATCCTTATATACTCCATAATTATTATAACAATTACATTGTTGATACAAAACTCAAATGTCATAATCAACATAAGAACTCTAATCATTCCTCTTCATCTGTGGTAGTATCATAACTTGATTATTATCCAATAGCATCATTTGCGGCATAGTCTGATGACTGGGACATAGGTACGCATAGTGTCCAAACTCCTTGCAAATGAAGCATTGTACATTTGAAACCATTTTCTTACCCTTTCAGTCATGTACTTTGTGCCCTTTTTCTCCACACTTATAACAAACTCTCATTCCTTTCAGGCAAGTTCCAGGGTGTTTCTTCCCATAGTTATCACATATGGGAAAATTCTTCTTTTCCCTCATCCATTTATCCATATTTCTCTCTTCCATCCTTTTCTTCTCTTGTTTCCCTTCAAAGCCATAGGACTCAGTACACTCTTTAGTTATCTTATACACACATGATACTATTTCTTCATATGATGATAATACGTGGGAGACTATTTCCCTTCTAAATGACGTCGTAATACCATGAAAGATACGATCCTTCTTACTCTTTAGATCATACGTATTACTGGAGTTCACATTCCTTCTACTGGAAGCAATTTCTATACAATAACATAAACTAGGTCAGTTTATGAATTGCAATAAATAATTTCTAATGAAAATTTAACAGTTTATGGATATAATCAATAATCATAAAAAATGTTTTTTTGATTAAGTCTATACTCATGATCCCTTCATAATGGTTTGTAAATAAAATGATAATTATCCTAAGCACATCCCCTGGGAGTGTCGTAACCAAGAGTGTAGCAAGGCCCGTTGTCGTGCACCAGTTCCCGTTCGAGTCTAGCTCAATGCGGTGTTTTCGGGTTTTAAACCTAGGTACATCTATGCCAGAGCCGCCTCTACCTACTTGTATCTAGACAAGGATGTATTGCTCGGAAAACTCATAAAATCTCTACAATACCAAAATTCTAGGAAGTTCTTCTATACTAATCCTCAAAGTCTATTTTAGGGCTATGTGCCTTAATCAGAGTTTATCAAAATCTATTTTCCAAGGTTATTGCTAAACTTCCTCTGATACCAACTGTAACGCCCCGACCCCAGTTACCCAGAGTCGGTGCATTATTTTAATAAATTGGCATGATTACACGGAATCAAGTCCTGAAGATCCAATCAGTTTAGCAGTCTTGGAAAATAGATTACATACATGAATGTTACATTACACTTCATACATACAAAACAACATAAATAATCCTTTATGAATGCCATTATTCCCTTGTCTTAACCCTGCATATCAATCACAATACACTTCTTGGAATCCTGGGAAAAATAAAACATAGAAAGGGGTGAGCTCAAATGCTCAGTAAGGGTAAGAAATACATCAGAAAATTTCAGAAATAAGCATAAACATTTGAGGCAATGTATAACTAACACAAAAGCCTTTAAAACTTGAACTTCAGCATAATATGGAAAAGATAAAATGAAATAATGCCATTTTTTTTATTCACATGGATATTCTACTAGTCGAATAATCACATGAAATATCAATAACCGCTTTCATAATGATGGAATGAATAGTGCCAGAATATCATAACCACATATCCAAGGCCTCGTGCCAAGACTACAAATAAGATTTTGTCACTGCCTTGTGCCAAGACACTAGTTTGTCTCAAGAGACCTACCGATGCACCGAGGAGCTATAGCAGGCTACACCCGTCACTTACTAAGTCCAATGCATTCCCACATGAAAAGGTTTAAACATAACATAAACATTCATATTAAAACTAGCATACGAAATGTCAATACGTTCTCCATAAACCATGAATGGTATAAAAATAACACATCCACAGTAAAACAT
Source organism: Viscum album (assembly GCA_963277665.1). Classification (NCBI taxonomy): domain Eukaryota; kingdom Viridiplantae; phylum Streptophyta; class Magnoliopsida; order Santalales; family Viscaceae; genus Viscum; species Viscum album. Next base: position 644,190,487 of record OY728135.1, on the reverse strand, counting down.
ATCACAAAACCTTCAATATAATAAAAAAAATTTGTATAATAAATCAACGTCAAATAAGCTTAAAATCCATCAAATGATTTTGACATAGATGAAATCAAAACTATTTGAGAGAAATATCTCTTTTCTCGAAATCATTGAAATGTCACACATTTATAAAGGAATTAATTTAAAAGAGATTTTTGAATCCAAGTGTCCCATACCACATTGAAACTTTTGAAAAGAAATATCATTTCAAAACATTCATGTCTATATAAATAAATCCTTAAAATAATTTTGAAAACATGGACATTAATTAAAAGATTTAGAGAGATAAACCTTTAAAACATTTAAAATTATGATCTTGATAAATAGTACCTTTCACGAATTCTTAAAATATTCATTTTGAAATCATTTAATGTCACATAATTATAAAATCAAACATTTACTTTTAAAATATTCTTATCATCTTGTAAGGGAGGATTCAACGATTTTATAATGGCGGAGAATAGCCGCACCCACCGTATAAGTTAAAAAAACATTATTACCTTAATTTTGTTGAAAAGGTTTAAAGCACATTGTTTGGAAAATGACGGAAATATTCTTTTATAAACCTCTTATAAAAAGTCAAACAAGGGTATATATGACTTTAACCCATATTATTTGTAAATAGTTAAAATGATTTGAAATACATTTCGAAGAAATATGGATGTGGATGATAAAGAAATCCCATTAGATTATTACGTATAAACAACCTCGGATAATGAAGAGATTGCGAAATAAACCCTTACCTTGTACTTTTCCTTGGTTGGGGGTAGGTTACCCTCCTGTATAATGGTGAAATAATTTTTATTAAATTATACAAGAATTATATACATTCATATGATATCATATATGATCTTTTAACATTTCTTTGTTAATAATATCTTAGGATTATCGTTGATTCAGGTGTTACCATACTCGTTTTCTTTTATATGTTTTGTTACGTAAGCCATGGTTATCATGGATAGGTTGTATCTTATCCATATCCCGAATTATATCAAGTCCTTAAACATTATTTTTAAATCATCAAATGATAATTATACTTGAATGGATACGCTGGAGAATGAATCTCATCGAGTTTGTGGAGACGGTAGTCCGTACGTACGCACGAGCGACAATATCATTCTTTTGATATTAAAATAATATATAATTGGATGGTATATAATATATACAGAATAATTATAATTTTATAGTTATTATTTACATGAACTAGACACCATTATTATAACCATCCAAATAATAATGTTTTGAATAACAATTACACCACAACGTGGAGATGATAAGCCGTACGTACGCACGTATGGTGACATGTCATTAAAAGGATGGATAGAATACTGAAATATGGTTGTAAAATGTTTATAATAACATGAAAGTATATATAATATACTGGAGTTATTATTTTAGAATGGTAATAACAAAGAAAGAAGAAGTGGAAGAAGTAAGGAACTTGAAAAAGGGTGGTGAAATCATTACCTATTCTTCGGGTTCTTCCTTTTGATTTGATCAAAAGGCCTCCTTAGGATGGATTTATGACTAAAGGAAGGCCTCTAGGATGAATTTAGGGAATCTGAGAGAGTATTTGGTCAGGGTTTGGCCGAACCAAAAGGCTTTGAATGTGTGAATTAATGAGAAGTGGGAGTTCCCTTTTATAAGAGGGGTGAGGGGCACCTTTGGAAAAGCTGAAAATATTATTTTATAATAAATTCATATTCGGGTTTTAATGGCCCTGAAGTGGATTATTTAAAGTTTAAGGTGGGAATGGGTCGAACATAACTCAACAAATAGAATTTAGACAGGTTTGTGTCACTATATTAACCTTATCTTTAAGTATTAACCCTTAGTTAATTAGTTTCACTTTTACAATGTCTCTTTGTATTTTTATATTATATGGTTAAAAAACATACTATATACATCCAAGAGACCCCCAAGTGGTCCATTAATGACACAAATATCAAGATATAAGTCTCTTGTCAGATCCTTAGATTTTGAAGAATTTAATATCAATTAATAATATAATATGTTTTTTAAAAACTCTTTTATGTCAATTTTGACACTATTTAATAATGGATTTTTGTAAAAATCATAACAGAATGATTACTTCGAAAAAAGTTTATTAAGCAAATACTAACATGTCATAGTAACCTATAAAATTAGTTTAATTCATAGAAAGTATAAAATTATATTTATTTGGGTATTTATAATATCAATTATTTTAATTTTTTCACTATTGTGGTAATTACTACATCATCATTTTGTCATAAATAAATTAAATTATTTAATGTCTAAAAATTATAAATAAAATATTATTATGTATAAAATATATTTATCTTTATAATTAATATTTATAGTCAAAAAGACAACATATATAACCCTATGTAAAAATAGTTTTTCTACAAGATATATTCTTATGTCTTTTTTGTATTTATTTTAACTTAATTAATATGAAGTGTCATTATCACTTACAAGTGGCTCCATGGGGTCCACAAAACGACCCAAAGATTACCATGGTCGGACATGTATCATCCAATAAGGGTAGGACACGTTTTAGGGTAATTTTTTATTATTATAATATTATTTTTTAACCCTTATTTACCGGATTTACCCTTTAACCATGGTAAATAACATATTTACCAAAGTAATTATTCAAAATGTCTAAAAATAAAAGATACCTATTTACACAATTTTAACATCCTGATTTCAAATATGAAATCCATTTTTCCAAATTCAAAACACAGAAGTGGCAGAAACTAATTTAAAATTAATTCCCGTTGTTAAAATAGAAAGCATGTTTTTAAAAGATAATAATTATCAAAAGATTGACACTTGTTTATGTCTGGTTTAATTGTGAAATTATGTCCAATGACAAAAATTTAATTTAATGGTAAAAATATATTCTAATTATACTTTAAAAACGCTCAAATTCATAATTTATCAATATTAATTATTTCAATTAAAAAGTAGATTTTAATTAAAATTTAGTAATTTTCACTATTCATCAAAATATGAAAGTTATCTGAAAAGTACCAAAATTTCACCCTAGGCTAATTTCAATATTCCTAATCCAAAAATGAAGTCCATTTTGAGAGATGGAATTTATAAAATTTCAAAAATCAGGTATTACTATTCATAACGGCTAGTTTGATTGGTTGTGGTGTGTTAGAACTCGATGTTGCATACAACACACGCTATCACATTATTCAAAGGGATGCGTACCGTAGAAACATGGGGTGTTACATTGTAAATTCATTTATGTCTCCATTCTAAAAAATAAATTTATTTAGTCAAATTGAATATATAAAAGTTTAAAATATTGGATTTAAAAAGGAATCACTATTAAAGTTGTTAAAAGTGCATTTTTGAAAAATACATCTTTTATCTGAAAAAAAGGAATTTGTTCTTACATTATGTCTAAGAAACTCATAATATGGATTAAAAAATTATAAGGATTATATAAAGTTTAAAATTTTGTTAATATTATTCATAACCTCTTTGGAACGGCTTGTTTGGTAAGTCATGGTGCGCTTTAACTCAGTGTTGCGTGTAGTGAAAGTTATTGAATTATTTTGAAGAAATAACACACTATGAAATCTTGGGGTGCTACAGACAAAGTACAGTTTAATGTCATGTAAGAAATATCAAGGACTTTCTGTACAGTTTAGTGTCATGTAGTTAGGATGATGGGGACAATATAGTTTAACGTCATGTTGGATGAAAGGGGGACTGTGTAGTTTAATGTCATGCAGCGAGGAAAAAATTGTACACCATTTAACGTCATGTTAGACGTGTTGGGGACTTTTTTCCCACAGTTTAGCGTCATGTTGTACTAAAGTGTGAATAGTTTATGGTCATATGCATGGACCATGGATGGTTATGTAGTTTAACATCTTTCCAGACGTAAGGGAGTTTTATACAGTTTAGAATCATGTAGTTAGGACGTCACAGTTTAACATCTTGATGGATGTAAGGGACTTGGAAGTAATTTTGGGTCATATGCATGGACCGTTGATGATGCAGTTTAACGTCTTGCTGGACCAAGTTGCAGTTTAAGGTCATACCGGACCATTTAATGAACTTTTTCATAGTTTAACGTCATGTGGGACGAAAGTACAAATAGTTTAGGGTCATATGCATGGACCGTTGATGATGCAGTTTAAGGTCATACTGGACCAAGTTGCAGTTTAAGGTCATACAAGACCATTTAAAGAACTTTTTCATAGTTTAACGTCATGTAGGACAAAAGTACAAATAGTTTAAGGTCATATGCATGGACCATTGATGATGTAGTTTAAGGTCATACCAGACCAAGTTGCAGTTTAAGGTCACACCGGACCACTTTGGGGACACAGTTTAACATCATGTTGGACCATATTGCGATGTATTTTGTGTTTATTCAAAATACTTCTTAAAAAATCTGGCATTTGATGGAGTAGTGATGAGTTCTCCATCCATTGATATTAATGAATACGTTCCATTGGAGTAGAACATATGTATTGAGTAAGGTCCTTCCCATTTTGGATCAAGCCTGGGAGGTTTCTTTCCTAGTATGATTGGAGTTGTGAGAACTAATATCAATTCTCTCTGAGTGAATGAACGAAGACGATATTTTTTGTTAAAAGCTCGTGCTATTCGATTCTGATAGACTTCCAAGTGGTGCAAAGTGCACAATCTTTCTTCATTTAACTGTTCCAATTCATTCAATCGCTTTTGAGATTGTTCATCTGTAGATGAATGATCAAAAATGTCTACTCTGAGCGAAGGCAATTGAACTTCAATGGGAAAGACGGCTTATGTTCTATATACCAATTAATATAAAGTAGACCGGGTTGCAGTGCGGGTGGTAGTCCGATAAGCCCATAAAGCATGAAAGAGTTTACCAGGCCATGACCTCTTATCATTATCCACCATCTTTTTCAGTATATTTGAAATAGTCTTGTTAAAGGCTTCTATCTGGCCATTGGCCACTGCATGATATCGAGATGAATGGTTGGATTTGATGTTGTATTCTTGATACAACTTCTTCACTTCGGATGAACAGAAATTGGTGCCATTGTCCATCAATATGGTATGAGGGACACCAAATATGGTAATGATGTTAGACTTGATGAAGCTAACAACGCATTTAGAACTGACTTACTTGAGATGTATTTCCTCTGCCCATTTGCAAAAGAAGTCAGTAGTAGTAATAATGTACTTAAACTGCTTAGCCGTAGCCGAAGGATAAGGTCCCACCACATCCATTCCCCATGTGGCTAATGGACATGAGTATTTAGCTGTATGAAGAAAATATGGAGGTTGATGAATTAAATTGGAATGTACTTGGCATGAATGACACTTCTTTGTGAAATAGGCACAATATTCTATCATTGAAGGCCAAAAGTATCCAAGCCTTAGAATCTAATCAGGCAGTCTATGTCCAGATTTGTGGGCACCATAGACTCCTGCATGCACTTCTTTCATGACAACCATTTTCTCTTCACCATCAATGCATCTGAAGAGAACTCCATCAAAACCATGTTTGTAGAGAATTTTCACTAAGTGATCTAGGATATCATAAAGAGTAAAATTGACCACACATCGCCATATTTGTTCTTTCTCGGCTCTATTAAGTGGAAGTGTTCCATTTTGAAGGTATTCCCGGATAGGTGACATCCATGCTGTAGTATGACCATACGGTTCTGGAGTGGGACTAATTTCATTAATTTCCTCTATTCTGATTTGAACATAAGTGGAAATTTCACGACGGTGGGTAATACTGATGGTTGTCTCATCCCGATTTGGATCTGCCAGAGCTGTAGCTATATTAGCCAGTGCATCAGCTTGAGCATTTTGTGATCGTGGGACGTAAGAAAATGTCGGTTCCTAAGGGAATTCCGCCATTAACACTCTGATGTAATCATTCAAAGGGATTAGTTCTTCTTTTTTGATAGCATAATCCCCATTGACTTGTTTGATTGCCAGGTCTGAATCACCTTTAACCTTTAAGTGATTCACTTGTGCCTGAAGCGCTAATTCCAAGCCTGCAATGAGAGATTGGTATTCTACTTCATTATTGGTACCACCTTACTACAATAAGAAGGAATAAGGTAACACTACCTTTTCTGGTGAAATGAGCACAATTCCTAAGCCAACTTTTTTGAATTTAGGATTTTCCATTTTCCACCCTGTTGGACTTCTGGAAGCACCATCAAAATACATTTCCCATGCTTCGGGATTTTCTTGAATAGAGAAGACTTCCTCATCAGGGAGTTCAATATTTAAAGATGTGTCTTCCACTGAAGGGTGTTCAGCTAGGAAATCAGCTAGTGCTTGGCCTTTTATCGCCTCTTGAGACACATACTGAATATCGAATTGGTGCAAAATGACTGCCCACCTTTCCAGACGTCCTGTAAGCATTGGAAGACTAAGGATTAAATTGAGTGGGTTATTGAGAGATACCAATTGGACCTCGTGATGTTGCAGATAGTGTCTCAACTTCTGAACTGCAAAGATTAATGCCAGGCAGCACTTCTCAATAGTTGAATATTGGGTTTCTGCTTCAAGCATAGTTTGAATGAGATATTAAAGGCTGTTTTCATTCCAAACATCATTCTTCTGAGCAAGAAAGGCACCCAATGATTTCTCTAAGGATCTCATGTAGAGGATAAGTGGTGTTCCTTCAACAGGTGTCATAAGTACCAGTGGACTCAAGAGGTATTTCTTGATAATATCGAATGCTTCTTTACATTCTTCAGTCCACTGGTAAGTGACTCTCTTCTTCATCAATCTGGTGAAGGGTAAACTTTTTCCTTCCAAATTGGTGATGAAACGACGAATATTGGCTAAGTGTCCTTGAAGTCCTCTTAATTCATTCCAATTTCGAGGAGGTTACATACCAAGGATTGACTTGGTCTTCTCAGGATCGACTTCAATACCACTATGGCATACAACAAATCCAAGGAATTTTCCTGAGGTTACCCCAAAAGCACATTTTATGGGGTTCATCTTCAAATTATGTTGTTTATGCTTGCAGAATATGAATTACAAATCAGAAATGTGATTATAATGTTCTTGGATTTAACCACCAAATCATCTACGTAGCATTCAAAAAACATCCCTAATAAGGGTTTGAAGATATGATGCATGGAACATTGTACGTAGAACCTGCATTATTTAAGCCAAAAGACATTACCCGGTAGCAAAACACACCCTGAGGGGATCTGAATGCTGTGGATTCCTCATCTTCTAGGGCCATTCAGATCTGATTATATCCAGAATATCCATCCATGAAGGAAAGTTCTTTATACCCAGCTGTTGCATCAATTAAATGTTCTGTAATCGGAACTGGGAAATCATCCTTAGGACAATGACGATTAAGATCTCTGAAATCGATGCAAACTCTAATTTGTATGTTCTACTTCTTTACAGGGACAATATTAGCCAACCATTTGGGATATTGAACTTCTATGATGAAGTTATCTTTGATAAGCTTATCCACTTCAGCCTCAATTTTGGAAGCATAAGTTGGGTGTGTTTTTCTCGCGGCTTGCTTAAATCCTCGATGTTCTTCTGGTAAACCCAAATGATGAGTAGCACCATTATGATCAAGCCCGGGAATTTCTGTATAGTTCCAATAAAATATATCTCTATTTTTCTTTAGAAAATAAATATATACCTCTTGCTCTTCAAGAGACATGGCTGCACTGGTTAAAGTGGGGCGTGGATCTTCATTGGTACCCGGATTTATTTCTATGAATTCATCTATAGTGGTAGAGATACCCTCTTCAAATGCTAGAGGAGCATCTCTGAGATCTTCCTCTTCTTCTTCATCATGTGTTATTTCTTCCATTTCTACTTGCATAATAGATGATAAAGAATAATTTTCATGATCAGAAGAGATGTCACAATTTTCACATCTTGAAGAAAAAGCTTCCATTTCCGACCCGATTGATGATGAAGGGTCTTCTTTGGGTATTAAAGAGGAGATGATGGATTGAAAATCGATATCATTTTTCAACTCCGATGTTGCTATAACTTCTTATGGCCTAATTAGTGAAGTATAGACATGATGGATTTCAGTAGATGAAATGAAGATGTCACCATTTGTGCTTTCATCACTGCTTGGTGGGTTACCAATTTCTCCCATGTTGTCTAGCTCGATTGCCGTAATTGACATTATGGATATTTCCATAAGAGTATTTTGATTTGGGTCTATCCTGTCAATTTGACTAATAGGAAACACATAATATTTAGTCACATGTGTAAATGGATTTACTGGAATCTTCTCCAAACCATATTGAGCATTAACTTTGGTAATCTCCTTTGTTATGGATTTCTCCCTTCCATTCATGTGAAATAATTCCTCCTCAATGTATTGAGACTCACATGTATTGAACGAGGCCTTATCACCATACAATGTCCCAACATGACCATCAAAACAATATTTGAGACATTGATGGTATGACGAAGGGATAGCCGCATGCTGATGTAGCCAGGGTCTTCCAAGCAAGATGTTGAAGGCTGAGTCTTGATCAACAACCATGAAATCGGAATTGGATAAAAGATCTCCAAACTGAGTTCTGAGTGTAACTTCGCCCAGTGGTTCTTGTTCATTTTTATCATAACCTTGTAACATCATGGTAGAAAGAGGTAAATCAGGTTCTGTGACGCCCAATCGACGAAGTGTACGAATGGGCATGGGGTTGACTCTTGAACCATTGTCAATGAATGCTCTTAGAACATTTATGCCATTGACCTTGCCAGATAATTACAAAGGTATAATATTACCATGCACAACATCATCTTCCTCTTTATCTGTAAAAGATATTATTGCATGGCATTCTGCAGGATTATTCTCTATGTGATAGAATTCAGCTGTAGCGATTTCAGTTTCAAACTCCTAAGGACTTGACAAAGACTCGATGAATGCTTCTCGAAGATCTTTTGATAGATTCAGAGCATCCAGAATTGATAATTTGGCCAGTACTTGGGATAAGTGTTTCAAAACATTGCACTTTTGATCCAGAGGTCTGTGTTTCCCAACATGAATATGTGGTTTAGCAGGTACCTTGGAAGCAAATGCTTTGGAAGTTGATGCATCTTGTATCAGAATAGGAGTTTGGCAATATTCATGGTTTTGGATGATTAGACCGATTAGATCCATTTACTTTCTGAGAGGAAGAGGATGGAACCTTCAAGTGGTCTTCCAAAGTAACTGTTCCAAGACTGAATTTGCTATTGGTAGAAGAACTTGCTTATTCTTGCTGAGCTCGCTGAAGGGCTCTACCACGAGTTTCTGCTGCGTACACAGTTCTAGCAGGGGTAGAATTGGAGTAGTGGCTTCTGAAATATCTACGTCTTCCCCTTCATCCCGAACCTCTAGAACTTCCTCTGATTCCCTTGTTTTATACAGGGAATTCAGGATCATAGAAATTGAAACTGCGACTGGCATATGGATCTGTTGATTGAATCATATTAACAGAACCAAAGATTAACTCTTCATTAGATGAAGACTCTGCCTGATTAGCCTGTTTAGGCTGTGCTGTTTGGTGGGGCGGTTCCTGTGGATTTGAAGTAGATGGCATGAACTCTTCCAGAGTCAAAGACAACTTAGGCTTTAACAAATACTCGTCTTCTTCTGATTGTTTTTCTTTCTTTGAATCATGCAGTTTCTTTAAGGACATTCCCTCTGATGAGGAGTATTTTTCCGCAACATTCATGGAAAAATACACAATAGGGTTCATTAATTGTGTTAGAAAAATAGCATGAGTTCGGTTGATTGTCTTTTTGACCATCCAATCATCATACATCTGTGCATTTTTTCTTTTGACTTCATTCCATTCACCTTCCTTCTCTGGAACTGTAGCAGTGACACATGCTACCTGGGCTGAGGAGCCTTTCAATTTGACTTGTCCCGAGTCGACCATCTTTTGCAGGAGGTCATTGAAGACAAAACACTCCTGGATGGGATGCCCCAACATTTGATGAAAGGGAAAATAATTGGGATGATCTTCAACTCCTTCCTTGTTTGGCCTCTTGGGCATTGGCAGTTGAACCAGATTATTTTCCAGAGCCAAAATGAAGTAACCAGGAACTTGTTCTTTTCGGAAAGAGTATGTTTTTCTCTTCAAATCCTCAAATTGTTTTCATCTTTGATCTCTTTGATCATCTGGATGAAATGGTCTTTGTTTTTAGTTCTCAGAAGGTGGATCCCTTCGAGAATATGAAGGTTTTGAAGTAAAAAACAGGTACATGTGCTTGTTTAAGAATAACTATTGCAGTTTCTGCTTTACCCATTCTCCTTCTTGGAGCTGATGGAATTACACGAGATTTACCCTTAGCCTGTATAAGGGAATCTTCAATCTGTTGAGCGATTGAACTAAGGTCTTGAAACCCTCCTGTATATTTCATAGGGATCAACGGTGTGCGTAATTCGTCACGTAGATTTTCCACACAGATTGGCACCAATTCCTCTTGAGGAAGTGCTATGCTTAGGGAATATGTTACTCCTCTTGAGCGAGCAATGAAATCGGAGACCCTTTCATTCTCTCTTTTCTTACAATTTGTACGATCGAAAACTATTGTCTTTGGAAAAGTTTAGCTAAACTGAAGAAGGAATTTTTAGCGAAGATCCTCCCATCTGGTAATTGACTAGGATTGCAAGCTTGTATACCAGACAAAGGCTGGTCCTTGCAAGGTCCGTACGAAGCATCTGAGTTTTACTGCTTCTTGCTGCTCGGGAGTTCCCATCATAGGATCACAACAAGACACATAATGTGTCAAATGCTGTTTAGGGTCACCTGATCCATTAAAAATAGGGAATATAGGGTTTCCAAAACTGGATCGGGGAGAGATTGAATCTACCCATTCAGGGTAAACATTCTTTTCTGGTTGAAATTGTGCATGTTTCCCTTCCATAGTTTCTAACCGAGATGTTAATGACTCAATGGTTGTTATTAAATTTTTAGAAACATCCGGTTGAACTTGGACTTGGGTAGGTGAAATGACTGGATCTTGGACAGATGTGGTGGCTGGTGCTGCAACTGATGGTAGCACTGCCAACTGTTATTACACTTGACCCATAGGATTAGGCATGTGAGGGTATACTAATAGAGGAGGATATTCTTGATCCATCTCAGTAGCTGCAACAAATTCCCTTGGATTACTGACTCCTGCATGCTCACGAAGAAGACTACCCTGAATTAGTTCTGTATTCAACCTCCTTAATTCCTTCATTTCTTCCTCCTGTTGTGAAAAACTTTGCTCTAGTGGGAGCGATTGGCCTTCTCCATAGGAAGGATATGTTACCTGATTCTTTCCCTTCCCTTTGTTGGATCCTTTTTGGAGAGGGGGAAGTGGGTTACTTGAAGGATTACCTAGGTTCTGAGTAATCCTTTGATTTCGTGTATGCACACCTTCTTCATTTTTGTCGGTGCATACATATTCTTGAGTAGGACCCTCTTCATCTGAGTCCCCAGAGTGAACCTCATTTGGTGGATCAGCAACAACGACATTGATGACATTGATTGATTCATAATGCATTGCATCCCTTCTATTATCATTTCTGTGATATTGTCTTCTTCTATGCCTTTGATGAGACATTGCCTTTTGTTGACTCGATCCTTCTGGAAATTCTTGACGAACCATAATTTGGAGGGAATATCCTGATAATTTGGCTCTTCATTCCTCTTGAGGTTTCTTCCCCAATCGAGAAAAGACCGACTTTCTCTGAGGAGGGGATTGATGATTTGAAAAAGTCCCCAGTCCGGTGTACTAAGGCTGTTCTTTCTGTTCTCACTCAACTCCTCGAATCCTATTTGTTGATTCCGAGGGTTAGTTTAAAAGAGTCCCAAGTCTGGAAAGATGGGGTGGCTCTTGACATGCTATGTCTGAGACATTCTTAAAAGATCTCTTGATCTTGAAAACCATAGTCTGGAAATTAGCTGTATGCATTAATCTGTAACCACTTTTATCACCTGGTTCAAAAGTCTGTTGGATAATTTCCAACACATCTGTCACTTGATGATGTGATTTCTCCATACGAGAAGCTTGTTCAAGATTCTCATTTCCTTGATGCAAGAGTAATTCAACTACTTGTTCTCTGTATGCTTGATTTTGAGAGGAACTAGTTGATGCATGATCTTGGGAAAGCTTTTGATTACAAACAAATCCCATTGACTATGGCCGGCCATGGGCAATAACATTGAATGAGACCATTTTCGGCGGGCATTGCTAACTGAATAGCACCGTGAAATGCAGTGCTCCATGAACACCCCATCCTCTGACATGAACACCAGATGGTGCATTGGAAATTAACTAGCGCAATCTTCTTAGTGCGTCAAGGCATGAACGTTGAAGGCATCTCTGTTGTTTTTCAGCCTTCAGATATCGAGAGACTGATAGAGATTCCAAATCAATCTTACGTTGTAACCCTTCTATTATCTTAAGATGATTTTTATATTCATCATATCTTTTTCAACTGAAAAAAAGTTTTCCATATGTTGAGATGAATATCATGGATTCCATCTTCCGTCAACATATTTCGAATGTCATACTGAGAGTTAGCCAGTGGCCAAAACATGAATGGTAGTTCACCTTTTTCCAGTTGTTTTCTCATGTTCAACACTTCCTATTTATCATTCAATGAAGATTTTCTACCTGATTTGACCAGAGTTGGTGTTTCCTTGTTGCTTTATCGGATTCAACATGATTAGCAGAGAAATCATTTATCAAACTAGAAGATGCATGACTTAGGGGTGGTTCGTAGAATGACCTAAACCCTGGGCTATATTCTGATTGAGAAAGTATTTTACCTGCTAGTGATGAAGCATCAGACATGACTGGTTTCGCATTTGTAAGTGCCTCAAGATTTTAGGGTTTTCTCGGCACTACATCGTCCACTGGAGCATTTTCCGGGCAATGTGCATCACTACTGTGGAGAGGAATTTCACAGCGTAATTCATCATCATGGGGAGGACCACCATAATGGGTTACAACAAATGATGAGATCTCTTGCTCCAGGGTCTTCTGACCACATAGAGGGTTCCTGTGGATCAAATATGAAGATGAAACTTTGAGATTGACCAAATTGTAATGAAGCAACCGTTCATGAGGAAGTGTCTGTTGAAGACCTTCGGAATTAATGTTCCCATTATTGGGAACTAAGGGAGTAGAATCTTGAATTCCAATAGATAACTGTCTGAGGGATTCAAGAACTCCATCATCGAGAAAGGCCTTGTTACAGATTGGATATTGATCTCCTGACTGTGCTGGGTGGTTATTTTTCTTAGACGCCTTCTTACTCACCTTGGAAACCACTTGTTGATGAAAGTGGCTGCTCTAAGCAGGTGTATGTGCCTGATCAGGAATGATGACCAGGTTATGCTAACGATCTCCACTCAAATCAGGTGTATGTTCCTGACATGGTTGTCGGTATGATATGGGGGAGTATTCCCCACAACCCTCTTTGACTGGAACAGATGTGTGTGTCTGTTCCGGAGTGAACTGTTGATGTGTCACTCCACTGGTAGGGATAGATTTATGTGTCTTTCCCTGAAATGCTGCTGAAGCTGTTATAATATCCTGGAAAGCATCCAGAATATGGGCCGAGATTTTCTTCTGCTCTTTCACCATTATTGATAGAATATTCTTGGGGACTTCAGCTGCTGGAATGGGGATATACGTCCATTATGTGCTTGGAGTAGGTGTATGTGCCTGCTTCTGTCCTCATTTTCCTGTCTGTGAATCTTGAAAGTACTCAAGTATGGGGGCAGAGAGTTGAGTCTGCCTCCTATTTGTCGCTGGGGCTTTCAGATTGACTTTTCCGAATGCTACCAAGAGAGACTATTGGTAGGATTGATTAATACTAGCAGGTGTATGTGCCTGCTGATTGCACTTCACCAAACGTGGTTGATGAGCTTCATCATATGTAGTAAGACGAGCCTGCTGACTAACTGATGATGTAAAAACAGGTGTATGTTCTTTCCTATAGTACTCCGCCAAAATTTCCTGGCGGGATCAGCGTGATGCTGCCAGACGAGTCTGTTGGCCAGCAGAATTAAAATGGGCATGTGTATGTGCCCTCTCGTTTCTTGCCACCAAGTTTGGTTGGTGGACTTCTTCAGAGATGGAAGAGATGATAACATACTCACTGTTGACCAGATTCCACCTCTGGTGGATCATCTTGCCTGCTCGGGCTCGAGGAACCTGAGCCGAACGCCTGGAGTCAGTACCCTCATCATGTTGAGGGTGCACTACTGCACGAGTCTGGCGGTGATTGTTTGTGGGAACCCTCGGGACGGACTCCTGTCTACGTGAATTAAGGCCTTAAGGGACCTGCTCATTCACCTCCTCAGAATAAGGGAGTGAATGATGATTGTGTTCTAGGGATAACGACCTAAAACGGTTGGAGACGGTATTCATCACCACCTGCTTATTGATCACTGGTCATCGTTGTTCGGACGACCGGTGTGAGTTGTTCACTTGGAGGGCTTTTCGGGAAGCCTCCAGAGTTAGAATGGTACCATGTTGACGGTACTCCTTAACCAGCGCATTTGATACATAGCGTTGAAGACACTGAGTAGGTGATGTCATCCTCAGAGCGGATGACGATCCAGCAAGAGCAGTAGCAGTATTCATAGGTGTGAATTTGAGAGCAGCCATTCTAGAAATGCAGAAGATCTTGGAAAAGAGTGCCTGGATGATATAACAGACGTAATCAAGATAAATTCATTCACTACATATTTTGGATGAGTACATATGTCTATGATTGTTTTTGTCGTCCCTCTCATTGAGTTTTAAATAGGGGCCTAACAAATAGGTAAAAAATTATTTTAACATGGTTAAGGATTCACGTCGGGTTCACCATTTCTTATTTCCCTCCGAATATGGGAATTGAACACCTTTATGGGAGGTTCAAACATTACGATCGGTTTCTAAAAGGTTTGTTTTTAGAACCAGAAACATCCAATGATTCCACATCCATTTAGACCCACTTTCCAAAGGTAGGCGCTCATTAGTTTGTGGACTGACGAGGCTTAGGAATTTGCATTGGTCGAGAGGATGGGAGGTTGGACTCATCACACCTTTTTTAGGGGAATTATTGCCTACTCCGAGACTCTCTTTATATATTTATGTTATGTTTGTGAATCCTTATTACATTACCAATTATAAAATGAGCTTTTCTTCAGATCAGACAATCAATGATAATATTTTTAGGAAATTTAGAGAATATTTTATATGTATTCGAGGTTCTTCATCGATAGAGAATCATCTGTATTTATTAGAGATTCTTGGTCAATAGTATCCTTCGACACATTTATATAGAAGTCTCTTGATCATTATGATGACCATACTGGTTTTAAAGCCGCTCGGTGGGGCACTTGAAGTTTATTGTCATTTAGAAGGACATGGATTATTTCAGAGTTGGGATCAAACCCACAGATGGGCTACCTATGTATCCTTTGTTTAGAAAAGGAATCAGAACCCACGTAGTTCAAGTAAGGGAGTATGATGTTTATGATTGATGGATCAAAGAAGGATGTCATAATCAAATTTACACTCTAAGCTCACGTGAGTCATGATCAGTGTGAGAAACAAGAGGTATTGGTAAAAATAAGACAATTTTTTCATAAAATATGCTATCATAAGAAATAATGTGGGACTTATGTATGTATGACTGCACAGTTAAATGAATATTATGATTTACTTCAAGGAAGAAATCCGGGAACAGGGTCCATAATGGTATATGTACTTCATGGAGATTTGAATACTCTAACTTGGGGATTAATTCTGAGAAGGAGGCCCAAATTAGGATAGGACTTGTGATTGGGTTTTACTCTTGGAAAGGAATCCCAGATCAAAGGTAAATTAGGACTTGTGAAGAAGAATTAAGACTGGGGCTTACTTCTAAAAAAGGATTCCAATATTTGTGACTGGGGCTTACTACTAAAAAAGGATGCCCATATTAATGAGGATTTGGGGCTTACTCCTGAGGAGGATGCCCAGATTTGGGTTCTCTCGTCTTTAAAGGATGAGGTTGAATGAATGAAATCTAGATCTTTAGTGAAATTAAGATGTGTAAATCACCATTTTTTGAGAGATATTCCACAGAATTCCTTTCAGATAAGGAAGTTAATCGAGAATACTTTCCATAAATGGTTTAGAAAAGGGTCTTGAAAACTGAATTTTGAAAAGGAGAGGTGGAATGACATAATAGGGATGAAATAGGAAAGAATGGGACCCAAAAAGGTAAGGGCGCGCAAGTCCTAAGAGTCGTGCAAGTATTGTGTGGGCGCGCAAGCCTGGTCGCGCAGGTATACCTGTGCGACGCAATGGTCCTTGCACGATTGTTTAACCAGAAAGGTATACTTGAGCGATCCTTTGATCAATGCCTTTAGAATCCCTTTTATGTTCTTTCAGAAGGGAGGCGCGCAAGTTCTATTGAAGGAGTAAGGCGGTGCGCAAGTGTGGCCATTTCCCTTTAGGGCTGGCCACTCAGGCGCGCAAGTGTTGATGAGTTTCAACGCTTAGTCATTCCTCCCCCTCTTTAGATCTTCCGTTCTAGGTAAGAAATTACCTTAGAAGTGTTTCATAAGCTTTGAGAAGAGACTAGGGTGCCGGGAGCTCAAATCTGAGTTTCTGAAAAAAAATCCCTCCTTAATGAGGGGCCCATAGGGTCTATTTATAGGCTGAAGAAGACCCGAGCGGTTATCCTTTAGCTCGCGCAAGTCACTTGCGCAACCACTAGGTGGCGCACAAGGGGACTTGGGTGACATTGATAGAACTTTCACGACACATGTGCTTTTGATCCCTTGTTCATGCCTTTGTCGATTTTTGATGTTTTCTTCAAAGGATGAATCAATTTGTGCTAAGTCATTTTCCTTTCCATTCTTTTAGACAATGTGACGAAAAGGAGCGTCAAGACATATAAATATATATGAATTTAGTTTTCTAAATATACAAGGTAAGGGATAGTTTTATTTGATTTTAAAACTAATCTATTTATGAATTTTTCATAAGAGATGGATAGTCTATTAATTTTAATTTCCTAGTAATGCATAGTAAGTTTCTTCAATTAAATCTATAAAGTTTATATTTATCAAAATGATGTTTAAATCTGATTTGGTGTAATGGATGTTTTTATTTATTTCTATTTTCTTATTTTTCATAAGGGAAAATAATATTTCAAGAGTTTGATTGTTTCTTTCTTGAAATAAAAAATCAAACATGTTTTGATGTTCTGAAAATTTCGATAAATTTTAGTAAGCTCCTATTTTGAATCTTTTAGATAGTTTTTTTAATTATTTTTTATAATTCAAGTTTATTTTTGAACGATCGTATTATTACATGTGAATGGTATATATATACAAATTTCAATGTTTATATTCTAATCTGGTTTCATGTTAATTCTACCAAGGATATTTTTCTTTATCGATGTTTCATTTCAACATGGATTTATCGTGTTATTATGTGACATATTTATATATATATGTACTTGTATAATCTTCATGTATATAACTATATTAAATAAAATTATTATCTAACCAAATATTTTTTGAAGTATGAATTTATAAATTAATAATGGCATAATTTTTCCACTATATAAGAAATTGTACATGATATAATCACTCAAGTATATAATTGTTTTAAATAAATTATTAACCAAGTATTAATTCACATATGAATTTATAAATTAAGAATTTCATAATTTTATCATGTGAATGACATATAAATGTCATGATTATAACCATAAATCAATGATTTTGTTACATTTATACATAAAGATATATATATATATATATATGTGTGTGTGTGTGTGTGTGTGTACTTAAAGTCATGTTCCTTAAAACATACATGCATATGAAAAGGATGATTGCATTTAATAAAGAAATATTGCTTTGATGATTTTTGTGCGCGACACATTATTATCTATTGTTATTTAATAATTTTAAATAGATTGAATTATATGTTCTCTATTGTTATTAGTTTATACCTTCATGCATAAAAGAAATTTAATAAATATATCTTTGAAATTCTAAGTGTGTGGATGTGGATTTAACATCCATGTGTTTATGCAAAGTCATGTTTCATGAGATCTGATCATACAATGTTAGATATATAATTTTTAGTAAAGATTAGTATTTATTTGTTCCACGAATGATTATAAATATATTTTCAAAGCTAAAAACCATTGAAAATTATACGTATATATGGTAATCTAAGACAAAAGTGTTTTATAGAAACTGATACTCAAAATTTGTAAATACTAAAGGGAATTTGATAGTGAATCCATTACTCAAGTGAGTAGTCCCATGATACCCTTCAAAGTTTCGAGTGGCCTCAGTTGTTTTGTTTTTAAGAGCTTGATTAATATTTTCAACTGATTCACGGGATTAGTTTAAATGAGTTTTCAAAGTATAATTAATTTTCAACGCATTATAGTACATTGTAAAAAATGTATTTCTAATTGAATTTTTTGAATGTATTATCAAAGGGATATTTTTAATGAGATTTATCAATGGTTTTAAAAACTCTATACTCAGAAATTGAATGCTCACCAATTTGTTTTTAAAAGTTTATCACTGGAATCATAGAAGTTCAAAATTGGACTTCAACATTTTTGGTGTAGCTTGCGTGGAAGAATAGTAGAAAATATTTTTGTTTTTGTTCAACTCTGATAAATTTAATGTTTTGTCTAATGATTCAGAACTTGGACCAATAAAAGGTCCTCTTTTGTTTATAGTTTCGTGTAATTTTTCATTTTCTTTTAAAAAAACAATTACACAACATTTTCAAGCACTGAGTACGGAAGTGCAGGCTCAGGGAGTTATAATTGGTGTCATAGGAATGGTTTAGATTTCTTTGGAGATTAACATTGTCTCTTGAGGAAAAAAATATGAACTTTAGAATTTTCATTAGTTAGTTAAGTCTCCATAGCGTTTCTCTAATTCTAAATATGAGAATTCAAAATTTTCGTAAGTCCAATAAAATAATTGCGAGGGAGAAATTCATTTATTTAAAGACCCGCAAATTTAAAGGAATTTTTTTTCTAAACTTCTTTGGGATTTTACGAGTGTGCAGTTTCTGACGAAAGATGATTCTGAGGCCCGGTGTGCCCAGAATCAATTTCCAAAGTTTATCTCAGGTACGTTTAGTGAACGAACGAGCGAGTTTTTCAAACTTTTGAACTGGTGCTCAGAATCGAAATCTAAGGGCACCGATGAAACCGTAGTGCCGCTAATTGCTTAAGAAGACTTTTATTGGAGTTTTATTTACTCAGGAAGAGTTCTTTAAAAAAAGTGGACTAAGTATAAAGGGAAATAAAACTGTGTTACAATTTTTATTTCACTTATAAGTGGTTAAACCCCATGTATGGGAGTTGGTGTGGGACCCACTAAAATTCTAACTCATCTTGATAGGATATTAGTGAGGTGGGGCCCACACGAGCCCCACCCCTTCTAATTCTTTCAACTCCTCTTCCACATTTATGATTCCAACTTAACACTTCATTTAATTTTGTCACCTCTGGATTTAATTAAATGAAGTGAATTCAATTTTTGAATTTTTTAGTTTTTGAATTACATGGAAAAATAATAAAATAAGGGGAGGCCTTATTTTATTTTTTGGGGGTTTTTCGTGTGGAGGATTTTGGGAAGGAAGCTCTAAAATATTCAACTTCTTCGTTGAAGAACGTCGTGACCTCGACAAAGAACGCCGTCACCGCAAGGAGTGATCGACGCACTGATCTTCTCCTCTCCGCAGCTGTGTGAGACGTCATTCCATCCTTGGACGTACGCCAACGCCGTCAACCGTATTTTGACGTACTTGGTTAATTTTCTTGGACGATTGTAATCAATATAACAGGAGGAGGTCAGACCGTACGAAAACGACCGACCCTCCTCCCCCTTTGTTGTGGGTCTTAGTTGTGTTTTGGAAGGGAGGTGACGCGGTGCCATCGCACCATGCGGGGATGAGAGAACAGCGGCCAGAGCGGGCCGCGGTAAAGGCGCACGGCGCCATCGTGCCACACCGGTGAAGCCGAAGGGCAGCGACCAAGTGCAGGCCGGGGCGGAGGGCCTCGGCGCCGTCTTGCCACGCCAGAGCACCAGGAGGCTGCGGCCGGGGTAGGCCGCAGTGGTGAATAGGAGGGTGGCCGGACCCACTGGCCACCGACGCTCCAGGAGGCGGGACCATCAGGTCCCACGATGGCACAATGGTTAGCCATTATGGCCAGCCAGTTTTTAGAATACCGGGGGTCGTAACCCCCGATAGGTGGCAAGGGCGGGCCCCCATGTGGGGGCTTCCGTTTCAAAATGAGGGGGCAGCACCCCCCCCCCCCTTCCGCGACCGCTCAGCGCGCGGGTGCCCGCACTGGCCGCACCGGGCCGGACCGCCCGCTCCGGGCCAGGCCACCTGCGCTGGACCAGACCCTCGCGCCAAGCCAGGCCACGCCGGCTGGGCCAGACCCATGCCAGCCGGGCCGGGCTGCACCCAACCGGGCCCGAACCGGACCCGGGTCAGACCGGGCCCGAACCCCCTATTTTTCCTGACAGATCCGTTCAAACACCCCTACCATGGGCTAGGAACCTCCGATAGATGCACCGTCAGTTGCGTTGGGATATTTGGATAGATAAGGTCATTTCGGTATATTACATTCTAGCTTTCTGAGAACATTGAGTATGAACGGGTTGGTTCGAACACGAAACCAAACAGGCCCTCAGAGCGGAAACACTTATAACTTGAGCTCCGGATGTCCGATTGATGTTCCGTGGACTTTGTTGGTTTCTTATTAGTGATACGGTTATTTTGGCTTACACCGCTCGAGGTTTATACCCAGCTGGTGTATAGTCGGGTTGGTTTTAGATTAAAAACCAACCCTGCCCCTAGAACGAAAAAGCCAATAACTCTCAGACCAGGCGTCCGATTGACACACCTTTTGTCGCGTTGAGTTCCTATTGATGAGATAGAACTTTGGGATACATCAAATCCAGACTTCATGACAATTGATGTATCGACCCCCTTGGCTCGTGGAGTGGACCCTCCTGGAATCGAGCATGCTGTGTGCGGGAACCCTAGAGCTGGCTGGGACTGCGACTATGACGACGAATATACTGGAATCCTCCGTGGGTTCGACAACGATGATGACTGTACTAGAATCTTCCGTGGGTTCGACAGTGATGAATACCATACTGGAATACTCTGTGGGTTCGACAGTGATGATTACTATTCTTGAATCATGTGTGGGTCTGGCAGTATTGACCTCTGTACTTGTATCCTGTGTGGGTCCGGCATAGTAGCTGGTCTTGTATCCTCTGTGGGTCCGACAGCTTGGATGGTCTTGTATCTTGTGTGGGTCCGACAGCTTAGATGAATCAGTGGCTACATCTGATCATCTCTATCACCATATGGAGAAGTATACCTGTGTGAGATGAGTCTTTACTTACAACCAATATCATCAATATGATTGTTGTGCTTTCTTGTGTGGATTGGGTTGTGCTTTCCTTTGTGGATTGGGTTGTGAATTCCTTTGTGGAATGAATTATGTTATTCCTGTATAGACTGGGTTGTATTTTGGGCTCGTGTGCTGGAGTCGAGCTGGAATTGATGACTTAGGTATATGTATAGGCATACACCTAAGTTGAGTTGGTTGATACTTCGTGATTGTATCTTTCCATTGTGGTTTATCCTTCGTGGATTTTGGGATACCATAAGGGGTCTTGGGGTCCCTAATGAGTATCGTATACTCACCCCTGCATGGGCTATTCCCACAGTACATTGTGTTTGATGCAGATGACAGAAAGCGCTCATCGAGGTGGAGGCTCGAGGAGTTGGACGGTACCAGGAGGCGGATCACTGGACGAGACGTACACGGAGCAGACGGTTGGAGCCAGGGAGCTGAGGAGCCTATCTGTACCCACCCTTCATGTGGGATTTCCAGAGGATGGGTCGGAGTTGCTGCTTTACTTTTCTGCTGCTGTACTTTCTTTTAAGTTGTACATTACTTTCAGTTGGGTTTGTATTCTAGCCCATTTACTTTCCAACAATTAACCTTTATACTCAGTTTACTTATGTTTACTTCAGCTTGCATACTCTATGGTGTTTGTTGACTTTCTAAAGGCAATGCCTTCTCTTTTTCAGGATTTACGCCTTTGGTTCTAGTCGCCATCCCCTGGCCTATGGAAGGCGGGTTTGGGGTAGTCACGTTATGGTCCCTGAGGATGGGTCGTGACAAATAGGTATCAGAAGAGTTCGTTTCTACCGTAGAACTCATGAATCTGATCATTCTTCTATGTGAAGCAATAGTGTTAAGGGTATTGAGTGTGGTTATCAGTCTGGGGAGTGCAGTGTTGGTGCGGCGGCCGACGTATCCATACACCAGGACCCTGACTTCTGATTTCCGACTCAATACATGAAAACATTGATTGCATGTGTGTTTCAAAAGTTTTCTATGTGATTAATTTGTGTCAGCTCACCAGGTATACTGTATTGACTGTGTAACACCGGATTCTTTTCAGGATAGCCCCACAACGGTATCCATCTAGGGTTCCGAGTTTTGTGCGAGACGGCAGCCCACTGAGTGACGAGGCCTCGGTGCAGGGCCCCATTACAGCGGAGGCACCGGTGGTACCTCTACCCACCAAGCCACCGATGCCACCAACCCTAGCCGCTGAGAGTTCACGTCACCTTAGTGAACTAGAGAAGTTTCAATGTAAGAGACCGCCCAGGTTCCGTGGGTTGACGGACCCTCAGGCAGCCGAGGATTGGCTGGAGGCTGTTGTTCGAGTCTTCAGGTTAGTTGGGACACCATCTGACCTCATGGTGATCCTTGCAGTGAGTCTCTTGCACATGGCAGCATGTAGATAGTGGAGCCTGATGCTCCAGGTGCACAACAAGACATCTCTTCTTTGGTCAGACTTCGAGAGCCTCTTCCAGTCGGAGTTCGTACTAGCCACCCTCCGTGCGGTGCGCATTCAGGAGATACTACAGCTGCGGCATGGAAGCATGACAGTAGCCCAGTACTTGGCGAGATTTACCGATATCTCGCGCTATTCAACGGACATGGTACGAGACCAATTCATCCGGGCCTAGAACTTCGAGAAGGGACCGAGTCATGAGATCAGGGCATCAATGATCTCCCTCAGCATACCGATGCAGGCAGGAGTACTGGAGCAAGCCCTTCTTGTTGAGAGCTTTCTTGCTGAGCCTACACCAGCAGTGAGACCTACACCAGGGCGGCATATAGCGGAATCTTCTGAAGATGGAAGTCGACGGATGTCACATGGGTTCAAGAGGACCAGACCATCAGGCGTAAAACCATAGGATACTTGATTAGAGGTGCGGGGAACACGACGCAAAGCCAGCCTTACGAGAAGCAGACTGTGCTATGCATGCGGCGGGCAGAGCCACATGGCTTGTTATTGCCCGACCTAACATGCAGACGAGCAGCAGACGATTGAGGGACCACCCAGGAAGAGGCATAGGTTCGACCGTGGCAGTCCGCAGGGAGCAGGCAGATGAGGAAGAGGAGCTGGCCGAGCGGCAGGTGGTGGATGACATTTTGAGTCTCTACCACAACCACCACTAGGAGGTCCACCCCGACCACAGGGAGCTGGAGGACAGAGACATGATCAACTTCTGGCAGTGGTGGTTTAGGACCACAGCACACCAGAGATGATTCGAGTTACTATCTGTGTCTACTCCACCCTTTCTTCAGTTTTTATAGACACAGGAGTCAGTCATTCATTCATTTTCGATGACCTTGTTCAGAGCTCGTAGATTTCGACGGAGCCATTGGCTCGATCCTTATGGCTAGAGACTCCTATAGGACCTGACTCGACGATTACAGATTGGTGCTGGCTATGCGAGCTTATTCTAGGAGGCGAGAGCTTCGGCTGGGATCTTCTTGAAGTGGCGTTGAGGCCTTATGACGTCATCTTGGGAATGGATTGGTTATCCATGGTCCATGCTCATATCGACTGTATTAGGCGCAAGGTGCGATGTGTCCGCACCGATGGGAGAAGGTTCAGGTTCACTGGTGAGAAGAGAGCCTTTGAAGAAAAAGACAGACTCACATAGAGGATAGGACAACCAATCACTCATCAGTTGGCTAGCCTCATCCTAGAAGTAGTTGACGTGCGGAGTCCGAGTTTTCCTGTCATGGTGGATCATTATTCGTACGTTTTTCCTGACGACATTCCAGGACTACCTCCTTGTAGAGAGGTAGACTTCTACATTGACTTGTACCCCGTGACAACCCTGATATCTACTCCAGCATATCAGATGGCTCCCACTGAGCTTCAAGAGCTACGGGTACAGCTGGAGGACTTTTAGGGAAAGGGATTCATTTGACCCAGTGTTTCACCCTGGGATTCAACGATTTTGTTTTCCAAGAAGGGGGAAGGGAGCTTGCGACTATGTGTTGATTACCGTCGCCTGAAATAGGTGACCGTGAAGAACAATTATCCACTTCTGAGGATCGATGACGTCTTCGATCAGCTCAAGGGATCATGATGGTTCTCTAAGATAGACCACAGGTGAGGCTATCATCATCTCAGAGTTCGAGACGAGGATGTGCACAAGATGACCTTTAGGTGTCGGTATGGCCACTATGAGTTTTTGGTTATTCCTTTCGTCGTAACCAATGATCCAGTAGTGTTCATGAGTCTCTTGAACAGGATATTCCAGCATTACCTCGATCAATTTTTCATAGTCTTCATCGACGACATATTGATTTACTCGACTACTGAGGAGGAGCAGGAATACCACTTGTGGGTTGTACTGGACAAACTCTGAGAGCTCCAGCTTTATGATAAGCTCTTGAAGTGTCATTTCTGGATATGTGAGGTCCACTTCTTGGGACTCATCATCTCTGAGGCAGGAGTTGCGGTGGATCCTGCGAAGATCGAGGCAGTGCTAGCTTGGGAGCCACCCAAGAGCGTGACAGAGGTGCGAAGTTTCCTAGGTTTGCTGGGTACTATCAGAGATTTGTGCCAGACTTCTCTAGAGTTGCATCACCACTTTCAGATTTTATGAAGAAGGGTAAACCCTTCGTGTGGTCAGTTAGATGTCAGCAGAGCCTCCAGGAGTTGAGACAGAGATTGACCAGTGCACCCATCTTGAGGCTACCAGAGGAGGGATTAGGGTACGTAGTTTAATGAGATGCATCAGGGACTAGACTCGGGTGTGTCCTGATGCAGGAGCTGGCATTGATTTCTTATGGATCGTGACAGTTGAGGAAGCACGAGCAGAACTAAGAAACCCATGACCTGGAGTTAGCAGTAGTGGTTTTCGCCTTGAAGATGTGGCGGCACTATCTGATGGGAGAGCACGTTATAGTATATTATGACCACCAGAGTCTTAGGTACATCTTCTTGTAGAAGGACCTGAACCTAAGACAATGGCGATGGCTCGAGTTCCTCCAGGACTATGACTTTGAGATAGTCTATACTCTTGGGAAGGGGAACGTAGTAGCTGATGCTCCCAGCAAGAGGTCAGACATTCAGCTTCTTAGAGAGGCGACAGAGCCGTTAGCCACGTTGCAGATATACTTCATGGATAGAGATGGGGAAGCCTTTCTATAGTCACTCACTGTCACACCTCCACTTCGTCAGCGGGTCAGAGAGGCACAACGTGGGGACGTTGACTGTGAGATGCTGCGTGAACAGATATCCTCACGACAGGCACCAAATGGATTATCTGTAGGAGGGGAGCACGTCATCCTTTTCAGAGGATGTACTATGGTTCTGGTTTCTCTACAAGAGGAGGCGCTGAGAGAGTTTCACACATCCCCTCTAGCGATACATCTAAGAGTAGAGAATATGTACCAGGACCTCATAGAACATCACTGGTGGCCGGGTATGAAGATGGATGTGGAAGAGTTCGTTTCACGATGCCTCACCTGTCAGCAGGTGAAGGTGGAGCACCAGGTACCAGTAGGCTTGGTACAGCCCTTGGAGGTCCTGGAGAGGAAGTGGGATGAGATATCTATGGATTTCATGACTGGACTTCCACATACATCCAGAGGACATGAATCCATTTGGGTGATCTTCGACCGAATCACCAAGTCAGCCCACTTCTTAACCATTAGAGAGCAGGGCTCAGTGGACAGCTTTGGACGCCTCTACGTTCAAGAGATCATATGGCTTCATGGTGTTCCATCATCTATCATCTCCGATCAAGATGGTCACTTTACTTCCCGGCATTGGAAAGGGTTACTGGAGGCATTCGGGATGCAGTTACGCCTGAGCACTGCCTTTCACCCTCAGACAGATGGTTAGACGTAGAGGACCATTCAATCCCTCGAGGACATTCTCCGTGCATGTGTCCTCGACTTTGGACGCAGTTGGGAGGATCAACTACCTTTGGTGGAGTTTGCGTACTACAACAGCAACCACTCCACCATCGGGATGGCACCATACGAGGCATTGTACGGCCGAACTTCCAGATCACCTATCTACTGGACAGACCCTAGGGAGTCAGCACCTGTGGGACCAGAGATGGTCCAGGCCATGATAGAGAAGGTCCAGGTCATCCAGGAGAGGATGAGGACAGCTCAGAGTTGACAGAAGTCTTATGCTAACAGGATGCAGAGACCACTAGAGTTCAAGGATGGAGACCACATTTTCTTACGGGTATCACCTCGGCGTGGATTGCAGAGATTTGGCCGGGGCGACAAGTTATAACTGCGCTTCATCGGACCATTCCAGTTTCTCAGCAGGATAGGTCAGGAGTATTATCGCATTGCTCTTCCATCTCAGTTGCACCGGGTGCATGACGACTTCCACGTATCTTAGCTGAGGAGAAATGTGCACGACCCGACACATATCATTGACTATGGGGAGCTATGCATCGATGACGGGGCGACTTTTGTGGAGGTCCCGGTGGAGATCGAGGATTAACAGGAGTGTGTCCTATGTGGGCGGTCGATTCCTCTAGTGCACATCAGGTGGAAGCACGGGAACCTCCAAGAGAGCACTTGGGAGCGGGAGGCTCAGATGCGTGCCCAGTACCCACATTTGTTCCCCTAACTTGTGATGTATCTTTACGGGGACGTAAATCCCTGAGTTGGGAGTAATGTAAAGACCTGTAAATTTCAATGGAATTTTCTTTCTTAGGTTTTTTGGGATTTTACGAGTGCACAGTTTCTGACGGCACCTGATTCTGAGGCCCGGTGTACCCAAAATCAATTTCCGAAGTTTATCTCGGCTACGTTTAGTGAACGGACGAGCGGGGTTTTCTAACTTTTGAATCGGTGATCAGAATCGAAATATGAGGGCTCCGATTAAACCGCAGCGCCAATAATTGATTAAGAAGACTTTTATTTGAGATAATTTTACTCGGGAAGAGTTGTTTAAAAAAAGGGGATTAAGTATAAAAGGGAAATAAAATTGTGTTACAATTTTTACTTCACTTATAAGTGGTTAAACCCCATGTATGGGAGTTGGGGTGGGACCCACTAAAATTATAACTCCTCTTGATATGATATTATTGTGGTGGGTCCCACACAAGCCCCACCCCTTCAAATTCCCCTAAATCCCCTTCCACATTTATGATGCCAACTTAACACTTCATTTAATTTTGACAACTCTAGATTTAATTAAATGATGTGAATTAAATTTTTGAATCTTTGAGTTTTTGAATTACTTGGAAAAAGAATAAAATCATGGGAGGCCTTATTTTATTTTTTTGGGGGTTTGTTGTGCGAAGGATTTTGGAGAGGAAGCTCTAAATTCTTCATCTTCTCCATTGAAGAACACCGTGACCTCGACGAAGAACGCCGTCACCGCAAGGAGTGATCGGCATGCAGATCTTCTCCTCTCTACAGCCGGTGTGAGACAACATTACCTCCTTGGACATATGCCGATGCCATCAACTGTGACACTGACGTTTGTCACTGTTGTTGAGGTAGGGGTTGATTTTACATTCAAGTTTATTTTGATGTTCTTGGTTAATTTTCTTGGACGCTTGTTATCAATATAATAGGAGGAGGTCGGACCGCACGAACACGATCGACCTTACTCCCCCTTTGTTGTTGGTATTCGTTGTGGTTTGGAATGGAGCGGACACGGTGACGTCACACCATGAGGGAATGAGAGAACTATGGCCGGAGCGGGCCGCGGTGAAGGAGCACGACACCGTCGCGCAAAGCAGATGAAGCCGAAGGGCTGAGGCCAACTACGGACCGCGACGAAGGGGATCTGTAGAGGGGAACGATGCCATCACGCCGTGCCTGTCAGACAGGGGCTGCAACCTAAGGCCACGACGGTGCAGAGGAGGGTGGCCGGACCCGCCGGCCGTTGGAGCTCCAGGATTCGGGACCAGCAGGTCCTACGGTGGCACACCGGCCGACCATTATGGCTGGCCTGTATTCAGAAGACCGGGGGTCGTAACCGCAGGCCGGTGGCAAGGGCGGGCCCCCCAAGTGGGGGCCGACATTTCAAAATGAGGGGGGCAGCGCCTCCCCCTCCCCCTTACACACCCGCTCCGCGTGCGGGCACCCACACCGGGCCTGACCGGCCGCGCCGTGCCGGACAGGCCGCACCGGCCCGGGCCGCCCGCGCCGGGCCGGACCCTCGCGTCGGGCCGGTCCGCGTCGGTTGGGCCAGACCCACGCCAGCTGGGTCGGGACGCGCCCAACCGGGCCGGACCTGGACGGTCTGGTCGACCTGGTTCGGGCCGACCCAGGGTGTATCGAGCCGGGTTACACCGGACCTGAAACCCTATTTTTCCGGACAGATCCGTTCAAACACCCATAACTTGGGCTACGGACCTCCGATCAACGTATCGTCAGTTGAATTGGGAGCCTTGGATTGATACGATCGTTTTGGTATTTTACACTCAAGGTTTCACAGAACATTGAGTACGTCCAGGTTAGTTCGAACACGAAACCAACTAGGCCCTCGTAGTGGAAACACTTATAACTTGAACTCCAGACGTCCAATTGACGTGCCGTCAACTTTGTTGGTTTTCTCTTAGTGAGAAGGTTATTTTGGATTACTCCTCTCATGGTTTGGACGCAGATGGAGTAGTTTCGGGTTAGTTTTAGCTTAAAAACCAACCGGGCCCCTGGAACGAAAAGGCCAATAACTCTCAGACCGGGTGTCCGATTGACGCGCCGTCTGTCGCTTTGAGTTCCTATTGATGAGACGGAACTTCGGGATATATCAAATCACGATTTTGTGACAGTTTATGAATCGACACCCTTGGAACATGTAGCGAACCCTCCCGGAATCGAGCATGCTGTGTGCGGGAACCCTCGAGCTGGCTGCGACTGTGACTATGACGACGACTGTACTAGAATCACTCGTTGGTTCAACATCAACAACAACCGTAATGGAATCCTCCATGGGTTCGACGATGATGATTACTGTTCTTGTATCCGGTGTGGGACCGACAGTATTGACCTCTATACTTGTATCCTGTGTGGGTCCGGCACAGTAGCTGGTCTTGTATCCTGTGTGTGTCTGACAGTTTGGCTGGTCTTGTATCATGTGTGGGTCTGACAGCCTAGATGAATCAGTGGCTACATCTGATCATCTCTATCACCATATGAAGAAGTATACCTATGTGAGCTGAGTCTTTACTTATAACCAATATCATCAATATTATTGTTGTGCTTTCTTGTGTGGATTGGGTTGTGCTTTCCTATGTAGATTGGGTTGTGAATACCTATGTGGAATGAGTTATCTTATTCCTGTGTGGACTGCGTTGTATTTTGGGCTCCTGTGCTAGAGTCGAGCTGGAATTGATGACTTAGGTATTTGTACGGGCATATACCTAAGTAGAGTTGGTTGATACTTCGGGATAGTATCTTTCCTTTGTGGTTTATCTTTCGTGGATTCTGGGAGACCTTTGGGGGTCTCGGGGTCCCTACTGAGTATCGTATACTCACCCCTGCACGGGCTATGCCTGCACTACGTTGTGTTGGATGCAAATGACAAACAATGCTGATCGAGGTGGAGGCTCAAGTAGTTAGACGGTACCTAGAGGTGGATCACTAGACGGGACATACACGGAGTGGACGGCTAGAGCCGGGGAGCTCAGGAGACTATCTGTACCCACCCTTCAGGTGGGATTTCCAGAGGACGACTCAGAGTTGCTGCTTTACTTTTCTACTGCTATACTTTCTTTTCAGTTGTACATTACTTTTAGTTGGGTTTGTATTCTGGCCCATTTACTTTCCAACACTTACTTTTGTACTCGGTTTACTTAGTGTTTACTTCAGCTTGCATAACCTGTGCTGTTTGTTAACTTTCTAAAGGCAATGCCTTCCTTTTTTCGGCATTTCCTCCTTTGGTGCTAGTCGCCAGCCCCTGGCCTATGGAAGTCGGGCTTGGGGTAGTCACGACACGGGCCCCGAGGACGGGTCGTGACAATTTAGGGGGTGGGGAGAATGTAACAACCAATATATTTTAACTAATTCATAAATTATAATGTTAAATAAATAATGGTATAATATTTTTTTTATAAAACTATGATATTTCATTTAATAAAATTGACATTTGTTTACTTTTATTTATATAATTTTTCATCATGTCACATTTTAAATACATGTTGAAATAATATAAATAAATTATTCCTTTATAAATTTTAGTATCTTGACAAGAAATTTTGTGATATATAATTTTTATAAATAAATATAATGTAAGTTAATATTAAACGTAACATATTTTTTTTTAATATAAATATAATATTATTTTCATTATAGAATATATTTATGAATATGTTTTATAATTATAAATTATTTTTAGAATTTTAAATAATTTTTTAAAGAAATTAAATTAGAATAATGCATTTGAGAAATCATGTTTTTAAATACGTAAGTAAATATAATGTTTTAAACAACCAGATGAACTTATTTATGTTATTATATATTCTTATATATTACAATTTATGACTCCTAATGTTAATGTTTACTCATATTACTTTAAAAACAATGGAAATAATAAATATTTTTTTCAAATTTAATATAATCAATAATGTTATTTTAATATATAAAATCATATATATATTTAAAATATAATAAAATATAAAATTAGGTTTTGAAATTATGATAATTATGAGTTAAATAAACAATTATAACAAAAACATTGTAATTAAAAAAATATATATATCTTTATATAAATATATAATTAAATGATATATATATTAATATTATTGTTTTATTTAAATAAAAAAATGAAATGATAAAGGTGAAATCGAATTAGGGTTATGTGGGGGAGTCCCTATATGAGATGAAGTGGAGCCACAAGTCTCATTTCCGTCGAGTTCGTGCAATAGTCCAGGTTGAGGCCAAGCCACAAGGGTCCGTCTTATTCTTTGTGAACCGTTGTCAAACATAAATTAGGAGTCATAGAGTACGAGTTCAAGTTCGGTTGGGCTACGTCAACCTTCGATTGAAGCCTGGGCGTCCTCCATCATTCAATTTCATATAGAGGTTTCAAAGCATCATGTTTGAAGCGTGGTTAGGGTTCAAGTGCACTCTATTTATGTCATGTTGAGGGTTGAGAACTAGAACATGGGGAAATGACCTCCAATTTGTCTAAAACCACTAGTAGGTTTTGTTTATTCAATTTTTGTTTATCCAAATCTTATCTATTGGGCCAGTTAGAATAAAAATTTCTTATTTGTAATCTATTTTTTTGGTCCTATTGAGTTTTGAAATTCTTGAACTTATTTTTAGCATGAATTAGTACCTGTGGTCCTGTTATTGTATTCAATCATCATCTATTGTTTTTTACATTACCGTTATTATATTTCCAAAATGACATGTTCATAATTTTTCAACAATTCTGATTGTTTATATTGTGGCTCTAGATTATTGCTTTGTGATGAAGTCTCAACTGGAAATGATATCTTATTTTGAAATTTAATTTTGTTGACTGATTCTATCTGTAAATATCTATTTTTTATAAAAAAAATATACATAACATTAACATAAAATTTATGACATTACTTTTGTTTGTTTCAAAAATCAATGAATCAACTTTTTGGATATATATTTAATTGGGATTCGGTTATTAATCACACCCTCCTCTTAAATGATATACTCCAAATTTGTCATATAATATAATACCACAATAGTTTTTGAAGTCTATAAATATGTTATTTTACTATTTTAGCAGAGGGTATGTGTTATGAGATGTTGCACTCCCTCTTTGAGTGATGCACATTCTGTATATACCTGATTGGGTACTGCCGCTCTCCGTGATAAATTTAAGTGAAACAAATCACCTATCAATTCCTTGCTTAGCTCCATCAATGGTATGATAAGGTTTTATTAGTGGTAAGGGGGGAATATTTAGTCACTTATTTTGAAATATTATTTTTATAAGCTATTTTATTTTTGTAAGAATGTTTTATTTTAAATAATTAAATTTGGTTAGAATTTTAATTGTGTTAAAAATATTTATCCAAGTGAGTTTAATTTAAAAATACTAAATTTGTGTAACTTGATCATAATTTCTATATGGGTAAAGGATTTAATTAGTTTAAATTATATTTTACCCTTCTCATGCGAAGGTTTTTTTTAAAACAAATTATATTTTGTTTAATATTTTCATATACATATATATGACTTTAGATTTATGAATATATAAGTTGAGGGATAGTTTTATTTTATTTTAAAAGTAATGTATTTCAAAATTGTTTGCAAGTTATGAATAGTTTATTTATTCTAATTTCATGGTTATGCATAAGGAATTTCTTCAATTAAATCTAAAAAGTTTATATTTATCAAAATGATGTTTAAATCTGATTTGGTGAAATGGATGTTTTTATTTATTCTTATATCTGATTTTTCAGAAGTTAAAATTATATTTCAAGCGTTTGATTATTGGTTTCTTGAAATCAACGATCAAACATGTTTTAAAGTTCTGAAAATTTGGATAAATTTTTATTAAGCTGTAATTTTTAATCTTTTAAACAGTTTGTTTAATTAGTTTTTATAATTGAAACTTATTTTTGAAGGATCATATTATTACATGTGAATGTTATATATATATATATAAATATAAAAGTTTATATTCTAATTTGGTTTCATGTTAATTCAACCAAGGATATTTTTATTTATTGGCATTTCATTTCAACATGGATTTACCCTATTATTATGTGATATATTTATATATATATACTTGTATAATCTTCAAATATATAACTATCTTAAATAAAAGAATAATTAATAACATATTTTATGAAGCGTGAATTTATAACTTAACAATGTCATAATTGTTCAACAATATATAATATTATACTTGGTATAATTGTTCATGTATAAAATTTTTTTAAATAAATTATTAACCAAGTAATAATTCACATATGAATTTATAAATTAATAAATTAATAATTTTATCATGTGCAAGACATATAAAATTCCAGATTATAACCATACATCAATTATTTTTTAACATTTATATATATATATATACACTAAAATTCATGTTCTTTAAAACTTACATTCATATGAAGAGGATGATTTTATTTAATAAAGAAATGATGCTTTGATTATTTTTGTATGCAACAGATAATTATCTATTTTTATTGATTAATTTTAAAGAGATTGTTTTTATTATTTTATAACCTCATACATAAACCAAATTTAAAAAATATGTATTTGAAATTTTAAGTTTGTGGACGTTGATTTAACTTCCATGTGTTTATGCAAAGTCTTGTATCATGAGATCTGATCATACAAAGTAAAATATATAATTTTTAGTAATGATTAGTAATTTTTTGATTCAAGAATGATTATAAATATATTATGAATTCCAAACACCAGTGAAATTTATACGTATATAAGGAAAGATAAGAAAAAAATGTTTTATAAACACTATTAATTGAAATTTGTAAATTCAAAATGGAATTGGATAATGAATTCATCCCTCAAGTGGGTAGGCCCAAAATATGCTTCAATGTTTCTAGTGGATTCAATTGTTCTGTTTTTAAGAGCTTTCTTAATATTTTAAACTAAATGGCTGGATTTCTTTACAAGAATTTTGGAAGTATAATTATTTTTCAAAGCATTATATTATTTTGTAAAGGTTTTTTTACAAATATATTTCTAATTGAATTCTTCGAATGTATTATCTGTAACACCCCGAGATTTTATGAAAAATATTATTTTAATTTCATTAATGTCTTGTGTTGTATTCTACACCAAGATTACCTTGTGCTATACGCAACACCGTATTAGCTTGCAGTATACGCAACACTCTTCTTGGACCGTGTTACACACAATTTTGATAAGAGTTATTCTACGCAACGTTGAGTATATATATATATATATATATATTAAATGTATAAATGAAATATGGTTGGATTCTGTTATAAGAAACAAAGAAGGATTATTTCACAACACGAAACCCTGACTTGGATTGCATTACATGCAATCACGACCTTCCACGATAGTGTGTGTTGTACGCAACACCAAGTTTCGATAAACAACGATATGCTATTAAGATATTATTAAAACTAGCCGTTATGAATAATAATAATCACTTTTTGAAATTTTGTAAATTTTATTTTTCAAAATGGACTTCATTTATGGATTCAGAGTATCAAATTTAGCTTAAGGTGAATTTTTGGTACATTTCGGATAACTTTCATATTCTGATGAATAGTGAAAATTACTAAATTTTAATTAAAAACAATTTTTTTAATCGAAATAATTAAGAGTGATAAATTATTAATTTGAGTGGTTTTAAAGTATATTTAGAATATATTTTTACAATTTAATACAATGTTGGTCAATGGATGTAATTTCACATTTAAACCAGTTATAAACAAGTGTCAATCTTTTGATAGTTATTATCTCTTAAAAACACGCTATTTGTTGTGACAGCGGAAATTAATTATAAAATTAATTAATGCAACTTATATGTTGGGAATTTTTTAAAATAGAAATCATTTTTGAATTCGGAATATCAATTATAGCTTAGGGTGAAATTTTGGCATTTTTCTGAAAAACTTCAATTTTTGATGAATAGTGAAACCACTAAGTGGTAGGTTAAAAACTGAATTTTGCATAAAACATAATTTTACCTCTTCTGTGAATGGAATTTCGAAAATCCGACAGACACGGTTGATATCAGTAAGTAAAATGTGGTTCAATGAAATAAAAATAAATTTTTGGTGAATAGTAACTTTTTACTTTTTTTTACCGCGGTTAATAGTAAATAGGGTAACTAAGGGTAAATATGATATTACTATTACCCTAACACATGTCCTAATTATATTGTATAAGTGCAATTCGACCAAAAACAACCTTTTGAATATAATATGACCATTTAGTCCCACTTGGGTTAGATTAGGACATTTATTATTAATTTATTTAAAGAAGGGTTAAAATAGTTAAAATCAAAGTTTAATAAGTAAATCATTTTTAATATGGGGTTATACATAAGATAAATTTGACTATAAATATTCATTAGAAAGATAAAATGATTTCCTACAAAATGGTATCTTATTTATAATTTTTAGACATTAAATAATTTCATTTATTTATGACACAATGATGATGCAGTAATTATCTTATTTATGAAATATTGACATAATTGATGTTATAAACACCAAAATAAATGTAATTTGAGACTTTTTATGAATTCCACTAATTTTCTAGGTTATTATGATATATTAGTGTTGATGTAATCAACTTGGTTCGAACATATAATTCTGTTATGACTTTCAAAAAAATCATATATCAAATAGTGTCAAAATAGACACAAAATAGTTTTTAAATCAAATATTATATTATTAATAGTAATTTTATTCCTAAAAATATAAGGTTCCTCCAAATTACTTATATAAGTATATATATATTAATAATAAACAATATGGGGTTCGTTTGGTATGTTATAGTAAGTGTATTAACCATATAGTGAAAGAAAACAAAAAGACACGGTAAAAGTTAAATTATTTAACTTAGAATTAAATCTAATTGATAAGGTTAAAATAATAACCTAAACTTGTCTAAATCATATTGGTTGATAGGATTTCGACCCATCCCAACTTTAGATTCTAAATAAGACCCTTTGGAACCATTATAAACCGATTTTGACTTTAATATAAAATAATATTTTGAGATATTCCTAAGGTGCCCCTCTCCTCCCTTATAAAAGGGCACCTCCTCCCCCTCCTCCTCACACCAATTTGAGCACTCAAGCTCGGGCAACCCCTGCCATTTTATCCTCTCCACTTCCATAGAGTAATCTTAGATGTCCTGGTCTTCTTCAAAGACCAATCTTAGTTCCCTAAGTGGAGGATTCAAAGAGGCGTTCCAAAGAAGAGGTAATATCCATTACCGATCTTTTCAATTTCTTTCTTCTTTAACTTCTTTTTCTTTAGTTGTTTCATGATAAAGTAATAACATCAGTATTTCTTATATACTGATATGTTATTATAAATATGAAATAAATATAATTAACCTTCTATCCATCCTACGGAAAAAGGAAATCACCGTGCGTGCGTACGTATTGAATACCGTCTCCACGCCGTGGTGTAATCTATTTTCCGCCACCACCTTAATTGTATGGGTATAAAGGTGTAATGAGTAACTATATATTATTATTATAAAGTGATATTTATACTGAAATAGTATACATACACTTCAACACAATTCCACGACCATGGGAACGATATCATCACTCGTGCATACGTACGGACTACCGTCTCCACGATGCGATGAGATTCATTCTCAATGATTAACCATTCATGAATGATTATAAAGTATATATAATAAGTACTAATGAAATATATGAACTAATAATGAAACTGGAATTATTTATATGTATGTAATCTACTTAATTCTATTCAATTCAATAAGGAAACGAAAACAGCGTTCATGCGTACGTACGGACTACCGTCTCCATGAACGGTGTATTTCTTTCCTTTTATTGATTTATTATATATATATATATTCTGAATATATAAATATAAATCATGTTTTATATTCTGGAGTTATTTAATCATGATCTACGTAATCATATGAATAATTACAAGTTAAAAACACGAACGACAAATGAGACGATTTTACCCAAAACGCTACATTAACATGAATTTACAAAAGAACGGGTAATATAAAGTCATAAGTGGACCATATATGATATAATAACAATGAATATGATTCTGGAATAAGTCAATAACATGATTTAAATCATTATACAGGAGGTTCGGACACTTTCAAAGCAAGTCGGACCTAAGGTAAGGGAAATATCACAATCTCATTTTTATCCGAGATTGTTTATACTTTGGCATTTACTGGGATGTATTTTATCATACACATCCATGTTTCCTCAATATGTAATATTTATATCCTTATACAATAGTTTAAATCCAATTTTACCCTTCATTGAGTTTTTATTAAAAGATATGCAAGGAATCTTTTGTCGTTTTTCGTACGAGGTACTTTTTGACTTTTCCGATTTAACTTATACGACATGAATGGATTTTTAAAACATTATTTCCAAGAAGCATACTTTACAAGTTTTCAAGTTTATTTTTAATCAACTACTTTTAGTTTAAAGTTGTATGACATGTTAAGAAAGGAAAAATGTTTTCGAAGAAGAAAGGATATTTTCCTCAAGAATGGAGTTCAAGTGTTTTATCAAAATTATTTTCCGTCTAAGATAATAAAGGGTTATATTTTTATCCCTATTATTACATTGATTTGATTATGTTGTTATGGAATTACTTTTTATGAATTCCTTTATCGTATATGAATTGTTTTATGAGGTCATGATGTTTAAGATTCCCATTTTTATTACATGGGTTAAGCTATGATGTATGATATATGATTTGGTGGCACACATAAGAATGGTATCATTATGAGATGGGTGGGACCTATATCTCCCTACAATTCATTGGGTAAAGATTTTATATCTCATGAGATAGACATGGCTGGAACGGTCGGTTATACCGGTTCAGTGAAACAGGACTGGAACGAGGGTGACTCGGTTCAGAAAGGGACTTTGTCCACTAAGATAGTCTTGGCAATGAGTCTTGACTAACATGAAATGATTCTCTATGATTATGAGTGCATACCACAACGTTTCATGTTTTAAGTTATGCTTATTGGGATTTCATTTCACTACTATGATTTATCCCATGTTATGAAATTATGCTCTCTTTTGCAGGTTAAGATTTACAAAAGTTATGTTCTTATGAATATGATGTGATTGATTTTTCTTTTGTTTACCCTTACTGAGCATTTGAGCTCACCCTTTTATGTTTCCTTATCCCCAGGATATAAATAAAGGTTTTAGGTAAAAAAAAGGGAAGATATTTATGGGAGATATTGAAGATCTTTCACCACGATTAGAAGATTACGTTCCGAGTTTCCAAAGACACTAAACTATTATGATCATTGTGTGTGTGTTTTTGTTATGTACTAAGTATTCCACAAAAGTAATGTAAAGTCCATGTAAGTCAAGATTCGGGTCTCTACAGTTGGTATCAGAGGAAAGATTTAGTCAACCATTGGAAACTAGGACGTGAAAACGTTAGTGAGATCCCTAGAGATATTTCTATGGTATGTCTAGGGATGTCCCTAAGGATAAGTATAAATATAGGATATAGTCCTAGAACTATGGTAAGGATCATAGAATTTAACCTAAGATGTTAGATGTTGATGTTACTCCCCCTTTATTATGATTTTTGCATCTCACACTATTCTTTTTGGGTTTTAGAAAATGGCTGGAAACAAGGTGATTCACGATAATGGAGGATATGCTGGACAATGGAATGATATTTTTCATGAGAAACCAAATGAAATGGGATTTGGAAGTCCAAAAATCATTATTATGCCGAATCAGCAATCTCATAATATGATCAATAAAGTAAAATTTGGTAAGTTTCCCGACTCGGCTAATAAGAGAAATATAGAGTTTCATGATGATCATAGAGGAAAGAAAGTTCAATTTCCCCTATGTAAATCATGTGGGAAGAGGCATCAAGGAGAATGTTTAAAAGGAACTGGAAGATTCTTTGGGTGTTGAAAAGAAGGACACAAAGAAAGTAAGTGCAAAGGAAAAGGTTCAGTTAACACCATGGATGAGGATAATGGTATTGCTACGACATCAACATTGGTTAAATGTTTTAAATGTGGAATGTACGGGCATTATGCAAACAAATTCCCTAAGGGAAAGTCTCATAAAGAGAATCAGTATGGTCGTATGGGAAGTATTTATGTTGATGATGATGAAGAGACTACAAATGATATGTGAGATGAGAGAATTGTTGAAGCTCGGTCAATGGTTTAAGAAGGCAGTGTAATGATTACATTTTTATCAAGTGTAATGTTGTATAAGTAATCTCATGGTACTATGGAATAAAGAGACATCTAAGGATTGTTACACTATTGTATTTCCTAAGTTTTTAAAGTGTATGATTAATGGTACTAGTAACCATGAAATGTTATTAGGATATTTTTTGGAAAGTGGATGATATGCGCATAATGAAGTGATAAAGAGAAAATGAAATGTTTGGCAGTATTCATGAGATCATGATTGATATAAGGACTAAGTGATATCATTGTTTGTTTATAAAGAATTTTGAGGATTTTGGTTTGTGGAAAGTGTTAACTTTTAACTGCATTCATGTTTTCACTACGGTTCAATGGAATACATGATTAAGGCCTTTGAATGATTGGAATGTGACCAACAAGATATGAATGCAGTATTATGATATATGGGGATCAACGATGGTATTAAATCTCTGGTAATCATTTTCACTATGTTATGAGAGTGGACCAAAGTATTTTAGATAAGACTAAATATTGGAATGGATTATGTTAGACCTAAGTTAGTATTGTTTAAGGATATGACTTTTTTTGATATTATTGATGGGATGTTATAGTAATGTAGTTTTAGAAAAAGGACAACCTACAGGACGGGCGACAGCCCATCGCGTCGGACAAGGCTGTGGGAATCGAACCCACAACCAAAGTGCGACTGGCCTTTATCGCCTACCACTGGCCTACAGGAAGTCCCTGGTTAGTAGAAACTAGTTTTATTTTATTAAGCGGTATGATATATGAAGTATAAGTTCATTTTTGGAACCATATACGATTAACCATAAGATGGACTTATAACTTTTTCTAACCTTTTGTTTGAAAGAGATGGAATGACCCATCATTTTATCGCATGATCTGCTAACTCTTCGCGATTAACAAATTCAACTTCATTTATTTAAGAGATGAAGTGGAAATTGTTCAAGGCACGAACAACAGTGAGATTGTACCAAAATAAAGTAAGTATTTATTCTAATTCAAATTCTTCAACTTTAGGGAAACATTCTTGAAAACCAAAAATGTTGTCCTAGTGCTCTTATATCTGATTAATCAGATGGTACCTTAGATCGTCACAAATTTATGGATTTGTGATTGTTGGATTTTCCATAGCCATGTCCTCTACCATTCTCCTGTAGGATCGAAATATAATATGAGATGCTCAATATACAAGAGGGGGGGTGAATTGTATACTTTAAAAATTCCTTTGGAACCTTTAATGTTAGTTAAGAATAACTATGTTTTCCTTAAGCAAAGGAAAGGACTAAGTTTAACAAAGTTAAACTAGGAAAAATCACAACACCTCTAACACCGAACTGAACTTGGAAAGTAATTCCAAAAGTAGGTTCTGGAAATATGGTTCCGGAATTTGAAACTTAACAAAAGTTACAATATGTGATTCTACCTTAAAGCGTATAGAATCTAAACTAATTAGAGTAAGTAAGGAAGTATAAGAAAGTTATACTTTCCTTAAGATACAAATTACAGCGGAATAGAAAACAAGTAGTAAAACTACTAATAACAAGATAATAGTCTTTTTACCCAAAGAGAAGGGTATCCAACAACCTTGGATAAAGGTCCCTTGATTTATACTTTCAAGCAAGTCTGTCTTACCCACACCAGGGTAATCCCTCGATACGAAGATCGGTGTCTCTGTATTGCTTTCCCCACAAGCCCTCAACTTCAAGGTAGTTGGCAACCTCTGTCTCTCTCAGCAAGAAAGCCCTCGATCAATAAGGTAGTCGGCTCCTCTGTCTTCCTCAGCAAGAAAGCCCTCGATCATTAAGGTAGTCGGCACCTCTGTCTTCCTATCCCCGGAAGCCCTCGAATGTAATCACCAACATTCGGAGTCGCACAAAGCTTTGAGAGTTAATAAGAGTCTCTCTCTCTAGAAATCACTTCAACAGCATGTATGCAGAAAGTCCAAATTGTTCATCCATCCGTTGCGAGATTTTTCAAATGAGCTCCTATTTATAGGTAAGGTCGGATCCTTCTCCAACGGTCATATTTTCC
The DNA here is from genome assembly GCA_963277665.1 of Viscum album. Taxonomy (NCBI): domain Eukaryota; kingdom Viridiplantae; phylum Streptophyta; class Magnoliopsida; order Santalales; family Viscaceae; genus Viscum; species Viscum album. The sequence goes on along the minus strand of OY728135.1, from coordinate 644,149,203 downwards.
TTAAAGATCGGAGGGACCTGTACACGTGTCACTTAGACAACGGTTAGTTTATAACAAAATGGACGACATCGTTTTATAACAAAACAAGTGTAACAGAATGTACGACATCGTTTTAAACTATAACATAAAGGTTCGGAATGAAAACTCCAGAGTGAAGGTTCAGAGTGAATAAATTCAGAGTGTATCAAACAATGATAATCAGATTCTGTTTAATAGGTGAATTCGGAATGAGAATTCGGAATAGTAATTCGTCATCAGAAATCGTAATGAGAATTCATCATCAGAATTCGTAATGAGAATTTGTCATCAGAATTCGTAATGAGAATTCGTCATCAGAATTCGTAATGAGAATTAATCATCAGAATTCGTAATGAGAATTTGTTATCAGAATTCGTAATGAGAATTCGTCATCAGAATTCGTAATGAGAATTCTTTATCAGAATTTTTAATGAGAATTCGGAATGAGATTTCTGCATTAGAATTCGTAACGGGAATTCTTCATTTGAATTCGTAATGAGAATTCGGAATGAGATTTCTTCATTAGAATTCGTAATGAGAATTCTTCATCAGAATTCGTAATGAGAATTCTTCTTCAGAATTCGTATCCTGAATCTAGAATAGAACTTAGTCAGAGTTCATATCCGGAATTCGGAATGAAACTTCCTTATAGTTCTTGTCCAGAATCCGAACCCTAAAAAAGAATGCTTTATATCAAAGTTTCAATGATTCCGAGAAAATGAATCCGAAACTTATACTTTAAGAAAAATATTGAAGAATATATGATAAGGATAATTTTTCTTATAAAAGCGATTTTCCTTAAGAAATCAATTTTTCATATAAAAGAAATTTTCCTTATAAAAGAAATTTTCCTTAAGATAAGATGTTTGTGATTTTCAAAACAAGAAGGAATGGAAAAGTCACAAGGAAAACCTTATTGACTCAACAATCTCCCCCTTTTTGGAAAGCACAAACATCCTTACGAAAAACAAAAATTCTAAGAAGAAAGAAACATATTAATGCTTATCTCCCTTGATTTAAGGATATAGATGAATATGACTAACTCCCCCTTAGGCTTTGAAACTCTAAGGATCGTATTCATATTTCCGGAGTGACATTTCATAAGAAGGTCTTCTTTAAGAAAAACTCCCCCTTAAACAAACTCTTATTAGAGTTCTTTTTCCTTGGGTATTTTTCCTTTCTCCCCCTTTGATAAACTCTTATTAGAGTTCCTCTTTTTCTTAAGGATCTTTTCCTTCTCCCCCTTTGTGATTTTCAAAAAGAATTGGAGGGAATGGAAAAAAAATAACGAAGTACCTGAAAGATTAGTAATGACAACAATAGAAACAACAAGTACGACTTTCATTAAATTTTAAATCTCGACAACAAAGAAAAAAAAATTACAACAAAAAAATCGGATTAGGTTATTTCGGATCTTTCTCCTTCGACATGAGCCCCTTAAGAATCGTCTTGATCTTCTTCAAGTCTTTGTGATCTTCTTCTGCTTGCTTCTCTAAGACGACTATTCTTGCGGACTGAGCTTCAATTTTTTCTTCCTAAGCCTTCAATTTTTCTTCTTGAGCTTGGATCTTTTATTCCTGAGCCTTCATCCTTACTTCAAAATCGATCCGATGATCCCTTTCAAATTTCCAATTCCGAGAAACAGAATTCAACTTCCCATTTAGATCTCTCACTTCCTGATTTTGAAAGTTCTTTTCTTCAGTCAGCTTTTCTTCAAAGGATGCAGTCAGCTCATTAAACTTCATGTCCTCGGTTTCAAAGGCATCCTTAACATTATCTTGAAACTCATCGAAATGCCTCATCTCTTCCACAGTCTTCTTAGACCAGCTTATCATCCTCTTGAAAGATCTTTTATGGGCTTCGTAACCAATAAAGAAGTTTTTGAACTGAGCTTCAATCTCAACACACTTATCCATAACCATGGATACGGAGTCTGTTTTCAGATTCAACGCATGTTGGAGCATCTGGCATCGTGAATCAATACTTGAGAAGGTCGGAATGGTTCCTACCAACTTCTTCAAAGACTGAACAACAAAATCATGCCCCAACGAAGATGACTCCGAATCTGAAATCTTGCTCGGAGAGTTTTCTTCCTCAATAAGCTCCAACTTTCTCTTTGAAGAACTACCAGCTTCCTTTCTCATCCTCTTTTCTGAACTCGGAGTATCAGCAAGAATTTGTTTCCCCTTATCTTTTTTCGGAATAGAATCTTGTTCCGGAGTTTTCTTCTCACTATCAGAAACTTGTACAATATTATCTTCCTCATCAGCAACATCCTGAACAGTATCCTCTACATTTTCCATCTGAGCAATATCACGTAAAAGTTGTTCTTCTTCTTCATGATAGACAACTTCTTCTTCCCCTATCTCTTCTTCCATTGCAGGAGTGACAAGCTTCGAAGATTCAGCTTCAGAAGTTCGGAGCGATAAGTGTTCCGAAGGAGTTCCCTTATACTCATCTACTTGTTTTAGCACATCTCCTGTCTCACCACTTCCTTCAGCAGCCTCTTCAACTTGTTCCACTTGCTCTACATCCTCAGAATTCTTAGCAACATTCTCTTCTGGAGCAACAAGATTTCTTCCTAGAGTCTCAGGTAGAGATTCCAGGGAGAAAGATCTCGGAACTGGGATAGTTGCTGAAACCATTTCGTTGAACTTCAAAAAAGCTTGAACAGCCTCGGTTTCTGACATCTTCTTCTTAAGCTTCTTTTCCTTAGCTTGTTTCTCGAGCTCATCAGCAGCTTTCTCCTTCAAAGATTTAGCTTCCGCAGGGTCCAATCCGAACTGCGGATCCCCTTGTTTCCTCTTCTCCTTGTCAGCTCTCCACTTTGTAACAACCTCATCAGGATAGGTCTTCTTCTTCTTAGGCTTTGGTGGTGCGGAGTGGAATTCCTTAGACTTGGGTTCCTCGGTTTCGACTACCACTTCTTTCAGCTTTCTCTTCCTTACCGGCTTAGATGATTCCGGATCAGCAACTTTCGGAGCCACTTCTTCTTGACAAGGTAGATCAATAAACTTTCCAGACTTCTTGTCAAAAGCTATATTCATTCTTTTAAGCGTGCCATCACTAAGCAGCATGATCTTGCAAACTCTCGGCTTAGATTTGCAAGCCTCCTTGAAAGACTCAAAACATCGAACAATCAACTTGGAGAGGATTGCTGGATACATAATAATCTGAGCTCTCAGATTCCCCTTCTTCAAATTCTCAATATTAAGAAGAATATGATTCATCAAGTTAAACTTCCTTAGATTTATCAGGAAATCTAAGATATATATCTCACTCTTCTTCAAGGTATCCTTATCACCTTTTCTCGGTACGATAAGTCCTTACACCCATAATTCCAGAATCCGGAAGTTTGTTGATAGAGTTTCAATATTCGGAGCCTTGTCAGCAGCCAATCCGAGAGTTTCTAAGGCCTTTTCCTTGTTAAAACTACCCAAAGAGTCTGGAAATACGTGCGAAATAAACTCAGCTTCACCTTCATAACTTAACCCTACCAAGTTTGCAGCCTTGGTGTAAGAAACTTTATATGTCTTGCCATACGATTTGAAAGAAAACTTCTCTTTATCATCTTCCTTAAAGAAAGAAATGGATTCATAAAATTTGACAAGCAAATCAGAATAAACATCATCTTGATTCCCGGTTTTAGATACCGCAACATCCTCCCAGCCATTTAACTTGATGTTCTTTGAGATGATAGAATCGTAGTTGCTGAAGAAAGTCGAATGAACTAACCTTTCTCTGTAAACTAACCACTGAGATATAGGCTTGGTTGAAGACATTTCTTGAGATGCTAACTCTGCTGACATTCGGATTAGAAGTTCTCTGGGAAGTTCGGAACGGAGAGAACTGAAATTCGGAACGGCCTTAAATCAGAGGGGCAGAGATTCAGCACGCGAGAGATTGAAACCGATGTGGGACTAGAAATTAGGTCCCCTTTATATAGGCCACGAGATGACGGTTGACATTCCATAGTTGATCTAACGGTTGGAATGAGCTGTGATCAGATCTGACGGTTGAAAACTTGAATCCGATCTTTTTGAGGTTTTTATTAAAGTAAAGAATTAATAAAACTATAATTCCGAAAACATAATACAAGAAACTACCAGCAAGTAAAATATGAATACGAAAACTTGAGTAAGGAAATCATACCTTTCGGATTAGCTTAGGAAAGTTATTCGTAATGGGTAATATAAAGATGACTACGAAAAACTCAATACGGAAAAGTAAATATGAAAAACTCAATACGAAAAAGTAAATATTAAAACAAAACTTGGTACGAAAATCTGGTTATGAAAGTACCAGTACGAAATTTTCCATTCCGGAAATTTTCAATACGAATACTTCCATTCCGGAAGTATTCTATGTGAAAATATCCTTTCTGGAAAATTGTAGTTCCGGAAATTCCATTCCGGAAATCTTCGTTCTGAATAGTTTGAAAACAAATTTTGAAAAACTTTGTTAACCAAACAATCATGTGTACTCACCCTATGAGAAGGAGTTTATTACTGTAAGGAGACTTTTTCAACAGAAAGTTAATTAAGGAATATTACCTTACGGTTATCATTCCTAACTTCTGTTTAATATATTCATATCTAGCAGAAGGCAATGATTTTGTGAAAATATCAGCAAGTTTATCTTGCGTTCCGATAAACTGAAGAATAATATCTCCTTTCGTTTTGATAATCTTTTCGAAAAAACTTTTGTTACCAGTCATGTGCCGGGAACATACACTATCCATGTACCATATATTGTTGCTGGAACTTTCTTTATTTTCCTGAAATCAAGAAGAAAATTAGACTTTCGGAATCCAAACTTGTTTGGATCCGAGATTTCCAGACAATAAAATTTTAGGTACCCACATTTTCTTAGAAAAGTAAGCTTTGTGAAATCCTAGGGATTGGGTTTTGTTTAAGGAACAACTTTTTGCCCAGTGACCTCCACATTGACATTTAGTACAAAATGGGGCACTTTGAGGAACAAAATAATTGTTACTGAAAACTGGTTTTGCATGGGTATAACCAAATCCGGATTTATTTATTAAAGGTCGTATTTGAGAATACATCTTATCAAAATTTTCCTTACCATGAGTAAAGTTTGATAAACACTTCTTTAAGGAAAAAATTTCGGATTTGAGTTTTACAACCAAGTTTTTGTCCTCAAAATCATTAGTTTTAGAACTAGGGTTAGGCTCGAAAATATTTTTATTAGAAATTACTTCTTCTAATTCTTTAGAAATATTATTCTTCTCAGAACTTACTTCCTCAAGATTTTTTGAAATACTTTCAAAATCAGCATTTTTCTTATCAAGATCTTTAGAAAGATCTGATATCTCTTTTGTAAGAATAAAATTCATAGAATTTTCCTTATCAAGTTTCTTGTTGAGTTTGGAATTCTCAATCTCAAGAAGTTCAGCAAACCTAGAGACTTCTTCATAAGTAGGTAAAGTATTTTCCTCATCTGAAGATGATTCTTCATCAGAAGAGTTATAATACTTACTATCATTAGAATTTAAAGAAACATTGGTCAATGATTCAGCATTTCGTACCTTATCCATAAGACAATGATTATCAATAGGCAATCTGGCTATAAAACCAAGATTCTTCTGTCCTGAAGATTCATAATCAGAAGATTCATCTGAAGAGTCACCACCACTGGCACTCCAGGTGTCATTAGCTTTCAGAACTTTTTAGCTTTGGCTTTATAATACTTCTTCCTGTTCCTGTCTGAATGCCTTTCCTTTCTTTCTTTCTTTTTGAGCATAGGGAATTCTGGTCTAATATGTCCAGCTCTCTTACATTCATAACATGTAACTTCTCCATCTTTCTTATCTTTCCTGTCCTTCTTCTTATACTTGGATTGAAAGTTTCTCTGTCCAGCTATCTTGTTCATACTTCGAGCAAGATTGGCTAATTCATTTTCTGAGACTTCACTCTCACTAGATTCGGATTGGAAAATGACTTTCTTAGACTTGGATCTGGTTACTCTCTCAGGAGTCTTAGCTTTCATCTGATTTGACGTTGTAGTAAAAGAAACAGTACCATTTCCATTCTTTTTCTTGATGTTGTCAGCATCTCTCTTCATTCTTGTTTCATGTTGTAGAAGAGTTCCAAATAATTCATCAAGAGTAATTTGAGTTACCTTCCTGTTCTCATCTATAGCTGTTCTCTTGGATTCCCACTCATTGGGCATAATGTCAATTATCTTGTCCACAAGAGCTTCATCATCTAAACCTTTCTCTCCCATTGACTGCAGACTTTTGACAATGGTCATAAACCATTATTGAACTTTACAGATAGGTTCTCCATAAGGAAAATTGAAGCCATGATATTCAGCTCTAAGCATAGCTCTTCTAGTCTCAATCACCTTAGAAGTCCCAAACTGTGTAACCTCTAACTTCTTCCATATACAGTTAGCTGCTTCACAAGAAGAAATTTGGCTATATATATTTCTGGTCATTGAACATAGTAAAGTATTGCATACCTTATAGTTGAGTTGATATTCTTGCTTTTCCTGGTTAGTAAAGGTTCTGACTTCCTTGTCAGTAATTTTATAATCACCAGTAAGCATAACAAAGTTTTCTACTCCAGTATTAATAACAAAAGTCATCATACGATCTCTCCAGTATTCATAGTCATTACCATCAAATATAGGTGGTCTTGTAGGATTCAGATTGTCAATAGATCCAACATTTATTCCTGCCATACTAGAAATAACTTTGCACACAAACTTGTTAGTAGCACAGAATTGTAATCACAAAGTTCGGAATGAGAAATGTTCAGAATGGATAAATCGGTATGACAAAATTCGGAATGGAAAAGTGAGCAAGAAAAACTTGTATGTGAGTACAAGTATTTCAGTAACCTGCTCTGATACCAAATGTAAGAATGGTATAGAGTAAGAGGTTTCCAACCTCTGATACCAATTGTAGGATCGAAATATAATATGATATGCTCAATATACAAGAGGGGGATGAATTGTATACTTTAAAAATTCCTTTGGAACCTTTAAAGTTAGTTAAAAATAACTATGTTTTCCTTAAGCAAAGGAAAGGACTAAGTTTAACAAAGTTAAACTAGGCAAATTCACAACACCTCTAACACCGAACTGAACTTGGAAAGTGATTCCAAAAGTAGGTTCCAGAAATATGGTTCCGGAATTTGAAACATAACAAAAGTTACAATATGTGATTCTACCTTAAAGCGTATAGAATCTAAACTAATCAGAGTAAGTAAGGAAGTATAAGAAAGTTATACTTTCCTTAAGATACAAATTACAGCGGAATAGAAAACAAGTAGTAAAACTACTAGTAACAAGATAATAGTCTTTTAACCCAAAGAGAAGGGTATCCAACAACCTTGGATAAAGGTCCCTTGATTTATACTTTCATGCAAGTCTGTCTTACCCACACCAGGGTAAGCCCTCGATACGAAGATCGGTGTCTCTGTCTTGCTATCCCCGCAAGCCCTCAACTTCATGGTAGTTGGCAACCTCTGTCTTTCTCAGCAAGAAAGCCCTCGATCTTTAAGGTAGTCGGCACCTCTATCTTCCTCAGCAAGAAAGCCCTCGATCTTTAAGGTAGTCGGCACCTCTGTCTTCCTATCCCCGGAAGCCGTCGAATGTAATCTCCAACATTCGGAGTCGCATGAAGCTTTGAGAGTTAATAAGAGTCTCTCTCTCTAGAAATCACTTCAACAGCATGTATGCACAAAGTCAAAATTGTTCATCCATCCGTTGCAAGCTTTTTCAAATGAGCTCCTATTTATAGGTAAGGTCAGATCCTTCTCCAACGGGCATATTTTCCTTAAAGATCGGAGGGACCTGTACACGTTCCACTTAGACAACGGTTAGTTTATAACAAAATGGACGACATCGTTTTATAACAGAACAAGTGTAACAGAATGTACGACATCGTTTTAAACTCTAACATAAAGGTTCGGAATGAAAACTTTGGAGTGATGGTTCGGAGTGAATAAATTCAGAGTGTATAAAACAATGATAATCAGATTCTGTTTAATAGGTGAATTCGGAATGAGAATTCGGAATAGGAATTCGTCATCAGAAATCGTAATGAGAATTCATCATCAGAATTCGTAATGAGAATCTGTCATCAGAATTCGTAATGAGAATTCCTCATCAGAATTCGTAATGAGAATTCATCATCAGAATTCGTAATGAGAATTTGTCATCAGAATTCGTAATGAGAATTCGTCATCAGAATTCGTAATGAGAATTCTTTATCAGAATTCGTAATGAGAATTCAGAATGAGATTTCTTCATTAGAATTCGTAACAGGAATTCTTCATTTGAATTCATAATGAGAATTCAGAATGGGATTTCTTCATTAGAATTTGTAATGAGAATTCTTCATCAGAATTCGTAATGATAATTCTTCTTCAGAATTCGTATCCTGAATTTGGAATAGAACTTAGTCAGAGTTCATATCCGGAATTCGGAATGAAACTTCCTTATAGTTCTTGTCCAGAATCCGAACCCTAAAACAGAATGCTTTATATCAAAGATTCAATGATTCCGAGAAAATGAATCCGAAACTTATACTTTAAGAAAAATATGGAAGAATATATGATAAGGATAATTTTTCTTATAAAAGCGATTTTCCTTAAGAAAGCAATTTTTCTTATAAAATCAATTTTCCTTATAAAATCAATTTTCCTTAAGATAAGATGTTTGTGATTTTCAAAACAAGAAGGAATGGAAAAGTCACAAGGAAAACCTTATTGACTCAACATCTCCATCAGAACATGATGGTTAGATTTCACTTCCATGTCCATATTTTCACTTATGTTCTCCTATGTGGATACCCAGTGATTAGTTAACTTGGGTAACCATTACGTTTTATACTTTAGTTTTTAATGATATGTTTTGGTATTCCTTTTTACGATGTGGGATTCTATCAAAGAAACATTCAAATAGTAAACCATTTATAACCCCGACGAATTTCGAGGGTGAAATTCATTTTAAGGGGGGTAGAATGTAACACCCCGAGATTTTATGAAAAATATTATTTTAATTTCATTAATGTCTTGTGTTGTATTCTACACCATGATTACCTTGTGCTATACGCAACACCGTATTAGCTTGCAGTATACGCAACACTATTCTTGGACCGTGTTACACATAATTTTGATAAGAGTTATTCTACGCAACATTGAGTATATATATATATATATATTAAATGTATAAATGAAATATGGTTGGATTCTGTTATACGAAACACTGAATGATTCTTTCACAACACGCAACCCTGACTTGGCTTGCATTACACGCAATCACGACCTTCCACGATAGCGTGTGTTGTACGCAAAACCATGTTTTGATAAACAACGATATGCTATTAAGATATTATTAAAACTAGCCGTTATGAATAGTAATAACCACTTTTTGAAATTTTGTAAATTTTATTTTTCAAAATGGACTTCATTTATGCATTCGGAGTATCGAATTTAGCCTAAGGTGAAATTTTGGTACTTTTCGGATATCTTTCATATTCTGATGAATAGTGAAAATTACTAAATTTTAATTAAAAACAACTTTTTTAATCGAAATAATGAATAGTGATAAATTATTAATTTGAGTGGTTTTAAAGTATATTTAGAATATATTTTTACAATTTAATACAATTTTGGTCATTTGATGTAATTTCACATTTAAACCAGTTATAAACAAGTGTCAATCTTTTGATAGTTATTATCTCTTAAAAACACGCTATTTGTTGTGATAGCAGAAATTAATTATAAAATTAATTAATCAAACTTATATGTTGGGAATTTTGTAAAATAGAAATCATTTTTGAATTCGGAATATCAATTATAGCTTAGGGTGAAATTTTGGCATTTTTCTGAAAAACTTCAATTTTTGATGAATAGTGAAACCACTAAGTGGTTGGTTAAAAACTGAATTTTGCATAAAACATAATTTTACCTCTTCTGTGAATGGAATTTCGAAAATCCGACAGACATGGTTGATATCATTAAGTAAAATGTGGTTCAATGAGATAAAAATAAATTTTTGGTGAATAGTAACTTTTTACTTTTTTTTACCGCGGTTAATAGTAAATAGGGTAACTAAGGGTAAATATGATATTACTATTACCCTAAAACATGTCCTAATTATATTGGATAAGTGTAATTCGACAAAAAACAACCTTATGAATATAATATGACCATTTAGGCCCACTTGGGTTAGATTAGGACATTTATTATTAATTTATTTAAAGAAGGGTTAAAATAGTTAAAATCAATGTTTAATAAGTAAATCATTTTTAATATGGGGTTATTCATAAGATAAATTATACTATAAATATTCATTAGAAAGATAAAAAGATTTCCTACATAATGGTATTTTATTTATAATTTTTAGACATTATATAATTTCATTTATTTATGACACAATGATGATGCAGTAATTATCTTATTTATGAAATATTGACATAATTGATGTTATAAACACCAATATAATTGTAATTTTAGACTTTTTATGAATTCCACTACTTCTATAGGTTATTAGGATATATTAGTGTTGATTTAATCAACTTTGTTAGAACATATAATTCCGTTATGACTTTCACAAAAATCATATATAAAATAGTGTCAAAATTGACACAAAATAGTTTTTAAATAAAATATTATATTATTAATAGTTATTTTATTCCTCAAAATCTAAGGTTCGGTCACATGACTTAGATAAGGATATATATATTAATAATAAACAATTTGGGGTTAGTTTGGCATGTTATAGTAAGTGTATTAACCATATAGTGAATGAAAACAAAAAGACACGGTAAAAGTTAAATTATTTAACATATAATTAAATCTAATTGATAAGGTTAACATAATAACCTAAACTTGTCTAAATCCTATTGGTTGATAGGATTTCGACCCATCCCCACTTTAGCTTCGAAATAAGACCCTTTGGAACCATTATAAACCGATTTTGACTTTAATATAAAATAATATTTTGAGATATTCCTAAGGTGCCCCTCTCCTCCCTTATAAAAGGGCACCTCCTCCCCCTCCTCCTCACACCAATTTGAGCACTAAAGCTCGGCCAACCCCTTCCATTTTCTCCTCTCCACTTTTCTAGAATAATCCTAGAGGTCCTTGTCTTCTTCAAAGACCAATCTTAGTTCCCTAAGTGGAGGATTCAAAGAGGCGTTCCAAAGAAGAGGTAATATCCATTACCGATCTTTTCAATTTCTTTCTTCTTCAACTTCTTCTTCTTTAGTTGTTTCATGATAAAGTAATAAAATCAGTATTTCTTATATACTGATATGTTATTATAAATATGAAACAAATCTAATTAACCTTCTATTCATCCTACGGAAAAAGGAAATCACCGCGCGTGCGTACGTACGGAATACCGTCTCTACGCCGTGGTGTAATCTATTTTCCGCCACCACCTTAATTGGATGGGTATAAAGGTGTAATGAGTAACTATATATGATTATTATAAAGTGATATTGATACTGAAATAGTATACATACACTTCAACAAAATTCCACGACCATGGGAACGATATCATCGCTCGTGCATACGTACGGACTACCGTCTCCATGACACGATGAGATTCATTCTCAATGATTAACCATTCATGAATGATTATAAAGTATATATAATAAGCACTAATGAAATATATGACCTAATAATGATACTGGAATTATTTATATGTGTGTCATCTACTTAATTCTATTCAATTCAATAAGGAAATGAAAACAGCGTTCATGCGTACGTATGGACTACCGTCTCCATGAACGGTGTATTTCTTTCCATTTATTGATTTATTATATATGTATATTCTGAATATATAAATATAAATCATGTTTTATATTCTGGAATTATTTAATCATGATCTAAGTAATCATATGAATAATTACAAGTTAAAAACACGAACGACAAATGAGACGATTTTACCCAAAACGCTATTTTAACATGAATTTACAAAAGAACGGGTAATATAAAGTCATAAGTGGACCATATATGATATAATAACAATGAATATGATTCTGGAATAAGTCAATAACATGATTTAAATCATTATACAGGAGGTTCGGACACTTATAATGCAAGTCGGACCTAAGGTAAGGGAAATATCACAATCTCATTTTTATCCGAGATTGTTTATACATTGGCATTTACTGGGATTTATTTTATCATCCACATCCATTTTTCCTCAATATGTAATATTTATATCCTTCTACAATAGTTTAAATCCAATTTTACCCTTCGGTGAGTTTTTAGTAAAAGATATGAAAGGAATATTTTGTCGTTTTTCGTACGAGGTACTTTTTGACTTTTCCGATTTAACTTATACGACATGAATGGATTTTTAAAACATTATTTCCCAGAAGCATCCTTTACAAGTGTTCAAGTTTATTTTTAATCAACTTCTTTTAGTTTAAAGTTGTATGACATGTTAAGAAAGGAAAAAAAAAATTGAAGAAGAAAGGATATTTTCCTCAAGAATGGAGTTCATGTGTTTTATCAAAATTATTTTCCATGTAAGATAATAAAGTGTTCTGTTTTTATCCCTATTATTACATTTATTTGATTATGTTGTGATGGAATTACTTTTTATGAATTCCTTTATCGTATATGAATTATTTTATGAGGTCATGATGTTTAAGATTCCCATTTTTATTACATGGGTTAAGCTATGATGTATGATTTATGATTTGGTGGCACACATAAGAATGGTATCATTATGAGATGGGTGGGACCTATATCTCCCTCCAATGAATTGGGTAAAGATTTTATATCTCATGAGATAGACATGGTTGGAACGGCAGGTTATACCGGTTCAGTGAAACAGGACTGGAACGAGGGTGACTCGGTTCAGAAAAGGACTTTGTCCACTAAGATAGTCTTGGAAATGAGTTTTGACTAACATGAAATGATTCTCTATGATTATGTGTGCATACCACAAAGTTTCATGTTTTAAGTTATGCTTATTGGGATTTCATTTCACTTCTATGATTTATCCCATGTTATGAAATTATGCTCTCTTTTGCAGGTTAAGATTTTCAAAAGTTATGTTCTTATGAATATGATGTGATTGATTTTTCTTTTGTTTACCCTTACTGAGCATTTGAGCTCACCCATTTATGTTTTCTTATCCCCAGGATATAAAGAAAGGTTTTAGGTAAAAAAAGGGAATATCTTTATGGGAGATATTGAAGATCTTTCACCACGATTAGAAGATTACGTTCCGAGTTTCCAAAGACACTAAACTATTACGATCCTTGTGTGTGTGTTTTTGTTATGTACTAAGTATTTCTCAAAAGTAATGTAAAGTCCATGTAAGTCAAGCTTCGGGTCTCTACATTATCAAAGGGATTTTTTAATAATATTTTAAAAAGTTTTTAAACACTCTTTAATCAGAAATTGAATACTAACCCGTTTTATTTTAAATGTTTTTCATAGGAATCATAAAAGTTCTAAATCAAACATCGATGTTTTTCTGTAGCGCACACAGAAGTGTAGTAGGTAATCATTTTATTTTTGTTCAACTCTGATAAATGTAAGGTTTGGTCTAATACTCTAGAACATATATCGGTAAAATGTCCTCGTTTTTTTAAAGTGTTTTGTAATTGTTCAGTTTCTTTTATAATAAAAATTGCACAACATTTTCATGCACTGATTCCGGAAGAGCAGGATCGGGGTTTTATACAAAGCACTTGAGGAAGAACTTATTACGGATCTCCTATGCCCTTGATCTTTTGATGTCAAGGTCACTATCATTCAAGTATACCATGCCAAAATTAACCCTTTTTAATATCAAAAAGTTATCTATTTCATATAAAAAGGAAGGGAGATCATAACATTAGTATATATTATGTCATTATACAATTTTTTATAATTTGGAAGATATTAATGTCAATCAAGATCTCATTTAAAATAATCCCATAGTCAATCTCATCTTGGTTTAAAAATCTGGTTCATAGACCATAGTGAAGCTTATTTGACTCCCTCTACATTGAAAATTCAGGGGAATGAAAAAATGAGAATAATTCATTTGATGAAATTAATCACAGTTCCCATTTTGGGTGAGTTTTCCAAGATTATTAATTATTTTTCATTAATTAGGTTACACCATTTAATGTATTTTTGGGGAGACCATTTCTTCATGCACATATGATAGAGCCCTAATTATATAACTACTTCCTCATGTAATTTTTCTACAGGATAGATAAAGTGGCACATAGTGATGGAAGCCATTTTGAATTAGATTAATCTTAGTACATAGTTGTAGGATTCTACTAGAGGGAGGGAAATGACCTTTTTCAAGTGATGCCATCAGAATCAATGCCCTTAATTATTTAGAGATGGACCATTCAACCTATTTTAAAAACTCCTTTTAAATTAGAAATTATATACCAAACAAAATGATACAATTACTATAGGTTGTAATGTATCTATATCAGTCATTATGATATCAGTGTAATCATCCAAGTCTAGTTTTATGAAGGTTGGATACACTCCTAGTCAGAATGATAATGTCTGAGATGAGAATGTTTCATATTTTCTTTAAAAATATAATGAGGTCCTTACATTACCATGAATATAGAAATATGAGTATATATCATTGGTATAAATTTTAAACTCCCTAATATTATTCCCATACACTATGGATATCAAAACATTAATTCCCCAGGTGATATTAGAGAATATGGAGAGTATACCCACAATGTTCCTGATGACAATTCCCCCACATTAGCACTTTTGGAGTCTTGACATTCCTCCATATCATTCATAAAGGATATAAATTCCCTGTCATTATTTCTCATCCCAAAAATCATACTTTCATCACCCACTTCCATTGAAAATTATGTTCGGGAAGAAGATCTCAAGGATACCCCTTCAAGATAGCGAAGGTGTCTCTACCACCATTTATGAAATCATCTTAGGGAATCTGGTTATAGAGGAATATTAATGGCTTACATTGATAGTATATTCCATGTATAATAAATAAAAAAGAGACATATATAAATTCTATATACCAACATTGAGATGTATTCAATTGAATCTATAAAAAAATTCTTGGACATGATCCTAATGTTTCCACCCATTACAAGGATCTACTTGATGATCATCATGACTACAATTATGCTATATAGAGAATGTATCCATCTCATGATTCCAATGTTAAAGATGAATTTGAAAATACCATTAAAGAAAAATTGATTTGGGAGGCTGATTACATGATATTGATTTCCAACATAGTCCATGTTAATACGAATAATGTGAAAATATGTATTTACATTAACTTTAATGATCAAAATATATATTTCTTGAAAGTTGATTTCATAATTCCAATCATATAACATTTGATTAATGAACCTACCAGTTTCTAGTTCTCATCCTTGATGGATTATTATTCTAGATATTATCAGATCCTGATGGTCCTTGAAGATAATGATTCCACTACATTCATGGATCCCTAAGGAACATTTTTCTACATATTAATTACCATTTCATTAAATAATGTCAGTGCCACATATCATCATTCCATTAATCACATCTTCATGAACTTTTTCAGGGAAAACAATGGAGTTTTGTGTTAATGATTTGGTGATGAAATGTCAAAAACACTGTGACTTCCTTACCAATATTTACATAGTCTTAAAAAACTATGGAAATACAACCTAAAAGTGAATCCTTAGAAATGAACATTTGGGGTTTCATTAGGAAAATATATTAGCTTCATGGAATGTTATCAAGACATCGATTTCAACCCATTAAGGACCAATAAATTACTTAATATACCCCACTACAAAAATCATAAATAGTTTATAGCACTTCAAGGGTGCCTCACCTATATCAGAAACTTCATAAAGAACATTATAAGAAAGTTCCCACCCTTCACAAAGATCATGCAGAAGTGTTACACCTGTCAATGGGATGAATATTTTTAGGAATTCTTTTACAATATTAATAAGTATCTCTCAAGATCATTAGTATTAATTCCACTTGTATAAGGGAAGCCACATTTTCTATACGTGGAATCTTCAGATTTAATAGTAAATTACCTTATCATATAGAATAATGATGTTATAAAATAAAATAATCTATATAATATATTAAAAACCTTTTCAGATTGTGAAAAAATATATTCTATTATTGAGAATGTCTATCATGCATTGATAATCATGGTTAAGAACTTGATTCACAATATGAAGACCTAGGTGGTCCATGTGGTCTCTTATATAAACCCTCTCTATTATATCCTCAATCATCCAATACTGGCTTGATGGTTGGAATTATGGGTGGTAATCCTATAGTAGTTCGATATCTAACTCATACCATAGAAAGAAGTCAAAGGAAAAAATTGGTATAATTTCTCATGAAACATCCCACTATAGAAAGTATTCCATTGGATATAGAATTGGTTGATGTAGATGTATTCTCTATTAATAAAACCCCCAAAAATTATAGACATATTTCAATGTAACTTCTAGATTCCCTACAAGAATATGGATGAAAAACGTAAGGTTTGACAAATTCAACTTGATAATTGTCCTTATATCTCTAAAAATGATAGTCCTTACATAATGTTTCCATTTGTTAGAATGATACACCAATAATTATGAATAATACTAATATCTTATTTCTAGTTTGGAGTTGTATCTACATGTACCATTTTTCTATATAAATTTCAGGGGTGATTTAGAGTTGGAAATCTAGAAAATTAATGGTCAATACGTTTTTAGGAAAAGGGTAATTAATTCCATTTCTCAATTATGTATTTGGATTGATAAAATAATTCCCTATTTAGATAAAACTATATCACGTTCCATGTTCCAAAAATACCCATATAGATTCCTTAGATAACGTATCTATATCCTTGGAGGATTGAGATTGAGGTGAGATAGAGATCAACATTTCAAATCATAATGTTTTACCCCCAATTGGTTATGGAGATGAGGAATAGATCAATGAGATCAAACTCAATTCAAAGAAAGGTTATATAATAGCCTTTCTAAATAATGCTTCCACTATATAGATGTTTGGAATACCTCCAAAGTGGATTTCTCCCACCAGTTTGAGACAAAAGGGAAAATTTTTAGTGATGGGTCATAACAATTGTTGTTTATAATGAACCTAATGTGGAAAAGGTCATATATAAATGAGGATTTTATGGAATCATCCACATATGCGTTAAATGAGATGAAGAATTCATAGAATCTATGTATTGGAAAATATTATTCACCTGGAATTCACTTATGGCACTCATCTATCCGGGACCATGGTATCCCATTAAATAAGGTGACTTTGATAAAATAGGTGACCAATTAAATAGTATTTTTATGGAATTAAATATGGAATTTCATGCATTACAAATACATTCCAATTTCAGGCATGCACACATAGATTTATTACATACTTATAAATATTCTGGACACCTTTTCGTATAGTAAATAGATGTTGTGGGGTTATATCCCAATGCTACAACGAGGTAGTTTATGTACATACTTAATACAATGAATTATTATACAAGTGTTATAAAGCTATATTATTCAATAATTTTGGGGGAAAAGGATATTATAAAGATCATTATAAAAATAATTATTACCATATATGGTATCCGTCATATGATATTGAAGGAAAATAGCACTAAAACTAATACAAAAACAACCTTTAATAGTGTTAGAAATGGAATTTATTAGTGCTATAAAAGGGATGACTACATGAGAGATGTTAAAAGCCTTGGTCTTTTATCAGTGATGAAAAAGTGCTGATAAAGGAACCATTTAAGAGGGCTTAAATTTAGCACTGCTAAGGGAACCACTTATCCGTTATTTTTGAGTGCCAATAAAATGGACATTTATTAGTGCATTTATGAGAACTAATAAAGTATGCATTTATAAGCACTTTTAAAAGAATTAATAAATGTGGACTCTATTAGCACTTTTGAAATCACTAATAAATGGTCATACTACGGTTTGTTACAACAAAAAATTGTAGAACCACTATAGTGTTCTATTACAACACACCACAACACCAAAAAAACACCATATGTTAGTAAAAAAGTCCAAATATCTGATTTAAATGAGATTAAATTTAAAACACAAAAAAGAATAAAACAATATATTATATACATTCCAAACACTGGTTCATACAATTACATAAATAAAAATTATTACATTCACTAAAAAATATCAATGTTACTTTATCTTTTAATCCTAAATAGACTCATACAACTATAGAACTATGCACCCCTCCTCGAGAAAAATAATGCTCCGATATATGAAAACATTTATTATGTTATTATAAATATCAATATATGAATTAATTGAAAGTGTTATTTTTTTCTCAAATTGATGTCAATTTTAAATAAAAAGATGCACTTTGAGTCAAACTGGTCAAACCCCATATTAGATTGAGGTGTGACTAATTCTGACGCCTCTTAATTGACTTTTGGATCATTTTCCTAAATAATTAAAAAATATTAATGTATTTGTTCATTTTTGAGTATGTTAGTTGTATTTTCTTTTAATAAAATGTCATTTTAAACTAGAAACAAACACTTTAGAATAATTTTAATCATATCATGTATGAGTTTGACATGAAACATATTCATACATGTCACAAATGACATAGGAATTGTTATCCAAAATTATCATGAAAATATGAGTGCATTTGATTGGTTTTTAGTGAGTGAGTCCTTTTAAAATAAAATGCCAATTTTCAAATGATAACAGACAATTTGAGTCATACCGGGTATAACATGTATCATATTGAGGCGCGAATGATTCCTACACATAAAAAATGACTTATGGATTATTATCATAATGTATCAAAACAACTAGAATGTGTTTTCCCACTTTTGAGTAGGGAAATTTTCCATTTTACTAAAATTGATGAAAATTTTACATAAAAATACGCACTTTGTTCCATATTGGTTAGACTGTGCATCAGATTGAGGTGTAGATGATTCCTACATGTCCCAAATGACTTATGAGTTTTGAGTACATCAATTATATTCTATAATAAAATGTAATATTAAAATTAAAACATGATCTTTGATTCAGACTGATCACATTTTGTATTAGATTAATGTGAAACTGATTCCTACCAATCATAAATGACTTATGAATCATTTTACTAATGTATTTAAACAATTTGAATGGGTTTTCGTAGTTTTGAGTATTTCAGTGGGCCTTTTAACTAAAATTGATGTCAATTTTAAATAAAAACATGCACTTTGAGTCATATCGGTCACAACATTCACCGAATTAAGGTGCGTCAAATTCATGTACATCTAAAATCACTTATGGATAGTTTTCCTAATGTATAAAAACAATATGAATGTGTTTTTTTTTGTTTTGGGAAGGTTTTTATTTTTAATAAAATTGATGGTAATTTTAAATAAATATGAAACTATAGTCATAATTGTCACAACATGCATCATATTGAGGTATGGATGATTCTTAAACATTTCAAAGAACAAATGTGTTCTTCTTCCAAAATTATCAAAACAATCTGAACATGTTTGCTCATTTTTTAGTACATTGGTTGTAGTTTTTACTAAAATTTCTTTTTAAACCTAAAACATGCTCTTTGACTCATACGGAACAAATTGTATATCAGTTTTTACATGAAACCGATTCTTACACATCAAAAATGATTTATGAATAGATTCCCTAAATTATCAAAAAAATCAGAGTGTGTTTTCCTAGTTTTCAATGAGTGAAACATTTTAAAGTAAAATTTAGATTTTAAACTAATTACAGAAAAATTAATCCATTTATATTTTTTAGTAAAATTAATTTCAATTTAATATTTAAATAAGTACTTAGAGTCATACTGGTCACATCATTTGTGATATTGAGGCACAGTTGATTCCTACACATCCCAAAGGCTCAAAACAATCCTAACTGTCAATATTACCATGATTTCCATTAACTATCTTTATCTAACTTCGAACACTTCGTGAGAATCTTAAAAAAACCACATAAACTCAAAAAAATAATCCATTTGTAATAAAAAAACTATAATTATTAGTACTAAAAATAAATAAATTAAACCTAAATATGTAATAATACATTAATTATATAGATAATGAATTGTCTATGAAAATATACATATTACCTTTGTGATTAGGATGTGTAGAGAACATGAAGGGAAGTGATAAATGTATACACCATAGGGATGACAGGTTTTGAGGGAGAAGAAGTATTTTCATTTTTTAGGGAAGAAAGGGATGAAGGATCGATAAAGAATCCCAAATTGAACAAAATAATCCAACTATATATAAAAACAATTATCATGTGAGTAATAGTTTAACGTAATAAATTAATCATAAATATGAAACAATACATCAATTCTATGGACAATGATTTTATAGTTCAAACACAAAGAATACCACTATGATTGAGTAGAGAGAATCATTTCTGTTCCTACAAATGCAGTGGGGGTAATTTGAAAGAAACTGATAAATGAATCATTGTAGGGGTGAAAAGGTTTCAAGGGCGAAAAGCATTAAAGTTGGATATAACACCTCAACTCAAAAAAATGAATCCTATTTTATAAGAAATCAACTATTTTATGATTAATACTAAAAATAAATAAATTAAACATAAATATGAAACAATACATTAATTCTATTGACCCTGATTTTATTTTGAAAAAACAGAGATTACCATTGTGATTGAGCAAAGGAGGTGGCATTTCTATTCCCAAAAAGGTAGTGGAGGTAATTTGAAAAAAAATTGATAAATGAACCACTGTAGGGGTGAAACGGTTTTAAGGGAGAAGAATCATGAATGTTGGGTAAAGCTCCCAAAATCGAACAAAAAATTCCTCCACTATAAGAAAAAAATTATTATGTGAGTAATACTAAAAAGAAATAAATTAAACCTATATATGAAATAAAAAATTAACTCTATGGAAAATTATTTTACTGTGAAGACATCAATATTACCACTATGATGTAATAGTGGCGATACCATTGATCTTCCAGCAAAGGTAGAGGAGGTAATTTGAATGAAAGTGATAAATTCACCACTACAGGGATTAAAAGGATTCAAGGGAGAAGAAATATGAATGTTAGACATAACACCGAAACTCAAAGAAAATAATCCACATGTATCAGAAAACAATTATTATGTGGGTACCAATAAAAAGAAATAAATTAAACATGGATATGAAACAATAGTTTATTTTTATGGACAATTATTTTACTGTGAAAACATTAAGATTATCTCTATGACTGAGAAGAGATAGTGTCATTGCTCTTCCTGTAAAGGCATGACACATGGAAAAAATATTCTAAAATAAACAATCTCTGCATGAATAAATTAATATAAAATCAATGTTTTATTATATATGTTTTGGTAAAATAGAGAAAGTATATCATAACATTACCTTTACATCATTCCAAAGGGTTTATTTGGTCCAAATATAAGTTAAAAAAACTAAGGATTCATTGTGCAATTCATTATGGTTTAGAATACTATATAGATGTTAGGAAACTCTTAGACAATTAATGATATTGATATCTTTTTTTCTCTATTGATCAATAAATCCAAATCAAGGATTGACTATGCATCACTCAAAAAGTTAATAACAAAATTAAGGAATTTCTACATACTTCAATATTGTTGGTTAAATATTACTTAGTATAGCATTTAACCTGAACTTCATGTTTGGCATCCCAATGATGTTCTCATCCCACACATGATCGCCACCATCTTTATCATATCACCATTAAATTTTCAATTTTTCATTCTCTTCCCCATAATTTTATTCATTATTTAAACAAGTGGTAATATTTTTCCTTAATAGAATTTTTTGGTTCTCATGTTTCTTCTTCAATCATATATGTTTTCCACAAAACCTTTACCCAATGAATTATCTTATTCTATAAAATATTCACTATATGTTCAAGAAACTGATTTTTTTCCTCTATGTGTGGGATGAGTGAATCGTAGTGATGTTGGGAAAAATGTTTAGGTCATATTCTATGCTAAGCGGTAGTAAACCAATAGTAGTGATGTGAATAGAGAATCCTTATATTTGTTATTAGATTTGTGACTAATGCCCAAACAATCATTGTTTTGGCTCTATTGATCAAGGATACAAATATACATCAATATTCTTCTAACTATTCTAGACTAATTTTTCTTCAATAACAATAATGAAAACATAGACACAGGATTTTAAAAGGGTTGTCTGTATTCTCTCTTGAAGACATGATGATCTTTTTAATTCCATCTTCATATTCATTTGTAAAATGATTAGAATACATCAATTTTTAGTTCACCTCCATCCTATTAGGTTCATGAAATAAAAAATTTATAAAGCATATAAATAAATACATATAAAATATTCATTATTAAAAGTGAATGTTATAAAAAATTATAATAAGGGAAACTGAACATTTGATTGTTTCAAAGAATTATAGTATGTTTAAGAAAATGGGTAATTGAATTTAAGAAAAAAATTACTCCACATAAAATCTTTCTTAAATCCCCAAAAGAAATGAAAATATAATAAAGGAAATTAAGGATTAATACGAAACTCAAATATGATAAACAAGAATAATAAACTCCCATTCAATCAACTAGAAGATATAAAAATGTATTATAAAAAGTGATGTAGTAAATTAAGGAATTATTAAATTTAAAATTAATGGTATACCAATATGTGAAAACATCTTAAGACTCTTGGGATGTCATATCACAACAGCACCCCATACCAAGGAAATTCAAGGTACTCTAACTCAATATAAAATTGGCATTTACTAATGAATTACATGAATAGTAATTATATAAGACAAATAGATAATTTTCTCATTCTTTAATATGATAATAATGTTTGTAAATTGAAAAAAATTATGTGTGAATTGAAGCAAGAACTAAGATAATTTTATTGAAGGTTAGATGAATTATTAAAGAAAAATTAATTTAAAAAACGAGTAATTGATCATATTTATTAGACAAAACATAATTTTATAGATAGATTGAAAGTGTTTATCAATATGGATGATATAATATTTTATGTTTCATGAGATAAATGATTATAATAATTTTCCACGTTAACAATGACCAATTTTTAAATGTTGACGATAACGGAGATAAAATTTTCCTTTTTTATAGGCGACTCATAGAATTCATGGGATATTCCTAATACATGTATCTGAGGGAAGGGTTTTATTGATTTCAAAAGAAATATTGAAAACCCATGTTGAAACCCATTGAAAATTGAATAATATTTTCAAATGTTGTGGGTGTAATGTTAGTCAATATCATGATAGTGTCTAAGGGACATTCTGGATCCCCCTCGGGCTGGAAACAAGCACCGGGGCATGAAAAACAACATAGTGGGAATAATTTGGCCCAAAAAATAAATAAAACTCGTAGAATAAAAATTTAAATAAAAATTTCCATGATACATCCATACATTGGATTATCATACCAACCCAAATAAATCGAAAGAAAATCTATGAACAAATAAATCCCTTAACCTAACTTCAACTCAATCACACACAAAAACCCTAGTTTCAATTTCTAAAATTTCACACGTATCGAATACATTGATAAAATAAAGAATAAAAATTATGTATGATAACATTGGGTGATCAATTTGAAAAATTGAAACAAAATAAAAAAACTAACTAACCTCCATGTGACTCCTTGTGTCACCATCTAGTGATTAAATAATTATCTCTCCATGAGCGATTATGATTTGAATCCAAATGGGAAATTGAGATCATTGGAAGGCTACCCAGCTAATATACAGTCACTTGACCACAAATAATGACATCATCAAAGAAGAAATCATAATCAAAACAAGAAATTCACATATAAAATTGGAAGGAATACCCCCACTAGGTTAAAGAAAATCGGAAGTTCTCTTTTTGTACCCTAATTAAAATCAAACACTAGATGTCAGATGAAATGATTGAGAAACTGGAGAATGTCAAGTGATGTGATTTGAGCTTCAATTCACTGAGGAGGTTAACCAACAGCAGGTGGAATTTGCAGAAAGCTTCTGATATCATGATTGGATAGCAAATGGATAGTGTTTTTTAATTAAATTGGGACACTTTTATCATTGTTTATAAAAAAAGCCTGATAAAGAGTCCTTTTTAGTGCTTATTACCTAAGCACTGATAAAAGAACTCTTTATCAGTGATTTTTAGCACTGATAAAGGTATGTCTTTATCAGCACTAATAAAAAAATCATCATCAACACTAAACATATAGCGCTGATTAATTTTTATTTTATCAGTACTTTGATTAGCATTGATAAATCCTCATTTTTATCAGTGCAAAAAAAGCATTGATTAATATGCTTTTATCAGTGCTTTTTACATAAGTGTTGTTAAATGATTTATAATTAAATTTATAAATAAAAAACTTATATATTTATATACACATAATAAATATAATAAATATAAATATATTAAATATATTCGTTTTTAAATATATTTATTACAATTTTATAATTATTTATTTATAATTATTTAATTATAAATATAGAAATATTTATAAAAAATAATATATATCAGTATATGTATATAATTATACACACATATATATATATATATTTAATATATATATATATATATATAAATAAATAAATACAGTAAATATATTCATTATTTATGTAAATTTATTATAAATTTAATGATTATTTAAATATATATAATTAATTATTTATTATTATATAAATACTAATAGAAAATATTAATTTATTTATAATTATTAATATATATTTGTATATATATAGTAAATTTACATTTTCAAATATTTCTATTTATAAATATATTTTTACAACTATTTTTTTAAATATTATTAATTAATATCTAATTTTATTTGCATTAATATATGTTAAAAATGAGTGAAATTGAATTAAGAATAATTACACTTTCAAAATATTGAAAAAATGTATAAGTTTTATGTGTGTGAATTGTATTTAAAAATGAAATAACTACATATATGTGAAATCAATAAGACACAGATTTGATCTTTGTTGAATTGAAAAATCAAATGACATTCAATTATATGTCGAGTACTATGAAATTATTAAATATTTTTAATTCATATTAATATTTAATTATAAACCATTATTTAATAAATATATGCCTATTTAATGTAATGCACATAAATATTTTGTAATATATAAATTATATTTCTATAAATTTATATATATATATATATATTTAATATATACAATTTAATGACATTAATTTTTATAATTGTCTAATTAATAAAATTTTTAATTTATAATAATTTATATTCAATTTATTCATTTTTAACAGTAAATGTTTTATTAATAAAATTTATAATATTTTTTGTAATAAACTCATTTTTTTCTTTAAATTTATACAATTATTTTATTTTATTTATTCTGACCTTTATCATTGCTAGCAAATCAGTAATAAAATAAATACTTATCAGCGTTAAAAATAAATCATTGATAAAAGGTACATTTTATCAGTGCTAAAAAATAAAGTGCTAATAAATGTTACACTTTATCTATGCTAAAAATAAAGTGTTGAAAAAGGATACCCTTTATCAATGCTAAAAATAAAGGGCTAATAAAAGTACCCTTTCACCAAAAAAATCACTGATATATGGTTAAATTTTTCAACGCTTATCTTATCACTGATAAATATGTCATTTATGTGGGTTTTGTATAGCGCTGATAAATACCAGCACTGGAAAAGGCCAGTTTTTTAGTATTGTAATTTTTACAATTTTGAGTTGATTTTTTATCAGAAATATGTAATTCAGTCTATGAAATCATACCATTAACATGTACCAAAAATAATATTGATAATGGTCTTCAATAAGACATAATGTTAAATAATCTAAAAGTTGGTGGATAATGATAAGAAATCAATTCTTCATTAAATCTTACATGCCTTGTGGGACTACCTCTCCACAACCTCTACTACCATGAATGTGACCCCATATTCAGTTTTATATGGGATATAAGAAGAACATCCCATTGATGTCTTGCTTCCCCACCTAGAATTGCAATCTAAAACCATCTATCCAAATAGAAATGGTCATGATAGTGCTGGATGATTTGGAATGACATAGTGAGAATTGGTTTCACACTCTACATAACTTATAAGCCTATAAAAACTAAGTCACAAAAGAATTAAATAAGAAATTTCATCTCCATTCATTCGTCTAGAGAGAGTTGGTATTTTTTCATGAATTCTGATGATACCTGTGAAGAATACTCCAATGAACAAGAAAAAGTAAAAGGGACCTCATTTCATATACCGATTTTAATTAACCAATTCTTATTCCATGGCCACAATGGATGATGAAGGTATCATTTCTCTAAATAATAAATGGTTTATCATGAAGTATGCTGTATAATTTTCACTTATATTTATATTTATCCACGTTTCCTGAAAATAAATGGCACAAAACATGTTAATGTTGAAGGGGATTAGACTGAAAAAAAGAAGTACATTCCAAATGACACTAAAATAATCATTCTGTTCCCTATCATATGCTAATAAAATTAACAACAATAATCCTACCGTGAAGACTGAGACTATAAAACATAACATCCTAGTCGAATAATGTAAACTTTCATGATGTACTCCATAAAACAATATGTTTAACTTAATATAACTTACATCCCAGTCACATGATGTTAAATTGTATGAAAACATTCACACCAAAAAATGATAAATTACATAGATTATACAATGAAAAATCCATTTAAACATGTTTTAGAGTGGTAGAGATGAACATAAAATTGCCCCATGTTTCTCACATTAGTCATGACTCATGTGATCATAGAGATATTGGTTGATTACAATTTCTATAATAATACCAATGGTTATTTGATAATTTGGTTCATCTCGCATGTCCTTAAACTAATCATATTAGAACACTAGGACTTAGATTTCCCAAAAATAAGATCCAGATATGTCTAGGAATTAACGGTACACAACTAGTTCATGCATGGGAACAGAATGTTTCCTCACCCAATATAATATTTGACCTTAATAAATCTTCATAGTATATAAGATGCATGTAACATAATTCATAATCCTGTAGAATACATACTAACTCCGAGATCCTTATTAGAGGCCCCATCCTGAAAAAAAGGACCTACCATGATTAAGGCTTAGATATAGACATGGTTTCTTTCAAATATTATTGCGGAATCATTGGGTTTCATTATACTAACTAGCCAAAATACAATGTTTTGATTAACCTATGTCAAAATATTTCCCTATTCATTTAAAATATGGTTGATCTATGTTGATAATTTATATCAATAAATATAAAAGTATTGACTCATATAATAATAGGATATATAGTGTTGTCTATACATCCATTCATAGGAACGTCAACAACTTAAAACAATGAAAATCCTATCTCCCGCATAATTTTTTCATCCTCTATGGAAACATTTTTTCTTTTGGATGGTAGGACACTACGGTGAATCCCAATTTTCTTCCCTAGTGTATGAGTCTAATCTATTCAAGGAGAAGCCTAGAAAAATATAAATGGTTTGATAAAATGACAAAAAATATGGGTAAGTTAATTTTTATTGATACCCACAGTACAATAATCCTATCCTACATATGAGTTAACTCTATATAACATTATTTATCACATAGTACTTCATCTATGAATCTACACCAAAACTGCACCCCATATGCACATGATTTATCTTTACAGAGAACATAAAAAAGACTCTATGTGTCTTGATTCTTATTTTGTAATGATATGTGATGATTCCAAGATCCTATATAAATTAACCAATCATAAAGTCCATCAACCAAAATTCTTTTTCACTCATATTTTGGAGTATTATTTACATAGGATCTTTTAGTAAAGACTCATTTATAAAACTGCATAAATAAATAGAGAAACTACAATAACCCATCCTAGTTTTAAAACGCTCTTTTTCATGTTGACTCTATCTGAATGGCCTCTTACACTATGATATGACAAGAGCAACATATTTATTGACTCAAACTCATAGAGGTATGTTGTGGTGTAGGGATCCATTATCCAAGGTCAAGCTACAAAAATATTGAAAAACATGACCTGTATCATCAACTTTTCTTAGGTTTTTTATCCTTAAGCTGTATCCAAAGAAAATTTGTTGTGTTAAATGTATAATTAAAACAAAATACCTCCAACCATGTATTTATCTATAAAGAACTGATGATATGATAAAATTTATCCATTTACCAGTAACAAAA
Organism: Viscum album; assembly: GCA_963277665.1. Classification (NCBI taxonomy): domain Eukaryota; kingdom Viridiplantae; phylum Streptophyta; class Magnoliopsida; order Santalales; family Viscaceae; genus Viscum; species Viscum album. The sequence continues at coordinate 644,120,973 of OY728135.1, read as the reverse complement.
TCCATTTCCTTGTTTATTGATATTAAAATGAACAACATACAAGTCCGTATCACATGAAGTTAAACTAAATTTCATTTAATCCATCCTTCTTGTGTTTAAATAACTCAGAGTGTCCTCCCTTATAAGTCAAAATTTCCTTACATGGGAGCCAGATTTATGTAGGGGTTCCTGAAGTAGGGTGTCACTCTAATAAAATTTTTGGATAACATACCTCTTCTATATATGATATCCTAATATCTAGAGACTCTATGATAATATAAGGATGATTTATGGATAAATTACTAACATATTAGGATCTGTGTCTAAACCCGATAATCAAGGCATGACCACATGTCCTTATTCATTTCCACACATTTCAAGGGAACCATATCAGACCATGTATGACAAGATAGATTCTAAAAATCCTATATTAGGATTCATAAGAATACTTTTACTTAAATCAAACATTACTCTTTAAGTGTCTTGAATTAAAACAACCAACATTGGCTATCAAAAATGATCATTTTTAACTCCAAAGACCTACTCTTCATGACTATGAAAACTAAGACCCTAATATAGCTTTTCATAAACACCCAAAATATGTCCAATTAACTAGAAGAATATTTATCCTATAGGGGAGAGTCCTATAATTAACATAGGCCCTTATGTAATTGTGGTAGAAACCATATTTTTAATATAGTCTTTGTTCATCTCATGAGTACCTGTTTTTCATCATTAATCCTACTATGAGAACTAAATATTGAGATTTAAAAATCCAGAACTATATATTTAGAAGGTATTTATAAATTCTAAACCAGAAGGTTCCATTGAGGTTTTTACTCTCACCCATTATATTTAGGAATCATGGTTTTAAACTATGTTCACCTTGGTTAATTTTATATGACCTTAAAATATGTCTCTCATCTATATTAGCTATAATACCTTAATACCTAGGTGAAAGTGACATAAAATTTTTAAGGGAATACCCAGAAAATAGATGGTTAAGAATAGTTCATGTCTCCACACTCCATGCCTTCAATATTTTGGGTTTATGAATAAATATTTTATCACAAATGGTAAGTGATAAAATATTATAGGAGCACCTATATGACGTTAGAAAATGATGATCCATGGTCACTCAACCCCCTCATTAAATATATAGTAACAGTCTTCTCTCTAAATATGTGTTCCATACATGGAAGCATATCTTTTAAGGTTTCATAATCCTTCTTGAATATTTTTTCCTTGAATAAAACAACCTAGTTTTGTAGGTTATAGAATCATTTTAAATATTCCATAATATTAGTAATGAGTGCACCCAAATAAAATGGACTCTTTTTCATGAATATAAATGACATTCCACCTATATGGTTTAGTATTTTAACCCATGATATTCCTTATAAAGTAGAGGAATCTTCATACTTAAGGGGGATAACCTATAAGTTTTTAACACCCTAACATCATTTTAGTGGAACCCATATTTCAAATTTGGTCTATTGTTTCCCCATAATACATGTCCCATAAAATCAATATTAATGAAAAATCAATGAATTATGATTTAAACAATCCACAATCCAACTATTCAAGTTGATTCAAAACCATTGATGTTACACACTTGTGCATCATGTACATATTCAGAGATTGTTTTTTGATATATCACTCATAAACCCTTGAATGGCACTTTCCATGCGACCCTATATCACAAAATGTAATGGGATGCATTTTATGACCATAAAAATAACTCCTGTTTTTATGAGACTTCATATACTAGTAGAACCAGGCTTTTTTAATTTACCTTGAGTATTACCTCATCTGTGTTGTCATATAGATTGTCTCACCTTTTGTCCAAATCATTACAACCTTAAACTAAAAAAATATGTATTCCACACTACAAGAACTGAAATGGTTGAATTTTTTGGTTGAAATTATATAAAAATAAACCACAAAAATATGTGGTTTATATTTCTTGACATAAAATATTATCCACATTGGCTCAACCTATATGACCTTAAACTTTCAATAAAAAGAGAAATGATACTCTTTAGTTTAAAATATTATACAAATTCTTGAGAAAACATTTATATTATATTCACCATAAACATGACTTATTTGATTTTTGAAAAAGTGAATGTGAGAAATTTTAAATGCATAAATCCTTTTGGATTTAAAAAAATCATATAGGATTCAAACACATAAAAAATGGGTCTAGTTCAGGTCAATCAAACTGCATTAAAAAGTGTATGGGGGGGGGATTTTGACTGTTGATCTATCAATAATATAAAAAACAATGTCAGTATAAAGGTGCCTCCTGAATGTATCATTGAATAATACAAAAATTGTTATGAAATGGTAAAAGTCTCCCCATAGACAGACAAATCATTCATTAAAGGATCATACATACCATATAAGGTGGGTGAATAACTAATCAAAGTTATTATGATACACTAACCTCATGTAACTTATAGATACAAATATCATGAAACCGCATGAGTCCCTCCCCTTACAGGCACATATACATAAATTTAAAATATCCATGTGATTAAACCATATTATTTGTAATCCTCATTTGATCCACATGGATTATGAATTTTATTTTCTAAATACATATTCATATTTTCCCAATAGAATTTAAATACTTCATTTTCCATTTATAGGTGGAGGATAGACATAGAATGAGAGGGAAAAGTTATAAAGGAAAAAATAGAGATATTATATCACATATATTGGAAACCGTCCTAGGTAAATATAGGATACAAAAACTGTGAACAACACAAAATCCTACATGATATTTCTTTGTGATACATTCTTTCAAGATAAATCTACTAGTACTCATCCCGATTGTCCTCAAATGGTATTCTATTATAGAAATTTTTCATGGGAAAATAGTGGATGCCTCATATGACCATATAAAGACTGCCTCATGTGATTGTGTAGTGAATTTATCATATGGTCATGTAATGAATACCTCACCTGTTAGCATGAAAACACGATGGTCATGTTTTATTCATTTTCCTTCTGGGAATTAATTATGTGGGATCCTCTTTCTATGTTATATTCATTCCCCTAAATGAGGGGTCATCTAAGATGAGTTATCTATCCCTATTTACTTAGTACATTTCAATAGTCTATAAATCCACTATAAAACACTTTTGACAAGGTAAAACACCCAATAAATAGAAATTAAGGACTCCTATAATAGGAAAAAATCTATGGGATCAGGTTATAATGACTAATGTAAACCACATCAATAATAGATTTCATCGACAAAATGAGGCTTCAGGTTTTCATCAAAGATATGTGTAACTCTTAGGGGAATCACAATAATGAATAACCTTGATAACGAGGGACAATATTAAAAAGGAACTAGAGTTTTATATCCTATATCAATTATATATTTTTTATATTCTCAATGGGACATGATATTGGTGGAATTCATCATAAAAAATTCCACTAGTATTTCTTGCAGGATAGAGTGCTCCTTCTACTATGCCCCTCCATGACTTACTGAAAGTTAAGAAGAAGTAAGCATGTGATTTACCTCTTAGTCTACAAACCATGATGATTGTAGTTGAAAATATCATCAATGATCCAATAATACTAAAAATGGGCCAACACGTTATATATAAGCCGCAATTACATCTCTTTTTGGCCTCTTATATTGATATAATCCCTATAAAAATCCAATTGTTCATTATCGATAATTTTTTTGATATTATACTATCTATCATATCCCTCATAGAGAATGACACACTTATTCATAGATATATTAGGTGATTGTTCAATTAGAGAAATTAAAATTCCTTAAAAATTATCTTTCTCTCTTATTGTAATCCCCACCCAATCATACCCTCAATAATAATCTAGTTCTAATGATTTATCTACAAGACACATCAAGGATTCCCCATATGTGTAATCAATACTCAATCATATATTATTGCACAAATCATGACACAATCAACCTAGTCTAATGATGTAAAACTATACACAAAACAACTTATCCACATGACATAAAAGTGCATGACAACAACCTTAATGCCTAATGTTAAACTACATGTAATAGTCCTTCCATATAACCTTTTACTATGTATCTCAAACTACATGGTCTTTTATTGTAGTTTTTATGGAATAAATAGGATGCATCCCTAGGGATTTAACTAAATACCATTTTACATTTACATACATATGGGGCCAGAATACTTATGACATCATCTACATTCTTTATATTCTTGGATATATCCATTAAAACACACACGTCCATTTCCCTTGGTCCATATTCCATGGGGAATCTTTAAATTAGGCTATATTTCCAATTAAATTATTCATGAAGTCATACCACTACCTGTAAGGCCTTATTACTTTTGGGACATATCATATTACCCTCACTGGACCATATTCAAAGTGAGACCCATCTTTATAGGGCTATATTCCTGATGAGACCAACCCAATCAAATTAGGCCATATTACATTTTAGGTTAACCTAAAAGGCCCACTAAAATGTATTTCCCTCAAAATAATCTCTAGGAACCTTTCACCTTATGATACATATAGATGTTCATATTTATGGTGAACCTATGATACATTTATATTTTTACATAAACAAATGATAACATACAACTACTAGCATGAAGTATCATATTCCATACTAGGATATGGGAAGGATTCACAAAATATGGCTTAAATATACAAGGGATTTTTGTTTTAGGAAATAATTAAATCAAAATTTCTAATGATCCCAATGAACCTGCAATTAAAAAATAGGTCACTTCGACACATCTATAGAATAAAATCCCATCAACCACTTGGATTTCTAATTAAATTCTTTATTAATGTCTATAGCACACCACTATATATTTGGGATCCATTTGGTGTTTATGGTTCCATGAAACATTCCCATCAGAAATGAGATAAAACACCCCTGATTGATGATCTTATTTTGGTATCATATATAATACAGAGGTAAATCCAATCCCCAATATTGAATGTGTTTTCAAATTCTCAATAAATTAGTACATATAGGCATAATTGTTTATCAATTAAGTCTACATTTTATCATCTTCTCATCTCAACACATATTAAAACCATATATTATCGAAATAAAATATGACATATCATTAATGGGTTTAAAAATATCCCATTTTTAATTTTTTAAATTAATTAAAAAGGTTGATACTGATTTTATATTAATTAATTATTAACTTTAATTATATATAAGGGATTCTACATGTAGAAAATATGACTGATTAATCAAATTCCCAAAAATATGTTTTCATATCGATGCATTCCTATAAATTTTCCAATTTTTTATTAAATTGAATAAACCCAATGATACCCAATTATTTCATAATTTATTTTACTAAAATAAGAATGTTATAATATAAAAGTCACTCTTCATAAATATAATTGTTAACCATTTTTCCAAAAATTCAATATTCAAATAAAATAACATCATCTGGTAGATTTAATAGTTTCATCTCCTCCACAAAGGGTAAATTCCAACATCTTATTTAATAAGGATGATCTCATAATGAAATAAAAATTAGTAAACCCATTGTTTGTCTAAAATCCATGATATATAATTTATCCTTTTATATTTATTCTAAATTATCAACATTCTATTTCTACCTTCACTTGCATCACCTTTAATTCCCCTCACAATGAAAATAAAGATAATTGATATAGAAATAATGTTGTTCATAAAATTCCATTAATAATATCCAAGGGTTAAATTTTATTTATATACCTAATAAATCCTTCCATTTATACTCTAATAGCAAGATAACTCTTTATGAGAAGTTCATGTTGGTGGAAATTACCAATCGGTCGATGTCAGCTGAGCCACCCCAAAAACCTATCAATATTTCAAACCTTACCCTTAAGTTATACATGGTGGTTGTAAGGGTTTATGTTTCTATTATTTGGTTACTAAAAGTATAATTCCTTTTCATAATTTTTTTTCAATATTAGAATTATATAATAAAAATACAGGTTTAGTTGAGATGGAATTTGATAAATTGATTTTCGAACAAAAATTAAAATTTATAGAAAAGATATAATTTTCTTAAAATAAATAAAGATATTATGAATTATATTTATTTTAATTAAATAGTTTTATAAAACTCTCTTAATAATTTTATTACTTCAATGATAATTTTTAAGTGTCAGAAATTTTGCAATGCATTTCAACATGTTGTTTTTTTTAAAATAAGGATTTTACAATTTAAAAGAAAAAATTCACACATTTAGAGAATTATTATGATAAAATAAACAACATCTTTTAAATAATTATGTCAAAATTATGTTAGTGTTAATTTATGATAATTTTCTAAAATAATTTATTTTTTCGTGAATAGTAAAAATATATTTCGGGGTTTTTTCAGTATGTTTAACGAATTAATAATTATTTTATAAATATTTAATAATTTAATATCCATAATAAAAGACTTAATATGTGTTATTTTATTAATATTAATTATTTTAAAATGTATTAATCTATTTCCATACCAATAATTTACTTTCCAAATTCTAAAATGCAAACATTGACTTTAAAAACATAATTTGGTGGAATCTTTCGTTTTCAACAGCAAAAGAAGTAATATAATATGATTATAGGTTATTTTGGGTTAAAATAAAATATAATATGTCCTAAATGTCCAAAACAATGGTAAATACAATGGTTTTTCTTTTCCCATAACCTAGATTTCTAAAGCATATATTTGGAAATTATTAAACAAATCCTCCACTTTTTTCTACAAATACCCACCCATTTCCCCTCCCCTATTCACTACCAATCCATAATACATAAATTTTTTGTTTTTCTTCCTCCCATGGAGTCACCCCAAGGTTTTTTCAAGCCCTCAAGGTTCCATTCCCCAATATATAGGAGTAACTCTTCAAGATAAGGGAATTATAATTCCTTTCTCTTCAATTTAAGAACTTCTTTTTTTATAGGTCATATAATTGTTATGATTTATTTTTTTTGTATTATAATTTTTATAATATAATTACTTAAAAATTATTTCTAATTAATGGTATACACTTTTATCCTATCATTTTACCCTTGTTTAAAACCACATTTTATGCGAGTTATAATACCAAATTTACTTCTCAAAATTTCTTTATTCTCATCAAAAAAATAACATTTATTTTCATTATGTGGATAACCAAACCACATATACTTCAATTTTTGTTCAACTATATGGAAAAAACATTTATTTTATTTGGGATTTACACAAAATAAACCCACTTTCCCTTTTCATTGGCTAATAATAATGTAATGATCAATGTCTTAAAGAGCTTCTATATGCCATGATTTTTAATAAGAAACATATTGTTTAATCACCAAATATTATCAATAAAATGATTTATTATGATCTTTGTGGATCAAATGAAATTAATACCTAAAAACGGTGTCTTGAGTAGTGATCTAATGCAATGGGTAAGGAAATTAATCTCTAGAGATGACATGTTTTACGATACCTTAGTGAATAACCATGGTAATTTTCATTTACGACACATTAGTGATTAACCTTGTTTATATTCTTATGAATGTTGAAATTAAATGTTTTATCCACATTTTATTTTTATTATTCATGTTATTTTTATTATTATATCCCTATTTTTATCTACTCATTCATTAATGAGATTCTTCATGTTATTATTGATATTCTTCATGATCTCATGTAAACTGTTTCCATTACATGGGATCATGGTCTACCCTTTCCATTAATGTATGTACCCAATATATAAGATGTAGTAATAACTATTAGGATGAACCCACTAAGGGTCCATTTATGTTTATTAGAGTAATGTTTTATGTTTTCTTCTATTATTATTCCTAATTTCAAAGAAACTAAACTTAAAATGATAATTTTATTATACCATATAAATTAAATGTTTTCGTATTAAAAAGGTTGGACTAAATATTGAAATATGAAATGTATAATGGTAAATGATCTAAAATTTCTTCCATGTTACATTTATGAGTTAATTTATAATTTTTAAGAAAATTTTAAACCATTAATTATTGAAGAGGTTTTTATGATGAATAAAGTAAAAAAGGACTATCAAGGGTGTTAAAACAAAATATAAGGTATAAAACTCAACTTAAAAGGTATTAAATTTTGTTTATTTTAGTATTTTTTACATTTATATAATATATATTATAAATTATTTCTATTTGGTTCCACTTAACATGATTATTCATTTAATTATATTTTAATGTTCTTAAAAATTTGATGTGTGTCCATTCCCACTGTTATAAAAGAAAACCATCTATCATCAATTATTCACACCTTATTAGAACTTTATATCAGAAAATAAAATAAAAAAAATACATTAATAACTTCCTCTAAAATGTCTTTTAATCCTTATACTCACCTAAAAACCATATATTGATAGAATAAGATGTAATCTAGTGAGGGTTTTCCAAAGTAGAGGTATAACTATTAACTTATTGTTTACATGGTTATTTATTGTAATAACACATATAAATATTATATAAACAAGTTTATATGATAATATAATTACCTTAAATATAATAATGTATTATGTTCATAAGAATTTTTTGTCATATCCTTTCCATCCTAGTTGAAATTGAAGGCTTTTCTCATCGTAGGTTTGGACAACCATCTCCATAAAGTGTTGTGTTTAATATTACATGTAAATATTTCATGATTTTTTATTATGATGGATTTAATTTTTTATATTATATTTATGAAATAATTATTATTTTAATTGTAATATTTTATCTACCTTCTTACTCTGTCATCTGCTGGTAAACAATAAAATTGTTTGTGCGTACGTCTGATCTACAGTCTTCAAAATGTTATGTGAAATATTTTTCATTTTTGATTTAGTTAGATGGTAATAAGGATATATTTAATGAATATATTAGATATTTATTAAATAATTGTGATTATATATAGTTTTATTGTTATCTATCTTTCTTTAATTCTTTAATTTGAAAATTGGAAACCCCCCTCATGCATATGTATGGACTACCATCTCCAAAAAGTGAATTAATTAATTTTTCATCACCACCTTATATGGATGATTATAAAATTACATATAATGAATAGATCTAATAATTGTGAAATTATTATTATTCTTGAAATTATGAAACAATGATCATGGTGTAAGGACCAGAGTTGTTGAACAAAAACATGCATGAAATATAATACACTTTTCACCCAAATAATGATTTTAATAAAGAATTGATAATAAATAAAAAATTCAAAATTACTATGGAATGATATACAGTAATATATATATGAATATGATTCTTTAATGAATGTGTTATAAATATGAATTTATTATATATGAGGTATGAATATGTACGAAGAAATACAAGAATTTAGGAAAGGGGTTTCTTTACTCAATATCTTTTTATTGTATTATATCACTTCTTTATTACCTATGTTATTCCAAGATTATGTGCATAATGGAATATTGTTTTTTATATTATTTTTATAATTTTTTTGTGGGTTTAGACTTTTTTCACATAATAAATTCATGAATTGATTCTTACTTCAAATGTTATGATCTTTGTACATTTTTTATCATATAACACATGTTTCTATGAGACATATTCCATATTCACCACTTGTTTACTTATTATGGTTTATATAGTTACCCATTGATATGTTATATCATGAATATCATTATATCCATGTTATTAATTTTTCATTTTATGATATTTATTTTATGGGTGTTATAATTCAAATGTTACCAAAGTAGAATGGGATCTGTGTAACAATATCATTTCCATTTAGGAATCATTATGTTAAATTTCTATTGAGGTAAATTATATGATCCTTCTCATTTACACACCATATAATTTCTTATACAACTATTATTGTTTTTGTTTTCACCTTTTCCTTTCATTTTCACCTCTTTAGGTTATACAATGACTAAGAAAATGATTTTTAGAATAGTAAACATTAATTCCTCTTTAGATGGGATTATTTTTATTTAATGTACTTATATTATTAAAAATGTTTTCAACAATTTTTTTTAATATTAATAAATGATTTATTAAATTCATTTCTACCCAAATTTTAATTTCTAAAAAATGGTTTTAAAAAAATATTCTTGTTATTTTCCAAATGAGGAAATTTTTACCAAAGGTTTAGATTAACTATTTATTTTAATGTACACGACATTTACAAAATTTTATTCCATATTGAATAATATTTGATTTTAATATTTCTTTAAATGTTTTAATGGTTCTTTTAAATAAATTTTTTATTCCTAATAATCAATTTATTTTGATTTTAAATAATAAATTTTAAAATTAAAAGGGTATTTTCCTCAAGAAATTTTCTCGTAGTCTTTTAATGGTATTTTATCTATAACAATAACCATCGATGTTACATATGATTAAATAAGGATATTATACAATGATACCATCCTTATTATTTATTTTATGGTTATTTATTATAATGATGAAATTTTTATGAACCACATTTTTTAGTGGGATAAACTATAGTGAAATGATAATTGTTTTCTTGAACATGTGTCATGCATATGAAAGGTTTATTATTATGTGGTGGGTGGGTCTATTATAACCCTACAATACATTGGTCAATAAAATTTAGATATATCATGAGATGATGATGATAATCATGTACATATTTTTAAATTTCTATGTTTACATTATATTGAATGAGTGTGATTGTTTCTAGCTTTGGTCCCATGATTATGCATGTACGTGATTGTGAATAGGAATGTCAAAATTTTGATGTGTGATTATCATTTGTTCTTTATTTACTTAAAATATTATATAAGAAAAAATATTGCGAATATTTATTTTCACATAATTATGATTTTTCATTCTTATGATGCCATATGTTAATGTTATAACTCCTGAATGATGATTTCATATTTGAAACCATTTTTAATCTTGCTTCTAGATATGACATGATTTTATTGTTTATGATCTAATATTTCATGGGTATGAATCATATACATTGAGAATGTAATGACTCTGATTTTCCATTTATTATTTTTTGACACTGTATTGATTATTTTTGAGACTAGGAAATGGGATGACATGTGATTCTAAGGTCTGATGTTCCCCAAATAAATGATTGAAATATTTTTAATACATGAAATAGAATGCACGCGTTTTTTCCTATAAAAATTAGAATAAATCCTAAATGGGTGCTCAAATCATAATTATGAGGGTATCATTGAGTTTATAATATGGGTTTTAACTTAAGAATTACATAATATTGATCGGCGTAGGTAGTTTGTGGAAAAGTCATCACATGCATAAAAATGAATAAAATTATAAAACAACATTATTTTATTTCAAATTATTTATTAAATAATTGATGTGTATTTAAATAGAAAATTATGGAGAAATACCAATGTTATCCATAAAACCTTGGAGAAATTAGATAGCCAATAGAAAGAGCGTTGGAGGATTCCTCTCAGACAAACAATGACCAGATCATGGATCGATGGTTGACGCACAAAATATTTAAATGATTTCAATAATGGACATGGTGTAACTTCTTTATTCATTAATGATCGATCCGAATTTAGGTTGGTTAGATTTTTGATTTGACTCTTTTCCTATTGTTTATTTCTAATATGAGTGTGACTTAATCGACGAATGAATTTATTCATGGGTCGATCATCTTGCAGGATGGGTTAGATTAATCAGGTTTTGGTAGAATTTCATCATGTTTAAATTGATGATTTTCAATTGATTTTCTAATAATAATTATCTGATATAGACACAAACATTGATCAAGGGCTATTCATATTTATTTATCTTATTGTTTTTGTAGAGACCCTAAGTCTGAAGTACATGGACATTACATTACTTTTCGAGGAATACTTAGTACATAACAAAAAAACCCACACAAGGACCGTAATAGTTAGTGTCTTTGGAAACATGGAATGTAATCTTCTAATCATAGTGAAAGATCTTCAACATCTCCCATAATGATCTTCCCCTTTTTTTCTTACCGAAAACATTTCTTTATATCCTGGGGAAAAGAAAACATAAAATGGTGAGCTCAAATGCTCAGTAAGGGTAAACAAAAGAGATATCAATCACATCATATTCATAAGAACATAACATTTCAGAAAATCTTAACCTGCAAAAGTGATAATAATATCATAACATGGGATAAATCATAGTAGTGAAATGTAATCCCAATAATCAAAACTTAAAAAATGAAACTTTGTGTCATAAAGACATAATAAGAGAGAATCATTTCTTATTAGTCAAGACTCATTGCCAAGACTATCTTAGTGGACAAAGTCCATTTATGAACTGAGTTCATTCCTCGTTTCAGTCCTGTTTCACTGAACCGATTTAACCTGCCGTTCCAGCCATGTCTATCTCATGAGATATAAAATCTTTACCCAATTCATTGGAGGGAGATATAGGTCCCACCCATCTCATAATGATACCATTCTTATGTGTTCCACAAATTCATAAATCATACATCATTGCATAACCCATGTAATAAAAATGGGATTCTTAAACATTGTGACATCATAAAATAATTCCTATATGATAAATGAATTCATAAAAATAATTCCATTACAACATAATAAAATAAATGTAATAATAGGGATAGAAACAGAACCCTATATTATCTTAGATGTAAAATAATTTTGATAAAACGCTTGAACTCCATTCTTGAGGAAAATATCCTTTCTACTTCAAAAACATTTTCCTTTCTTAACATGTCATAAAATTTTAAAATAAAAGAAGTTGATTGAAAATAAAATTGAAAACTTGTAAAGGAATCTTCTTGGAAATAATGTTTTAAAAATCTATTCATGTCGTATAATTTAAAAAAACATTCTTCTCGTACTTTTGTTGGAAAAGTAAAAAAGTACCTCGTACGAAAAACGACAAAAGATTCCTTTCATATATTTTACTAAAAACTAACCGATGGGTAAAATTGGATTTAAAAAATTGTAGGTGGATGGAAAAAATATTACATATTGAGGAAACGTGGATGTGGATGATAAAATACACCCCTGTAAATACCAAAGTATAAACAATCTCAGATAAAATGAGATTGTGATATTTTCCCTTACCTTAGGTCCGATTTATTTCGTAAGTGTCCGAACCTCCTGTATAATGATTTAAATAATATCATTGACTTATTCCAGAATCATACTCATTGTTATAATATCATATATGGTTCTCTTATGACTTTATATTACTCGTTCTTTTGTAAATTCCATGTTAAAAAGCGTTTTGGGTAAAATTGTTTCATTTGTCGTCCGTGTTTTGACTTGTAATTATTCAAATGATTACTTAGACCATGATTAATTAATTTCAGAATATAAAACATGATTTATATATAATATATATTCAGAATATACATATATATAATAAATCAATAAATGGAAAGAAATACACCATTCATGGAGACGATAGGCCGTACGTACGCATGAACGCTATTTTCGTTTCATTATTGAGTTGAATGGAATTAAGTAGATGACATACATATATATACACATAAATCCAGTATCGTTATTATGTCATATAATTCATGATTACTTACTATATATACTTTATAATCATTCATGAATGGTTAACGTGGAGAATGAATCTCATCGCGTCGGGGAGACGGTAGTCCATACGTACGCATGAGCGATGATATTGTTCTCATGATCGTGGGACTGTATTGGAGTGTATGTATACTATTTCAGAATCAATATCACTTTAAAATAATCATATATAGTTATTATTTACAACATTATACCCATCCATGTAAGGTGGTGGTGGAAAATAGATTACACCATGGCGTGGAGAAGGTATTCCGTACGTACGCACGCGCGGTGATTTCATTTTCCGTAGGATGGATAGATGGTGAAATAGGGTTGTTTCATACTTATAATAACATATCATTATATGAGTGATACTGATGTTATTACTTCCTAATGAAACAACCTAATAAGAAGAAGTGGAAGAAGAAATAAAGTTGAAAGAATCGGTAACGGACATTACCTCTTCTTTGAAGCGCCTCTTTGAGTCCTCTTATTAGGGCACTAAAATTTGTCTTTGAAGAAGACCAGGACCTCTATGATGTTTATAGGGAAGTGGAGAAGAGAATATGGCAGGGGTTGGCTGAGATTGAAGGCTCAAAGTGGTGTGAGGAAGAGGGGGGGGGGGAGGTGCCCTTTTATAAGGGAGGAGAGGGGCACCTTTGGAATAACTAAAGATATTATTTTATTTTAAATCCAAATTCGGTTTTAAATAGCTCCAAATTGATTAATTTCGAAGCTAAGGTGGGGAAGGGTATAAATCCTCTCATAAAATAGAATTTATACAAGTTTAGGTAATTATACTAACCTTATCCTTTAGTTTTAACTGTTAGTTAATTAGATTGACATTTACCATGTCACTTTGTATTTTTATATTATATAGTTAATAAACATTCCATATACATCCAAGCGACCCCAAGTGGTCCATTAATGATACACCAATAATTATATAAGTATCTTAGACGAACCATAGATTTTTAGGAATATAATAACACTTAATAATATAATATTTGTTTTAAAAACTGTTTTATGTTAATTTTGACACTATTTGGTAATTGATTTTTGTGAAAATCATAACAGAATGATTCGTTCGAAAAAAATTAATTAAATCACTAATAACATGTCATATTAACGTATAAAAATATTGGAATTCATAAAAAGTCTCAAATTAAATTTATTTGGGTATTTATAACATCAATTATGTCAATATTTCATTAATAGGATAATTACTGCATCATTATTGTATCATAAATAAATAAAATTATTTTAAGTCTAAAAATTACAAATAAAATACCATTATGTTGGAAAGCTTTTTAGATTTCTAATTAATATTTATAGTCTATTTTATCTTATGTATAACACTATATTAAATATGATTTAGTTATTAAACTTTGATTTTTACTATTTTAACCCTTCTTTAAATAAATTGATAAAAAATGTCCTAATCTAATCCAAGTGAGCCTAAATAGTCATATTGTATTCCTATGGATGTTTTTTGGTCGTATTACACGTATCCAATAGAATTAGGACATGTGTTAGGGTAATAATAATATCATTTTTACCGTTAATTACCCTATTTACTTTTAACCGTGGTAAAAAAAAGTAAAAAGTTACTATTCACCAAAAATTATTTTCATCTCATTGAACCAAATTTTATTTACTGACATCAACCGTGTCTCTTGGATTTTTGAAATTCCACTCACAGAAGCAGCAAAATTATGTTTTATGAAAAATTCATTTTTTAACTACCACTTAGTGGTTTCACTATTCATCAAAAAATGAAAGTTTCCAGAAAAATACAAAAAATTAGTCCTAAGCTATATTTGATATTATGAACTCAAAAATGATGTCTATTTTTCCAAATTCAAAACATATCAGTTGCATTAATTAATTTTAAAAAAATAATTACCGTCGTCAAAACAAATAGCGTGTTCTTAAGAGATAATAAATATCAAAAAATTGACACTTGTTTATGTCTGGTTTAAATGTGAAATTACATCCAATGACCAACATTGTATTAAATTGTAAAAATATATTCTAAATATACTTTAAATCCACTCAAATTAATAATTTATCACTATTAATTATTTCGATTAAAAAATTTGTTTTTAATTAAAATTTAGTAATTTTCACTATTCATCAGAATATGAAAGTTATCCGAAAAGTACCAAAATTTCAACTTAGGCTAAATTCGATACTATGAATCCAAAAATGAAGTCCATTTTGAGAGATAAAATTTCTAAAATTTTAAAAGGTGGTTATTACTATTCCTAACGGCTGGTTTTAATAATATTTTAATAGCATATCGTTGTTTAGAGAAAACTCGGTATTGTGTACTACACACGCTATCGAGGAAGGTCGTGATTGCGTGTAATGCAAGGAAAGTCAAGGATGCGTGTGGTGCAAGATCCTTTTGGTGTAGCGTACAACACAATAAATTAATGAAATTAAAAAGAATATTTTTCATAAAATCTCGAGGTGTTACAGTTTTCTCTCCGATTATGTGTTCGTCATGACCGTTCATCTTTTGGTCCACAGTTCGACATATCTCGATTAGTTGATCATTGCGCACCCATTTCTTAGTTTAATGACCCAAAAACAAACACCTGGGATCCACACAATACTAAGGATGTGAGATGATGGATACAAAACATGATTGGACAACGTAGGTAACCAATTTTCGTGTTATTCTATGCTTCAGGAAGAATGATGAACTCACCCATTTTTCGAGCAGATTGAAGGATAAAATCATGTTATTCAGTGATGGAAAGGTTCATTATGCCTTGATTCACTATTTTTTGGAATGGCATGGCCGAAATACTAGGTATAAGCAGTAGAGAATATACATAAATTAGGTATTTAGAATTCTAGGAAATTCAATGTTACACGACATGTAAGTTACATCTACATGCCATGTGGGCCCCCTATTCAACAATAAGGGTTTCAAAAAAAAGTTAAATATCACATAGAATGTGACCCATGTTACATGGTGTGTGGTCCTGCCTCAGATACATGGCATGTACCTTAGAGGTACACAGACATGGGGTGTAGTACATGGGTTGGTGCACGCTTTGTATTCCCTCACAGGTACATGGCATAGACCATGTACATGGGATAATCCATGTATTGGTACATGGGAATGGGTACACAAGCTGAAGCCTTTTACTAGTGTAATGACCCAAACATCCATTAATGAAATTTTCTACTTGATCTAATTAAATTCCTTATTATGGATTTAAAAACATATGAACTTACTTGGTTTTTTTTGGATTTTAAAATACCGTTTGGCATTGTGACCATTGCTAATATAGATGTTAAATAGTGATAACATGATTAGAATAAATATAAGGCTTTAACAAATCCAATTTATTCAGACAAAGGAAGATATGGACTCATCCAATAGAATTGGGCCATATGAATCCCATTTGTTGGTGCTCAGAAATGAGGTGGCGTCATTGGGATTTTCTCTTAACCAAGACGAATACGAGCTTCATCACATTAATCTCAAGTGGAACCGCCTACGGGAGAAGTAGAAGTTAATAGAGATTACCACCCGAGCGATGTTGTTCGAGCCACACCATGAATCTATGATCATAGAACACCTTACACTTCAGTCTTATGCGGTTGTTATAAGGGGTTATGTAACAAGACCCTATCACTATGATTATGTGCATTGTTTTTGTACAGAACAAAGAATATACAATTATTTTATTATTGTTACTTTGTAAATAGTTTTTAAAGAACAAATAGTTTTTCAGTTAATATTAAATTAAGAAATCTATTTTTATGAATTAATGGATTTTTTAATTAAAAAATATTTTAATTAAATATAAGTACTATATTTCCTTTTATCGAGTATAACTGATCATGTAATTTTTATGAATTCAATTGTAATTTTTATTATGGTTTGAAAGATGTTTTGGCCAAAAGAAATGAATTTTCGATAAATATTGGTTATTATTTTAAATGTAAAAATTGACATATTTATAAAATTATTTAGATAAAATGAATATTATTTTTTGAATCAAGACATCTATATTTTCCAATAGGGAATTTTTAAAAATTTTCAGAGAGAGTCGAATTTTTGTGTAAAAATTAAGTATCATTTAAATATATAATGTGTTTTATGAAATCATAACGACCCAATAGTGATGTAATAAAATACTATAAACCTTATTTTTGGAAAATATATGTTTTAATATTAAAATAAATTGATATTGGTTTTCTTTGATTTATTTTACAAATCTTTAGAGGACCCTCCAAGAGTTATAAACCATTTTAACTTTTTAAATTGATTTCCCTGAGATTGTGACTCACCTCCACATACTCAAAAGATCAGGAGTCCTGCGAGTCTTCTCCCATTGAAATTTAATAAAAAAAAGTTAAAGTACACAAATTAAGATCACTATGAAACTCTACAATGGAAAGTATAAATCACTCCATCACGATCATCTTGGGCAAGACAATTACAATACTCACGAAAAAAAAGACCAACTAGAGCTGACCACCCAAATTGATCTCTTCGAGAGGGAATCCTCAATTTGATTGGACTCCTGATATGTATGTGTGACTTCCAAAGATAACACTTCCATAAGATGAAGACAATCTCCCCAGGTCGATAACATCTTCCATGGAACATTCCATGATCGATCTTTGATAATCTGGACTACAACAGACGAGTCTGACTCAATCCATAAATCATGACAATCATATTTCACTGCATACCTAACTTCTTTTATGACTTCCCATAGATCCAATTCAATTTCATATCCATTTCCTATATAATTAAAAAAACATCCTTTCATAAAGCCTCGATATGTATGAAACACACCACCACATCCATAAGGACCTGATGCTCCAAAAGCTACCCCTCAACATTAACCTTCATCCATCGAGAGATGGGTGGTATCCATCTTAAATTATTCATCATCATTGGATTTTTCATCCTACCATTGAAACCAAGTGATCTCTGGAAAATCAAATAAGAGATATCATTTTTCAAGGAAGCAGTCTGCACTTTATAAGCATTTAGAATTCCCCAATGTAAGAAAAGAACCCCAACATGAAATGATGTCTTGACATTATTGAATATCATGTCATTTCTTGCCTTTAGAATGAATGAAGTAATACTTGAAGAAGAATAAAGTAGAAGCAACAAGAACTTCTTACTACATTTAGTTCTTCATATGGACTACAAAATCCCATTAATAGATCAGATATTGAAAGAGCAGTAGAAAATCTGATGTACAGATGTCCATAACGAACACAAAAATTTACAAGATGCAATGACATGTAAGATAGATTCATCCGCCACTAAACATAACAGGAAGAATGAGGCCTGGTGTATCCTAGTATGCTGCAAGTGGACCTGCAGTGGTAGCCTCTGCTTCCAAATTTTCCTGATTAAAATTGAGTGAGCGAGAGGAATAAAAGCCTTGTAGAAATCAGTGAACCCCTGAGGAGCACTCAAGGCCTTTGGAGTTCATCCAACCTCTTCCCTCATCTCTCTATAATCCTTCCAAGGCACCCCAATATCCCAAGAATCCTCTCTCAAGCCTCTCTCAAGACTTTCGGTCACACATTCATGTAAGGGATTCCAACATTTTTAACTTTTATCAATGTTTCTTTATGTTGTAATACCTTTTTTATTTCAATTAGTAATGTTGGGGCATGATTTCACACCTCCCTTATATTCTCCTAACTATTTATCAAAATATTATAGACCTATTTCTCTCTCATTAACGCCTTCTGTGTACACATGTTATAATGCCTAAATTCTGTACGGAATTTCTGTCTCCTCATTCAAATTCAAGCTATTGTTTTGTATTATGAATCTAATTTCCATTATATTTATTGGGACATGTATCTATATGACCTCATTAATTCCCATTTCATGTACATATGACGATACAACCCTTTCTCTATCATAAACCATTTTTATGAATTCTTATGTTACACTGTTATGATGCTGAAATTTCACCATGATTTTTCTCAAGCCAATGCCACTGTGTAGAGAATTCCATGCCCATTTATATACCAAGGGTATTCACTGTTATGCACATTTACATATTGATTAAATAATTTCATGTATGAATTCCACATTCCTTTATCTTGGAATAAATGACGATGTTTATTGAAACCGTGTTGTATGATCCATGTGGCACACTTATTCATGAAATGAAATGTTTAAGAAGGGTGAGCCTTGATAGCACTGTAATGTATTGGGTAAAGATTAGTATCATGACACATCAAGTTCAATGAGGTTTTACTCATTATAATTCATGTAAAATTAGGGTTTACTCATGATCCTTGTGAAACGAGACTCAGATCATTCTAATACCAGGTTAAGTGTTGTTACCACATTTCTATGTTATGATAATCATGCTATATCATGCCTTTCTATTCATATTTATCTTATGATCTATTGATATGCCTATTTCCTAACATGTATTGTATTATTCATGTTATGACTTTTTTACTCCCTTACTGGGTTTTATTTCTCACCCTTTTCTTTTGAATGTCCTTAGGTTATCCCATGAAATTCTAAGTATGAGGGAATGTAGTGGTAATTTAAATGATGTTTTCAATAAAGATGTTGTGTTTCATGTTTTAAGTTGTTATGTAACATTCCTATGCCCCAAAGACACTAGAACTCTCAATATTCCATATTCTATCAAGTGAATGTTTTATCTAATAAATCATTTTTAAGTTTGTATTAAAGAGAAGGGTTGCTATAACTAGCACATAGGCAGACAATATGAGAAGCCTAAATATAATGTAATACTACATGGGCATAGAAACAGATATGGGCTATTTATATGGGTAGGATCTAGGGTCAAGGGACACGACGTGTGACCCCTACTACACACTAGGTACTTTATTATACATGCATTAGAGCCCTTTTCCTATGTATCTTGGACAAGTTTTTTTAGGGCGATATTACCTTTATCCTGTACCCAAAGGTTATCTTAGTATTATCTCCCACTCCTATTACTATGATCCATTCAGTAGGAATTCCTTGATAGATTCATCAGAATCCCTCCACAAGTCCCAAAGTGAGATCCTCTATTCATCTTCATGCTCTGAGTTGATTTATTTGTATCATCATGACCAACATTATAGAGGCACTGATCGTATACTGTATGAGTTAATCTAGATTGATATGTTGGTATCTCACTATGGCCTTGGGTACGATCCTCATTTGTGTATCATATTTTCTTCATACCTTTAACATGTACATCTAATGATGAGACCCAATGAGAATCACCTCTCATATGGACATCAATAGTTATATTATACTTAATAGTGTGTTCTCATAGATGAGTGCTTTCTGGAATCTTTGATCTTGAATAAAAGTCTGGTATAATATGGTTTTGGATCACCTTTATATTGTGTGTCTTTGTTGAGTATGTCTAAATATTCCTATTATATGTTATGCAAAGATATACCTATATAAAGCTAAATGTATTTTCTTTTATTTTATGCTTTGTGGTTTTTGGGGTGTCGTACTTAGTATTTTTAAACTCACACCTGCTTGGGATTTTCTCGCACATGTGATTTCTTATGTAGATGATTTACCTTACAACAAATACCTTCATATACAAAGACCAAATTGTGTTTAGTGAGGTCGAACATACCGAGGTGTGTCCCAACTGTATTCTGATACCAGTCACAGTTTTATTTTAGGTTGGACTTGTGTTACCGAATATTGTTATGGGCTTGTATTTGGCCATATTTAATTTCCTCATATTCATATCATACTATGGTTGTTGCATTTATATGTACGTATGCATGGTTGTTCATTAGTTTGTACATTGTTCCATTTTTATAGGCATGGAGATGTGTGCATGTATAAAGGTACATAGGCTAAGCCCTCCCATGTTAAAGATATTCCTACTCAGCACTAATCGTCAGCCCCTGGCCTATTCAAGGTGAGATTGGGGGAGTTATGGTATTATCCCCAGTAGGATGGGCCATGAAAGAGTTGTATCAGAGTGGTTAGTTATACTTTAAGACAAGAGTATGCGAGATTGATTTATTAAAATACTGTTAAGTGTTTGAAGTTCGAATTTTTATCTAAGGACTCCATAGTTGGTGCGGAGGTTGATGTATCCATACATCCAGACTCAAATCATCTGCTTTTGGACTTGGTACATGAGAAAAATTATTATAGGGAAAACAAAGGTAGATGAATAATATAGGAATGAATTGTGGTTTCTATGTCCTTATGTCAACTCTTTAGATATACTCATTTATCGTGGTACATCATTTTTATTTTAAGATTTCTCTATAATGTATGGTAACTAAGATTCTATATCAGGATCATGATGAGGATCCCCTCAGTGATGAGGCAATGATATGTGGACCGATTCTCAAGGTTTTATCTCCTAGTGTAAATCTTTCTATACCACTACCTGTAGAGTAGCATGTGGTTCCTGCAATACTGGTAGATGGGGTGATTTAGTTGAGCACACTTCACGTTTTTCAGTAACAAGGACCCCTTAGGTTACTAGGTGATCCCTACCCATAGGTGGATGAGTACTGGATTGAGGCGATAACCCAAGTTATATGTATGATCAAGACACTAGCATATCAAATGATGGTCCTAGCAGTGATCCTTCTTCATGGCTCATCAGGGTGATGGTGGAATTTAGTGAATGAGTCATACTATGAGGAAACTCTTTCAAGGATATATTTTGAGATACCTTTCATATAAGAATTCTCAATATATATATTTTGAGGGATGTATCTATCAAGGAGATTATCTAGCTCCAGCCGAGCATCCTGATAGTTGTTGATCATTCATCAAGGTTTACCAATCTATCCTAGTACTTGATAGATATAGTTTAGGATCAGTTTATGAGAGCTCAAAACATATAACATGGTCTATATAGATCTATATTCTATAGTGTAATCCCATTATGAATTCATACATATTAGGTGGTGATATAGATAGATTTGGTGGTCAAGAGTTTTTTAGCTACGAATATATAGCCAGTAGTTATTAGTTTTGGGAATATAGGAGAAGAGTCCTCAGAAGTAGAGAGATGATGTTAGTCTCAGGTACCAGGACATGCCCTATTTTTTAGTAGGAGGTCCTAAGATAGGGGGTCTATGATTTGTGGCTCACATGTTGGGTCCTGTAATCACATAGAAATGTTGCTTCAGATGTCTTATAGAGGGGATATATTGTAATGGATTTTCCAACCCACCGTATAGCTGACATAGGGACTGTAAATGGGTCACTAAGGTAGAGATGGCGATATGAGAAGGATGTTTCATAGGGTGGTGGACGTGGAAGAGGAGATGAGAGAACAATGGGATTTGTAGATTCTTTGACTGGTTACCAACACCACCCTAGTCAGTCCACACTAGGCTTAGGTTGTTGGAGGGCAGGGGAGGGGATAACTATAGGTGGTTGAAGCTTATGACCCAAAGGATCTGGGAATGATTCTAGGTATGACCTATATATTTTCTACATTATTTTTATTGCAAATAGAAACATGTTATAGTCATTAATTTCATTCCACACACATTGTATGAGAGATAGAGATTCTGGTTGAGTCCTTTGATTGACTGTTTCTCTTGGAGACTCATACCAGAGAAGACTCGGTGATCACAAACTTGTGCCAAATGTGTGATCTGAATCTTAGAGGTGAGAGTTTTAGTTGAAATCTCATGGTATCACTTTAAAAAACATATGATGTCATTCTTTGTGTGGACTGTTTATCTAAATTCCATTTCCAAGTTAACTATTTTAGATGAAGGATGTTGTATTTAAATAGTGATAGAACTAGGTTTTCCATTTTTGGTGAAATGGAAACCCAAGAGGAGTAAGTTGGACTCGTTCATAAATTGATGTGGCTGATTACTCATCACTTTTCTAGGCTAATACTTAATATAGTGGATGTTATGAGTTACTAGTTTCTTATAGTGGTTGCTGATTATGAGGAAATATTCCCTAAGTATCTTCTAGGTTTACATTCCTTTAGAGAGATAGACTTCTCCATTGATCTACACACTAGGAAAACACTAATATATTTGCCTTCATATTATTTAGTTCCCATAGATCTTCATGAGTTGAGGGTGATTTTGGAAGAATTATAGAGGAATGGATTTGATAGACCTAATGTTTCGCCTTGGGTATCCCCATTTTCCCTTTCGAATAAGGCAGATGGAATATTGACGTTTTTTCTGGTCTATAGATAGTTGAACTAGGTTACCATGAATAAACATTATCCACTGCTGAGGATGAGTGAACCCTTTGATTAGTTGAGTGGGAAAAAATGGTTCTTGAAGGTTGAACTCTGATCTGGCTATCACCAATTGCGAGTATAGATGAGAATATAACGAATAAGACATTAAGGTGTTTTTAAAGTCACTCTAAGTATTGGTGATTCCCTTGGGCATGAAGAATACCACAAAAATGTTTATGGGACTCATGAACTAGATATTTCATCCTTTCTTATACCAGTTCATTGCATTCTTCGTCGAATAAATCCGTATATACTCAACACATGAGGAGGAGCATGTAAGACACTTGAAGATAGTTCTGTACATACTTCGAGAGAAACATATTTATAGATTTATCTCAATGTTCTAGTTCAAGATTCGTGAAATCCACTTTCTTGGACATGTTATATCACTGGGTGTATTGTAATTTGACCATGCCAATGTTTATAAAGTGTTACACTTAGAACCACCCAAGAATGTGATAGAGGTGTAGAGCTTCCTCGGGTTGGCATGGTATCATCATAGATTCATACCTATTTTCTCTAGGATATTAGGTCCCATGATTGCTTTTACTCGAAATGGGAATCCTTTCATGTGGATAGGGAGGGTATAGTTGGATTTTCAATAGTAGAGTAAGAGTTTGATGAGTTATCACATCTTGTGATTGCCAGAGGAGGGTGTCGAGTACCTAGTGTTCTGTGACACATCAAGAACCAGGCTCGGATTGGATTATGATGCATAGGTACATGGTGATTTCATACAGTTCACAATAGTTGAGACCATATGAGTAGAACTTTGTGACCCATGTTGTTGATTTTGTAGTGGTATTCTCTGTACTAAGGATGTGGTGACACTACATGATGGATGAGCACCTTTTTATCTATTCTGATACCAGGAGTATGAAGTATATCTTCTCTGAGAAGGATCCTAACTTGTGGTAGAGGAGATGGATATAGATCCTCTTGGATTGTGAATTTTAAATTGTCTATACTCTTGGGAAGGATAACATGGTAGTATATGCTCAATGTATAAGATCTTGGTCACAATTACTGAACGAAGCATCAGAGCAGTTGGCCTTGTTGCTGTTATCCTTTAGAGATAGAGATGGATCACCATAACTCTAGTTAGTGGTTTTAACCCCTCCACTCTTGTAGAATGTTTGGGAGTCACAACTAGGTTATACTGACTATGAGACAATATGTATTTAGATATCCAATGTACATGCTTTTAATGTATTTTCTAAAGGTGGGTATCATATTTCTCTTTTCAAAGGATGCACGATGGTACCATTGACATTGTGAAAAGAGGTTATAAAAGTGATTCATACATATTTTTTGTGGTACATAAAGGTGTGGAAAATATGTACATGGACCTCTGATGTATGTTTTGGTGGACACTGTTAATGTAAGAAAAGGCATATTTTGTCTCCCAACGCCTTACTTATTAGCAGATTAAGGAAAAGCGCTAAGTTTTAGTAGGTTTAGCTCAACTCCTTGAGTTTCTATAATTGCAGCGGGATGGGATCGCCATGGAAATAATGATAGTAATACCATGAATGTCTAGGGGAAATAATTCCATATTATTGACTTCGAATGACTCATCAATTCAACCCAATTCTTATCTATACAAGAGAAAAGTTCAGTATAGAGATTGAGACACATCTCCATGAATGTGATAGCCCCACTATATGGAATTCGATTGAAGATCATTTGAGTTCATGATGATTGGTTCACATCCCGGTTATAGAAAGGATTTTAGGAGGAATTTGGGACTCAGTTATTCTTGAGCACAATATTCTACCCCAAAACTGATGACCAGATAAAGTGGACCATTTAGGGTCTGTAGGAAATGCTATGAGCTTGAATGTTGTACTTTGTCCATAGTTGGGAGGATCACCTAACACTTGGGGGGTTTGTGTATGACAATAGATACAATTCCACCATCAGTATGAAAACATTTCCGGATTTGTATGGGTGACCCTATATGTCACCCCTTTGCCGGAATGACCTAGGATATATGGAACTAATGGCCCCAGTGTTGGTGTGAGAAATTACCAAGAAGGAGTAGATCATCCAAGAGTGTTTGTAGACTACACTGAGCCCTCATACGTCTTATGCTTACAGATGATGGAGCCCTTTTATGTATGAGGAAGGAGACCTTGTGTTCATTAAGTTTTTACCTCGACGTGGATTATGGATATTTGGCTGGGGTGACAAGCTATATCTGAGATTCATTTACCCTTTCCAGATACTACGTAGAGTCGGAAATGTGGTGTACCACTTACCTGTACCCCCACAGTTTGACAAACTACATGACATATTCCAATTTTCATAGAAAAGTGGTACATGCATGACCCATCACATGTTATCAGTTAAGGTGAGTTGAACGTTGAGCATGAAGCTACCGTTACTAAGTACCCACCAGAGATTAAGGATTTGTAGGAGAGGATCCTTCATGGGTGTTTGATTCCTTTAGTGTGTGTGTCTAGTTGCTGTACAATAATCTTTAGAAGATAAATTGAGAGAGATAGTCTCATATACTCAATCAGTACACACATATTTTTTGAGTATCCTGCATTTTTGTTTATTGGGGACATGAATCCCAATGTTAGGGATACTGTAATGTTTTATATTTTCATTGTATTAATTCTAGAAATTATATGGACTATTTTCAAGACACGGTGCAGAGATGAAATGTGTTTCTATGGACCAGTGTTCCTGGAATAAATGTTTAAAATATATCAAATATATCAAATATATTTAATATATTTAATATCAAAAAAATGGTTTTTTCCTTAAAAAAGTTTAATAACTTTGAAATTGGTGCATGGATCAGAAATCTAGTGGCTTTTTTGAGTTTATAATGTAGTTTTTACCCTATACAAGACATACTTTTGTTCAGTGTGGGTCATAGGGAAAATTCATCACTGGAGAAAAAATGAAGAAAATAATTAAATAAAATTATTTTAGTTGTAATTGTTGACATAGTTATTGATGTAAAAATAATAGATAATAATCGTGAAATCTTAGGGTTAACTGGATAACCTTGGAAACATTACAGATCCATTGGGGAGAGCATTGGAGGATTCCTTTTAGATGAAGGACGACTGGATCATGGGTTTATGATCAATTCACAATGTTTTAAAAGGATCTCACCAAGAAATATAAGATTGATTTATTCTTCATCAACAATAATTCTAAACATGCTATAGTATTTTTTTGAAATGATTGTTTTACCGTTCTTAATTTTTATGAGAAACTTCAACTAATTGATGAACAAATTGATTCATTGGGTTATTATCTTGAGGGATGAGTTAGATTAATTAGGTTTTGAGATAATTTATTCATGAATGAATTGTTGGAATTCAATTTTCCTTACAAAAAAATGAAGTAAGATTGATAAGATCATCGATCGAGGTCCATTTATCAGGATTGTTCTTATGATTTTCTCCCCGGATTCTATGTTCATCATGGGTTTTATTCATTTGGACCAAAGATAAACATATCCCTATCAATAAATAATTGTGAACCCATTTCTTTTCTCAACGATCCAAAATAATTGATCACAGATCATTATGAGATGATGAAGGTTCAACGATGAAGATGGTATAAGAACAAATAATGTAGGTACCTAATTTTCATGTTATCAAGTGCATAATGAGGAACCATGAAAAAATATATTTTCTACGTGTATCAAAGGACTGAATCTAGTTATTCGGTGATGGAAAGTATCATCAGGGCTTGAATCATGATTTTAGGGAATGGTTAGGCTCTAATCTGAGGCCACAAGAGTGGAGAAGGAGTATGGATTGGATATCAAGAATTCTAGGAAATTTTAAGTTATGTGGAATGTAAGTTTGATTTACATGATGCATGGACCCCCTATGTGGTGGATAGGGTTTCCAGAGAATGTTTAAAATCACACAACTTGTGACCCCTGTCACACAGTGTGTGTTCCCTCCTTAGATAACCGATATATAACTCATATGTACATGGACATAGGGTAGAGTAGACAGGTTAGAGCACATAGTATACTCCCACACACATACACAACCTAGACCTAGTACACAAGTTAAGCTTCTACTTGTACACGATCATGGTTTCATGGGCTAAAGTCATGTATTTGAACACGAGTAGTCTACATTGGAATCCAACACACTCTGAAATCCTACATAGATGTGGTCAAGAGACATGAGCTATTTACATAGGCAAGACTCAGGGTCAAAGGACACAATACGAGTCTCCTAGTACATGTCATGTACTTTATTATACATGGATTAGAGACATTTTCTTATATATATTGGACTATTTTTATTAAGGGTCATTTCAACTTATCCTTTCTGTGATGGTTAGCTTGGTATCGTATCATACTCCTAGGACTACAATCTCTTCAGTAGGAATTCTCAGATACAATCATCTTAATCTTTCTATGAGTCCTATAGTGAGATCCTATATTAATATTTACAACCTAGGTGGATTTATTTGTATCATCTTGACCAACACTACATGATAACAAATCATATACTTAGAGGGTTAATCCAGATTCAGTTGTTCGTATCACCCCATAGCCTGGGGTGGGATCCTCATCCTCTTATTGTATTCTACTCAAATCTTCAATGTGTACTTATAATGATAAGAAATAATGATCATCACCTCTCAGATGGATTTCTCAGTGCTTTTAAACTAGGGTTGTGTTCTCTCGGATGAGTGCTTTGTGTAATGTTTGAGCTAGAATCCTAGGCTAGTATACAAAGGTTATGACTTACCTTTAGACTATGTATATTTATTGACTATATTGGGGTATTATTGTTATATATGCTGTAGACATATAACCATGTAGAGATGACTATATTTTCCATTATTGTATACTTTGTTGTTTTGGGGAGTTCTACTGAGTGTTTTTATTCTCACCCCTGCATAGGTTTGTCCCACATGTGTCATGTCTTATGCAGATGATCAAATCATCAAGAAAATCCTTGACTAACTATGACTAGACAGTTCTTAGTGAGACTAAATAGACCGAGGTGTGTCCCTGTAGTATTCTCAAAATAGTAACAGTTTTCTTTTATCTTTTACTTATGTTACATAATTTTGTGGTGGGCTTGTATCTGGCCCTATTTATATTTCTTTACTTTACATCTTACTCTGGTTGTGGGATTTTTATGTATTCATTCATGGTTGTTCAGTTGTCTTTATATTTTTTCTTTTTAATAGGTTTGTTAATAACAAATAATTTTTAAATTCGTAAACATATCACCAAGGTCCAACCCCAAGGCGTCATAAAAAATTTACCAAGGTTATTCACCAATGTATAGTAAAACTTCTCATCTCAAGAGATTAACTTATTTACCCAATTAATTGATGATATATTAGTAAGAAAACTTAATATATTTTTATTTAAATGTTATACACATAGATTATAATCATACAATTAATAAATAACCAAAAGACAATAAAATAATTGGATTTCATATAAAAATCATAACATTTTCAAAAGTGCATAAAAATAAGATCATTATTCCATTTATATCCTATGGAAAGGGAATGAGGGTTTTATGTATGTCAATTACTGATAAAATATATCATTTTTATTTATTTATGAATAAACATTTAAATTAAATAGTTTTGGGTATTCAAATAAGTAAAATTAGATAATTTCATGAGGAAAAGGGAGAGATTTTGAGATAACAGTTCTGCAA
Source organism: Viscum album (assembly GCA_963277665.1). Taxonomy (NCBI): domain Eukaryota; kingdom Viridiplantae; phylum Streptophyta; class Magnoliopsida; order Santalales; family Viscaceae; genus Viscum; species Viscum album. Next base: position 644,091,542 of record OY728135.1, on the reverse strand, counting down.
CATAACATCTATATAACATGGTTTTAGAAAATATTAAAAAGGGAGGTGATGAGGGTAACCCACTCTTAAATAAATCTAAATAATGTATAGGGATAGAATAAAAAAGAAATAATATCATGATATGCATATTTGAATGACATACCACATGAAAAGGAACCTTGAAAGAGAAGAGAAGATGCAATTTCTTTTACGAAAATTTGGTAGCCTAACAATGTCACTTAAAAATCCAGAAAATATATTTTTGGGAGTGGAAAGGGTGTCTCATAATTTTTACACAAAATGGAAAGAAATAAAGATGTAAAAGAAAATACCCCAACATAGTAAAAGGTAAAATATATGACATAACATAAATGAGGTCTTGACTAAAAGAGGAGGGTGAAGGGTTCCCTTACCTTGATGAGTATCTTAAAAAAATCGAAGGATTGGACATTGGGGGTCTTGAGGTCACCTTGGAAAGATTCATTAGAAGGTAAAAAGACCAGAAATTTGTTGAATAGGAATTTTGAATGAAATGAGTGAAATAGTGGGTTGGAATTTATAACAAAAGTGAGGAAATATTTTATTAATTTCCAAGGGACACCTCATTTGTGGTATTAGAAAAAACCATGTGATTTACCATGGTATGTTCTCTTGGTATTGGAAAATTGGTACACCTAATAACAAATATTACTGTAAAAATGTCTACCAGAATTATTTCATCATGATTACATCATTAATGATGTCATTAAACACCCGAAACTCAAAATGTATTTTTATTATTCAATGAAAATGAAAACATTTTATAAAAATCTCATAAATTAACACTAACCTAATATCTATGCTCTACATTCAAATATGAACTCAATTTTATGAAAATAATTTTATAATTATGAGATATTTAATTTTTATGTAAAAACACTATTTACCGGAAGACATACCAATACTTAACTAAGAATTTCTAAAACCGTTATTTATTAGTAAAATTATATCACATTACCATTCAAGATGCCTAAACTATATTTATACTTTATTAAGTGAGGTTACTATTTGATTGGTCACATCACTATTCTTAAGGGTAATATTACTATTCATAATTTACTATTCACCAAAAATTAAGTTGTTCTTATTAGAATCTAAATTTATTATTGATTACAAATGTAGAAGACCATTTTCTGAAAATCCTTTCCCATTACTAATTATTTAAGGTATAAAAAAATATTTTAAAATACCCTTTTTCGGATATTCATCCATAATATAGAACTTCTATAAATTCATCCTATATTTATCTTGATATTTGAAATTCAAAATGTTTACCATAATAATAAATAACAATTTTATTTATATAGGAGAACTACACAGAGTGATTGAGGCCTCGTTATATAGCCCCTTATAACACCTGCATAGGACCTAAGAGTAAGGTGTGTAATGGTGATAGAATCTTGCGGTGGCTGAGGCTAAATTACCCGAGTGGTGATTTCTATCATCTTTAACTTCTCCCTTAAGAGATTTTGGTCCAGATTTATGTGTTGGAGTTAGGCTTGGGATTAGTCCAAAGTAAAGCGCAGTGATGCTACCTCCTTCTCGGGCCTTGAAAAATGGGCATCATACGACCTGAGTTTACTAGATAATTCCATCAACTCTTCTTTCTGTATTAATTATCCCTGATCATTTGTTTTTATAATCAATAATCATAATGTTACGAGTATAGTTTCCAATAGTCATATTGAACAAAAATTAATAGTTGAAACCCAACAATCTCATTTTAATTATACTCAATTAATTAATTAAAGGATGTAGTTTTTTGAGTATAAAATAAAATAACTCACAAAATTAGTGTTGGTGGGAATAGATCACTCAAGAGGGGGGTTAATTGTGTATCTAGAAAAATTTCTGTGTAAAAATTATTCTTCAAAGATTCCCCCAATAAAAAATATTAAATGCCAGTTAATCAAAGTAACACCGTTATGAAAGTTTAACTATTTAAATAACTTCTCAAAAGGGTTATTAATTACCAGTAATCATAATATCAATTACTGGCATTAATATTGTATCTATTCTAATAAGGAAAACCAAATATAACTTCTTTCCAAGATTAACTATCAAACTAAATTTTTGATTTCTGAATTATTCTATAAAATTGAGAAATACTAAATTAAATGACACATCAGATATAACACAAGTGGTCCAGTCTCAAGCTGAGACCTAATCCACTCCACTTGGTGATAACCTGCCACCAAGAAGTTTATATAAATAAACTTGATCCACACCCTGGATCAGATTTAACAACAGTACACAAGACTGTCTAGGTTAGATGTCTTCTTCCATAGTTCTTCATGGGTATAAACTTAACAGGCCACACAAAGACCTCTTCTACACTTATTCATGGGAATACACAAGTGTAAAAAGATGAATGATAAATGATATCTTATATCCTCCAGTTTAATTAAGGAGACAAAGTGTGTTTTTATACATACACACACACACTACTCGAAAGCTAAAAACAGTACACAATAGAGTGAAAAGTAATGAGTTATGTTTAGAAGTTCTCTAATGGTTTTCCAAGGCATCTTTGGACTTTTGAGATGAAGAAGATGATGGAATTGAGTCCTCGTGGGAAAAAACATAGTATCTTAAGTCAACTATATCTATCTTGTGTTATTTATGGTGTTTTAGTGCGAAGATGTCTTCAACTCAAGGATTTAATTATGCTTCATGTGTTCTTCAGCAGTGTCGAGTTTCATATATGGATTATCCTTTAAAAAATTTCATACGTGTTTATTCATTGTCATTATCACAATCATACTTCCCATACATATTGTTTCTAGGCCACACTTATCTTTTATTCTTGAGTGCATGTTCTAGATCCAACAGGTTGCATGTATTCTCCACCTCATACCTCTTACTGTTAGGTGACATGTATACAAAGGAAAATTAATTATGTTAGTGCTTTTAAAATCATCATATATGACTGTTAGAGATTAATTTGAAAAAAGAAAAAACATATTTAGAGATAGTGTCACAGTCTATCATGAAACAGTGTCTCCATAAAATGACATCTCGTTGAAACAATGTCTCCTTGAAACCGTGTCTCCTTAAAATGGTGTCTCCATGAAATAGTTTCACCTTGAAACAATGTCTCCTTCTTTTCCTTTGAATGATGTAATAGTCAAGATGGAACAATTTTATAGGGATCCAGAACTGATAGCACATATATGGTGTTAGGATCATGATGTCTGAATGGATACGGTGTCTGGATGGTCATAATGTCTAGATGGTCACGTTGTCTGGTCACTTTGTCTAGTCACAGTGTCTGAATGGTCATGGTGTCTAGTCACAGTGTCTGATTCCTTTTCCAGAAAAAAACCGCTGGTAGACTCATAGTGCCTCAGACTTTTCCAAATAGCTATATTCAGACTTGAACAATGATATTAGTAAAATGGATTAGACTTAATCATTCATCAAATAAATCATTATATAGTAAATCAGATATAGTGTATAGTAATCAAACTTAATTTATAACAGTTAAGATCTTGGATATATTTACATAAAGTATAAATATACTAATCATCTATACATATGATTTGAGATAGATTACATAAGATTAAAAAGTTTTATAGACAGAATAAGAATTGTGGTCATTGTAACATGATTTACACATGAGGAGTCCAACAATCTACCACTTTTTGATGATCACAAATCATGTGAGTGATATATTTATTCTTAGGTAAATCATGTGAGTAAAAGATTTATTCATAGGTAAGTTAATCTGAATATAGACTACATATTTCTCCCCCTTTTGGGATTATCAAAAAGTGTAAAATAGAAATTGAAAATAGAGGTTCACATTGTATTATATGAAAAAGGTGTCATTTTAAATAGGAAATATCAAGAATACATAACACATCCCTATAAAAAATGATCAGTCTCTATTCTTTATCACTCGATTGAATTCTCTTTTCCCTTGGTAGTAGCATCAGAAAGTGAATTCATTGGAGTAGAAGTAGAAGTGGAAGAAGGGAGGGAACTAGTTGACAGAGAAGGTAAATGAAGACCTTCAAAAATTGAAGGGGCCAAGGTAGGTGCAGTAGAAGAACGAGGAAACCATTGATCAAGTATAACAGGTCTGATCCGACTCTAAGCCAAATAGACAGACATAGATGTAGAGGCAAGGGAAGAGGTGAAGGTAGGAAAACCAGATCTCAAAGGTGCAGCTACAAGAGCCATAATGGTAGTACTCTGGACTTAAAGATAAGGCTGCAGAAGCTTGATAAAATCATAAATGATCTCTCCACTAAACTATATGGCTATTCCAAAGTCATCATTTTTCTCAATTAACTTTTCAATGAAACGAGTGAACATTGTGAGCTTTTAGACGAATGTCTTGAAAGCATGAGTAACATGAGGTATCTTCAAATTTTCCACTAGGTACTTGAAATGGTTGGTCATGTCATTCTTAGAGAAGATCTGGTTGAAGTAGAAATCCACCTTTTTAGTAATTTCTTATTGGGAATCATTAGAAATATTAGAATGGATCATTACCAAAGCAAGAGCTCTTTCAAAGTTCTTGATAACCTCAGATAGAGATTCTTTATCAAAGCCACTGAGCACAACCTGAAGCTCCTCTTTGATAACTATTCTGAGCAGATTACTATCTAAAGTAGGCTGAGATGATTTACCGGATGCATTATAAGCAATGACATCTGAGGGTAGAGATTTCATTTGATTTATCACTTTCTGAAGGCACCCCTTATACTCATTAGTTAACTTGTTAATACAAATAACATTTTCACGCATCTATTTAACTATCTACTTATTTCCTTCAGCTAATGTGTTAGCTAAGGAGGCTAAATGAGTTTCAATCAGGGAAGCTGCATCTTGTGGATTCTGACTACCAAAAACGTCAACAGATAGAGACACAGGTTCTATCATTGAGTGCTGCACTCTCTACTTATCTTCAACCATACCTCTAAGAGTCGTTAATTCATCACTAATCTGTTTATTTTCAATACTGGTTTCTAGAATCTCATGGAGCATATTTAGTTAAATTTTCCAGATGATCTTTTCCAATAACTGGGTAGCATCCCTCTCAAATAAACTGGTTATTGGAGAAAGTTGATTATTCATGAGATTCTCAACCCCAGCTAAAAGGGTACATTCAAAATCATTTAGATCATGCTTACTTACCAAGTTTTAAGGTTCTTGAAAAGGCTCAAAGAGATAAGCTAAGATTGGATCATGTTCTTTGGCAAAGATATCTTCAGGATTAGGTGCCATTTTCAACTGAAACATAGTTGAAAAATAAATAATTTTGACTGAGACTTCCCAGGAATCAATCACATCATAATAAATGGGAAATTTAAACTATATATCCACAGAACATGGATCAATTATATTAGGATCTTCAATTTATTATATAATGATGGGATACTTCCCCTCAACAGGTTCATCTATCTTAATACATATATATTTAGATCCTTGATCTATTTCCACAATTTCATCCCTAATTTCATCATCCATTTCCTATCTAGAAAACTGAAAGGCTAGCTCTATTCTATCTTCAGTAGAGTGAATAACTTTAGGAGCAATTTATTCCTCTACATGTTTTTCACCAGAAGCTTCTTGCACAAGAGATAGATATTGTTCTTCATGATCATCTACAACATCATTTTCTATTTCAGTAGAAACAAAATCTTCTTTTGAAGAAGGTTATTCTTCCAAATCCACATGTTTTATAGGAACATGCTCTTATTTCTCTGCTAAGTCTTGAGGAACATGTTTACTGTCCTCCTCATTCATGATAGTTTCTATTGGAGGTGAAATAGCCTCCTCCTCTTCTTCTTCTTCTTATTATTCTTCTTATTCTTCTACTTCAGGATACTTAACATCTTAATCTGGCACTAAACCAGGATAAAAAATATCCTTAGGTCTTGAAGGATGCTCCACTGAGTTAAAAGATTCATAAATCCAATCATTGTCTTCCACCCATATGTTCTTCCATGGTTTAAAATTTATTTTCATCTTCTTTACTATAAATTTTTAAAGACAAAACTCATAATCCTCAATAAATTCTTTGTTCTATCCAACCAATCATTTAACAGAAAGAATGTAACACCCAAAGCTTCCATGATACGTTTCCTTTTGAATAAATCAATAGCTTGCATTATACGCAACTTCGAGACTCTTACACACCGCGACCAATCAAAGTAGCCGTTATGAATAGTAATACCCACGTTTTTAAATTTTATATATTTTATCTCTCAAAATGGACTTCAATTTAGTGTTTGGAATATGGAAATTATCCTAGGGTAAAATTTTGGTACTTTTCGGATAACGTTTATATTTTGATGAATAGTGAAAATTAGTAAATTTTAATTAAAAAAACTTTTTTTATCAAAATTATTTATAGTGATAAATTATGTATTTGATTGGTTTTAAAGTATATTTATAATATATTTTTACCATTTAATACAATTTTGGTTATTAGACATAATTTTACAATTAAACCGGACAAAAACAAGTGTCAATCTTTTGATAGTTATTATTTCTTAAAAACACATTTTTTGTTTTGACAACGGGAATTAATTTTAAATTAATTTCTTCCACTTATGTGTTTTGAATTCTGAAAAATGGACTGAATATTTGGAATCAGGATGTCCACATTTTGTAAATAGGTAACTTTTATTTTTAGACATTTTGAATAATTACTTTGGTAAATATTTTATTTAGCACGGTTAAAGGGTAAATCAGGTAAATAAGGGTAAAAAAATAATATTATAATAATAATAAATTACCCTAAAATGTATCTTAACTCAATTGGTTGATTCATTTCCGACCATGGTCATGTTTGGGTCGATTTTGGGACCCCATGGATCAACTTGTATGTGATAATGACACTTTATGGTTATTAAGTTAAAGTAAATACAAAATAACATAAACATTTTTCTTTTATAAAAACAATTTTAAATAGTGTTATATATATTATATTTTCGACTATAAATATTCATTAGAAATTTAAAGAGATTTCCTACATAATGGGATTTTATTTATAATTTTTAGACATTGAAAATCTATAAATATATATGACACAATAATGATGCAATATTTTCCTTATTAATGAAGGAATCAAATAAATGGTATTATAAATGTTAAAATATATATAATTTGAACGTTTTGATGACATACAAGAATTTTATTGGTTAATATGACATGTTAGTATTGTTTAAATGAATTTTATTATAATTAATAATGTTTTTAAGACTTTAACAAAAATAAATTATTAAATATTGTCAAAATTGAGATGAAAGAGTTTTTTTAAAAAAAATTATATTAATAATTAATATTATATTCCTAAAAATTTACGGTTCAGCAAAAGGACTTATATAATTATAGGTGTATCATTAATGGACCACTTGGGGGTCTCTTTGATGTATATAGTAAGTTTATTAATTATATATTATAAAAATTCAAAGTGACATGTTAAGTGTTAAACTAATTAACCAAGAGTTAAAACTAAATGATAGGTTTAATATATTGATCCAGACCTGTCTAAAATCTATTGGTTGAAATTATTTCGACCCATACCCACCTTAGACATTTATTAATCAACTTTGGAGCCATTATAAACCGAATATTAATTTATTATAAATTAATACTTTAAGTTTTTCCTAAAGAGCCCCTCCTCCCCCTTATAAAAGAACACCACTTCTAACCAATTATTCACACAATAAAATCCTTTTGGTTTGTCCAAAACCTACCCGAATACTCTATAAACTTCCCTCAATTCATCCTATATGCCTTATTTTTATCAGAAATCCAACCTAAGGATCCCTTTTGATCAAATCAAAAGGAAGAACCCGAAGAAGAGGTAATGTTTTCACCACCCTTTTTCTAGTTCATTTCTTCTTCAAATTCTTCATTCTTTGTTAATTCCATTATAAAATAATAACTCCAGTATCTTATACATACTGTGATGTTATTATAAATATGGTACAACAATATTCAGTATTCTATCCATTCTTTGAATTAAATGTCACCATACGTGCGTACGTACCGCTTACCGTCTCAACGTCGTGGTATAATTGTTATTAAAAATATTATTATTTGGATGGGTATAATATTGATGTGTAATTCATGTGAATAATAAATATAACATGATAATGATTCTGTATATATGATATACCGTCCAATTATATATTATTTTAATATCAAAATAATGATATTGTCTCTCATGCGTACGTACGACTACCATCTCCACGAATGCGATGAGATTCATTCCCCATCGTATCCATTCAAGTCTAATTCTTATTTGATGATTAAATTTAATGTTTAAGGACTTGATATCATTCTGGATATGAATAATATACAAACCTATCCATAAAAAACATGGATAATATAACAAAACATATAAAAGAAAATGATTAAGTTAACACCCAAAACGACAATAATACAAAGATATTATTTACAAAGTAGTGTTAAAAGATCATATATGATATCATATTAATGTATATGATTCATGTATGACTTAATAAAAATTATTTCACATTATACATGAGTTTAACCTACCCTCAACCAAGGAATAAGTAGAAGGTAAGGGTTATTTCACAATCTCTTCATTATCCAAGGTTGTTTATATGTAATTATCTACTAGGACCTCTTTATCATCCACATCCAAGTTTCTTAAAAATGTATTTCAAAACAATCTTAATATTTTACAGTATATGGGTTCAAGTCATTTATACCCTTTTTTTAATTTTTATAAGAATTTTATAAAGGAATATTTCCGTCATTTTCCAGACATGGTCCTTTTTAACCTTTTCGAAAAAATTAAGGTAAGAATGTATTTTTAACTTATACAGAGGGTGCGGATATTTTCCACCATTATAAAATCTTTGAAGATTCCCGTAAAATCTTATAAGAATATTTTCAATGTAAATGATTTCTTTTTTAATTATGTGACTTTTAAATGATATAAAAGAAGAGATATTTCTCTCAAATAGTTTTGAGTTCATCTAGGTCAACATCATTTGATAAATTTTACACTTTTTTGAAGTTGATTTATTATGATAAAAATATTCCACATTTTATTAAAGGTTTTGTGATATGTTTGACTATGTATGAGTTATTTTTATGCCATTAAAGGTTTATGATTAATGTTTTGGAATATCATATACTAGTTTTTATACAAATGTTTACATTATATTTCATCATATTCTTAAGATGAATGTGTTAGAATAGTATGTTCCGGGTTGGGGTCCAGTTACAGAAGACCCTCCGGGTTGGTTTCCGATTATTAGAGGCACTCTAGGTTGGTGTCCGGTTATTAGAGGCACTCCGGGTTGGTGTCAGTTTATTAGAGGCACTCCGGGATGGTGTCTGGTTATTAGTGGCACTCCAGGTTGGTGTCCAGTTATTAGAGGCACATCGAGTTGGTGTCTGGTTATTATATGCACTCTAGGTTGGAGTCAGGATATAGAGGCTCTTTTTGTTGGGTTCCGGTTACAGTTATCACTTTGGTCTTGTCATGAGGCCTTGACATGGAAATTAAAGTTCGGCATTATGCATTCCCTTGTTATGAAAGTGGTTATTGATATTGCATGTGATTATTCGATTAGTTGAGTATCCATGTGAATAATTAAATGGAATTATTTAATTCTATCTTTTCCATATTACGATGATGTTCATGTTTAAAAGTATTTTGTTTTAGTTATACATTAACTTAAATGATTATGATAATTTATGAATGTTTCTGCTGTATTATTTTCCTTACTGATCATCTGAGCTCACCCCTTTCTATGACTTATTTTTCCAAGGATTCCAAAAAGTAATTTATGAATTACCTATAGTTATAGTATGAGGGGATATGAAGACAAGATGTTGTGGTAGTTTTTTTTTACTTTATGACGTAATATAAGACTTCTGAAAATATCTAGTGTTTCCAAGAGTACTAAAATAATCGGTTTTTTGAGACTTGATCTTTTGTGATCATGTCAATGTTATGTAATAATGCAATGAATCTGGGTAACCAGGGTCAGGGTGTTAAAGATGGTATCAGAGGAAGTTTAGTATAAACCTTGGAAGCTAGATTTTTATAAAATCTGATTAGATCACATCGATCTAAGATGGACTTTGAGGATTAGTATAGAAGAACATCCTTGAATTTTGGTATTGTAGAAATTTTTTGACTTTTCTGAGAAATACATCCCTATATGTATATGATAAGGTAGAGGTGGATCTGGCACAAATATACCTAGGGGTAAAACCCAAAAACACAGCTTTAACCTAGACTCGAACGGAAACTGGTGCTTGAAAACGAGCCTTGCTGCACTCTTGGTTATGATACTCCAGGGGGATATGATTAGGATAATTCTCATTTTAATTACAAACCATTATGAAGGTTTTATGAGTATATACTTCCAGAAATAAAACATTTTTTTAGGATTATGGATTTTATCCACTAATAGTTTAATTTATGTTAAGTGTTTTACATGTATGGAATTATGTATTTTAATTCATAAACTGATCTAAATTATTCCATTGATTAGAAATGGCTCCTAGTGGAAGGAATGGAAACCGTATCAATGCACACACCCCATATAGGTATTACCCTCCTGCTCAAGATAATTATAGTGGAGCTGGTGATGCAACTAGTGCAGATCAGCTATTCACTATACTAGGACAACTCACTCAGGATATGAATAATAACCTTACCCGTATGGAGCACCCTGATCCGCAGCATGGAGGATCAATGTTAGATAGATTCATGAGGAAACAACCACCAATATTCAATGGGAGTACAAATCCCTTAGTAGCGGATAAATGGATAAATTCCTTGGAGAGAATATTCTATGCCTTAGGGAGTAGTGAAAGGGAAAAAGTTATCATGGCAGTTTACCACCTCACTGGAGATGCTGACCAATGGTGGTCATTGATTCAGAACACAAAGGAAGATGATTAAGTATCAAATATGGAATGGATGGAGTTCAAGGAGATTTTCTTATAAAAATACTTTCCTCGTGACCATCAAGCAGATATGGAAAGGCAATTTCTGAGTCTGAGACAAAAGGAGGATGAGAATGTCACAACATCGGAGGCTAATTTTAAAAGGATAGCAAGGTATGCTGGAGATTATATACATAACCACAGAAGTAAGATTGATCATTTCTTTTATGGGTTAAAAACATTTCTTCATCGAGCATTGATCTCACAATCCTTCTCATCGTACGAAGACATTGTCGCATGTGCTATCAAGATAGAAAAGGAATTATCTAAATATTATGAAAATAAAGTAAAGAAAGAGAAGAAGATAATGATGAAGAACTAGATAGATAAAGGGAAAAGGGAAATAAGTATTTTTGTTAATTTGAAAATTGTGGGAAGAAACACCCCGATAATTTCCTAAAAGGAATGGGATTTTGTTACAAATGTGGAGAAAAAGGTCACCAGACTCGTGATTGCAAGGGAAAAAAGGAGGCTGTCAATGTTGAATGCTACAATTGTAGAGAAATAGGGCATTATGAAAATGAATTTCCTAATCGTCAGGGAAAAATACCTCATAAAAGGCCAAGGTATCAAGGCCAAGCCTATGCTGTTGGTATAATTGAAGAGGAATGATTAATGTATTTGTTTTTTTGGACTCAAGGATTATATTTTGGTTATGAGAATAACTTGATATATATAAGGATTGTACTGCAGTAATTGTTGTTTTCCTTAAGGTTTTAATATGACTAAGGGAATCATATTTTCACTATGTGACAATAACAGAAACTTTACTTTGTTTGAATAATCTGATGTTGCGATTGATTTTTGAATTTAGATACCTTTTACAGAGAGTCTGGACAGAGGTACTTTGGATAACTATAATGTTTTGGAATGGATTAAGTTGAACTTTGGATAGTATTTTTTAAGCTTAAAACATTTATTAGGATTATTTTTGTAATATTATGGTACTATAGTTTTAGGAAAAGGATAACCTACAGGTCGGGCGATAACCCGTCACATTGGACAAAGCTGCATGAATCAAACCGTCAACAATAGTACGATAATCCTTTATTATCTACCACTAGCCTACATGAATTCCCTGGTTATTAAAAAATATTTTTTCATTATAATGGTATGTGTTAATGATTGGAACCTTATAATATTAGGATGAATATAATATTTTTGAGTTCTATTATCTTTTGGAGTGAAAGTTGAGTTTGTGGTAGAAATTAATTGAAGGATAAAAGAACTACTTGTCAAGATGTATATATATATATCTATCTTATTCTATGAATAAATTAATTCTTCAGAGAAGGGATATTAAGACCAAAAATGTGTTATCCTAATACCTTATGTTTTGTTGAACTGATTATATTTTAAATCATCATTGATTGATGGCTTTGAGGCCCTCAATTCTACACTTGTTTGTGATTGATGACCTCAATCACTCCCTACAAATATTTAATTTGTTCCTATAATTATGTGACTATAATTTCCACCAATGTTCTCCTATTCGAAGCCCTAATTTGGTGGTGACATTCTCCTTTCCCTTTCCCTCTTATTAAAACTAAATTTTATTAACCCTATTTCTAATATGGGTTTTCCACAAATGTATTTTCTATTTTCAACCTTTAATTTTCAAAGAACAATTTCAAATTACGAGGATGCAATTATTTGAAGGAGGGGATAATGTAACACCCCAAGATTCCATGATATATTTCCTTTTTAATAAAGGAATAGCTTGCATTGTACGCAACATTGAGACTCTAACACACCACGACCAATCAAATTAGCCGTTATGAATAGTAATACCCACTTTTTGAAATTTTATAAATTTTAACTCTCAAAATGGAATTCATTATTATATTTTGAATATCGAAATTAGCCTAGGGTAAAATTTTGGAACTTTTCAGATAACATTTATATTTTGATGAATAGTGAAAATTAGTAAATTTTAATTAAAAACAACTTTTGTAATAAAAATTATTTATAGTGATAAATTATGAATTTGAGTGGTTTTAAAGTATATTTAGAATATATTTTTACTATCTAATACAATTTTGTTCATTGGACATAATTTTACAATTAAACCGGATATAAAAAAGTGTCAATCTTTTGATAGTTATTATTTCATAAAAACACGCTTTTTGTTTTGACAGCGGGAATTAATTTTAAAGTAATTTCTGCCACTTATGTGTTTTTAATTATGAAAAACGGACTCCATATTTGGAATCAAAATTTATAAATTTTGTAAATAGGTAACTTTTATTTTTAGACATTTTAAATAATTACTTTGGTAAATATTTTATTTACCATGGTTAAAGGGTAAATCTGGTAAATAAGGGTAAAAAAATAATTATAAATTACGCTAAAACGTGTATTAAACCTATTGGTTGATACATATCCGACCAAGGGCATATTTTGGTTGATTTTGGGACCCCATGGATCCAATTTTATGTGATAATGACACTATGTTAATTAAGATAAAGTAAATACAAAATAACAGAAGCATATATCTTTTAGAAAAACATTTTTTAATTAGGGTAAAATATATTATATTATCCACTATAAATAATAATTAGAAAGATAAAAATATATACTAATTAATGGGATTTTATTTATATTTTTTAGACATTGAAAAATAAAAAATATATATGACACAATAATGATGAAATATTTTTCTTATTAATGAACGAATAAAATAATTGGTATTATAAATGTTAAAATAAATATAATTTGAAATTTTTGATGACATACACGAATTTTGTTGGTTAATATGAAATGTTAGGATCTCCTAAATAAATTTTATTAGAATTAATAATTTTTATAAGACTTTAACAAAAATAAATTATTAAATACTGTCAAAATTGACATAAAAGAGTTTTTAAAACAAATTTTATATTACTAATTGATTTTATATTCCTAAAAATCGAAGGATCGACTAAATGACTTATATGATGATAGTTGTATCATTAATGGACCATTTGGGGGGTCTCTTGGATGTATATATTAATTTTATTAACTCTATGTTATAAAAATTCAATGTGACATGGTAAGTGTTAGACTAATTAACCAAGAGTTAAAACTAAATGATAAGGTTAATATAATGACCCAAACCTGTATAAAATATATTGGTTGAAATTATTTCGACCCATCCCCACCTTAGACATTGAATAATCAACTTTGGGGCCATTAGAAACTAAATATGAATTTATTATAAATTAATACTTTATGTTTTTCCTAAAGAGCCCATCCTCCCCCTTATAAAAGGACACCACTTATAACCAATTATTCACACCTACAAAGCCTTTTGGTTCATCCAAAACCTACCCAAATAATCTCTCAACTTCCCTCAATTCAACCTAGAGTCGTTAGTTTGATCATAAAGACAACAAATGGAGCCCTTTTTATCAAATCAAAACGAAGAACCCGAAGAAGAGGTAATGTTTTCACCAACCTTTTTCAAGTAAATTTCTTCTTCATCTTATTGTTTCTTTGTTATTTAATTTCTAAAAAAATAAATCCAGTATCTTCTACATACTGTGATGTTATTATAAATATGGTAAAACCATATTCAGTATTCAATCCATCCTTTGAATGACATGTCACCATAGGTGCGTACGTACTGCTTACTGTCTCTACGTCGTGGTGTAATTGTTATTCAAAATATTATTATTTGGATGGGTATAATAATGATGTTTAATTCATGTAAATAATATATATAACATGATCATGATTATGAATATATGATATACCATCCAATTATATATTATTTTAATATCAAATGAATGATATTGTCGCTCGTGCGTACGTACGGACTACCGTCTCCACGAACACAACGAGATTCATTCCCTATCGTATCCATTCAAGTCTAATTTTTATTTGATGATTAAAAATAATTTTTAAGGACTTGGTATCATTTTGGATATAAATAATATACAAACCTATCTATAACAAATGTGGCTTATATAACAAAACATATAAAAGAAAATGATTAAGTTAACACCCAAAACGACGACAATACAAAGATAATATTAACAAAGCAATGTTAAAAGATCATATATGATATCATATTAATGTATATGATTATTTTAAGACTTAATAAAAATTATTTCACCATTATACAAGAGGTTAACTTACCCTCAACCAAGGAAAAATTACAAGGTAAGGGTTATTTCACAATCTCTTCATTATCCGAGATTGTTTATACGTAATTATCTATTGGGACCTCTTTATCATCCACATCCATGTTTCATAAAAATGTATTTCAAAACATTCTTACTATTTTACAGAATATGTGTTAAAGTCATTTATACCCTTGTTTGACTTTTTATAAGAATTTTATAAAGGAATCTTTCCACGTTTTCCAAACAAGGTCATTTTTAACCTTTTCAACAGAATTAAGGTAAGAATGTATTTTTAACTTATATGGAGGGTGCGGATATTTTCTGCCATTATAAAATATTTGAAGCTTCCCTTACAATCTTATAAGAATATTTTCAAATTAAATTTTTTCTTTTATAATTATGTGACTTTTAAATGATTTAAAAAAAAGAGACATTTCTCTCAAATAGTTTTGAGTTCATGTATGTCAACATCCTTTGATAAATTTTACACTTGTTTGAAGTAGATTTATTATGATACAAGTATTTCATATTGTATATAAGGTTTTGTGATATGTTTGACTATGGATGAGAAATTTTTATTCCATTAATGGTTTATGATTAATGTTTTGGCATTTCATATGATAGTTTTAATACAAATGTTTTCATTATATTTCATCCTCTTCATAAGATAAATGTGTTGGACTAGTATGTTCCGGGTTGGGGTCCGGTTATAGCAGACCCTCTGGGTTGGTTTCCAGTTATTAGAGGCTCTCCGGGTTGGTGTCCGGTTATTAGAGGCACTCCAGGTTGGTGTCCGGTTATTAGAGGCACTCCGGGTTAGTGTCCGGTTATTAGTGGCACTCTGTGTTGGTGTCCGGATATTAGAGGCACTCCGGGTTGGTGTCCGGTTATTAGAGGCAATCCCGGTTGGAGTCCAATTACAGAGGCTCTCCGGGTTGGGTTCCGGTTATAGTTATCCCTTAGGTCTTGGCATGAGTCCTTGACACATAAATTAAGGTTCAGAATTATGCATTCCCTTGTTATGAAAGTGGTTATTGATATTTCATGTGATTATTCGATTAGTAGAATATCCATGTGAGTAATTAAATGGAATTATTTCATTTTATCTTTTCCATATTATGATGAAGTTCTAGTTTAAAAGGCTTTTGTTTTAGTTATACATTTACATAAATGATTATGCTTATTTATGAATGTTTCCGCTCTATTGTTATCCTTACTGAGCATCTGAGCTCACCCCTTTCTATGTCTTAGTTTTCCTAGGATTCCAAGAAGTAATTCATGAATGACCTGTCGGGATAGTATGAGGGGATATGAAGACAAGATGTTGTTGTAGTTTTTTATTTATTTATGATGTAATTTAAGACTTATGAATATATCTAGTGTTTTCAAGACTACTAAACTAATTGGTCTTTCGAGACTTGATGTTTTGAGATCATGTCAATGTTTTGTAACAATGCACCGACTTTGGGTAACCGGGGTCGGGGCGTTACAACGCATGGATGAAATAATCCTCGAATGGAATAGGTTGGTAGACTTGGAGGTGGTCTTGATAAACTCACATATATGGTGTGTGACAATACATGCATATATTGATATTATAGCCATTTCATTATATGCATCAAAAATACATTCTGATATTTGACAATAGTGAAATCACCTTTTCAAGGGATAATCAAATTTTGAACAAACATAAACAGGAGTCTAGTTTCTCCATCCATCTTTGCACCAATTTACCTCCTCTTAGTTTTATTTCCAGTTAGCCTTTCCAAAGAATCTTACAAAACAAAAATCTCACATAGAGGATGAGTATCTCTCTGATAGTCCTTAAAAATACCCTCACGAGTTATCCAAAAGCATGCATGCCATAACCTCAATGAAAACAATCATATGTGGATATTTATCCATCTTATTACAACATAACAATTTTCAGAATCAAAATAAAATTGAACATACTAGTAAAACTATGAACCTAACATCGGATAAATAGGCCAATCCACTTTTATAAACCAGTCTAACCATCCATGATATTTTAATACTTTCAATACTAGAGACTAAATTTACATGATCCACTTGGGGAAAATCTCTTTTCAGGCACCATGGCTCCATCTACCAGTGTCGGATTCTGAGGACCCTTGGGCGCTAACTTCAGTGAATTTTTCCACTTCTTCTTTGAATTGTGTTTCTCAGGAGTTGATGTCGAAGGGTGTCTCATCCTAGGCATTCAATGAAGGTTTGAGAGAGATATAGAGAAAACCAAAATGCTGGGAGAAGGGTTACAGGTTTAGAGAAAGGGAAGAGAGCTCAAGTGAAGAATGAGTGATGCTTCCTTTATTTTATCATTTAGGAATTCAAATTTTCTTAAAATAATTTGGGAAAGTAAAAGGGTAAAACAAGTAATTACCCAAACACATGATATAGTATATATATAAAACAATAAATCAACTTTACAGTGAGACTGTAACAGGCTTTCATAGTGAGATAGTAACTAGTCTTCACGGTGAGACGATATCAAGTCTTCACAGTGAGACAGTAACCAAGTGATTTATAAACTGTGTGACCGTATTGTTTGAGATTGTAACTGCCAGACAGTAGCCAAGAAATAGTAACTATGGGACCATAAACATGAAACAATAAGTCTTATGATATTAAAATCAAAGAGATGTTGGAGTTAAATAGTAATATCAAAATTCTGATGTTTGAAACTGTATGCTTTGATATAACAAGATGTGAAACAATATGATTACTAATTAAGGTTTATCATTCTTAATTCATGTATGATATAGTATATTCTTTCAGAATTTAGTGGTTTGGTGAATATATCAGTGATCTAATATTCAGTACCAATGAATTCCAAGGTTATATCACCTTTTTGATAATGATCTCTCAAAAAGTGATGTCTTACATCAATATTATTTTTCCTAGAGTGTGGAATAGGATTTTTTGTGATGTTAATAACACTTGTCTTGTCACAATTTATAGGCATATTCCTAATTGATATCCATAATCTTGTAATGAGTGTTTCCTTGAAATTTTTTTGCACAATAACTACTAGCAGCTATGTATTCAGCTTCTCCATAGATAATGCAACAAAATTTTATTTCTTACTATACCATGATACTAGTGACTTGACTAAAAAGTGACATGTTCCATATGTACTTTTTCTATCAAGATTATAGCCTTCGAAGTTAGTATCAGATTAACTAACTAATTAAAATGATTGTCCTCTGGGATAGAAGAGTCCTAGATTTGGTGTGTGATTGAGGTATTTAAAAATTCTCTTAACATAATTTAAATGATATTCCTTAGGATTTTCTTGAAAATGAGCACACATACACACACTAAACATAATGTCAAGTCAGTTAGTAGTTAGGTAGAGTAAAATTTAAATCATTCCTTTGTAAGTGTTTTGATCAACATATTTTCTATATTCATCAAGATCCAACTTACATGTTGTACTCATTGGAGTATCACTACTTTTAGTTCTATCAAATTCAAAACTTTTTAGAAGATCTCTATTATATTTTATTTGATTTAAATAATACCATCATTTTTTGAATGATTTTAAATCCATGAAAGAATTTTTGTTCACCCATTAAACTCATTTCAAATTCATTTTGCATCATTTTAGAAAAATCAATACATAAATAATTCCTTGAAGATCGAAAGATAATTTTATCTACATAAATTTTAACTAATAAAATGTCATTTTAAATTCGTTTTATAAAGAGGGTAGGATCAAATATTCCTCTTGTAAAACCTTCAGAAATAGGAAAAGTACTCAACCTATCATACCAAGCTCTTGGAAATTTTTTAAAACATAAAATGATTTTGATAATTTTAATATATGATTTTGAAAATGAGGATTTGTAAAACTAGGGGGTTTTTCAACAACGACAACCTCACCTATATACCCATTTAGGAATGAACTCTTAACATCCATTTGATATTGTTTGAAATATAGATGATCAACATAAGCAAATAGAATTCTGTTGGATTCAAGTCTAGCTACTGGAGAAAATGTGTCTTCATTTTCAATTCCTTCTTCTTGGTTATAGCCTTGTGCAACCAATCTTGCATTACATCTATTTATATTACCATATTAATCTACTTTATTTAAAAACACACACTTAGTTACTATGGTGAATGTGTCTTAGGGTCTTTCAACATGTTTTCATACTTTGTTCCTTCCAAACTGAGCCATCACCCAAAATTCATCATTAATATCCTCATTAATGTTTTAAGGTTCATATTGGGACAAGAAGGCTTGATCTTCAACCTAATTTCTAAGAGAAGCTCATGTTTGAGTTCTTTTATCTAAGTCTCATACAACAACATTTATGGGATGATTCTTAAGAGTTCTAACAGCTCTAGAGAAAGAAGGAATAGCTATTTTAGGTTCATCAATAGGTTCAGGCTCATTGTGACTTGAGTTTGAAGAATTTCCAGAACTAGATGTTTTCCCAGATTCTTTCACCAGATGTTTTGAGGGGTTTTAATTAATGTCCAAATTTGATACATCATCCTCCATGTTCTCTAGAATTCTTCTAGGCTCATGTGGATCTATTTAATCAAATTTTTTATGCATAGATTAATCCACACATTTAGTTATTTTATTAAACACTCTATTGGATATATTAGAGATGGAATATCCTAAAAATATTCCTTCATCATTCTTGGATGCATTTTTGTCATGATTTTCCTTATCATTAAGGATATAGACTATACTACCAAAAAGAAATGAAGTAGCTAACATTGGGTTTTCTATTATTCCACAACTCATATGGATTTATTTAAAGAATAGTTTTAATCAACACTCTGTTGATTATGTATCATGATGCATTTATATCTTCAACCCATAAATAAATTCGTAGGTCATACTCACTAAGCATGGTTCTAAAAGTCTCTTGTAGGTTTCTATTTCTTCTTTCCACAACTCCATTCTATTGAGGTGTTCTAGGGGTAGAGAAATTATGACTATATCCATTATGTGAGAAAAAGGATTCAAACTCTTGATTTTTGAACTCACATCCTTGATCACTTCTTAAGGATTTAATTTTAACTCCACTCTGATTTTCTACAGATTTGGAATATTTGGTAAAATGAGAGTAGGTTTCACATTTGTGAGCCAAAAATAATGTCCATGTACATCTAGAAAAGTCATATACAAGAACATAAAAATAGTTCATCCCATTTAAACTAGAAACTCTAGATGGTCTAAAAAAATCCATGTGAACCAGTTCGAGTGGTAGAGAAGTTGACACTTCTTTCCTTGGTTTGAAGGAAATTTTGTGTATCTTTCCGGTTTAACAGGGGTTACAAACTTTATCATTTGGAATCTCATGTGTTGGTAGGTCTTTGACTAAGGTTTTTCTAGATTACTTTCTAAGGGAGTGAATATTATATTTTCCTACTCTATTATGTCAGAGACAATATTATTTTTTAAACACACATAAACATGAATCATTTTGAGAAACTAAAGATTCTATGTTAATAGAACAAACATGTTCATTTATCAATGTAGAAAACACTAATTAAATTTTAGAATTAAAAACACTGAAAGAACCATTTTCAAATTTGACATGAAATGCATAATCACATAGTCGTGAAATAATAAGCAGGTTATATTTCAATCCATCAATAAAAAGTAATTTGGAAATCAAAACTGAGTTAGAGTTACAAATTTGTCCATGGACAATAATTTCTTCTTTGGCATTACCACCAAAGATGACATATCCTCCATAAATTTTTATTAAATTCTTAAAGCATGAGTAGTCTCTTTTCATGTGTGTTGATCACCCACTATCATTGTACCATAAAATCTTACATGAACGCTATAAGCATATTTTCTACGAAATATTCAAATAAAAATATGTTTTTGTACACATACTTGTTTGGGTCCAGTAACATTAATGATAACTAATTTAGGAACCCAAATCCACCTCATAGGTTTCCTATAAGCATTATGACAAGTATTTGAAAAATAAACTATATTTGGTCCAAAAAATCTTGAAATAGTAGAGATTGTATCATAACTTGAACAAGCTAAATTTTTTTACAAAACTGTGCTTAAAGCTGTATGTCCTAGATTTAGAAATAAATTTAGTTCTTAAAAAATTTCTTTTACCATGTTGATATCCAATGACAGAATTATATTTAGGAGTAAATTTTTTTCCTATAATTTATACCAAGGTATCCTTTCCATTATAAAACTTTTCAAGATCCCTTTTCAATTGGTCATTAGATAGTTTTAGTTCATTGTATTCCTTAAGCAGTTGAGAATTTTTCTCTTTTTTAGTTGAAAGTTAAAATTTAACAGCCACAGTAGGAGCATGTTGTTTCTTCAATGATTTATATTTATCTTTTAGTTTATTGAATGATTCATCAAGAATATTATAGTGTTCAAAAATTTCTTCATTAGACATATTTTTAGAGTCACTCTCATCTCAAAAATAGTATGAATTATGTAGAGGAGAGACCAATGTTACCTTAGATGTCTTGGTCATAAAACGCACATTGTCTTTGTTAGCTAGTTCATCTTGTGATGATTCTGAATCACATGAACTATCCTCAAAGGCACTCCCTATTGCCTTTATTGCCTTTTTATATTTTCTACCCTTGTCCTCATATATATTTTTTTACTAGATATTTGGATAGTTATTTTTGATATGTCCTTTGAACTTATATTCATAGCAGACTATCTCATCAAACTTTTCACTTCTTTTCAAATCTTTATTCCAACTTCCTTTTTGATCATATTTTCCCTTAAATTTTGAATTTTTAAAATTTTTTGTTTTCTTGTAAAATAATTTAAATCTCTTAGCTAATGGATCCATCAACTCATCATTTGTAGGTGATGATTTTTCACTACTGGAACTCTCTATAGAAGCTTCCAATTTCCCATTTTATTTGTGTTCAGAGGTGGTGGGATTGAATAGAACTGATTTTCTTTTTGGCTCATCCTCCTCTTCCTTGTTGACTTTCATCTCCTATTCACATGTCATCAGTTTCACAATGAGTTATTTTATAGATATCTTGATTATATCACATGATTATCTAATAGATACAGAGGTTCCTCTCTATAATTCAGGTAGTCATTTGAAAATTCTCATGATCTATTCCTTAGTAGTGACTTCTCTTCCAAGAGAAATCATTGTGTTGACAATTTCATTGAACCTGAGGTACATGTTTGAAATAGGCTCACCAAGTTTCATTTTAAAGTGACCATATTTAATATTATATGTATTAAGTCTCATTTATTTCACACTAAAAGTTCCTTCTTGTGAAACAGACAAGGTATCCAATATTTCATTAGCAGTTTTATAAGTAGAGATTCTATTAAATTCTTCATCTCCTAAAGAGAAGTATAAAGCATTCATTGATTTGTAATTGTTATTGTAGGATGTTTTGGTAGGTTCAACCTATGTTATTATATCAGTATATGGAATCTGATATTCATCTAGAATTGAAGACCAGATTTCAATGCTCATACTTTCTAAATGCATTTTCATTTTGATTTTCCCTTCAGCATATTGTCTTCGATTAATGAATGGTGGTCTGTTGGTTGTAGAACCTTCCAATATGTTATCCATGATAAATAAATAACTTAAAAGTGATATAAATTTATAATTAACAAAATTTATGAAATATTTAAAGTACAACTAAAGTCACAGTTGAAAAAGGGTCAAAAACAGAGTCCTAATAAACAATACTCTGACACCAAATGTTGGTTGGAGTATATCACTCAATAGGCGGGGTGAATTGAGTATCTAAAAAAATTTCTGTTTAAAAATTATTCTAAAAAGAGCCCCCAATAAAAATTAGTACATGCGAGTTAATCAAAGTAATAAGGTTATGAAAGTTTGACTGTTTAAATAACTTCTCAAAAGAGTGATTAATTCTCAGTAATATTAATATCTATTATTAACATTACTTTTGAAGATATTATAATATGGAATAGAAATTATAACTTCATTCCATGATTAACTATCAAAGTAAATTGGTTATTTCTGAATAATACAGTAAAATAGATAAATACTAAATTAAGGGACACAACATATACAACACAAGTGGATTAGTCTCAATCCATGTCATAATCCACTCCACTTGGTGGTCACCTACCCCCATTTAGTTTAAATAAATAAAATTTATCCACACCCTAGACTGAGGTTAACAATAGTACACAAGTCTATCCAGGTTACATGACTTCTTCCACAGTTCTTCGTGGGCACAAACCTAACAGGTCACACAAGGACCTCTTCCACAGTTTTTCATGGTAATAAACAAGTGTAAAAAGTTTAATTAGAAATGATATCTTGTGTCCTCCATTTTAATGTTGGAGAAAGTGTGTGTTTTTATACAGACACACACACACACACAGTTTGAATTCTAAAAATAGTACCAAATAGAGAGAAAAGTGATGAGATATGTTTAGAAGTTCTCTGAGTGTTTTTCACTACAGCTCTAGACTTCTACGATGAAGAAGATGAAGGAATCGAGTCTTCGTGGGAAAAAATAGAGCATCGTAAGTGAGCTAGATCTGGATCGGGTTCATCATGGTGTTTTAGTGTGAATATGTCTTCAAATCTGAAATTCGAGTATGATTCGTGTGTTCTTCAGCAGTGTCGAGTTTCATGTATGGATTATCTTTTAAAAAATACTCTAAGTGTTTCTTCGTTGTCATGTTCACACTTTTACTTTCCGTACACGTTCTTTTTGGGCCACACTACTCTTTTATTCTAGAGTCCATGTGTTGGAGAATACAGGTTGCATGTCTTCTGCACCTCGTACCTCATACAATCAGGTGGCATGTCTACAAAGAAACATTAATTATGTCATTTCATTTAAAATCTTCAAATATGACCTTCACAAATTAAGTTGAAAATATATATATTAAGAGATGGTGTCACAATATATCATGAAATAATGTCTCCATAAATTGATATCTCCTTGAAAAAGTGTCTCCTTGAAATAGTGTCTCCCTAAAATTGTGTCTCCTTGAAACAATGTCTCCTCGAAACAGTGTCTCCTTATTTTCAATTGAGTGATGAAACGGTCATGACGGAACAGTTGTATAGGGATCTGGAACAAGTAGCACAAATACAATGTTAGGATCACAGTGTCATATTGGTCATAATTTCTTGATGGTCATGGTGTCTAGATGGTCATAGTTTCTGGTCACATTGTCTGGTCATGGTGTTTGAATGGTTATAGTGTCCAGTCATGGTGTCTGGTTCGTTTTCCAGAAAATAAAACTGGTGGCAAACTCACAGTGTCTCAGAAATAGCCAAATATCTGTATTCAGACTTGAGCAGTGATATTAATAAAATGTATTATACTTAATCATTCATCAATGAAATCATTATAATGTAAATTAGATATAGTGTATAGTAATCAGACTTAATATATAGAAATTAAGATCTTGGATATCATTACTTGAAGTATAAAGATACTAATCATCTGTACATATGATTTGAGATAGATTACATAGTATTAACAAGTTTTATAGAAATAATATTATTTTTGATCATTAAATCATGATTTACACATGAGGAGTCCAACAATCATGAATCAAATATTATTCAAAAGTTTGGGTCATTACATTCTTCCCCCCATAAGAAATTTCTTCCATGAAATTTCAACTTTTACCCTCAGAAGAGAAAATGTGTGGGTACTTTTACCTCATAGACTCCTCTATTTCCCACATGGATTATTCATATTTGTGGTTCCTCTACAACACCTTAACAAGGTGGGTTGACTTGTTGCATAGAACCTTGTCTCTACGATCCAAGATCTTTACAAGATTATCCTCATAAGAGAGGCCATGTTCAAGCAGTCCACCACTGCATTAAGTACATGTGAAGGGTTAGTTATGTACTTCCTCAAGAGGGACGTGTGGAATACATTATGAACATGAGCTGGATTTGGAGGAAGGGTACGCAAATAGGCACTATTTTTTCATAATCAAGGATTTCATAGGGACCAATGTACCTAGGGGCGAGCTTCCCTTTCTAACCAAAACTCATGACTCTCTTACAAGGTGAGATTAGAAGAATGAATTTATCAGCAACATAAAACTCCATATCCCATTAACGATTGTAGACATAGCACTTTTGCCGACTCTGAACAGCCTTAATGTGTTGCTGGATGGCATGAACGTTTTTTGTCATCTCTTGCACATGATCTGGCGCAAGAAGCTTTCTCTCACTAGCTTCATCCCAACAAGTAAGATTTCTACATCTCTTACCATATAGAGATTCATAGGAGGCCGTTTGAATGCTCGAGTGGAAGCTGTTGTTGTACGAGAACTCAACTAATGGGAGATATTGATCCCACACACCCTTAAATTCCACTAATCATGTTCTCAACATGTCCTTGGGTTTTGAATAGTCATTTCAGATTGGCCATCAGTTTGTGGGTGATAGGCTGTACTGAAATTCAATTAGGTACTCAGAGCATGTGGGAGACTTCTCCAGAATTTTGATGCGAACCTTGCATCACTATCTGATACGATAGAAAGTGGAACTCCATGCAGCCTTACAACTTCTTTCATGTAAATCCTGGCAAGTTGTTCAAGTGATAAATCTTCCCAAATATAGATTAAATGGGTAGTATTGGTGAGACATTCCATAATAACCCATATCAAATTGTTTCCTTTAAAATCCCTTAGGAGACCAGTGAAAAAGTCCATAGTTATATTATACCACTTTTATAATGGTATGGGTAGTGGTTGTAATACCCTATTAGGAAGTTTTCAGTCTGCCTTCATTTGCTGACAAACAAGGCACCTTGAAGTGTAGTCATCAATCCTCTTTTTCAAATTATTTGAACAATAATGATCATGAACACCCCTATACATTTTCATTCTTCTCAAATGTATAGATAAAGTAGAGCTATGAGATTCATCCATCAGATCCTTATTTATTTTTGGAATAGATGGAACACATAGTCATTTACAAAATTTCAGTACACCTTCCTCATTAATATTGAACCCAGGAAACATCCCATCCTTTACAGCCTCAAAATTCATCTATAACAAAGGATCTTTTTTCAATGATTTCGTAATCTTCTCTAGTATTGATGTTTAGAAATCATTTTGTGTAGGATTGATGACGTCCATTCTCTTATAATTCCCATTTCCAGCTTTACAAGGTCATTGATCAAATTATCTCTTTGAATCCTCACCATGGATATAACAACTAGGTCTTTCCTACTTAATGCATCTGTGACTTTTTTTCTCTTCTATTATGATAATTAAATGAACAATCATTGTCTTTATGAAGTTCCATCGATCTCCTTTGTCTAATGTTCAATTCGTTTTATGTGAAAAATTACTCTAACCATTGATGGTCTCTATATATATCACATTTCTCCCCAAAAAAGTGATTTAAAACATATCTTTATAGAAAAAAGAACCATAGACAACTCATGATCATCCTTAGAATAGTTATTCTCATGAGTCTTCAACTATCGAGATGCATAAGCAGTCACCTTATCATTTTGCATGAGGACACACTCAGGACCTTTCAGAGATGCATCACTAATATTAATGAATTCTTATCCACCTTAATGTAGAGTTAACATGGGTTCAGTAACTAATATCTTCTTCGGCTCTTAGAAACTTTCCACAGACTCATTTTTTCAGATAAACATGACCCATTTTAGAGTAAACCTAGTTAATGGATTTTAAAGTCGTGAAACGTATTTCACAAACTTCATATAATATCCCACTAATCCTTAGAAATTGTTAATCATAGTTATTGTTGTAGAATGAGGACACTCTACTATAACATTAGTCTTTGCAGGGTCATCTATTATTCCTCCATTGGTTATAATGACCCCCAAGAATGCAACTTTTTGTTACCAAAACTCACATTTTATAAACATTCCGAAAATCCTCTCCCTTCATAGAGTTTTTTAAATAAATATTATATGATCCTCATTCTCCTCGCATATTTTGGAATATATCTTAATATAAGAAATACAAAATACCACAATGTTTTCATGGTTGTCCTTTCATACTCTATTCATCAAATCAAGAATAAATAGAAGGTGCATTTGTGATTCCAAAAGGCATAAAAACAAACTCATAATGCCCATATCTTTATAGGAATGTAGGTTTTTGAATATGTTTTTTGTTCACCTTCAATTCGTGATAACCAAATAAAATATCAATATTAGAGAAGAATTGAGCCCCACTAAGTTGGTCAAATAAGTCCTCAATTCATGGAATAAGTTATTTGTTCTTCACTGTGATCCAATTCAATTCTCTATAATCAATGCATAGCCACATTTATCCTTCCTTGTTCTTCACAAAGAGAATAGGTGATCCCTAAGGAGACACACTCGGTCAGATAAACCCATTCTCCTAAAGATCTTGGAGTTATTTCCTTAATTCATCTAGCTTCATATTTTCCATCCTATACAGGGACTTTGAAATCGGATGGGATCCAGGTAAGACTTTAATGGATAACTCTACCTTTCTTGTTGGGGGAGGTCCGTGTAGCTACTTAGGAAATACAACAATTTATTCATGGATTATGCGGACATTTTCTATCCTTACACTCTCATTTATTTCTTCTTATTCACTGATCAAATCCATAAAGAAAGATATAAGAGGTTATTCTAGAAAAATAACTGCTTTAGATATCTATCCGTGAAAGATAACTGTAGGATTTCCATTAAAGACTACCTAGATTTCCTTGATTCTGCATTTGATCTTAGAATTATACTTTGAAAGTAAGTTCATCCGTAGGATAATTCAGAATTCCAGCATTGGAATTGATAATATATTTTCAATAAGACTTTGCTCAATAAAGTAAATACTAGAGTTTCTAAACCCTGACGATGTTTGGATATTCCTACCAGGAGTCTTGAAGGATAACTCTACTTCTAGAATTTCAGGGGTTAATTCTAAATTCTTTTCAAAATTAAAGTAAATAAAGGAATAAGTAGAACCATAATCAAACAAAGTACTTTCTAGTTTTTAGAGAACAATAAGAGTACCTTACACCACATCATTTGGAGATTCAACATCAGTTGTTGTGATAGCAATTCAAGAACGTTCTCCCTTGGCCATTACTAAGGTTGATGGTGGTTCCCATCCACTGCCCGCAGATTTGGACAATGATTACAAAATTGAACAAGTTGTCAAAACATATGGAATTGGACATTAGGTAGGGCCTAAACCATCTTCCCCTTGTTTTTAGGGTTGGGAAGTTTAATCTTCACCTAACTTCGACAATTCCTTGCAATCAGGAAACATCTTCTACAATTGCAGAACTTCCCACTCCTGAGAATGCTGTTCTTAAAATGCTTCTTCCCACATTTATTACACATTAGATGTTGCTCTTTCCTTCATCCTCTTCCGTAATCAATGGTCCTCCCAAAGCGAGGCTCCATTGATCTCTTCTTTTCATTGGATTTATGAGACCACTGAGTCTCACCAAACTATAGTTTGACTTCCATTTCACTCTGTATGATCTCCTCATAGATATAATAGTCTAAATTGGCTAGCTTCTTCCACAGATGAGGTCTCAGTCCACCAAAGAACCCATCAACAATCTCATTGGGATCCATAAAAAATATTTTCCTGTAACAGGGAATTCTTGTGCAGTTTATCTCATAGATTCCATTAGATACATTCTCCTTCTGCTTCAGCTCTAGAATCTCCTTCTCTATCATTGTTCCCATAAAACAAGGGACTTAATTACTAAATAAGATCCCCATGAACTGTTTCAAGTGCATAGCTTCAACCTCCATTCTTGGCCTTGTGTTTTTAATCAACTCACACCACTAATAAGAATCTCCATCTAAGCAGTAAACATCTAGGGTGGCCTTTTATTACTCTGAACAGTAGAGCATAAGAAAAGATCTTCTCTATAGAGTTGATCCACTGTTCAAAAACCAATGGATTGATCGATCCACTGATGGTTGGTGGACAATGATACATAAAGGACTCAACAGAATGTTGTCCCCTTCACAGTAATATCGGTCTCTCATCTTAATTCAAGTTATTTCCCATAACATGATTCGGTTTGTTCATCATTCTCATGAAAGTTTCCATTTCGGCTTGTATTAGAGGGTGGTCAGTGCATGGTCTATTGCGTTGACCATTTTCATGATTCCTCTTATTTCCCACCACTTTCTAAAAGAATAACATATCAGCTAGAAGATTATTTCATTTAATAATCTTTTAAATATAAATGATTTTAAAGTTTTAAAACTTTATGCTTAAAAATATTATTTTTTACAAACAATTACATTTCTCTATAAGTCCTTTATAATGATTCATAAAAATCTTGTGATTAACCAAAAATAACCCCTGGGAGTGTCAGACCCAGAGTACAGCAAGGACCATTATCGTGTACCCAGATACCTCGAGTCATGCCCAAAACTCCTTGTCATAGTTTTCACTCTTAGGTACAAATGTGTCAGACCCACATCCACCTTTTTGTATCTAGACATGTATTTATTTGTTCAGATACCACTTTCTGAATATTTCAAGAAAATACCAGAAAGATTTCATATATTTAAATTTTTTTATTGGGTTATTCCTAGAGTTTTCATTGCATAATATACACAAATGTCTAAACTATCCTTTTATTCCAACTGTGTCATCCCACCTTTTTATTACATAACTCTTCATTTCATTTTACAAACATAAGATTTTTAATCTCTAGTGTCTTGGAAATCATGAAAATAATACATGAAAACATAAAACATTATTCTAATACACATTTAAGGGTACACAATAGGTTTATACTATGTATAATTACTGCATTTCATAACCTGGATACATAAATCAAGGTAAAGGGTGAGCATAAGGCCTAGTAAAAAAACAAGTGAAACAGTTTACATGTGAACATGAGCAATATAAATAAGAAATGTAGATAAATAGGAATATAATAATAATAATAACTCAAAAAATAACATGAAAATGAGGATACAACATTTAATTTAAACATTCATGAACATATCACCAAGGTCCAACACCATGGTGTCTTACGAAATTACCATGGTAATTCACCAAGGTATCATAAATCATGTCTTCTCTGGAGGTTAAATTCATTACCTAATGCATTAATGTGATATCAAGGTGTACACATAATTTGAATTTATTTTAATTTGATCCACATAGATAATAATTATACATTTCATGAATATCCCAAAGAGAATAAAAGAATTGGGTTTTATATCAAAATCATAATGTTTTAAAAAGTGTATAAAAACCAGATTGTAATGTCATTTATAATCCATAAAATAAGAATGAGGGTTTTATATATGTAAATTACAGAATAAAATATATAATTTTATGTCTTGATTAATACCCCTATAAATGAAATAGTTTTGGGTTTTCAAATAAATAAAATATTCGAACTTCTTGAGAACAAGAGAGAGATTTCGAGACAAAAATTCAACAACATAAGGACTATATAACATGGATTTAGAAAACACTAAAAAAAGAGGGAAAGAGTTTCAAACACTCATAAATAACTCATAATACAATATATGGATACAATAAAAACTAAATAAGATCATGGAATGGATATTTAAATGACATACCACATGAAAATGAAGCTTGAAATAAAACAGAAAATGTAATTTCTTTTACAAAAATTCACCAGCCTAACGACGTGGCATAAAAATCCAAAAAATTGGTTGATGAGATTGGAATGGGTATATAATCATTTTCACAAACAATAAAATGAAATAATTATGATACGAACATACCACAACATAGTAAAATGGAAACTAGAAGACGAAACGTAAAGGAAATCTTAACTAAAAGAGGAGGGTGAAAGGTTCCCTTACATTAAAGAGTAGCTTCAAAATCTCAATGGTTGGGACCTTTTAGGACTTCAGGTAACCTTGGAAGGGATCCTTGGGAGGTAAAAAGATTTTATATTAGTTGAGGAGGAATTTGGAATGAATTAAATAAATGGATTGGTTTGTATGTATAGAATAACTTCTGGAATATTTTATTAATTTTCCACGAGAATCCTCATTAGTGGTATTTGCAAAACCATGGAATTTCCCAGGGTATTTTCCCATTGTATTGGCCACTTGGTAAAACTCTTAACATATTGTATTTTACAAAATTCTACCCGAATTATTACATTAGGATTACTCCATTAATGATTCCATTAAACACCCAAAACTGAAAACAATATTTTTACTATTCACGGAAAAACATAACATTTTATAAAAATATTATAAATTCACCCTAACCCAATATATATTCTCTGAATTAAAAAATGAACTCAATTTAATGAAAATAACTTTCTAATTATGTTATATTTTATTTTTAAATTAAAACACTATTTACTCAAAAATAATAATACTTAACTAAAAATTTCTTAAATAGTTATTTACATATGCAATTATATCACATTACCATTCATGATGCCAAAATTATATTAATACTTAATTAATTGTGGTTATTATTACATTGGTAACATCAACATTAATAAAGGTAATATTACAATTCATAATTTACCTATTATCAAAAAATATGTGGAACTTATTAGATTCAAACTTTTTTACTGATCACAACTCTAGAAAACAATTTTTTGAAAAACATTTCCCAATATTAATTATTTAAAGTATAAAAAAATATTTCAAAATAGCGTTTTTCAAATATTCATCAATTATATTGAACTTCTATAAATTCATCATATATCAATATTGATATTTAAAATTCACAAATATTACCATAATAATAAATAAAAAATTTATTAATACAAGAGGATTACACAGAGAAATTAATGACTCCTTACATAGCCCCTTATAACACCTGTATATGACCTAAGAGTAAGGTTTTCAATGGTGACAGAATCAGGGGGAGGCTCAGAAAACATTTCCCGAGTGGTGATTTCTATCATCTTCAACTTCTCCCTTAAGCGATTCCATTCAAGAAAAACGTGTTGGGGTTCAGCTTGGGCTTGGTCCAGAGCAAATTCTAATGATGCTACCACCTTCCAAAGCTCCGACAGATGGGATTTTTATGACCCGAGTCTACTAGATGAGGTCATAGACAATTGTTTATTTATTAATTATCCACGATCATTTGTATTTACAAACAATAATCATAACTTAAAGAGTATAGTTTCAAATGGTCACATTGACCGATATTTATATAATAGTTGAAACCCAACAGTCTCATTTTAATTATACTCACTTAATTAATTAGAAGATATCATTTTATTGAGTATAAAATAAAATAACCCACAAAAGAAAGAATAAAATATTATTCAAAATTTTCGGTCGTTACATAACTTCTTTATTTGCATGCTGTTTGAAATACGATAACGACACTCGTTTGTACGGCACACTAGCTCCTCGAGAGGCGATGTGAATCATTTTCCACTTAATATTTACATGGAAATTAATAAGGATAAAATTATTGAATATATGTGATATATATGAGAATTTATTTATTCTTTAAATTTAATATATCACCCACTTATTTAGCCTTTCACCCATTAATGGAATGATATCATCACTCATGTGTATATACAACCAACCATCTCCCCGGAGCAATGCGATTCATTTTACATGCCCCATTTTTTAGAGTGGTTATAAAAATATCTATACATAGTAAATATGATATTTATAAAATTAATTTAATTTAGGATATTATTGAACTATATCCTATGTACAATAATTGGAATATTCATGACAAAACATGCATGAGAAAACATGATAATTAACACACGAAACATTGAAAATAATGAAATACTACAAAAAAATAGGTTATAAAATGTTATAATGGAATCATATATGATATTATAAATATGTGTATAGTTATTTAATTAATTAATAACTTTCTAAAAACATTATACAAGAGTGTATATCACATTAAACTAACGGAATGTGTAAGGTAAGGGTCTTCCTCTTAATTTCCCTTCATTATGGAATATTTTAATGTTATGAATATTGTTTATTTTATATGGTTTATAAAAAGAAAATGTTACATGTAATGCCAATATTACATAGTAAAAAATGGTATTTTATGTTTCAGTTTGAAATATTCCATCCATGCGGATCTGACTTGAAAATTACCAAGTGGTAAAATTTGTTGTACAATCTCACTTTCTTTTGTGATTGTAAAATTTATATTGAAACAATAACTTTATTATGGTCATTTATCATTATAAATTACATTTAACATAAATATAAATATTATTATATGATATATATGATTATTTCCTAAACAACATATCATTTTTACATATGGTATTTACAGTGAATGTTATTTGATTAACTATGAATGTATTGAAAAATTTTTATCATTTATGCAATATATATAAATGATGATAAGAAATATTTATTAATGAATTAAATTGATTATTTTATATATGATTAACACTTTGGACATGATTATTTTGGTGAGGAGCAGTTATAGATAGCCCCTTGATGCATATGGAGGTCTCTTGAGATAAATCAGTTGAAAAAATTAGATGGGTTTTTATCTTATAGTTTTAAAATATCTTGATAAAAGTAATGATTATAGAGGTAACATGATTCTTGATATCATAAAATCAAATAATTATTAATTTAATTCATTTGTGAATAATTTATTTTTATTATACATGATATTATCTCTAGATTCATTTCATTATCAGTTTATTTGTCAAAAGATATGTGTTTTAAGTTATTTATTTTACAATAATGATTATACCTTATCTGGTTATGATAATTAAATATTGATTAAAAGAATTCTATGTTTAGTTATTTAACATTACATAATAATTATTCATTGTTGATTGATGATAACTTCCACTGAATATATCCATTATGGATTATTTAATGTCACGCATATTTTGTTTCCTTTCACAAAGATATGATGAATAATTCTTTGAATGAGTTCATAGTTCCAAATTGTTTTTATTACTATACTTTTAATTTTTTTTTCCCGATGTAAAATGGGTATCATGTATGTATTTAGTTCTCAAAAACTAATAAACGGAATGGTCATTCAAGATTTTAACCCCTTGTATCTATGCCAATGTAATACAGTGGGCACTAGATCTAGGTTATTGGAGTTGGGTTCATTAGATCCAATTGGCCGTTTTCCATAAAATATTAATTTCCAAAATTTATACTTTATTTCCATGAGTGATTGAAATTCACCATTCATATCTCTGTCATATAATTTATTGTAATTGATTTCAAGATAATACAAATCACTATGTGTTATCTCCATAGATGAATGACACATCCATCATTCTAGTTATTCTATAATATCATAACATACCAACCTATATTTAAAAACATCAAGTGAATGTAGTGAAATATTTATTTTATATAGGTTAAAAATAATTGGATTCCACAAATGATGAAGTATCCTTAAAATCATATATACCATATAAACATATTTTATTTCATATTTATCTACACAAATGGTTCTAAAATCATCAATGATTTGTTTATACCATATGTTTTTTATTAGAATACATCATTATGTTGTTAAAGTTTTTATGTATAAATTAAAACCTTACCTCATAAACGTTGAGTGTCTTTATTATATATTTTTAGGACCAATAGGGGCCTATATACCCTGAGAGGGGGGGGGGGGGGTGAATCAGGGTATGGATATTCTTTTTCAATGTTCTTCCTGCCCTGCTGGATCTTGACCTCTTTGTTACAAGGGCCACTTTGTTTGCACTTGTGTGTATGTTATGATCACTTACGTTCACCTTTATCTAATGATGATGCTTTAAATGCAATGCAGGCAAATAAACAGGGAGACGCAGAGACTTTTACTTGGTTCACCACAAAGGGCTACGTTTAAGGAGCATACGCCAACAAGTTGCCAGTCGTACCAATTCCACTAGACTTCACTAGCTGTGGATTACAATGTTCGGGCTAGATCACTTCTATGCCCAGGCTCACTGCCTATACAATGTTTAGGGTCAGCTCAGTGCTTTCCCAAGGGTCACTCCCTGTTTCTCTCTCTCTGGCTCACTGCCGGTGGAGAGGATAACCTTCTTCCTCTTCCTATGCTCACTACTTTTGGAAGGAATCCACTCACAGTTTATAGACCTGTAGGTCTCTTCATTTGCATGAAAGAATTCATCTTCTCTTATATGTAGATGCTCTGTTGAAGTTCAAATTTCATCCGTAGATGAATCTCTCTTTGAACAAAAGGTATCGGGAAACGTACCAGCTTCCACGCAGTCCGATAAGCACCGCTGGATCAAAACCTTACTTGGCGCGCAAGTCAATCTCGGCGCGCAAGTATCGGCGCGCAAGTCACAACGGGCGCACAAGTCCTCCTCAGACACTTGCACGACTCAAGCTTCCTCAACTCCAAACTTGCACGACTCTCTTCCTTTTATGCCCAAACCAATATTGGCGCGCAACTGCCATCCGGCGCACAACTTCTAACACCGGCGCACAACTTCAACTACTGGCGTGCAAATTCACCTGCGCGACCCACCCTCACCACTTGCGCGACCACCAAAACTTCGCGACGGGAGCTCTGATTTCTCAAAGTGTTGAACTCTGTTGAAAATGAGGAGGGGTGGTCCAGTATTTATAGGCAATCTGACCACCCTGCGTGACGGCATGCAAGTCACCTGCGTGACCCAGTTCTGGCGCGCAAGTCCCCTGTCATTTTAGACACTTGCGTGAACAACTCCCAAACTTGCACGAACCTCTTTACTTTGCCATATTTTGATCTTATGATTTTGAAAAACATATGGCGCGCACGTTTCCTATACTCCAAGTCCTCGGTGCGCAAGTCCTTTTGCCAAAAACAATTTTCTTCATTTGCCGATTTTCAAGCCCTAAAAATTGGGAAACACTGGAAAACGGCGCCACCTTGTATCTGTTCTTTTGTACCGCCTCCAGATCATCCATTCCTTTTATCGACATTCTTGAATCAAACATGGATCGTTAACCTCAGCTCTTGAACTCGACATTCCACCATGAAATCCTCTTTGTCAACAAATTTTAATGTCATTGTTTTTCTTTGTCAACAATCACTACTCAGATGTCCACTTTGTCAACAAACACATTCACCTCAAAAATGCTTCAATTATACCTTGAGGTATTTTTTCCCAACAATCTCCCCCTTTGGGTTTGTTGACAACTCTTCCAAAACAATGATACATCGTTGATTCTTCAGCCTCCATTCGACTCATTGCGATTCTGATAGCGATCAAGAATTTACTCAACACATACTCTAAGCCCACATGAGCAATGCTCGGCGTGAGAAATAAGAGTAAATGAAAAGTTCATCAATGAATCACTTTATCTCTGACATCCACTGTTGACAATAAACTGATACCAATTTGTACTAAACTGATACCAATTGTTGATGGATTTGTTTGAAGACCAATGTTGGGTTTGGAAATATTCTTACCACGTTCCAACACCACTCTTCTACTTTTATCACGATCCTCAGCTATCGTGATATCTATTCTTTGATCGATCACTTCTAGCATCGTCAGATTTAATGCACTCCCCCTTTCTCATTGCTCCCCCTTTCTGGCTGCTCCACCAGTCAGCTTCTCCCCGTATGAAATATGATTTATCAAATCTCCGCATTGTCTCCCCTTGAACAATCACTATTTTCTCCTCCTTTAACAAACACTTTTCTACCCCTTTGTCAACGAACCCAACGGACACTCCTTTGTAGTCTGTGACATAGTAGAGAACACAAATCAGCACGTTAGTGAAAAAGACATCATATCTCGGGGAGAGGGGGGGGGGGGGTCCCACATCCACACTCTTTCAAGTGCGGGGAGTTGACTGAACTCCCAGAGCCAGTCGATGTCTCTCAAACACTTCCTTGGGTAAGGCCTTTTTCATAATGTCTGCAACATGTAGTTCTGTAGGCATGTACTCTAACTTCACGATTCCCTGATCAACTTTCTCCTTGATAAAATGATACTTTATCTCAATGTGCTTTGTCCGTGAATGATGGACGGGATTTTTGCTAAGATTTATAGAACTTGAGTTATCACACTGGATTCCGATCAGAGACTTCACTTCAACTCCCATATCTTCAAGCTGCTGCTTCATCCACAATAATTGTGTACATGCTTGAATGGCCGCAATATACTCAGCTTCTGCGGTTCTCAATGAAATGAAATCTTGCTTCTTGCTAAGCCAAGAAATACACAATCCACCATGATAGCTTGCACCACTTGACGTTGATTTTCTATCATCTGCTGAACCGGCCCAGTCTGCATCAGTATATCCCAATAACTCTGTCTGAGATTTATCAGTATATGTCAACCCGAAGTCCACTATGCCCTTGATATACCGAAGTATTCTTTTCACTGCGAGCATGTGACTTTTCTTGGGATTACATTGATATCTCGCTACTTGGCATGTGGCGAAAACAATATCAGGCCTTGTCGTGGTCATGTACAACATACTTCCGATAATTTTCCTATATTCTGTGATATTAACTGCTTTTCCATCTTCATCTTTCGATAATTTCATCCGGGTTGAAACCAGAGTCTTCATCTCCTTGGAATTATCCATTCCAAACCTTCTTAGAACCTCCTTGGAATATTTGAATTGAGAAATGAAAGTGTCGTTACTTCCTTGTGCCACCTGTAAACCAAGGAAAAATGTTAGCTCTCCAATCATTGACATTTCGAACTCATTTTTTATGAATTCGGAGAACTTTCTGCATTGAGCATCATCTGATCCGCCGAATATTATGTCATCAACATAAACCAGCAACATCATCCGTTGATTACTGTCATTACTGAAATAGAGATTGTAATCAACTCCTCCACGCTGAAAACCAAGTTTCTTCAAATACTAATCAATCCTTGAGTACCATGCCCTTGGTTCTTGTTTCAGCCCATACAACGCCTTCTTCAGCCTACAAACTTTTTTCTCATCCGCATGAATAAGAAAACCATCTGACTTCTCAATATACACTTCTTCCATTTAACAGAAAACTTTTAACTGTGTCATTGTTCAATGATATCATTTCGTTGAACATCTTCTCTCGAATTTTTATTGACACACTTTTGATTTTTCTCTCGCAGCTTCTTGGTATCCTGAAAGCAGTCAGCTGATACCACATTGTTGGAACAGAATAGATTATCATGAAATCCTGTGTGTTACTTCTTAGCCCCCAATCATTCTTCATGAAAATAAACATTCATCCTTCATATCACATTGTGATCTTGCATCTAATTAGGATATAGAATGCTCCCCCTGTGTTATGCAACTCTTCCATCTGTTAGGCCCACAACCATTCTTTTCCTCATGCATCATTTATTCTCATATTCCAATCAGAATTGTGCCATTAACAAAATCTCTAAGCCTACTGAGTTGGCACTCGGTGTAGGAAACAAGAGACAAAGTCAATAACACAATCACTTCCTGTAGTGCTCTTTTTCTCCCTTTCATAATCAACTTTGATATTTGATTTGGGTCAATCAAAACACTGAAGCATATCACATCTCCACTTTGAATATTTATATGCCACTTCCCCTTGGATTGTATCTCCCAAAAACCTGAAACACATGAATCATTAGTTAATAGAATTTATATACATAGGGATAGGGGTTTTGTTGTTTCTCAAATCCTCAAAACAAGGATAGTGGTTGATCCTGACGGGTTAACCCTTTGATTTTTTCTTGGAGGGCATCACACTCCTTTCTTGCTTCCTCCAGCTGCCTTGCCAACTTCAACTGTTCTGGCCATATGACGAGGCATTCATTGCCTACACTCTGAGCATTTTTCTAATATGTAGATTCTACAGGCTTGGCCTTGCTCACCATTTGGGGTTTAAATCCACTAGTACACATTTCCTTCTTTGATTTTCCACCAAAATTCCATTTTCCTTTATTATTTCTTTGAGTAGGAATCTCTTTTCTTTCCATCTTCCCTTGCTTCTTCCACCATTTCAAGGGTCTTCCTCTTTTCTCCACTTCTTGTTGTGGCACACGACTTCCAAATTTTTCAATGCATTCTTTTTTTATCTGCCTTTTATCAGATTTATGAGTCGCCACCCTATTTTTCATTGGTTGTGGGTCCCCCACTGAATGTACTTTCTCCTTACTCACATCTGTAGCGTTTCCTCCCTTTTTCTTCTAGATTTGGTCATGTTCATTCTTAGAGAGAGGTTGTGAGTGTGACAGAGGAGGTGACTGATGCACCTTTCGTTCATCTCCATGTGATTCCCCTAAGGCTCTAAGCCTATTTTCCAATTTACCCCCTTGTCTTCCAGTGTACGATTTCTCATTATACACTACTAGAGTCGAGAATCTCCTTTCACATTCATTTTCCTTCCCTGCATTCTTCTTGCTACACTGTCTGGCCAAATGCCCATGATCAGAACATATGAAACATCTTCCATCAAAGACATACCCCATTTCATCATTTCTATGTCGAGATATTGATGTAGCTTGAGTTCTTCCTCTGAAATTGAGCTCCTGAGCTTCCTGACACATACCTATGGTGTGTCCCATTATTCCACTGTAATAGCATTCAACAAATGCTTTCCTTTGAGAGACTCTTCTTTCTGATTTCTCATGACGCTTCATCTTATTCTCAGATTTTGTACATTTTCTGTTTTCACAATACGAAATGTATTCCTGAGCCTCTGGACAGAAGCTTGATGTGTGACCGTAAATCCCACCGAAATAGCACATGTCGTCACTTATTTTTGTAACTGACCTCTTAGGCCTATCTCCAGCACCTATAGGATTTCTTTCACATCTAGAACTGTTCACAGCTCTATTTCTATCTTGCATGGGAGGGGATTCATCAAATCTGATACCAACTTTTCCGAAACCTGCTGGTCTTTGAGCTGAGAAAATATTCTGTTGTTTCTCTTCAGAAATAGCATATCTGTTCTTCATTTAATCATCACCTGCCAAAAGATGGTCAAATAATAAGTACAGTGCATCCTTCAACTTGGGCTTATCATCATATTTAGATTTCTCCATTTCCTTCTTCACTGATTCTAGATCTTCTTTCAACTTCTGAATCATTACTTTACTTGATTCAAGTTGAGCATCAAGTTCTCTCTTGAGATACTTTCCTCTACTCATCTCAACTTCCAATTCTCGTGTAAGCTTTTCCACCACTTCACTCTGCTCCTTTACCTTCAATTTTTCTTGAACAACAGAATCTGAGCAACATGCATTCTCATGTTGTAGCCTTTGATTCTTCTGAGCTAGTTCAGAAAGCTGTGTCACAAGATCACCATTTCTAGATTTCAGATTCTGAACTTCATCTGATTTTTGACTCTCTTCATAGTCATCAGCCTTTTGTTTTCCTTTCATTTTAGCCATCTTCTGTAGTTCTTCAGCATGTGAATCATTATTCTCTGTTAGGTCAATAACTATATCAATAAGCCTTTGATTTAATCCTCTGAGCTTGTTGACCTCAATCTCCAATACTTTGATCCAAATATCTTTAGATTTGGCTTCTTCGGTGTTTCCAACGTCACTTGGAATATCAGGTTCTTAGATGCACTTGACTTGATCATTCTCTTTTCTATTCAAGCCATTGATCTCCCTTTTATATTCTTCAATCTTAATCTTATACTCACCAACTGTTTCTGAGTTCTCTAGTGATGATAACTTGAGTTCCTCAATTTTATCCATCAACTCAGACTTCTCTTCTTCCTACTGCTGCATATAGAGTTTGGCATCATGAACAACTTTGTTAGC
Organism: Viscum album; assembly: GCA_963277665.1. Lineage (NCBI taxonomy): Eukaryota > Viridiplantae > Streptophyta > Magnoliopsida > Santalales > Viscaceae > Viscum > Viscum album. Next base: position 644,050,804 of record OY728135.1, on the reverse strand, counting down.
TTTCTTGGTTTTGGGTCTCCAAACATCTATCTCTTCAAAGAAGCCTCTAACTCAGCTCGCATATCTATTCTTCCTTCAATTTCTTCTTCTGTTTCAATATCATTCATATTCTCATGTACTTCACTCATTACAACATCATGATTGAGTGAATCAATCTTTTCCCTATCAGATTCATCCAGACCTTCCTTTAGTAAGTTGTTTGATTCTTTTAGTTGAATCACAATTTTTCTGAAAAAACTTCCACACTGAGGGAATTTACCTGACTTCTGATTCTTCTTTGATGCTTTTCCTTTTCCCATGGCAGATTGAGAGATAAGAGAAAAATGTATCTTCAACCACACAGATCGACTACACCAAGTCGAAGCAAACAAATCTGATAAAAGAAACCTATCCCTCTGATACCAAATGTTAGGACCAATAGGTGCCTATATACCCTGAGAGGGGAGGGGGGTGAATCAGGGTATGGATATTCTTTTTCAATGTTCTTCCTGCCCCACTGGATCTTCACCTCTTTGTTACAAGGGCCACTTTGTTTTCACTTATTTGTATGTTATGATCAGTTACTTTCTCCTTTATCTGATGATGATGCTTTAAATGCAATGTAGGCAAATAAACAGGCAGACGCAGAGACTTTTACTTGGTTTACCGCAAAGGGCCACGTCCAAGGAGCATACGCCGACAAGTTGCTGGTCGTACCAATTCCACTAGAATTCACTAGCTATGGAATACAATGTTCGGGCTAGATCACTTCTATACCCAGGCTCACTGCCTATACAATGTTTAGGGTCAGCTAACTGCTTTCCCAAGGGTCACTCCCTATTTCTCTCTCTCTGGCTCGCTGCCGGTGGAGAGGATCACCTTCTTCCTCTTCCTAAGCTCACTGCTCTTGGAAGGAATCCACTCACAGTTTATAGACCTGTAGGTCTCTTCATTTGCATGAAAGAATGCATCTTCTCCTGTATGTAGATGCTCTGTTGAAGTTCCACTTTCATCCGTAGATGAATCTCTCTTTGCACCAAAGGTATCGGGCAACATACCAGCTTCCACGCAGTCTGAGAAGCACCACTGGAACAAAACCTTACTTGGAGCGCAAGTCAATCTCGGCGCGCAAGTATTGGTGTGCAAGTCACAACGGGCGCGCAAGTCCTCCTCAGACACTTGTGCGACTCAAGGTTCCTCAACTCCAAACTTGCGCGACTCTCTTCATTTTACACCCAAACCAATATTGGCGTGCAACTTCCAACCAGCGCGCAACTTCTAACACCGGCACACAACTTCAACTACTGGCGCGCAAATTCACCTGCGCGACCCACCCTCACCACATGCGCGACCACCACACCTGCGCGATGGGAGCTCTGATTTTTCAAAGTGTTGAACTCTGTTGAAAATGAGGAGGGGTGGTACAGTATTTATAGGAAATCTGGCCACCCTACGTGACGGCACGCAAGTCACCTGTGAGACCCAGTTCCGGCAAGCAAGTCCCCTGTCATTTTAGACACTTGCGCAACCAACTCCCAAAATTGAGCAAACCTATTTACTTTTCCATATTTTGATCTTCTGATCTTGAAAAACATATGGCGCGCAAGTTTCCTATACTCTAAGTCCTCGGTGCGCAATTCCTTTTTCCAAAAACAATTTTCTTCATTTGCCGATTTTCAGGCCCTAAAAATTGGCAAACACTGGAAAACGACGCCACCTTGTATCTGTTCTTTTGTACCGTCTCCAGATCATCCATTCCTTTTATCAACGTTCTTGAATCAAACATGGATTGTTGACCTCAACTCTTGAACACGACATTCCACCATGAAATCCTCTTTGTCAACAAATTTTTATATCATTGTTTTGATTTGTCAACAATCACTACTCAGATGTCCACTTTGTCAACAAACACAATCACCTCAAAAATTCTGCAATTATACCTTGAGGGATTTTTTCCCAACATATATTAACCATCATTTACCACTTATAATTAACTAATGTAATGATCACTGAATTATAGTAAATCTCATTTGAAATCGAACCAGATAAATATATTTTTTCTTTTTCATTAGATTCGAGAGGTTTAATGTATGTTTTGTTCAATGAAATCTCTATTGGATAACATATTTAATTTTCATGCTCAAGAATTGCAAAAATATAAAGTCCATGTGATCGTAAATATGATCACATTAAATTATTCGAATACTAAAATATGTATCCTTCAAAAACTATGACTCCTTTTGTGGGGAAATATTCTTCATGAAAATGAAATACTCATGAGTCCAAATCCATTTAGATCTGATACCACATAATTAAACCATAGGACCCAAAACACCCTCTATGGTGTGAATTACGATACATAATGTAGTTTTTTGGAATTTATTTTTTTCTTTGATTGCATCGAAAACATGAACCTATCACTTCATATTAAATATATACACTATCCTGATATATAAATAAATTCATGAATATTACAATATACTATGGTTCCCCCATAAAATAAAACTAGTACCCAACCCATGCATTTTCACGAAAAATCATTTAATTACAAAATCACTTACAAAAAATAATTATTTTTCCAATTTATATTTCAAAAAAGTAAGTGCATTCAAGAATATGCTAATATTAATTCACTTATATTATTTATATGTGTATACAGGTAATTCATAGTGGATAATTAGTGCATACAAGTATGAATTCATTAGTCACATCACCCAAATTTTCTATAGAACTGAAAAATGATAATTCATAATGGAAAATAATCTCATCTATGAATATGTATAAAAAAATAAAAAAAATTAATCTATACAGAGAAGAAATGCATATAGAAAATGAAATCATAGGTCAGTTCACATAGAAGTTAATATATTTTCTATATTCATTTCCATTGAAATGCATACACAAAACATACTTAAAGAAATTAGTTCATATTTTTACATACTACATATATACGTATAAGAATTCAATTATTTTCTAAATAAAATATAAGATATGTACATATAAATAAGTGCATAAACAAATGTATTAATTTTTTGTATTGATTTCCTATATGAATTTCCATGGAAGTGGACAGAGAAATTAATGCATACAGAAATAAGTGCATATATAAATAAGTTTATATACAATATATAAATAAATAAAGAAATTTATATAGAAATGTACTTATTTTATTTATAAATTATAATTCTTAAATAAATATCTTCATACAAAAATTGGTTTATATATGCACTTATTTGTACATATAAACAAATGTTCTATATACACTTATTTATGAACACACTTGTATTTTATATACAGTAACTATGTAATACTAAGGACTACAATGAAAATGTAGCACGTTTATAAGATTCTGGTGAATAATTTAAAAAAATTATAGTAATAATATATATAGATCTAACATATTCAAAAATTTCATCGTAGTGTGGGAAAAAATATTAAATATCTAAGACTGGAGAAATCATAAATGTTAATTCATTACTGAATATAAATGAAACTGGTCAATTGATACTAAAATAGTGAAACTATGAAAATGGTTCAAATATGTAACTTCTTTATTGAATTTACCACTGAAAAATAATCTTCATATTGAAAATTTTACAGATTCATATATTGAGGCTGAATAATACAACCCAATTCAATATATTGACATATAATGATTTCAAAAATTAAAACATGGAATAACAGAACTCAAAATAATCTTGAATAAGAGGAATTTATTAGATGAAAATATATTATTTCAATTTTAAATGATTGATTGCATTCAAATGGTAAAATAAAATAGAAACTTCTAAATAGTAGACCTTGTTTTTTGTAAGGAAACTGAATTGTAGTGACGTTGAATTTCCGTTTTCTTACAAAAAGAATATAAGATGTTTACCTTTCAAAAGTTACACTAATCTTGGTTATTTAGAATATTAACATGAATTAAAAAACTCCATGATCTAATCATTCCATCCCATGAATTGTTGCTTCCTTGATGATCTAAAATGATGATGATATAATAACTAAAAAGGCAATGAACACGAGAAAGACCAACGTAACCATGTATTTGCATCATTTATTTCATAAAGATTCATAAATTGATCCCCTTATCATGATAATTTTATGAAAATTCACTGCATTCTTATCCTATAGGCACCTCAAAGTCACCACTATTCCTTTTATTGATAATCCTAAAACAATTATATTAAACATTGTCAACACAATAAAAATACTAAAATAATGGATTAAAATTTAAATGTTTTTTGATTGTCTTGTTCTTTGATAGTAATGCACCAGGATTACAGAATGTGATCAGTTTGAATTATAAGAAAAAGATAATTATATAATGATTAAGTCATATCTATAAATAATTTTAAAATTTTTATTATATATTTCATTTGAAAGAATTAAATTCATAAAAAATAAACTCAAATAAAAAAATCAAGCGTATTATGTGTTATGGGTTTAAAATTGAGGGAAAATAGAAAACAAATAGATTGATGGTCGAATTTGGAGTTGTTACGGGTAACTCATGCAGTTTATGATGGATCAATAACTCATAGATCCTAGAAGGTATAGATCCTAAATGCATTGAAGAACCCACTATTGCACTCATTCCTGATGTCTTTGAATGATTTTTGGGTAAAAAAGAATATATTTTAAATATTATAAATAATATAATATAGAAGCCACCATCTAACAAAACTTTATAAAAATCACTATCAAAATCCATGTGAATCCATAAGTGTTGTCACACATAACCCTATCATTAGGAGTATATAAAGAATAATGATGTTTAATGAAAATAAACACATCTATAGAACTAGAATCCTTTTAATTCCATAAGATGTTGAACACATGAATTTAAATGGACCGAATTTAAAGCCATGAAATGAATAGACGATGCCCTAAAATGAAGAAATTGTTAATTAAAATGGAAGAATGTTATAACTTGTCCACCAAGGGATACAAAATCATTAATTTATTCTTCATTATAAATTATTACCATGATAAACTATTGTGATATATTTGTTTCTCATTAATAAAGAATCAAATACTGAAGACCAATGCCAAAAATTCAAAAAGAAATAGATAGATAATTGAACAATTCCGTAAGAAACTTGAGATCCAATGTTTTATTTTTAGAAAATATTGTCTTGATATCTTGAAAACATGTAAACCAAAAATAATTATTGAATATAGAATTAAATAGAAGTAATTAAATCAAAATGATGAAAAAATAAATTAATTTACAATGTTGGATTATAAATATACTATGATGATATATAAAAATAAAATCAAAAACTTTAGGGGATATTAGTATACATGGGTTTTTATTTTTATTCTATGGTTTAGGTAAACATGGATTTACAGGGTATTCACGCATTATAATTGTTTGTAATTAAAATCTACTAAATACAATTACATTGATGGTACAATAATCAGATAAATTGATTCTTGTTATAATTTCCATATTTATTTAAATGAATGATTAAATTTAAATTATATTTTTCTATATATACATTATAATTCATCATAGATTAATTTATTTGAGGATTTACAATTTCAACAATGTCAAATGATGAGAAACCATTAGCTAAACTGGATATACAACCTTTGTAGAGAAAACAATAAATGTTCAATCTTAAGAAAAATAGTAGTCTAGAAATAAAAGTAGGAGACATGAATAGTTAATTATAATTAAATATCAATTAATTCTTGATATGAAAAATGTAAATATATTCTTTAAAAATAAAATATCACTCAAAATTGGGGTTCTTTAATTTTATAACCTCAATCACATTCATGTTAAATTCACTAAATAAATCACAGAGAAACATCATGATCATGGATAACTCAATATCACTTGAATTATAAATGTTGATAATAATACCACACACTAAAAAAACCACACAAACATTATCAAAATAGAACCCTAAAAAATAGAAGTAGAAGATTTAATTTTTAACGTAGTGGTGTCATAATTTCAGTAGATCATAATTTAATAAAACATTAATATTAAATGAAATATAATGTTCCATTTAAATTGAATTTTAAGCTTGGATTTAAGATGATATTTCATATCTATATAAATAATTAATTAACTGAAAAGAAAATACTATAAGAGGGTCTTGAGAAAGTGAAATGTTTCACTGTAGTATGTTGGTAGTAGTAATAATTAATAGATGACTATTTATGGAAAATTAGATGGCTAATTAGAGGAATAAATATGAGTGATTAGAAGTGGGAAGAGATTGAAATACTAATGGAAATATAAATACAAATGAAAAAGTATAATAAAATTGGAATCAATGTCACATTATTAGTCAAATATATGTACCATGGATAAACCATATAGAATTCTATATTAATCTTGAGGGAGAATCCTATATTTTTTTGGAATTGGTACAATTTAAAGGGAGTTATTAATGGTTTCATATATAGGATCAAATAGGTAAATTTTTCTTGGGAGAAAGGTAGCAATATATATATGCCAAGATTTTAGTTTCAAGTTTCATTATACTATAAATCTAAAAAAAATATTAAGGGATTAAAAGCTATAAATAGTGAATGAGTATAGGAAATAAATTACAAAATAATTACATTTGTGTACCAAAATTTTTATGTATCTTTTGATATGAGTGATGCATCGACCCCTGTAGTTCACTAATTGAAAAAAATGAGTTTGTTATGGTACTAGAACCCAAGATATGACACCTGGACATAGAAATAAATTTTCAATGTAGAGGATGAGTAGAGAGATGAGGGAAGGAGAGAGAGACTTACAATGATTTCTGCCTATCTAGTTAACAACTCAAACAAAGTGAATGTCATGATCTAATGTCAAAAAAATTATTATTTTTATCCAGAATATGATTATAAAATAAGTAAAATTGGAGAATATATTTGTCATATCATTATATAGTTTAGTTCATCAAGGGTATTCCTATTGTGGTATCTAGAAACTCTAGATTCCCAATAGATAATCTTGACTATCTTCCATTCATCCACGGGATCTCCACTCTTAGAATAATTTCTTATCCTTAGTGATGAACTATTGCACCATCTTCGACTTCCTATTAATTCCCACATAGATAAAAATAAAATTGTAATAAAAATGGATAATAAACATGATTCGTGCATTTTAAACCTTTGGAAGGAACATGAGGTCTATAAATAGTTCATTATATATTTTTATATTCAATGTATCAAAAAATTATTATAATAAATTATTAGAGTAATTAAAAATCACTACAATATTTTCTAAAAGAATGCAGAGGAAATTTCATAATAAATATTTTCTTGGAATATACCGAATTGGACTCATATTAATTAAAAACATTATATATATAAAAATAGACATTCACATGAATTCATAGACCGAGGGTAAAAATATAGTGACTATAAATGAATATAAATATTCACTAGATCTCTAACATAGGGGAATATTTAATAAACAATTTTGTACATAATTAAATATTATCAAACCCCATCTCATTATATTCATGTGGAATCATATATTTTGTTATCAAATATGTACATATATAAAAATATATGAACACATGTAAAGAATTTTAAAACTTATTTTCAAAATAATATTATTATTTTTAAAGTATGTAAAAAATACAAACCTCTATATTTATGTGGAATCAATTATTTTGCTAAAAAGTATAAACCTGCATAAAAAACATGAAAAAACAATATTAATCAATAACAGAAAAAAGTTTTCCTTTACAATTATGTATAAAAAATTATTTTGTTAATAAATAACCAATATAAGTTTTTTTATACAACAATAAACTAATATAAACCAACATATTTTTTTAAACATAAAACATGAAAGATAACATATTGGATGAAATAATCAAGATTTGATAAAACTATAGAAAAAAAATCATCATCCCTATAATGGAAAAATGGAATATATAACTAGATTTATAATATTTCTAAAAACAAATAAAACAGAAAAGAACTGGAAACATTAAATTGAAAATATTTATTTATGTCAGAAAAGGGAAATAAAAAAATCCTAATGGTAAAAAAATAATTTTATTGGTTGAGACACACACCACCTATTTGGATGAAATTAATTTAATAATATCTATTACACTATGGTTTTCAAAGATTTCAATATGAGTATACACTATATATCAAGTTAGAAAATAAAAGTGATATTTTGATTTCTTGCATTTGTGCTGAAGAATTAAAATTAATAGGAAATTCTTAATAAATGTTTTCTAAATTTTGGAAATCGACAACAATTAGAGATGGTGTATATGGAGTTCAAATTATGCTTCTTAGTCATTGAAACTCAGTAAACATAATATGAAAATAACCTCTCTAGTAGAAATATATAAATAAAATTTGGAAAAAAATAATTGAATGTGTTCAACAACTCCAATCAGAACCAAAATTTCTATGAAACATTTTTTATAGAAGGAAATGGATAAATGTTAAGTAAAACTGAAATATAAGGCTATAAAAAGTATTCACCATTAAATACAAGTGTAATGAATTATTTTGTAAACATATATGAAAAACTTTCATTTAAAATTTTTCTGGGTGTAAAATGGCTTAAAAGATCATAGTAGAAACACCAAATAAAAAAGAATCATATTCTCAAAAAATAATATAAAAATAAAATGTAATTATGGGATTTGGTAAAAAATATAAAAATTCACAATAAAAATAACTATTATTGGATTTATGATCATGAATAATTGATAATAAATTATGAAAAACTTATAAAATTAATTAATATCTACTTAAGTGAAATAAATATAAAAATATATAAACAACTGCTCTACTAGTCATAAAAAACGTACATGTGTGAACAATATATATATATACATATGAAAAAAATGTAACTATAAAAAAATATGAATACAGTTTAAAAAAAATTTAACCTCCAAAAAATATGATGAATTAAAAATATAGACCCCGGTAAAAAATGATACTTTTATTCAATATATACCAATAAAAATAAAATTTTCTAAAATGAGAATTTTATTGGTAATGGAATTACCTACCTCTTGGTAAAATAAATATATGACTAAGGTAGATCCTTTCATTTAATAGAGGATACTTTTTCTAGAATAAGGAATTTAGATAACAAATGATAGATGGGAGTTGTAAGAAGGAACTTGGGGGAATGATTTTTTTAAATGTGCAACATCCATGAAAATGGGGTTCTTTAATTTTCTAACCTCAATCACATTCAATTCAAAGTCACTAATGAAATCAAATATGAACCAGATGATCACATATTACCCAATTGGAATTGAAAAATATATATAGATATAAGAAAACACCACAAAATGAAACCAACCCACTATAACCTCAACATGAAATAATACATGAAAATAATTGTGAAGTAGGAGTATTAAATTAAACTTTAGTAGAATCAAAATTTCAGGATATCATAATGCAATATAACTTTAATTTAAACTTAAATATAATTTTACATTTAAATTTAATTTGATGATTGAATATATAATTGAACTCTATATATAGGAGTAATAAATTCAATTCATGTATAATTTCATAAGCAGATATGAAGAAAGTAAAACCCTTAAAAGAAGCGGGGTTGGTAGTAGTAAAATAAATAGACAACTCTTTACGATTAATTAGATAACTAATTATAAGAGATAATATGAGTGATTAATAAATTATAATAGATTATAATATTATGGTAATGATAAATTTAAAGTAAAAATTAGAATAAATTTTGAATAAATTTTATATCATTGATTAAATATGTGTACCATGGGTAAACCATATACACTGTCATACTATGCTTGAGGGATACTCTTATAATTCATTGGAATTTCTACTGTTAAAAGGGTGTTATTAATGGTTTCATATATAGTTTCAAACAACTAAAGATGGATTTAGAGGTAGATAGTGATATGTGTATACCATGACTATAGTTACATGTATCTTTCTTCCAAACATTTAAAAATTGATTAATAGATTAAAAAGGTGGAATTAGTGTATGAGTATAGGGAAAAAATTATAAAAATAGATAATTGAGGGAACCAAAACTTCTAGGTGGCTCTTGACTTGAGTTATTCATAGAACCTTGATGTTCACAAATAGAAAAACATTCCTTCCTATGGCACATTCCCTAATAAATTCATTTCAAAATAAGATGATGAGTAGAGGGATGAGGGAAAGAGAGCGATGATTACTTTTATTGTTTCCAATACTATGAATAACTCAAAAAAAGTGAAGGTAAAGATATAGTGTCCCAAAAATGTTATAATCCTTGATTAATATTATGATCATAATATTGGTGAAATGGGGAATGTCTTTCTTCACTCATCTTAAAGATATATTCATAAAGGTTACTATTGTTGCAGTAACTAGAATCTCCGGCACCCCTATTGATACTCTTGGCTATCTTCCACTCGTCCATTGGATATCCACTTTCAAAAAAATACATTATTATTGGTGATGAACTATCACACTTTCAACTACTTCATAAAAATTCCCACATAAATAACAATAAAATTATAATTAAAATGAATAAGAAACACTAGTGGGGAATATTAAATCAGTGGTAGCAACATGGGGTCTTTAAATACATCATTATATAATTCTCTATTCAATATATCAATAAATTATTATAATAAAATTTTAGAATGAATAAATGAACTAAGAAATTATCTAAAAAAATAAGATACATTATTGGGAACATTATATCTTGGTTATATACCAAACTTTCCACATTTTCATTAAAAACATTATCTAAATAAAAAGAGATGTTCACATCATATCTTATCTAAAGGGACACAATATAGTGGATAAATCAAAATATTAATATTAATTAGATCTTTAAAATACTATAATATTTAATGGAAGAGTGTATTTTAAATTCAATTTCATAAAAAAGTCTCTCTTTATAATTATTTAGAATCATTTATTTAGTAAATAGATATAAACAAGTATAAAAGATATTAAAAAAATATAAACCTCTGTAAAAATGGTTGTTAATATAAAATTATTATTTTTATAATAAATAAAATATTCCAACCTATTTATTTAAATGCAATCAATTATTTTTTATAAAATATAAACCAATATAAAAAATACAATAAAATAATATTAAGAAATTATATAAAAAAATTTAATATTTAAAGATATATAGAATCACTAATTTTATTAATAAATATAAACATTTTTCATATTATAACATACAAATATAAACTGGTATAAAAATTACATTCATCATAATATATGAAAGATTTTATATTGGTTGAAATAATCAAGATGTGAAAAAAGGAAAAAAAAAACAAAATCATCAGAACAATAATCGACCAATTGCATTTGTAACTGGAAATGCAATGTTTTCATTTTCCAACCATTTTTCCTTGATGCACTAAAAATATATAAAACTATAAATAATGAGAAAAAATAAATCAAAAATCATTATTTATGTTATAAAATAGCTATAAAATCATGCCTCAAGGTAAAAAATTCATTTTATTGGTTGATGAATGCACCACTAGCTTAGTTAATAGTAAATTTTTATTATCGACTACACTAAATTGTTTCAAGATATAGTAATAAAAACACATTGTATATAATGTGATATGTCTAAAATGATATTTACTTTTATTTTATTTGTATTAATGTATTGAAATTTATAGGAAATTCTAATTAAATGTTTTCTGTATTTATGAATGCTACAAAAGTTTGAGATGATATATTTGGAGATCATGTCATGTTTGTTAGGAATTGAAGGAATGTAAAAAAAAGACAACAAAAATATCTCATAGCAAAAAAATTCCACTGTTGTTTTGAAAAAAAATGAATTGGTCTAGTAACCCCAATTAGAACCCTAATTGTAGAGAATTGTTTTTAAAGATGGAAGCAAATGATTGGTAAATAAAAATTAGATATGTACCTGTAAAAAATATACCCCATTATGTAAATGTATAATAAATTATTTTGTTAATGAATATGAAAAATTTGGATTTGAAATTTAGGTAGGAATAAAATCATCAAAATTATAACAATATAAATACATGACCAGAAAGATTTATATTCCAAAAATAACATAACAATAAAAAGTCATAATATAATTTAGTAAATAAGAAAATTGAAAAATTCACAACAAACTAACCATCATTGGATTGAAGATAATAATAAATGGATAATCAATTATCATAAAATTAGAAAATTAATGAACTTATACTGAATTGAAATTAATTTAAATAAATTTATAAACAAGTATTCTAATCAAAAAGGAACATTTATGAACAATAAATATATATATGAATATGTAAAAACATGTTTACTTGTATAAAATCTAATGTGGTTGAGGTAGAAATTCATGTTAAAAATATGAGATGATGTCTAGAATAAGGATTTACGATAGAAAATGATAGATGAAAGTAGTAAGAAGAAACATATGGGGAAATGGAAAATGGGTTTCCAAACTAAGGAAGAGGTGGATTAACCCCAAATGGAGATAGAGTTATTAGAGAACATAAGAGAAAAAAAAAATAGGTGTGGATGAGAAAAATGATTATGGGTGTGATGAAACTGATGTAAGAGAGAGATCAAAAAATATATGGTAAGTGGCTGATGTTTGAGTGGATGGTAGAAGGATTAAGGTTTAAAGGGAACTAATTTATGAGGGAAGATAGTTCAAAATAATCATTGGGAGGAGGTAGGGGTAGAGTGGTAGATACAAGATGGCGAAGGGGATGAAGAGGTAAATGTAGCGGTGAGATGTGGTATTCTTATGAAACCATAAGAAATTTGCGAATGAAGAGGCAATGGAAAGAGAATTTCAGTGATTCTTGATTCTGATGGGAGAGAAAATTCAATGGGTAATAACGATGTAGGGGTATGAATTTGTTAGAAATGAGATGTTCTTCATCATGGGATTAGTTTTAGAACAAAAATATGGATGATTTTTAGGAGGGATCAATGGGATACAATAAGGATGAGTAAGAATTAGTAGAGACATAGAGAAGGGAAGTTAGTGAGATGTAGGTGGAGGTAGATGTGGATAAGGGATTTTGGGAGAGATATGGTGAAACTTAAGGGTAGAGAGAGGAATAGATGATGTGAGGTAGTCAGGAAGAACAGTGAAGACAACATATTAGGGAAATAGATGTGGTGATGAAACATATAAAGAAACTCACATTCTTTAGTTTGTATAATAATCATCCATAGTTATTATAATGAAAATGGTTGGGTATTCTAAGAACCCACCAAAAATATTATAATTATTGTATTTAGGATAAACTCAGTATTGATTTTATGGGTTACTGCATCTATCTACATCTTCTCTCATTACATCAGGATATGGGGATATTGAAAAATTATAGGAGAGTCACTCATAGTAAATATAATGGAGGATTATCGAACATAATTTTAGTATGGGTTTTCCACTATATCTTCCACTTCTTGATTAATTTAATATATACATGTATTTATTGACTCTTGACATTAAACACACTAGAATGAACCACTCTAGATATTTAGTGGGGGTTCATTTTCACACTATTCTATTAGGTCCCTTATTTTTCTAAAAAAAGAAGTCATTATCCATATATAATTCAATTACTAAATGATCCATCTCAACACATTACATATATCAAAACTTATTTGATTTTAAAAAACAACAACCATTGATTAGTTAACGATCTTATAAAATATCATATCTATGATTAATTTGATATAAAAAATAATCAAAATAAACAATATCATAGAAAAATAAATTAAAAAAATAAATGGTTTCATGTTAAATGATTTTAACATAAAAATAATAACCAATTAAATCTACAACACCAAAAAACACGTCTATTTATATAATTGAAATTTCATATATATATAACTATATATGATGTGTACTTACCTTTATTACTCAAGTACCATCCATGAACTCTTTGTAAAAAATATTCAACTCGAATGTAAATTCGTTGATTTTTTATAATTCTATTAAAAAATCCTTCAAATAATTATATGATTTTTTTCTCATTCTACTTTATATATGGATTTTGAAAATTATCCTTTAGAAATGTAATATACATTTTCAAATGGTTTACCTACTATACTCATTTTTAAACCATCAATACAAACCAAATTCAATTTGTTCTTAGATATCACTTTAATTTACATGTTTGATAAAAATATAATACATATACTTTTTAGGATTCCATTTAATTACATGTATTCCCATCCCATGAAGAAATACTATGATTTGTTAGGGTATCGATAATAAAATTGGGAGAAATAGAAAAATTTAAAAGGGATAATGTCAATAGATGTATCAATGAATGGTAAATAAAAGTGGAAAATTAATAAGATTTATGATAACCTACAAATTAATTGATATTGAATAAATGAACCATATGATGAATTGAACAAATATATAATTTGGGTTGTCAGTCGAACAACAACAACTCTGGAATGAATCCAAATATCTCAAACTACCTATACAAGTAACAAAAAAGATGGATAGATAGAACAATGAAACTAATGATGTGGATTATTAAAAAAATTATGGGAATAAAACAAAACAACTAGTGTTATATTAAATAAATGAAAAACTTTTTGTGTAGTGATAAATCATTGGTGAATTAAAATTGGGAATAAATCCAGAATTCAAAACACCAATTACAATATGATAATCAAGAAAATAAGAGGTGGAATTTAAGGGAAATTCAAAATTATGTGATAAAATATATGAAGTCTACATCATTATCTAGATATTATTTTCTAAAATAGTCACTGAAGTAATAATCTAAAATAATGTTTCATGAATCATTTATTAATATCATGAATACCAACTTTCAATTTTATCCTACAAGGGACTTCGACCATACCATATCTACCTGAATGTTTAATTGTATAATGTTACGAAGGACCTTTAATAAATGTAAAATGATTAATAATAGTAATGAGTATACCATATCAATATTCCTTTCCTATATTCTCATTTCATAATATGTGAAGTAAATAAAAAATATATTCCCACTATGAAAATATACATCCATTTTAAATAAAAATATACATCCTCTTGAATAAATTTATTTTTTAAAAATATCTTCCTCTAAAAAAATTTCCAGACTTATAGTGTTTTCTATATTATGATATTGTTTAAATAACCATAATGTGTCTTATTATCAGTATTTCCTTCATCCATTTCATTAAGATGTGGTTGATATTTTTTTAGTAATAAGAAAAATAAAAATTATAAAACAATATCATTGAACATTATAACACATTTATTATCATTATTTTTCATTATTTATATCTGATAGCCAAAAAATTGTAGTTATTAAGTAATAGACACCACTGGGATTAGGAAAAAATCACTAGGGGATGAATAAATGACTAATGATCATTTTTTTGTTTCCTCATTAAAATATGATTCATAATTAGTTAGAGTGAATCATAATCATTTTATTACACACACACATTAAGGGAAAATCATATTAACAAGTTTCACCTCTCAAAAAAAAATTATAGTCCTTGGAATAATTTATATTTCATTTAGACCATATGATCCACTAGTTTTATAAACTAGGTACACCGAGTATAGTTCATCCTTGAACATTTTATACAATAAGTATGCAACTTTTGATTGTTCTTCCAATGCTATTAAAATGAAAAAATCCTAAAATAAATATAAAAAATCATCATAAACATATTCCTAAATTGTTGATGGAGTGATTCTCTTATAGTACTTCTTCAACCTAAAGAAAATCATGTATGAACTCTTCAATATTTGTTAGTTTTCATAACACCATCATCTAATTTTCTACTTATTATCAATTTTTATCTTATTATATTTTCTCTACTTATATTATTATTAAAAATATTCCATAATTTGTTGCATAGTAGTAGTTTTATATCATAAAACCTAATTCAAAATATTCAAATTAAAATTCAAAAAATTACAATATTCAACAAATATAAGTAATTCTGATTCAATTTGATCCAGAAACGATTAATGGATATTTTAGATAAATTTTATGTTTCTAATAAAAAAATCATATATTGATTAAGATAAATTTGAATTTAGAAGAATACTTTCTCAAATAAATTTAACTAATTCCACTTCATTTTGAGCCACAAAATATTAGTGGATCTTTTAGAAAACTTGATGTTTTAATGAATACAACTTAAATTTAATAAGATATCAATATGATCATCCAAGATAACATTATCATAAAAATATTTTGTAACTGTCAATAAAACCCCAACACGTCTTGCATTATAGAGGGCTACTGAAAGTTTGATAATTATGCATTGAAAATATATTGCACCACATGCATAGTTTTTATCGATAGGACCATTTATATTTTAATATTTTTTTAATTATAGTATGTTAGAAGAGGGGAGTGGTCTCCACTTTAGGCCATCATTTATCCACACTCACAAAAAAACCATTGGGTCCACCATGACTATTTTTACGCTTTACGATTTTAGAGAGGCACTCTAGAAGATCAGCACAGAGACCACCACAACCATTTTGGCCAAAGAGGTTTCATACAGGTACAGAAAAATTCACCAGCTACATTAAAAAACCATTTACCATGGGTGTGGCCTTCCAAAACTTATTATCTATCTTCACTACAGCCACCCTTAGGGTGTGGCATTTTTTTTGGAAATTTGTTAAAAAAATTACCTCCATCTTGGAAAAACATTTCCAAACTTTTCCCTTTTTTATATATCCTTATTCATTATTTAAAAAATCCCTCAACACATCATAAAAATTCAAAATCATGATGAACCAATGATGATATATAATAATAAATAACACCTTACTTGGAGTCATCTGAATAAACATAGAATATGATTTATGAATTAATAATAAAATACAACCCACTAAATCATATGGTATTCACCAATTCATAAAATTCAATAATAAGAACCCATATTAAAACCTATTAAAATAAAAAATATAACCCTTTGGATGTTTTATTAAACCAAGGTATATAAATCACTATTAGAATATTAATACTTATCAATGTGTCACCATATAACAATTCTAAGACTACATGAGACAACACGATGTATAAAATAAGAATATTGAATAAATAAAATCATGGTGTCCATAAGATAGTTATATTTGTTTTTTCATGTGAATTCAGGTATGTTTTATTTTCTTTATTAGAGGTTAGTTTATGGTTTTAGTTTTCCAAAAACCATTTATTATTTAATGTGAATGTGTTTTTACAACATCTCAATATTTTTATTATAAATTTAGTTTTAGTAATGAATTTTTTAAAATTAAAATTTTATATACAAGATAAATAGTTTTAATATATATTTTTAAAATATGAAAAAGTATAATTATATTTATTTCATTTTCATATTTTATCCCAACATGATGAATGATTTTAATTTAAATCATTATTTTTAATTTAAAATGATTTATATTATTCATTCATTATTCTATTATCACATGATCTATACCGATCAGACTCTTAAGCAACTTGTTCCATTATAAAGGAAAATCATTTATCAAAATTTAATTAGATTAAATTGAAGTCATAAATTATTATTTAAGTGGTGCTCCAAATGTCCAATTATCATACAATAGTTATGGAATTTTGTATTATTCATTATTCGAAATTGTTTTTTCTTTATTATCTCAATCAATTAAATTCTGAATTGCTCAGATTTTGTCTAGTTATAAATATAAATTTTTTATTAATTTCATTCAACTATATGGAAATATAAAAATTTCATTTTGGTTCCTTATAAAATCTCTGATATTCTTTGGTTTAGTATACTGTGTTCAAATCACATTTTTGATATATTTTTATTATATTTCCTTCTATACGTTTATGATTTAAGCTATTTTTGATTCATTTTAATCTATAAAAATTATTTTCATTTAATTATTCTTGACAAAATTCTTTCTCAATCATTTATACTTCCTTAAAATTCCTCCAAGTATCTATGTTTATATTTTAAATAAAATGATTATTACTATTCATCATCATCTTCGTCCTGTCATTTCCCAACATGTATAAAATATCAAGAATCTTCTCCTTTAACAACATCACGACTTGATCATATAATAAATCCAATGGTGGTAGTTTTTGTTAATCCAATGGTATATATTCATACTAATGGTAGATTCGTCTGCTTCCAAAAAATTATATTTTTTAGGTTCTGAGGGTAGATTGTTTCTAGTTTCCAACAATAGATATTTTTCATCTTAAAATAGTAGATATACGTTATCATTAAATGGAATAATTTTTTTAGGTTCCAAATGTATATGATTTTCATATTTCATCAAAATGTATTTTTCAAGTTCCAAAGGAAGATGTTTTTTAGGTTCTAACAGTAGATGTTTTTTAGCTTTCAAGGGTATACATTTTTTTGTTCCAAGTATATATGTTTTTAAAATTCCAATAGTAGATATAATTTTAATTTACATTATAGGATTATTTTTCTTTTGTTGTTAGATCTTGTTGTCTCTTATAATCCTAGTGGTATATCAATAGTTATATCAATGGTATAAATTTTTGGTTCCACTACAATGATATATTATTTTTCTAAACAAATAATAGAAGTGTTAGTATTTTTCTTATCAATAGTGGATCAATTTTTATCTCAATGGTAGATTTTTTACAATTGTAGATTAGTATAAACTGTAAATCATTTTTTAAAATATCACTAGTACCTCTACATTATTAGATCTGTGATGGTATATCTGAACTGATAGCTCTTTGATAGTGAAAATAATTAGTTTCAGATACTTGATACCACTAGGTATTAATTTAAACTACTACCAGTTAAAAATATACTACCTTATGTTATAAAATTTATGCTATGACCAGTTAAAAAAGTATTATTCTAATTTTGTTAGTACTATGTTTTTCATCATTATAAATATTTTGAAGCACTACAAGTTAATTTTATTTTTTAGGTGTTTTATAAATTTATAAAACTCAAATTTATTATATCTATGTCATGAAAAGTAATGTAAAAAATACATTATATACTAATAATTTTTTTTAAATTACACATCAATATCCATAGAAGACATCAAGATCTGTGTAAAATAATTTTTATTATGTATATTAATTTTTTTTAATTTTTTATACATTAATTATTAGTATTTTTAATCATTTTAAAAATGTAATAACATATTAAGTGAATGAAAAATATATATTTATATTTTTTATATTGTGTTTTTATGTTTTTATTCATATTCACTCTAATTTCATGTTTATGGAATTATTTTACTAAATTGAAAATATTTATTTAAAATAATGTTTGACCTCTTATTACGGAAAATATATTAAAATTTTAAAGTACTATTTTTTTTTAATTTTTGTGTATTCTTTAGATTCAAATAATTATTTCATTATTGTTATGGAAATTATTTTTCTCTCTCCTACACAATTTAGAAGTTTTATTTTGAACTATTTCACCGTACTAGAGATTAGTTTGTTAGTATTTTCAGAATATATTTAAATAATTTAGGATGAATTCAAATAATAAAATGATTCTATGATAAAGAAAAACTAAACAAACTACATTCAAATAAAAAATTGATGCTAAAATTATAATTCCTATATGAAACTCTGCATTTCTTGATATGTAATATATCAAGATGAATGAAGTCTCCTATAATTAGTACTTCATTAATGCGACATAAAAATTTATTGAGAATTACTACCTACTCTTTGGTTGTCCATTTTCTACTTTATTATGGGTTTTGAGTCTATAATACTATTTCCCACCTCTAACAAAAACTCACTATTTTCTATCTATTCTTCTACATAGAAAACATTAATCTTCTTCTATTTCTTGGAGTTTTTAATTCTATATTATAAAGTTAGGAACATTCAAGATACAAATCCTATTATCTAAATTCATATATTGTAATTTCATTATGACTCCATTTAAAAAGTCCGTGTTTCATGGTTATCAAACCACTAGAAAAATATCTTTTAATTTTGCTATAATTCCCCCATGAAAATCATATTGGTGCTCAAATATGTCTCATAGAGTAGAGAGGTATAAGAGTAGAGTAGTCCCGCATTATAATGAACTACTATAAAAAACAACTTTGTGTTATTAAATTATTCTCCTAATAATTAACTATAAAATTAAATTTCATAATTAATTTGAATAATCAATTTATTTGATTAAAATTTTAATCTGGTATATTCGCCTCCCTAAAAAATATAAGCCATTACTCCATCTGACCTAACAATTAGTATTATAGGATAACCATATTAATAATAGTTTAGTTATATCATGTTTCCAATACCAAATAATTGATATCAAATATTGTTCATTTTGGAATAGTCCAATAGTTCTATATAGTCTTTCATTTGTATTTCATTATGTACACATCTTCCTATACCTCACTGTATAAGGATAAAGATCCTTTATGATAGAATGATTGAACCCAAATATTGCTTATATTTTTCAAAATCCACCACATTTTTAGGGAAAATAATATAGAAATTAAATATCCCATAGAGAGGCATACCTCAAGAATTTAAGTATAGACCATTGGAAAATCATGTCAAACACTACATTCTACCAAAAGCTAAAAAATATTCACATACCAAAAAATATGCTACTAGATATGTTTAAAATTTAAATGTTTTTAATATTTTATATATTTCTATTAAAATAAGTGTTCTTAGTCATGTATCCTACTATAATATAGGTCATTATATTTATAATATTATACAAGTAACTCACCTTGGCTCTGAAAAATTTATTCATTCCGAGCATGAAATGATTTATGTAGAGTACCGATAATTTAAGATGGGTAATGAAGAAACCATAAACCTTATATTCCACTGATTCAAAAAAATTATGAATGGAATTAATTCACATGGAGAAGATCTGGAAAAAATAGTACTTGTTGAATGAGTCCTATGTAAATTACCAGAGAAATGGAACACAAAGGGAGTCACGATTGACGAAAGTAAAACATTAGTTTGAAATGTAAGATAAGATAATATATAATGAGTATATAATAAAAATTAAAATGTCTGTATTCTAAATCCAAAAATGTGGTTTCTACAGAATCGTATGATTTTTAACTATAGGATAGTGAAAAAGAAGATATGAATCAGATTTTTTACAGGATTTACAAAAAAAATGAAAAAGAAAGGATTCAAGAACCAATTTAGAAGAAACCCTCAAAATGAAAAAATAGAATATTTGAAAGGTGGTATGAATTAAAATTCTTTATATGTAAGTTGATATATGTGCATGAAGATAAGACATATCAATATTAAATGTCCAAAACTAAAGAATAATAACAATGAATGGATAAAATACAATAACCCCTACTTGATGTTGTACAGAAGTTTCCGATTTCAGTAAATAACATGGAAATGAGAAATAATCTACTAGACATTGATTCATGGATTCTCTAAATTCGGTTAGTGATTCTAAATTTAATTCCAGATGTTCTAGTTCTGAGTATTATTATGAAAATCCAAATATTTCTTAATTAATTGAAAAAATATAATGATTAATTACTTAGTTTTTCAAAGATAATGATTTATATATTATGTTAACAAAAAATTTATATATTATTAATCATATTTGACCCAATGTAGCTTGGGTCCCCAAATTTTCATTTAATTGATTTTTTAAAAAAAATTCCTCGGATTTCTGAAGATTGAAAAATTTTACACGGATAGTGGATTCTCTAGGAATATGATTGGAGACCCATCAAATTTTACCACATATAACACAAGTGATGGAGGCACTATTACATTTGAATATAATTAAAAAGATAAATTAAATGGTTTTAGTAAAGATGGTATTTGAATTTCTATTTTTCCTTATGAAGTGTTATTTATTAAAGGATTAAAAAATAATTTAATTAGTATATCACAATTGTATGATTATTTATTTGAAGTAAATTATCAGAATTCTTTGTGAATAGGTTTTTTAAAAAATGATTCTTTATAATTTTATGATAATAGAAAATAAAATATTTATGTTATTGATTTTTCAAGACTAATAGTTCAACATGATAATTTTTTTAATGTTATGAAGAGTGATAAAATCCTATAGAATTGATTTTTAGGACTTGTTAATTTCAAAATGTTATATAAGCTCCCTAAACATGAGAATGTGAGACAATTTCATTCCATAATGAATTAACATCTTCATATTTGTGATTCTTTCATGAAATTGATACACTATAAAATTTATTTTAAACATGTGAATTAGATAAGTACTAATATACTTTTAAATTTTGTACATATTGATTTAGTTGGTACTATATAAATTTACAGTCTTGGTGGGAAAAAATATAATATAGTTATTTTTGGAGATTATAGTAGACGTACTTTTGCCTCATAGACTCCTCTGGTTCCCATGTGGCTTCTTCACATATGTGGTTCCTCCACAACACTATAACAAGGCGGGTAGTATTTTTGCATAGAATGTTGTCTCTATGATCCACGATCCCCACCAGCTTCTCCTCATAAGAGAGGCCATGTCCCAGTTTTACCACCTCTAGATTTAGTACATGTAAAGGGTCAGGTATGTACTTCCTCAAGATGGATACGTGGAAGACATCCTATTATTATGCTATATTTAGAGGAAGTGCAAGATGATAGGTCACTAATCCTATGCGATCAAGGACTTCATAGGGGCCAATGAACCTAGGGACGAGCTTCCCTTTCTTACAAAACCTCAAAAATCTCTTCCAAGGTGAGATTATAAGAAAGAATTTGTCACCGACATCAAACTCTGAGTTCCATTGATGGTTGTCAGTATAACTATTTTTCCGACTCTAAGAAGCCATAATATGTTGCTAGAAGAAATAAAAATTTTCTGTCAACTCTTGCACAAGATCAGGCCCAAGAATACTTCTCTCAGCAGCTTCATCCCAAAAAAGATGGAGTTCTACATCACTTCCCATATAGAGCTTCATAGGGTGCCATATGAATTCTCGAGTGAAAGCTATTATTGTAAGAGAAGTCATCTAATGCGAAATGTTGATCCCACCCACCATTAAATTCCATTAGGCATGTTTTTGTCATGTATTCAGGTGTTTTAATAGTCCTTTATGATTGGCTATTTGTTTGGGGGTGATAGGTTGTACTGAAATTCAATTTGGTACTCAGAGCATGTTGAATACATCTCTAGAATTTAGATGTCATCCTTGGAT
Organism: Viscum album; assembly: GCA_963277665.1. Classification (NCBI taxonomy): domain Eukaryota; kingdom Viridiplantae; phylum Streptophyta; class Magnoliopsida; order Santalales; family Viscaceae; genus Viscum; species Viscum album. Next base: position 644,027,700 of record OY728135.1, on the reverse strand, counting down.
TACTATCAGATAGGATGGAAAGGGGAACACTATGCAGTTGTACCACTTCCTTCATGTAAATACTAGAATGTTTATCAAGATAGAACTATTCCCAAATAGAGATAAAATGGGAATTCTTGGTGAGACAGTCTATAGTAACCCATATCACGTTGTTTCCTTTTGAATTTCTCAGGAGACTAGTGACAAAGTCCATAGTTATATTGTCTCACTTCCATGGTAGAATGGGTAGTGGTTGTAATACCCCTTTATGAAGTTGTCACTTAGAATTCACTTGATAAAATATCAGACAACTTGAAATGTAGTCAGCAATCCCCTTTTTCAAATTATTTCACCAATAATGATCATGAATGTCCCTATACATTTTCATGCTTCCCAGATGTATAGAGAAAGTAGAGCTATGAGCTTCATCCATTAGATCCTTCTTTATTTCTTAACTTGATGGAACACATAGTCTTGTACAAAATTTTAGTAATCCTTCTTTATTAATATTGATCTCAAGAAACTTTCCATCATTCATAGCCTCAAACTTCATTTGTAACAAAGGATATTCTTTAAGAGATTTCCAGATCTTCTCTAGTAATGAAAGTTGAGAAATCATTTAGGTTACAGTTAATGATTTCAATTCACTTATAATTCCAATGTCCAACATTACTTTTTTAATGATCAAAGGATCTCTTTGAATCCTCATCATGGATAGAAAAACTAGGTCTTTCTTACTTAATGCATCAATGACTTTGTTTTCTCTTCCAGGATGATAATGAATTGAACAATCATTGTCTTTTTGAAGTTCCAACCATCTCCTCTGACTCATTATAAATTACTTTTTTGTGAAAAATACACTTTAAACTTTGATGGTATGTGTATATATCACATTTCTACACAAAAAGATAGTGCCTACATATAATTATAACTAAAAGAACAGCAACCAACTCAAGATCATACATATGATAGTTATGCTCATGAGTCTTAAATGTAGAGATGTATAAGCAATCACCTTGGAAATTTTCATGAGGACGAACCCAAGCCCTTTCAGAGATGCATCACAAAAAATAATTACTCCTTCTACACCTAAGTGTAGAGTTAATGTAGGTGCAATAACTAATATCCTCTTCAGCTCTTGGAAACGTTCCACACAATCCATTATCGAGATAAACATGACCCCATTTGGAGTTTACTTGGTTAATGGATTTGAGTGTCTTGAAATGCTTTTTTAAAACCTCTTATAATATCCCTCTAATCCAAGGAATCTACAAATCCCAGTTATTATTGTAGTATGAGGCTATTATTCTATAACATTAGTTTTTTAGGGTCAATAGTGATTCTTTCATTGGATCTAATGTTCCCCAAGAAAGAAACTTTTTATAACCAAAATTCACATTTTTGAACTTTCCAAAAAGCCTCTACCCCCTAGAGTTTGAAAAATAACCCTTAGATGATCCTTAAGATCCTTGCAATTTTTTGGAATATATCATAATATCATCAATAAAAACTACCAAAAAGTTATCAAGGTAGTCCTTAAAGACTCTATTAATCAAATCCATAAAAATAGAAGGTGCATTAGTTAGTCTGAAAGGCATAAGAAAACTCATAATACCCACATATTGATCAGAAGGCAGGTTTCAGAAGATGTTCTTTATTCACCCTCAACTGATGATAACCAAATCAAAGATCAATATTAGAGAAGAATAGAGCCCCGAAAAATTGGTCAAATAAGTCATCAATTCTTAGAAGAGGGTATTTTTGCTTCACTGTGATCCCATTCAATTCACTATAATCAATTCATAGTCGCATTGTTATATCCTCATTTTCACAAAGAGACCAGGTGCTCTCCAAGGAGACACACATAGTTGGATAAACCCCTTCTCCAAGAGATGTTGGAGTTGTTTCTATAATTCCTCCAACTGCACCTTTTCCATCACATACATGGTCTTTGAAATTTGAAGGGATCTAGGTATGAGTTCAATGGATAACTCTACCTTTTTTTGGGGGGGAGGTCCGTGTAACTCCTTAAGAAATACATCATTTTATTCCTAGATGATGGGGACATTGTCTATCCCTACACTCTCATTTACTTATACTTATTCACTGATCAACTCCATAAAGAATGATATCAGAGGATCTTGTAGAAAAATATCTGGTCGAAATATCTCTCATTGGAAGATAACTGTAGGTTTTCTATTCAATAATATTTATACTTCCTTGCTTCTACATTTGATTTTATCATTATAATTTGAGTTCCAGTCCATCCCTAGTATAATTATGAATTCAAGCATGGGGATGGCTACTAGATTAGAGATAATATTGTTCTCCCTAAATTAAATAATAGAGTCTCTAAAAACTGATGATGCTTGGATTATCCCACTAGGAGTCTGGAATGATAACTCCACGCTTTTCATTTTAGTGGTATATTCTAAATTTCTTTGCAATATTTGACGAAATTAAGGAATACATATAACCATAATAAAAAAAAGTACATTCAAGTTTTGAGATAATAATAAGAGTACCTTCCATAACATCATTTAAAGATTCAACATCAGTTTTTTGGGATAAAAAAAGTATGACCTTGCTGCCTTAGACTTTGCTAAGGCTGATGGTGGTTCCCATCCACTACCCTCATATTTGGACAGTTATTGGAAAAGTACCCAAGTTTTCCACACTTATAGCATTGAACATGAGGTTGGGCCTGTACCATATTCCTTGTTTTTTATGATTGGAAGTGGAGGCTTCACCTCACTATGACAATTCTGTGCACATTGGCCATCTATTCAACACTTGTAAAACTTCCCACTCCTAAGAAGGCAGTTCCCCGAATGGTTCTTCCCACATTTATTACACATGAGACATTGCACTTTCTTGAATCCTCTTCCCTAATCAAAGGTCCTCCCAAAGTTGGGATCCATTTATCACATCTTGTAATTGGATTTAGGAGACCATTGAGTCTCACCAAACTCTAGTTCAACTTTCATTGCACTCCATATGATCTCCTCATAGCTATCATAGTATAAAATGGCTAGATTCTTCTGTAGATGAGGGGTTAGTCTACCAAAGAACATATCAACACTCCAATTGGGATCCATGAAAAAGATTGTGGTGTAATGAAAAATTCTTGTGAATTTCATCTTGTAGATCCCAACAGAATCATTATCCTTCTACTTAATCTCGAGAAACTCCTTTTCCATTTTTGTTATCATATAAAAAGGGTAATACTTATTAAAGAAGATCCTTATAAACTGTTCCCACTCTACATGTAACACCCCGAGATTTTATAAAAAATATTCTTTTTAATTTCATTAACGTCTTGTGTTGTACGCTACACCAAAAGGTTCTTGCACAACACACATCCTTGACTTCCCTTGAATTAAACGCAATCACGAACTTCCTCGATAGCGTGTGTAGTACGCAATATCGAGTTTCACTAAACAACGATATGCTATTAAAATATTATTAAAACTAGCCGTTATGAATAGTAATAACCACCTTTTAAAATTTTAGAAATTTTATCTCTCAAAATGGACTTCATTTTGGGATTCGGAGTATCGAATTTATCCTAAGGTGAAATTTTGGTACCCTTCGGATAACTTTCATATTCTGATGAATACTGAAAATTACTAAATTTTAATTAAAAACAACTTTTTTAATAAAAATAATTAATAGTGATAAATTATTAATTTGATTGGTTTTAAAGTATAGTTAGAATATATTTTTACAATTTAATACAATGTTGGTAATTGAATGTAATTCTACATTTAAACCAGACATAAACAAGTGTCAATCTTTTGATAGTTATTATCTCTTAAGAACACGCTATTTGTTTTGACGACAAGAATTAATTTTTAAATTAATTAATTCAACTGATATGTTTTGAATTTGGTAAAATAGAAATCATTTTTCATTTCATAATATCAAATATATCTTAGTCCTAATTTTTGGGATTTTTCTGAAAACATTCAATTTTTGATGATTAGTGAAACCACTAAGTGGTAGTTAAAAAGACTGATTTTTTCATAAAACATAATTTTAGCACATCTTTGAGTGGAATTTCAAAAATCCGAGAGACAAGGTTGATGTCAGTAAGTAAAATGTGGTTCAATGAGATGAAAATAATTTTTGGTGAATAGTAACTTTTTACTTTTATTTACCACAGTTAAAAGTAAATAGGGTAATTAAGGGTAAAAATGATATTATTATTACCCTAACACATGTCCTAATTCTATTGGATAAGTGTAATTCGACCAAAAACAACCTTAGGAATAAAATATGACCATTTAGGCCCACATGGATTAGATTAGGACATTTATTATTATTTAATTTATAGAAGAGTTAAAAGAGTTAAAATCAAAGTTTATTTACTAAAACATTTTTCATATAGGGTTATACATAAGATAAATTCGATTTTAAATATTAATTAGAAATATAATAATATTTCCTACATAATCATATTTTATTTATAATTTTTAGACATTAAAAAATTTAATTTATTTATGACACAATGATGATGCAGTAATTACCATAATAGTGAAAAATTAGAATAATTGATATTATAAATACCAAAATAAATATAATTTGAGTATTTTTATGAATTCCACTAATTTTCTAGGTTAATATGACATGTTAGTATTGATTTAATTAACTTTTTTCGAACTAATAATTCTGTTATGATTTTCACAAAAATCAATTACCAAATAGTGTCAAAATTGACATAAAATAGTTTTTAAAACAAATATAATATTATTAATTGTTATTTTATTCCTAAAAATATAAGGCTCGGCCAAATGAATTAGATAAGGTTATATATATTAATAATAAATAACTTGGGGTTTTTTTGGCTTTTTATAGTACGTTGATTAACCTTATAGTGTAAGAACACAAGAAGACACGGTAAAAGTAAAATTATTTAACTTAATGTTAAATCTAAATGATAAGGTTAAAATAGGAACCTAAACTTGTATAAATTCTATTGGATGATAGGGTTTCGATCCATCCCCACCTTAGATTAGAAATAAATCAATTTGGAGCTATTTAAAATAGAATATGACTTTATAATAAAATAATATGTTTAGTTTTCCAAAGGAGCCCCTCTCCTCCCTTATAAAAGGGCACCTCCTCCCTCTATTCATCACACAACCTTGAGCCTTCAAGCTCGGCCAACCCCTGCCAAATTCTCTTCTCCACTTACCTAGAAACATACTATAGGTTCTGGTCTTCCTCAAAGACCAATTATAGTGACCTAAAAGGAGATCTCAAAGAGGCGCTTCAAAGAAGAGGTAATTTCCGTTGCCGATTCTTTGAAATTTATTTCTTCTTACACTTATTCTTATAAGGTTGTTTCATTATGAAGTAATAACATAAGTATCACTCATATAGGGATATGTTATTATAAGTATTAAACAACCCTATTTCACTATCTATCCATCCTACGGAAAACGAAATCATCGCGCGTGCGTACGTACGGAATACCGTCTCCACACCGTGGTGTAAACTATTTTCCACCACCAACATACTTGGATGGGTATAATGGTGTAAATAATAACTATATATGATTATTGTAAATTGATATTTATTCTTTAATAGTATACATACACTCTAATAAAAATCCACAATCATGGGAACAATATCATCGCTCGTGCGTACGTACGGAATACCGTCTCCACGACGCGATGAGATTCATTCTCAATGATCAACCATTCATGAATGATTATAAAGAATATATAATAAGTAATCATGAAATATATGACATAATAATTATACTAGATTTATGTGTATATATATATGTATTTCATCAACTTAATTCCATTCAACTCAATAAGGAAACGAAAACAACATTCATGTGTACGTACGACCTACCGTCTCCATGAACGGTGTATTTTCTTTCCATTTACTGAACTATTATATATATGTATATTATGAATATATATTATATATAAATCATTTTTTATATTCTGGAATTAATTAATCATGATCTAAGTAATCATATGAATAATTACAAGTCAAAACACGAACGACAAATGAGACGATTTTACCCAAAACTCTCTTTAACATAGAATTTACAAACGAATGGGTAATATAAAGTCATAAGTGAACCATATATGATATCATAACAATGAGTATAATTCTGGAATAAGTCAATGACATTATTTAAATCATCATACAAGAGGTTCGGACACTTACGGAGCAAATCGGACCTAAGGTAAGGGAAATATCACAATCTCATTTTTATCCGAGATTTCTTATACTTTGGTATTTACTGGGGTGTATTTTATCATCCACATCCATGTTCCCTCAATATTTAATATTATTTCCATCCACCTACAATTTTTTAAAACCTATTTTACCCTTTGGTGAGTTTTATTAAAATATATGAAAGGAATCTTTTGTCATTTTTCGTTTGAGGTACTTTTTGACTTTTCTGATAAGAGTACGAGAAGAATGTTTTTTTTAAATTATACGACATGAATGGATTTTTAAAACATTATTTCAAAGAATATTCCTTTACAAGTTTTCAAGATTATTTTTAATCAACTTCTTTTAGAATAATATTTTATGACATGTTAAGAAAGGAAAAATGTTTTTGAAGTAGAAAGGATATTTTCCTCAAGAATTGAGTTCAAGTGTTTTATCAAAATTATTTTCCATCTAAGATAATAAAGGGTTATGTTTTTATCCATATTATTACATTGATTTGATTATATTGTGATGGAATTATTTTTATGAATTAGTTTATATTATATGAATTGTTTAATGATGTCATAATGTTTAAGATTACCATTTTTATTACATGGGTTATGCTATGATGTATGGTTTATTATTTTGTGGCACACATAAGAATGGTATCATTATGAGATGGGTGGGACCTATATCTCCCTCCAATTCATTGGGTAAAGATTTTATATCTCATGATATAGACATGGCTGGAATGGTAGGTTACACCGGTTCAGTGAAACATGACTGAAATGAGGAGTGAACTCGGTTCAGAAAGGGACTTTGTCCACTACGATAGTCTTGGCAATGAGTCTTGACTAATAAGAAACGATTCTATATGATTATGTGTGTATGCCACAACGTTTCATGTTTTACGTTATGATTATTGGGATTACATTTCACTACTATGATTTATCCCATGTTATGATATTATGATCTCTTTTGGAGGTTAAGATTTCCAAAATGTTAAGTTCTTATGAATATGATGTGATTGATATTTATTTTGTTTACCTTTACTGAGCATTTGAGCTCACCCTTTTATGTTTTCATTTCCCCAGGATATAAAGAATGGTTTTAGGTAAAAAAAGGAAGATATTTATGGGAGAAGTTGAAGATATTTCACCACGATTAGAAGATTATATTCCGAGTTTCCAAAGACACTAAACTATTACGGTCTTTATGTGTGTGTTTTTGTTATGTACTTCGTATTCCGCAAAAGTAATGTAATGTCCATGTACGTTAAGCTTCAGGTCTCTACAGTTGGTATTAGAGGAATGGTTTAGTCAACCTTTGGAAACTAGGATGAGAGAACTTTAGTGAGATCCCTAGAGATATTTCGAAGGTATGTCTAGGGATGTCCCTAAGGTTAAGTATAAGTATAGGTTATAGTCCAAGAGTTGCGCTAACGATCTTAGAATTAAACCTAAGATGTTAGATATTGAAGGTACTCCCCCTTTATTATATTGTTTTCCCTAGCATGATTTTTGCCTCTCACACTATTCTTTTTGGGTTTAAGACAATGGCTGGAACCCGAAGGAACCGTGTTGATCAGTGCAATGGAAAATGCAATGATTGTCCTCCTGAACAAACAAATGTTATGGGAGATGGGGTGAAAAATATTATTGCTATACTTACACAAGATATGAATAATTCTGGACTTCCAAATGAGCAGAGAAGGGAACAATATTCTATTGAGTCCTTCATGAGGCAACGTCCACCTTCTTTCAGTGGGTCTTCTGATCCCCTTGTTTCTGAACAATAGATCAGTACCACAGAAAAGATATTTTCAGTTCTTCAATGTTCTGAACATGATAAAGTCATTTTATCAGTATATAGTTTGGAAGGTGAAGCTGATCAATGGTGGAATCTTATCAAGAATACGAGGCAAAGAGATGAAATTGAGTCCATTGAATGGGACGAGTTCAAGAACTTATTTTTCAAAAAGTACTTCCCTCATATTCTTCGATCAAAGATAGTGAAGGAGTTTCTTGAACTAAAGCAAAAGGATGATGAATATGTTGGTATATACAAAGCGAATTTTACAAGGCTTGCAAGGTATGCATCTGGATTTATCATCCAACCTGAAAGTAAAGTTGATCGATTATTCAGTGGATTAAAACCAAATCTTCGAAGGGAATTAGATATAAGAGACTTCAGTAGCTATGAAGAAATTGTGCGTTGTGCAATCAAGGTAGAAATGAAAGTTGGTATTACTTATCCATATCATAGTTTTGAGATGAAACGAAAGATGGAGTTCAAGGAGAAATATCAGAATAATGGCGAAAAGAAGATGAATGTTTCCTTATGCTCAAAGTGTGGAAAGAATCATGGTGGAGATTGTCTTAAAGGGACAAGTAAATGTTTCAAATGTGGAAAGGAAGGTCATCGTGCATTTGAATTCCACAATGATGGGAAGAAGATGTCTAATTACACAGAGAAAGGAAGGGATACACAGAATGAACCTACAACACTTCAATGCTTCAAGTGCAAGGAAATGGGGCATTATGCTAATAAATGCCCCAATCCAAGGGTTAGTGATGATCGACATGAGCAACCACTTAAGGAAAAGGGCAAAGGGAAGTCACATGCGATCACCATTGGCGATGTTGAATATGATAACGATGTGGCGGAATGATTAAGTGTTTATGTAATGGGATTCCAAAATAATGTTGTATATAGTATCGTGTAATATTGGAATATTTATGTATTGGTCTATTGTGGTTTTCAATAATTTTATGGTACCGGTAACCATGGAACATGATTGAGATATTTTTTGGGAAAAAAAGATGATATGCGCATAATGAAGGGAAAAAGAGAAAATGAAATATTTGACAGTATTCATGAGCTCATGATTGATATAAGGACTAGGTGATATCATGGTTTGAGTATATAGAATTTTGAGGATTTTTGTATGTCGAAATTGTTAACTTTTAACTGCATTCATGTTTTCACTAAGGTTCAATGGGTATTCATGAGAATACATGATTAAGGCCTTTTAATGTTTGGAATGTGACCAACATGACATATCTTATGATATATGGGGATCAACGATGGTATTAAATCTCTAGTAATCGTTTTCACTATATTATGAGAGTGGACTGCAGTATTATGGATAAGCCTAAAGATTGGAATGGATTATGTTGGACATAAGTTAGTATTGTTTAAGGATAGAAGTTTTTTCGATATTATTGATGGGATGTTATAGTAATATAGTTTTAGAAAAAGGACGTCCTGCAGGACGGGCGACAACCCATCGCATCGGACAAGGCCGTGGGAATCGAACCCACAACCGAAGTGCGACTGGCCTTTATCTCCTACCACTGGCCTACAAGAATTCCTTTTTTAGTAGAAACTAGTATTATTATATTAATCAGTATGATATATGAAGTATATGTCCATTTTAGGAACCATATATGATTAATCTCACTATAGATGGACTTATGTATTTTTTGATAACTTTTCAAACCTTTTGTTTGAGACAGATGGAATGACCCATAATTCTATCACATGATCTGCTAACACATCAGGAATGACAAATTCAACTTCATTTCATTAAGAGATGAAGTGGAAATTGTCCAAAGAATGACCAACGGTGAGACTATACCGAAATCATGAAAGTATTTCTTCTAATTCCAATTTCATCAACTTTAGGGAAAAGATCTTGAAAACCAAAATTGTTGTCCTAGTGCTCTTATATCTGATGAATCAGATGGTACCTTAGATCGTCACAAATTTATGGCTTTTTGATTTCTGGATTTTCCATAGCCATGTTCTCTACCACTCTCCATCAGAACATGATGGTTAGATTTCTCTTCCATATCCATATTTTCACCTATGTGGAAACCCAGTGATGAGATAATTTGGGTAACCGTTACATTTCATAATTTAGTTTTTAAAGCAAAGTTTTGGTATTCCTTTTTATGATGTGGGTTTCTATTAAAGAAACATTCGAGTAGTAAACCATTTATAACCCCGACAAATTTCAAGGGCGAAATTCATTTTAAGGGGGGTAGAATGTAACACCCCGAGATTTTATGAAAAATATTCTTTTTAATTTCATTAATTTCTTGTGTAGTACGCTACACCAAAAGGAGCTTGCACAACACGCATCCTTGACTTGCCTTTCATTAAACGCAATCGTGACCTTCCTAAATAGTGTTTTTAGTGCGCAATACCGAGTTTCACTAAACAACGATATTCTATTAAAATATTATTAAAACTAGCCGTTATGAATAGTAATAACCACCTTTTAAAATTTTAGAAATTTTATCTCTCTAAATAGACTTCATTTTTGGATTTAGAGTATCGAATTTAGCCTAAGGTGATATTTTGGTACTTTTCGGATAACTTTTATATTCTGATGAATAGTGAAAATTACTAAATTTTAATTTTAATGAGATGAATATAATTTTTGGTGAATAGTAACTGTTTACATTTATTTACCACGGTTAAAAGTAAATAAGGTAATTAAGGGTAAAAATGATATTATTATTACCCTAACACATGTCATAATTCTATTGGATACGTTTAATTTGACCACAAACAACCATAGGAATAAAATATGACCATTTAAGCCCACTTAGATTAGATTAGGACATTTATTATTATTTAATTCAAAGAAGAGTTAAAAGAGTTAAAATCAAAGTTTATTTACTAAAACATTTCTAATATAGGGTTTTACATAATATAAATTCGATTATAAATATTAATTAGAAATCTAATAATATTTCCTACATAATGAAATTTTATTTATAATTTTTAGACATTAAATAATTTAATTTATTTATGACACAATGATGATGCAGTAATTACCATAATAGTGAAAAATTAGTATAATTGATATTATAATTACCCAATTAAATATAATTTGAGACTTTTTATGAATTCCACTAATTTTCTAGGTTACTGCGACATGTTAGTATTGATTTAATTAACTTTTTTCGAACTAATCATTCTGTTATGATTTTCAAAAAAATCAATTACCAAATAGTGTCAAAATTGACATAAAATAGTTTCTAAAACAAATATTATATTATTAATTGTTATTTTATTCCTAAAAATATAAGGTTCGACCAAATGACTTAGATAAGGTTATATATATTAATAAAAAACAACGTGGGATTCGTTTGGCTTGTTATAGTATGTTTATTAACCTTATAGTGTAAGAACACAAGAAGACACGGTAAAAGTAAAATTATTTAACTTAATGTTAAATCTAAATGATAAGGTTAAAATAGGAACCTAAACTTGTCTAAATTATATTGGATGAGAGGATTTACAACCATCCCCACCTTAGTTTCCAAATAAATAAATTTGGAGCTATTTAAAACCGAATATGACTTTATAATAAAATAATATTTTTAGTTTTCCAAAGGAGCCCCTCTCCTCCCTTATAAAAGGGAACCTCCTCCCTCTCTTCCTCACACAACATTGAGCCTTCATGCTCGGCCAACCCCTGCCAAATTATCTTATCCACTTCCCAAGAAACATCTTATAGGTTCTGGTCTTCCTCAAAGACCAATTTTAGTGCCCTAAAAGGAGATCTCAAAGAGGCGCTTCAGAGAAGAGGTAATTTCCGTTACCGATTCATTCAACTTTATTTCTTTTTCCACTTCTTCTTATAAGGTTGTTTCATTATGAAGTAATAACATAAGTATCACTCATATAATGATATGTTATTATAAGTATGAAACAATCCTATTTCACCATCTATCCATCCTATGGAAAATGAAATCACCGCGCGTGCGTACGTACAGAATACCGTCTCCACGCCGTGGTGTAATCTATTTTCCACCACCAACTTACTTGGATGGGTATAATGGTGTAAATAATAACTATATATGATTATTGTAAAGTGATATTGATTTTTTAACAGTATACATGCACTCCAATAAAATTCCACGATCATGGGAACGATATCATCGCTCGTGCGTACGTACGGAATACCGTCTCCACGACGCGATGAGATTCATTCTCAATGATCAACCATTCTTTAATGATTATAAAGTATATATAATAAGTAATCATGAAATATATGACATAATAATGATACTGTATTTATGTTTATATATATGTATGTCATCTACTTAATTCCATTCAACTCAATAAGGAAACGAAAACAGCGTTCATGCGTACGTACGACCTACCGTCTCCATGAACGGTGTATTTTCTTTCCATTTACTGATCTATTATATATATGTATATTCTGAATATATATTATATATAAATCATGTTTTATATTCTGGAATTAAGTAATCGTGATCTAATTAATCATATGAATAATTACTAATCAAAACATGAACGACAAATGAGACGATTTTACCCAAAACTCTCTTTAACATGGAATTTACAAAAGAACGGGTAATATAGAGTCATAAGTGAACCATATATGATATCATAACAATGAGTATGATTCTGGAATAAGTCAATGACATTATTTAAATCATTATACAGGAGGTTCGGACACTTACGAAGCAAATCGGACCTAAGGTAAGGGAAATATTACAATCTCATTTTTATCCGAGATTGCATATACTTTGGTATTTACTGGGGTGTATTTTATCATCCACATCCATGTTACCTCAATATGTAATATTATTTCCATCCACCTAAAATTGTTTAAAACCTATTTTACCCTTTGGTGAGTTTTAGTAGAAGATATGAAAGGAATCTTCTGTCTTTTTTCGTACGAGGTACTTTTTGACTTTTCCGAAAAATGTACGAGAAAAATGTTTTTTTAACTTATACGGCATGAATGGATTTATAAAAAAATATTTCCAAGAATCTTCCTTTACAAGTTTTCAAGATTATTTTTAATCAACTTCTTTTAGATTAAAATTTTATGACATGTTAAGAAAGGAAAAATGTTTTTGAAGTAGGAAGGATATTTTCCTCAAGAATGGAGTTCAAGTGTTTTATAAAAATTATTTTCCATCTAAGATAATAAAGGGTTTTGTTTTTATCCCTATTATTACATTGATTTGATTATGTTGTGATGGAATTATTTTTATGAATTCCTTTATATTATATTAATTGTTTTATGATGTCACAATGTTTAAGATTCCCATTTTTATTACATGGGTTATGCTTTGATGTATGGTTTATGATTTTGTGGCACACATAAGAATGGTATCATTATGATATGGGTGGGACATATATCTCCCTCCAATTCATTGGGTAAAGATTTTATATCTCATGAGATTGACATGGCTGGAACGGTAGGTTATACCAGTTCAGTGAAACAGGACTAAAATGAGGAGTGAACATGATTCAAAAATGGACTTTGTCCACTAAGATAGTCCTGGCAATGAGTCTTGACTAATAAGAAATTAATCTATATGATTATGTGTGTATGACACAAAGTTTCATGTTTTAAGTTATGATTATTGGGTTACATTTCACTACTATGATTTATCCCATGTTACGATATTATGATCTCTTTTGCAGGTTAAGATTTCCAAAATGTTATGTTCTTATGAATATGATGTGATTGATATTTCTTTTGTTTACCCTTACTGAGCATTTGAGATCACCCTTTTATGTTTTATTTTCCCCAGGATATAAAGAAATGTTTTAGGTAAAAAAAGGAAGATCTTTATGGGAGATGTTGAATATCTTTCAGCACGATTAGAAGAATATATTCCGAGTTTCCAAAGACACTAAACTATTACGGTCCTTGTGTGTGTTTTTTTGTTATGTACTAAGTATTCCGCAAAAGTAATGTAATGTCCATGTATGATAAGCTTCGGGCCACTACACTACAGCTTCAAACTTCACTATTGGCCTCCTGTTTTTATTTATCTCCCACATCTGATCAACTTCTCCCTCTAAGTGGTAAACATCCATGGTGTCCTTCTCTTGCTCTGAATAGCAGAACACAAAAAATATCTTTTCTATAGATTTGATCCACTGTTCCATATCGAATGGTTCAGTCAATCCACTGATGGTTGGGGGTTATTGATGTATAAAAGACTCAACATAATGTTTTTCCTTTCATAGTGAGATTGGTCTCTCAGCTTTATTCAGGTTATTTTCTATAACATGATTCATTTTGTTCATCATTCTCATGAAAGTTTCCATTCCGGCTTCCATTAGAGGGTTGTCATTGCATGTTCCATTACAGTCACCATTTCCATGGTTCTTCTTATTTTCCACCATTTTCTAAATGAATAAAACATTAGTTATATGATAATTTAATTTATGAATATTTTAACTATAAATGATATTAAGCCTTAAAACATTATTCTTAAACATATTATTATTTAAAAATAAATACATTTCTCTATAAATCCATCATAATGATTCGTAAAAATTATAAGAATAACAAAAAACATCACCTTGTAGTGTTATACTAGGAGTGCAGAAAGTCCTATTTCCGTGTACCAAGATACCATGGTTCAAGAATGAAACTCCTTGTAATTTTTTTTCACTTCTAGGTACTTCTATGCCAGATCCACATCCAATTTTTCATATCCAGACATCGATTTATTTGTTCAAAAACAACTTAATTAAAATTTCACAAAAATACAAGAAGGTTTTCCTATATTTAAACTTTTCCATAGGGTTATTCCAAAAATTTTCATAGACTAATTTCCATAAATAACTAAACTATCATTTGATATGAACTATGTCACCCCACCTTTCTATTATACAACTTTTCATTTCATTTTTAAAACTGATGATTTTTATACTCTGTTGTCTTGGAAAACTAGAACATAATACATGAAAAAATAAAAAATTCTTATAATACTCTTTTAAGGCATTATCATAGGTTCATCCTATGTAAACTTACTGCATCTCATTACCTGGAGACAAACATCAAAGTAAAGGGTGAGCATAAGGCCCAGTAAATAAAATAAGTAAAACAGTTTACATGTGAACATGAGAAATATCAATAAGAACATGCCGATAAAGAGGTACATAATAATAACAATAAATTGAAACATAACTAGAAAATATGGCTACAGAATTTATTTTATACATTCATGAACATATCACTATGTTCTAACCCCAAGGTGTCATAAAACAATTAACAGGGTTATTCACCAAGGTATTGTAAAACTAGTCATCTCTAGCGATAAAATTTATTACCCAATACATTGAAGAGATCTCAGTGTGCACCCTAATTATGTTTTTATTTTGATGTGATATAAATAGATCATAATCATAAATTTCATAAATAACCCCATGAGAATAAAATAATTGGTTTTCAAATCAAAATCATAACATTTTGAAAAGTGCATAAAAATAAGATCACTATGTCATTTATAACCCATGGAAAAAGAATCAGGGATTTAGGTATGTCAATTCTAGAATAAAATATATCATTTTTTATTTAATGATGAATACCCCTATAAATGAAATACTCTTCGGTATTCAAATAAATAAAATAAGATAATTTCTTGAGAAAAATAGAGAGACTTTGAGACAAAAATTCTACAACATAACGTCTATATAACATGGTTTTAGAAAACATTAAAAAGAGATGGGAAAAGGGTCAACACATCATAAATCACTCATAATACAGTATAAGGATAGAATATATAATAAATAAGATCATGGTATGGATATTTTAATGAAATACCACATGAAAAGGAATCTTGATAGAAAAGGGAAGATGCAATTTATTTTACCAAATTCCATAGCCTAACGATGTCAAATAAAATTCCAGAAATTTTATTGATGATAGTGGAAATAGTCTATAATCATTTTTACACATAATTGATAGAAATAAAAATGAATAAAACATAACACAACATTGTAAAATTGATAATAGTATACATAACGTAAATGGAGTCTTAACTAAAAGAGAAGGTTGAAGGGTTCCCTTACCTTGAAGAGTAACATCAAAAAGTAGATGGTTGGGACCTTGTGGGGGAATGATGTGACCGTGTGAGGACTCCATGGGATGTAAAAAGAATATATATTCATTGAGGAGGAATTTGGAATGAAATGAATGAATGAATGGGTTGGTATTTCTAGAAAAAGCGAGGGAACATTTTATTAACTATCCACAGGACACCTCATTAGTGGTATCTGCAAAACCATGGGTTTGGCCATGGTATTGGCCAGTCGGGACACCTAGTAACATAAATTATTGAACACAAGTCTACAAGAATTATTAAATGATGATTACATCGTTAATGATTCCATTAAAAATATGAAACGGAAAATAGTATTTTTACTATTCACTAAAAACAAAACATTTTATAAATAGAACATAAATTCACCCTAACCTAATATCGATGATCTGAATTAAAAAATGAACTCAATTTTATAAAAATGATTTTATAATTATGAGATATTTAATTTTTTATGTAAAACATTATTTACCCAAAAATTACTAATACCTAACTAATAATTTCTAAAATAGTTATTTACATATGATATTATATCACATTACCATTGAAGATACCTAAAGAAAATTTATACATAATTAAGTGAGGATACTATTCCATTTGCCACATAACTATTCATTAGGGTAATATTACTATTCATATTTTTCTATTCAGAAAAAATTATGTTGATATTATTTGAATTTAAATTTCTCACTGATCAAAACTATAGAAGAATATTCTTTGATAATCATTTTACAATATTAATTATTTAAAATATATTTTTTTAAAATAACAAGGTTCAAATATTCATTAATAATATGGAACTTCTATAAATTCATCCTATAACTATCCTGATATTTGAAATTCAAAATTTTTACCATAATGAGATATGGAGATTTTATTTATACAAGAGGATTACACAGAGTAATTAAGGCCTCCTTACAAAGCCCCTTATAACACCTACATAGGACCTTAGAGTAAGGTGTGAAATGGTGATAGAATCTTGGGGAGGCTCAGAAAACATTGCCTAAGTGGTGATTTCTAGCAGCTTGAGCTTCTCACTTAAGTGATTTTGTTCACGCTTAACATGTTGGAGTTCGGCTTGGACTTGGTCCAGAGCAGATTCCAATGATCCTACTTCCTTCCAAAGCTATGACATATGGGATTCGTATAGCCCGAGTCAACTAGATGAGGCCATCATCTCTTGTTTCTGTTTTAATTAACCATGATCATTTGTATTGATAAACAATAATCATAACGTGAAGAATATAGCTTCCAATAGTCATATTGACTTATAGATATATAATGGTTGAAACCCAACAATATCATTTTTATTATACTTAATTAATTAGTTAATGGATATAGTTTTATTGAGTATAAAATATAATAACACAAAAAATCAAGGAAAAAATATTATTCAAAATTTCAGGTTGTTATATAACTTCTTACTTTATGTTTCGTTTGAAATATGATAACGACACTCATGTGTACAACAGACTACCGCCTCAAGAAGCGATGTAAATCATTTTACACTTAATATTTACATGGAATTTAATAAGGATAAAATTAATGAATATACGTGATATATATATGATATTTTATTGATTCTTTTAATTTAATATATCACCCACTTATTTACCCTTTCACCCATTAATGGAATGATATCATCGCTCGTGTACCATCTCAACGAAGCGAAGAGATTTATTTTACATGCACAATTATTTAGAGTGGTTATTATAATATATATAATACTTAATGATGATATTTATAAAATTAATATCATTATGGATATAATGAAACTATATCTTATGTATAACATTGGGAACATTTACGACAAAACATGTATGATAAAACCAGACAATTAACACCTGAAACATTTAAGATAATGAAATATTATTAACAAACAGGTTATAAAATGTCATAATAGAATCATATATTATATTATAAATATGAGTATGGTTCTTTAATAAATTAATAACATTCTAATAAACATTATAGAAGAGTTTATATCACAATCAACAAAAGGAAAGTGTTAGGTAAGGAACTTCATCTCAATTTGCCTTTATTATGGAATATTGTAATGTTATGAATCTAGTTTCTTTTATATGGTTTATATAATGAACATTTTACATGTAATATCAATATTAATTAGTAATAAATGGTATTTTGTTTTTCAATTTGAATTATTTCATCCAAGTGGATTTTACTTGAAAATTACCAAACGGTAAAAGTTTTTGTATAATCTCACAATATTTTATGATTGTAAAATTTATATCAAAACAATAACATTATTATGGTAATATATCATTATAAATTACATTTAACATAAATATACATATTATTTTAAAATATATATGATTATTTCATAAACCATATATGATTCTCGATCAAATTTACCCAAGAGATGGAGGTAGAATGGTCCTTGTAGTTTAGCTTGGGTTATCGAATCCTCAGAGACCTAAGAAGAAACCTATAGACACGTACATTCTATGGAATGTTTTTGGCTACGAAGTGTCCAACATGGGTTGATTTTATTTGGTTTTAACGTATAAATAACAAATTTAAGTGAATTCCATTTAAAATAATGAGTTGATCCTAGGTTATCACTCGTGGTGGATTGGACGTATTTTTATTTTAATGATTTGAATTTCTTAAATTTGTGATGGGTTTATTTAAGGAGATAAAAAAATCATCACTTACTGGTGTAATTACTACAACCTTTAATACTAATCACCTATACACTTGAAAAGTCTTGATCACTTCAAGGTAAAGGTTCGTATTAGCACTTGAAGTGTGTGGCCTTAAATTCAACAAGAACGATGGAGTTTAAAAATCATCAAATAAAAATCTCAATTAAAGAAGTGATTACACATTAATGAGGTGATAAATAAAATCCAATAAAACCCATTTCTACTCCCTTGGATCAAACCATAAGTGGGTTAGCCCTCCATTGAATCTATGGTTTCAATGGAAGTGGAAAGTATACTCATGAGGGAGGAAATGGAGAAGTAAAAAAAATGCAATAAAATAACAATCACTCCACCGTTGTGTGATAATATCACAAGGTTTGGTATGAAAAAGTTCACACCTTGAACCAACAGTATCAAATATATAAGGATAATAACATAATAATAAGAGAAGAAGAACTTTTATTAAGAAACAAGGATGAATTAAAACAACTTATCTGTGAAGGAAGAACATTACAAAGAGAAATTGGCAGCATAACATTAAGATGAATACAAGCTCAAATATTATCAACTCCTCCACCAACACTGCCTTAAATAGGCATTTTGGAAGCCTTCGGTCGAGCCTCCAAATGTACAAAGCATCCCACTTGATTATGGTAGGCCTAGGGTGGTCGAAAGTTTGTGGAAAGAAGACTTTTCCACCCTTGACCCAAAAAGGCATCCAACTTTCATGCACCGAATAGACGCGCATGAAACACCCTTTAGATGGCCGAATTTGGGTGTTCCATATTATACTAAAATAAAATCTGGATGTTCCCTAACATCCTGAAAAGGGTCATCCCAAAAGGAGTTATCGTTTTCGAGATATGGTTTAATTGGTGGGCTGTTTTTTCTGGGCCGCAGAATCTGGCCCAGAATTTTATCTCTAACATGGGCCACCTAAAGGCCACCATTGTGGCCAAATTAGATTTAGCTCTTGAAGAGTTAATTGTTCCTATAAATTTCTTATATAATCCCACGAAATTTGGGATTAATTGGGAATGTATGTTGGGCCCCACAGTCTCATCAGTGGGATGGTGTCCAATCTTCCTTCTCTAGAATTGCTTCCATTCATCACCAAATATCTCCATCATCCTCCATGAATTATCCATTGATCCCTGAATAAAACATGTTCATATTGGAGTGTAGATCAATTTACAAAAATATAAAATTAAAATATGTATAATTAGATGAATCATTGGGTACTTCAAATGATGTTCAAAAATGTACCACATAATAGTGCATTTTAAGAAGGTATTACAATCATAATGTGAAATGATGTTCAAAGTGTAAAATGAACTAAAATGGTGTTTATGAATAATAAATAACATGAATATTATATATATTACCAATGAATATTAGCCTCATTTAGTGGCTAATCACACCCCCAACTTGATTTTTGCTAGTCCCGAGAAAAATATATCTCAACAATATGAAATTCGAATTCCATTTTCCAAAAACATTTTAATACACAATGATCAACAAAAAAACTTATACCAAACAATCATCAAACCCATCAAAATATTTTAATACAAGATAGTTTCATAAGCAGATCCCAATCCCAAGCCCATTCCTTTGTTCAAATTCACTGCCATATTTCATCCAATATCAATTAAGTATGAGGATGTGTTGTTCATCACAATAGACATGGGGGTTCATCTTTATTCAAGGGGGAAATTACAGAAGCACTAGGTGGAATCTCATTTCAATATTAATATGAGTATTAATTTTTTTTGTATAATTGTTTTTTTGTTGTTGTTTTGTTGTTTTTTATTTGCAATTTTTCCATGGTATTGAAGTTTCACTCAAAAGAGTCAACCCCTGTAGAGAGACTTTGCCGATGACTCCCAGGCTCAAATCCCTTAGGGCACCAAGTGAAGCCCACATACTCGGGCATGATCTCGAGCTAACTCAGTAAAAAATAAATTAAAATTACCAAAAATTGAGATAAAATTACTAACTCTGGGCCAGAAAACTATGGAGTCACGATCCCCAAGTGCCGAAAGCCACACATTAGGTCATTTCATTGCTCTATGCGCAATGTTTTTTTAAAATTTGTTAATTTTTTTTTGAATACACATATTAAACTAAAATGGTCACGAAACCTATGATATTTATTTGGGGGAGCCCATGAACTCAAACTAATACCCACTATCCTAAGGACGTGAATTGTGATCTTTTTTTATTTGGATGAAAATATAAATGATGAAATATCACATTGGACAGCCACACTTTTCAAAATCAATGCTCATGAAATTATAAAAGGATTAAAATCAGAATATTGGTATGCTAAATTATTTGATATTCAGTTTCAAGGTGTACAATGTGTATTACCATGTTCAATGTTAAAGGAATTTTCCTTTCCATTTACACATTTGTTTTTCAAATCACTAAATTTTTTTTGACACAAAAGATTTTTTTTTATTTTATCTCCCCCCCAACTTAAAATAACATTGTCCCTAGTGTTTAAAGAAAATAAAATTTATAATGGGGTAGAGGTAGACAATGAAAGTTCAAAAAGGAAATTGAAAATGAGGGTTATGGAATGAAGTCACCTGGTGGTTGAAGTTTGAAGTTCTTGCCGGTCCCTTTTAGTCCTTTGATTCCATGTCGCTTGCAGAGTTCCCTAGTGGAAAAAGGAAAACAAACAAACAAAACAAAAGACTATATATATATATATAATAAAGAAAGTAAAATATAATTATATATATAAACTGATGATACATTGTCTTCTTTTTATATTTCTGGGTAAGCTTTTACTCAAGGATCACACCACGTGACACAGATGAATATGGTGCTCCCCTTTCATACCCATCCATACTCATAATAGAAGAACAGGTCAACAATCTATTTTTTTTATTTTCAAATATCAAAATGATTCAATAATCCTATTTAAAATATAAATTTGATTAAAATAACAAAATTATTGGAAACATGAAAACCATGGGTTGCCTCCCATGAAATGCTTTGTTTAATGTCATTAGCTAGACTTAAACTCCCCAACCTATCCAATACCAGTTTTTACCATTTTAAGGACCCCATATTTCTCCATGTTCACTAGATTGATATTGTTTTTTTATAATTTTTTGTGTGTGAAAACCTATGTTGTAAAATGAGTGGTAAAATCCAAGGAATATCAAAAATGGTTGATCCAGTTTCCTCTGTAGTCTTTCCTAAGACATAAATGACCATTACAACTTTTTTGGTTTCAAGAGAAGAATGAGTTCCAATTAAAAGTTCATCATTATACCTTATGAAGGTATTATTTAGCAAGGAGGGAGGGACAATAATTTTGGTCTCGGTTTGGATAGGACATTTAGACACAAGTTGATATTTTGAATCCAACTCAGTTTCATTTTCTAAATTTCTCAACAAAATTGGTTCCTTTTGAATAGAAGATTCAACCACAAAATTGGAAACATCAGTGTTTGGAATGGATATGGACTCAATGTTTGTGACTTCTCTCAATGGTTCAGTGATTAGTGTTTTTGAAAAATCATCAATGGAATTATCCTTATGAGACGCAATCCATGATGTCAAATTCTGCTCTTTTGAATCCAAAAATTCAATTTCCTCTTGATTTGAAGAACCTTCAACGATTCCTTGATCCTATTCATCTATCCCAAATCCAAAGGTTTTTTCTTCAGAAAATTCATGAGAGGTGTGTGGGAAACTAGACACTTCACATAAGGTTATGGAAGGGACAATTTGTATAGGGATTTGTTCCTCCCATTTTTTAATGCTTTGTAGTTCTACCCTCAATGATGTAACATAAAAATTCATTATTTCTATTTGTTGACACAATTTTTCAAGTAATGGTTGTGGATCATGATGGGTAAGGGGTTGAGAAACATGGTCTATTTCAGGTGGATAATTAAGTTGTTGGAATTGCACAGGAGGGTGTTTAGATTTTCCTTGTTGGGATTTTAACTCATAATATGTTGGAATGTATTGTGGATCATATGAATAAAAACATTGTGGTTTAGTAGGTTGTTGATGATCCCACAAGTAGGAATTTGGATGGTCATTTTACACTGTACAAGGGTTTGGGTGATCAAACTAAAGAGAGGTTCCCCATGTTTGGATTTTTTCAAAAGGGTTTTTCCTATAAATGAAATTGGGGATGAGATAAGAGAAGTGGGATGAAAAAAAAAGAATGATAGTGTCTAAGATAACTTACTTAGGTCCCCATCAATGGCGCCAAAATTTGGTTCTCGCTCAAATTTTCCCAAGAGATGAAGGTAGAACGGTCCTTGTAGTATAGCTTGGGTATCGAATCCTCAGAGACCTAAGAAGAATCCTATAGACACGTACATTCTATGGAATGTTTTTGGCTATGAAGTGGCCAACTTGGGTTGATTTTATATGGTTTTCAAGTATAACTAAAAAATTTAAGTTAATTAATTTTAAATGAATGAGTTGAACCTAGTTTATCTCTCGAGGTGGATTGGATGTATTTTTATTTTAATGATTTCAATTTCTTAAATTTGAGATGGGTTCATTTAAGGAGAAAAAACAAAATCATTACTTATTGGTTTGATGCCTACAAACATTAATACTAATCACCTATAAACTTGGAGGATCAAAGTTTTCATCACTTCAAGGTAAAGGTTCGTACTAGCACTTGAAGTGTGTGGCCTTAAATTCAACAAGAAGGATGGAGTTTAAAAATCATCATATAAAAATCCCAATTAAAGAAGTGATTATAAATTAATGAGGTGATAATTAACATCCAATCGGGCCCCTTTATACTCCCTTGGATCAACCCCTAAGTAGGTTAGCCCTCCATTGATTCTATGGTTTCAATTGAAGCGGAAAGTAGACTCATGAGGGAGGAAATGGAGAAGAAAAAAAATGCAATAAAATATCAATCACTCCACCGTTGTGTGATAATCTCACAAGATTTGGTATGAAAAAGTTCACACCTTGAACCAACGGTATCCAATTGATAAGGAAAATAACAGAAGAATAAGAGAAGAATAACTTTTATTAAGAAACAAGGATGAATTAAAACAACATACATGTGAAGGAAGAACTTTACAAAGAGAAATTGGCAGCATAACATTAAGATGAAAACATTCTCAAATATTATCAACTCCTCCACCAAAAATTCCTTAAATAAGAATTTTTGGAAGCCTTGGGTCGAGCCTCCAACAGTACAAATCATCCCACTTGATTATGGTAGGCCTAGGGTGGTGGAAAGTTTGTGGAAAGAAGACTTTTCCACCCTTAACACGAAAAGGCATCCAGCTTTCATGCAACGAACAGACACGCTTGAAACACCTTCTAGATGGCAGAATTTGGGTGGTCCATAGAAGACTTAAATTAAAATCCGGATGTCTCCTAACATCCTGTAATTGCTCAGCCCCAAAGGAGTTATGGTTTTTGAGATATGGTTTAATTTGTGGGATGTTTGTTCTGGGCCGCAGAATCTGGCCCAGAATTTTATCTCTAACTTGGGCCACCTAAATGACCACCATGGAATCCGAATTAGCAATATCTTATGAGAAGTGATTTGTTCCTATAAATGTCTTCTAGACTCCCACGAAATATGGGATTAATTGGGCCTGTATGTGGGGCCCCACAGTCTCATCATTGGGATGGTGTCCAATCTGCCTTCTCTAGAATTGCTTCCTTTCATCACCAAATATCTCCATCATCCTCCATGAATTCTCCATTGATCCCCGAATAAAACATGTTCATATTGGAGTGTAGATCAATTACCAAAAATATCAAATTAAAATATGTATAATTAGATGAATCATTGGGTACTTCAAATGATGTTCAAAAATGTACCACATAATAGTGCATTTTAAGAAGGTATTAAAATCATATTGTGAAATGATGTTCAAAGTGTAAAATGCACTAAAATGGTGTTTATGAATAATAAAGAACATGAATATTATATATATTAACAATGAATATTAGCCTCATTTAGTGGCTAATCAATATACCATTTTTACATATAGTAATTACTTTGAATGTTTTTTGATTAGGTATGGAAATATTGAAAAATCTGTATCATTTACGCAATATAAATACATGATGATATGAAATATTGATTAATGAATGAAATGGATTATTTTATATATGAGTAACACATTGGACATGAATATATGGGTGAGGACCGGTTATAGATGGCATATCTATACATATAAAAGTCTCTTAAGATAAATCCTTTGGAAAAATTAGATAGCTTTTTATCCAATAGTTTTAAACTATCATGAGGAAGGTAATGATTGTAGAGGTTCCATGATTCTCGATATAATGAAATCCAACAATTATGAATTTAATTCATTAGGGAATTAGTTACTTTTGTTATCAGTCATATTTTTAATATGATAATGTCTCTAGATTCATTTGATTATATGATTATTGTTCAAAAGGAATGTGTTTTAAGTTATTTACCATGCCATAATGATTATGCCTTATCTAGTTATGATAGTAAAATATTGATTAAAGGAAATATGTGTTTAGTTATTTACCTTTAGATAATTATTAATCATTATTGATTCATGATAGCTTCTACAGAATGTAACCATTACTAATTATGTTATGTCACCCATATTATGTTTCCTATTCCCAAGATATGAATAATAATTCTTGTAATGAGTTCAAGAATCCAAAATTTATATATTACTATGCTTTTAGTTATATTTACCTATATAAAATGGATAACATATATGTATTTAGTTCTCAAAAACTAGTAAAATGAATGAGCCTTCATGATTTTACCCCTTGTATCTATGCTAATTTAAAAAAGGAGGCATTAGATATCGGTTGTTGGAGTTGACTTCATTACATCCAAATGACTATTTTTTATAAAATATTAATTTTTAACATTTAATATTTATTTCCATGAGTGATAGAAATTAACCATTCATATCTCCCTCATATACTTCATTATAATTGATTCATGATAATACAAATCACTAAATATTATATCTATAGATAAATGACATGTATATACTTCCAATAATACAATAATATCATAACATACCAACCTATATTTAAAAACATAATGTGAATGTAGTGAAATATTTATTTTATATAGGTTCAAAATCATTGTATTTCAAAAAAGGCAAAGTAAAATTTAAATTCTATATACCATATCAATATATTTGATTTCACATCTATTTACACAAATGGTTCTAAAAACATCCATGATTTTATTTATACCATAGGTTTTTTTATTAGAATGCATCATTATGTAATAAAACATTTTATGTATATGTAAAATCATTACCTCATAAGCTTTTAGTGTCTTCCATATATATTAACCATCATTTACTACTTATCATTAACAAATGTAATGATCATTGAATTATTGTAAATCTCATTTGAAATTGAACCAGATAAATATTTTTTACCTTTTCATTAGAGTTGAGAGGTTTCATGTTTGTTTTTTTCAATGAAATATTTATTGGATAACATATTTAATTTTCATGCACAAGAACTATAAAAATATAAAGTCCAAGAGATTGTAAATATCATCACATGAAATTTTTCTAATACTAAAAGATATATCCTTCAAAAACTATGACTCACTTTGTGTTAAAATATTCATAATGAAAATGAAATAGTCATGATTCAAAATCCATTTGGATTTGATAACACATTATGAAACCATAAGCCCCAAAACACCCTCTATGGTGTGAATAATGGTACCGAATGTTTTTTTTGGAATTTATTTTGTCCAATTATAGCATGAAAAACCTAAGCCTATCACTGGAAATTAAATCTATAAACTATAAAAATAAATAAATAAATTCATGAAAATTACAACATTCTATGGTTCTTCCATTAAATACAACTTGTACCCAACTCGTGCATTTGCATCGAAAAATCATTTAATTAAAAATTCACTTACACAAAATATTGATTTATTCACTTATATTGTTTATAAGTGTATACAAGTAATTCATAGTTGAAAATTAGTGCATATAGTTATGAATTCATTAGTAACATCACCAATATTTTCTAGTGAAGTGAAAAATGGTAACACATAATGGAAAATAATCTCATATCTGAATATGTGTACTAAAACATAAATAACAAAATTAATCTATACAAAGAGTAAATTTATATAGAAAATTAAAACATAGGTTGGTGAATATATAAATAAATATGTTCTCTATATTCATTTCCATTAAAATGCATACAGAAAATATACTTAAAGAAATACGTTCATATTTTTACTTACTTATTATATTCATATAAGAATTCACTATTTTATAAATACAATATCAGATATGAACATACAAATAAGTGTATAAAGAAATTTACTTATTTTATGTATTGATTACCTATATGAATTTCCTTGGAAGTGGGCAGAGAAATAAATGAAAACAGAAATAAGTGCATATTTAAATAAGTGAATATAATATATATATAAATAAATAAGTTTATATAGAAATGTTATTATTTTAGTTATGTATTATAATACTTAAATAAATATCTTAATACATAAATTTGTTCATATATGTAGTTATTTGTACATATAAACAAATATTCTATATGCACTTATTTATGAATGCACATATTTTTTATATACAGTAACTGTGTAATGCTAATGACTATAATGAAAATATAGCACATGTATAAGATGTTAGTGAACAATTTAAAAAAATATAGTGATGATATATATAGATATAACATATTAAAAAATGTCATAGTAGTGCATAAAAAGGATTCAATAGCTAATATTGGAGAACACATAAATGTTAATTCATTACAGAATATAATGAAACTTATCAATTGATACTAAAATAGTGAAACCAAAAAAATTGTTCAAATATATAACTTATTTATTTAATTTACCACTGAACAGAAATATTCATATTGAAAATTTTATAGATTCATATATTGAGACTGAATAATACAATACAATTTAATACAATAAAATATAATGATTTCAAAAATGAAAACATAGAATAACGGTACTAAAAATAATCTTGAATAAATAATATTTATTGGAAGAAAATATATTATTTCAATTTTAAATTAATGATTGTGTTCAAATGATAAAATAAAATGGAATCTTCTAAAATGAATACCTGGTTTTTAGTAAGACAACCAAATTTTAGTGATTCTAAATTTCAATTTAATTATAAAGAGAATATAGTATGTTTTGCTTTCACAGGTTACACTAATCCTGGTTGTTTAGAATACCAACCTGAATCTAAAAAACTCATTGATATACTCTTTCCATCCCAAGAATTGTTTCTTCCTCGATGATCTAAAATGGGGATGATCTAATAACTAAAAAGGAAATGAACCTGAGAAGGACCAACCTAACTTTGTATTTGAATCATTTATTTCATAAAGATTTATATATTTATACCCTTCTCATGATAATTTTGTGAAAATTCCCTGGATTTGTATCCTATAGGTGCCTCAAAGTCTCCATTGTTACTTCTAATGAGAATCTTAAAACAATAATATGAAACATTGTTAGCGCAATGAAAATTCTAAAACAATGGCTTATAATTTAATGGTTTTTTATTGTATTGTTCTTTAATAGTAATGCACCAGCATTAGAGAATGTTATTAGTTGACTTATAAGAAAAATATAATTATATAATGATTAAGTCATATATATAAATAATTTTAAAAATTATATTATATATTTCATTTGAATGAATTAAATTCTTAAAAAATGAACTCAAATAAAAAAAATCAATTGTATTATGTGTTATAGATTTAAAATTGAGTAAAAATAGTAAACAAGTAGATTGTTGGTAGTATTTGGAGTTGAAACGGGTTACTCATGTAGTTTGATGATGGATCAAACACTCAAAGTGACTAAAAGGTATGGATCATAAATGCATTGAAGAACCCACTTTTCCATTCAATCCTGATGCATTTAAATGATTTTTGAATAACCAAGAATATATTTTCAATATTATAAATAAAATTACATATAAACCACCATCTCACTACACTTCATTAAAATCACCATCAAAATCCAAGTGAATCCATAAGTGTTTCCACACATAACCCTATCATTATGAGTATATAATATCAGATGATGTTTAATTAAAACAAACACATGTACATAACTAAAATCCTTGTGAGGCCACAAGACGTTGAAAACATGAATTTAAATGGACCTAATTTAAATCCATGAAATGAATAAATGATGCCATAAAATTTATACCCTATGAATTAAAATGGATGAAATTTATAACCTATCCCCCAAGAGAAGAAAAAAATTCATTCATTTATTCTTCATTAAAAATTATTACCAAGTTAAACCATTGTGATATATTTTTTTCTCATTCATAAGGATTCAAATACCGAATATCAATTCCAAAAATTCAAAATTAAATAGACCGATAATTGAAGAATTCGATAAGAAATTAGGGATACAATGTTTTATTTTTAGAGTATATTATCTTGATATCTTGAAACATGTAAAACCAAAATGAATTAGAGAATTTATAAGGAAACAGAAATAATTAAATCAAAATGGTGAAAAAATAAATTAACTAATAGTGTTGGTTTATAAACATACTATGATGATACATAAAAATAAAATCACAACTTTTTGTGGATATTAGTATACATTGGTTTTTATTTTTATTCCATGGCTTAGGAAAACATGACTTTATAGGGTAAGAATGCATTGAATTGTTTATAATTAAAATATACTAAATCCCATGACATGGATTGTACAGTAATCAGAGAAAGTGATTGTTGTTATCATTTTCATAGTTAATTAAGTTAATTATTAAATTTGAATTCTATTTTCATATATATATATATACATATGGTCAAAGGCATCATAGTTTAATTTACATGAGGCTTCACCATTTCAACAATGTTAGAATATGATAAAACATCAGCTAAACTAGAGATTTAACCTTTGTAGAGAAAATAATCAGTGGGCAATCTTAAGAAAGAGAATATTCATGAAATAAAAGTAGGAGACATAGATAGTTAATTATAATTAAATATGAATTCAGGAATCCAATGAAAAATTTAAAGATTTTATTTGAAACTAAAATATCACAGAAAATGGGGGTTCTTTAATTTTAAAAACTCAATCACATTCAAGACAAATTCACTAATGCAATCAAAGTTAAGCTTCATGATCACAGAAAACTCAATATGACTTGAATGATAAATGTTGATAAAAAGACTACAAACGACAACTAAAACACAAAAAATTCATCAAAAATTAACACTAAAAAATTGATGTAGCAGATTTAAAATTTACTATAGTGGACTCTTAATTTCAATTGATCGTAATGTAATAAATTTAAATATAAAATGAAATATAATTTTCTATTTAAACGGAATTTTAAGCTTCAATTTAATATGGGATTTCATATCTACAACAATAATAAATTAAATTAATTGAGTATACTAGAAGAGGATCTAGATAAAGTGAAATGTATCAATGTAGTCTGTTGGTAGTAGTAATAATTAATAGAAAACTATTTATGGGAAATTAGATGGCTAATTAAAAGAAATAATATAAATGATTAGAAGAGGTAAATATATTATAAGATATTGAAATAATAATGGAAGGATAAATACGAATGAAATAGTATACTAAAATAGGAATATATGTCGCATCATTAGTCAAATCTATGTACCATGGATAAACCATATAGACTTCCATATTTGGCATGAGGAAGAATCCTATATTTCTTGGGAAACACCACTGTGAAAAAGAGAGTTATTAATGGATCCATATATAGTTTCAAGCAGGTAAAGATGTGTTGGGAGAAAGGTAGAGATATATGTATACCAACATTTTAGTTTCAAGTTTCTTTCTCCCATACATATAAAAAATAGATTAGTGGATTAAAAGGTATAAATTGTGCATGATGATAGGAAAAAAACATGAAAAAAATTACATTTGGGTACAAAAATTTATGTGGATCTTGACATGAGTGATGCATCGACCCTTATAGTTCACTAATGGAAAAAAATGAGTTGGTTGTAGTACCAAAACCCAAGATATGAACCCTACACTTCGAAATGTAGTTTTGATATAGAGGATGAGTAGAGAGCGGATAGAAGGAGATAGTGACATACTTTGACTTCTGCCTATCCTATTAATAAATCGAACAAAGTGAATGCTAGGATCTTATGTCAAAAAAATTAAGTTTTTATTCAGAATATGATTATACAATATGTGAAACTGGAGAATAACATTGTTCTTTCATTCTATAGTTATGTTCATCAAGGGTATTGCTGTTGTGATAGCTTGAAACTCCAGATTCCGAACTGATATTCTTGGCTATCTTCCAATCATCGATGGGATCTCCACTCTTAGAACAATTACTTATCCTTTGTGATGAACTATTGCACCATCTTATGCTTCCTATAAATTCCCACATAGTTAACAATAAAATTGTAATAAAAATGGATATAAAACAACATTCATGTAATTAAATACTTTTTTAAGAACACGAGGTCTAAAAATAGTTCATTATATATTTTTATATAAAATATATTTTTAAATTATTATAATTAATTGTTAGAGTAATTAAAATTAACTACTAGATTTTCTAAAATAATGTAGAGGCAATGTCATAACAAATATTTTCATGGCATATACGGCATTAGCGTCATATTCATTAAAAACATTCTATAATGAAAAATAGATTTCCACATCAGTTCATAGATTGAGGAGAAAAATAAAGTTACTAGAAATGAATAAAAATATTCACTAGATCTCAACCCTAGGGGAATATTTAATGCAAAATATTTTACTCAATTAAATATTATTAAACCCCATCTATTTATATTAAAGTGGAATCAATTATTTTGTTATCAAATATGTATATATACAAAATATATTAATAAATGTGACCCTTTTTAAAACTTATTGTCAATATAAAATTATTACTTTTAAAGTAATTAAAAAATATGAACCTATATATTAAATTGGAATCAATTATTTTGTTAAAAAGACGAAACCTTCATAAAAACATGAAAAAAATATTAATATATAATAGAAGATCATTAGCCTTTACAAATATGTAGAAACAATTATTTTGTTAATTATACTCCAATATAAACTTTTTTCACATAATAATGAACAAAAATAAATGAGCATAAATTTTATAAACATAAAATATGAATGATAACCTATTGGATGAAATAATCATGATTTTAAAAAATATAAAAAAATTACCATCCCTGTAATACTCCCATGGAATCTATAACTGGATTTGAAATTTTCATCAATACATATAAGACTGAGTAGAACCAGAAACATTAAATTTCATCCACTTATTTATGTCATCAAAGATAAATTAAAAAAATTCTTTAATTTAAAAAAGGAATTTTATTGGTTGAGACACATACCACCTTATTGGTTGACATTTATTTAATAATATCTACTACAATATGGTTTTCAAAGCTATAAATATGTGTATACACTATATATTAAGATAAATATTAAAAGTGATATTTTCATGACTTGCATTTTTGAAAAATAATTAAAATTAATAAGAAATTATAAGGAAATGTTTTCTAAATTTAGGAAATCTACACAAATTAGAGTGGTATATATGGAGTTGATATTATATTTCTTAGTCACTGTAGTGATGTAAACATAAGATGAAAACAACCTATCATAGTAGAAACATGTAAATGAAATTTTGAAACAAATAATTGAATGGGTTCAACAACCCCAATCAGAAACACAATTGCTGAGAGATATTTTTCAATGAAGGAAAGGGATGACTGGTAAATCGAACTTATATATAAAGCTATGAAAAGAATTCACCATTAAATATAAGTGGAATGAATTAGTTTTTAAACATATATGAACATATTTCATTTAAAATTTATGTGGATATAAAATGGTTTAAATAATCATAGTAGAAGTTCCAAATAAAAACAATTCATATTCTAAAAAAATAACATAATAATAAAAAATCATTATGGGATTCCGTAAAAAAATAGAAAAATTTACAAACAAACTACTTATTATTGGATTAATGATAACGAAAAATGGATAATAAATTCTGAAAAAATTATAAAATGATTGAATATATACTAAAGTGAAATCAATATAAAAAAATATAAAAAAGTACGCTACTAATAATAAAAAATATACCTATGTGAACAATAAATATATATATATACACATATGAAAAATGTAACTATAAAAAATATGAATTCATTGTTAAATAATTTTAAACTCTAAAAAATATGAACAAATAAAAATATAGACCATGGTAAAAAATGATACTCTTATGAAATATATACCAATAAAAATAAAAAAATATTTTTTTTATAAATTATGGAATACCCTACCTCTAGGTAAAAGAAATATTTGTCTTAGGTAAACCCTCTTAATAAAGGGAGGATATGTTTTCTAGAATATTAAATTTAGATAAAAATTATTTATTGAAGTGGTAAATAGGAACATGTGAGAATGAGTTTTTTTAAATGTGTAACATCACTGAAAATGGGGGTACTGTAATTTTCTAACCTCAATCACATTCAAGTCCAAGTAACTTATGAAATCAAATATGAACAAAATCATCACATATTACTCAATATGAATTGAAAAATAAATATAGATACAAGAAAACACCACAATATGAACCCAACACATGATAGCTTCAACATGAATGAACACAAGAAAATAATTTTGAAGTATAAGTAATAATTTATACTATAGTAGAATCACAATTTCAGGATATCATAATGTAATAAAACATTAATGTAAACTGAATTAAATTTTCCCATTTAAATGTAATTTTATTCTTGAATATAATATTCGATTATATATATATATAATTAATAAATTCAATGAAAGAAGAATCCCATAAGCATATCTATAGAGAGTGAAACCCTTAAAAGTAGTGGGGTTGGTAGTAGTAAAGTAAATAGATGAATCTTTACAATAAATTATATAACAAACTATAGGAAATAATATGATTCATTAATAAATTAAAAGAGATTATAATATTAAGGGAATGGTAAATATAAAGTAAAAATTATTATGAAATTGGAATAAATGTTATATCATTGGACAAATCTGTGTACCACGAGAAAAACATATACACTGTCATACTCAACTTGAGGGAGAGTCTTATAATTCATTGGAATTTGAATTCTGAAAAGGGAGTTATTAATGGTTTAAAATATAGTTTCAAAAAAGTAAATATATATTGAGAGGTAGATAGTGATATGTGTATACCAATACATTAGTAACATATTTCTTTATCCCATACATTTAAAAATATATTAATGTATTAATAAGGTGGAATTGGTACTTTAGGATAGAAAAAATTATAAAAATAGTTACATGAGGTTACCAAAACTTGTAAGTGGATCTTCACCCGAGTGATGAATAGACCCATGATGCTCACCAATTGAAAAACTGTCCTGTCTGCATAACATTCACTAATAAATGATGTTCAATATAAGAGGATGAGTATAGGGAGGATAGAAGGAGAGAGATTATTACTTTAATTTATTCCAATCATATGAATAGCTCAAAAAAGTGAAGGTAGAGATATAGTGTCCCCCAAATTCATATAATATTTTATCTATAATATGATAATAAAATAGGTGAAATGGGAGAATGTCTTTCTGCCTTTATTTTATTGTTATATTCTTAAAGGTTACTACTGTTGATGTAGCTAGAAACTCTAGCATCCCCATTTATACTCTTGGATATCTTCCTCTCATCTAGGGGATCTCCACTTTGAATAAACATTTATTATTGTTGGTGATGAAGAATCACAATGTCCACTACTTCTTACTACTTAGCATATAGATAAGAATCACATTATAATGAAATTGAATAAAAAACATGAGTGGTGAATTTTAAAACAATGGTCAGAACATGAGTTCTTCACATAGTTCATTATATAATTTTCTATTCAACATATCAATAAATTATTATAATAAATTTTAGAGTGAATAGAGGAACTAATAATTTCTTTAAAAAATTAAAATACATTATTGAGATCATTATATCTTGGTTATATACCACACTTTTCCATATTTTCATTTAAAAATTATTTAAAGAAAGAGAGATTTTCACATCTGATCCTAACTCAAGGGACACCATATAGTGGCTACATAAAAATATTAATATTAAATAGATCTCTACCTTATTGAATTATTTAATGGTAGAGTGTGTTATAAATTAAATTTCATCAAACCTTCTCTCTTTATAATTATGTTGAATCATTTATTTTATCAAATAATATGAACAAGTATAGCATATATTAAAAAATATTCAACTCCAATGTAAATTCCTTTAATTTTTTTTATATTATTAAAAAATACTTCAAATAATTATACAAATTTTTTCTTATTCTTCTATATATAACGATTTTGATAAATAAACTGGTGAAATGAAACATATGTTTTACCATGGTTTACCTATTATATTTATTTTCAAAACTTCAAAGGAAACACAATTCAATTAGTTCTTAGAGATCACTTTAATGTATATATTTGATAAAAAATGATACTTAGAATTTTTAGGTTTCCATCCAAATTCATGTATTCTCATCCTATGGAGAAAGACTAATATTTCTATGTGTAGTGAGAACAAAATTGGAAAAAATAGAAAAATGGGAATAAGATAGTGTCAATTGATGTATCAATTATTGGTAAATAAAAGGGGAAAATGAATAAAATATATGATAACCTACCAACTAATTGATATATAATAAATGAACTATATGAGGAATTGAATATATATATATATATATAATTAGGATAGTTTTTCAACCAACAATAACTATCAAATGCATTCAAATATCTCAAACCACCTATACTAGTAATAAAAAACCCGAAAAGATGGAATAATGAAACTAATGATAAGGATGATTATAAAAACACTGGTGGAATAAAACAAAACATCTACTGTTACATTAAAAAAATTACATAGTTACTAGGTAATGATAAATCATAGGTGAATTAAAAAGTGGAATAAATCCAGAATTCAAAACATCAATTATGGGATGAGAATCATGAAAAGAATTGGAAAAATTTAAGGTTAGATCACAATTAAGTGATAAAATATATGAATTATACCTCATTATCAAGATATTATTTTCCAGAATAGATTCTTACGGAAGAATGTGAAGAGATGTAGTGCAAATAATTTATTAATATCATGAATACAAACATTGACTATTATCTTACATGCGACCCAAACCAGAACATATTTATTAGAATATTTAATTGTATAATGAGACAAAGGAACAATAAAAATTGTAAAATGATGAATAATTGTAATGAGTATACCAGATCAATATCTATTTGCAATATTCACATTTTTTATGATGTTTAGTCAATAAAAAATACATGCCCACAATAAAAATATATATCCAATTTAAATAAAAATATACAACCTCTTGAATAAATTTATTTTGTAAAAATATCTTCCTCCAGAAAAATTTCTACTATGATAGTGTTTTCTAGACTATGATATTGTATATATATCCATTATGTGTCTTATTTTCAGTATTTCCATCATCATTTTCATTAATATGTGGTTAATATATTTTTTGTAAGAAGAAATATCAAAATAAAAAAACAATAACTTTGATCTTTATAAAACATTTTTTATCAATATTTTTCATCATTTATATCTGATATCCAAAACAATAGTTGTAGTTAATAAAGAAAATACACCTCTAGGATTAGGGAAGAATCACTAGGGGATTAATAAGTGACTAAAGTTCCTTTTTTGTTTCGTTTTTTAAATAACTCTCGTAATTGTTTAGAGTGAATCTTGATCACTTTCTAACACACACAAACATTAATGAAAAATCATATTAACAAGGTTCACCACTCAAAAAGAAAATTCTAGTCCTTGGAATAATTTATATTCCACTAAGACCATATGATCCACCAGTTTTATCATATAGGTAGAATAAGTATAATTCATCCTTGCACTTGTGAATCAACAAGTATATTTTCTTTGATAGTTCTTCCAATTCTATTAAAATTAAAAAAAACAAACATAAATATGAAAAAAACATCATAAAAATATTCCTCAATTGTTGATGTAGTTCTTCTCTTATAATACTTCTTCAACCTAATGAAAATCAGGTATGAACTCTTCATTGTTTGATTATTTTCAGAACACCTTCATCTTATATTCTTCTCCTTATCAATTTTTATATTATTATAATTTTATCTACTTATATTCTTATTAAACATATTCCTTACTTTGTTGTATAGTAGAAATTTTAGGTCATCAAACCTAATTCAAAATTTTCAAATTTGTATTCAAAAAAATTACTACATCCAACAAATTGAACTCAATCTAATTCATTTTGAAAAAGATAATATTACTGGATCATTATGATAAATTTTATGCTTCAAATGAAAACCTCGTAAATTGATTAAGATAAATTATAATTCAAAAAAATCACTACCTCCAATAAATTGAACTAATTTCACTTCATTTTGAGCCAACATATATTAGTGGATCTTTTAGATGACTTTGATGTTTCTAATGAAAGCCACATAAATTGAATAAGATACCAATATGATCATCCAAGAAATATGTATCATCAAAATATCCTGTAACTATAAAAAAACCCCAAGACATATTTCATTATAGTGGTTTGTTGAAAGGTTAAAATTTATGCATTGAAAGCATCTTTCACAACATCCATAGTTCTTATAGATATGAAAAATTCTATTTTCATCATTTTTTATGTATAGTATTTTAGAATAGGGGTGTGTTCACCATTTTAGGACATCATTTACCTACACTCACAAAAAAACCATTGGGTCCACCATGACTATTTTTACCCTTTTCTATTTCAGAGAGGCGCACTAGAAGATCATCATAGAGACCACCACAACCATTTTGGCCTAAGAGGATT
Organism: Viscum album; assembly: GCA_963277665.1. Lineage (NCBI taxonomy): Eukaryota > Viridiplantae > Streptophyta > Magnoliopsida > Santalales > Viscaceae > Viscum > Viscum album. The sequence goes on along the minus strand of OY728135.1, from coordinate 643,990,101 downwards.
CAAATAGGCACACAAAAAAATTCACCACATCCATTATAACACCATTTACCATGGGTGTGGCCTTCCAATCCATATTCTGTATCTTTACTAAATAAACCCTTAGTGTGTGGCCTTTATTTTTTTGGGGATTTTGTTTCAAAAAGTTACCACCATCTTGGGCACAACATTTCCAAACTTTTCCCCTTTTTTCTATAGCCATTTTAATTCTTTAAAAAATCCATCAACACATCATTAAAATCTCAAATCATGATAAACCAATAATGATATATAATAACAAATAATACCTTACATTAAATCATATAAATAAAAATATAATATGATTTATGTATTAACAATAAAATACAACCCACTAAATCATATCTGATTCACCAATTTTTAAAATTCAATCATAAAAACCATCTTAAAACCTATTGGAATCAACAATATACCCATTTGGAGTTATATTAAACTAAGGCATATAAATAAATATTAGAATATTTTTAATTATAAATGGGTCACCACATAAGAATTCTAAGACTACTTTAGACAACACGATGTATAAAATAATAATATTTATTAAATAAAACCACGTTTTCCATAAAATAGTGATATATGTTTTTGCATGTGAATTAATGTATTTTTTATCTACTTGATTAGATTTTAGTTTATGGTTTTAGTTATCTGAAACACTTTTATTATTTTATATGAAGAATTTTTTACAACATCTCTATATTTTTATTATAAATTGATTTGTAGTAATGAATTTTTTAAAATTAAAATTTCATATTAATGATAAAAAGTTTCTATTATTTTATTAATATATGATAATGTATAATGCTATCTATATCATTTTTGTATTTTATCCTAACATGATGCTTAATTTAAATTTCGATAATTAATTTTATTTTAAAAGGATTTATATTTTTCATTCACTACTCTATTATAACATGATCTATACTGATCATATTCTTATGCAACATGTTCCATTGGAATAACAAATCATTTGAAAATATTTAATTATAGTAAATTGAAGTATAAAGTTATTGTTTATGTGAAAATGTTCAATTATCATATGATATTTATGGAATTATGGATTTTTCATTATTAAAAATCTATTTTTCTTTGATATTTCCCTTCTCTCATATTAACACCCTATTTTCTATCTATTATTCTACATAAAAAACATTAATCCACTTCTCTTTCATTGAGTTGTGAATTATAGATTCTATAGTAAAGAACATTCGGGATATGACTCCCATTATCTAAAGTCATTTATTGTAATTTCATTATGACTCCACATAAAAAAGTATGTGTTTCATGGTTATCCTACCAGTCAAAATGTATCTTTTAATTGTGCTATAATTCCCCCAAGAAAATAATATTTGTGCTCAAATATGTCTCACTGAGTAGAGAGGTATAAGAATTGAGTTTCCCCACTTTTTGAATGAGCTAATATAAAAACAAAATTTTGTTATTTAATCTTTCATCAAATAATAAACAATAAAAATTAAATATAATAATTAATTGTTTAAAAAAAAATTTAATAAAATTTTTAATTTTGTATATTACTCTACCTCAATAATATATTCCATTACTCCATATGACCTAACAACTAGTATTAGAGGATAATGATATTAATAATAGTTTAGCTCTATCATTATGTTTCCAAAACCAAATAATTGATATCAAATATTGTTTATTTTGGAATAATCCAATTCTTCTATATAGTCTTTCATTTATATTTCAGTATGAAAACATGTTCCTAAACCTCACTGTATTGGGATAAGGATCCTTTAATATGGAAGTATTGAACCCAAATAATTCATATATTCCTTAGAGTCCACCACATTTTGAGGGAATAGAATATAGTAATTGAATATCCCATATAGAGGTATACCACAAAAATTTAAGTATACACCACTTTTAAAATCATGTCAAAACACTACACTCTACCAAAGCCTAACAAATATTCACATACTGGAAACGATCCTCCTAGATATGTTTTAAATTTCAATGTTTTTAACATTTTATATTGAACTATTAACATAATTATTCTTATTCATATATCATCTTATAAGATAGGTCATTATATTTAGAAGATTCTACAAGTATCTCACCTTGGCTCTGAAAAATTAATTCATTCCATGAATGGAAGGATTTATTAGAGTAAAAATACTTCAAGATGGGTAAAGAAGAAACTGTAAACAAAATATTCCATTGATTCAATAAAATTATGAATGAAATGAATTCACGTGGAGAAGCTCTGAAAACAATATTACTTTTTTAATGAGTCCTATGGGAATTACTAAATAAATGGAACATAAAGGGAGTGACAAATAACGAAAGAAATAACTTTAAATATTACACTCTCAATGAATTTATTGGGTCACTACATTAATTTGAAATGGAACATAAGAGAATACATAATGAGGATATAAAAAAATTAAAAGGTGTGTAGTCTAAATCCGTGAATGATTTTTCTGCTAAATCTTATGTTTCTGAACTACAAGATAGTGAAAAAGAACATATGACTCATATTTTTTATAGGGTTTACAAAAGAATAAAAAATAAAGGATTCAAGAACCACATTATACGAAACCCTCAAAATGAAAAAATAAGAGATATAATAAAGGTGTTATGAATTACAATGCTTCATATGTATGTTAATATAAGTGTAGGAAGAAAGGACATATCAATCTTAACTGTCATAAACTAAACAATAAAGACAAAAAGAAAAATAAGGATAAAAGAAAACTAACCACCAGTTGGTGTTGTACACAAGAATCTGATTGCAGTAAATAACATTGAAATGAGAAATAATCAACATTTTTTTCCTTCATGGATTATATGAATAAGGTTAATGATTCTAGATTTTATTCAAGATGTTCTAGGTCTGAATATTCTTAAAAAACAAAAATATTTCTTAATTAATTGAAAAAATGGAATGATTCAGTAATTAATTTTTCTAAGATAATGATTTATATATTAATTTAAAAACAAATTTATATATTACTAATCCTATTGTTCCCAAAGTATCTTTGGCGCTAAAATTTCATGTAATGGATTTTTGTAGAAAACATTTCTTGGAATTATGAAGAATGAAATATGTTACATGGATAGTGGATTCCCTGTGAATATGTTTGGAGACCCATAAAAATTTATCACATATAATAGAAGTGATGGAGGAACTATTTCTTTTGAAGATAATTTAAAAGGAAAGTTAAAAGGTTTTAGTAGAGATTGTATTTGAATTTATACATTTCATTATAGAGTTTTATTTATTTAAGGATTAAAAGAAATTTAATTTGTATATAAAAATTGTGTGATGATGTATTGGAAGTTAATTATCATAATTATAAATGAATAGGTTTTAAATAATTATTCCCTATAATTTTATGGTAATAGAAATGAAAATATTTATATTATTGATTTTTCTAGACTAATAGTTCAACATATTAATTGTTTGAATTCTATAAAGAGTGATATAACCCACTGGAAATGTTTTTTAGTACTTTTCTATTTCAAAATGTCACATAATATTTCTAAAAATGAGAATGTGTGACAATTTCTTTCCCAAAAGAAAAAACATCTTCATATCTGTGATGATGGCATGGAATTGAAACACTATAATATTTATTTTAGACCTGGGAATCAGAAAAGTACTAATAAAATTTTACTCTTTGTACACATTAATTTATTTGGTCCTACATAAATTTATAGTCTTGGTTGAAAAAATATAATTTAGATATTTTTGGAGATTATAGTAGATATACATGGGTATAGTTTCTTTATCATAAAAAATATACATCAACTTGATTTAATTCATTTTTCAACATATTTCAATATGTAAAAGGTTGTATGATTATTTCTATTCATAGTGATAAAGTAGGTGAATATAATAATTTATAATTTAATAATTTGTTTTTGAAAATAATGGTTATTTTCATAATTTCTAGGATCCTAAAACAGTAAAAAATGGAATTGTTGTACAGAAAAATATAACTCTTATTGAAATGGATTGAACGATGCCATGTTAATGTAATTCTCATAGATATTTTAGTACTAATGAGTTTTGTTTATTCTTATTATATTTATAATAGAATTCTTATTAGGAATTTTTTGAATAAAAATACTTATGACTTACTTAAAAGTAAAAATCCTAATGAATGTTATTTTATACTTTTTGGTTATAATGTTTTTATTTTAAATTCAAAATATAATTTAGATAAATTTAATTCTAAAATTGATGAAGGTATTTTATTGGTTCTTCTAATAATATTACTAATTATAGAGTTAAATATAAAAAACCTATTTTTATTGAATATGATTTTCATGTTATGTTTGATGTAAATAATGTTAAAATATATTCTGATTCTACTATTTTTTTATGATGATTTTATAGATTTTAATGTCAGTGAAGACAAACCCAAGGATAAAGATGAATCATTTGAGTGGCAGCATAATCCTTTTTAAACTGATCCATGATACATAATGATTCATAAAGATCATCTTATTGACAAAATTATTGGAAATGATGATTCTAGTATTAAAACTACATATTATATTTTATATTGTAGTTCTTATTATGCTTTTATGTGTAATTTTATTCTTAAAAATCCAATGATTCATTAAAATAAGAAAACCAAATTATTTCTATGAATCATAAACTATATGAGTATATTAGGAATAATTTTTTGTTCTAGTGTAATTTTATAAGGATAATAAGGTAATTGGAAGTGAGTGGATATTTAGAAAAAAGCTCAATGAATTTGGACAAATTATCATAAAAAATATATACTTGTTTCTTATGGATACTCTCTAGATAAGGTGTTGAATTTTATGATCCATTTAACCCTATTTCTAGGTTAGAGGCTATTTGAATCACGATATCTTATTTTGTTTTCATGGTTTTAGATTATATAAAATGGATGAAAAACATTCTTTCTTAAATGGTTTTATAACTAAAGAATTTTAGGTTTCATAATACCTAATTTTGAAAATAAAAAATTCCTTAACCATGTTTTCAAATTATATAAATATTTTTATGGTCTCGAACACTAATTTCATGCTTGGTATGAAAGAAATTATATTTTTTTTTGGAACAATGTTTTACATGTTTTATTAAAACAAATCAAAATGATACTAAAATTGTTCAAATATATGTTGATGATACATTTTTTTCCTCTTCTAGTGAATTTATTTGTATTATTTTTTAGGTTTTTATGTATTATATGTTTGACATAACTCTAATGTTATAATTAATTTTCATTAATATCCTTCAAATTTCATAAAGGAAAGATGGATTTTTTTTATTAATAAATTTATTCATGCTTGGGAGTTGGTTAAAAGGGATGTTCCTGATTCCACTAAATATTTTAAAACTACTCTGGGTAATAAATGTAAATTATATGTTTATGCATTCTATAAATCTATTGAGATTAATTTTTATAGTGGAATGACATGTAACCTATTATATTTAACTACATCTTGACCCAATATCAGGTTTAGTGTTTGTTTATGTGCTAGATATCAAGATGATCCTAAAGAGAGTCTTATTAATGTTATAAAAAGAATAATTAGATATATTAATGGAACTATTGAATTTAGTTTACTTTATCCAAAATATAACTATATTTATCTAATATCTTATTTTTCACTTGTATTTTAAGGTTTATAATTGAAAAAAAGATCACATCAGACATGTGTCATTTTCATGGATAATGTATAATTAATTGGTTTTCTAAGAAGAAAATTTCTTTTTCTCTACTGAATATAGAAGATGATTATATATTTGTTTCCAGTAGTTGTGATAAAAAAATATGGATTAAGAAAACAACATATTAATTTCATATTTATATTTATAAATTTCAAATTTGATGTTTTAATACCTTCATAATTTCTATCTCTAAAATTTCCTTTATATCCATATAGAATAAAGCATATTGATCTTGGATATCAATTTATTCAAGTTCATGTGAATAAAGGTGATATTGTATTATAATTTGTCCATACTAAAAAACATATTTCAAACACATTTAATAAGACTCGATAATTTTCACTGTTAAAAAAAATATATTTTAACTATGATATTGAAAGATTAATTATTTTATATTTTCATTTTTTGGGGGAAGATTTTTTTACATTTTTTTATTTATTTATAAAATTGGGAAATAATTAATTTTAAATGTTTAAATATTATAGTAGAACCAAAAAGAGTATTTTTTTTTGTTTATTCTCATTTATATATATCTTATGATTACATGTTTGTTTATATTTTTAAATAAACAAAAAAATTTATTATGATTATTATTTTTTCAACATCTCAATATTTTTATTATAACACGAGGTTTAATGATCAGATTTTAAAAATTACAATTTAATATGAAATATTACATGTTTATCTAATGTTTCTTAAACCAAAAAGAAGTAGAATCATATCTTTATAATGTTCTAATTTTGATTTGAACTCGATACAAGGTTTTATTTTCAAGAAATATTTTCAGTTTAAACCGCATTATAGTTTTTTTCATTATTATTTTATAAAATGAGATATAGTGATAGGATTATTACACAAAATTTTCTATTATAAATCAAATAATTTATATAAATTTCTTTATAATAAATAGATATGTTAATTTATTATTCATGTTGTGCGCCAAATGTCTGAAGATCAAATAAGAGTTCTAGAATTTTGGATTTTTCATAATTGAAAATATTTTTGTTTATTTCATATCTCATTCAATGCATATCATAATCACTCAATGTTTATATGATAACAAATCTAATATGTTATTATTATTTCTATTTAACTATATAAAAAATGTAAAATATTAGTTATGTTCCTTTAAAATGGAAAAAAGTACTTCAAATGCTTCTCGAGTGTTCATATCAACATTTATTTGTATTTTGATGATATCTGCTTTTATAGTTGTTGGATTGAATCTCTTATTGATTCATTGGAAATATATAAAGTTATATTCATTTGATTATTTTGGAAGAAAATATTATTCATTTATTTTTATGTCTAAATAATTCACTAAAGGTTTGGTTTTTAGATTTAATATAAAATGATGAATTACATTGCATCATATTCTTCTTACAACTATTTTCCTCCATAGATGAACACTCGTGATTTTTATCCTTCAATGAAAGTAATCTTGGATCTTATAATAAATATAATAGGGGTTGTTTTTTATTTAACCAATAGTATATCATGAGAATCATGGTAGATCTGTCTTCTTTAAATGAATGATGTTTTTTAGGTACCAACTAAATCTGTTTTTAGGTTCTAAAGTTATATGTTTTTCAACATCCAATGTTATATATAATTTCTCTTCAAATGGTTGATATTTTTCCGGATTCAACGGTGGATGATTGTTATCTTGAAATGGTAGATGTTTTTTCCAGTTCCAATGGTAGATGTTTTTCATCTTTAAATAGTATATATACATTATTCGTCAATGGATGATTTAGTTTTGTTATGTGTGCAAATTTGGTTTTCTCTTTTAAACCCAATGGTAGAATAATATGTATATAAACCATAGATAGTTTCTCCACCACAATGGTATATTAGTTCCACTACACCGGTAGAGTAATTTTTAGAACTAACTATAAAATTATTTTTTATATTCTCAATGGTGGATCAAATTTTTATCCTCAAAGGTGGATCAATGTTTTATCTCAATTATAGATTACCTGTAATGGTAAATTAGTGTCAGTGGTAGAACATTTGTTTTTTAAATTTCAACAGTACATCTATGATGGTAGATCAATACAGCTATATCATTGATGGTGAGACACAATGTTAATATATACTTACTACTTATAGGTATAAATTTATTCTAACTGCAGTTAAAAATATGCTACTTATAGGTATCAAATTTATGCTCCCTCTAGTTAAAAAATTGTTGTTCAAAGTTTCTTTTTGGTACTCTATTTTTCATAATGTTTAATATTTTTAGTTAATACATGATTATTTTAATTTTTTTTTTGTTTAAATAATTTCTCATACTAAAATATATTATATTTATTCCATGAAAATTAATTTTAAAATATTTTAAATAGTTATGTAAGTTTTTTTAATTTACATTAAATGTTTTTTAGAAACTAACAAAAAATTTCTGTAAATTTTTTTATTACTAATATTGAATGTTTTAATTGTTTCTAAAAGATTTAGTAATATTATTAAATATTTTAAAAAATATTTAATCTATTAAAATTTTAAAAAATATATATTTATATTTATTCAAATTGTATTCTGATATTTTTGTTAATAATAAATTTAATTACTATATTCATGGAATTATTTTAATTAATCTGTACCATTTGTTTAAATTTTTTTAAACTATTATTATGGAATATATTTTAATAATTTTATAGTACATTTAAATTTCATTGAAATGGTATTTATGTTTCTTATTCAAAACATTATTTTTACAAATATCATGGACAATATTTTTCTCTTTCCCAAATAATTCGCCAGTTTTATTTTGAATTGTTTTACGTTGATCAAGATTAGTTTTTTATTATTTTGAGATCTTCTTTCAAGACCAAGAGATTATTTAAAAGAATACAGTGATACTAAGATGAAGAAAAAGTTCATGAATAACATGAGAATCAATAATCAATGCTGAACTTTGAATCCCAATATGATGCTCTTCTTTTCTTGCTACATAGTATCTCATGATGATTGAAATTTTATACAACTACTATTTACATGATGAGAAATTATCATTTCTCCAGAACAATTACCTTTTCTTTATTTGTTCATTTTCTAATTGAATCTATTTTTCGATTCTTTAACACAATTTCCCATATATAACATGCACTATATTTTTCCAATTTAAGATTTTACATACAAATAATTATTCGTATTCTCTTTCTTTGGGTTGTGAGTCCCAGATTCAAAATTAAGGAATGTTCTGGTTGTAACTCTTTGTTTCTATATTCAATTGTTTTAATTGAGGTGTGAATTGTAGTAGAAAAGTCAGTGTGTCATGGTTATCCATCCATAAGAAAAAATCTTGTAATTGGGTTATTATTCGGCCCCAAATATCATATTAGTGCACACATATCCATCACCAAGTAGAGATTTACAATTTTATAGTAGGCCAAAATTTAGACCAAACTACTGTAACAAATATGCTTGTTTTATTTAAACTTTACTATGTTAATTAACTACAAAAATTATCTTAAATAATTAATTTTAAAAATCTATTAGTTTGATTAAACTTTTAATAGGTTATATTCACCCCCTCTAAACCATCATACATTACTCTATCAAACCAAAGAATATATATACATATTATTTTAAGAAAATCATAAACTCAAACATCACATCAAAAAATCCTTTAAACCAATAATATTCTTATAAGCAATCACAATAAACAATTGAAATAGTTAATTTATTTTGACATAATAGATGGCCCATATTAATAACTCTCCCAAAATATATGCTTCCTTTTGAGAGAAAATTCCCCTAAAGGATTAAATATCAATGAATAATCTCATTAAATATACATGTAATACTTATGTTGTCAATATTTACCCTCTATGAAAAAATAACCAAATATAAGATAAGAGAGAGGGGATGATAACACTATTCCATTACTCTTTAACGATTGTGGTCGAACACCTAAATTCAAACCCCAATTTTGAAATACATAATTTGATAGAGGATTGGTGAATATATATAAAATAGTGTCCTTTAATGGAGAAATTACAAAATTAACTCATTCTTACCTGATAGATCATAGATGAAGGGATATTTTATATTAATGTACTTTGATCTTAAATACTGAACTAGAATATTTGAAGGATTTATATCACATTGATTATAAAATCCCAATAGCCGAGGAAATGTCACTTCATCCATTAAATATTATAACCGAGTCTTCACAGATATAATTTGTTTAGGAGAATGTATTGAATCCATATATTTAGGCTCGATAATTCTCAAGGTGACGAAATTTTACATTTTAAATTCCAAAAAATAGGTCTTTCTCTAATAATGAATGATCCCCCAAATATATAATTCCATTCATCAAAATATCCTTCCTAATCTATATATGAGAGACCAAATAGATCAAACATCTCTTTGATGTTGTATTTTAGTTAATAGGTCAATGTGAAATTTATGTATAAAATTATTCTCTTTATAGATGTGGAATAAACTTTTTTTGGGGGAACATTGACAATGAGAACAAAAAGTAATAGAATACATAATATCTAGTCTTGATGGTCTATGGTATAGTAGACTACTAATTAGAATCCAAAAGTTTCTCTAACCCATAGCCTTTATCTGTTCATCCCTGTGCAATTTCTTTCCTACTTATATTAGTTTTGAAACTATCTTCAAAAACTCCATTACAAAATAAATCAACAATTCATGAAAATAATTCATATGATATAGAAAAATATAATATTTTTCTTAGGAAATATTAATGCATATAAAGCTAAAAATCTCATAGGTCATCGACATTTCAATTTTTATTTATTTATTTAGAAAACACTTTAAGAACTCTTGCATCAATTATAGAAAAATAATATCATATATATTAATGATAAAAATGAGAGATACAACATTTTCATCTTTAATCTATAGATTATTATCAACTCTTACATTCATTAATTTTGACGTTTTCAAGAAGGTTTCAAGCATATAATAAAATTCATATTGTTCTCGATTTAGTCTATATAAATCCTTCAACAAAAAAATATAATTATTATCACCATCAAGAATGAAACTAAGAGGTTGTTCAATGTAAACCTCCTCTTAAAAATCAACTATTGAGGAATAATGACATAAAATATATTTGAATGATATTTCATTGCCTTTGTTATAAAATTGAAGGAATAGTTATTATGATTTAATGTATTACAATTGGTGAAAAGATTTCGTCAAATTCAACACCAAAAAATTATGAATAACCTTTACACAGTAATCATTCCTTATTTTTGAACACTTCAACTTCTTCACTCATCTTATTTCAGAACAAAAACATAATCCTAATAATATTCTACAATTTAGGATTGATTACCAAGTCCTAAGTCTTATTCCTTATTATTTGATCCAGTTATTCATTCATTACATCAGTTCACTCTTAATGGTGCATTTCTTCTTGCACACTTATTGGTTAAACTTTATAGGTCAATGGGGAATGAGGGGATTTCCTCAAATTAACTCTAGTTAAAATTTATTGTTCATGATTTTTGATGACATTTTGGGCACAAACTTTCCTTCTAATCCATGGATGATTTGAATAATAATGTTCTTCATGACTTTAATTTACTGAGTAATCTTCTTTAACTTGTTCTTATTTATAATTCTCACTACATTCAAAAAACTCACCTTTGTATTTTATAGAAACAGATTCAACGACATCAATTATTTGAACATGGGTAATTATGTGAGTTAATATTATTTTTATGTTTCATAACATTCATATAAAAAACATAATTTTCTTCCATATCTATTTTATATAACAAAAGTAACATCTTCTATTTGTTGGATAACCTAGGAAGCTACCATCAACACATATTCACTCATATTTTCCCGTTTTTCTCCATTAAAATTGATAATAAAAGGGATTCCAAACACTCTAAATTACATAAAACATCTATATTTATTACAATACATCTCAAATGATGACATATTAGAATTTATCCTATAATGACTATGATTTTTAATATAAAATACTACCCCAATGACTTGTTTATAGAAATAATGAGATTGGACATTACCTAAAAATATAGTTCAAGATATATTTACTAGAAATCTATTATTTTATTCAAATATATCATTTTATTGATTTCTGTGTGGTGAAAAAATTTTATGTTGGATACCACATTATTCAACATAGTTTTCAAATCCTCTATATGTATACTGAACACTACTATTTATATAAATATTCTTCAAAGAGTAATCACACTATTTTTTCTACACTTATCATAAAACTCTATATCCAATGTAGAGCCTATAATTTACATTTAATTGAAATAATACATGTAATGTGATTATAGTATCAAATAAATGAAATATAATAGACATCCCCATTAGTTCACAACATTGTGATGGTCCCACAAATTTCATAGTGAATTAACTACAAAGGGTGAGATGATTGTATTTCAACCTTCTTGGGAAGATTATTGAAAATATTTCCAATTTGATACGTAGAAGACAACCAATTTCTATATGTTTACTACATATGAGCATCATGAACAATGTATCCATTAATAAACAGAAACATTTTTTTATCGAATGACCATGTCTACAATGACATAATAGGTTTTCTTGATTTATGTTTATTTAAAAATAATTTATAGCATCACGAATATGATTTTTTTACTATTTTTCACTATAAACATGTTATAACACATAAATATTTCATGTTCATCACAAAAGACCCATATTTCATGAATGTAACTTGATTTCTTTCATGACATAACTCAGAAATATTAAGAATATTGTTTTTTAGTTTTCCAATATACAACATGATCCTAAATTTACATTGATCTTTACAAATAAATGTTGATCCAAGACCTTTGTATTTTAGTGATCCATAATTGCAAAATTACAGCAAGCCTTATTTAAAATTTTCAGCATCCTTGAAGAGAATCAGACCATCTATCAGGTATGAGGATAAACCATTATAAAAAATTGATAGAAATTCTCCTTTGGATAACTATAACTATTTATATTCCTTTATCCTTCCTTTTTTAGACTTCTCAACACTATCAATTGAGTACATTCGATTTTATATCATAACAACACATATTTTTTCAATATTTCTAGGCTGGTTAGACCATTCAAAAAATTCTTCCAATGGTTGAAATCTATTATCTGTTTTCAATCCAAATTTCTAATTTAGTCTTTGACTTGTTCTTATTTAAATAGGGTGAATCCGCATATATTCATATATTCCAAACCATCTAAAATCACAATTTTAAAATTAATTAATCCAACACATCATTTTAATATGTCTAAAACTTCCACAGTTCCCATATTAACCAAAGAAAGCATATTTTTCATTATAACCATCATACTGTCTAGAACTATGACCTTTTCATTCAGACTACACCCAACCATTAATATTTCATTGTTATTGTAAATAAATATTTTGGTTCACTCCAAACACCTCCTTTTTGACATCATTGTTCTTATCAACCTTGTTTCCTCCACTATCTGTAATAGATTTTTCATCATATAAGATGCAGTCATAATTTACAAAATCTATAAAATCACATTGATTTTTCATAAACATGATATGATTGATTTTATTTTTCTCTCTAAATTATTACCAATATTTTCAACATTCTTCTTATCCTTAAAATATTATTATTTTATATTCTTGAATTTATATTTTCATTTTAATTTTTATGATTCCAAAAATATAAATCTGAACATTGTTATTCATTTCTTAAAATTCTCTTCTATTTTGATCAATACTTTTTATAAATGATCAACCTCAATATCTTTTTCATTCATAGTCTCTTCCAAATATATGTAAAGATCTTTATAATCATCAAAAAACTTCTTAAATCCTTTAACATAAGTAGGAAACATTAAATCTTTTTTCATGGATAGATCCATTATCTATCTTCATTTTTAATCTTTTTTTCTTATTTTGAAATATTTAAGAGACATTATTTTCATTTTTTATTAAGAATATATTCCATTGCCTTTTCATCATTATTCTTAACCTTATTTATGATTTCAAATTTTAATTCTACTTCATTCACCTTAGCAATGTGCATATTTTCATCAATATCTCTTGAAAGCTCTATTTACTCTTCCTTATCCCAGCTATCAATAATTTCACACTTAGATATGTTATTTATATTTTGGAATGTTGAAAAATTATTTCTATATAAATTAGAAAAAACCCATAATTTTTAAAAAATTTGAGTATTTATAATTATACAATATTTATTGATATTATTATTCTTTATCTCCTTGTCCAACTACTTTTAACTTTGGATAATTATCAGTAAAATGTCCAACTAATTCACACCTAAATTTTTTTTGTGGATGCTTACATTTAAACCCCCATTACCTTTCCCAAATTCTTAAAGATTATAAAAACATTAATATCAATCTTCTGATATAAATGATAATTGGAATCATAAAAATAGGAGTCTTCATCAATGAAAACCTTGGAATTTTATTTTTTTTCATTAAGAGTTATTTATTTTTCAACCATTAACTTTTTATTGATAGAACCATCTTTTTTATAAGATATTATTAAACCATTACAATATTCCAATTAAATATCATTATGTTTTTTGTTTAAACGTAGAATCTTTATAATAATACTTATCTTGTAATATATGTATATCGTTTCAGAAATATCAGTATCTTCCAAATTCTTACCATAGAATATGATTGTGAACAAAAATTTATTCACCCTTGTGAAGAAATAATCAATCATTTCAACATAAAACATCTAGAGATCTTTATAATTGGTAATCTAAAACTATAATCTAGGTTGATTCAAATTCGTTAATCATTTATATATATTCTATAGTTTATCCCGCATGTTTTTAGTAGTCCTAATTCCTTTGGATTTCAAAAAAATAACATTATGACAGAGATAGTGGAATAATAAAATTTCAAAGGCCATTATTATTCAAATTCTTCTTATCTAATAATATCATGTATACCATTAATCTATGGAAAACATATATCAGTTGTGACTTTCAATATTTCTTATCTAATAGATAATAGGCATGAAATCATCCTTCCATTCCACATGTGATAACCATTGCTGAAAAAAATTAAAATTTATGACAGTTTTTAAAAAAATCAATAAATAATTCATCCACAATTTTTATGAAGAATATTTTTAAAAACTATAGATAAATATGTTTCCATATTTTTTATTTTAAATTTATCTATGATTTTAAAAACAAATCACAAATTAGGATTAGGCTTTTAGGACTCCAGTAAAAAAAATAAAATTTAAAAATTAATATATTAACAATTATCACATTTCAATATCAAATGACCATATCTTTTGACATGAAATTAATTTTAGTTCCATGAACATTAAAATCAATGATTAATGGAAGTACTGAAATAAAATTAAATAATAATTTGGAAATATGTAATAGAACTAAATTAATTAATATTTTAAGAGAATTTAAAAAATGGAAATTCAACATCAGTAGACCATAACTTTTGATATGTGTGTCTGTTTGGAATCTAACATAAATCAAATAAAATCCTATAAAGATATATATATATATATATATATATATATATATATATAGTGTAGAACAATGGGGAATCTGATCACAATTTGTTCAATGTCAAAAAACATCTTGAAGGGCTCGATATTCATGTTTTTTTTTGAATACTGTGAATTTAAAACATTCAACCAAAATTAAGATCCATTTAAATGTATCATGATATGATTGTGTGTAATATATGTTTTTTTCCATTGATTTAAATTCATGTGTCTTTGATGGGGTTTATATTTTTGTGGTTTTCCCTATTTTTTTTATTATATTTATATATATACTTTTAGGAATTTCTATAATTTTTTGTATATAAATTTATAATTTATGTATATTTATCAATATTGTTTAATGAATTTTATACAATTGAATATATGCATAGATATTTAAAATTATTTATGTATATTAGTCTATATTTCAATATATTTATATCCATTAAGTTATATATACATACAATAATGTATATTTATTTATATGATGTTTATATATAAATGTTTATATATTCTGTTGGTTGGTTTGTCTGTGTCTTTATTCAAGCATTTATATACATTTATATAAATTTATTTATATTTTTATATGTTAAAAGTATTTATATAAATGTATTTAAATAAATTTAAATGTAATTATATATATATACGATTTATTACGTTTTATTTGCAATTTAGTACATATTTTTTTCTTATTTATTATTTATCATATATTCATATATTATTTATTATTAATTAATCATTAATCACATAATAATTTATTATATATTGATTTATTTATTATTATTATTAATCAATTAACTAAGTTCTAAAAAACCACTTCGAAACATTTAGTGGTGTTTTTTCAAAAACCACCACTAAATATTTCACAACTCCACTTTTCATGAATGTTTTTCAAAACTTTTGCGAAACAATTTAGTAATGGTTTCAAAATATAATGAACCAAAAAGGATGCTACTAATTTCTATTTTTCCAGTAGTGAGATTTTTCCGTATAATAATCCTATTTCTATTATTTTAATTATGATTATCCATGACATATAATAAAAATTTTGTAATAAGAACTTCAAAGAGAGGAAAATATTCTTGGAAATACAAATAGAAAATCACAAATGGGGTAAACCAATTTCTCTGATTCCGATTGAAAAGGAACATCTAAGATCAATTTTAGAATAACTGAGTGGGGGGGGGGGGTGAATCGATGATTGAAATTAATTTTGAGTATCCTTAGATAAACAAACCTCATCCCCAGTTAGAGTGATGATTAATCACTTTCCATCCTAGTCACATGAAGGGATAAAATATTTACAAGGTTCACCACCCAAAATGAGAATGCTAGTCCTCTGATTGATATGGATTTCAAAGAGACCATATGACCTTATACTTTTAACATGTAGGTATGACGAGTATAGTTTATTCTTGTAATCATGTTATAAAAGGTCACCCAACTGTGATAACACTTCCAAAGATGTTATAATGATAAAAAACACGATATTGACAATAAGAAAGTCTTCCAAACATAGTCTCCTTTTGATAATTCATTTTCCTTATCCACTAATTATTCTACCTAAATAAACCCTGGTATGATATCTTCAATCTATGCTAATTTACACAACCCCTTAGTCTTATATTAATACTTCTATTATCTCTTATTATATTATTATCATTTTATGTCTTTTTTATTTCCTCTTAGACATATGGAATAAATTATAGAGAAGTACTTTTAAACAATTAAATCCAATTCAAAAGTTTCATATTTGAATTTAAATCAATTACATCCCCTAACAAAACCAACTACTAACTCTACATTTTGTGAAGTTTGATATGTTGTGATATTTTAGATAAATTTATTCTTCCAAAACAGACCTCATAGATCTAATTTGAGATCCATATTATTTCCCAAGAAACCAAATAATCCAAACCACTTGTAAATGAAACTAATATGTAAGATATTGAAATTTTATGAAGATAAATATGGATTCTCTAGAAATTTTCATTCATTCTTGAGTAATTTTTTTTGTGTTTAACATGGGTGCATTTGGGTGAAGATTGAATGTTTTTAATGTATGAGAGGCAGTGAATAATTGGAGCACAGTTTTGCCAATCTGTGCACCCCATCCAAACAAACGGCATGATCTAAAACATAGGTAATTTTCATTGCTGGTTAATAGTTTGTCAAACTATACACCCTACATGAAGAAACGATGTACCCCCTAGAAGAGGCACAAAATTTAGGTTAAGGGTTTATAAAACCATGTTTCCTTTCTCCGTAAACCATGAATGAGTTAATAACTACACTAATTTTTTAAAAAAATTCTTAAACCCCCCATATTTACCTTCAATCTTACCTATCTTGACCCTAAACATTTTATTTCATTTTTGGACGCATCCAGATGAATTACAAGGGCTTCTAAACTTTTTTCTTCATGATTCTAAGCCCATATCAATGACCTACAGCTCTCCTAGAAAGTGAATCACATACTGATTGGTTTCTTATATATGTTATATTATTTTACCATTATTTAAATGATTGTTTCCCTCATTATTGGATTAGATATATATATATATATTATGGATCCTGTTATTTTGATCTTGGATCTAGGATTCAATTGTAGATCTCATTCTTTTTCATGATTATGGTTATTTCTCTGAAATTGGGGATTTTATTTGGTGAGGATTCTATATCAAATTTGATGTAGGTGGGCTGTTATTCAAATCCCAAAATATTTATTTCAATTATGTGTATGTAATTGATTAATTTATATTAGATGATTAGAAATTGGTTATCTTAAATTGAGTTAATGATTTGGAAAATTAATTAATGAAGTGATTATAAAATAGGCGATATTGAATTAATTGAATAAGAATAATTAATTCTTGTATAAATTTTGGGGATATTGGGATTGTGAAATTGAACTAATTAATATTTTAATTAATTTATGGAAAAGGTGATTTTACGATTGTTGGAATAAAATTAATTAATTGTTTAATTAATAAATAGATTGTTGAGAACGTGGAAATTGACTTAATTAATGGTTTTTTATAATTTTTAAATTGGAATAATTAATTGGTGAATTAATTTATGAAACATTAGAATTGATTGAATTTGTAACTTACCATGAAGTTACAGTAATTAATAAATGAAATATAATGCTAAATGTCAATTCTTCTAAAATACGTGACAATATATAAAAAACATAAATTAATAATACTTTTATGAAAATATAATATCATGAAATTGTATTTTACAATATATTTATTTTTTAAATAAATATAATTAAAGGTAATATATTATTATAAATTTTGTTTAAAAAAACATAATTTTAATTTCAATATTGTATATATTTAAGAATTTGTTTTTTAATTTTATGTTGAGAATTTTCTTGAACGAAATTCAATTTTTTAGAATTATAATTAAGAAAATATAAATATTAATATGCAATCATTATTAATACTTTCTTCTAGGAAATATATAATTAAATATAATTTTTATATAATATATATTAGTAAAATTTCTTAAAAATGACACAAAAGTGATAATTTAGAAATATAATTCATTTTCATTTATTAAAAATATAATTATTAAAATATAAGTTCATACAATTTTGAATTATAATATTTATATACTATATATATGAATTTCAAATACATAAATTTAATTATGTTAAAGAAACTTGTAATTACCCAAACATTCATTAATGGAAATCCCTCTTGATCTAATTAAAAGTATCTTTATTTAAAATGTTTATATAAAATGTTAACTTCCTTTGTTTTATGTTTCTTGATTTTAAAATACTATTAATAATTATGACCATTGTTAATATAGCTGATGAACAGTGCTTACATGACTATAATAAATATCGGGCATTAACAAATCCAATTTACTTAGACAAAGGAGGTAGTGACATCATCCAGTAGTCGTGCCCCATATGAAGACAATTTGTCAGAGCTTGGAAAGGAGGCTTCATCTTTGGGATTCTCCCTTGACCAAGACCAAGTTGAGCTTGAATATATTATGCTCGGGTGGTACCACCTATGAGAGAAGTTGAAGTTGATAGAGATTACTACCCGATAAATGTTATCCGAGCTACCCCAAGAGTCTGTCTCCATCACAGACCATACCCTTCTATCTTATACTGGTGTTATAAAGGGTTATGTAACAAGACCCTAGTACTGTGGTTATGTAAATTATTATTTTATATAATAATGAATATACTTACATCTTATTATTTTTACCTTGTAAATAGTTTTAAAGCACAAACAATGTTTTTAGTTAATGTTTTACTATGAAATCTATTTTGATGAATTAATGCATTTTTGAATTAAATAATATTTTAATAAAATAATAATAATATTATTAAATTAATTTTTATCAAATAAAAATGATCGTATAATATTATGATTTGATGTGTATTTTTTTTATGGTTTGAAAGCCATTTTTGTCAAAACCAATGAATTTTCGATAATTGACAGTTTTTATTTTAAAAGGGAAAATAAAAATTTTTAGATAAATATTTAGTTAAAAAGAATATTATTTATGGAATTAGAATGTTGAAATTATCCAACAGTGATTTTTTCATAATTTTCTGAAACAGTGAAATGTTTGGGTAAAAATTAAATACCAATTAAATATATAATGTGTTTTATGACATCATATTGAATATATAGTGATGTAATAAAATACTAAAAACTTTATGTTCATCCAATATCTATTTTCAAATTAAAATAATGTGATTTTGGGTTTGTTTTATTTATTTTAGAATGCTTTAGTGGATCCTTCATGACTTATTAAACATTTTTTCTTTTTAAATTGTTTTCCTTGGGAGTGTGACTCAACTCCACATAAGCAACCCCATTATTTTTAGAAGGTCGGACTTCATCCTTATAAAATATTGTTTTACACTTCTTTTTTCCCAAATCAATGGGAAAAAACCATGGGCTGGTTTGTGGTTTGGATTAGTTTAATGTGAGGTGTCCTAAACCTAAATAATAAAGAATTACCTCACCATTCCTATATAAACCCACCCAATCTCCCACTTCCTCTTCACTCAAATCCTTTGGAGTTTGTCCAAACTCTGCCCTCCTTTTCCGTGAATCCTCCCAAGGCACCCCAAGCTCTCAAGAAGCCTCTCTCAAGCCTTTGGAATCAAACTTCCATGTAAGGGTTTTTCTTCTTTTCTCATTTTTATGTTTGAATGATGGGAGACCCCTTTATCGCTCATTAAATGACTCCCATGTACAACCGTTACTATGCCTAAATTCAGAAAATAAATCTCTCTCTCTTAATTTACATTCAAGTAATTATTTTGTATCATGAATCTAAATTCCATTACATCTGTTGGGAAACGTATCTATATGACCCCATACTATTCATGACATGTAAATATGATGAGACACTTTTCTCTCTCATCAAATATTTTTATGAGTTCTTATGTCACGCCGTTATGCTTCCGAAATTGCACCATGCTTTTCCAAGACAAAGTCATTGTGCAGTGAATACCATAACCATTTATCTACCAATGGTATTCACCTTTATGCACATTTACTTATTGTTTAAATAGTTTCATGTATGTATTCCACATTTTTTATCACGAAAGAAAAGATAATGATTAAGGATTCAATGTTTTATGATCCATGTGGCACACTTATTCATGAAATGAAATGTTTAATAAGGGTGCACCCTGATAGTTCTACAATGCATTAGGTAAATTATAGTATCATGACACATCATGTGAAATGGGTGTTTACTCATGCTAATTCATGTGCAACGATGGTTTACTCGTGCTTCATGTGAAATGAGGGTTTACTCATGCTCCATGTGCAATGAGCCTTGGATTATACTAATTCCATGTTAAGTGTTGTTGCCACATATCCATGTTATAATTATCATGCTTTATCATGCCTTTATGTTTATTCTTCTCTTGGGATCTATTGATGTACCTATTTTATAACATTTATAGTATTCCTCCTATTATTCCATGATTATTCCCTTACTGGGTTTTATAGCTCACCCTTTTCATATGCATGTCCTCAGGTTATCCCAAGCAATGTTAAGTACGAGGGAATGTAGTTGTCATTTAAAGGAAGTTTTCAATAAATATATTTCATTTCTTGTTTTATGTTGTTATGTAGTGATCCTAATCCCTAAAGACACTAGACCTCTTGATCTTCCATTTTTTATCAAGTGAAGATTTTTTGTAATAAATTATGTTAAGTGTGTAGTAAAAAATAGGCTTGTCATAGATGGCATCAGAGGAAAGATTTAGTTATTTGTCAGATTAGGATTAGAAAACTCTAGTAAAGACTTAGAGACATTAGTAAGTATAATAAAAACATACCTATGTTTTAGTGAGTTTTGAGTTTGTGGGTTATCAAGAAAATACGTACCTCTCTGGATATGAGAAGGTAGAGGCTGCTCTGGCACAGATTTACCTAGGGGTGAAGACCCTGATGAAGAGTTTCGGGCTTGACATGGGGTATCCTGGTACAAAAAAAATAATCCTTTCTAAATTCTTGGATATGAAACTCTTAAGGGATATGATTTGGTAAATTCACAAGCTTAGTATGAACCCTTATTAAGGGAATAAACAAAGATACCCCTATAATATATGCTAGAAAGTACATCATGGATAACATAGATTAAATCCTATAAATTAATAAGTTACGGAAATAAAAGTTATTTATAAGTCATCATCTATTGTATTTGGATTACCCTTTATGTGTTACCCCTAACACCCATTTTATTTCATCCAATGGCCGGTAATAGGAGGACTTGGGCTAACAACCGATGTGAAGATCAATGTGATGACTGTACTAATGATAAGATCAATCCGATGGGAGTGGGAATCACAAACTTTTTCATGATTCTCTCTAAGTTAACTCAAGATATGAATAGAAACATGTGTAAATAGGAATGTTCAACCCCCAAAAGAAAGAAAAAGTCGCTACTAAGAGCTTCTTGAGACAAAGGCCTCATACTTTTAATGGAACATATGATCCTTCAATCACTGAACAATGGATCAACTCCATTGAAAAGATATTATCCTCCATGAATGTTCTGAACAAGAGAATGTTCTCCTAGATGCTTATCGTATGGAGGGAGAAGCTGATTGGTGGTGGATGTTGATCAAATATAAGAAGCCTGAGGAGGAGATTGGGGAATTGGAATGGAAGGATTTCTAGAAGAAGTTTTTTGATAAATGTATTCCACGCACCCTCAGAATTAAGATGGAAAGGGACTTCCTTTCCCTCAAGAAAAAAGATGAAGAATCTATCAGAGCGTATAATGAAAACTTCACAGGGATTGACGGATATGCCTCTAGCATTGTTTTTACCCCCAAATGGAAGGTTGACCGCTTCTTTGGTGGGCTAAAACCTAGCCTACGGAAAGTGTTGGTGATCCGTTACTTCGACAGCTATGAGGAAATTGTCTGATGTGCCCTCAAGGTTAAGATAGAGATCAAAGAATCTTAGGGGCATCATGGGGATAAGAAGCATAAGTTGGAATTCAATGATGGCAGTCCGATGGATAAGTCCAAACGTGCTATGAAGATCCAGTACCCCAGTTTCAAAAGGCGTGGAAGGAAGAACCCCATAAATTGCTTGAAGGGTACGAAGAAATGCTTTAGGTGAGGAAGAGAAGGGAACCTGACTATTAATTGTCGACAAGAAAGACCTGCGACTATGATAGAGGAGAGTAATTCTCCGTTCGAACTTCAACGTGTTGTTCATTGCTACAACTGCAAAGAACTAGGGCATCTTGAAAATCAGTGCCCTAATACAAGGGTTTTCAGAGGCAACCAACAACCTCTAAGGTTTAAAGGGAGACCTTTTTCTATCACTACTACCGAAGTGAACCCCGAAAACGAAGTGGTGACATGTACACTAGTAATTAATTCAAGAATAGAAAATGTACTTTTTGATTTAGGTTATATACATTTTTTTATATCTCAAAAGTTTATTAGAACAATCCCATCACCACAACAAACCGTGGAATTGAATATGTCTATGAGTACCGAAAATGGGGAAATCATTGCATCCCATGAATATAACTCCACCCCTATAAAAATATATGGATTAAGAATCCCGAAAAACCTCTTCATACTCCCTGTGGGATATTTTGATGCAATTATTTGCATTGATTAGATTTCCTTATATATATCCAACATAAATTTCCATGAGAGGGAAATCACGCTCCATGTGGAGAATCGACCCCCGATACATTACAGGTGCAAGGAGGAAGATGATCTTTCTTTTGCTCCATACTCTAAAGAGTGGATATTTCTACCCTATGAGCATGTGTATCTGGATTTAATGATTAAGTCCAAGGAAGAAACCATCCTTAAAGAGAAGCCTATTGTGAGGGAATTCATTGAATTATTTCCCAAGGAATTGCCTGGTCTTCCTCCTAGAGGAGATGTTGAATTATCAATTGATCTTATACCTGGGGAATTTCCAATATCTAAGAATCTATATAGAATTTCTATTATGGAGCTTGTGGAGGTGAAGAAACAACTAAAATAGAATATGGATAAAGGGTTTATACGCCCAAGTGCTACACCATGGAATGCACTAGTCCTTTTCATCAAGAAGAAGGATGGATCAATGTGCCTTTGCCTCGATTTTCGTGGGTTAACAAAATCATGATAAAGAACAAGTATCCTCTCCCACGAAATGATGACTTGTTCAATCAGCTTCGTGGAGAACAATACTTTTCCAAGGTGTATTTTCGGTCGGGATATTATCAAGTAAGGGTAATGAAGGAAGATATCACTAGTGGAAATAGTATATTTCCCAACGGTTCAGAACCGTTGGGATAGGCTGCAGAACCATTGGAATATATTATACCAATGTTTCCGCCAACCGTAGGGAAGTAAGCCATTGGGAAAATGTTTTACCAATGGTTTATGTAGAACCGCTGGGATAGGTTAGTTACATTAACTTATACCAATGGTTTGGATGAACCATTGGTGTAAGTTTTTCCAACGGTTCAACCAAATCGTTGGTAAAACCTCTTCTAGGAACCATTTCTAACGGTTTGTAAACCATTGGGAAATGGTTTTAACCAACGGTTCTCATAGAACTATTGGTAAAAACATTTGACAATATTTATTCCAACAGTTTAAAACCATTGGCATATGATATGATGTGAAAATTGCACAGCAACCTACAATTTGCACAGCAGGGTCTGCAATCCCATTCATGCATGCTATAATTCTGTACATTGTGATGTAATTCTCCATTCCCTCTCATTTCCAATTATTTAACATATAGTTCATACACATTTCAAATTTCACCCTTGAACTATACACATGCAGAATTAAATCATAATTGATAACGTAATTATAAACATATATAATTGATTTAGAATTAAATTTAAAACATAGATGACAATTATATGTCAAATTCGGAATAAAATTTACAATTGAATACAAAAATAATTTAATTATAAATTATCAATAAAATACATAAAAAACGGAATAAGTAATTATATGTGTTATACATAATTAAGAATACATACAAGTGGTTTTTACTAAAAATAATTTCCATTTTAAACATTATACATACACTTAGAGTGATACCAGCCACAACGTGCCTCGAATTGAGGCGGGGTTGACTCGTACATGTCACATATAACCCAAGGATCATCGTTCTAAAATATAAACATATTACAATAGCGTTTGTTCAATCACAAAAGAGAGGAACTTTGAGTGGTTTCGGCCACACCACACCTCAGATTGAGGCGGGGTTGACTTGTACATGTCACACATGACCCATGGATCGTTTTCCTAAAGTTTCAACAGAATCCGAACGTGTTTGGTCAGTTTATATATGCCAGCTATACTTTTCACTTAAAATGTTGTCGATTTCAAATAAAATGGCGACACATCGAGTTGTTCCAGCCACAGCACACCTTGGATATTGTCAGGGTTTACTCGTATACATCATATATGACTCATGGATCGTTTTACTAAAGTTTCAATGGAATCTGAATGCGTTTGGTTGGTTTTTCATATGTCAGTTGTTGGTTTAAATTAATATGATGTCCATTTTAAATAAAATAGAGACAATTTGATTGGTGGCGGAAAAATCACCACTCTGATTGAGGCGAGGTTGACTCGGACATGTCAAAAATGAGCCATGGATCGTTTTCCGAATGTTTGAACTAAATCAGAATGTGTTTGGTTAGTTTTCCGTATGTTAGTTGTTGTTTTCACTTAAAATGATGTCCATTTTAATCAAAAGAGAGACACTTTTAGTGGTTTCGGCCACACCATGCCTCATATTGAGATGGGGTTGACTCATACACGTCACATATGACCCATGGATCATTTTCATAAAGTTTCAATGGAATCCAAATTCATTTGGTCAGTTTTCTGTATGTCAGTTGTTGTTTTCACTTAAAATGATGTCCTTTTGAAACAAAAGAGAGACACTTTGAGTGGTGTTGGCCTCACCAGGCCTCATATTGACACATGGTTGACTCGTAAACATCAAATATGACCCATGGATCATTTTCCTAGAGCATCAACACATTCCTAATGCGTTCAGTCAGTTTCCTGTATGTCAGTTGTTCTTTTCACTTAAAATCCTATGGATTTTAAACAAAAGAGACACAGTTAGAGTGCTACCAGCCACACCGTGCCTTGGATTGATGCGGGGTTACCTCATACATGTCGAAAAATTTTCATGGATCGTTTTACTAATGTTTCAATGGAATCTTAATGCATTTGGTCAGTTTTCTGTATGGGAGTTGTTGTTTTCACTTAAAATGATGTCCTTTTGAAAAAAAAGAGAGACACATTGAGTGGTGTTTGCCACACAAAGCCTTGTATTGAGGTAGAGTTGACTCTTACACATCATATATAACCCATGGAACTTTTTCCTACTGCATCAACACATTTCGAATGCATTTGGTCAGTTTTCCATATGTCAGTTGTTATTTTCACTTAAAATCCCATCCATTTTAAAAAAAAGAGACACAGTTAGGGTGGTACCAGCCACACTGTGCCTCAGATTGATGCAGGATTGACATTTACACATCACAAATGTCCCTTGAATTGTTTTCCTAAATTTTCAACAGAATCCAAATACGATTGCTCAGTTGTTCATATACCAGTTGTTTTTACTAAAAATGATGTCCATTTTAAACAAAATACATACACTTGGAGTGATATCAGCCACACCGTGCCTTGAATTGAGGCGAGGATAACTCGTACAAGTTACAAATGACCCATGGATCGTTTTCCTAAAGTATCAACATATTCTGAAAGCGTTTGGTCTATTTTCCGTATGCCAGTTATTTTTTTCACTTAAAATGATTTTCATTTAAAAAAATGAGACACTTTGTGTGGTGGCGGCCGCACCATGACTCAGATTCAGGCGGGGTTAACTTTTACACATCAAATATCACTCATTGATAATTGTGATAATGTTTCAATAAATTAAGAATGCGTTTGGTCATTTTTCTATGTGCCAGTAGTTGTTTTCAATTAAAATGTTTCCATTTCAAATAAACCTGAGGCACTTTGAGTGGTGCTGGCCACACCGGGCCTTAGATTGAGGTAGGGTTTACTCATACATGTAACATATGACTCATGGATCGTTATCTAAAAGTTTCAATGGAATATGAATGTGTTTTGTCAGTTTTTGGTATGTCAGTTGTTGTTTTCACTTAAAATGATGTCATTTTGAAACAAAATAGAGACACTTTGAGTGGTTCCGGCCACACCGTGCTTCAGATTGAGGTGAGGTTGAATCTTACACATCACATATGACCCATGTATCATTTAACTAAAGCTTAAATATAATAAGAATGCATTTGGTCAGTTGTCCTTATGCCAGTTGTACCTTTCACTTAAAATATTGTCCATTTCTAATAAAACTGAGGCACTTCGAGTTGTCAAGGCCACACTACACCTAGGATTTAGGCAGGGTTGAATTGTAAACATCACATATGACCCATGGATCTTTTTCATAAAGTTTCAATGGAATATGAATGTGTTAGGTCAGTTTTACGTATATCAGTTCTCGTTTTCACTCAAAATAATGTCCATTTTAAACAAAAGAGAGACACATTGAGTGGTTCCAGCCACACCCCACCTCGGATTGAGGTGGGGTTGAGTTGTACCCATAACATATGACCCATATATCATTTTCATAAATCATCAACACATTCAGAATGCGTTTGGTCGGTTTTCCGTATGTTAGTTGTTGTTTTCACTAAAAATGTTGTTCATTTTAAAAAAATGAGACACTTTGAGTGGTTCCGGTCACACCATGCCTCGGATTAAGGCAGGGTTGACTCGTACACATCAAAAATGACTAATTGAACATTTTTATAATGTTTCAACAAATTCAGAATTCATTTGGTCAGTTTTTCGTATGCAAGTAGTTGTTTTCAATTAAAATGATTTCCATTTCGAATAAACTTGAGACACTTTGAGTGGTGCCGGCCACATCGGGCCCCATATTGAGGAGGGGGTGACTTTTTCATGTCAAATGTGACTCATGGATCATTTTATTAATGTTTTAACAGAATCATAATGAGTTTCTTCAGTTTTACGTATGTCAATTGTAGTTTTCACTTAAAATGATGTCCTTTTGAAACAAAAGAGAGACACTTTGAGTGGTTTTGGCCACGATGCACCACAGATTGAGGTGAGGTTGACCCTTACACATCTCATATGACCCATGGATCTTTTTACTAATGTTTTAGCAGAATAATAATGCATTTGGTCAGTTTTCCATATTCAAGTTGTACTTTTCACTTAAAATGTTGTCCATTTCAAATAAAACCGAGACACTTTGAGTTGTGACAGCCACATTGCACCTCAGATTTATGCAGGGTTGACTCGTAAACATTATATATGACCCATGTATCGTTTTCCTAAGGTTTCAATAGAATCCAAATGCATTTGGTCAGTTTTTTGTATATCAATTGTTGTTTTCACTCAAAATGATGTCTATTTTAAACAAAAGAGAGACACTTTGAGTGGTGCCGGCCACACCAAATCTCAGATTGAGGTGGGGTTGAATGTTACATGTCACGTATGACAAATGTATCGTTTTCCTAAAGAATCAACACATTCAGAATGTGTTTGGTCTATTTTCCGTATGTCAGTAGTTGTTTTCACTTAAAATGTTGTTCATTTCAAAAACAAATGAGACAATTTGAGTGGTTTCGGTCACACCATGCCTCAGATTAATGCAGGGTTGACTTGTACATGTCACATATGACTCATTGATCATTTTTCTAATGTTTCAACAAATTAATAATGTGTTTGGTCAGTTTTCCATCTACCGGTAGTTGTTTTCAATTAAAATGTTGTCCATTTCAAATAAACGTGAGACACTTTGAGTGGTAACAGCCACACTGGGAATCGGATTGAGGCAGGCTTGACTCGTAAACTTCACATATGACTCATCGATAATTTTCCTAAAGTTTCAAAAGAATATGAATGCGTTTCATTGGTTTTATGTTTGTCAGTTGTTGTTTTCACTTAAAATGATGTCCTTTTGAAACAAAAGAGAAACACTTTGATTGGTTCAGGCCACACTGTGCCTCATATTGAGGAAAGGATGACTCTTACACATCACATATAACCCATGGATCATTTTCCTAAAGTTTCAATAGTATAAGAATGCATTTGGACTGTTTTCCGTATGCCAGATGTACTTTTCACTTAAAATGTTGTCCATTTCAAATAAAACTGAGACACTTCAAGTTGTGACAGCCATGCTACACCTCAAATTTTGGTAGGGTTTACTTGTAAACATTAAATATGACCCATGGATAGTTTTCCTAAAGTTTCAATGGAATCTGAATGCGTTTGATCAGTTTTCCATATATTAGATGTTGTTTTCACTCAAAATGATGTCCATTTTAAACAAAAGAGAGACACTTTGAGTGGTATCGACCACACTTCACATTGGATTGAGGTGGGGTTTACTTTAACATGTCACATAAGACCCATGTATCATTGTAATAAATCAGAAATACATTCAGAATGCGTTTGGTCGAGTTTTCGTATGTCAGTTGTTGTTTTCAAATAAAATGTTGTTCATTTTAAAAAAATGAGACACTTTGAGTGGTTCCAGTCACACCATACCTTGAATTAATGCAGGGATACCTCTTAAACATCACATATGATTCATTGATCATTTTTCTAATGTTTCAACAAATTCAAAAGGCGTTTGGTCAGTTTTCCATATGCAAGTAGTTGTTTTCAATTAAAACGTTATCCATTTCAAATAAACGTGAGACACTTTGAGTGGTACCGGCCACACCTGGCCTCAGATTGAGGTTGGGTTGACTCATACACATCAAATATGACTCATAGATCGTTTTCCTAAATATTCAATGGAATATTAATGCATTTCATTGGTTTTCCGTAGGGAAGTCGTAGTTTTCACATAAAATGATGTCCTTTTGAAACAAAAGAGAGACACTTTGAGTGGTTCCGGCCACACCGTGCCTCAAATTGGGGCAAGGTTGACTCGTACACATCACATATGACCCATGGATCGTTTTCCTAATGTTTCAATAGAATACAAATGTGTTTGGTCAGTTTTTCGTATTCCAGTTGTAATTTTCACTTTAACTGTTGTCCATTTCAAATAAAACTGAGACACTTCAAGTTGTGATGGCCACACTACACCTCAAATTTAGGAGGGGATGAATTTTAAGCACCACATATGACCCCTAGATCGTTTTCATAATGTTTCAATGGAATATGCATGCATTTGGTCGGTTTTCCGTATATCAATTGTTGTTTTCACTCAAAACGATGTTCATTTTAAACAAAAGAGAGACACTTTGAGTGGTTCCATCCACACCACACCTCAAATTTAGGTGGGGTTGACTTTTACACATCACATATAAACCATGTATCATTTTTCTAAAGAATTAACAAATTCAAAATGCTTTTGGTCAGTTTTCTATATGTCAGTTTTTGTTTTCACATATAATGTTGTTCATTTGAAAAAAAAAATGAGACACTTTGAGTTGTTTGGGTCACACCATGCCTTAGATTAAAGAATGGTTGACTCTTACACGTCACATATGACTCGTTGATAGTTTTCCAAAAGTTTCAATAAATTCAGAATTCGTTTGGTCAGTTTTCCATATGCCAGTAGTTATTTTAAATTAAAATGTTATCCATTTGAAATAAATGTGAGACACATTGAGTGGTGCCAGCCACAACATGCCTCAGATTGAGGCAGGGTTTTCTTGTACACATATCATATTACCCATGGATCATTTTTCTCAAGTTTTAATGGAATATGAATGCATTTTGTCGATTTTCTGTATGTACATAAAATGTTGTCCCTTTTAAACAAAACAGGGACACTTAGAGTGATCCCAAGCACACTGCGACTTGGATTGAGGCACTGTTGACTTGTACAATTAAAATATGACCCATGGATCATTGTCCTAATGTTTCAACATAATCCAAATGCATTTGGTTGGTTTTCCATATGTCATTTGTTATTTTCAGTTAAAATGGAGTCCATTTTAAATTATAGAGAGATACTTCGAGTGGTGCCAGCCACTACGCACCTCAGATTGAGGCTAGGTTTACATGTACACATCACATATGACCAATGGATCATTTTCCTAATGTATCAACATAATCTGAATGTATTTTGTCAGTTTTTTATATGTCAGTTTTTGTTTTCATTTAAAATGTTGTCTATATCAAATAAACCTGAGACACTTTGAGTGGTTCCGGCCACAACTGGCCTCGGATTGAGGCGGTATTGAATCTTAAACGTCAAAAATTACTCATAGAACATTTTCCTAAAGTTTAAACAGAATCTGAAAGCGTTTAGTCTATTTTATGTATGTATTTTGTTGTTTTCAATCAAAATGAAGTCCATTTTAAAATATAGAGAGACACTTCGAGTGGTTATGGACACTTCATGCCTCGGATTGAGGCTGGGTTTACTCATACACATCACAAATGACACAAGGAACATTGTCCTAATTTTTAACACTATCCGAATGCGTTTGGTTAGTTTTTCGTATGTCAGTTGTTGTTTTCAATTAAAATGAAGTTCATTTTAAACTATAGAGAGGCACTTAGAGTGGTGCCGGCCACTCCACGCCTCATATTGAGGTTGGGTTGACTCATACACATCAAAAATGACCCAGCATCATTGTCCTAAAGTATCAATTAATTCCGAATGTGTATGGTCGATTTTCCGTATGTCAGTTGTAGTTTTCAATTAAAATAAAGTCCATTTTAAACTATAGGGAGACACTTCGAGTGGTTCCAGCCACTCCATGCATCAGATTGTTGCTGGTTTGAATCGTACATGTCACAAATGACCCAATGATAATTGTCCTATATTATCAACAAAATTTTAATGCGTTTGGTCAGTTTTCCATATGTCAGTTGCACTTTTCACTTTAAATGTTATCTATTTGATACAAAAGTGAGAAACTTCGAATGGTGTCGGCCAAACCATTCCTCGAATTGAGGAGGGGTTGATTTGTACACGTCACATATTACCCATGTATTTTTTCTGAAGTATCAACACAATCAGAATCTTGTTGGTATTTTTTCTATATGTACTTAAAATTTTTTCCATTTTAAACATAAGAGAGACACATAGATTGATCTCGAACACACCGCGACTTGAATTGATCTAGGGTTGACTTTTACACATCACATATGACCCATGGATCATTGTGATAAAGTATCATAATATTCCGAATGTGTTTGGTCAGTTTTTCATTTGTCCGTTGTTCTTTTCACTTAAAAGCCCATCTATTTTAAACAAAAGAGACACAGTTAGAGTGGTACCAACCACACCGCGCCTCAGATTTAGAAGGGGTTGACTCGTACACATCACAAATGACCCATGGATCATTTTACAAAATTATCAACACAATCCTGGTAGACCTTAGCAAGAAACCAAAGAATACATCTTAGAATTTCATGTCTAAATTCACTGAGCGTGACGAGTCCGTCCCTGTGTCCCTAACATGTAACCCATGTCTTATCCTAACAATTGAGAAGTAGACCAAATCAAACATGGAATAATTAACAGAAAATGGAGAATATAAAACAAGTCTTTTTATTCAAATTAAAGCATATCATCACATGCATTTGAAGAGACTGAGGAAATAAGCTTACCAAGACATTCATATAATTCAAGACATACAAAAATGGAATAATCCTAAATAACATTTCATTATCATAGAAATAAAAAAGGCATGTAAAATCATGGAGGAGGGTGGGGGATATCTGGGGGTCCAGGGAGGAGGGTGGGGGGGGGCTGTCTGGGGGGATGTTCAGGGGGTGTCTGGGGGGCTGTCCGGGGATCAAGGAGGAGGGTGGGGGTTGCCCAGGGGCTGTCCCGGGGGATGTCCGGGGGGCTGCCCAGGGTCCAAGGAGGATGGTGGGGGGGGGGGGGGTTTCAAGGGTCCAAGAAGGAGGGGGGCTATCCATAGAGTTACCAAAAACACTAAACTCTATAAACATGTTCCAGAAACACCTCAACCACTAAAATACATTAACATCCATGAAAACAAACAATTTATAAAATTAAATCAACTCCAATACTATACTACGGGTCTAGATAAAACCAAAAACTAGAATAGATTGAACATCAAATATCAATCATATTAGTCAAAAAGTGAACGAATCAACTTGTCCCACATCACCATCACCATCATCACCATCATCATCACCCTCGTCCTCGTCCTCGCCTTCCTCAACGCCCTCCTCCTCACCCTCCTCCTCGCCCTCGCCATCTGACTCGTCCTCCTCCTCTCCCTCTCCATCCGCCTCGCCATCCTCCTCTCCCTCCTCTTCCGCATCATACTCCTCTCTATCATCATCGTCAGGATGGATATTGTCTTGACCACCACTAAAACTGCCACCTGGTTCACCATATATAGAACGTATCGATGAAATATATTCATCAAAATCTGGGATGGCCTCTGGTGGAAGTGTTGGACATAGAACATCAATAAATTTCATAAATGCACTATTAGCCCTAGAATACTGTTCTTCCATCTCTATGTACCTTTTCTCACCTTGTTCTGCCTATGCCCTAACTTTTTGCAGCTCGGTGGCACTAAAACATGTACCTATGGAGGTCCAATACCTCATCAGGGCTATCCTAGGTTGGCAGTGTACTCTGCCTGGATGCTCCTCTCCCAACACCTAATGTAATTGATCAGTTGGCCCAAAATTGTCTGGTTCTTGGGCATCGAGGGCCTCTAAAGCATGATTTTAAAAATATAAATATATTATTAAGTTAGAAAATAAATATTAAAATATTAAATCAACAGATTAAAACGTACAATCTTCTGCTGAGTCGCTACGTTGACGACACTTCCATCCTTCTTCTATCTACACGAGAAAAACAGTTTTGCTCGATGCAGACATCCTTCAATATTCTGTATTTTCCACTACAATGACGTTGAAAACTAAAGATATATGAAAACATTAGAAAAAGATTAATTAATTGAGGAAACAAAAGAATGTGTAAGTCATAAATAAAACTTATAAACAATTGTCATACCTGCTTCCACTCATGATCTGGCATCGTAGTACATCCTTGTGTGTAGAGGTGTTTTTTTGCATCAATGCTTTTTTATTTTTTCCTGATGATTCCTAAATAAAATTATAATTAAAAAGATAGTATTAATGAAAAACATGAAAGTTATTATTTAAATAACTCAAATGTATTTAATACCATAAACTGGGTAGTCATCCAATGAGTAATCATCTGACGATACTGCTCTAAAGGACAATCATCCACGACTAATACCGAATCTATCTCAGTGCCAACTCTAGAACACCAACCAGTATAAAACTCATGTTTGTAGGCTCTGCAAAGGTATCCTAAATCCTTTAGACGTTCTGGTTGTGCACCCTCACCATCGGGAAAATTAAATTGAAGCTGACATCAAAATATTAATTAATATAAATACAAAAATAATATATGGAATGAAATTAAACATATTTTATTACCCAAATATCTTCCCAAGATCTATCCTTGACCTCATGTTGCAAATTTCTCCATGATAGTGGGCTGACTGGAATGATTTCAGAGTATTTTCAGGCGTTGCCAAAAAACTCTGACATTGATGCCCTGTTTTCTCAACCATTTGGTTGTATTCATTGTAATCCACCATAACCTGTGTGCAGCGGTTCCACACCGAATGCATGCATGTATTCCCCTGCCGCCACCTCCTATATGTATATGTATTTGTCATGAAATAAAAACAAATATTTTATCAAAACATGTTATAATGAAAATAAATATTGCTATAAAAATTTGTTAGGGTTCTATAAATATACATGCGGCAGTCTAATTTCAAAGCACCGCTGGATCCACAGAAACTGATGGAACACCCTGTGGTGGAACATTAGTCGAAGACAATGGCATATAGAAGCTTGAAGAGACAAAAGTAGGGGTAAAATAAGATGGGATAACTGTATAACCAGATTCTGACTGGGGAGTGGGAATCATCATGGGATATGAAAAAGATGGTCCAGAAGATACAAAATGTGGTGAAAACATGGGAGGCCTAAATATCTCTTGTGTCCCTAATGACACACTGAGATATAAATGTCGTAAGGATGACATGTCAGTGGGAGGGGAAGGGTCTAGTCAGGTACGCAAAGCTTCTCATCCACCTCTAGTATGAAACCTCCTCGTACCACAGGCCTGTGTACTAGGACCAGTACTAGGCTCCTCATCAAATAACGGTCAACATATAGGTATATCCTACAAAGTATTACAATAAAATTAATCACATGACATTATATATTCTTTAAATATATATTTTTGAAATAAAGTACTCATTGTAGGCACTAATGGTGGAACACCCATCTCCATCATTCGACGATTTTCCTCCAACATTTGTTTCCTTCTTCTCTCTTCAATTGGCTACATTTACTTCTTTTGAAAACAAATATGTAATTAATTAGAAAAAGGAAACTAATGTGTAACCCAGAAAACAAAGTATATGAGGGAATATGGGAAGAATTAAAATTTATTTATATTCATTTTCATTAGGTCTATAAGAGGAACATGTCTCAGGTCCAATTATGAGTTATAGGCATCCCAAATCATTCACTCATGTTCAATAACTCATTATTGGAACCTCTATGGCCATACCTTTCACTACACAATTACTTCCCCAAGTCAAGTGCACCCCATGGGTGAGTAAATTTTTGGCTTCTACACTAATAGGTTGTTCATGGCTTGTAAAAAGATTTGATTTCATTATGTACAGACAAAAACATTTATTTTTTAATTTGAGATTAATAATAAAGTATGTCAATGATAACAACGTTACTGAATTAAACTTGTGACTTATCGAACATTTTTATGGATGTCTACACATGCTATCATGGCTAGTGAAAATAACCACACCCTCATAAAAGTGATTATTGTCCAAGGACACATAATATACAACGTACAATGAGAAACATATTTAATTGACCCAAAAGTTATATTAGTATAGTCATCTTGGGGGAAATAGAATATATGATATCCTCATTAACTGATGAATTCAAAATCTTGTATTCCATATGTTGGACACTATCTAAGGTAAGAAATAATGTGAGGATGGGTTTACATCATTCAATTTCTTACATGCTAGTGAGAATGAAAGATTGAATTAATGACTTGAGTTCACTGATTAAATAAGGGTAGAGGTTGCATAGGCTGTGTAGACAAAATGATTAAATAAGGGTAGAGGTTTCAAACACTATGAAAGGTGGGAGAGTCTCATCCAATTTAGAAACTAAAATAAATTCCCATCATAGGAAACATCAGTATCAAACAAATCTCCAAATGAAAAAGGACTGCAAATATCAAACACTACAAGAATTGACAACTATGCATGGTTTATCAACATGTTTACCACTATTTATATGAATTAATCATGAACCACATCTACAGCTCCCAGTTTTCACCAATAAACATATAATACCCCCCATGATCACTATATGACTTAACACCAATAGGTAAATATCTCAAAATATCTTTAAAACAACTCATTAATAGGCTCAAAACGTAAATATAATCTTGAACCAACCATGGAATCTCTTTCACAACACATTCTCACACACCAGTTATATCGTGTGTTACTAAATACCAAACATAGTCACATAATAAGTGTACTACAACAAAATACATTAAAAAAGCCTAATTAAAAAAATCTATATTTTAATAAAAAAAATTCCTCAAGATTAAATCATTTATGAAATATCTTTCGAAATCCATTTTAAATAATAATATCCCTTTGATAATTTTTATCAAAAATTTGAAGTATTCTCAAGGCACCCCGATTTGGAAATGTCGCATTAAATTCCCAATTTCCATGCCAAACCATTGAAAAAAATTAGCATGGGACAATCATCGACCAAAAATAACTTAACTAGAAATTAAAAAAACACAAACCAAATGTGATATAGAATTTAATGTTAAGTTAGGGGAAATGAGATTAAATAGAGACAGCAACATCATAAATGGTTCCAACATCACAACTTTTGATTAAAACCACACATAATAGGAATGAGAATTACCCATACACCTAATCCCTAATAAAACAAACCAAATCCTCAATTAAAACATTGAATTTAGGGTTTCCAACTTCAATAAAAATGAATAATTATTTAAGATAAGTGGAAAATGATCAACAAGACATGATGATTTGGAATTATCCTATCTACCCTCATGGGGGAGTCTCACCGTATTTGATGGATTTCACCTGGGGAGCGCGTGCGAGGGTTCTGCAAATTGGGGGACATGGGTTCTGGAAATTGGGGGAGAAACGCGACTGGAGGAGCGATTGGAGGAGGAGGTCTACCTGATTGTATTTCTGGAAATATTTTCCCAACAGTTTTTAAAAACCATTGTGAAAAGGATGATTTCCCAATGGTTTGAACCTATCCATTGGGAAATCATCAACCTTTCCAAACGGGTTGATGAGACTATTGGGAAAATGATCATAAGTGGAAGATTTCCCAATAGTTCAATCAAACCATTTGGAAGACTCTCCTATACAAATGTTTCATTGGAGCCATTGGTATAATACCATTAGGAAAAACAAGATTCTCAGTAGTGTATCACAAAAACTGATTTTATTACAAGATACAGACACTCGTAATTTATAGTAATTCCTTTCAGACTCACTAATGCCCCAGAAAACTTTATGGACATGTGGAATAGAGTCTATAGAGATTACCTTGAAAAATTATTAGTAGTCTTTATAGATGATATTCTAATATACTCCAATACTAAGGAGGATTATGAGGATCATCTAAGAACTATACTAGAGACCTTGCGGAATAAGAATCTCTATGAATAGTAAAGCAAGTGTGACTTCTGGTTGAAGGAGGTCGCATTATTGGGTCATATCATCATAAGCAATGAGATATCTGTGGATCCCTCTAGGAAAGCAGCAATATAGGGGTGGCTGAGGCCAACATCGGTAAAGTATATCCATAGCTTTTTGGTGTTAGTTGGATATTATTGTTGATTTGTGAGAAATTTTGCATGATTGTCCCACCCTCATACCAAGCTTACTTGGAAGGGAGTAAAGTTTTATTGGAGTGATGAGTGTGAAGAAAGCTTCAAGGAGTTGAAAAATAGGATTATCACTATTCCTGTGCTCACATTACCCCTAAGTGGAGAATTTTTTGTGGTATTCAGTGATGCTTCGAAGAAGGGCCAGGGATGTGTGTTGATGCAAAATGAAAAATTCATTTCCTATTCTTCGAGTCAATTGAATGTTCATGAGTAGAACTATCTAACACGTGACCATGAGTTGGCTACATTGATCTCCACTTTGAAAATTTGGCAGCATTATGTCTTTTGGGAGAAGTGTGAAATATATTCGAACCACAAAAAACTAAAAGTATATATTCAAACAGAAAGAGTTGAACATGCGCCAACGAAGATGGTTAGAGCTGATCAAAGAGTATGAATGCTCAATCCATTACCACCTTGGGAAAGTGAACAAGGTTGTAGATACCCTAAGTATAAAAAAACCAACAATTATATCATTGATGAAAATTGAAAAGGATCCAATCTTCTTTACTTTGTTGAATATGGACATGTGAATGATAAATAAGGGAACATCATCAATCTTTTTACAAATTATTACTTAACCGCAAATTTTGGAAAGGTAAAAGGATGATCATAAAATGATGTGGGAATTCAAGAAAAATTTGAAGCTATCGGAAAAGGAAAATCCTCATATTTTAATGTTAATGAAGAAGGAATTGCGACATTTTGAAAAGACTATGTTTTCCATCAAGTCCATAGCTGAAGAAGGAAGTTTAGGGTGATGCACATAGTTCAAATTTCTCTATTCACCCAGGAAACGCAATGATGCATTGAGATATCCGAGAGAATTATTGGTGGGATAATATGAAGGAGGAGATCACTGAATATATATCAAAGTGCCTGGTGTGTGAGCAAGTGAAGGAAGAGAGATAGAAGTCTAAGGAGATAATAAAACCATTTCCCAGACCATAATGGAAATGGGTGAACATCACCATGGACTTTGTCACCGGACTTCCAAAGACATCCAAAGGCAATAATGCAATCTGGGTTATTGTGGATCATCTTACAAATGATGCACACTTCATTACTATTCTAAAGGATTTGTCATTGGGTTAACTAGCACAGATATATATCAGGGAAGTGGTAAGCCTTCATGGAGTACCACTACCTATTGTGTCTGATCGGGATCCAAGATTCACCTCTATGTTTGGGAAGAGTCTTCAACATGCACTGAACACTGAATTGAACATCAGTATAGCCTATCATCGTGAAATTGATGGACAATATGAGCTGACTATACAAACACTTGAGGACATGTTGAGAGTGTTCTCAATGTAATTTAATGGAGGATTAGATCAACATATTCCTCTGGTTGAGTTGTCTTGTAATAATATTTTCCACTCGAACATCCAAAAGGCACCATATTTTGCCCATTATGGGAAAGGGATAATAACACCATCATGTTGGGATGAGGTTGATGAGTGTAAGTTTGTTGGACCAGAAATGATCAATGAAATGATGGAGTAGGAGAAAACCATTTAGCAGCATATCAAGGAAGCCCAGAGTGGAATGAAGAGGTATGAAAATAACCATCGATGAGACCTTGAGTTTAATGTTGGAGACATGGTATTTCTATGCATATCTCCATGGAATAAGGTCATGAGGTTTAGAAATAATGGAGAGTTAAGTCCAAGGTATATCAGCCCCTTTGAGATTCTTGATCATGTTGTGGCTGTGGCCTATCGACTAGAAATTTCACCTACCATGGCCAAAGTAATGATGCATTTCATGTATCCCTCATAAGGAAGTACATAACAGAAACATCAAAGGTACCCTCTTTAGTGGTGGTACAGTTAGAGGATGATCTTTCTTACGAAGAGCAACCAGTGAAGATCTAAGATCATAGAGATAAATTTGTACTAAATAAGACAACTAACCTTGTACAAGGTGTTGTGGAAAAACCAAAAGTTTGAAGAAGCGATGTGGGAATTGGAGAAAGTAATGAAGCAGACTTACCCACATCTATTTTAGTGTGGGAAAAGGAAATTTCAAGGGAGAAACTTTTTATGGGGGGAAGACTGTAATGACCCAAAACATCATTAATGGAAATCCTTCATGATTTAATTAAATATCTCTTTATGTAAAATTTTTATATAAAATGTCAACATCCTTGGTATTATGTTTTTTTAATTTTAAAATACTTTTATGAATTGTGACCATTTAAAACATAGATTTTGAACAATGATCACATGATTAGTATAAATATAGGGCTTTAACAAATCCAATTTACTCAGACAAAGAAAACAATGGCCTCATCCAGTAGACGTTCCCCATACGAAGACCATTTGTCAGAGCTCAAAATGGAAATTGTGTCTTTGTGCCTCACTATTTACCAAGACCAATCTAAGCTTGAATATGTTAATCTCGAGCACGACCACCTATGAGAGAAGTTATAGTTGATAGAGATTACCACCCGGGAAATATTATCCAAGCCACCCCAAGAGTCTGTCACCATCACGCACCGTACAATTCGGTCTTTTGTAGGTGTTATAAGGGATTATGTAAAAAGACCCTAGTATAATTTTTAAGTACATTATTTTTTTATATAATAATGAATATACTTTCATCTTATTTTTTTTACCTTGTAAATAGTTTTTAAAGCACAAATAGTATTTTTAGTTAATGTTCTAAAATGAAATCTATTTTTATGAATTAATGTATTTTTAAATTAAATAATATTTTAATAAAATATTATTATTATTAAATTAATTTTTAATAAATATAAATGATCGTATAATTTTATGAATGCAATTCTAATTTTTATTAATGTTTGAAAGCCATTTTTGTCAAAACCCAGGAATTTTGGATAAGTGTTGGATTTTATTATAAAAGTGAAAATTTTCATATTTAGAAAATTATTTAGATAAAATATATATTATTTATAGAATCAAGACGTCGAAATTATCCAATGGTGAAATTTTCATGATTTTTTGAGACAGTCAAATTTTAGGGTAAAACATAAATACTGTTTTAATATATAATGTGTTTTATGACATCATAATTACCCAATAGTGATGTAATAAAATAAAATAAACTATATGTTCCGCTAATACATGTTTTAAAATTAAAATAATGTTATTTTGGGTTTGTTTTATTTATTTTACAGAACATTAGTGGACCCTTCAATATTTATTAATCATTTTGTCTTTTTAAATTGGTTTCATTGGTAGTGTGACTCACCTCCACATAAGAAAACCAATTATTTTAAGAATTTTGAACTTTGGAATTATAAAATATTGTTTTCGCCTTCCCTTTTCTAGAAACTATGGAAAAAAATAATTGGTTGTTTTGTGATTTGGATTAGTTTAATGTGATGTGTCCTAAACCCTAATAATTAAGAATTCCCTAACCTTTCTTATATAAACCTACCGAAGATTGCACTTACTCCTCACTCAAAACCGTTTGATTTCATCCAAACTATTTCCTCCTCTCTTTATAATCCTCCCAAGGCTCCACAAGCTCCCAAGAAGCCACTTTCAAGCGTCTCTCAAGCCTTTGGAAGCACACTTCCAAGTAAGGGTTTTTCTTCCTTTCTCATTTTCTCAAATATTCTTTATATTGTTATTACATTTTAATTTCAATTATAAATGTTGGGGTATGGATTAAAAACCCCCCAATACATTCCTTTTTATGTTTTAATGATGGGATACCCATTTATCTCTCATTAAATGCCTCTCATGTACATCTGTTACTGTGCCAAAATTCCAAAATGAACCTGTCTCTCTTCATTTACATTAATGAAATTATTTTGAATCATGAATATAAATTCAATTAAATTTGTTGGGACATGTATCTATATGACCCCATACTTTCCAAGACATGTAAATATTATGAGACACCCTTTTCTCTCTCATCAACCATTTTTATGAGTTGTTATGTCGCGCTGTAATGCTGCTGAAATTTCACTGCGCTTTTCCAAGAAAAAGTCACAATGTAGTGAATATCATGCGCCTTTATCTATCAAGGGTATTCACCTTTATTCACATTTACTTATTGTTTAAGGAGTTTCATGTATGTATTCCACATTCGTTTATCGTGGAATAAAATATTATGTTGAATGATTCAATGTTTTATG
The DNA here is from genome assembly GCA_963277665.1 of Viscum album. Taxonomy (NCBI): domain Eukaryota; kingdom Viridiplantae; phylum Streptophyta; class Magnoliopsida; order Santalales; family Viscaceae; genus Viscum; species Viscum album. The sequence goes on along the minus strand of OY728135.1, from coordinate 643,948,219 downwards.
ATCCATGTGGCACACTTATGCACGAAACTAAATGTTTAAGAAGGGTGCACCTTGATACTGCTCCATTGTATTGGATAAAGTATTGTATCAGGATAAATCATGTGTAATGGGTGTTTAATAATTCTAATTTAATTGAAACTAGGGTTTACTCATGCTTCATGTACAATGAGGGTTTACTCATGCTCCATGTGCAATGAGACTTGCATCATGCTAATTCCACATTAAGGGTTGTTGCCACATTTTCATGTTATGATTATCGTGCTTTATCATGTCTTTATGTCAATTCTTATCTTGTGCTCTAATGATATTCTTATTTTCCAACATGTATTGTATTTATCATGTTATTCCATGATTATTCCCTTTCTGGGCTTTATAGATAACCCTTTTCCTATGCGTGTCCTCAGGTTATCCCATGAAATGCTAAGTACGAGGGAATATAGTGGTTATGTAAAGGATGTTTTCAATAAGGATGTTGTATTTAATGTTTTAAGTTGTTATGTAATGATCATAATTCCCAAAGACACTAGACCTCTCGATCTTCCATGTTGTATCAAGTGAAGATGTTTTTGTAATAAATTATGTTAATTGTGTAATAAAAAGTAGGTTTGTCATATAACTAATGTAAATAAATAAAAGGAACAAAAAATGAAAAAAAAATATATGAAAAAATTATAGAAAAAAGAAGAAATCAATTATGGTTTATGTTTTCAAGTTGGGGGAAATATCATCCGTATAAGTAATCGAACCAAAGAATGTCTTCGAACATGAGAGTGAGGTCGAGAGGTGAGTACACATTAAGGCTGAGTGCGAGGTTAGTTTTAGTTAAAGGTCAGATATAGAACCAGAGAACAGTAAAGCTTCGACCACCAGATGATAGTACTGAGTTCGAATTTGGAATTGAGTTCAAGTGAGGGTTTCAAAGTAAAGTGTTCAGAATGTGATTTAGGGTTTAAACACACCAGATCTATGTTTTATTGATGTTTTTGAATGAGATATTGGGAAAATGACATTTTGATTGAAAATACCCAAATATTTCTAAGTAGGTTTTGTTTATTTAGATTTTATATATCTGAATATTATTTTTGATTTTTTCTTAAATACTGATTTTTATTATAGATGTATTTTTTGTCAACTGTCTAAAATAGTTTAATGGATTTGGATCAATTTTTAACATTTCTAATTTATTATTATATGGATGAGTTTTGATGCATCATGAAGAAGTAATTTTTGTTTTCAATCCAGATATGATAAGTTTTTTATTTCTATTCCATAACTATTTGGAAGTCCCTTTTAACAATCATTGATATGTCTATGAAGTTTTATTTTTTCAATGTTTTCAGCAGATTTTGTCTGGTCTGTATGATCCATCAGTAATCGAATGAATATAGAGTTTAATTAATTATTGTTTTCTCCTTCACATTGACTGTCTCTGAAATAAATTTATAATATATTTTGTTCTTTCTTAACTTGTTAGGTTTTCCATTTAAGGATATCCATGATAAATGCATTGAATATTGATGTAATGTATCTATAAAATATACCTTTGGTTCTTTATACTAAGAGAACATAGAAATTGTATTGAGGGAGAGTTAGAGGAAAGAAATGATGAAGAAATAGAAGCTGTTCATCCTTCTTCCATAATCGGAAAGGGAAAGTTTATTATTATTTTTTAATCGATATTTGAGAAATTAATTGGAATTATGTTTTCTGGTTTTGTGTAAGGAATATATTTCTATACCTTATTTTCATATTATGTTCCTCAATTCATGAATTAGCGAGATTATTTATTAATTGATATTTTAAAAAAAATTGATTTTTTGTAAATGGGGTTTTTTTATTAATATTTATATTGTCAAAATTCATTTTTTGAATTTTGAAAAAATGAAATTATATATTTGTTAATATAAAATCAGATTTCTGGGTTAACAAATTTATTTAAATTTTTTTATATTTTATTAGAGAAAATAAATTCTATGATAAATTTTATGTAAAGGGATTTATTTTTATTTGAAAACATTAATCCATTAGAATTATATTTAATATTAAAGATCAAGTAATTATTTTTATTTAAAAACAATATAATTCAATTATAAATATTTCTATATTAAACTTATGTCAAATATTTATTTTCTAATATAAAAGAATATTTCTCATTATTTATATTTATAGATATAATTTAAGAAATGATCATTATTTAATATGTATTAAACAATTAAACCATCATTTTATATGAGCAATTATATGCATGGACATGGACGTTATTCACAGTAAGAGGTATCTCCATCATCTTAATTAATAACATATCATGCATTTATATTGTATGAATCATTTTTATTATTCACACATATATATACATATATATATTCATGTTTTATGAATAATATTTATGTCTGTTGTATGAATAATATTTATGTATATTGTATGAATAATATATAAGGATATTGTTTGAATAAAAAATTCTTTTGTATAAATGTTTTTTTTAAAATGTTTCATTAATAGAAAATATCTATGAAAATTAATCCCATATCATGAAAACAAAAGTCTAAAAGTTATTTGATTATTTTGAATCTAGTAGATGCGTTCTTGTGATTATATATATATACACATATATAAATAAATATATATGTATGTATGTATATAAATGTATTTAAAATATTTATGAGTTTTAATATAAGAAAGACTAGTGCAAGATGTATATATGCATAATGAAATCATAAAATATCGTTTCATAAGACCCAACACTTGGATATTGTAAATATGGTAGGTAATTGGGGAGTGAACTCAATCCCTCAACAAGTGGGTAACCCAAGATATCCATCAATGTTTCAAGAGTCCACATGCTTCAGTGTTTTTTTTCAATAGCTTGCGTAGTATTTTTTAGAAAAATCAATAGATTAATTTTAGAGAATTTATTTGTATGTAAGTAATTTCAAAAGTTGTATACTATTTTAAACATAAGTAATTTCAGTAATGTTTTTAAAATGTATTTCTAAATGTTTTTTTATTAATATCTAAATAATTTTTTAAATCATATCTCAAAATTATGTTCAAAGAATCATGTTATAAAAAAATTTAACGATTTCAAAACACACTACTGGGTAGTTGAATGCTCACTATTTCTTTTAAAATGATATTTTATAAGTATCTTAGAAGTTCGTTTTTCCAGACATTTTTACTTTTGATGTTTGCGTGCGCAGAAGGGTAATAGATATTTGTTTTATTTTTATTCATCTATGATAAATTGATGGTTCTATCTAATCCTCTAGAAACTAGAGCGATAAAAGTTACTCATTTTGCATTTTGTGTTGTGTCATTATTCAGTTAATTTTATCAAAAAACATTACACAGTATTTTTAAGCAAAGATTTCAAAAGCATGAGATCTATTTGTCATAATTGGTATTAGAGGAATGGTTTAGAAAACATTATAGATTAGACTTTGTATTTTGAAGGAAAAAAAATATCATTGATATAATTTTCTTTTTATGTCCCCTTATAAGTATAATCATTCTAATTATAAAGATGAAAATTCATAATTATTTATGTCTAATGAGTGAATGGTGAGGGTGCAGTTCATTTAAGGGTGGAGAAAGGGACATCCATGATATTTAAGAAAATTAATAAATTAATTATATTGTTAAATGTTACTTTTTTTAAAATATGTGACAGTATATAAAAAATTAAATTAATTATACTTTTATGAGAATATATTATCATGAAATGGTATTTTTTAATATATTGTTTTTGTAAATATATGTAATTATAGTTAATATATTATTTGAATTTTTTCAATGAAAGTGAAATTTATTGTCAATATAGTATATATTTATGAATATGTTTTATAAATTTATGTTGAAAATTTTATTTAACTAAATTATTTTTTGAGAATGATAATTAAGACGACACAATTATTAAGATGCAATAATAATAATAATTAGTTTTTTTCAAGGAAATATAGATATACATAACATTTTTGAAGAATACATATGAATATAATTTCATAAAAAAAACATACATAAGTGATAATTTATAAATGTGATTGATTTTAATATATATAGAAAATATAATTATAAATTTATATGTGGATATTATTTAGAATTATAAATTTTATATATTATATATTTAAATTTAAAATATGAAAATTTATGTATATTATAGAAACTAAAGTTAATAAATAAAATAAATGAAAAATGAAACTAGAAAAAATATATGAAAACATTATAACAAGAATAATAAATCAATCAGGGTTTCAGGTTTCATGTTTGGGGAAGATCATGTGTAGAAGGACTCACATGGAAGGATATAGTCATGCTCATGAGAAAGTTTGAGATAAAAGCATGTGTTAAGGATAAATTCGAGGTTAGTTTTGGATGAATGTTTGACTTAGGCCAACTGTGCACTTAATATTCGACCATTAGATAATGAGATTGAGTCCAAATCGTGAATCGAGTTAGAGTGATGGTTCCAAAGCACAGTGTTCGACCTATATTTCAGGGTTCGACCACACATGATCAGTGTCGCATTGATGTTTCTAAATAGGATCTTGGAAAAACAACATTCAGTTTGAAAATCTCTACATGTTTTTAAGTATATTTTATTTTTCAAATTCTATATATTTGAATCTCATTTTAGATTTGTTCTTAAATTCCAATTTGTATTATTTATGTATTTCGTTCAACCGTTTGAAATAGTATAATGGATTCATATCGATTTTTAACAATTCTAATTGCTTACAGTATGTAAGAGGTTTGATGCATCGTGATGAAGTAATTACCAATTTCAATCCATATCCGATATGTATTTAATTTTTATTCTTAAACTATTTTAGATTTCCCTGTTACCAATATTTGATATGTCTATGTAGCTTTGGATTTTCAATGTTTTTGGAATATTTTGTCTGGAATCAGTGATGCATCTCTAATAAGAAGAATATAAAATTTAATATATTGTAGTTTTGTTCTTCTCTTTAATAGTTTCTAAAATACATGTATAATATATTTTTTTCATTCTCTGTAAGCTAGGTTTTCCATTTAAGGATATCCTTGATAAATTCATTGACTAGTGAAATAATGGATCCAGAAATTCCAACTTTGGTTCTATATACTATGAGCACTTAAAAATGGTAGAGAAGAGGAGTTATAGGAATGAATAGATAAATAAATAGGAGGTGTTCATCCTTCTTCAAAAATCTGTAAGGTAAATTTTATAATTATTGTTATATATATATTTTAAAAAATAATTACATTATGTTATTTGGTCTAGTACAATTAATATATTTCTGTTCATTATTTTAAAATTATTGTCCTCAAATCTTTTATTAGTGACATTATATATTTATTTATGTTTAAGAAAAATTATATTTTTATGTAAGTTGTATTTTTGTTATTAACATCTATAGCGTCAAAATTGAATTTTATAATTTTGAAAAAAATAAATTGTATCTATGTTAATATTAAAATGGATTTTTAGGTAAATGAATTTATATAAACCTAGTTTTTTATTTTATTATTTAAAATCAAATATATGATAAATATTATCTATAGGGATTTATTTTTATTTGAAAATTATAATACATTAGAATTACAATAAATCATCTCGATTAAGTATTTATTTTTATTTAAAACCAAGATAATTTAATTACAATAATTTTTATGATAGAATTATTTCAAAGATCTTTTTTTAATCTAAATTGATTATTCTATTTATTTATATTTAGAGATATTATTTATGAAATTTTCATTATTTAATGTGTCCTAAAGAATTAATATATTATTTTATATGTACAATAATATGCAGGAACATGTATGTCATTCACACTAAGAGGTATGGCAAACATATTTATCAACAATATGTCATAAATTTATATTATATGCATAAATTTTCTTATTCACAAATATATATTTATGTATATGTATATTGCATGAATAATATATATGTACGTTTTACGAATAATATTTATGTATCATTTATGAATAATAAATTATCATGTTGTATGAATAAAAAATTCTCTTATATAAATGATTTATTTTTAAGAAATGATTTTCTAATGGAAAATATATATGACAATTAATCACATATCATGCAAAGAAAATTTGAAATGAGATTTTATTATTTCAAATATAGAAGATGTTTTCTTTTGAAACTATATATTTTTATATATATAAATTTATAAAAAATATTTATCAGTTTGAAATTAAGAATGCATATAAGAAAATGTATATATACACAAAGAAAGATGAAAAAGTTTTTCATAATACCTAGCACCTGGATGTTGTAAATACGGTAGCAAATTAGGGTGTGAACCATATCCCTCAACAAGTGGGTATTCCCAAGATTTACTTTAATGTTTCATGTTTCCATATGCCTTAGTGTTAATTTTCAAAATATTTCATAGTGTTTTCAGAAAAGTCACAAGATTAATTTTAAAGTAATTTTTGTATGTAATTAATTTGAAAAGTGGTATATTATCTTAAAAGAAAGTAATTATAGTTAAATATTAAAATTGTGTTTCAAAAATATTTTTATGTTATTATCTATTGTGTTTTTGAAATCTTTTCAGAAATTTATTTTCAAAGGAATATTTTCTAAAAAAAGTTATAACAATTTCAAAACAACTTATTGGGAAATTGAAAACTCAACATTTTTTAAATGATTTTTCACAGGTATAATAGAAGTTATTTTCAAAGAGATTTTTTCTGTAGTTATCACACAGAGAATCATACTAGACATTTGTTTTATTTTTATTCAACTCTGATAAATGTAAGGTTTCATATAATCCTCCAGAACCTAGTCCGGTAAAAGGAACTCGTTTGTGTCAAGTGTGGCGTAATTATTCATTTACTTTTATAAATATAATTACACATCATATTTACCCATTGAGTTCTGAATCACGAGCATGGGTTGTTATATAATTGAATTAATAAATTCTTGAATTAATTAATTGATCAATTATTTTGATTATCAAATTATTGGAGTTGGATTATTTAATATATTAATTAATTAATTGAATATTGTGATACTGTGATACATATGATGTTGTTATATATATCATATTATGATACAAGTGATTTATGTGTTTAATTGATATTCAAGTGCCGAAAACAGACTAATATTCCAAATCCCTATAAAGTTCCAATTTATTACATGAAAATATTTTTATATGGGACTTGGACTCATGATCCCAATACCCATGGGATGTGGTACATGGACTAATGCTCCAACTACTTACAGGGTTCTAGACACATATTTCTATTCCCATGATATTTTTATTTTACTATGGTTCTATTTAGCTGTGAAAATGATTCGAAATGACATGGATAATTAAATCCCAAGTGTTTTAAAGAAATTAGAATTGAATGGGTGATATGGTTCAGAATCCTTCATGGTTCGAAGTAGTTATTGGGAGTTTTTGTGTCCTTAAGAACCCAAGATTTTATGTGGTTAAATTAAGAATAAATTTACAATATTTAATTTATTCTTGTTTTTATTTATTTATTCAACTGCATACACTATTATTACTTGTTATTGTTCTAGACTCCATTTATGGTGGATTACTAAGTTGTAATCACACCCTACTCGGGAATCCTAATTGGTACCAAAATATATTTCTTTATTTTAGGATATTTTAATGGAAATGGACCAATCATAGATGGATGAAATGGGATGGAGTATAAATTATAGAACCGAAATTTTTGTCAGGACCTCCTTGGGAGTTTTTTGTGTGTTTATTTATTTTGGGTTTTGCATACTGACACTTGAAACATATTTGGAAAGAAATGTCTGTTGTTTATTTTTGTATATTTTATTTCCTTTTATGTTCATCTTATGATATTGTTTTGTTATGGATATATTTGTGTCATTCCATTATATTTTTTCTTATTTTCCATTGTGGAATTACTCTAATAAAGAGGTTATATTATCCCCATGATCCACATAAAGCCCTTGATAATATTTGGAATCATCTTATATAAGGGGAGGCATTACTGAGGTCATGTGACCAACCAACTCAGGGAACCAGTATAGGGAACCTAGGTCGATATGTTACAAAGTGGTATTATGGCACAATTTTTTTCGTTTCTTTTTAATTTATATTTGTGAAAGGTAGAAACGAGACTAGGAAGATTTGGTCCTTGGTTTTGATCTAGTGTGTGGTAGTAGCTACCCCATGTATTGGGGAAATTTTTATTACCCAAGGTTGTATTACTATTATTGATGTTCCTCGTTATCGGTGGATGTTATTTCACCTCTGGTAATGAACTTATTCTTTGATGAGATTCTTGATTTTGGGGTTTTTTCTAATTTTTGACTCAAGACCTACAGTGAAATGATATTTGATAATTCAAGCATTAATCTAGGCTCTCATGATAATTATGTGACATTGACAATTTTAGGTGTGCATAAAAAGTAGGTTTTGGGTAGTTATTGAAATTCAAATGTTCTTCCCTACTTATATAATTGATATGAAAATGGTCACTAATTTGAAATTGAGAGAAATTTTTAAGTGATTCAAGATTTGAATAAATGGGATTCTAATTGTAAACTAAAATGATGACAATGTTCGTACCTTGTTAACTATGACCTAGGTGTGGGATGGTTAGGGGTAGTAATAGAGCCTCAGTTTTGACAGTCTAGAAGGGCTAGGTAGAATTTTTTATTATCGATTTATGTTAACCCCCATATATGTGAAAATAATGATTAAATTTCCTGAGACATGTGGTTGGAATTTTAGATTTATTCCACTTAAATGGTTCTTGTTGAGACGAAGATTAGAGGTCATGGTTAGGGATGATCCTATAGTGGTGGAACTTGAGGCCCCAGTATTTTAGGGTGAGGAAGTTGGCGAGATGTTCCAAGAAAAGGTTGCTAGGTTCATGCTGATTATGGAAATAGATCTATCATGGGTTGCGAAGAGTATTTTTAAGGTGACATGAGATTTTTATTTTCATATCCCTCCAAATATTACCAAAGAAGGTAGACATGAGGTAGTTGAGTCCTAGGTTGAGTATATCAAGACTATGCATGACCTCTTAGAGAATCCCAATAAGAAGGGAGTCAAGTAAGGATGCTTACATGTTATGTGTTCAAGAAAACTGTTGGTGGGACATCAAAACTCAGGAGGGACATCTGGAGAATATGGATTGGAAGGAATTTCATGAGATATTCTTTGATTACTTCTAACTTGAGACACTTAGGCATGGGAGAGATGTTCAGTTTAGGAGACATACTCAAGAGATCATGTACATGATGGATTATGTTGGATGATTTATTGATTCATAGTGATTTTTTCAATCATTGTAAGGATATAATTATACTGTGGAAAATAATATATAAGATCAGATTAATTGTGAAATTATTTCCCTTGTAAATATATCTAGGTTAATGAATTTTTCATAAGTGGTGAATCGGGTTCTAATATCTTGGGTGAACCTGAAGAAGGATTGTAGTGGGGGAAATATGGTTTCTTCAGAGATATCATGAGGTATATATTCTATGGGTAGAAAGAATATATCTAAAAATGTTATCTATATAAGTGAAAATCATATTGTATAGGGTTAATGATTAGTTACTCATTATCTTACCTGAGTGACTTGCAACCATTGTGATAGGCAGAGACACTTTTTTAACCATTGTCCCTGACCACTGATAGAGTGTGGAGATTGTGGCAGGATGGGTGATCTTTTGAGGTTCTATAGAAACCCACGAAAGGCTGGGTATTATGGAGGAGTTGGGTAGAACCACATTATGGGAAGGAGTTTTCTACACCATACTAGTCTCATAGTTAGTGTTCTACTTTACATGGATGGTGAGGCAATGAACGGTGGGATTCTAGTCCAGAGCACATATATTATTAGAGTGGTGAAACTCAGTAGATTAAGATTGCATCATACAGTATAGAAACAAGATAGTTGCATGAGTTTTATCATACTCTTGTGGTTGGAGATGTAAGACCATCGATAATGATACGTACAATTACTGTGGATTTTACGATTTCTAGTTCAGTATTTTATACAAGTGCCTCTCATTATTTTATACATGAACAAAATCAAAGTTATTTGAGGTTAGAGGTGGAGTTCATGACCGAGGTGGTGAAGATAGATACACCTTTGGGAGTATTTTATGGAGATATCTATTTGTGTAAAGGGTGTTCTCTTGAAGTTGGAGAGTACCGTTTTATTGGGATCTCAATATTATAGATATGTATCGAATCAACCTATGCATGGGTATGAGCTAGTTAGTAGAATAATAATCCCACATAAATTATTATCATATGAAAGTGGAATTTATGTATCTTAAGGGTGATAATTATTTTCGCCGTGGAGAATGGGATATCCAGGCAGGCCTAGTAGTGCCAGTTCACGAGTTTCAAGGGGAGCTTAGCACCTAGGTTTCTAGTTTGTTGCTGGAGGATTGGGTGGAATGTAGGATGTATTTCCAAACATATTATATAGGTTTCATGATTTTTTTCTAGAATACTTATAAGTATTTTCACCCAAGAGAGACATGGAAGTATCAATTGATCCACTAGTACAATATGTATTTATCATGTTGGTGATTTCATGTATGTTATTTATAATCAATGTGAAAATATTAGTATATTGATTTATCACTTCGGTTATAATATAACCGACATGAAAAATGATTTATCATTTAAATTATAAAATAATCAATGTGATAAATAAAGTATATCCCTTTATCAAATTAGTTATTCTACAACTGACATGATAAATCTATTTTTTTCATCGGTTATATAATAACAGAAACTATAAAGCCAATTCCATTGCATTATCCTGCTAGTTATAAAATAACCGACGTGATAAATAATTTTATCACATCTTTTATTATATAACCGACATGATAAATATAATAAATTTTTTTTATCAAAAAATTACTAAATAACTGATGTGATATATAATTTAAAATTTTAATAAATCCAAATTTTCACTCTTTTGGTGTTTTTCGATCGGGCAATAATGATTTCATTCTCTCCTGAACGGAATCCCTATAGTCTACTATTCAACCCCATAGACTCCAACATCCTTTACCAGCTTGATTCATCATATTTTTCATCCTTACATCTATCTAATCCACTCACAACTCTGAAGTAAGCCTTACACAACCTGATTTTGGTCATTCTATTTTGTGGATTCCCTAACCCTAAATATTTTAATTTGGTTACTAATATATGAAAATATTTTGTTTAATTTTCTCATGTTATCGCATTCCATCCGTAGGTAGTAATAATTTATGTGGGAAATGGTTTATATTCTGATTACACACTATGTATTCACTATAACTCCCTGTTTGATGAATTAAATTAAATTTATAGTTTTTATTATATGCATTCACCATTTATAGAACAACTATATTATTTGTTTCATGTAAGGTGATCCTATGTGAGTTTGAAAATCATTTAAAATTCTTACACAACATGCATTACCTAGATCCTTGTTGCATGTGGCTGGTATGTAGGGTAGATGTTTTGAAACTACCTACAATTCCCAAAAATGACATGACATTAAATTTTTGCTCATCTAGGTAATAAAAATCTCTTTAAAAGGACTGCACTTATTAGGTAGAAGTCATGTATCAATGTTACCTTTCCAAAAATAGAACCACTAGATAGCTTCTTTAATAATTGTTCAATTATTCATTGCCTATTTAGATAATGATGATGGTCGATCTATTATCGAGATAATGGATTCATGGGATGAATCCATGTTATAATAAACGAAAAATGAACTCCATGATCCTCCAAACATCATCATACCATAATATAGTGCTGGAATGAATTATTATCATATATTAAATCATTCACAAATTATTGCAATGAAATCCATTATAGGTATTGAGTAACTCAATATAGAAATCTCATTTTCAAAAATGGTTATAAGATTGATGACGATATTTGTTCTCCCTAATGTTCATGATAATATTTTATTTCTAGAGTTTGGAGAATTTTATAATGCATATTTTTCTTTCACAATATGAATATTAACATAAAATTTTGAAACTATTGGAAATTATTCTTATACCACATCTCTATAGTGTGACATAAAATGTGAGAGAATTATTATATGAATTTAAGGATTTTATTCTTACATATTGATTTTTCCATGAGTTATATTGACATAAAGAAGTCATTATGGGTTGATAATACATCACACTAGTAGATGTTGATTTATTTTTACATATAGTTTTTCTATCTTGTTTCTAAAAATCAATATCATTATAATTTTTAAATATGCATTTAATTGTTTAATATTTTAAAAATTCAGTTACTTTCAAATTACGGAATATTTCATATAAATATATAATTTTATAATTTAACTATTTTCCTTTTGAAATTATTTATATACATATATTTTTTTTATCATTTTTATTTAAACTTAACTTTCATTATTTTATAAAATTTATAAATATATTTTCCAATTTTGAATATATTTGTTTTAAATTTCAAAATTGTGTTATTTTAAAATTTTGAAATATTTCATTTAATTATAAATTTGGATTATTTTGACACTATATATAGTTTTTATATTTGTTATAGGTAATAATAATTCAAATTTAGGTTATATAACATCAAATGAGTGATGAATATTAGGAAGGTGTTAATGTCTTTTTGGAATTTTCAAAATGAAATTTTCCAATGAAGGACATGTTTCTTTTTCCATGCCTAACATGTTTGAAAACAACAAATTTGAAATGTAAAGAGATCAAAGATCATTTAATTATTCATGGTTTTAATATGAGTTATTACCCTTGGATTTGGAATGGTCAAACTGGGTAGAATTTTAGATCAACTGATGATAATGCTTTACAAGATGCCAACTATGATGAAATTGAAGAATTGCTTCGTGATATTGAAATAGATTAAATTGAGAACGAAATAGAAATTGATAATATATGTGTTGATTCTGAAAAACCATTGTATCCTAGTTGAAAATATTTAATTGTTTTATCATTAGTGTTAAGATTGGCTAACTTGAAAAAAAAACATGGTTGGAGTGAAAAAAGTTTTACTAATTTTCTACCATTTTTGAAATATATTATTCTTCAATACAATTAACATACTGATTCACATTATATATTGAATAAAATAATATTCTCAATGGGATTAATGTAAAAAAATAAATGACTTCGTGAATGACTATGTTATATATAGAAAAAAATATGAATTTTTGTCAATGTCCTTAATGCGAGATATTGTAACATTCTAGGTAAATAAATAAGTATGATATTTTCATATTTATTTATTTTTTTGAATTAAATATTAATTTTACATAAAATATTATTCTATATTCTATGGATTACTTGATACAAAAAATTGGGATTCATTGAAAACTTTCATTGCACACTGCGTTGATTCATACTGGAAAATAATAATATAATATTATTATTTTAAATGGTATTTAATGCCTTGTGGTTTTATTGGAAGGCATGAACGCAACTGAATAAAATATAATTAAACATGTTTTCTAAATGTTTTTAAATCTATCCAATAAAGGTTAGAGGCTTAAAATGTTAACTAATCCAATTTTATGCATAAATAGTCTAATATTCTTTAAAATGTCGATTTTCATCCTTTTGATGGAGAACCCATTTTAAAATCTAGGTTTGGTCACTTTTTTATGTTAAATTTGAAAAAAATATTATTATTTAGAATTGGGACATCAAAATTTACTTTGGGTGAAGTTTTGGTAATTTTCTGATAAAGTTCATTTTTAATGAATAATGAAAAATACCGCATTTTAATTCAAAACTGCCTTTTAAGATAATTTATTTATATAATTATATTGCATTTCTAATTGGTTTTAAAGTTTAATTACATTATATATTTACCATTTAATCTATTATTGGTAATTGGAAGTAATTTCATTTTGAAAATGGACATAAACAACCGTCATTCATTGGATAGTTATTATTTCTTAAAAAATGCTTTTTTTCGACAACAGGAATTGATTTGAAATTAATTTCTACCACATATGTGTTTTGAATTTTGAAAAATTGATTCTATATTTGGAATAAGTAGTTTAAAATTGTGTATATAGATATATTTTACTTTTAAACCTTATGAATATTTATTTCAGAAAATATTTTATTTACCATGGTTAACGAGTAAATCTAGCAAATAAGGGTAAAAAAATATTATAATAACAATATTAATTTCAATAACATGTATCCTAATTCTACTGGTCGATAAATTGCAGACCGTGGTCATCTTTGGGTTGATTTTGGGATCCCATAGTGCCACTTGGGAGTGATAATGACACTTTAATTTAATAAATTTAACGTAAAGACAAAAATGACATAAACATTTATATTTTAGTAAAAAAATTGATATATGGGTATATTTATGTTATCAATTATACTATAAATATTAATTTGAAAGTTAAAACGTTTTCCTACATAATGGTAATTTTTTTATAATTTTTAAACTTCATATAAATAACAATATTTTGGACAAAATGATGATGAAATGTTTACCTTAATAATGAATGATTTAAATAAATGAGGTAATAAAAATTAAAAAAAAATACAAAACTTATCCAATTATTATTGGATGATTTAATTTAGATCAAGAGTCATCTAATATTATAATTTATTGAATTATTGACCTTTTGAAACCTAAAATTATTTTATAAAAAAATAACACTTTAAAACATTCTTACTGATACCCTTCTCCCTCTTATAAAAGGCCACCAGCTCTAACCCATTACTAAAACCTCTCAAGACCCTTGGATTGTCCAACCTCTACCCAATTATGCTCAAAAAATACCTATAATACTACTAGAATACTTACCCTATGAAGAATACAATTCAAGTAAACCTTTTGGTTCAAACCAAAGTGAGATACCCATTTTAAAGGTAATGTCTTCTCTCAAGTTCTCTTCTTTTATTTTCCTTCTCAAAACCCCTAAAATCTATTTACTCTATTATATTAAAACAAAAAAATTATCTTAAATATAATATTATGTTTTTGTGAGGATAATTTGATCTACACATACACACCTCCATCTGATGGATCCAAACATATTGTTTCTGTGGATGGTGAACTACTACCTCATGAAATGATGATTATTCAATTATCTCATACCACCTCTCATGGTGGCCATTATTTTAGTACTATATTTATATATGATATATATTATTTTTATGTTGTCTCTATGATTATATATATTTCTTTTATATCATACCTTTTTGGTTTTCATAAAGGGTACATATGATAATTTTAATTTATGGATGTGCGGACTACCACCCCCTAAAGGAGATATGATTCGTTCATGCCATACATGGGATTAATAAGGATGGTGTTAATGAAATAAAATAACATATATATCATATCATATTATACGTTGATTATAATATACCTATGTATCATTATGTTTTCATTCTATTATATAAGAAATAGAAAATAAAGTAGCTTTAAAGCATACACACGACTTACCGTCTCCATGAACGGTGCATTTCATTTTTTATCTACAAATGTTATGTAATATTATAAATACTTATATATATACTAGATATATAAGATATATATGATATAAAAATCATGAATATAATTATTGAGATAATGTAATTTTTACCACATGGACAACTTGTAATTATAAGAATTTCACTTTTGGCTCAAGTACCAAATATCAACAAAAAGACTGTTATTAAAATAAATGATTACATAATGTTTTTAACGTGTTAATAAGTGATTTAAAAGGAATAATAAATTAGTAAAAGGTTCTTATGACAGTATAAATTTACATTATTTTATTATTGAGGAGATTAAAGAATGAATGAGTCATGTTGGACACGAGGTAAGGGACTTCATATCAATCTCCTTTCATTAAGGCATATTTTGATTTATACACGCCTTTATTTTATATGGTGTATAAACTAGTTTGACTTGTTTTTTCATTAAAAGGGAATCTTTATCAATAAATATTTTTACTAAATGACAAGAGGGAATGTCTCTTTTTAATGTACGCAGTGACAATGACCTTTCCGCCATCACGAGCATTATTTGATATTTGTCTTCCTTAACAAGCCATAATGTTTTTAAATGGAAAATAAATACCGTATAATATTTTTACATATTTTGGTGTTGAAAATGGTTATGATAATGTGTTTATTATATCTATATATTGAAATGATATATTCTGATTTCAATGTGGAAATGCTATTTTTCCTTTACGCTTGTGTTATGTGTTCAGAGTATGTTAAGGATATTGGGAATTGTATACATATACGGGCGGTTCCGTGATAAACCTAGGGTGGGTGATCCCAAGATATATCCCCAATGCATTGTGTAACATGAAATAGGTAAAAGTTAATGTTTCTCCTAGGAGATTTATATAACATACTGTGATGGGTATTCGAAGTGTATCTCCCTACATAGCTGTGAAAGGTATAATGTATGTATGTTATAGATTCCACAAGATACATTTATGATTTGGGATTACTGTGTGTTATTCATAAATCTTATGATTTAATGATGTATGTTAAAGATCTTATGTTTAATATTTATTAATGGACTAATTATTAATTTCTTTATTTTATAACCCTAACTGATCTTCATCCCAAAATTATGAAATGTTTTTCAGAGGACATAATGATGAATATGGTAAATGATGGGATCAAGGAAAAGTCATGCTGTCTAATACATGGAACTAGACATGACTCTTTTTTCAAGTTTTTTTTATTTTTTTATAATAAAATGGATACTGAGTATAAGTGTATACATGTAATTTTCAAGGAGTAATGTAAATTTTATGACCTAATTCTAAGAAGATCTAAACTTGAAAATATCCTCAATGTGAATTATTAACCTAATTCAATATAATGTAATTTTTAAGTCCGAGTCCTTAAAGTTGGTATCAAAGGTTATTTTAGATAACTATAGGAGTAAGGATATTGTTAAATTAATATCCATAAATTAATTTATGGTTATATTGAAATGATATATTATTTAAAAATTTCCATGATGCTTCACCTAAGATATTTCTGTGTTCATAATGGTTTTCCGTAGAGGAAACAAAGACTCTATGATGGGATAACATCAAGAGGAATACAACCTTTCTAATCAGCAACCTGAGATGGTCCGAATCAGAACTGAAGAGTTTTTTGAAAGGATGTCACAATTGAATTATGCTCACTATAGTTGTTTTATTCATGCATGAGATGAACAAGATAAACCATATAGGAACATGTCAGTAGTGGAGCATTTCATAAGGCCACATCCCCCATCATTCAGAGGATCATCTGACCTAGTTGTAGCTAAAGGGTGGATTAAATAACTAGATAAGGTTTTCTTTGTCATGGGGTGTTCATAACATCAAGAGGATAGTCTCACTGTTTACCATTTTGAAGGTGAAGTCGATCAGTGGAGGTCTATGGTTAAAACTGACAGAGATAGTGAGGAGATTGGTGCTCTTAATTTTTATGAATTCAAAGGTATGTTTCTTGATAAATATTTTCCGAAAGTGGTTCATCTTAGGATGAAAAAAACATCTTGGAATTGAGGCCTAAGGATGACTCAGTGCCTTCTTATGAAGAATAATTCACTCGACTGGAAAGGTATGCTCCAAATTTCATAGGAGATCTTGATAATAAAATAAATCATTTTTAGGTAGGATTAAATCAAAATTATAGAATGGATTTAGGTTATCATGAGTTCAAATGTTATTAAAAACTAGCTCGATGTGCAGAGAATCTGGAAATTGAGTTTTTGGAGGATCAGGTTTTCTTTGCAAACAATAGAATAAGAGGTCAAGGTGGAAGATTAAAGGGAAGAACTATTCAAAAATCTATGATGGTAAGAAACATAAGTTTAGAGTTTGTGAAAATTATATTTAAAAGAACCATGGGGAATGTCTTTTGAATTCTGTTAAGTGATATAGATGTTTTAAAATGGGACATAAGGCTCACAATTTCACTAAAAAAGATCAGGGTAATGGTAAGACAAAATATGATTTATAGTCAGTAAAATGTTTTAAGTTCAATGAAATGGGAATTATGAAAATTATTGTCCAACGAAGAACTCAACTAAGGGAAAGCGGCTGGATTACATATAGAAAAGAGTGGTGAAATCCTTTTCAACTACTTCAGAAGATGTTGGGCCACTGAATTTAGTAGTATTAGGTACACTTTTGTTTATTCAGATTATTCCAATGTGTTGTTTGATTCAGATTCTACACATTCATTCACTTCTGATAATTTTTCTAGAAAATTGGTAATTCCATATCAAGATATAAATCCTTAACTTATGGTAAAAACACTGGGAGGCAACAGTGAGAGAAAAATAAATTATAAGAAATTTCCTGTCTTTGTGTGTGGAATGAATCTACCTACAAAAATTATTCTGTTTCCTCTAGTAGTGTTTGATGTTATTTTGGTTATGGATTAGATTTTTGTTTATATTATTAAGATTGACTATAGAGATAAAGTGGGTTCTTTCAAGAAATAATTTCAATTTGTGTACACTAATGGACCCTTACATTTGATAAAATATTAGGAATATGAAAAACTAGTAAAAGATAGAAATGAATGTTACCTTGCACATATAGTTGAAAACAAAGAAACTATTCATATTAATGATGTACCAAGGGTGAATGAATAGGTTGATGATTTTTATGATGAGTTTCCTAATATAATACCTGATCAAGAAGTTGAATTTATTGTTGTCTTTGTTCCTAATTATAAGGCATTTTCCAAAACCCCTTATCGAATGGCTCAAACTGAACTTTTAGAGTTAAAGAATAAATTGCAGGATTTTTTAGATAAAGGTTTCATTCAACCTCACACATCACCATTGGGTGCTCTTGTATTATTTGTTAAAAATAAATATAGATCAATGAGACATTTCATTGATTATAGATCATTGATTAACATAACTATTAAGAACATGTATCCTTTGACTCATATCGATGATTGCTTTATGAGCTCCAGGGAACTCATTATTTTTTGAAGATTGACATGAGGTCAGGGTACCATCAGTTGAAAGTAAAAAAAAGCATACATCCCAAATACCGTGTATCATACTAGATATGGATATTATGAATTGTTATTTATTTTTTGGGGTTAACCAATACTCCTATTGTATTCATGGATCTTATGGATAGAATTTTCATGTGAGTTCTTGGATAAGATTGTGGATGTTTTCATTGAAGAGATTTTGGTTTATTCTAAAAGTAAAGTGGAACATGAAAGTTATTTAAGGGTTTCCTCAAAAACATTAAAATAAAAGAAACTACGTGGCAAATTTATCAAGTGTGAGTTTTCTTTAAAACAAATTTCATTCCTTGGTCACATTGTTTCGAAAAATGGATTAACTATTGCTCCTGCTAAAACAAAAGAGTTTGAGGAATGTCTAAAACCCAAAAATATTACCGATATCCGTAGTTTTCCTGGATTGGAAGGTTATTACAAAATATTTTTTGAAAAGATTGAACATTTATCTATCCCACTGACTATATTAACTAAAAAAGGTGTTATGTTCGTCTAAAAAAATAATGTGATGATTGTTTTTAGGAATTAAAAAGAATATTGGTTAATGATCCAGTTTTGGCACTACTTTCCAGAAATGGTGAATTTTTATCTATAATGATACTTAATTGAAAGGATTTGGTTGCTTCATAATGTAGAATGATCAGGTAATTGTTTATGATTCATGTCAATCAAAACCTCAAAAGTTAATTTACCATCCATATGATTTAGAATTAGCTTATATTGTTTTTGCTTTAAAATTTTGGAGGCATCATCAGTATGCGGTAAAATGTTAAATATATACTGACCACAAAAGTGTGAATTATGTATTCAGTCAGAAATAACTAAACATGAGATAGAGGATATGGCTGGAACTAATCATGGCATATGATTTTACGATTCATTATCATCCAGGAAAAGAAAATAAAGTGGATGATGCTTTGAGTCAAAAAAGTAATGCTACATTAACAATGTTACTTTTTGAACTAGACACTATGATTAACAATTTGATGAAATTTAGCATAGAAGTTGTTGGTGCAGGATATTGCTCTATTTTGTTTCAGGTGTGAGTGAAATCATATCTATTAGACAGAATTAAGGAAGCCCATAAGGAAGACTTTGAGTTGAAAAAAGTTAGAGTTGTTTAATAGGGGAATGTTTCTTGAATTTAACAATGATAATTATTTTATTTTGAGATTTGGGATGAGATTATGTGTGCCTTGTGATTCATAGTTGAAGAATGAGTTATTATATGAAGATCATATTTCCCTATTTTTATTTCATCCTGGATGTACTAAGATGTACACAGATCTTCGAGAGTATTACTGGTGGGATGGAATGAAAATAGATATTGTTGAATTTATTGTGATATTCTTAACATTTCAACAGGTTAAAGCAGAGTTGCAGTTACTGAAAGGAATTATTTATCATTTACTGGTGCCCAAGGGGAAATGGGAAAATATATCCATGAACCTCATTGTGGGATTACTGAAGACATCTCTAGGAAAAAATGCAATATGGGTTATTGTTGATCAATTGAATAAATATTCTCATTTTATTCCTATTCAATTTTCTTCGTTTGTAGATCAACTTTCTCGATTTTATGTTAAAGAGTTAGTCAGGTTTCATGGAGTTCCCCTCTACGTTATAACTTATCGTAATCCTAGGATTATTTATAACTTTTGGAAAGACCTTCAAAAGTCATTGGGTACTGAATTAAATTTTTGTAAAACTTTTCAACCTCAATCAGATGGGAAGTTAGAATGAACAATTCTGACATTAGAGGATATGATATGTTCTTTCTCACTAGATTAATAGAAAATTTGGGACCAACATCCTTCATTGGTTGATTTTTTTTCAAATAACAGTTTTCATTACAATATATAGATAGCTAAATTTGAGGAATTGTGTGGAATGCAGTGTCAAACTCAAGATTTTTGGGATGAAGTTGGTGAAATGATATTGATGGGTAGTATACACACCACATGTAATAAATAAGTGGTGAACAATGGAATTCTCATGGAATTAAAAGTGAGATAAGAAACCCCTTACTTTGTACTTTTTCCTTGGTCGACGGTAGGTTAACCTCCTGTATAATGGTGAAATAATTGTTATTGAATTATACAAGAATAATTTACATTAATATGATATCATATATGATCTTTTAACATTTATTTGTTAATAATATCTTAGTATTATCATCATTTCGGGTATTAACATACTCGTTTTACTTTATATTCTTTGTTACATAAGACATGTTTGGTATGGATAGGTTGTATCTTATTCATATCCAAATTTATATCAAGTCCTTAAACATTATTTGTAACCATAAAATGAGAAATATACTTGAATAGATATGATGGAGAATGAATCTCATCGCGTTCGTGGAGACGGTAGTCTGTACGTACGCACAAGCGACAATATCATTATTTTGATGTTAAAATAATATATAATTTGATGGTATATCATATATACAGAATAATTATCATGTTATATTTATTATTTTCATGAATTAAACCTCATTATTATACCCATCCAAATATTAATCTATTGAATGACAATTACACCACAACGTGGAGACAGTAAGCCGTACGTACAGACGTATGTTGACATTCCATTCAAAGGATAGATATAATATTTAAATATGGTTGTAACATGTTTATAATAACATAAAATAATATATAATATACTGTAGTTATTATTTTAGAATGGTAATAATAAAGAAAGAAGAAGTGGAATAAGAAAGGAACTTGACAAAAGAGTGGTGAAAACATTACCTTTTCATCGGGTTCTTTCTATTGATTTGATCAAAAGGGATCCTAAGATTGGCTTAATGATCAAACTAGGGACTTTAGGTTGTAGTGAGGGAAGTTTAGAGAGTATTTGTGCCTGGTTTGGTAGAACCAAAAGGCGTTGATGGTGTTAATTAATGAGAAGGGGGAGTGCCCTTTTATAAGAGGTGTGAGGGGAACCATTGGAAAAGAAAGAAATATTATTTTATAATAAATTCATATTGGAATTATAATGGCTACAAAGTAGATTATTTAATTATTATGGTAGTTATGGGTCAAAAACAACTCAAAAAATATAATTTAGACAGGTTTAGGTCATTATATTAACCTTATCATTTAGTTTTAACTCTTAGTTAATTAGTTTGACACTTACCATGTCACTTTGTACATTTATATTATATAGTTAATAAAATTATTATATACCTCCAACAGACTCCCAAGTGGTCCATTAATTATACACCTATAATTATATAAGTTTCTTGGACGAAAAATAGATTTTTAGAAATTTAATATCAATTAAAATTTACTATTTGTTTTAAAAATACATTTATGTCAATTTTGAGACGATTTGGAAAATTTATTTTTGATAAAATCATAACAGAATTATTACAACGAATAAATTTAATTAAATCATTACTAACATGTCATATTAACCTATAAAATTAGTTTAATTCAAAAAAAGTCTCAAATTATATTTATTGGGCTATTTATAATATCAATTATTTTAATTTTTCACTATTATGGTAATTACTGCATCATCTTTGTGTCCTAAATAAATTAACTTATTTATTGTCTAAAAATTATAAAGAAAATTTAATTATGTAGGAAATCTTTTCATATTTCTAATTAATATTTAAAATCTAATTTACCTTATGTACAACCCTATATTAAAATTGTTTTAGTAAATAAACTTTGATTTTAACTCTTTTAACTCTTCTTTGAATTAAATAATAATAAATGTCCTAATCTAATCCAAGAGGACCTAAAGGATAATATTTTACTCCTAAGGTTGTTTCTGGTCGAGATATACTTGTACAATAGAATTAGGACATGTTTTAGGGTAATATTAATATCATTGTTACCCTTAATTACCCTATTTACTTTAAACAGTGGTAAAAAAAGTAAAGAGTTACTATTCACCAAAAATTATTTTCCTCTCATTGAACCACATTTTACTCCTTGATATTAACCGTGCCTCTTGGATTTTCTAAATTTCAGTCCTAGAAGTGGTAAAATTAAGTTTTATGAAAAATTCAGTTTTTTAACTACACTTAGTTGTTTTACTATTTATCAAAAAATGAAAGTTTCCAGAAAAATACCAAAAAATAGGCCTAAGCTATATTTGATATTATGAATTCAAAAATTATGAATATTTTACCAAATTCATAACATATCAGTTTCATTAATTAATTTAAAAATTAATTCCCGTTGTCAAAACAAATAGCGTGTTTTTAAGAGACAATAACTATCAAAAGATTGACATTTGTTTATGTCTAGTATAAGTGTGAAATTACATCCAATGACCAACATTGTATTAAATGGTAAAAATGTATTTAAAATATACTTTAAAACCACTCAAATTAATAATTTATCACTATTAATTATTTTGATTAAATAATTGGTTTTTAATTAAAATTTAGTAATTTTCACTATTCATCAATATATGAAAGTTATCCGAAATGTAAAAAAATTTCACCCTAAGCTAATTTCGATATTAAAAATCCAAAAATGAAGTCCATTTCTAAAGATAAAATTTATAAAATTTCAAAAAGTAGGTATTACTATTTATAAAGGCTAGTTTGATTGGTTGTGGTGTGTTAGAATCTCGAAGTTGCGTACAATGCATGCCATTGCATTATTCAAAGGAAAATGTATAGTGGAATATTGGGGTGCTACATTCTCCCCTCCTTCAATAAATTGAATCCTAATTTTTTTTTAAAATTGGGCATGAGAATATAAGGGAAAGTCCCACATCGGAAAAATAGTCAATAAAACTATCACTTTAAAAGAAAGAAAGAGAGGTATAAAGGTCACCCAAGATAACCCATACTAGGATTCCATGTAGGAAAACACAGATATGGAAAATAATTTAAGTGTTATGTTCTGATGTAGAGGGATAGAAAACATTATCAGGATAATGTTAACAATAATAAAATCACAAACTTGTGTTGGGAAAAACAGTCATTAGTCTCCAAGTAAGAAACGTAAACGGACAACTTTTTTTGTTTTAAGTTACATTACATAAGGAAGAGGAATTAATTTAATATATTGACTATGAACATAAAAAGATATACTTAATGTTTAAGTATAGTTTCATTATTTAATAAAGTTTTACCACTAACTCATTTTTTTTGAACAATTAGTATTCAAGAAGACTTGGTCACAATGGAAGAGCTAGAAAAAACTTCTATAGAAATACATGATCCACGTAGGATGAACTATATATTTACCTTGTCTTTAGAGATTAATCAAAACAAAAATGGTTAGTGTAATATCTGATGATCCCCTAAATGGATATTCCATTAGAGAAAAAAACACTATTCTAAATTTCTAAAATTAAACCATCAATACCCCAAAGTTAAATAAATACCATTCAATAATAAATTGTCCTTAAAATCCTTCAATATAATCCAAAATAATATTGAAACCCAAAACATATAATAATGTAGTCTTCCACGTTAAATTGTATCTCCAAATGACATTAATTACCCTTAAAGTCACATACTTAAAAGTAATTAACCTAATCATTTCCATAAATATCCCAAATCACTATAAATCCACAATAAAAACATAGATAAAAATCCACCATTACTCCTCAAATTAAATCCTATACTATTCTATTTTCCATGGGCATATAGTGTTCACAACAAACCAAACAACTTCCAAAATAACATTTATCACTTAATCACTAAATCATTTTCCTATACTAAGGGTATTCATTTGATAAGACATAAGATCCAAAATCAAATTATTATTGATCAATATGATCATTTAACTAAAAATAATTGTCACACTAACTAGGGACTTCACGTAGTCCAGTGGTAGGCGATAAATCCCAATTGCACTTTGGTAGTGGGTTCGATTCCCACAGCTTTGTCCGACGTGACGGGTTTCCACTCGGTATGCATGTTGTCCCTTTTCAAAATCTATATTATATAACATTACCAAAATGAGATAAATTCCTCAAAATAACCATAAAAGAATTTAACCACAAATCTTATCTCATACCTTGCATTTTCATTCCAAATTATAATAACTTATAATTGCCTCAAACCCAATGATCATATAAAAGCAAATAGTTATTTATAACTATATCCACATGAGAAAATATAATTCTTCCTCAAATATCATTCTCACATGGAAAACAGCAGGGTTAAAAATACAAGTGAAAATTATTCCAAAGTAAACCCATCAACAAGGAGCACTAATACATTTTAATCATTTCTCCAACCATTTATTTCCACATAGCATCTTCTTTGTCCAAGAAAATATCCTATAGAATAGGTCATTCACTCGGGTAATGGCTAGGTCCCCTACATTTATGGAAAATAATTGTAAATGGATTCTTACGACCATTTTTAACTTCTTCCATAATACTCTTCATTTTTCTTTGGCAATTCTTCATTTTATGCCCTTCCTTCCCGCACATAAGGCATTTCATTGTCCGATTGAGACAGTTTCCTGGGTGTCTCCTTCCACATTTCCTACATGATGGAAATTGGGGATTCCTTTCTCCATGGTCTCCATTGCTGGAGCTCTTATCATTCATCACTATTCTATTCTTTATTGAGTTTGGGAATTGGTTAATATATATATTGTTGATCATATTTTTGGAAAATTGAATTGGCATAAAGATGATATCTTTTAAGCCTATCAACATTCCATTTTTTTCTCATTTCCACCACCATTCCCACCTTGTACATCATTCTCAAAGTCACTATGACTTCCTTGGAATCCAGCCATTGACTAAAACCGGAAAGAATTGTGTGAGTAACAGTAGTCATAAAATCATTTAGAGATTAACATGTCACCATATTCTCAATTTGAAACAAATTAGGATTAACCAAGGTCATTTACTCTCATCTTATATATATAATAATTCAAATCGGTTTGTAATGAAAATGTAAATTATCCTAAGCATATCCCTCGGGAGTGTCATAACCAAGAGTGCAGCAAGGCCCGTTGTCGTGCACCAGTTCCTGTTCGAGTCTAGCTCAAAGTGGTGTTTTCAGGTTTTACCCCTAGGTACATCTGTTCTAGAGATGGCTCTACCTACTCGTATCCAGACAGGGATGTATTGCTCGAAAAACTCACAAAATCTCTACAATACCAAAATTCTAGGAAGTTTATCTATACTAATCAACAATGTTCATCTTAGGTCTACGTGCTCTAATTAGAGTTTATCTAAATCTATCATCCAAGGTTTGTACTAAACTTCCTATGATACCAACTGTAATGCCCCGACCCTAGATACCCAGAGTCGATGCATTATTACATCACATTGGAATGATCACAAGAAAGATCAAGTCTCGAAATATCGATTAGTTTAGTAGCCTTGGAAACACTAGATATATTCATAAAATTTATATTACATCAATAAGTGAAAAACTACAACAACATATTGTCTTCATATCCCCTCATACTATCCCTACAAGTCATTCATAAAATACTTCTTCACATCCTGGAAAAAATTAAACATTGAAATGGGTGAGCTCAGATGCACAGTAAGGATAACAATATAGCGGAAACTTTCATAAATAAACATAAAAATTTAAGGCAATGTGTAACTAAAACAAAAGCCTTTTAAACATGAACTTAATAATAATATGGAAGGGATAAAATGAAATAATTCCATTTACTTATTCACATTGATATTCTACAAGTCAAATAATCACATGAAAATATTAATAACCACATTCATAATGACAGAATGCATAATGCTAGACTATCATAACCACATAGCCAAGGCCTCGTGCCAAGACTAAAAATAATATTTTGTCATGGCCTCATGCCAAGACAGTAGTTTGTCTCATGAGACCCACTGATGCATCGAGGAGCAATAGCGGGCTCCACCCGTCACTTACTAAGTCCAATGCATTCCTCATATGAAAAGTTTTAAACATAACATAAACATTCGTATTAAAACTAGCATACGAAATGTCAATACTTTATCCACAAACCATGAATGGTATGAAAATAGCACATCCACAATCAAACATAACCCATTCTATACAATATGGAAGATTCTATTGTATCATATTAACCTCAATCGAGAATGATGAAGGATATTAACATAGAAGAAAATAATAATCAAAACAATTAGAGTGAAATATATCCCTTTTTCTTGAAATCATTTAAAAGTCACACTATTTGTCAAGAATCCATTTAAAATAGATTTTATAATCAAAGTGTCCCATACAACTTGAATCTTTTAAATTGAATTTTGATTTGAAAAAATTAATGTGCATATAAATAAATCCTTAAAACCATTTTTAAAACATGGACATTAATGAGAAAAATTTATAATAATCAATATTTAAAACTTTTTAAAACGTCAATTTAGTTAGAGTTCCTAACCAAAAGAAAGACACATAAAAAAATAATTGAGGAAATAACAACTTTTTAATATTATGAGAATAAAGGGATTCATGATATATTATGTCTATGTACATTATATACACCATATAAAAGTGATTTGGTGTATAACAATATAGGAGTCTCAATGGAATGTAAATTGAGATGAAATCTATCATAAAGGCTGTATCCTTAGGTTAAGGATAAAAAAACGACATAATTATGAGTGGAAAATATAAATAAACTCAATATTATTTGATATTCAGTGTATAACAATCAAAGTACATTCACACATATTCTTGTAAAATCAACACCAATGAATTGGATGTTTAACTCATCAAATTGAGATTGAATAAAAATTACTCTTATCAAGTTCTTACCAATGAACTGATAATTTATCAATGGAGTGACTATGTGTATCAAAAGTATATCCACAGAAAGGGGAGTGGAAATTTTGACATAATCAAATGAATAGTGATTTGACACATAATCTTGGAGTAAAATAATCAATGAAGTATGCGTAAATCCGAATGAGTGGAAATTGAAATTTCAAATTACCTTATTGATTTGGTAACATACAAAACATAAAACCATGAAATAAGGATCATACAATGATGATGTAACTATAAATGAATTAATGTATATTACACAATGAATACAAACATGGGCAGTACACACACCACATGTAATAAATAAGTGCTGAACAATGGAATTCTCACGGAATTAAAAGTGAGATAAGAAACCCCTTACTTTGTACGTTCTCCTTGGTCGATTATAGGATAACCTCCTGAATAATGGTGAAATTGTTGTTATTGAATTATACAAGAATAATTTACATTAATATGATATCATATATGATCTTTTAACATTGATTTGTTAATAATATCTTAGTATTATCATCATTTCGGGTGTTAACTTACTCGTTTTTCTTTATATTATTTGTTATGTAAGCCGTGTTTGTTATGGATTGGTTGTATCTTATTCATATCCAGAATTATATCAATCCCTTAAACATTTGTTTTATTCATCAAATGAGAATTATACTTGAATGTATACGATGTAGAATGAATCTCATCGCGTTCGTGGAGACGGTAGTCCGTACGTACGCACGAGCGACAATATCATTCTTTTGATGTTAAAATTATATATAATTGTATAGTATATCATATAAAAAGAATAATTATCCTGTTATATTTGTTATTTACATTAATTACACATCATTATTCTACCCATCCAAATATTAATTTATTGAATGACAATTACACCACGGCGTGGAGACGGTACGCCGTACGTACACACGTATGGTGACATGCCATTCAAAGGATGGATAGAATAATGAAATATGGTTGTACCATAATTTTAATGACATAAAATTATATATAATATAAGGGAGTTATTATTTTATAGTGGTATTAACAAAGAATGAAGAAATGGAATAAGAATGGAACTTGAAAAAAGGGTGGTGAAAACATTACCTCTTCTTCGGGTTCTTCCTTTTGATTTGATCAAAAGGACTCCTTAGGTTGGATTTATGATCAAACTAAGGCCTATAGGCTGTAGTGAGGGAAGTTAAGAGAGTATTTGGGCAGGGTTTGGCAGATCCAAATGGCTTTTAAGGTGTGAATAAATGAGAAGGGGGAGTTCCCTTTTATAAGAGGGGTGAGGGGCACTTTGGAAAAGATAGAAATAATATTTTATAATAAATTAATGTTCGCTTTATAATGGCTCCAAAGTGTATTATTTAAAGGTTAAGGTGGGTATGGGTTGAGAACCACTCAACAAATAGAATTTAGACAGGTTTGGGTCATTATATTAACCTTATCGTTTAGTTTTAACTCTTTGTTAATTAGTTTGA
Source organism: Viscum album (assembly GCA_963277665.1). NCBI lineage: Eukaryota > Viridiplantae > Streptophyta > Magnoliopsida > Santalales > Viscaceae > Viscum > Viscum album. The sequence continues at coordinate 643,919,028 of OY728135.1, read as the reverse complement.
CACTTACCATGTCACATTGTATTTTTATATTATATAGTTAATAAACATATAGTATACCTCCAATAGACCCCCAAGTGGTCCGTTAATGATACACATATCATGATATAGGTCTCTTGGCCGATCCTTAGAGTTTTCGGAATTGAATATCAATTAATAATATAATATTTGTTTTAAAAACTCTTTTATGTCAATTTTGACACTATTGGGAAAATTGTTTTTTGTGAAAATCATAACAGAATGATTAATTCAAAAAAAATTAATTAAATCATTCCTAACATGTCATATTAACATAGAAAATTAGTTTAATTCATAAAAAGTCTAAAATTATATTTATTTGTGTATTTATAATATCACTTCTTTTAATTGTTTACTATTATGGTAATTACTCCATCATCTTTGTGTCATAAATAAATTAAATTATTTATTGTCTAAAAATAATAAATAAAATATAATTATGTAGTAAATATTTTTTTATTTCTAATGAATATTTACAATCGAATTTACCTTATGTATAACCCTATATTAAAAATGGTTTAGTAAATAAACCATGATTTTAACTCTTTTAACTATTCTTTGAATTAAATTATAATAAATATCCTAATCTAATCCATGTGGACCTAAATGATAATAGTTTACTCCTAAGGTTGTTTTTTTTACATACACTTGCCCAATAGAATTAGGACATGTGTTAGGGTAATATTAATATCATTTTTACCCTTAATTACCCTCTTTACTTTTTACCGTGGTAAATAAAAGTAAAAAGTTACTATTCACCAAAAATTATTTTCATCTCATTGAACCACATTTTACTCCTTGATATTACAAATGTTTCTCGGATTTTTGAATTTTCACTCACCAAAGAGGTAAATTTATGTTTTATGAAAAATTCAGTTTTTTAACTACCACTTAGTGGTTTCACTATTAATCAAAAAATGAAAGTTTCCAAAAAAACACAAAAAATTAGGCCTAAGATATATTTGATATTATGAATTCACAAATGATGTCTATTTTACAAAATTCAAAACATATCAGTTGCATTAATTATTTTAAAAATTAATTCCCGTCGTTAAAACAAATAGCGTGTTTTTAAGAGATAATAACTATCAAAAGATTGACACTTGTTTATGTCTGGATTAAATGTGAAATTACATCCAATGACCAATATTATATTAAATGGTAAAAATATATTTTAAATATACTATAAAACCACTCAAATTAATAATTTATGACTATTATCTATTTCGATTAAAAAAGTTGTTTTTAATTAAAATTTAGTAATTTTCACTATTCATCAAAATATGAAAGTTATCTAAAATGTACCAAAATTTCACCCTAATCTAATTTCGATATTACGAATCCAAAAATGAAGTCCATTTAGAAAGATAAAATTTATAAAATTTCAAAAAGTAGGTATTACTATTCATAACGGCTAGTTTGATTGGTTGTGGTGTGTTAGAATCTCGAAGTTGCATACAATGCACACCATTGTATTACTCAAAGGGAAACGTAACGTGGAAGCTTGGGGTGTTATAGTGTCACAAAGCACCACCTCTTCATGGCATTCTCGGAACTCCGTAGGAAGGTCGATCATCAGCACATGAAACACACGTGTAGGAAAAGTTAGTGTAGTGGTGAGTATAACAATACTCTATAGGACACCTGAAACAACAAAGAAACACCATGAAGGAATATGAAAAAGGAATACCACAAAGGAATACCACAAATTAATACCATATAGGAATACAAAAAAAATACCATGATGGAAAACCACAAATGAATACCACTCAAGATTACTATAAAGGAATACTACATAAGATTACCAAAAAGGATTACCATTAAGGAATACCAGACATGATTACCACAAAGGAATACCACATAAGATTATTACACACGATTACCACAAAGGAATAAAACACATGATTACTGCAATGGAATACCATAACAGATTACCACAAAGGAATACCCCAGATGAATATCATAATAGAACACCACATAGGATTTCAAAAATGGATTGCCACAAAGGAATACAACAATGGATTACAAAAAATAAATACCACACATGATTACCACAAAGAATAACACACATGATTACAGGGCATGATTACCATGAAGTAATACCACACATAAATATAGAGTTATCTCTATACAAGTATATGTCTAAATCACATATAAAAATCACATCTGTATATAGTTAAACGATGACACAATGTATAGAGGTAGGCAACAACCAATTACCAGCCACATGATTTTGTTTGATGTATGATCATTCCTGGAGAACTCACTTTTGGAGCCATGATATTAGAGAAGACACTCATAAAGAGGCCTATCTCATTGGGCCCCTTCCAAAATGTGAATGTATTGGTCAAGGAATACTATGATACACATAGTAGGGGTAATTCCCAGAACTAAGTTGGGGATACCACATATTGTTCCCAGAACTACCTAGGGGATAACAAACACCCAATCTGGATCCACCCTCTATATAGGGGACCACACCCAAAACTAATTGGGGGATTCTATAGATCGTGAACTTCACATGGGGATACCATATACTCAACAATGTGGCTCGATGCATGTAGAACCAATTCTATAGTCTCAGAGGTTACGCCGATTCCATAACTCTACTAAGGGTTAAATAGGATCACACTCTAGTTGTAGGGAGCGATATCATAATTAATCTAAGACTCGACCTCTAGAGGGTATTATAGTCTAGTGATGTGGACATAATTCCATCCCATACCAATAGGTGAAGGATGAAGGGAAATGTTCTCAACCTATACTAGTCCAAACTAAAACCACACGATTTGTCCCAAAACATCTGTATCATCACGAGGGTTCCAACGCCATCGATGGACCATCAAAATAACGTAGAATTTGAATGTTATGATTGATCTAAATTTCAAAATGGGGTCATTAGGATTGTGCAATGAAAATGGTGGTCAGCCACCCAAACTGACCACCCCAGGACCACCGTTGTCTACCGCCAAGGTTGACCGCCCCCAGTTTACCTAACTACATGATAGGTTGAGTTATTGTGGCTCAAAATCATCCACCACAGTAGAATGTGGCTTGACTCTAGAACGATCACCCCGAGACCAAACCACTATGGCCAGACCACCTAGGCCTGAACAACATAGATAGGCTTGGTCGGCCCAACCAACTTTACTCAGGCTCGGCCCACTCCACATGTCCTTCCCCATCTCCCTTGGCACATCTCACTCACTCATGGCCCAACAAGGCCACCACATGTGACACACCCAGCCACATCCATGACATTTGAAACATGTGTCCACCCACCTCGTTTCATGCTTCTACTAATTCCTCCTTCGATCATGGGAACCCTGGGATGTCGATACCACTGTCTCGCCTCACCGAACACCCACATGAGAACCACGATGGGGGTCTCTTCATTTGACCACCAAGACACCTATGACACCAATAATTAAAAATGGTCTCCAATCTGAGATCATCAAGTCTCTATATACAAATAACCATCCAATATTGTCGGTTTTCCTCCAATCTGGGGGTCCAATCACATTTGGTGACACTTGAAATGTCAAGATGTTACTATGGGGATCCAATGACAAAGAAACCGAAAAATGGGGGGGGGGATAAAAGAACAAAGAATATATTAATGAATGAACCTAGACATTTATTCATGTTATACACTATCTATTTACATTAAAACAATGAAAGAATATCCAAATCATTGAAACTTGTAAAATAATTCCTAGAATTACAAACCATCATAGAACGATTAATCCGTAGATAAATATTTTTGTTGACTAGACCACATTTGTCATGAAAATAATGAATTGAGAAACTAAAAAGGAAAAAATATCCTAACATAATTCGGATATCCCACTGAAAAAAAGTTTATTGTGTCATTATCGTAAGAAATAATCCTCGAATCAGGGGTGCGCCTATCATCGATCCACGACCTATAACCCTTGATTGAGATAGAATGCTAAAATCTATCTCTCATTATTCCACAATGTTTCTAGGATTACGTGAATAAACCTATATGTTCTCCTTAATAATCTTTTTAATGGTTTTCAGCTGTTGATTCAACAATATAATTTTTATAAAATAATATTAATCTTATTAAATCATGTAGCTAATGTTTCACAAAAAACCCATGCCGAATAAATTTAAGTCATGCTTAGAGGAAAAACCTTATTAAAACCCCAATGGTTGTCTCATATTTTCCAATCTGATTCACTGTTCACAAGTTATTGGGATATAAAAATAAAATAATTTTATTTAATAATTTTATTTATGGTAATGTCCTTGGTGAGTTTTTCTATAAATGACCTGCACCACCCAAATTTAGGTTATGCCTAGGATTAATCTGCCATTATATGCTCAGTTATTCTCTCACATTTTTAATCCAAGCACTTGTTCAAGATCTATTCAACTGTTTCTGGAAACCCACATGCATATGCTATTAAAAAGTGTAATATCATTTAGAAAAAAATTCTGGGGACACAGGGACATAGAATCCCACTCCTTGTCAGAGCCTAGTCGTGAAATAAATCCATATAATATCTAAAAATAGTACACAGAAAACTTCAGACATTACATTGCCCATCCACCAAATAATATAATTTAAATTCCAGTGAAATTTCTCCATGTCCAAAAACACAGGAATATACATTTTTTATGAGACCTACCAATTTTTTGATGGGATATATAATTCCCATTAATTTAACTATCAAGTACAATTAATTATTCATATGAAATAAATGAATAATATTTCAATACAAAATCAATGTAGAAATTTATATAAAAAACTAGAATATTTAATTTGAATGATTTATCAAGTAAATAAATAGAAATAAATGGCAATTACCCATCCAAAATATAATTTTGATGGTATCATTATATTTTATACCAAGAATATAATAATAATATTCAACAGATAATTTAATGGAATAAAATACCTTTTAAAGAACATTTGATCCTTTCTTTAAAAATATTAGAAAATATAAATTTATTTTGAATTTTTTATATCCAGAATATTGAAAAAAATATTTCTTTATAAATAACTATGGACACATATAAAGGTAAACAAAAAAATTAATAGTTATTAAGATGGAAAAACCATTCATTTGGTAAATATTTAAGTAAATATTACTTTCACACTTTTGGTACATAATTCAAATGTACCTCATTTAGATATCGATAATAAGATCACATTTATAAAATTTTAATTAATTAAAATATAGTTGAAAATGGGATTAAAAAATCACATATTATTGTTTAAATATTCATGAAATATTTATAGCTAACATTGAAAGGGAGAAGAATAATTGCTAACTAATAGGTGAAATATGGTTTGTTTTCCGTAAAAATATATTCTCATTTATTTTATGTACCATATAAGGGAAACTAAATAGAAAATATAAAAAATAAACAGAACACATATATATTAGAAAATATATGTCATTTTAAAAAGAAGGTTCTTCTAATTACATTTTATGAAAATCTAAATAAAAACCATCTTGATAAAAACGAGACAGTTGAATACACCATTACCATAGCCATTCTCTTGGAAATATAAACTCTAATATCATTTATAATGAATTTAATATCATTTAAAATATATTTCAGAACAATATTTTGATATATCATACACGTTTCTATTCATTAATAGTTTCTATTTATCCATTCATTAATAATATTTTTTTAAAATAAATATCTGAGTGTTGACCATTCCAGTTTCCACACATGTTTCTGTTCGACTGTTCTTGTACTTCCACCATGTATATGAACCCATCATCTATAAAATCTTTAACTTGTAAAAATTTTAATCTTTATATATTAAATATAAATTTATAACCATCAATTAAAAATCATAATGAAAAAATAATAACATTGTCTCATATAGTCAATAGTCTGTACATATGCATGAATGATGATAAAATTTTTATAATGTATTAAAATTTAATTAAATAGATAATGGATTATTGTATAATAATTATAATAATAATATAAATAATATAATTTTTCATTAATTACATAATTATTTTCATCTATATATGGTGGTAATTAAAAATCAATTGCATCTGTTCAGGGAGTTGGTAGTCTACTTACAAACATTAGAGGTGTTATCATTTTACAATAGAAGGATGTGTAACAACAAAAATAATATATTATCATTCAATAAGCATAAAAATTTCATAAGATTCATATATATTCATTAATTACATCTTTATAACCATTTGAGTGTGGTGGTGATGAAAAATAATATATATCTTATTGTGGAGAAATTATTTCCTATGTAGGAATGAGTGATGATTTTCATTTTCCATAGGATGGAAAAGGAGAGGAAAATTGGTTACTCCATTAAATTTATAAAATATAATTCTATATATGATATTAATGTTGTCATATCATCTTGGTTATGGAATCATTGATGTTGGTGGAATAATAAATGAACATAAAAGCACTCAGTTTTGAGTTAAAACTCTTCTTTGGAAATCATTCTTTATATAAAACATTAATTATTAAATTATTAGTATTTTTAATAGTATATTTCCTATATAAATTGGTAATAGATGTTGGGATTTTATTTTTTATATCTTGGTATAGATTAATGTCTTTGGTTGTGTGATTATGATAGGAGAGGCGGTGACCTTATATAACTTAGTTCTGTGGAATAGTTATAATTATTCCAAACTATTAAATCTTATAACTGTCTTACTCATTGAAAATAGACACATAAAAATTTAAAAATAGATTATAAGTTGATATGGGTCAAAATCATATCATACAATAGTAATTAAAATGAGATTTTTTGACCTTATCACAATGTTTTAACCTTAGTTAACCCCTTTTATCTTTTTACCATGGTTATAATATTTGTACCATGGTTACTCATTATAATGGAAAAAATCATATTGACCAAATTACTAAATTTTAACATCATTATTAGAAAATGGGATTATTTTTTTTGATTCCACCATTAATAGTGGTAATGCTAATTTTAATATAAGTTTCAAAAGTGTAATAAAAAACAATTTTCTTATGAAATTGTGTTTTTAAGAATAATATTTTCTTATATCCAAATAATATTAAATACTCTTCAATATGAAATTTATTAAATTGTGATTAATAAAATGTATATTATGTTTCTTTAAAACAATATAAAAAACTAATGGGGCTGTTAAGTTACATTATTTATACAAAATGATACTATTAAAAAAATGGGAATCTTCACAATTCACCTATTTAAAATATCACAAAAAATCACCCTAATAAAACATAAAACATATAAACTAAAAAATGGTATCCATTTAGTAAAATTAAAACTAAAAAATTTTATAAATATTATTTCTGAATATAAATATGAACTATTTTTATTTTAATGATAAAATAAGAATATGTGCATTGGTAAATAGTCTAGGGATATAATATTTACTTATTTTATAATGATATTGGTTATTAAGTCCAATGTTCATTTATACATATTTAATAAATAACTGTAAAATTATTTTTATTGTTATAAATATATTATATTTTCAGTAAGTAATATAATATACTAATCATAAAGTTTACCATATATCCTTGAGGTAAGATATTTGATTACGTTTTTTTGAAAATATAATAATGAGTTGACACTATAATGAGCACAATATATTATAGTACATTAGTAATGTAGAAAAAGAAATGGTGTTGGGTACATTTGAGCTTTGACCCTAGAATGAGATTATATAACACGTTAGATATCCTTTTATTAAATAAATTCAACAATATAATATAACAGTCATGTAGTAGTGGTATTAATGATCTTTAATTATGAGGGTCTATAATATCACCCACTAATAGGGACTAAAATGTTATTTGACACCCCATTAGACAGATTGTGGAATAACCCTATTATGCCTTGTAATTGGGACTACACATTCCTATTTAATTTTACCGCAAATAATTAAATGAATTTCCATTTTTAATCCCTTAAAGAGGATTACCCCTTGGGGGGAGAATCAATGTATAGTTCTTAAAACAATTCTTACTCTATTGTGTAAATTTATCTCTCACCATGAGGTAAACCTCAATTTCTCTCTATCCTTCCACTCAATAAGACATTTAAGGAGTAAATAATAGACTAGATTTTACTTAGTTCACCCCAAATTGGATAATCTATAGAGTAAGCGCAATAATGCACTTGTGTACTAAATTCAGTAAATGTCGCCGCTTTATGTTTATAATTTTGGAGTGGTCTAACAGACCATACTAGATCACTATCATGAAAAAATGTATAACTAACTCCTCTACCATATTAAGGAACTCACTACTTCATCTATTGAATGTTTCTTTCATCACATGAAGATTACAATGGTACACACCAAGGACGATGTGTTTCTTTAGTAAAAATAATTGAGAATTATAGAATGAAATTTTCTCAAGAAATAACACATTCTTTGACCTTTAACCTTTTAGATGAGATATAGAAAAAACTCATTGAAAAAGTTATGGAAAACTCCCTTAAATATAACTATTATTGTTTATTTTTATGAGGTCTATCTCAGGTTATGAATATAATATAATTTTATGAAAACATTATCAAATGTGATTCATCTTCTATTTTTAGATACATATAAGAATCCTAAATTTCTCCACATATTTGAAGTTATAAGTATATGCACATATTTGAATGGAATAACTCCCTTATAATATATCCATTTTCATAAAATAAATTTCCATAAAATATGGAAAATTTAATCCCCACTAAACCATAATCACGGTCTTAATATGTACAACTATTTATATCCACATGATCACAGAACCACCATAAAATGTGGCATAATCATTAGTTACTATAACCACACACGGTAACACTTATTTTGGTAGAACGATATCACATAATTTTATTTTGAGACCACACCTAGTATATGTAGAAAATTAAAGATCTCCAACATCCACATAGATAAAATATGTGTACCCACATACATGACTAATTATGTAAAAACTATAGAGGATGGTCACATAGAAACATTACTCATATAACTGATATTATTCTCTTTTTGATTAATATACTCATTTTTTCCACGTACCAGACTTGATCATGTAGCCATTATGGTCACAAACATTATTTTCTCAAGTTTCAATTATATCCATGTAGTCAATTTTATCACATTCATAATTTACTCAAGTATTTATTATTGCCACATGGCACTTTTTCTCACGTACCTAATTTTATCACATAACCAATTTGTACACCAACAAAAACACTTTATGAAATAATATAAATACGCCAAATGAAACTCATATTTTCAATAAACCCATTTTTTAATAAATCAATACCAAACTTCATTTGGGGTATCACACAATTATTATTTAATTAATAAAGTACATATAATAAATTATTATGTCAATTAATAATAATATTGATAAAACACTTCCAAAATGTCTAAAATGTATTCTTATTAGAAACTCTACATTTTTTAACATATCACCTCCACAATACTATAATATATATTAAATAATTAATTGGAAGTTAGGTGACCACTTAATGAAGTCACAAATAATATGTTTTTATGTCTATTGAATGTGATCACCCATCTATTATAAAGAATAAAAAATACCCATTAATTTATCTATGGAATTCCACTAAACACAATTCTAAATTATGGATCTTATATTTCCTATATATCATTTAATTTCTACTTGTTCGTAATTTAAACCCACAACCACTATTATATACTCATCTATTTGTTTATTCATCACCTTCTGCTACCCCTATTTATTACCCTCCACTACCCTTATCTAAAACCTACATCATTTTTATCACATGTTTATCCCCTGTCTAAATACCCTGACAACAGTATCCTAGAGTCGGTGGCTACTGCACATCCTGATGGCAGAGTAGTTTAGTAGTTTATTAAATTGGATACATATTTGTATTAAAATTATATTTCAATATATATAATACTAAAAATATTTTTTTATAATTCCATTATTGTCCCAATCATATCTGTTCATATTAATCGCGAAACATTTCTTGGTATTCTTGGGAAAAATAACACAGAATAAATGGGTGATCTCCGATGATTAGTAAGGGTATTCCCATAGTGAAAGATATCATTAATAAATAATAATAATCAATATGGAAATGAAAATAACTAACCCACATTCCATTTAAATAATAACATGATAAAAATATGGTGGAAATAACTGATGATCAAATAAATCCATACCAATAATGATATCAACATGGAAGAATTCCATATATATAATAAATAATGAAATAATTAAGTAAACATCAATAAATGATATCATAATATTGGAATTTATAAAACCATACATCCAAAATACGCATTCAAGACCGTTCAAAATATTATTTAAATAATTTGGTAGAGTCTAATTTAATTGGGTTAACTAATTTATCTCATGAGACCTATTGACACATAAAGGATCTATCTAGTTTTTCCCCACCTGTAACATACTAAGTATAATTAAATATTCATATTAACGGATTGAAACATAATCACCATAAATATTATTATTTAAATACTTATATAGAAAACTCTAACACTTATCCCAATCAAATAAACATAATCATCAAACATCCGAGTAATATCTAGTTTGTGTCCAATTCATTCCGTACACATTAAAATAAATATTACTTTTACATTTGTGGTAAAAGGAAAACAAATAATGTTTGAAAAATGAAATGAAGGTGAAGTTAATATTTTAATTTCTTTTTTCTAAAAATATATTTAATTAATAATTTCTAAAATGTTAAAAACTGTTTTTTTATATAAAACATGGTATTGGAATAAAAAGATTTTTTGATCGATGAAAGAAATAATGTTGTATTCGAAAAAGAATTTATCAATAATTTTAAGTAAGAAATATAGAAAAAATGGCACTATTTCATGAAAACATTCATTAATAACTAGATGATAAGAAAATATGTTGATTTTAACAAATATCAAAAAATTCTTCAAAGGGATTGTTAAAAATTAAGAATCGTAAAAAACGATGAGATATTTTTATACACCCTTTCCACTTTGGAAATGATTGGATCATAACACACATAAAAGAAATAATGTAATATGAAAAATTAAAGCTAATGATTATAAATATATTAATTATATAATTTATAAAATGGTTCATTATAAACACCACACTATGGAATATTTGGTCAATATGGCATAAGTATCATGGGAGTACAAGTGAGATGAGAAACCCTTACACCAAATGTATAAGTTCCTTCATATGTATCCAAACACAGAGTATAATAAATATAGGTTTATTATAAATCTATTTAATGACCATAATAATATATCTCATACAATATATAATGTAATTATAGTATTTTATCTCCCCTTTATTAACAATTCATAGTATGAATTAATCTTTTGGGTGATAATTTCTCGGTTTTTCATTTATGTTTTTGCTTAGAAATTTTAGTCCATTTACAATGACCATGGTTATATAATATGTAAAATTTTAAAAATTAAATAAATATCACATCTATTAATCATATATATATTTTTATAATAATACTTAAAATTTAATGATAGAAAATGAATTTTACTATTTATAGAAATAGAAGGCCATACATACACATGAAGGATATTTCCATTTTCTAAGTGGATAGAACAGAAGGAAAATAAATATTAATTATCTTTTCTAGAATAATTATTATCTTATATATAAAATTTTAAAAAATATATCCTTATTAATATACATGAAAATGTTAAAGGAAAACAATTCACATCTTTATGTGGAGGTGGTAGTCCACACGTATGCACAAGCGACGCTATTGATTCCCCACAGAAAAGAAGGTAAGAACATAGATGTTATATTATATTAAAATAATAATGTTTAGTTTACGAGAATAATATATATTAATTATCATTATCCTTAATTGGACTCTTGTAAATCATAAATTCAAAATCAATTACATCGCTTCACATGGTGGTAGTCCACCGTATGCATGAGCAACTTTATTTAAAGCCACATGAAAAAATATGTATGAAGATAGATTATATTTAATAATTAAATAATTTTAATAATATATTTAATATTTAATATTTATTTTAAATACATCATTATATTTTTACTTGAATTTTGGTGGTGTAAACCAAATTACATCTGTTCATAGGGAGGCAATCCATTGTAAACACGATCGACAGTTTTGTTTCCAATTTTTATAAAGTATAGATGGGTATGAGATATGAACGTAAAATAATTAAAAATTATTATATATTATGTAATTGTTACATTATATTTACATATATTTATAATATTATATAAAGTTTATAATAAGAAGTAATTTGAAAACGCATTGTCAAGAACTCAACGTCTACTTCTGGTAACCTCATTATGTTTAAAGTAAATACTTACTTATTGGATTTATGATAAATAAATCTTCTAGGATGTTGGGAGGAAATTAAAAAGTATATATTGTGTAGGTAGTTTCTGAAATAATGGTCCTTGTGAGTGTGAATATAATAGGAGATGGGGTGGTGTTTTTTTATGATGGGGAGAGGACATACATGAATTTTTAAAAAGATAAATTGATACCCATGTTTTTAATGAAAAATCCTAAACATGGGAAATTATAAATCATAAGAGGTTATAAGGTCTAAATAGTTCCATAAAATTGTTTTTGGACATGTTTTAGTTCAGGTTTAACCTTTATCTTCTTAGATTATTCACCTGGAAAACCGATTTTTACCTTAGCTATTGTAATTAATTTGTGACGTTTCACTATCCATTCTAGTAAAAACAGAACCATAATTTATTAAGTAATATATATTATTTTAATTTCAATAATAAAATCCATTTTAATAAATTAAAATAATTTAAGTGGAAGAATTCAGTTTTAAATTAACCAAAGAGACATGATGAAAAAAATGGCTTTCTGTAGAGAAACTTCTTATAATCACAGAAGGTTTTAATGTAAAAATTCAATATGAAATTAATTAAACTAACATAAATATAACATATTATAATATAGCTTAAATAATTTTACTTTAAAACAAATTTACAATATCCTTTTACTTTCAAAATAATCAAAACGAAATGAAATTTTACAATAAAAATCATCATGTTTCACTATTCATTGTAAAACTAATCTTTTAAAAGAATTATCAAAACAGAACTAAAAAATAATTTCCACATGAACATTTAAAAAATAATATATATTTTTTCAAATAAAATTTCTAAAATTGGAAAAAATCAGTTTTGAATTATGTGCACAACGAATGAAAATTTTTATTTGCATTTAATAGATTACCAATGAAAATTTTTAAACCATTTATTTTTAAAAATTTATTATATCTAATTGATACCCACAAATTTGACATTTTGTTTTTAATGATAATGTCAAAATAATAATTTAATATAGAATCACCTTTTGTTTATACATGATGTCGTATGCATCATATTATATCGAGGAAATTAAATTTATTTAGCAATAAAAATATCATAATGTATTAGGGTACCATATTATACTAAAATATATAGTTAAATTCATATGAATGATCAAAAAAAATGTTCCACTTTTAAAATATTATTTTTTTACATTCAACCCTATAAAATATATTACATCCTTGTAATTTATTCTTGATCTCCATAATCAAGGATTTGACATCTGAAAAAAACCCTTTTTGAAACCTATTAACATAAAAAGTTTTAATATAAATACCTTTGATATCAATTAATGTCATTTTAAAGGTCATCTATAATAATATATACTAGGTTTTGAAATATTATAACATTAGTGGAAAGAGTCGGTAAGGATATGAATGAAATGTTAAAAGAATTATAGAGAGTGATAGTGATCATTGATCAAAATAATGTGAATTATTTATATAAATTTAAGGAACAAAAAAACATAAATCTAAGATTATTTAAAATTCAATATTATTCATTATATATGAACATAATATGATGACACCTTTGTTTCAAGTTCTTTTAACTAATGACAAGGAATTCATTTATTTTTTAATAAAATAAGCAAATATACTTACTTGATTTAAATTAATTTTAAAACAAAGCATTATTACATTGTTAGTGATTTGATCAATTACCAATTCATCTATTTCACCTAAAAATTAATATCAAAATATAATAATTTTCCCACTAAATAATTAAAATTGACTTTTAAAAGATTTAAAGATCTACAAAATAAAGACACATCATTCTAAAATTATTCATTAAATCCAAAAAGAATTTTAAAAGTTTCCAAATATAATACACTAATATCTATAACCAAATAATAACACCCAATTTTCAACTTAATCTCTTTCACAAATAGTTAATCTTAGGGATCACAGAAAATATGTCTTATCAAATTTAATGTCCAAAATTTGGAATGATGGTCATTAAATAATCATTATATTCCCCAGAATATATAACTGGGCTCTTAATGTCACATTATTAATACTAAAAATATTATATCACCATAAAAACTTAATAAAACCATAATTTCTTCTAAAAATAAAATCTTAGGTTGTCTAATATATCCAACGAATCAATACTTGAACTAAAATCTAACAAAGATTACATAGACCGTCAAATCATTAACCAATTTCAATGTCATGAATACTATCTCATAAACAATAAATTATCATTATTATCTCAACATTGATCACATATTAATGGTAATATTTTACTAATCACGTCTTTTATAATATGATAAACGTTCTACTATATCACTTTTCGTGGTCATCGTTATCATCTAACATATTCTCTTGAATAAATAATGAAAAATAATTATATTACAATCCTTATACATTTTAAAATTCATATAAATAAAATATCTTTGATAAAACTAAACAATAACATAATTATTAAATCCATATACTAAATAAAGTTAATCATTCCACATTTCCCATAGTAATAGCATAATCATGAACATAACCCGTTATATTCATCTTAGGTATATTCCCTTAATGCTGGGGGAAATTTTTTAGTTCCTAATATTTTTACATTTGAAACAATGAAAATTAATGGTATCTTTCATACCCATTCAATTTTAGGAATGGTGTAATTTTTATCTACACATATATAAAACTCCCGTTCCATTTATGAGTGTACATGGTTGTTTCATTATATAATTATAACAAAGGGGAATCCTTCATTTCCTTTTTCCCTTTATACATATTTTTCTCTATTATCCTATTTTCCTATTGATTCAATTTGAAGTAATAATACAAGTATAATCAAATATATTTCTTTAAATTACATAATAATATATCCTTATATCATTATATTGTTTGGGGGAGTAGTTACCTTCCAAATATTTTATTAAGACCATTATGTAAATAATCATTCTTATTCTTTGGATTATGTGCAATGATACATTTCTCATCCCTTCATCTACATTCCATTTTTGAAAAATATAATACACTAGATTAGATCATGAAAATATGTTTTATAATGTATAATAACAAAACTATTGAAAGATAAAACTAATTGAAAAATGTATTATTTGATAATCTTGTAATCACAAACATAATGTTTTCAAATCATTCAGGATGATTTGTAATGAAAATTTAAATTAACCAAATAATATTCACTAGTAGTGTCATTCCATGTTAGATGTGATAATAATTATTTAATATGAGGTAACTCTTGATTCATGACCAACATTTCATTTTCAACGTTATAACCCCTCAGTACATCTAGACCAAAACAACCTCCACTTGTAGTATTCTGAAAGGGATTCGCAGCTAGTAAAACCACATAATATTAATTACAACAAAACATAAGGATGTTTTAATACAGATATAATTGTCATTCAAGTATGTAACATGGTTATATTTCTTAATTTATTCTTTAAAAAATATATTTCCCATGTTTTCACCGAAACATCCTCACATACACACTACGATGACCCTGATGCAAGTAGGCTAGATTCGTTGGTTACTTTTTTTATGTTGGAAAAAGATACAAGTAATAACATATTGAAGGAGGGAATATTTTAGTAGTCTTTTTAAGATAGATACATAATCTTAACATAAATATAATTTTAGAAATAAAATAGATAAAATATTTTATTTGACAACACAATTAATACCATTTGTATATCATTCCACAAGAATCACAAAACACTTCCTAGTATCATGGAGAAAATTAAAACATAATAAAGGGGGGATCTTAGATGATCAATAAGGGTATGTGTATAATGGAATCAAATATGAATAAATAATCATAATCAATATGGAAAGTCAAATAACTAAAAGACATTACATTTAAACAATATCATGAGTATAATTTGCAAAGGAGAAAGGGATCTAAAATAATTGCTTATAAATAATCACATGGGATTGAAACTTACCCATGGGTATTCTTAATAAACAAATAATGAAATTCAAATATATAAATAATAACTTAATTATGTAATTAATAATTATAGAAATCTTAAATATACCATCAATACCTTCTTAAAGACTATTTACACTTATGGGTAGAAACCTATCAAATTTTCCCAACAAATTTGTCTCATGTGACATGTCGATGCATCAATGAACTATCTATAATAGGGAATAACCCATAAAATACTATGTTAAATTCCTTCCTAAAATTAATGGGGTTAAAAATTATCAATATATAGTCTTTTTATTGAAAAACTATCACATGATCTATTAACAATTATCTTAATAAAATAAACATAATACTAAGCCGTCCAAAGTAAAAGAGTAAATGGTAATATAATTTTACACCCTTAGTCAGACATATCATAAACCATACAAATAAATAAAAAGAATTATATCAATAAAACATGTCCTCAGTGTATAATATGTATAAAAAAGGGTCTGTTTCATTGACGAATATAAATATCATAAAAATGTAATTTAATACATTTTTAGTGGAAAATAAAATTTTAATGTTGATAATATTTTTTTCAAAAAAAAGTACAAAAAATATTTTTTAAATTATGTTTGATGATAAAAACATTTAAAAATAGGTAAAATGATTCTTTAAACATTGAGTGGTAATTTTATTGATTCCATTAATGTTAAAATAAATATTAATTTTCACTATTCTAGTAAAATTCAAACGGGAAATTTTTGGGAATTTACATGTAGATTAATTTCAAAAAATTTCGTAAAAAAATTAAAACATGCATAAAAACTTCATTAATAAATATTTTTTACAATTTTTAAATAATAGTTTGAGAATACTTTTATGAAACATGTATTTTTATGAGAAAATATTTTGTTCGAAGAAATAAATAATTTGGAATTATATTAAAAACATTTTTGAAAACATTTTATGTTCAAAAGAGAGAGAAAAGTATATTATTGCCTGAAAAAAATTATTAATAACCATAGTATAACAAAATAAATTTATTTTACAAAATATTAAATAATTCCCCCAAGGAAGACTTAAACAAAAACATTCAGAAATAATTATGGGATAATCAAATAAACCTATACCACTTTTGTTAATGTTTCAATCATAATACCCATGAATAAAATAACATAAAATGATACATTTAATTCCTTGGATTGAAATATATTATTTATATAAAATAAAAAAAGTTGTAGTATATACACCTCATAAATGTGTAACTTGTGAATATGTCATATGTATCACAAAAGTAAAAGTGAGACGAGAAATCCCAACCTCAGGGTTGAATTTATTCATATGTGTCCAAACGTATTGTATAATAAATATGGGTATTTATACATATATTATATAACCACACACAAATATATCATTCCATATATGATTTACTAATATTATTTTATCAACCATTATTAACAATTCATTGTTCAAATTTCTATTTTGGGGGATAATTGCTTCATTTTTCATATATGTTTTTGTTAGGTAATTTGGGTACTTTTACATTGATCATGGTTATATTATATTCAAAATTTAAGAGATGATATAAATATAATATATATATAATATATAAATTTTTATTGTAATCCATATAAGTTTGTGATATAAAATGGTTGACACCATTCATGTAGAAGCTAAGACATATATACACATGAACAAAATTTCCATTATACCAATGGATGGAAAAAAAAGGAAAATAAAAATTAATTCACATTCCCAAAATAATAATAATTATTTTTATGTAATGTATATTAATCAAATTGATCTATATTTACATCTATATTATTAAAATTGAAAAAAATTCACATCATTACTCGGAGGCGGTAGTGCACATGTAAGCATGAGTGATGCTACTATTTTTAAAAGGATTGGATGGTATAAAGTTAGATGTGATATTATATTTTGAGATGTAATTTTTTTCATGATAATAATATATATTCATTAAAATTAT
This sequence comes from Viscum album, assembly GCA_963277665.1. NCBI lineage: Eukaryota > Viridiplantae > Streptophyta > Magnoliopsida > Santalales > Viscaceae > Viscum > Viscum album. The sequence goes on along the minus strand of OY728135.1, from coordinate 643,900,763 downwards.
CATTACTACATTACATGTAACACGTAAGTGAAGAATGAATATCATTACTTTGTGAGGTGGTATTCCATTATACACATGAGTGATGATAACATATCTTCCACAGAATGGAAGTTAAGTAGGTATATGTGATTTAATAATTTAATAATTACAATAATTTAAAAAATATAATAAAAATATGTAAATTAAATAATTTAATATAATCTTTTATGGTGGTGATGGAAAAGGAATTACATCAATTCATGAGGAGGCGTTCTTCCATACACACAATCGACAGTTTGAATTATCATTTGATAGAAGTGGAGATGGATATGGAAAATGATATTAAAATAATAACATATAATTACATATTAGATACTTTTTTTAATGTTTTAAAATATTATAAAGAGTATATTATAATAATTAAAATGAAAACACATAGTTAAAAACATTACCTCTTTTTCAGGAAACAACTTTTAGTTTAGCCTAATGCCTTCCTAGATCACCAATATGATAACAAAAGGGCACAAATATTTTTGTAGGGAATTAATGGAGATATTTTGGAAGTTATTTTGCGAATATAATGAATTTTTTTTGTGTGAATAAAAGAGGAGTGGGGGTGGCCTTTTATAATCGAGGCAGATTACACACATAAATGTTTTGAAATGAAAAAGTGATTCCAACATTTTCCTCATGAGAGAAGACTAAAATATGATTCCTTAAAAAATATATAGGGTTTATGGTAGGAATATATCCATAAATTCTCTTATGTGAATTTTTAGGTCATTTTAACCATTATACATTTAGTTTAACCCCCAGTAAAGCCATTTTTACCTTATTTATGACAATTAATTATTACTATTTCTAGTATTCATTATTATCAAAAATTATGTCTAACTTATTAGATAATATAAATTATTATTATTAAAAATATATAATATAATTTCAAAATTTTAATTCATAGAAGTGGAAGTATTCAATTTAACATTATACGTGCAGACATGTTTAAAAAGAAGGTTTTCAAAGATAATTTTCTCACTAGTGTAGAAGGTCTTTATATAAACCTTCAATATGAAATTGATTTCAAGGACATAAATTGAATTTATTATAATATAATTGAACCAATTGAACATTTAATTTAATTTAGAATATAATTTAATAATGAAATAAAATTTAAAAATGTAGTTTTCAATAAAATTTGTTATATTTCAATATTCATAAAAAATCCATATTCACAAAAAATTATCAAAAATTTACCCAAAGATAAATTTGATAAGTATATTTCTAAAATTAAGTATATTATATAAAATATATTTTAATAGAATTGTATAATGTAATTTATATTATGTTTTTAATGTGTGACTGAATGACCTTATAAAAAATATGGTTTTTGTGAAAAAATGTCTTCTAAATTTAGATGAATCTTTTTTTTTATAATCAGTAGATAAATAATTATAATATTTAAAACAAATATTTTTATTAATGTATTTATTACTTTAAATACCCAACAATTTAACAACTAGGTTACTATAGTTATCTTAAAAAAATATTTTAATATATTATCATGTTTCGTTTAATCCTTGCGTTATATATATCACAAGATATACAAGAGATTTAATTTATTTAAAAATAAATATATTTTAAATACATGGGGTACCATATTATCTTAAATTATTTGTCTTTTTGTCATATATGCTGTCAATCATGATTTTACACTTTTAAAATGTAGGGGTGTTACAATAGACTACTATGGTGAAAAAGTCTTAAGTACCTAAATGGTTCCTAGGATAGGATTCAACTACCCCAATGTGTTACTTTATCTCAAGCTCCTATAATATAGAATTCATAGTATAGAATTTATATCAGGAAATAATTTTTCCACTCTAGATGAGTAAATAACCCATCCTAGTTTCTACTCATTGGTTTGCATGACTTAGTCATGCATTAATAATTTTCCTGAAAAATTAGCATATAAAATATATACAATGGAAGAATAAAATAATAAAATCAGTTAACTATATATTATTGACATAAAAAATTTAAATAGATCAAATTTACTAACATAGTAATGGTTATACTTCAACAAATAAAATTGACATCAAAGGCTAATAAATGGGATTTACAAGAACTTATCTTTATAAAAAAGGAAACCTACTGAAACTAAAATTTAAAATGAATATTAATATATACACCAATAAAAAACTAGAATTCAAGGAAATTAAGTTTTATTTAAACACCATCTAACACCTAAAATCTAACCAGAAAAATTGATTGTCTTCTGAGTGGATCATGCGTTGTTTAAGTATATACTAACTCTATAGGGAATGATCGACATGACACAAATAAATAGTAAATAAAAAAATATTTAAATAAACATGTAATATTATTTATGTATATAATAAACAAATATTTTATAAGTTATCTTTTTTTTTAAAATGGAAATATTGGAAAATATTGAACTGATAGATGAATAATAATACTCAAAGGTGACTCTGTATACAAGGAGGGTTTATAATAGTGCATACCTACTTGAGGCCTCATCTTAATATCAATTATATAGAATTAATTACAAATTAATTATGATGGTGTGGAAATACATGAATATATATACACCCACTGACATATGAAGATGTGTTGTTTAATATGATATGTTCCTATATTCCATTCCCATTGGAAAAATGAATTATGTATACATTTTTTCATAAAATTATATCCAATATATTTTTAGAATAAGAGGAAGGGAATATTAGAGTTACAATAATCATTTATCCAGTAAAATATCTCCTAAAAATTAAATGTATTTTGATCCCATTCCATTCATATTTTTTCACATAAAGTATAACATTATTATAGTTTATATAATAATAAAACATTTCTTATAGAATTTAAAAAAATATCAAAGAATAAAACATCTGTAAGAAACATTATTAATTTGATTATACAATATTATATATTAAAAAAATATAATTCCAAACTACTAATGTAGTAATAACACTCAAATAATATTTTAAACATAGACATCATTTTTTATGATTACTATTAATGTTAAAAATAATCGATACTAAAAAAACATTATCCTGGAAGAACTACAATATAGAACTTCATATTAATTCAAAATTAAATCAACCATTTTATTGATAATTTAAAACGTAATATATATATAAATTCTAATAGACATTTAATAATATAAAAAACCAGTTGTAAATAAATACTTACATCTATGATTGTAATATAAATTAATAAGCTGATAAATTAGAAATTAATAATTTACATTAGTTGTATATTTACTTTTAAAAATATTTTTCCATATATAAATAATAATTTAGAGAAAAAAATTACTTAATAAAGTTATTTTTCAATAGAGCAATGTTTTACACTTCAAAGATTACCACAAAATAATTAGATTACAAAATTTTCTTTCTCATATCTAATTTATATAAAACATTATAACATATAAGCTTGATAAATACAATAGTTTATTATAGTAGTATTTAAAATTATTTGGTTTATATCAAAACAAATCCACGTCTAACACATTATGTGATGAAAATAGTTGAGTGTGTCTAATCATTATCTTTTGTTTACTTAATAAACATGTTAATATAAATAAATATATTTAACAAAAATTTAATATATTTTTACCTAAACTAACTTAATTATTTTATATATACTGATTTAATAACATAACTAAGGTTAATAATGAAATTTTGACTTTTAAATCACGCAGTATTAGGTAGAAAATATGATTTTATTTGTAAAACATGATAAAAAGAAACAAAAAATAATTGTCTTACAAAAAATAATCAGACTAATAAATCAATTAATGAAAAAAAAATTCATATATAATAAAAAACAAAAAGGAAAATATTTAAGTAAAATATAATTACGCACCTTCATAAACACAAATATTAAATAAAATTTGTTATGGATGTCTTCATCAAAATAATATCATGTATCATGAGCTAAAATGTATGGCACACATGACCCATCACTGGAAAATTAAACTAGAAAAAAATACCCTATTAGTATTTAATTTTTTTAAAAAATTAATGGAAATATAATGACTACAAAACAATTAAGCTATGATATATTCTTAGATTTAATTTTTCAAATTAAACATTAATTTTAATATAACATATTTTATGAAAATAATGAATTAGATAAATGATGAAAATAACGTTCCAAGTAATGTGAATATTAAATAATACCATTATAAAGGATTATATAAATTACCATTTGGAAAACTCTAAAAAATTATACAAATATATAAATAAAAAGTAATAATTTAAAATTCAAAAAACATGCTTTTGAACATTGGTAATATACTGGGAAACAATTTGAAAAAATTTCCCTTGAACAGATTGGTAATTTAATGGAAGGGTTGGGACCAACAATCATAATCATTAGTTAATTTTACCAATAAGAAAATTATTGATAATTCTCTATGAACAGTTAAAATTTATTTCATATAAAAAATATCTAAAAAATGATTCTATAATCAAATTATACTAAAAAATAATAAAAACAACGGTGAATAACTTTACAATTTTTCCAAAGAGAATAATATCTTAATCTCCTATTTTATTGTAACTAAATATCATCTAATTATCCTGATAAAAACATAAAAATGTAGAATTATTTTCAGTTTAAACACATTATATGAAAATTTTATAAAATAATTGTAAACAAATCAATAAGTTTACCCCTAAATAATTTTTTTGAAGATCTAATTAAAAAAGTGATATCTCCAGGCCATGGTGAAATCATAAATCGGAATCCTTGTCCATTATAGATGAATATAGATAACTTGAATGCGATTGAAGTAAATATAGAATAGAAATGTTGGTTTTATGACCACCCAGGGAATGAAAACACATTCAAACACACATTATTCAAAAAGGAAAAGGGAGAGGAAGAATGTGCCTAGATGGATCCATTAGTGTGGCACTTATATGTTGATAGGTAATCTAATTCAAAGGAACCAAAATAGTGGTTAAATTGGTATACAAATATTGAAAAAATATCCCCCATTTTATAAAGTATAAATGAAAATTGTATCTTATAACCTTTATGGGGTATTAAGTACTCAGTAGAACCCCTAGTCCACCCCAGCTTCTTTATAATTCATTAGGTACCTCATTTCTTCAACAAGGTATCACGTATCACCTGTAGTCTTATACTATTGTTGAAATAACATACTATACATACATGAACAACCAGAACTCCTAAGGAAACCTATAATAAAAATTAAATTCTCTATGGAATTCATACATAATCAATATATTTGTTGACTATTTTTAAAATACAAAGACAATGTATAATATGAAATGAAACATTGATATATTATATCTTTTTTATAATTCAACTATCTAATTTATATAAAAAATAAAAATTTAATGGACATAATTAAGAAACAAGTCATTATAAAATCTTGACTATAGGACTTCCCATTTTCAATAAGTGTAATTTTATTGTCCTTAGAGACTAAATACCTTTACAAATAAACAATCTATAACCATTCATTCAATAATTATCTCAGGCCATAAAGGTCACATCCAATTCACATTTGCCATGTATGATCCAAATCAGTAAACACCAGGAGATATTAATATAAACAAGGTAATTTAATAACTAACCCACAAGTATGACTCCCAAAACACTTTTTAAACTATCTATAAATAACCTTCTAAAGAAACACTAATATCTAATATCAAACATTCCCAATAAAAAATGACATAACATCACAAGGAAAATACTTTAATTCCTAAATATCAATCAACACACTCTATTACATTTCTGCACGATATAAGAATCACATATGGTATGTCATTCATTTAATATAACTAAATTCCAATTTTATAAAATATTCAATTATTGAAACAGTTTTATTATAATATATTTTCATTTTTAAAAACATCTATAAAATAAATTTATAATCACATATAAATTTACATATCCACATAATTTCACAAATAGAAATTGAAAAATACCCTCTTTTTTAATCAATGATATGAAAATAAATCCCAAAAGAACATAATGGTTTAAAGAAGAATATAAAATAAATATCTTGATTTCCAAAAAATTGAAAAAGGAACAAGAATTTATAGGAACAAAATAGAATGTATTGAATTAGAAAAATATTACTCAATACATAAACCACAACATTACCAAAAGATGTTATAAGAATGTTAGGACCAAATGTCGTCGTCTCTTTTTCGATGTTCTCTGATATGAGTTTACCCATGACTATTAAGGGCTATGAAAGAAGCAACACATTGTTATGCAAAACCATGATGTATCCAAATTGTATCACATCACCATTTGGATCATTATAAGGTATATCCTTCTCCATCACATTATTAGGTATCAAAGACTCAATATTCTAAATATTTATAGTGTCTCTTTAGAAATTGTTATGAAACGTAGGGATATATCATATTATGATCATCTAAAATTGTGAAAGATGTTACTTCTCAAACAAGATTTAATGTTATTTCAAGCCACTATAACTTCCCTGGAAAACAATATTCTACCTATGCTTATTTTTTGGCTATTTCAAGAGATCACATTGAATATCTTCTTCATACATTCCATATGTCTAGTAAGAAATTTTTGTCATATCCCAAGTCACAAAAGCTTATAAATCTTATAATTTATCCCAAAAACACCATCTTATTTTTATTTCATGTATGCCAATATGCAGGATCAGTCATTTTTCACAGTTTGTTACTTAATTAATAAAAATTAATTTCAAATATTTAAAACAAAATGACCTTAAAGGCCTTGTGTATTTGGAAGACTAGGTTGTTAATATGAAAAATGGAATAAGTATTTTATTCACTATACTCAGCTCCTAAAATTAAATTGAGCTCCTAAAACTACACTGGATAATATATGTAATACATAAATAATGTGCTGAGATAATACACCATGTATTGTAATAAATATGTAAGGAAACTTAACATGTGAGTCAGTCGAATGACCAGATATCTTAAAAGTGAAAGAACATGGGTAATCACATGAAATCATTACATACATAACATGGTCTCATTAAGCCATGGATATAATGAAAAAAAATATGAATGGAATTATATCACTAATTATTGTGATCATATATGGTATAAAACACATACATAGAATAAAGATCCTAATAAAAACATTAATCTCATAATATAATAATAAAATAAGTGATATTTAAATAAATTAAGTAACATATACTGAAGGAATATTAACATGACCATTAGAATAGTAACATATAAATTAGGAATAGTAATACATCAAATACAATATTGAACCTACATATTAATTTATAAATAAAATTTAGGCATCTTATAAATAAATATTCTTTCATAATTATTTTATAATATTAGTAAAAAAATGTTTTAAAAATGAAATTTTTTTGATGATATTTCTATAAAATATTTTATTAGCAATTTAATAATTAATATAATGATTTTTAAGAAAATTTAGTTTCAAAAAATACACTCATAAAGCAATATTTTTTTATCTTGTGATAATAAGATGATTTTATGAGACATCAATTAATTTTTAAAAGTATTATAAAATCATTTATAATTTTAAAATAGGTAATTTTCAAATAAATGATGATTTCAATTAGATATTAAATTCAAAATATTTAGGATATTATTTTCATCAAGTGGATTTCATTTTTAAATTCTACACATAGAAAATGGTTTGGGTGAATTTTTGGGATTTTTTCTGAAAATAATTGATTTTTTGTTGAACATTAAAATACGATAATTTATGGTATATATACTTAAAAATTTAAATACACAATTTCCTGAGAAATATATGAAATAATAAAAAAAATATTGAACTATGATTAATTATTTTCATATATTTAGTAATAAGTTTTATAATACTCATAGTCTAGAAACAAAAATAATAATCTAGTGAATAATACGAAGAGAAAACACGCACATCCTCGCCTATAAATACCACCCTCACCAACTCTTATCCACACACCTAACATGCCCATAATATTTTCCATGATCTACCCAATAATTTTCCAAATCCCCCATGACTACGATTAGTTCATCTAGTCTAATTACAAAAAACATTTCCCAACGGAGGTTCTCAAGGAGAAGATATTCTAGTGGTAAAATCCTCATTATTTTTCTGTATTTTTATTTTTATTGTAATTTCATTCATATCCACTCATCTCCTCCACAAATCCATGTGGGATTATAACTACATTATCTTTTTTGTACATGAATTTTATTATTTTAATGGAATAATTCGCCTTCAAACCTCTTCCTTTTTCTTTTTAAAAATTAAAGTATCATCTGTGGTGCATCGATTTACCACCACCATGGATTGCGTATTTTCATTTTTCAATACTGGCTTCTAAGATGGTCATAAAACCATTAATATAGTTAAAAAAATAATTTATTATACATATTATATGTTATATAATTTTATGTAACCAGTTTATAAACAATATTTTAAATAAAATTATATAATGTCAAAATCGTCGTAAAAACTACCAAAATAAAATAAATAATTTTCATTAAAATTATATATAATAAACCATCCACATATTGTATAAAAAAAATGATATATAATTCTAATTACACATATTTATTTTTATTAAGATCATATAATTTCAATTCTAGAGAATACTTCCCATTGTTTATTAACATCCATGTTATAAACAAGTGAAACGATCATGAAAACCAAAAAAATGAGCACTCCAATATAATGAAATTATACTATATTACTCATCAAAAGGCTATATATTAACTCCATAAAAATGTATTAAAAAAATAAATGTATCAGCGGTTCTGTATTTTTTAATTAATAATTTAATATTATTATTGAGGATATTAAAGTGAAGAATGAACTAGAATATAAGGTAAAGTGATTCTTAAACCCAACTCCATTTCCAGAGGGTTTCCTTTTTTTAGCACCATTTTCCATATGGATATTCCATTAATGTTCCTTATATAAAAATTCGTCATACGTACATTATATTTTCTATGATATACATGTTTCCAATTTGATTTTTTTACAAATACAATTACTTTTCCAAAAGAACTCTACTATTAAAAAACACATCTTTTACTTCCCCTAAGATTATTTCTTGTGGATAATTCAAATACCAAGTATGGTTTTCACTATTTCTATTATGAACAAAAAATTTTATTCAAGGTTGTATTATGTTTGAAATTAATCCCATTCCAATCCATGGGATATTTTATGTCAACATTGTTATACATTTTATGTCACATGCATGATTTAGTAAATGTTATGATGTGACGGGTGTATGTAGAATTATATAGTGCATTTAAATTTTATAATATCATGGGTGAACCCAAAATTATATAGTGAACCAATTAATTGGGTAATATGATTTATCTCATGATATAAAGTCAAATATGTGTGGTAGTTTACCACTAAGACATGATGTTTCGTTTTTATGCCTTTCCACTTTAAATGCCATTATCTAAGACTTCCTCTCATGAATATATTGATGATCCCCTACTTATGTTTGGATTATTATTATTATCACCCTTATTATATTGATTAATATTTTTGTCTATCATATTACTAGGATTTTATCTCGCGAATTATTTTGATATGTATCCTTAAGTGAATACTTGTTCTAGGGAGAACATAAGGGACAATAATAAGCTATAAAAAAGGAATTTAATAATGATTTTTCATTCTTATGTAAATGTAATGTATTGCCCTAATTTTACCAAGACTAAAATCCTTGCATCCTGGTTGTGTAAGGATTATTTTTCTTGACCTTTTAAATGATATAAATATAATGTCAGGAAATGTAAGGTCTCTATAGTTGGTATCAGGGCATCATTTAGTTAATTATAGAATTATGATTTGAGATCCTAATGGAAAACACTTATAATGAGATTAAGTATACTTAATCACCCAGAATATTTTTTTTAGATAAATTATAAACATATTTATCTAAAAATACATGCTTTTATAGTTAATTGAAAATAAAGGATTAAATTATTTATTCATGACTAGTTTACTTATGTTTTTTTATATTTATTTCTATTTTAAAAAATGTTTTGAACCAGGAGAAATCCGACCAAAAATTTGTCTGGGGACAATACAATGATTTCCCAAAGGACATACCCAATACCTAGAGAGGTGGACGTAAAAATATTCTGGTGATTCTTACCCATATCTCTTAGGCTAAAGACAACAACCTGAACAATGTGGAATGTATCCCTACACCTATGAGAGAGAAAAAGGTTATCATGTATTTTATATTAAAACAAACATATACATTTAGTGGATCTTATATTCTAGTATTCCTGGAAGACTAGGTCAACTCAATAGAGAAGAAGTTTTTGTTGATTCCTTATTATAAGACATAAAAGGTGAATTGGGCCATTTATTGTCTAGATGGATAGGCCGATCAATGTTGGGAATTAATTAAGAACACCAAACCAAATGATGAAATTTAATAGATGAAATAAGAAGACCATTAGATAATGTTTAAAAAAAATTTCTAACAAACACTTCAAAATAATATGGAGAGATAATTCATAGTGTTGATGAAAATTGAAGGTGAAAATATCATGGTGTATGAAGAAAATTTCACATGTATTTTAAGGAACACATCAGTTTTTTTATCAACAATGATAGAAAAATTAATAAATTATTTAGTTGTTTAAAACAAAAACATTAAAAGGATATATGAATTTGAAAAATTGGGAGTCATGATAAAGTTGTTTGATGGGATAAATAAGTGCATATAGAGTTTGGAGAATGGTTCCATGGATATGGTGATAAGAAATAACGTGTTGAGTTTTAAGATGGAGGATATAATGATAATGGAGGAAAGAAAGCCCAACCACTCACATGAAAAAATTTTATGAAGAAGCATCAAGGGAACTCCCACAAAGGAATGGGTAAATGAAACATGTTTGGGATACAAGGCCACCATGATCCTGAATATCGACAATACATAAAGAATAAAATTGATATGATATTGGAATACAGACCACCACCCATGGTTTAATGTTTCAACTATAGAGAGAATGTGATCTATGCAAGCTAGTGCACTAATCCATCAGTCCCAAAAGGTAATCTGTATCATCTCCCACTATAGAAAAATAATCCACGGAAACATTATTCCATCAATACTACTGATATGGAGAAAGAAGATGAAGTTGTACATGTTTTTTAGAAAAATTATTATTTAATTATTGTTCTCTGCATTCTGTTCCATCTTGCATGTTTTCTAGAACTACTAAATCAATTCCTTATAACCTTGAAGTATATTTATCCATATCAACACCTAGCAGTGAAACCATTGAAACCGATGTCATGGGAAATTATCCTATTTTTTTATGCGGGATGATTACTCTATCAAGTCTTGTGATAATTCACTTGGTGGAATCTGATGATATACTATATATGGATTGGAATTCATTATATACAAAAAAATCATCATTTTCTTGGAAAATTAAATATCTTTTAAAATTATAATCTATCACATACTCCACTATAAATTAATGAAATATCAGGAATCACAATTGTAAAATACCTCAATGATGTGGTTGTAAATTATATATGAACAAGCATACCTCAATCAAATGGTCAAGTCAATGAAATGTATCAATATGTTTCAAATTGAAATATTGGGGGAATATAGTGATCTATTTCATAAAGAGTTATATATAATTCCACAAATATCATGAGGTAATACCCTCAATATAACTCATACCTATAGGTACTCTTATATCAAAATGTCTATATCAGAGGGCCACTATCAAGATAGAGTAGTTTTAGAAGAAACAATGAGATAATTTGGACAAAGGGTTCATATGACAATGTGCATTGCCTCAGGGTACACTATTGATAGTTGTAAAAAAGGATGGATCAACGAGGATGTGTTTCCATTATCAAGAACTCAATAGGATCACCATAACGAAAAATTATATTCCTCCAATGATAAATGAATTTTTCTATCAACTATGCTAAGATCAATAATACTCAAAGGTAAATCTTTATTATGGATATCATCAACTAAATGGGAATAATAAAGTTATTAAGAAGACTGATTTCCATTCAATGTATGGGCACTATGAGTTTCTAGTGATGCCTTTAGACTTACTAATTACCCATCAATTTTCATGAATTTGATGAATAGTTTCATTATAAATAACCTAAAAATATTATTGGTAGTATTTATCAACAGTATTATCATTTAATCCAAGAGAAAAGAGGATCATGAAGAACATATAAGGATTGGGTTGGTGACATCAAGGAAAGTGAAATTGTATACCTAGTTCAGTTAGTGAGACTTTTGGATGTAGCGAGTCAAATTTTTGGGACACATGATCACAAGTGGGGGAATTTATGAGGTCCCTTAAAATACAATGGAAATTGATTAATGTACTAGATCATCCAGTGTAATGGAAATATATAGTTTTGTCAGATTAACAAGGTAATACTAATGTTTTGTGAGAATGTTCTCATGATATTATAGCTCGATAACCAAGTTAATAGGGAACGAGGTAATGTATGTTTGGATGGAATAATTTTTGGAAATATTTATAGAGATGAAGAAGCTGATCACAAAACCTTTCTCACATTCGCTATAAGTTTATAATTAATTTTGATATAAATTGATGATTCAAAAAAACAATTGGGTTGTGTACTCATTCAATATGATAAAGTGATATCCTAGAGATCACGAAAGTTGAGGATCCATGAGTAAAACGTCCTGATGCATGATCTGAAGATATCATCTATAAAATTTCCATGCAAATCTGGCAGCACAACCTCTATGGTGAGAAGTGAGACATATATAGTAATCATAAGAGCCTAAAGTATATATTCACACAGAATTGTCTCATGATGTGTCAGTGGTGATGGTTAATGGTGATCAAGGACTATTATTTCCCTATTCCCTATCATCCTAAATATGCAAACAAGGATGTTGATTCTCTTAGAAGAAAAAAACAGTCATCTCTATCCATGAAATAGATTGAGGAAAACCAAATATTTATGGTTATGAAGAGAATGAATTTGGATATGATTATGGTAGGAAATACATCCCACCTTTCCAAAATTATTTCCCAACAATGTTTCTAATAGAATATCAAAGAGGCAAAAAGGTATGAATGGGAACATAAAAATATGGTGAAAAAAGTAATTTAAGGGAAGTTATATGAGTTCCATAATGATGATTATTGTTTCATTATGATTTGAACTAGGATTCATGTGTCTTCATCACCTAAGATAATGAAGGATTTATTAGATAATTTATATATCTGAACATTATCTATCCATCATCAGATTACCAAAATGAAATGAGATCTTCAAGAACTCATCTTATGGGAAAAAAATAAAGAATAAGATTACATAATAAATATCAAGATGTTGGGTATGTCATTAAGTTAATGTCGATTAAAAATGTACACATGGATGATACAACCATTTCTTATAACCAAGCGAAAATATGAAAAATGTCACCATGGAATTTATCACTAGTCTCACAAAGACATCCAAAGGAAATAATTCAATATGGGTTGTGGTGGAATGACTCAACAAGAATAACCACTATATTTCTATTCAGGATGATCTCTCACATGATAAACATGCTAGTATATATGTGAAAGAAGCAGTGAGGATACATGGGGTACCAATTTTGATCAACAATGATCATCATCCATGTTCCTCATCTAAATTATAGATAATTATTAAATAATATATGAGTACTGAATTGAATTTCATCATGGAATACCACCTCTAAATTGATGGTTAATCTAAAAGGATTCTTCAGGTGATTAATAAAATTATAAAATCCCACTAAGTGTATCTCAAAGGTATAGGGTATCGATATCTTCCATTGGTTGAGTAATCATAAAAAAATAGCTTCAACACAAGTATTCATATGTCTCTATATTAATCATTGTATAAAATGATATGTACAACTCTAAACTACTGTAATGAAGCTGGTGAATGAAAGATACTTGTACCTAATATTGTGCAACAGATGATAGACATTGTTCAATCCATCCAACAACATATCAAAGATTCTATTATTTCAAAAAAGGTATATACTGACAACCATTTAAGGGGATGATGTTCAATATCAGAGTAAAAATCTGGAAAGAGCATCATGGAAAGAGTCATGTAGTTTGGAATTAAATGGATTCTTAGCCCAAGATACATTGCCCACATTGAGATCCTTGATCGCATAAAATCTGTGGCCCATCGACTTTCACTTCCACCATGTAAGGATCCAATTAAATATATTTTCTATGTATCTATCATATGAAAGTACATACTAGATCCATTCCATGTGCTGAACTCGGAGGCGGTACAGATGGACGATGATCTCTCTTCTGAGGACCAACCAGTAAATATTCAAGACCAGAGGGATAATGTTCTACGCAACAAGACAACCCTTTTTTTCAAAGTGATGTGGAGGAACCATAGGTATGAATAAGTGACTTGGGAAATGGAGGGGGTGATGAATGAGAAGATCCCTAACCTGTTTATGGTAAATAAAATTTATAGGAAAAAAATTTCACGAGGAGAAAAATATGTAATTACCCAAAAAAATTTCAATAAAATTATTTCCCTTATTAAAATCATATTATATGGTAGAAAACACATATATATTATAGAGATACAAATGAAAAAACTGATCTCATAAAATAATAATGTAATTAGTGGAATACAAATAAATTAAGGAACATATAACAAAGAAATAATTTCTTGACCCTTGGAATAGTATCACGACCAATAAAAATAGTAATCTGGCCAATAGAATAGTAACCTCACAAATGAAAGTACAAATCAAATTTAGACATCTTATAAATAAAAGTATGATAAAATTATATATTTCTATAATTAAATAAATGTTTTAAAAATGATAAATTATGTGATAGTATTTTTGAAAAACATAAATGTTTGTTTAAAACATTATTATTAATATTATTATTTGAAAGAATTTTTTTTTCACAAAATATACTCATAGAATTAAATTTTATTGTCTTATTATTATAATGTAATTGTATTATACCTTAATTCTTTTTTCAATTTGTTATAGAATAAGTTATAAATTTAAAATCGATATTTTTTTAATAAATGATTATTTTAAGTAATAATTGAATTAAAAATATTAAGAAAATTATTTTCATAAAATGGAGTTCATATCAAAAATTTATTCATTGATAATGGTTAGGTTTAATTTTTTGGTATTTTTCTGAAATAGAAGAATTTTTATTGAATAGTAAAATATAGTAATTTATGGTTTATCTATATAATAAGTTGAATACAGATTTCCTGGATTGATTAATGATGTAATTACAATGATATCTGAATCCCATTAATTATTTTAATAAATCTAGTCATATAGTTCAACTATTCATATTCATGAGAAAAAAATAATTAAATTAAAAAAATAATGAGAAAACACCCTTCTCCTCCCCTATAAATACTATATATCACCCCCTATTCTCGTCACACCTTCCAAGCCATAAATCTTGTACAAGCTATAGTAGGTACTATTTCCAATCCCTTTCCCCAAATACTTGACCCCTTAGTCTCATCAAATTACCAACCTATTTTCTCTAAAGAGGTTCTGAAGGAGGAGAAATTCAAGAGGTAAAATCCAATTTTTATTTTTTAATTTCTCTTGAATTTTATTTATGTCAACCCTATTTTATCCTCCTCTCATCCAACTAGCATAATAAATCAAGTATATTTTACATACTTTAATTTTATTATCATAATGTAATAAATCATCTTCAAATCACATCCCTTTTTGTTTAAAAAATTCAAATATCATCTGTGGTGTGTTGATTTTCCACCACTATGGACGATGCATTTTCATTTTTTACATACAACTTCAAGGATATTGATAAAACCAATAATACATTTAATGAAGATATTGTTATAGATATTATATTTTATATAATTTTGAAGATACAATGAAAAAACATGAAATTAAATAAACTGATATAAGTTCACGATGTTTGTAAAAATCACGTGAATGAATTAAATCATTTTTGTTTACAATATATTAAATATATTATACTCATACCATAAAAAATTTATATATCAGTCCAATTACACATATATATATTCATTAGTAATAGATAATTTCCATTTTTCTTGATTAGCCTCAATGTACGATAACTTCCATTCTTATAAACAATTGAACAGGTCATGAAAGCCATGAAAATGAACACTCCTGAACGTTGAATTAAATCTCTATAACTCATCAAAAGGCCCTAAATTAAATTACTAAAAGTATAATGAGTTAAATAAATATATTAAATGTTATTTATTTGTTAAATAATTAATTTAATTTCATTATCGAGGAATTTAATGTTAAGAAATCATGAAGACATATGGTAATGGGATTCTCGAACAGAAATCCATTTCCTTGGGGTTTTTGTCTTTCACTACACATTCATTATGGATGTTCTCTTAATGTTATATATATATCATTTAATTATCCTTATATTTTATTTTCTAGGATATAATTTTTTCCAATAAAATTTCATGACAAATTCAATGATATTTCCAAAAGAACTCATATTTCCAAAATACATATTTTACTTCTCATAAGACTGCTTCTAACTGATGTTTCTTATATCATGTATGTTATTCATCATTATTTTGGGATCCTCAAATTTTATTCATGGATTTATTCATTATCAAATTAAACCAATTCCTTTAAATGGGTTATTATATGTCCAATATTAACATACAATATATATGGTATGAATTGTTATGTAAATGTTATGATGTGATGGGTTCACCTAGAATTATATATCCCATTTAAATGTTATGATATGATAGGTGTGAATGGTATTAGAAAGATATTTCATTGGGTTATGTGATATATCTTTTGAGATAAAGTGGAATATGCATGATAGTTGACCACTAAGACATGATGTTTCATTTTTATGAAGTTCCACATTCCATTTACGTAGATAATGATTCCCTTATGATTACTTTGATGATCCCATGCTTATTTTATTCTGGTTATTATTAGTCTCACCCATATTATGTTGACTCATGTTATTATCAATCCTCTTACAAGGATTTTATATCACCCATTATATTGATGTATATCCTCAGGTGAATACTTGTTCTAAAAGGAACATGAAGGCCAATAAGGATATAGACAAGATAGAATTAAATAATTGATATGCTTCATTATTTAAATTTAATGTATGGTCCTAATTTATCTAAGACATGAAAACATTGGATCTGGATTATGCAATGATTTTATGTTGTTTCATTATAAAATGGTGAAATAATCATGTACCAAAATATAGGGTCACTATACTGGAATCATGAGAAATGTGGTAGAAACATAAAACATGACATAAGCATAATTTACGGATAACTTCAAAAACACGGTCACAACGAGGAAAAATTCCCACAATGTATTACGTTCTATACATAATCCCATACAGGATATTTAATGAGTCTAAAACATTTTCCAATTCATTTAATGCATATATAATTATGGTCTATACCAGAAAATTAATTTCATGTACACGAATATAAATTCTAAATAATGTTATCAATCCAATGTCATGAACATAATAATTACCTATATAAATAAATAGGATGTGCAATATTTTCTCATAACATGATCCAAAGAGAGTTTCATAATGAAGAAATTTTGGAGTTGAATAAAAGTAAAGTATCACCCTATAAAATAACAAGATAATAATATTGGTATATATGTTGTAGAAAAATATACATAATATACAATAATTACATTACATAAATGGTGTATTCATCTATGAATACAAATAAAATAAAAATATTAAAATAATTCTTGCAAAAACAACCTTTTCACATTGAAAATTAATTTTCAAAAACAGAAATTTGAAAAAAAAAATTTCTTTAAAAAATTCATTTAAAATAAACTTGGAAACATATAAATTATGATTCAATGAAAATAATTTTCATCATAGTGTAAAATACTGTTCATTCCATTCATGGTAAAATAAATATTACATTTACATTCTTGCAAAAATTTAAAAATTAAATTATTCATAAAATTATAGGAAGATTCTCTTTATTTTTTTAAAAAGTAAACATGATAAAAATTTTTTATCAATAAAATTAATATATAATTTTTTTAATTTTTTTATTAAACATATATATGAATAAAAATGGGTTCTCGAACAAATAGAGAAATGAAGCTGATTTTTCATAAAAAAATTTAATTAATAATTATAAATAAAAAAGATAGGGAAATGATTCTATTACCTGAAATTTTCATGAATAACAAGAGTAGAGCAAAACACAAGGATTTTAGTTTAGAATTGTCAATTCTCTTCCAACAATATAAATTTAATCATAAAAAATATCGATTAAAAATTAGATTGAAACAAACACCTTTACCTATACAGTAACTTTTAAATTATAACATCTGATTAATGAAGTAAATAAATGGTGACAAATAAAAGTGATGTATAAAGGAAGCATGATATAGTATTCAATGGTGAATTATAGAAATTAGTTTCATAAAAGAACATGTATCTTAAAAAAATATGTTTGAGAAGAAACCCTTAATATATTTTTATCATTCAGGTGAGAGTTAATCAATGGGGTGATTATGTGGGACAAATATATAACAAAAATGTAGAAAAAAAAATAATTAAATAAAAAATAATTTCACACATAATAATTTCATAATATAATCAATTAAGTGGACATATGACCCAATGAATGGTAATTGATTTAAGAAACACCTTAACTTATTCTTACCCATAGTTAATAACTCCTTAACCTCATTTATAGTGATTTGAGACATTTTATTATCATATAAAATTATAATTGTTTTATTTTTAACATAAAATATTACACCTTTTAAATCATCTTATCATTTGTTCCATTACAATCCTTTATTTTCATTATTGTTTCAGGTGTTAATTCCCATGTTTTCTCATGCATGTTTTGTCATGAATGTTTTAGATAAAAGAACATAGGATACAATCCCAAAATATATAGAATGACATGAATATTATAATTTTTTTTTCATTATATACAAATTTAATATCAATATTTGGTTTTGATCATGGAGAATGAATCACACCACTTTGTGGATATAGTAGGTTGTACTTATGCACGACCGACATTATCATATATTTAGTGGGTCAAAGGGTCAAAAAGAGTATTTTATATGAATTATTTAGAATAAATAGAATTTCCAATATAGCACATATATTCATTAAATTTATTTTTTATTACCATTTATAAATATAATCAGTGAAAAATGAATCAAATCACATCATGAAGAAATAGCCCGCTGTAAACACGAATGTTGTTATCATTTATTCAATGGTTCGTAATATCAAAAATTTTATGATATATTTAATTTATATAAGGTTTAAAATATCATGAATATAATATATGAACATCTATTTAATTATTTTTAAATTTTATGAAAATTGTACATGAAAAAGAAACCAAATCACTTCCTGAGGCAGTTGTCCAGTGTACCCTAGAGCGACATTATCGTATTCTCTAAGAAATTAAAATTGAGAATGTTTTTGTGATATTATAATTATTGAATTATAATTATTTCATAAATATAATATATAAACATTTTATACATCATTATATCCATCAGTGTGAAATACCTATGGAGAATGAATTATGTCTACTCGCATGGTGGTAGTCCGTCGTACACATGATCAATAACATCCCTTCCCATTTGTAAGAGAAAAAGATGGTTTTATGTAAATAAATTAATATAAAACTATAATAGTATATATAATATAATTAATTGATTATATAAATAGGGTTTAAATAGTTTTGTAGGAAGTTAGGGAATAAATAAAATAAAATGATTGGATAGGTTTTTCGACCTCTTCTTTAGACATCATATTTTGGTATTCATCAAAAGCCTTCCAAGGTTGTATTTATAAAAAACGTTTTAGAGGATTTATAGGGGGTGGGGGTAAATTAATAAATTTATTTGGGTAGGTATTTTCCAAAAAAAATGGGTTTTTGATTTTTGTAATTAGCAGGAGAGGCGGTATACTTTTATAAGTGGGACTGATGACACAATATGATTTTTTTGAAAAGAATGATTTCTACCCATGTATGTCTCAATGAAAAAGTATATAAAATGGGACATTTTCAAAACCTAAAAGATATATGGATGAAATATTAACATTATGTTGGAATTATACATTTTTGGGTAATTTTAAACGATTATCGTTTTAGTTTAATTCCTATGTAAACCCATTTTTACCTTAACCAGGGTAAATAAATTCTTATTCTTCCACTACTCAGTTTTTCCAAAAATTTAGTTGACCTTATTAGATAATATAAATTTCTATTATTTCAAATATCAAATTACTTTTTTTGAATTAATGTCACATAATGTTTTGAATTTAATTTAAAATTTAACCTAAATATGTGTATAAAAAATAAGTTTTTATGAAATGTATTTTCTAAGGAAAAGATGATCCTAAATTAATGACATGAAAAGTGATTATAGTTAGATGAATTTAAGTTTTTATTGAATGATTTATAATATATATATATATATATAATTTAAATATTTCCTCATTGAGGATTATTTTGAATTTTCAAAATGGATAATCATTGTACACATAAAAAATGATTTGAGAAAAGGGTTCTTAGAGACTAAAAAAACATATACTAAAATATAGTATAATGATAATTTATTTTTAATTAATCTTATTTTATATGAAAACATTATAATTATGTTAATTTTAACTAAATTTAAAATTATTAATAGATTTAATTTATTAAAAATAAATGACAATTTTATAAAAATTATTACTTTCACTATTCACTGCAAAAATATTATTTTCTAAAAAAATAAAAAACATTCAGCCAAAGTTAATATTTATATTATAATTTAAAAATGGAAGATTATTTTATAAAATAATCTTTCTAAAATTCTGAGAAATTAAGTATACATTATGTTTGTATCGGGAAAATAAACCACCTTTTAGAAAAATAATGGTTTTAAAAATGCATATATTTTATTTCAAATGGTTCATTTTTTATTTCTAACAAATAGATACCAATTAAATTTATTTAATTCATGTGTAAAAGTTTAAATTTTCTTAATTTATTTATTACCATTCATACTCCCCAAATTAATTTCTATGTTATAATGATATATTATATTATGGTTCAAATTGATTTTTGGGTGTGTGTTTCACAAGCTATCAAAGAGACTGAATTTATTTAAAAAGAAATATAACATAATGTATTGGGGTGTTGAATTCTATTTTATGCATGGTGTTGTAGGTCATATACCCCATCAAACATGATGTTGCTTTTTTAAAATCATATGGCATTACATTCTTCCCCCTTAAATTAATTGTATGATTTCAATTTAATCTTGTAATTGGAAATAGAGGGTTTGGGATTTGAACATTTCATTATAAAAGAATCCAATTCATAAAAACAGTAAATAAAAAAATTATTTATTTGATGGAAATGGAAATTTTGAATTTCATCAAATAACAATTTCCACATAGGATAAAATTGGTGTAAAGTGATGATGAGACATGGAAGATAATAATTAATAATCATAGGGAATGGTATAAATCAATGGACATAAAAAATTGAATGATCACTGTATAGTAATGGACCACAAAACTATAAATTTTTTATGAGATAAAATCATTTCGATTCATTAGACATGAATGTAATTCCATAACATTGTTTTCAAAATAATTTTCTTATATTTGAGGGATCAATTTACTATATTTACTAAAAAATGAAATTTAATTACTTGATAAGTTGAATTTCATCCTTCCAATTTCCACCAAAATCCATTTTTCTCTAAAAATAGAAAATAACGAAATTTTTTTCATGTCAAAATCACTAAAATAAACTGCAATGATGTCACATAATCTATAAAACAACAATAATATTTTCCTCTTGTATTTACCAAACCAAAAAATGTTTTCATAAGTATTCACATATAATTCATTATTATCTAATACCTCAGTAGTAAATCCATATGTTTGATTTAATACATTTAAAATGTGTCTATCCTTAAAACCCTATAACTTACATCTCATAAATGGATAATAATATTGTTCTTGAATTTACATTAATCCTTATGGTTATATAATATTCAACCTAGAAACATGTCCCAAGAAATATGATTAGTCACCTCGAAATACATTTACATAAAACATTTAAAGGGGTGTCTAATTATTTGAATGTATGATAAAACAAAAAGTCATAAACCTATGATGGTTTCCAGCACACTTGTCAATCTAACAAGAAGATATGTATTCTTCCAAAATTAACACAATACATTTAGGTTTTATGATTATTATAAGAAAAATACAATTTGTTATGATAATTATGTAAAATAATTGTTCAGTTTTGACACATAAAACTTCCATCCATTTAATATTTCTTAGGGATAACCCATGTTTAGTAAAATGACTTAGATTATTCCCATGATATGCAGATATAATAAATCGAATTCCATCAATATCTGTTTCTTTATGTCCTATATTTTTTACCTAAGCGACATCTTATCCCCCGTTTGAGATATTCATTTAGGTTCTCCTTCACACAATATTAAAATGTAAGAAGTTGAATCATATTTACTCTATGTTAATTACCACATAATCTTTCATCCTCCATCTATTTAACTTGTTAAGAATGTCATCAATATTCAACTTATTAATCGTGTATTGTGATAGATGATTAGGAATAGTCATAATATCTCTCTCTATAATTATTATCCAATTTGGTTTCTCATAATCACAGAACTGTCCATTACATTCAGTGTTAACATGATTATTTATAGATTTTGAAAATGAATAAAACCAAAAAATAATAGTATCAGAAATAACAATTATAACCGGAAAAAATAAGCATGAAAAATAATTTATAGCATGTCTAAATCATGAAACATTATTTTCAATATAAGACACATTTGGCATATACTAGGTCATTAAAGGTCATAAATTATTCAAATAATTCATGATGGATCATAACAGGTTTATGAATATCATAAAAAAATCCCGTGAGAGTTTCAAACCAGGTTTGTAGTAATGCCCATATTCATTTATCAGGTTACACTCGTTTAATGAACCACATGACTTGTTCAGATTTATTACCCATGTGAACATATGTTACAAAACCACTGCCACTATAAGACCCATAAAGAGATGTAAATACTAAAAATCCAATAACTATATGATTAACCAAAATTACTTAATAATTTACTATACATGGAATTATCATTTTTCATATCCTTTTAATTATAAAAATACTTATCCATAGGGTTCTCACTAAGGTTTTATAATCATAGTTTCCAAATAGTAAGTAAAACTATCCACTGATAAGAATTATGGGGAACCAATAATTTTACAAATAATATTACACGATTCTTAAAAAATATAAAAAAATTACTATACAATGATTGTGATGGGAAATGTATTTATAAGACTAGGTTCTTAATACAGAATCATGAAATAATTATTTTATTCTCTATATTGGGATCCTGAAATCTAGTGGAACTCTTAATAATATATGGGATAACCTAGGGAATCCGTAATGAAATGAGTGAGCTAAAATGACGAGTATGGGTATATATATGATAAGGAGACATATAATGTGAGTCAACGGGTAATAATTATATCATAAAAAATAAGACACTTGAGGAACCACATGGAGGAATAACATATCGATCATGGTATGATAAGATCCTAGAATCATAGGAAATTTGGTAGAAATATAATAATGACAATATAATAAGTCTAGAAACATAAAAGACAACATCACATGGTGTAAAAAGTTCCATAATAGATTATGCTAACTTCCTAATCCCATATATGACAATTAATGATGATAAAACATTACCCAATGCATTGTAAGAGTATATAAATCAATGCCCACCTTTTATATTTATTTACTGCACATGATTATGCATTCCAGAAAAGGATATCAATCATAAGTCACAAACCTATGAATTACACATGGATAGAAATGGGTTGCATAATTATCACTACTAAAAAATGGGTTTATTTGATGCTATGGACTAATTTTTTTTAGCTAAATGTGATTTTAAAGATCGCCTTTTTCAGTGCAAGAAAAATAACCCTTAAATGGGTTCTTTAAATGTACTTTTGTTGCACAGCTAATGGGTGTTGTTAACATCGCTAAAAACTCCATTAATGGGGTCCATTTATCAGCACATATATAAAGGTTCTGATAACAACCTCCAATTATGAGAGCTATAAAAAAGTACATATATGGGGTCTTTTTGAGATCTTCCAAACATGAACTGATACATGGGGGGCTTTAACAGCACTTGTAAAATATGTCCTGCTTACGATCCCCTTTATCAATAGATTTTTACTAGCACTGAAAAATGGAATATTTCAAAAATATATATATTTAATTAAAATTAATAAATAAATAATTAATATATGTATATTGATAATAATGAAATATATATATATATATTAATATGTTTTTGATAAGGCAAATAAGAATCTACACTTAATTTATAAGATATTTACTAAAACTAACTCATAAAATAATTATAAAATAAATTTCCTTTTAAAAAACTGATAATCATTATTGGTTAATAGACATTTAATAAAACTTTGAGGCTAATAAAAATAAAAAAATCAATAAAGGATCTAAAATAAGATGAAAACTGAAGTTGAACATCAAATGTCTATAACTTTTGATCTGAGTGCCCATCTATTCTCTACCACATATCAAAGTTATTCCCACAACGATCTTTATGACATGTGGGCTTAGGAGCATCGAGTCATTTTTATGAGGTCAAAAGAGACCTAGGAGGCCTCAAAAAAAGTCTTTTTAGTTTGGATACCCTAATTTTTCCAAATTCAATGGATTTTCAGGCACATTTAGGGGGGTATAATTATATTTACTTTTGATGAATATTGAATTTATTCCCATGTATTAAATTCATATTGATATTATGGTGTTGAAATTTTATAATTTTTCATAATGTTTTTTATTCATAAGTATATATATTCACATTTTCTAATATTTAATTATAATAAATCACTTGAATAAATATATATACCAATATATTTATTTAAAAATGTATATTTAAATATACATAATAATTATTTATCATTGATTTCATTTAATGTAAAAATATATCTATTTTATTAAAAATTTAAAATTGTAATAACATGTATATCTAATTGTTATATATACATATGTGTTGGTATTAATAAACACAGACACAGACACACAGACATATATATAGACATATTTATTTATTTAAATTCATATATATATAAATTATTATTAACAAATAATCTATTTAAATAGATATAATATAATATAGATATATAAATTTTTTTAAAATATATAAAATTAAATAGAAAATCAATTAAATATATATCAAAATACACATGTCATAGTGGTAAATAGTATTCACTTTAATAAGGGAGGACTAGGGATCAAATCTAGGTGCACATAGGTATTGTAGTAATTGTATAACATTAAGGAAGGGGGGTGTGGTGAATGATGAATGATGGGGTGGTGGAATGGGATGAGAAATTTTTTGTATGCACTAAGAAAGGGGTGTCAGGTGTTCCTAATGAAATAATTTTAACATTAGATTTTTGACAGTGCTTATTTTAGAACACTAAAAGTTAGACTTTAATAGTGCTAAAAAAGAAATGATAAAGGGTTCATTTAATAATTATTTTTTTAAAACAAAAAAAAAAGTTTCAATTCTCTCACCATATAAACTATTTTGAATTGCTAATAGAACCATAAAACTAGTGCTAATAAAGCCCCTATTTTTAGAACTTCTTGTCTCATAACATGATCCAAAGTGATTTTCACAATAAAGGTATTTGAGTGATAAACATAATGCTTGTACTATACCATCAAATGAAGATTCAATAAGATAGATATATTAGTGATATAGTTATATATATATATATATATTTTAGAAGCAATATAATATATCAATGGTTTTTCACATTAATGAATAGAAATACTATACAATGATTAAAAATATTATTAAAAAAAACATTTTTGCAATGAAAATTACTATTGAGAAACTAACATTTAGAAAATATTGTGGAAATAATTTTATTTTAAAATAAAGTTTGAAACAAATAAATGTTTTTAATGAAAATAAGGTCACTAGTGGCATAAAATACCACCAATTTTTTACAATTTGAAAGGAAATATTATATTCACACTTTTGGTAAATGGTAAAAAGTATAATGTTTATAAATTAAATGAATAATATTATTAAATAATTATGTTAAAATTATTAAATGAGAAAATATGTATTTTAATAATCATAGATTAATAGTAAATACAATTTTTTAATTTTTTTGAAAACATGTTTATTGAAGAAAAAGGGATTTTGACCGAAGAGAGAAATAGAGTTGATTTTTTAAAAAATAGTTTATCAATATTTTTAAATAAAAAATACTGATAAATTATAATATTACATTAAATATTCATTAATTAATATAGGATAACAAATATAAATATTTTAAGAATAAATAATCAGTTAAATTACAACAATTGAAATTTATGCATAAACGATCTGAACTAAAAATGAGATTAAAGCATAAACAAATATCTATTCGGTAACATTTTAATCGTAACATCCTTGGAAATATATTCATCAATTGTAAAATAAAATATCATAATGTAGAAATGTTTCTTGAAATATTTTCAATGTAATCAATATATAATCCATTTAAAATAAATTAGGTCAATAAAATAACACATGTCACAAAGAAAAATGTTTTAGAGGAAACCCTTAAAACATTTATATCATTGAGGTGAGAGTTCATAAATTGGGTGAACAAGTGAAAACAATTTATATCCAAATAATAAACATTTTAAATACAACATATTTTAATCAAAATAATTTTTTAAAAAATATATTCTTAAAATTTTCAAAGAAGTTGACATATAACCCAATCAATGCTGATTGAGTTACGAAATCCCATACCCCATGCTTCCGTTTAGTTGAGCACCAATTAACATATAATTTAGTGTTTTAAAAAATTATATTAATTTTAAAAAAATTATATTAGTACATATAATATCATATTTGATTCTGTTTTAACATCTAATCCATCGTTCATGAAAAATCATGCATTGTCACTATTATTTTGGGTGTTAATAACCTTATTTTCCCATGAATGTTTTGTCATGAATGTTTCAAAAATCTAATGATGGATATAATTAACTATTAAAAATAATTATATTAATTTCATAATAATCTTGTTTTTTAGTTTTATACATCCTTATAATAATTTTTAAGATTTTATCATTGAGAATTAATAACATCATTTCACAGGGATGGTAAGATGTATGTATGCACGAGCGACAACAACATTTCCATAACGGGTGAAAGGGTATGTACGTGGATTTTATATTAATTTCATATAATAAATATCATTTATTATATTTAATATATAACAATTAAATTTATAATTTATTACCTTCTATTGCAATAATTACTGAGAAACAAATCACATCGCTTCACGAGCCGAAGGAATGCCACAGTCATGAATGAAATTATTGTTTATTTAATTGATTATAAGGTGAGAAAGTATATGATATTTTTTTCATATAATTTGGAAATTTTTATTAATATCTTCTATGACAATATAATTAATCCTTAATACCTTCCATCTAACACATTAGTGAAAAATGAATCACATCACTTTCTGAGGTGGTAGTCAGTCGTACACATCAGCGACGTTATCGTATTCTATACGGAATTAAAAGTAAAAATGAATCTGTGATATTATAAATAATTAATATTAATTATAAAATAAATATCTTATATAATCATATAATATATCACAATATTTATCCATGAAAAGTGGTAATGGAATGTCCTTTACGTCGATTCACGAAGTGATAGTACACAGTACACCCGATCAACGGTTTTATATCCCATTTAAGGGAGGTTGTGTTATATGACGGTCATGAAATTAACATAAAAACATATTCATATTTATAATAATCTTATTTTTTTATATAATTATTGTTTAATAATATTTTTAGGAGTTGGAGTAAGAAATAAAATAAAACACTTTGTTAAGAACATTTCCTATTATCCAGAAAATGTATTTTGGTTTGTAGAGAAGGCTATACAAGAATGAATTTATGACCAATAAAAGTCTTATAGGATAAGGATATGTAATTAGATAATTTATTTGGGTTGTTATTCACTAAACAAATGGAATTAGGTTTTTTGGAAAAGAGAGGAGTGGGGTGGGCTTTTATAATTGGGGGAGTAGAAAAAGATGGAATTTTTTAAATTAAAGTATTATGCCCATGTTTTTCTCATTAAATAAGGCTCCAAAATAATCCATTAGAAATATTAACCAATATAATTTCAAAATTGGACCATAAAAATGAATTATACAAGTTTTATGTCAATTTTAGCCCTTATCTCTTTAGTTTCAAAAGAAATAATCTCATTTCTACCTAAACTACGGTAAATATGTTTTTATATTCTCACTATTAATTATAGGGAAAAGTTATATTGAACATATTAGATAATATAAATTATTTTATTATGAATACTGAATGCATTTTTTAAAATAAATCATATAAAATTGTTTGAATTCTATTTTAAATTAAACCCATATATGCGTCAAAAAACGAGTTTTCAAGAAATATATTATTTAAGTAACACATGATCTGAGATTAACTACCAATAAAGTAATAATAATTTGATTAATTTGAATTAATATTTATAGATAAATAATGTTTAAATTTCATTAAAATCATTCCCCTTTATGGGTTGTTCTAATTATTTAAAATAGATAACCATTATGCACTTTAAAAGAGTTTTCAGAAAACTCGTGTTTTGTTGCCTAAAAATAATCTTATAGTAAAATGTAGTATAAATATGATTCAAATGTAATAATTTTAATTATTTAATAATAAATAAAAATAATTTAATTTAATTTTTAATAAAAATAAAAATGGGACATTATTTATTAAAAATAAATTATAATTCTATAAATATAATTTTTTTCACCATTCAATGAATAATTATTATTTTTTTAAAAATATAAAATTTCAAACCTAAATAATATTGATATAATGATTTATTTTAATTTTATAAAAGACACATTCTAAACTTAGTATAGAATAATTTTAAATTTTGTGGGGAAAAGGAAAATAAACCACATTTTAGGAATATTCTTTTTTTAGAAATCATTTATTTTTAATTCAAATGGTTATTATTTTTCTTCAAATTAATATATAAAAATTCTATTTATATTTTTCATGTGTAAAACAAATAATTTCCAAAATTCAGTTCCTCCAATCCTAACTCTCCAAATTAATCATAAGGACCCGGCCTTAAACGTTACATTATCTTGAGTTATGTCAAGAATTTACATTGAGGATCTCCTCAGATTCATATATTTAAAGAATTATCCCATAACAATTTCATTAAATCTCATATATTAGAATGCAGACACTTCTATTCTAACCAATTTTCACAACAACAAAACTCTTTAAATAAAACAAGATTTCTTTTCATGATATAAATATTCGTGAATACATCCTTTCTCTTATCCTTCCTTAAAACTTGGGAAATATTTTTCATAAACATGATAAGAACATAAAAAGCATAGTAAGGGTTATAAAATAAGGAAAAAAACATTATCCCATCAATACATACCAAGCATATGATCATTAGCATACCTCATGAAATCATAATATTTATGATTAAAATATAGAAATCTTAAATCATAAAGTTAAATTGTGGCATCCATTCCATACATACATTGTATCTATCACAGATATATAGGTAGTTACATTACAATCCCCATTATAGTATATTCCCAATATCTCTTAGGAGAAACATCACATTTACGTCCGTCGCATTACCCAATGCATTGGAGAGATATCTGAGGCTCACCCACCATAGGTTTATCATGAAACCACCCATATACGTAAACCATGACCAAGAACCATAACATATTCATATCACATAAAACAAACATAAAGGAAATATAAAATTTCCAAATCTTAATCACAATATATCATTTCAAGATATTGGCAGAATCAATGCTCTATCAAACCATTTTCAAAACCCTTTAAAACATTTAATAAATAGATTTTTGAATCAAAGTGTCCCATACCACTTTGATTATTATAAAAGAAATAATATTGTAAAACTTTCATGTCCATATAAATAAACCCTTAAAACCATTTTTAAAAGAAGGACATTATATTTAAATATTTCTAAAAATAAATCATTAAATCCTTTAAAATAATATTTTAGTTAAAGAGTTCCTAACCAAATGAGAGATGATTGAGTACAAATAATCAAGGATTAACATTCATAATAGATTATAATATCATGATAATAAGGTGATTCATGATATAATATGTCAAAGGTAGTATATACACCATTTAAAAATAAATTGGTTTATAACAACACATAATTCTCAATGGAATAATAATTGAGACAAAGTCCCTTACAATGATCATATCCTTAGAATAAGGATAAATCAATGAAAAAGTTATTTGTGACAAACAATAATACACACAATATAATTGGATATTTTGTCTAACAATCAGAGTTCATTCAGACATATTCATTGCATTACATAATTAAGAAGTCTAAATTTAACCCAAAAGAATTGAAATTTGGTTAAGAAGTTCTCTTATAGAGATTTGATAGCCTAAGAGTTTCACATTAAAATTTATAAAATGAGTTGATGAGAGAGAAAAGGACCTCTCATAACACGAATATAAAATTTACATCAATATCTATATATAAGAACATATTCCAAAAAACGAAAATGGAAATTTAAAAGACATAACATAAAACAAGTCATTGATTAGAAGAGAATAGTGAATGGTTCCCTTACAAAGATCGTATCGTTAAATTTAGGATAAACCAATAAAATAATTATGCGTGAAAAATATAAATACACCCAATATAAGTATATATTAATTTTAAAAAAATCATATTTAATTCACATTTATTCATATCATGACACAATCAATAAATATAATTTTAACCAAAAGAATTGAAATTGGGTTAAGGAATTCGCATACCTCGATTCCAACTTGCCGTGTCTGTTCCTTGTTATTCCTGAATAATAAACAATAATTAATTTCAACATGATGAAAAACCTTTATTCAGGTTTATTATTTCTTTTATATCACTTTTTTACATTGCTATAACAATTAGTTAATTATTTGAGTTCATATCATTCATTTTGTTGACGATCTGAATTTGAGTAAAAAATGTACTTGTTATAATTTCACTTTTCCCAAGTGTTAAATAGTCCACTATCTCAAAAATTATATTAATGTTTTATATATCAAATATATCATATATATCTTGTATATATAAGTATTTATAATAGTAAATAACATTCAAGGATAAGAAATGAAATTCATCGTTCATAGAGATTGTAAGCCGTACATACGCATTAACACTACTTTCATTTCTATTTTATATTTAATGGAATAAAAATTAATGATACATAGGTATATTATAATTAAATTATAATATAATATTTTTTAATAAATTATAAAATTTCATTAACACCATTATTTATAAGTTAGAGGTATGGTATGAACGGGTCATGTCACTTTGAGGGGGCGGTAGTCCGCACTTTTTCAAATAAAATATTCATATTTATACAAAATGAAATGAATAATTGTTTATTCTAAATGGAAATTTCAGAATCATATTGAAAAAATAAAATATATATCATATATAATTACAGTTCCCTCATAATGGCCACTATAAGAGGTGGTAGGAGAATATTGAACAATCATATTTTTTGAGGCAGTAGTTCGACGTCCACAGAAATAGAATGTTCGTATCCATTAGATGGAGGTGTCGGTAAGTGTATCTCTAATAATTCTCATAAAACAACCTAGTATATTTTTAATACTGCTGTTTTTATAAAATAAAGGAATGAAAAGGGTTTTGGGTTTGGAGAAGTAAAATAAAAGAAAAGAACAGAAGAGAAGATGTTACCTTTAAATTGGGTAACTCACATTGGTTTGAACAAAAAGGTTTTTTTGAAGATCCTTATGAATAAGGTAAGGCTTCTAGGTGGATTATAGGGATGTATTAAACTTAATTAGGTAGATGTTGGAATATCCAATGGGCTTCAAAGGTGTGAGTAATGTGTTTGAGGTTATAGTTTTTATAAGGGAGAGGAGGGTCTCTTTTGTAATGATTGAAAATATTATTTATTATAAACATATTTTAGGTTTCAAAAGACCTAAAACTCATTAATGATAATAATAAGATGACTAATTTTCGAAATAAAACCATACAATATAATTGTATAGTTTTTGGATATTGTTTCCATTTTTATAATATAATTTATTTAAATTATTCATTAATGAGGCAAACACTACATCAACATTGTGCCATAAATAATTTTATTTATTTGATTTATAAAAATTATAAATAAAATACCATGATGTAATAAATATCTTTATATTTCTAATTTATATTTATGTTCGAATACATAACTTATATAACCCCAAGTTAAAAATTATTTACTAAAAGATAAATGTTTTTGTCATTTTTGTCTTTAATTTAAATTAATTAATCTAATGTGTCAGTATCATTTCCACGTGGTTCCATGGAGTCTAAAAATAGACCCTGGGGTTCCCATGGTCATAAATGTATCAAAAAATTGGAATATGACACATTTTAGGGTAATTTCATATTATTTTAATAATATCTGTTTTCCCTTATTTAGAAGATTTACCCTTTATCCATCGTAAATGAAATATATACCGAAGTAAGTATTCATAATGTCTAAAAATAAAAGTTTACTTATTTAAAAAATTTGGAAATCCTGATTCCATGTATGGAATCTATTTTTCCAAATTCAAAACACAGAAGTGGAAAAAATTAATTTAAAATTAATTCTTGTTGTCAAAACAAAAAGCTTGTTTTAAATAAATAATAACTACGAAAAGATTGACACATGTTTATTTCCAATTTAAAATTGAAATTACTTCCAATGACCATCATTATATTAAATTGATAAAATATAATCTAATTAGTCTTTAAAACAAATTAAAAATATATCCTAACTATACAAAGATATTATATTAAAATGTAGTTTTGAATGAAAATACAGTATTTTGACCTCTTCATTAATAATGAACTTTATCAGAAAAATACCAATATTTTACCAAAAGTAAATTTTTATGTCTAGATTATAAATAAGAATTTTATTTTGTCAAATTTAACATAGAAAAGTGACAAAAATCTTATTTGAAAAATGGATCGCCATCAAAATGCGGTAAAATGAACTTTTTCAGTATTTCAGGTTTAAAATTGGATTAATTCATATTTTAATCATCTAAATTTTTTTAGATAATTGTAAAGACATTTAAAAAAACTATAATCATAATGTAGTTAATTTTAATCATTCATATTAATTCAATAGATAGACGTTAAATACAATTTAAAATAATAATATTATATTATTATTTTTCAAAATGACTAATCATTGTGTGCAGTGTAAGATTTCAAAGAAACCCGTTGTTGCATATCATGTATTTCATCGAACATAGCATCCCCTATAATGTAAAATTAATATTTAATCCATGAAAATTTATAAATATGAAAATGTCATGATCTTTATTTACCTTGAATGTTACAGCCTTCCCCCTTTAGGAAATTGCATCCTCACAATTTTAATATTGGGCTTAGAAACATCATTAAAAGTCTCACATGGGAAAAAGTGTGAGTAAGAATATCAGTTTAAAAGAATAAAAAATAAGTAAAAAGATTTCCTGAGATAACCCACACTAGGATTCAATGTAAGAAAACATAGATATGGAAGAGAAACTAACCATCATGTTCTGATGGGGAGTGGGAAAAAACAAGATCAGGAGAAAGTTGACAACCAAAAAATCACAATCATGTGATGAGTTAAACAGTATTTGATTACCAAGTAGGAATAGTTAAAAGAATGTTTTTAACTTCTTTTCATAAATATGAGGAATTCATTTACTACATTGAATTAAAACATAAGGATATATAATTACCTTCAAGTAGAGTTTCATCCTTTAATATGTTTATACCAAAAACTCTTATTTTCTCCAAACAATGATTATACAAGACGACATGGTAACACCTAAAGTTCTAGAATAAATATTCTAGAGAATAACATAATCCACAAAATAATAAATATATATTTCCCTTATCCTTAGAATTAACTGAAACCAAAAATGTTAATAAAATATCAGATAATCCCCAAAAAGGATAATCCTTTATAGAATGAAATACTAATCGTAATCTCCAAAATTCATCAAACAACACCCAATGTTTAGAAAAGACCATTCAATAAAAAACTGTCCTTTAATTTCATCAAAATATTCCAAACCGTGATTAGAACCCAAAACTCATAAGGATTTAATCACATAGTCTTCCACAGCAAGTCTTAGCTTTTATCTCGAAAAATATCGACTACTCTTAGTATTTCATACTGAGGTGTTATTTACCTAATCACATATTCTCTATGATAAGATAATAATTTCCATAAATTACCAAAATCTCCATATGTCCATAATAAAAACATATATTATTCCCAAAAAAATTTCAACCATTACACCACAAATAAAATCCCAGAGTATATTATTTTTCTTAGTCATGTACTGTTTTCCAAAAAGATAGAACATCATCCCATATAACCTTTATCATTTAATCACAAAATAATTTTTTTATACTAAGGTTATCTATTTGATGAAACATAAGTTTCCAAAATCAAATTATTCATGATCCATAAAATCATTTAACTAAATAGAATAAGTCATACTAACTAGGAAAATCACATTGTCTACTGGTATATGATAAATACCAGTCGCTCTTTTGTAGTGGGTTCAATTACCCTAGGTTTTCCCGACATGACAGATTCTCACACGGTCTACATGTTATTCTTTTTATAAAACATAAAAATATCCCTAACTCATTTAAACCTCAAGGGGTTTATTAAAATATTCATTTTCATCCCTATAAATTAAGAACTCAACATATTATATACTATCATTTGATTCTCCTCTATATAATAAAATAAAAATATTTCAAAAATAAAGAACATCATACCTTGATCATGGTGTCCATATGGTTTCATCATCATCATCTTTTTCTCGTAGGTAGAAGGTCCATGCATTGCAACGATGATTTAGAGATCCTTCAAAATCATTTTCTTCCTTCATCAAAATACACATTGTGCAACAGGGGTAAAATGGATGTTCCCAGAAAAATAGTGTTGGGAAATAATCATGTTTGGAATATAATTTCAAAACATATGATAAAACAATATTTTTTTTATAAAACTGTCGGATCGAGATTGAGTTGAAACATTCAATCAGTGGTCCTTTTAAAATGCCACAAGTATGTATTGTGAGACTATATTTTAAAAGAAAATATATATCAGTTGTCTAAGGGTATGCTTCTTTACCACCTTTTTTAAAATCCAAATATACTACAAAATCTTGTGATAAGGTAAAATATTTAAAAATTCATTGAAAAAATATAACTTTCTTGAAAATATGAGACTATTGTGAAAATATGATTTGATTAAATACAACCCATGATCCACGATGATAATCAGGGTATAGTGGAAGTGTTTTATATGTTATAAAATTTCTTTTAATTGAGTTGTATGATATAAAACGTTTCACAATCATCTGAACATGACTTTTCAATAATTATTGCAAGAAAATCCTCATTAAGAGATATAAATGTCATTTTAGATCCTCATCCTTCCATTTTTAATAGAAATTCCTTGATCTAAAAAAGTTACAAAAATAAGGATTTCACATAAATAGTAGACATAGATATTAACCAGGGGTCTAACAAAAACTCATAATCCCTAAATTTGTATAAACTGACCTCTAATAAAAACTACAAGGACCCAGCCTTAAACATTGCATTATCTTAAGTTAAGTCAATAATTAACTTTGAAGATCTTTTCAGGTTCAATGTTTTAGAGAATTGGTCCATTACTATTACATGACTTCTCAAATTTTATATTGTAGACAATTCTACATTAACTAGTTTTTCACAACAATAAAACATAAAACAAGAGTTATTTTCTTGATATAAATCTTTATGAATACTTCCTTTCTCTTATCCTTCCTTATAATCTAGGAAAAAAATTTCAAAAACATGGTATGAGCATGAAAAGATAAATAAGGGTAATAAACTAACGAAATAAAACATTATTCCATCAATTCATACCATGCTAAGATCTTTAACATACCTCATGAAATCATATGATTTATGAATGACACATAAAAATGTTATATCATAATGGTAACTTGTGGAATAAATATCATAATTACATTGTACCTATCACAACTACATAGGGAGTTACATTGTTATACCCATCATAGTATATTTTCTAAATCTCTTAGGAGAGACATCAGGTTTACCTCTGTTATGTTACCCTATCCATTAGAGAGCTATCTCGGGCTCACTCGCTCTAGTTTTATCACAGAACCACAGATATATGTAAACAATGACCACGAACTATAACATATTCATAACACATAAAACAAACATAAAGGAAAGATAACATTTCCACATCACAATCACGATATATCATTTCAAGATATTGGTATAATCATATCTTCATGAAACAATTTTCAAATGAATTCAAAACATTTAATGAAGTGATTTTTGAATCAAAGTGTCCCATAAAAATTTTATTATTTGGAAGGAATGAAAATTTTAAAACATTTATGTACATGAAAATAAATCCTGAAACCCCATTTTTAAAACATGGAAAACAATGTGAATGATTTAGAAGAATAAATCTTTAAAACCATTAAAATGATATTTTAGTGAAAGAGGTCCTAACCAAATAAGAGATTCTATGATACAAATAATTAAGGAATAACATTAATTAAATCATATAATATCATAAGAATAATGAGAATCATGATATAATATGAAAAAGGAAATTTTATACACCCTATAAAATAAAATTGGTGTATAAAAACAAGTAAGACTCAATGGAATGTATATTGTGAAAAGTCCCTTACAGAGATTGTATCTTTAGATTAAGGATAAATCAGTGAAGTAATTATGTGTGAAAAACAATAATACACCCAATATAAGTGGATATTAATTGTAAAACATTCAGAGTAAATTCACACTTATTCATATCATGACATAATCAAGAATTTTAAATTTATCCCAAAAGAATTGAAATTGGGTTATGAAGTTCTCTTACAGAAACTCGACAGCCTAACGACATAACTTAAAAATTACGAAAATGAGTTGATGAGAGAGAAAAGGACATGTCATCAAATGGACATAAAATTTACAGAAATAAGGACATAGAATAACATATCCCAACATAAGAAAATTTAAATTTAAAATACATAACAATAAATAAGTCTTTGAGTAGAAGAGAAGAGTGAAAGGTTCCCTCACAAAGATCATATCATTACATTTAGGATAAAACAATAAAATAATTATGTGTTACAAATATAAATAAAAAAAATATAAGTAGGTATTAAGTTTAAATAAATCAGAGGTCATTAAAACATATTAATTGAATTATATAATCATAAAATATAATTTTAACCCAAAGAATGGAAATTATGTTAATGAGTTTCCTTACCTCGAGTCCAACTTGTCTTTTATGTTCCTTGTTATTCATGAATTATAAACATATGATAATTTATAATTTATTCAGAACCTCTTTTCATGTTTATTCCCCCTTTTATATCACTTATTACATTTAAATAACAATTAGTTATTTATTTGAGTTCATATCAGACATTTTTTCGATGTTTAGTGTTTGAATAAAAATGAACTTTTTATAATTACAAATTTTCCATGTTGTCAAAATTCCATTATCTCCAGCATCATATTCATGATTTAAATATCATATATATCATATATATACTATATATATATATATATGTATATACGCATTTATAAAAGTACATATCATTTTGAGATAAGAAATGAAATTCAACATTCATGGAGATGGTAAGCCGTACGTACGCAAGATCGCTACTTTCATTTCTTTTTAATATTTAATGGAACGAAAAAATAATGATACAAAGGTAAATTATAAATACATTAAAATATAATATTTTATATATGTGACATAATTTCATAAACACAATTATTTATATGTTCCATGTATGGTATGAACTAGTCATATCACTTTGAGGGGGCGGTATTCCGCACATCCTCAAATGAAATTATCGTATTTATACAACATGAAAAGAATAATGGTATGTCATAAATGGGAATTGTAGAAGAATATTGAAAAATAAAATAATATATATATATCCTATATAATTACAGTAACATCATAATGGACACCGTGAGAGGTGGTAGGAGAATATTGAACGATCATTGTTTTGTGATGTAGTAGTTCACCATCTATAGAAAATGTATGTTTATATAAATTAGATAGAGGTGTGTGTATGTGTAGCTAGAATCCTTCACATAAAAACAACCTAATATATTTAGGATAGTATTGTTGTTATAAAAGAATGGAATAAATGGATTTAGGGGGTTGGAGATGTAAAATAAAAGAAATGAACTTATGAGAAGCAATTACCTTTAAATTGGGAAACTCCATTTAATTTGAACCAAAAGGCTTCCTTGAAGTGTCTTCTGTATAATGTAAGGCTTCTAGGAGATATATAGGGATATATGGAGATTACATAGGAAGAGTTATGTTGAGCCAAGGGTCTCTAAAGGTGTGAGTAATGTGATAGAGTTGATTGATTTTTATAATGGATAGGAGGGGCTCTTTTCGAAAGTTTGAAATTATTATCTTATTATAAACATATTTTCAGGTTAAAAAGGTCAAAACTCATTAAATTTTTCAAAAGTATGACTAATGATCGAAATAAAATCATCCAATAAGTATTGGACTGGTTATGGATATTTTGTTAATTTTAATAATCTTATTTATTTAAATCATTTTTAACAATGTAAACACTACATCATCATTATGTCATAAATAATATTATTTATATGATGTCTAAAAATTATAAAAAAATTACAATGATATAGTTTTTTAATTATAATTAATATTTATAGTTTAAGAGATAACTTATATAACCCCGTGAAAAAATTTATTTACTAAAAGATATATGTGTGTGTCAGTTTGTCTTTATATTAAATTAATTAATCTAAAGTGTCATTATCACTCCCAATTGGATCCATGGGTTCCCAAAATCGACCCAAGGATGACCATGGTCGGAAATGTATCATCCAATAAGAATATAACACATGTTAGGGTAATTTTATAATATAATAATAATATTTTTTTACCATTATTTCCAGATTTACCCATTAATCGTGGTAAATAAAATATTTACCGAAGTAAATTTTCATGATGTCTAAAACTAATAGTAACTTATTTGGGAAATTTGGACCTCCAGATTCAAAATATGGAATCCTTTTTTCAAAATTCAAAACACATAAGTGGCAGAAATTAATTTAAAATTAATTCCCATTGTCAAAACAAAAAATGCGTTTTTAAGAAAATAATAACTATCAAAAGATTGACACTTTTTATGTCCAATTTAAAAGTGAAATTAGATACAATGACCAGAATAGTATTTAATGGTAAAAAAATAATCTAATTACACATTAAAACCAATTATAAAAATGGTCTAACCATGTAGTGAAATTAGATTACAAAACAATTTTGAATTAAAATACAGTATTTTGAACTATTCATAAAAAATGAACTTTAAAAGAAAAATACTCAACTTTTACCCAAATTAAATTTTTATGTCCCCATTATTAATAAGAATTTTATTTTGTCAAATGAAACATATAAAAGTTGTAAAAAATTGATTTAAAAAATGTTACACCACCAAAAGGCGATAAAACGACCTTTTTGAGTGTTTCATGCTTAAAATAAAATAAATTGTTATTTTAAGGCTCTAAAATTTATTGGATAAATGTAAATAAATTTATAAAATCATGTAAAATCATAATACAGTTAATTTTATTCATTCCTAAAAATATAACGGCTAGGATTTAACTACTATTTAAAATATTATTATTATTATATTATTATTTTTCAGAATGAGTCAACATTGTGTGAAACGTAAGATTTCAAAGAAACTCGTCGTTGCATATCATGTATTCCATCGAACAAAGAATGACCTATAAAGTAAAATTAATATTTAATCCATAAATATTAATATATATAAAAATATCATGATCTTTATTTAACTGGGATGTCACATTAATATCAATGTTATAATAGAACATTATATTGTAGTTAAATTAGATTTAGAGATGACATTATAGAAGCTATTTAAGAGATTGAATTTATTAAAAAAAAAAATTTTAAAGTCCTGAGGTGTTACATTCAATTTTAATCACATAATTTCAGGTTATATAATCTATCAAACATGATGTTCCTCTATTAAAATCCCAGGGTGCTAAAAAAATTCTACAAGTAGCTAATAATTTTGAAAATTATTTCCCTATTTAAGAAAAATATTGTAAAATAATTATTCTTCAATCATGGATGTACTAAAAAATTTGAAAAATTCAAGGTAATGAAACAAAAATAACATTTTATGAAACCATATATCAGATAATTCTAAAGATACATTACTAATAGGAATATCATTTCCAATGATATTTCATTACTATGAAAAAACTAAGTGAATTAATTTATAATGTAGAGTAAAAATTGTTTTTTAATAAATTAGAAACATAAAAGTTTTTACGATACATTACTAATTGAATCATTTAGTATAATTTACCTATAAAATCTTCTATCATTTATATAATAAATTACTTTAAAATGTCATATATATTATTAAGAAATAAAAAATTTTAAATTGATCAAAAGGAATTTATGACAATAAAATACCAGACATAAAGATTATAACATGTTTGGTCCATAAATAATACCAGTTTCAATAAAACATATTGAATAAAAGGAATAGATAACATTTTAAAGAAATAAAACTATAGATAAATATTAAATATACATTGGAAAAAAATAATCCATAATTATAAGACAAAATTAAATAAGGAATATATAACTGATATCAACATGAATTTATATATGTGTGTGACTTTGATTAATTAAATTGTAAATAAAAATTTATACTGGAAAACACTATTTAATGTATTAGTTTTTTTATCAATTATGGTCATTAACATATATGAGATAGAACTTAAAAAAATATAGTTCTAATACTTTTCCACTAGACCATATGATTCATAAAAATACATTGAAGGTGGTTTAAAATTGATAATTAAATATTTTATAGAATAATTATGTCATATAAGTATCCTCTTATCATAAACCATACTCTAACACATTATGCCTAATAAATTCATATATATCCCCTTATAAATTGGTATTTCAATATAAAGAGTATGATTATTCATGTTTATGTGTTATTTATCATGTACCGTCCTTCTTAGATCATTTCATCAAATAAAACAAAATACTATAATACCTTAAAAAACTCAAATACAACATATAAAGAAATTATATAGATTCCCATAGTGTCTGAGATATAATTCCATGACCCTAGTATTACTACCTAATACTCTTGGTAATGATACGACAATCAAAGGTCAATATTTTATATTATGGAATGATTTATCAGATTTGGTTGAAAATTTATATTGAAATGAAAACCCATGGCTCATTCTAAGATTGGGAGATACCCTAGACCCACTTTTCTCATAGATATGGACACCATGAAAGTTAAAACATCTCAGTCTCCTAAGGGGTTTTTCCTTTGTTTCCATATCACCCTATGACAATCCTACCCTTCACCAGTCCATATCACTTTCATTTTATCCCTATATTTTTCTGATCCCTAATGTCCCCTCACATGAATCCAGGATCCCCTAGATTCTTCTGAACCCATATGTGTTTTATAAGGATCATGAACTACTTTACATATCTCTTATTTCCTATTTTATCCAAATATGTCATTTAATGGAAACCATTGGCCGGTTTCTGAAAAACATTATGGGTTTGATGGATCACGAATTTTTAGTACTTCTAGACTCTCATCACAAGCTTATACAATTTTATAATGATGATGTACTCTCTTTAGCCCATTATTAGTCCCCTTGACTCATTAAAGGATCATGTTTCTTTCTATTCATATGGGAATATGAATTCCATATGTATAAGGAACCTCCATATATAGTTATGTAGGTAAGATTCATCGAACTACTCCTCCCATTTAAAATTCTAACCGTCCAGTCAATGCTCGACAATCTAGTAGGTCGTTTCCTATTATTTTTTAATAGGTAAAAATCCACAAGAAATCACAATTATTCATGAATTTTCATTGATTTGGATGTTCCCAATCCACCATGTTGAATTTGGGGAGGAGTTTTGACCCCCCCCAAGAGGAGATATTTGAATAATGTAATGATTATTGTGTAAATTTATTTTTGTTAGGTCACATGTGATATCCCTTTCATCAATTGGAATGAGAAGGTTCTATTTCTTAATTGGTTTCTTTCAAGGTTGACACTAATTTTATTAGATTAATTTTGAAATTCTATTTGATGCCTCAGTAAAAGGTAGTGGACTCCCTATTATATCATATTCACA
Source organism: Viscum album (assembly GCA_963277665.1). NCBI lineage: Eukaryota > Viridiplantae > Streptophyta > Magnoliopsida > Santalales > Viscaceae > Viscum > Viscum album. The sequence continues at coordinate 643,858,185 of OY728135.1, read as the reverse complement.
AAATGGACCCTCCTGAGAATAAACCCTCGAACACCTCTTCCTATTTATTATCATATGTAAGAGCTTCCCATATCCCGTATTTGGTGAAAATTAGTATTGATATAACTAGAATCCTCTCTTTAATATAGTTCGTGTTTTGTATGGTAGGATACATCCAATAAGACTATCTAATTAATATAGAAAAGGAACATTTTGATAGAGACCAGTTCAATTCTATAGTTTCCTCTGGACAGGTACTATCAACCCCAACATCAATTTTGCGAGTCAAGTTTAATAATGTAGTTATGTAGGTGTAAATTTTTTCACTTCTTCAAGTTGAGTCTGCAATCATTGAGAAAGATCAAAAATGTCATTGCATCTTCAAATAACATTTTTAACAAGTCATAAGAATCTCAATTGGAAACTTCTTAGAGTGAATCAGATAGACATGCCTTAGAGTTCTTTCGAGTAGATAATAAGAAAACAAAGAAGGGTAATGTTCACTCGGGGGGGACACTCGATTGAAAAAAGAATGATATGTAGGGATATGAATTAATAGGGTGATTTTACAAAAACAATAGTTACCAGGTGGGAATCTAACTATCCAATCACAACATATGGTAAAGAGGATGAAGTTCCTTCTGAAGAGATCCCCCACTATGGTAGAGTAAATCATCAAGTCCTTAGGGGAGGTTTTTCTAATGAAAGTATAGAATATATTGATTGATTGTGAGGGGTAATAATTTTTCATAATTATTTAGATTAGGTTTACAATTACATTCGAACAGTTTCCAACATGTTTTTTACAAATTTGAAAACACCCAATGGTTCCCTCATTCAAGATCACATACCTACATTACAAAGGAATTTAACTATTGAGAAATGGCCCAAAAACATACAGGGACTCACATTGGGTAATAGGATGGGAGTTCAAGATCGTCACACCATTTTAGGGGAATTTTTTAACCACTATAGGACTCTCTTATAGTTTTAAGATAAGTTTGTGTATCCTTTTTTAATTCCCACGTATGACACTTGTCACCATTCAATTAACAATCAATTGTTAATATTCATGGATCCTAGAATCATCGTTATGTAAATGATATTATTCATTGATGGATATATATTTATGTATCCATTTTTTCTTCATCGATGATACCATTTTATGAATGGAATAGACATTATTCTGTTATTTATTATTAAAATACTAGTTTTCCTCTACAAAGTGGGGTGATATGATGTTTTCTGCTATCCAAGGACATGGTAGTTGTTTTGATGTTGGGATAAGACCCATGAGATGAGATTACTATATATCCTTGTAAAATGAATCCAAAACACAAATATCGTTTCCTCATAATATGTCACATCACCTTTTAAGGTCACGTTTCATGGATCAATCCTTGTAGATTAATGTCATGGGATAAGGTCACCTAGGAAAAAGGTGCCTAGAAAAAAATTGGGGTTAGACTTACACTGAGGTGGCCCAAGGGGCCTAGATGGGATATGGGATCCAAGGTTGGATAATACCCTATGGGGAATCAGGCTTACAATGAATTGGGATTGATTTGCGTTGTTGGGTTTGTAACTCAAGGAGGGTTCTTATGTATCCCATTTGGATGGGAATTAAATTCCACATAGTTCAGTTGTGAGGATCCACACATATGGAGTCCCTCTAAAGGTATTTGTTGAAGGTAATGATTCACACTTAAAGGATAGAGTTAGGGATTAAAAAATATAATAGGATTCACTATTTGGTTGGGGATTACACTTGAAATGATTTCCTCATTCTTGGTTGGAGACTAAACTCAAGAGGATTAAATATTTGGTTTGGTATCTTTGATTTGAGGACCCATTCTTATGGACACCTTTTGAGGGAAGGAAAGAGGGACTTATATAAATAATCTCCTCTATAAGTCATGAAATTCATCACAAAGATACCATGATTCTAGCTAACATATAAGCCTATATGAGTGATAATTGTATGTGAGGAACATGAAACAGCGGAAGAGACAACAATCGAAACTGTTATTCCTAGGATGATGGAAGAGGTTGGGGTTGTATGAGAAGAACAAATTGCATTGCCATTCCCATACCCTCCAATAGTTTTATCCTATGTAGTCATAGCTGACAACCCTTGTGGATACATCCAATGGCATAGAGAAGGAGGAAAGAATGAAGGACTGGTCCTAAATAAATATGGGTGGTTACTACATGAGGTATTCCATAGAAATTATTCTTGAGTATGAGAATTTGATAATGAAAAAATAATGAAAGGGAAAAAAAGCATGATAATTACAATCCTGATGGAACTGAAGTTCTATTATCATTAAGAAAAATAAAGAAATATGTGGTCTTATCCCACGTATCTGAGATTAACATATCAATGAAACATACCAAAGGGATTAGGTCCTTGCGACTAAAAGTATTTATATCCACATGAACCCTAAGGACAATACACATTATGTAGGATATTTGAGGGGTAACCTATGGCCGGAGTAAATAATATCTAAATAAAAGACACACTAGTGTTATAAATTCGATGGACATGAATGTTCAGAGGATTTTGTAGAGATTAAAATTGTTTCCCCTATGAAGGGAGATCTAATGGAATGGGAGACCAGGATGTACTCTACGCAGCAAAAGAGGGTAGTTGATATTTCTTCATGCATGGTATGCAATATGGGGTGCGTAAGACTAAGTGATCTAGATGTTTATTAGTAAATATACTACCAAGGTGAAAACAATTGGGAGAGACCCTATTCAAGGAACCATGTGACTGATATGGTTTCTATACAGGGGTCCTGTGTAGGTCCGGAGTTAAGGGAGAGACATTCAAGATAGTGGTTATATACTAGGGGAAAGGGGTCCCCATGTAAGTGTTTGGTGCATTAGAACATTCAAGAACTTTTATCTCAATATCCCATTTAATTACCCCTTTTATCAAGTTGCAAATCACTTTATAAGGTGGTTATGGAGGCCTAATATAAGTTTTTGAATGACCGGAACATGGAGGCTTATTAAAATAATCTTGTTCAAGAAAATGAAGATCTTTAATTTCCTATTTATAGGAAAATAGGGAACCGTGGTTTAAGGAGGTTTTTTGCACAATTATGCAGCACAGGTTCCTAGTTCAGGTGTCTCACAAAGAAGTGTGGAAACAATATGGGTAATAATTGTCAAAATTGAACGTTCATAGTGAAGGTTCTACATGAAGGAGTGGATGCGCCTTCTAGACTACCCATTCAGGGCTTGTTCAAACATCTTGGTGTGTTGGTTTGGTGTGCACTAGACAACTTGGGTGCAAAAAAATGGGTGAACACATTACTCTATAGCATAGGGGATGTGTCCCCACACCCCTACTCGTGATCTATACCAAGATATAGTCCCAACCATTCAGGATGGTCCATTCGCTACCGTTACTTACCTCTATAAAAATAGAGAGTCATGACATGACGTTTTTTGGCCAGGTGAATGGAAATTTGTGTCATGAAACACCTACCATTCCCAATCAAAAGAATAATCTTTTAGAGATGTTTGCATCATCATTCCAATGGATTCAGTAATATTTAAATGTAATCAACATCCTTCAGTGTGTGAGAATTGTTATAAAACATGGAAATCCATTCAACTTCTTCTACGATAAAGACTAATTTCTACAAAAAAACTCACAATTTTCTCTCTACGTGATAATCACATCATGAATTCAATAGAAATGTTCCTGGAACACATTTCACTGTGTCAACAGTAGGTAACCCGAATTATAAAATTTTTAAAAGTTAGTTCAATGTGAAGTGTAAATTGTCATTTCCCAATAGTTAAATGAAAGGATGAAATTGGTATATGATAACTTTTGTAATGATAATGTGGAATAATTTATAGGTTCAATAATCTTTGATAGAAATTTATCACCATATGATTTGGTTGAAATAATGAATACATGGATCCCTATTTTATCAATGAAGATCTCTTAAAATTTTACAAAACAAATTGATAATTTATTTGTGCATTATAGACATCCAAAATTGATTTTTGATGAATAAATAGTGGTCTAAAATATCTATGGAGATATTTTCCAAGAGAAAATTTGAAAAAACTCTAACATTGACATCAAAAATCATGAAAAGATGTTCGAACACCCTATTGAACTAAATGTTTAGTTATTGTTTTGTGTAATTTTTTATATTTTTTCTGTATCAAGATCTTGGTTGTAGGACTCCCATAATCCATTAAAATGGGTTATTCTAAATGAAAATACAAATGAAAATTTTATTGGATGAATAAATATGTCATGTCAGGCTCTTCACTATGGTCGATGTGAGTCATTTATTTGTCAGGAATATTTAAGACTAATATATATTATATCTCACAATAAATGAAATACAATATAATAGAAAATGAATATGTCAATATAGGTCCAATAAGAAAGGTAAAATAAACCGACCATGATTACACTATTATGTAAATACAGATGAAATAAATTAGACATCACAAAATAGGTCATTAAATATAGAAGAACTACTTCTAAAAAATATTTCTATCAATTAAATCTCTCACAAGGCCTTAATACATGAACGTTTTCTAAAACTATGATATCCAATAAAACATCTAACATCTATCTACAATCCTATACATGCCTAAAAAATGAAACTCACTATGTTATATATATTCCATGGTTTCCACATAACATGTTGGAATATATATAATCAGTAAGGTAGAACCGAAGTGCATCTATCGAATAATGAATAAACGTATTTAATCATCAACATATCTTCTAATTTAAATATATATATATATATATATATATTTAATAATTTTAAATGAATTAATTGATCTAATATGTAAATATTATCAAATAATAAAATGATAGTTGACTTATATTGATAACATGTAAGACCCTACACCAAGAGGGTCCAAATCATTACATACCTATATAAAAGATCAACTCATTATCTGAGATGAAATACATATTCCCTCCTCAGAATGATTTCTATTAATATATATATATATATATATGACCCACATATATATTTATATATATATCTCTCTATGTGGGTATTCTAATTTTCACTATGTTTAAATGTTCTTAAAACCCATGTTTGTTTTTGTTTTATAGGAATATGGTGTGAATAATTTTTCTTTTCTCAATTTAACTATTTCCCTTATATAGGAAATTATCATATAAAAAGGGTAACTCAAATTATTATGCGGCTAAATGAATGAATTCCATGATTTATTGGGGTAAAATATGGGGAATGTGATTTTTAAGACCCCGTATAAGAGTAGTGTAGTTTTTCAATATGCTTTAAAATGGTATGTTTAAAATTTGTAAGGTTAATGTACTTTTTATATACACTAAATAAGTGTAATATTGACTTGAGGAAAATTAAATCATTAATTTTAATTGATTATTAATTGTACCTAGGTGTGGTGTAAAGGGGAGGTCAATTTATATATGATAAACTACTAAATTCTTATGGTTGTGTTGGGGTAGTCCCATCATAGAATAAGGGTAGATTTTTGATTTTAATGGATACCTAAGGGTAATGCATATATAAATAATGATATTTTTGGGTTTATGACCTATTTAAGGGTAAAATTATTTACTTTTATGAGATGACTAGGCGCTACATAAGGGTAATTCATGTTACTATTAGGCAGTTCTCTTTTTGGGAAAATATATTTTTAAAACCTATTTTTTATTCTTTTCCCTATACAGTATCATGTAACATGTTCTTCAAGAATTAAATGTATAATAAAAATTGAAATCAGTTCTTTTAATAATTTAAATTTCATGGGTGATATTATAGAAGAGTTTTTGTACACCATAATTAGTAGCCACATAAAATAAAAATTAATGTATCTAAATAATTATTGGGTTTTAATGTTGTGAATCTGTATGCAAGTTGTTTTTCATAATATTATTAACAATTTACAACCGTTACTTTTTCTTTGATCCATTCGAGTCCAAGTATCCCAAAAATCCCATTTTCATGTTTGGTTAAACCCTCTATTAATAATTCAATTTCATTATCCTATTTTTCGGTATGGAAGTTCATCATCCTCTCATATCTTTTCACGGGTCTTTCATTTTCAGAAGATAAAAACTCGGTAAGATTTATTTAAAATAATTTCATTATTATTTTGTGAAATTATCATTATAAATTATTATTGGAAAAATATAATGTCTTATTAAAATTATAATTTCCTAGAATAATCATTGAAAATAACAATAATAACTAATCTTGTCCATCACATATTATTATAGGGAGTGGAAATTATAATAATATTTAGAATTGTAATTTTCTCCATTGAGGAAATGGTTAACACGCTCTCTTACATAAAATAATAATTTGGATATTATACCTAGGATAGAATATATTATGACATGTGGGGTTTTTTTTTATTTTGAAATAAAATAATAGGGTCAGTTCATGGAATATTTGGAGAGTGATTTGAGACAACAAACACAAGGGGGTGGTCCGAGACATAATTCCTTGGTGATGCTTGATGTTGACATGGGAAACTCTGTGGTACGGAGTTCCTTACCATGTAGAGGCCTTATATATGATTTATAACATGATATATTTATGTTCATTTATATTAAGTTGACAATGTTGAGTTTGTTCATATGTGTGCCTGTTCTGGATTCTATTCTCACTCGTGATATTCTTTGGTTGACTTGATATGATATGACTATTTCTTCCTGGTATAAATTTTTGTATGATATGTTTTTACTATTAAATTCATGGTACCATAGTGATAGGTGGACCCATTAAGGTGGGTATCCCTAGAGGGGGTGTGTATTCAGAGGCATCATATAACTAGATTATTAGACTAAGATAGATGTCGTTTCATAACAACCATGTATGACCTGATGTAGGGGAATAATATTAATATTGGATTAGTCCCATGAGATTATAGTTAGGCATGATGGTCTAAATGACCTAAACAATGTGGTAGATATGGGGAATTTGGGTCTATGTGACCTGACCTGAGAGATTTTGATAGTGTATGATGAAATATTATAATATATAAACGAATCCTAGGGCCCTTATGTCTATTTTGTAGCCTGATGGATGGCTCTACAATTTGTGTAATATTCATGACCATTGCGATATATTCTATAAAGAATCTAAATAAGGTACAACTAGGGATTTCATTTTATTGGTTCATAGAATAATGGTGAGAATGATATTTTCCTTTTGTGATTATTATTTTATTACCATGTCACGTCCTATTTTTTTGTGCACTCATGTTATGGAAACATTGGGTGAGTCCTACATGGACTTATTACATACACCCTGTGTGATAATTTAGATAGGAAGGAATATTTCATTAATATGGATCCAAATTTTTGATAGGGGTCCACAGTAGATGGTTAAGATGTGGAGAATGGAGTTGGAGGCACGTTTTAGAAAACATTTTGGGGTTACACTAGTCTTATTTATTTATATAGGTGATAAAATTTTATTATTTATTTCTGCTTCTCACATTGCGGCCACTTATTATTGTATGAAATGTGTTCATTATTTTAGTATTTAAATGATTAATTTTATTATTTATCATATTTTTTTACCTGACCTATAAAATGGAACATAGGGTATAGAAATATCCATCAGGAGAATTTAACCGTCCATTCTAATTGGAAACCCCTTCCATATGGGTTGGTGTATATGATGTCATGTGGAACTCCTATTTTAACCTGATGGTTCATGTTTTAGTGTTACCAAATAGTATCAAAGATAATTTATCTACATTTATTTTTGGACTATTTTGGGGCATTGTAGAAAGTATATATCTATGTAAGAATCTAGTAGGGAAGCTTCCACATCCATGGATATAACATGTGTAACAAAACACTGATTTAACTTGGACATGATTTTTGTTACTATTCTTATGATATTTATGGTGTGTTCATGTATCATGATTAAGAATGTAACTTTAAATTACATATATACATACTTATTATTGTTTTTTATATTTTAATTTAATTTAATTCATGGAATATCACTATCCATTAGAGATAGACCTATATTCTCCATTGTGTGATATATCTTTTGTCCATGTTTTTATGATATATGTCTGCTAGAATTTTAATACGGGGCCTAAACATTTTATTTTATTTTTAAATATATAACTATGATTGATGTGAAGGGATGAAGACCTTGTTTTGTGTTAGGAAGGATATACCTTGTGTTGAGGGTACACTCCTAGGAAAATCATTGTGTCATTCCAGAGAGTGGTTAGGATTACTCATAATTTTCATATATATTTTCTTCACATTAAATATGCCTTTATGGAAAAATTTAATGGAAACACCAGATGTGGTAGCCCATGATTCTCCTTTTCCACCACCCATGGTGCAAGAGGAAATACAACAACAAGCACTTGTATTATAATAAGTGATTCAATATGTAGTTCCAATTTATTTGGACTATTTTGGATTGTTCCCAAACAAGGCAGACCCATTTAGAAGACTATAAACAATCATTATTAGGACTTATGGATATAACATAAAATAAAATTGCAGAAGGCTAGTGGCTTGTATGATGTAGAGGATTGGATGGATGTTATAAAGATCGATTTTGAGCTTTTACAGACTCATAGGGATGGTAATGTAATTCCATTGACCTTTGTGTTTCCAGGACCCTCCAGAAGATTTTGGACTACCATTTTTCAAAATGGGATACAAGATGGTCATACTTAGGTGACTAGAATTGATATTTTTCGCATGAGTAATGTTCTCTACAAGATGAATATAGACCATATCTTGGAGTTTATAATGTTATAATAAGGTTCTATGATAACCTATCCATATTCAAATTAGTTTAATGATTTTATTTGTTTTTATTCTTTTATGGATTAGGATGTGGTGCATAATGCTTTTATGTTTGAGGTATACCTTCAGATAGAGATCATAAGTTAGGTTAGGGATGTTGATATGATGATGTGAACATATTTTCTTTGTAAGGACCTGACATTTTATAATGGTCCATAAGAGGTCCTGACAACATCTTTTCTTCTAGCCCATTGCGGTCTAACGACAAATCCTTTTCTAGCTACTATGAGAGTTTCTTCCCATAGTGGGAAGAAGATGGTAGACCAAGATCACAAGGTTAGTAGACAAAAGAATTTATCTAAAATCACTTTGGAACCTCTCCCTAGGGAAATGTTTCCTCTTGGATACAAGTATAGAAAACAGGGTAATCATTATACATTTTTCAATAGACCTAAGATCATGTTTAATCATTATAGAATGATAGGGCCTCTATAATTTTTCTACTCAAGGGAATAATTAATGTGGTATTGTGGGGGTTCAATATTAACATATGAAATCATATATGAGGTATTTTGGTGTCTTAGGTAGTAGGGATAGATGAGAATGAATCAGGTGTGTCATCGTTAATATAGAAAACTTCTTAGAACTGAGGATGACCATTTATACAATGTAGATTAGACTCTAGAAGATATTAGTGGGGGGCCTAATACTCTATAAGGTATAATCTATATCACATGTACCTTATATAAAAACATGATTGAAACATGTTTTTCCTATTTCTTCATACATATGCATGTAGTTACTATAGTTGAATTTCTAGCCTAGTTATCGTTTTAGTTAATTTTTCCTTGATATAGTATTGGGAATAAATGTGGACAATGTTCGTAAATTCTTATATTCTCCAATATTCATCATTGGTTATAGAATTATATGAGAATTTATGATTTTAGAGATGAAGAGTCTTTTATTTATTCTATAAATGGATATAATGACCAAATTTTAAGATCCCATTGATTTTAATCAGAGAAATGTGTTGTTCGCATCACCAAAGGGACATATTTTCATAAATATCAGAAATTGGGAGCTAGGAGTAGGTATAGTTATTATTGAAAAGTTTGTTCTTTGGATAATCATATAATAGAAAAATGTTTTATCTACTTCAATAGAATTAGTTATATCTCCTTTTTCTTTTCCTCCAGTTGTGGAACACTATCAGGAATGATTTCATGGCCTACTAATTGGACTTCCTTTTGATAGTGGAGTTTTCCTTGAGATTGAAGTTATGATAAGAGTGCATATCATTTAAATAACCCATTTTCATATGTATCCAGCTAACATAAATGAGATCAATTTTCATTTTGATGAATTGGAGTAGAAGGGATTATCCAGGTCGATAACAATTCTGTGGGATCAGCAATTTTTATTGAAATGAAAGAGGATGATTATATTTTACTCTATTTTAATTACCAAAATCTATAACAGATAATGCAGAAAATATATATAATTTTCTAAGGATAATAGTCCTTTCAGGTTAGTTATATTGGGCATGGTTGATTTCCATGATTGATAATCAATCAAGATGTGAGATGCTTTAGGTTGGGGATGAGGAAATACCAGTGAATCTATTTTTGAGAAGGTATGGGTTATAAAAGTACATTGTGTTTCCATTTTGATTTAACAATACACTAATTGTGTTTATGGATCTCATGAAAAGGATCTTACATCCTTATCTAAAATTGATCATCAAGGTCTTCATTGTTGAAATCCTTATAAACTCACTAGTAAAAGAGTAGCATATTGGACATGTAAGATAATCATGAGTACACATTAAGTACATGAGATTTAAAAAATGATTTTGATGTGTATCTTATGGTTACATAATTTGTAATTTTTGGGGAATTTTCTTTCTATGAATGGTATATTAATGGACTAAGTTAAAGTGGATGTAATGATATCATGGAAACAATCTTATAATTTATTTTTTATCATAAGTGTTATGGTCTTATTTGGATATTATATATATTTTATCCACCAATTCTCCCTATTATCAACACTAATGAATGTGTTTTTAATGAAGGGTGTAAATTTCCAATCTCCAGACCAATGTTAAGAGGTATTTTTTTGATTTGTTAATGAGGTTGGCTATAGATTAAAAATTGATACACCATAATCCTATATTTTGATTTGTAGTATTATGGGATTCATTAAAAAATGATTTTAGAGTGGTACTTATGCATAGAGATGAAGTAGTTTCTTATGCATTATGAAATCTATGACCACAATATTAGAACTACCCCACTCAAGATCAAGAGTTAGAATCCCTTGTTCACACTCTAAAGTGTTGGTGACACTATCACTTTAGTGAGAGGTTACTTCTACACAATCCACTAGATCCACTATTACATCTTCGCATGGTGGGACCTGAACATTAGGTACAGTTTCTTGGTGGAGTGTCTATAAAAAAATTCCTTTGATATATCGTATGATCCTTGTAAAGGAAAAATTATTGAATATGATCATGGATGTGTGATGCAGGCAGTTTAGGAGGTTGGTGAGAAGACTTCTAAGAAGAAATGGCTCGTGAAGAGTCTGTTGGTTGACTAAAGGATGGATGCTTATAAGGATCACGATTCAATGAATTATTCCCCTTTAGTGATCAAATAGTATTATATTGTCTAATTGAAGAATATTTTTGATTCCAATATGGAGTGTACTATGTTGTGAGATAATTTAGTAGGAGGTAAAATTATACATAGGTTGTTGATGGTTGGTAACAGTGTGATCATGGTACATAAAAGAGTGTTAGAATATATTTTAATCTGGAAAGAGTTAATGATAGTCTTCTATAACTCTTTATTTGGGGTATATCATGGTTACATAAAGTTATAGTATGAAATTATATGATAGTTCTGGTGGACTGAGCTGAAGAGGGACATCATTCTTTTTTTACCCAATGTGATTCATTCTAGAGTGTAAAGACTGAGTACCAATATCCTGATGGTTTTCTCTAGCCACTTCCAGTTCCCATGTGAAAGTGGGAAGACATAATTATGGACTTTGTGGTGGGGTTTCACATTACACCAAGGATTCATGTTGTTGAATAAGTGATTTTAAATGGCCTAATTAATGTTGATCACTTATTACCAATCCAAGAGACCCACTAGGTTGTTGGGATGAGAATGGTATATGTAATTTATATTGTATTCTTACATGAAGTTCTTCTAATAATTCTTTCAAATAAGGACATGAATTCCACACCATTATTTTAGAAGGCCTTATAGAAACCCCTATGGAATTAGAAGAGACTGAGTGCAACATATTATACATAGAAAGATGAATGATCAGAGAAAATGAATCACATAATAGTGGATATTCTCTAATATTATGTTCATAAATTCAATGGAACATTGTATGAGAACATAAAATAAGTGTAGTTCTATTAAAAAACTGTTTCTATGAATCCATACAGATGAAACCATTTGAAACTCTATATGAATGTCTATCATTCCCATCACTATACTAGTATGGGGTGTGTGGGTTATTAGTTATTTGGACTAGTATGCTATAGTATACATTATAGAGGGTTTAGTATATTAGGAAATTGTTTGGGACCACCTAGATATATCATCAATCACTTCCAAACTAGAGGAGATGACCATTGCAGTTTTCCATTGGTGATTGAGTATTCTAGAGAGTGTCACCATTGTTGGGGGAATTATAATTTGTGGGAGAATGAGAACTAATAGCATGGTTTGTTGAACCATTTAAGATCATTGAATTGTTTGGTATAATGGTGTACTATAATGAAATTCTTAAACATTACCAATTCATGCATGAAGTGAGCAATGTTTATCATCATTAGAAGTACACAATTGAACATGTATATCTGATAGATTATGGGTACATTGAGTTGGGGATAGATGTACCTTTATTGTATTGTATTTATTTGATTATAGACCATAGATATAAAATGTTGTAAAGGATTATGGTTCACATTATATGTATCCCATGCTAATATGGATTAATCCAATAAGAGATATGGGAGTCAGAGACTGATTTCCACAATCTGTGGCCAGAGTTGATCAAGTAAGACCACTGAACACAATACACAATGATAAAATTTCATTAATGGGGGATAATTGTAGAGTTATAAATCATTAAATATTTTTAATTTTTTTATATTTTATAAACCTCATGTTTTAAAAATAATTTAGTTTTAATTTCATTCATTCACATATGATGTACCATTTTTTAGGGTAAGGGAAACTCTAGTTTTATTTATGTATTGTAATAGTAACCATTGATTTATAAGGGATATATAAGTATAATGATAGTTTTAGTACTCTGTGTTTGGGAATCATAGATATTTTACACATTGTGTTTGGGTCTTTTTATCTTTAATAAGGGTATGGAACTTTTATTGTACACTTAATAAGGGAAAGGATAATATACATAAAGTAAATCATTTAATTTAAAAAGATTTGTAAGGTAATTTATGTGTCTTTAAATGATTATTACAAGTGACTTAATGAAAAATCATTAATTCTAAAGGCTAAATAAGGTTATTCCCCTCACTATTCAATGGTAGATCCTTATTTTCGAAGGATTCATGGGGGTAATGTATAGCTATATAAAGGTATGTTTGGGTTTATGACCAGTGTAATGGTATTTCCCTTAAATGATATCTAGGATCACGATAAGGGTAAAACCATGTTTCACTTACACAATTCTCTTTTGTAAAAAATATATTCTAAAACCATGTTTTCTCTTTTTCCCCATCATGACTCTATAAATTTTTAATGATTTTATTGGACTAACATTAACGATATTAATTCATTTACTAAATAAATGTTCATGACACATATTATGGAAACATATAGTCATTTCAAATATAAAAATCAATTAAATTACAAATTAAATGATAAATATAATTTTTTGGTTTTAATTTGACAAATATGTAGATGGATTTCTTTTACAAAATAATCTGATCACTACATCAATTAATTTTTGAGTAATATTTTTCAATCTGAGTAGCCTATAAATTCCCTTGTTCATGATTTTAGAAGCCTTAAATAATAAATATTACTTCATCAACCAATTTATATGCATGTTGTAACATTAATATCTCTCATATATTCAGGATTGTTGTGTTTTTAAAAGATAATAATTTGGTAAGGTTTACATACAATCATTCCATAGGAAGTTTTTTAATTTATCTATCCAAATATAACAGAATAAATGATAATGTTTTCCTAAAATGATAATAACCTATCACTATGGAGGAGAATAATAAATATTATTCTTGATAATCTAGTATTATTATGGAGGGAAAATTTATTATCGTATATGGAAATATAATCTTATCTAACAAATTGTTAAACACTCTTTGGATTAAATCAGTATTTTGGATACTATCTAAGATAGAGAATATGTTATCACATGAGGTGTTGTATTTATTTCCAAAATAAAATAATAGAATAATTTCTAGAAACACATGTCAAGAAGTTTTAGCTTATGAACACATGGATGTGGTTTGATTGATGATTCCTTAATGGATCTTAACAATTAGACTAAAAAATTCTTGGTAGAAGCTTCTTACTATGTATATGTCATTTATATGATCATTATCATGATATAATGATTTTTTTGATGTAATAAAGATAATATTATGTTTTATTCATATATTTTAATGTTTTCAATTTTGTTCAAACTCATGATATTCTACGTGTTACTTGGTATGATACTGATACTTCCTTTTGTTTTATTTTGGAATATGAAATACTATTGTGGTTCAATACATGGTACTAATGTGAAAAGTGGATATCTCTTGGATCAATATCTCTAGAGGGGGAGAATTTTCGTATTCTATATGTGACATAATGACAACACCAAGATAGATTATGGGTCATGATGGCCTTGTGTGGCCAAAATAATAGGCATAATAGTTATCTGTGATCAGACCCATGAGATGATAGTGAAGCATGGTGGTGTATGTGACCTGACCTATGTTGAAGTATTAAAGAATTAAGTTCAATGTATGATTAAATAAGATATTGTTATATGGTAAGATGACATATTTTTATATACCCTGAAGACCTAGGTCCTGTGTGGTTATTGACCATATTTGAGGCTAGATATGTTGTTTGTGATGTATCCCTGACTTTTATAGTTTCATCAAACAAATAGATAATGTTGGTAAAACTATGGTATTTGGAATGTTTGTTAGTGAAAGAACACTTGGTATGATTTTGACATGTGTGTAAATTTGTATATAATTATTTCATACACTATTAGGATTGTGAACTCATGTTAATGATGAATTAGTTGTGTCCTACTTGGTTGTATTATTCACACCCATAAGTAGAATCGTGATGTTTGTGAACATTTTATATATTGTGGTCCATGAAATGGAATGGAAACCATGGTAGAAGGCTAACCCATGATGCTTAGAGCTAGAGGCATGACTAATATTTATTTTTAGGGTTTCCATAGATTTTATTTATTTATTTACCTAACATACTTTTATACTCTCACATGGACTGAAACTTTTAGAGCATCCTATTATTGTATGAAATGTATTCCATATATTATTTTCTCCATAATTTCTCAATTTATATGTTATTTAATTTTTATTATATCAAATATTACATGGGTTATATTCTCTCTACTAATGGAAAATTGTGTAGTGATTTTATATTCATTTCTACCCTCACACCACTATGTTAATTATATTTTTTATTGACAATTATAATATAATAAATATTTTCATTAAAATTTAGTTTAATTAGATATTTTGTAACACTGGTTAAAAACCAAAATTTCACTTCTTCTGATGCTTAAATTTTAGTTTGATGTGTTTGGAGAGTCCAAGAAAAAGGCTCTTGTAAAATGGGTCAAACTATACAAGATCTGATGCACACATATGGGATAAACATTACACTATGGATAACATTATTATCTAATTTGGATGAAAATAGTTGGGTATATGTAAAAACATGGTAAATATATTTAAATATAAGACTAGAGAGCTAAATTCATCATTTTTGAGGCCCAAATACCCCATCATTAGAGAGAAATATCCCTATTTATAGTCTCATGATAACATCTATAATTCCACTACATCTAGGGGTGTATGACACAAAATGGTGCCCAATGATTAGTAGGGATAGTTTGGAGATGGGAAAAGAAAACATTTAGTTTTTACTAATATGATATACGACTATCTATTCCACCTAAACAATGATACAATTGGTATCATGAAACAATGGTTCCAAAAACCACCATCAACTATGTCGATAAATTAGAACATTAGGTGGCACATTAGTAAGTTCAACTAGGGAATAAATCTATACCATTTTGGTGACCCAAATGATTAGTCGATTAATCCAAGTAATTATTAATCACCCTATCCTCATATGGAGATCATGGATGAAGTGGAAGGTCCACCTGAGTCTCATCCTCGTCCTCTTGATGAAGATCTATGTAGTGTGTGATCATTTTAAGAAAGATACACACAATTAGAGAAGAGGTTCCAAAAATAGTTTCTATTATTGTTTTGTTTTACTAGATTGTGAATAATTTCTTTTATGTTTTATCATAACATTTTTATCCTTTAAATCCAATTTTTTATAATTTAGTGGAATTATTTTCATTTCCATATTGATTAGGTTGAGATTTCATACGGTAATCATGGATTATTCCAATTAGAAAACTAAAGAATATTTTTTCTCTCATAAATACATAATATTTCTGTATTATTTGATATCCATTTTTATAATATTTCTATAAAAACATGGAAATTAGATTATTTTGTCAGGGGTTGGTTCTTTTTGGATAATTTTAATAGGAATGAGGGGAATTGAGGTCTTGAAAATCCTTAACCAAAGGATTCCATTAAAACATGTGAATTTTTAGAACGATGAAATAAAAATGATGTTTGTTGAACATGAATGGACCTCATTACCATGTTATTCTAGACCAACCCATTGTTTTTATACTATTAAACTATTTAAATTGTGTCATTTTATTTTTAAAATTGTTATCAAAACCACATTCTTTATTTGTATTTTTAATAAAGAAGATCACTTTAAACCTCCAACACTCCATGAGAGACAACCAAAGGTCCACCCAATTATATAATTAAACTTTATAAAATAATAAATTTAATGTTTTATGTTGATGTAGTTAAATTTTGGAACAATTTCTGGAGATTACATTAGTATTTAGTATAATTTTTTAGGGAATTTGTTTTAATTTATAAATATAATTTTAATTTTGTTATGAAATTTTTTATATAAGTGATTTTATAAACAATGTTTTTTGTAGGTTGTGAGCATGATGTTTTTTACTCTAATATAAATTCTTCATTACAAACCTGAACTAGAGAGGATCCTATGTCAGCATCATCAAGACACACAAAATTATCTATGGAAGGAGGGCACTCCACACATTGAGACATTCTTGTACCATTATACTTCCCTAACAAATATAGAAATTAGACATAATGAGTATAAAATTGTAGAAGATATCCAAAAATTGAAAGAACTAACATCACCTTATGTAGGGGACCAAATTCATACATTCAAATAGAAGGTGAAGCACTTAAATGTGAACTAAAATATAGACTCATTAACTTGTTACCAAAATTTCATGAACCAGTAGGAGAAAAACAAAATAAGAATTTATAGTATTTTCACACAATTATTTAAAAATTAATAAATGAAAATATTGATGATGAAATAGTTAAATGTAGATATCTTGCATTTTTATTAGAAGACACTAAAAAATATTGGTTATATTATGTCAAATTTATAATTAGAGGTTTGGAGACATTGAACATATATTTTTTAAAAAAATTTACCAACATCTTAGACTAAAAAAATATAGAATGTAATTTGGGGAATAAGAAAATAAATAGGGAATAATTCATAAATGTTGAAGTTATAGATAATATTAACAAATTTATGAAACATACATATAAATTTATTTCTTAATATATTTATATATTTAAATGTTCTTAGAAAATAATCAATAATTTTTTAGTATAGAGATATATTCAACAAAAAATTATTTTCTTCAAAAATAAAATTTATTTCCTATTATGAAAAAATTATACATATTTTAGAAAATATATATATCATAAAATGAACTTCGTTTTTGAAACTATAATATCAAAATTAAATTATGGTGAAATATTGATTTTCTTTGAAAATATTGATTTTTCAGTGAATAGTGAGAATATCGATTTTTACAAAACACACATTTCTTTTTAATAAATCAAGTAACATAAATATACAATGATATTTGAAATTAAAAAAAGTATTAATTAGAAATATATCATATGCATAATTTAATTTTAATCGAATTTATATTTTATTCTAGTATAAGTTTATTTTTTTGGATTGAAAAATTGTTTATTTTGTTGAAATTTATTTTAAAGTGAATGACATTTATTTATTTTAATTAATTAGAATCATCCTTAATATGGATATTTTTAAATTAAATTATTATATTTTGTATCAATAAATTTTAATTTATATTGATAAAATGATTATTTTTAGAGATAGAGTTAATATAAAATCATCTTGTGTGGGAAGGAAATATTATTCCCAAAATCCAAATTTTTCATCACTTCCACGTGATTTGTTTAAAATTATAATTTCTTACACTATTATAGAAAAAATTCAGTAAATTAAAATTAATTTGATAAATCAAAATATTAAAATTATATTACTATAATTTTTTTAGAAATTTATAAAAATATTAAATTTTCGATTAATAATGAAAATTATTTCATTTTAATTGAAAGATGCCTTTTTGATGAAATTATTTATAAATTTTATTTATATTTCAGGTTGTATTTATAATAATATTAGTAAAATTTTACATATATTAATATTATTTTGTTAATTTTAATATATTTAATATTAACATTTCAATTAAAAACTTCGTAACTATTTTATTATTGTTTCTTTGAAAACCCACTTTCTTGACGTGTCTAGACGATTAATTTTAAATGAAATATTTCCAATTATGTGAATAGAATTTGGAAGAATGGATTCCATATTTTCAATCAGAATAATTATGTTATATATTTATTAAAAATTTATTTTTGACTAAAATGATGAGTGGAAATTATAAAAATTAATTTCCACAGTTAAAGTAAAAATTATTTTACATGTGGATAAAATAAGAAATATAAGAGCTAAAATTATATTAATACATGAGTAAAATATATTTTATGGCCATACATATACTATATAATTTATTATTCTAAAAAATACTCCATTATAATCATTTAAGAATGATAAAAATATGGGTATATCATTTCTTTTAAATAAATTTCAATTGTTTCATCCACCCCCCTTATAAAAGGCCACCACCTTTACACTATAATTCACAACCTAAAACATTTTTTTTCAATAAGTTAAAAAATTACCTAAAAATCCCCTAATTTATTCCTAGAAGCCTTATTTTGGGTAGAAATTCAATATAGGATGGATTTCTGTGAAAACCTAAGGAGGTTACCAGAAGAAGAGATATTGTTCTTCAATTAGAATTTCTATTTTACTTCTTACAACACATCATTTAATTATTATTAAAACATGATGTTATAATAACCTCGGTATAATAAATGTACAATCTTTTTTCTGTTAATTTCATTATGTAAAACCATCTCTGCAAGCATCAAATGTGTTATGAAATCATTTTTCGTGTTTACGGCGGACGACCGTATTGCAGACCAATGTTATTTGTTATTCCATTACAACCTCTCATAGTTTGGGTATGATGATGGATATAAAGTATATAATATTTATTAATACATTTTTATAAGTTTTAAATTATTATATAATATATATAAATTTTTAATTTCTATTCAAATGGGAATAGAATAAAAACACTCATGTGTACGGTGGACTACCGACTCACAAAGAGATATGATTCTTTTTTAATAATGATTTACTAGGAATATAGTAAAGAGAAATATAATAAATATATATGATATAAATGAAATAATTACGATATAAATTACATATTCAAAATTTAAAAAAAACAATATTTTAGTTTTCCATCTTGACTTTTCACTCCCTAGACGATTACATCATCATCCGTGTACATGTGGACTACCGACATCAAAAAGTGATGTTAATCTATTTTCATCCCCACTGAACATAAAAAATATGTATAAGTATATCTAAATAAGTGGTATTATATTTATTATAACCTGATAATTATTAAAAAATTTCATATCAATTAACTTATTTCAATAATGGTCATTTAAAATAGAAACATTACTCATGCCTATGTACGACATACCACCTCCATGATTGTAATATACTTTATTTCCCAAAAAATATATTACATGTTTGGTATTAAATGTTTAATTGATATATAAGTATGATAATTATATTAATATTATTATTATTGGTGTTATTGAACAATAATATAATTAATATCCCCAAAAATAAAAAATCAAAACACATATAGAAAACAAAGTAGTTAACACCCAAATGGAGTCTTTAACATGAAATTGTTAATAAACATAGAATAAAAGAACTTTAGTAAATCATATACAACATGATATATATAATTATAGTTATATAATATGTGTACTATAAAATTATACGTTTTATAAATGATGTTTTATTAAATACAATGGAAGTCAATACTTATATTTAGGGATTTCCCTCCCACTTTTTACTTATGTGAGACACCGGCCATATTCACCCCATATTTCTTCTATTCCGAGTATATACATACCATTAATTTATTTTGTGATTTTTTTCATCATAATTATTTGGATTTATGTAACGATTTTATGATATCTCATTCTTGGGGATAATGGTTCAAAATTTACCAAAATGGTAAGTTATTTTTGTCTTCATTTTCATTTATTGAGACATATGTTATATTATAAACCATTATTTCTTCTGAAGGTGTATATAGAGAACATATTAACATTGATATCATTAATTTTTTTATACTCATTATAATTTAAGGTTTATTTAATTAAATTCCTTCAATTGGATTATTTTTCAAGGTTACCAAATTTGTAAATATTTTATATTATAATCTCATCATTTATTAAAATTTATTATGATTATATTTATGATGATAAAATATTATGGTTCATATATGAATAAATTCATGAATTATATTATCTTATATTTATATGAGGATAATATCTATTTTCATTCGTTTTACTCTCTCTATGGATCTCATAATTCAAAAAAATGTATGTATTTCACTTTTCTATCAAAAATGATATTTCATCAAAATTATTTTCTCTAAAAATATTTTTGATGATTTTAATAGTTCTTTTAGAGTTATTTATTAATTAAATTTTAACCAAGGTTATAATTTTTTTTAAACATTTAAAGTAATATTCATAACATTTCATAAAAATACCTATTTGGGGTTTACTGAAAATGTTAAAAGCATTTAAATTTCTAACATGAAAATAATTAACATAGTTTCCTAATTTCATATGCACTAAATTATTTTAATCCTCCCTTTATATTTTAAAATAAAATTTCATACTAAATGTTTTTTATTAATATTAGAAAAAAATTATATATTTTAACGAATATCGTTCAATATGAAAATGAGTTTGAATATGTTTTATCTTGTAAAAGGAGATTTTGGATGTGGAAAGGCTCTTTTCATCATTAAATGGTTTAAATTATTTCTAAATATTCCGTTAAATTTTTTAAAAGTTCAATTTCCAAGAAAATAATTTCCATAATATTTTAAAGAATTTATTTTTAAAAAGTGAATTTCAATGAAATTTTATTTTCACCATGAAAAGTTTGAAGTGGTTATTATTTAAAAATAATTTTCCATATAAGATGATATACCTTGAAGATACATATTATTTACTAGGGATATGATCTAGGTATAAAATTCTTATTCTTTATCTAAATTTCTTATTTTTATGATGACATTATAGGTATGAAATCAGTTAATTTTTCTAAAGTTTATATCATGATAAAAAAATTGTAAAACCATCTTACATTTTCATGGATTTTGTTATAATCAAAGGATTACGAAACATAAATCTTTTCCAAAGGCTATAAGTTTATAGAATATTTATAAATCCCATTTCATTTTGGGGTTATGATATGATGGATGTTTTATGATCTTGTGGAACATATACATATGATTTTCATTATGGGATAGGTGGGACCTATATATCCTTATAATGTATTTGGAAATTATTTATATCTAATGAGATATAAATGACTAGAATGGGTAGTTAACTTCATTCAGTAAGGGAATTTATCCACTATCATGGTCGTGGGAGTGTATATTGAGATCTATGATGGAATGGGGAGTGAACCCATTCCACTACGATATCCTTAAAAATGAACCATTACTAACATTAAAATGATTTTTTATTCTTACGTGCATGTCACAATAATATGTATTGTTTAAATTATATTATCTTAGGGGTAAAGCTCTTTGATTCCCAGATGAATCATGTATCATGAATATATAATATTCCTTCCACTACTTAAAATATTTTTCTTTTATAAGTATGTTATTGTTTTTAAATGTTATAAACATGTTCTTGAACTCCTATTCTCATGTTATGGTTACATATCTTCCTTTTTTACCTTTACTAAGAATATGATCTCTCACTTTATTAAGTCTCCATTCACTAGTTTATGAAGTATGGTTTTTTGTAGGAGTACTAAAGGGGAAGATTTTTATAGGACACATTGATGATATTTTAATAATTAAAAAGATTAAGCTTCATTTTTCAGAGGCACTAAACTATTTTGGTCCTCAGGTTTGTTTTTATGTAATGTAATGAATATTCATAAAAAAATTCAATATCCATGTTTCAAAATCACAGGTATTTATATATATACAAATATATGACATGATTATTATCATTTTTGACAATTTGGTATTTTTTATATTTATATGAAGAAATTATCCTTTGGCATGGAATACTTATGTGTGTGACTACTATATTAGTGTATACTGGATGGAATTATTTTTTAACCTAATCATCATTTTCTAATTAGTTATTTTTCTTAATCTAAAATTTATACTAATATATTTACATTAATCTCCACAATAATTATAAAACAAATTTGGTTTCTAGGTTTGGATTTATATATAATATTTAAATTAATATAATGCTAGTGCTCAAAAGAGTTGGAAGTTAAGATGTATGATAATATGGTTATTATATATTGTATTAAAATGAAACTAGGATTGACCTTAATTATAAAATTTATCTATATATTTTAGTATTTAGATCTATTTTAATCTCATTGATGTTAGATACTTTATTAAAAGTTATTTAGATATAGTTGATCACATGGGGAGAACTTCAATCCACTAATTTATTGGTCGGGAAAATACACATTAGAAAATAAATGAATCATTTATTTGTTATATAGGTATATTTTGAAATAGTATCCCATATTATTAAGAGTTTATTATATATTTCTTAACTTTTAAAAGTGTTTATGATATAAATTTTAATATAATATTGTCTATCGGTGTATTGGTTTTATTTTTTCCTTACTTTAATTAATGGATTTACATAGTAAACATTGGAAATTTTCAATTTTAATAATATAGAATATATAAGTTATTATATTTTTATTGGTTTCCATGAATATAGATTTTTTGGATCATATATTTTCTTTTTAAATCATTTTACTAAAAAAATTGTAAGTTGTTGTTTTTTAGTTATATATATATGAAGGCTATTTGTTACTAATATTTGTGTTTCCTGTTACATGTTTAATATTATGTATTTTTAGGAAAAAACATGGAGATGAAATGAAAAATGATTAAATGAAAAAAGATAAAATTGGAGATTAACAAATAAATAATATATAACAATACATTATAATTTATGTTCTCTATGGTGAATAAAATCATCCAAAGAGTGGTAGAATCAGCACATTATTTTTAGGATCATAGATACAAGGTACACATCGTGTGTCCAAAACCCTTAATGAAAATGAAATCATAATGAAACCTAAAGAAACAATATGTTTTTAATAATTATGTTTTAATGTTCGTCAAAATCAATTTATTAGTTTATGTGTTTTTATGTCTAACATTTTCATGTTTCTGTAATTAGATTTTGAATATTTGTGGAATATGGGATATTATTTTTTATATATTCAATTTTTTTTTCATTTTTTTGGTATCAATATTGGTATGTATGTTGTTTTTATATTTTTATGTTTTCATATTATCATGTCAATGGGTAAAAATTATCACGTTACCATATTTTTTAGTGTATAGATTTCATGATGTATTTTCAACGGTCAATAATTTGGAATAACGTTTATAAATTTTTTCATTCAAGTTATGATTTTAATATTATATATATATATACATATTTTTATATAAATATGAATAATTTTTAATTTTTCTCAGATTAAAAATTGAAGGTTTTAGATATCTATTTTGTAATAGTATATGTTTAAAAGTATATTTTATAAAAATTTGAATCCGATTTGTCGCTATATTTTTAAAAATATTACTTACTTTAAATGTATAATGTTTCAAATGAAATGTTTTTTTACAAAAAAATATATGATGACTATTAATGGATGTTATAAATAATTTATTAGTTCCCCACACTAAGTTGAATGAAGTATGTAGTCATTAAGAAGTCTCTTGAAACATTTTCAATCTTCTTCTATTGGTTGATAATGGTTCTATTTCTGCTGGGATAAAAAAATATCTTGAATCATTTAGTATATCAATATATATCAAATAATCTATTTTCTATGAAAATTATTTTTTCAATCTATGATATGATATTTTCCATTCATTTTTTTTCAATTCCTTTCTTTACAAATTTTATATTCATGTTTTTGTTTTGGTGGATGTAGTATTTCATTACTATTGAAGGTCGTACCATGACCAAGGTAGTTCATACTTTGATAAAGCCTAAGAAATGGGGGTAATCAATGTGAAAATGTATCATGACATAATGATTTACTGTCATCAGTTGACATGATAGATGTAGTGGAGGTTGTTTGAAGGGTGGTTTGTTTCATGACGAGAGGAGTTTAAACAAGGACATTACATAGGAAGAGGTTCTTTATGAGGTTGGTGGGTTGGGTGAGGGGATGTAAAATAATGAACTACTAGACCCATATTATAAAGTGATCAATTTAATTTTTTACTTATAAATTATTAATCGACATATGCCTCATTTTCACCAAAATATGTAACTTGGCACCTCCAATCCACGACCCCTTCCTTTTCTTCATTACCATATTGATTCTCATTCTTCAGGATAATTTTATTCTACTTGAACCAGAAATTTTCAATGTATCAATCCTCATATAATTTTAATGATATTTATTTACTCATTTCAATCATGTCATGTTAAACTAGTCAACCTTGTTTGATAATTTTTTTTATAATAATGGTTTCTAAAATGATTCCCTTCAATTTAAATGCTCAGGACGTCCCATTCCACATATTTAATTTTTTATCTAGTAAGGGTAATTATTTTTCAATATATTTAGGGTTAGTGTCTCTATAGTATGAATTTTATCGTTTTCTTACCAATGTTATTAAGTTTCCTATTAGTTATTTTTATATATTATTGTTGAAAATTATTATTAAAGAATACATTATGATTAACCTTTGTAATCTATAGATTCGAGTTGGAAAAGGTAGTGATAGATTTTTTTTTCACATTTTAATATATGTGGTACACATGATATATTTGGTAAAACGTTTTAGTGATGATTTTGTTTTAAATGAATTTAATAATTATATTTTCAAATATATTTTTATTTAGGATGAGATTTAGATATTTTTTGTCCTTTTTTGTATATATGATTAATTATTATTTGTTTACTGTTGTTGGATTATTTATGATAATTTTCTTGAACATATCATGTGTGGGAAACCATGGCTCTGTTTTTGGGAAACATCGAGGTATATTTCTCTAGTTTGGTTTGTGTAGTGGCTATGGATCATTTCTATAGAGAACATGTGATATCAGTAGATTGGGTTATTCTGTATAATTCACTATGTTCAATTTTTTTCCCATGAGCGAGTACAATTTTCTATTATCTGACTTGGTTAGAGACCATGATGTGCATGTTTGTTTATATTTTAAAATATTGAGATATTATGGAATAAATGATTTTTCCCATACTTTGATATTATTATATCATTTGTCAATTGATTATATTTTTTTATTCCTTTTTAATGTAAATTTCATAATGTCGATTATTTTCATTAGAACCAGGTATTTAATAAAAATATTTCTTCTATTTTATTTCAATGTAAAAAGACTTTTTTTGAAATATTTTTTAATACCAGAACTAATTGTTTTCATTGAGAATAAAGGTAAATATATTTAGTTTGGAGTCTTAATAGTGTTTTCCTCGCATCTAGTTTATTCCCTTGGTAATATAATAACATGAAATATATGGTATGTTAAATGGTTAAGGATCCATGTCATATATTGGTGCTTTATGACTATTTTATCTTCCTGTGTGGGTTGGGATTTTTTCAGAACAAATATCCCAAGGAAATGGATACGTGGAGTAATTTTGGTGCCCCCATGTGGTTTTCTATTTTTTGAATAATATAAATCAACCATGTTGTCCTTCACTCTATATAATATTCATGTATTTATAAACAGTTTTTTTTTTAAATTATTTTTACCTTATAAAATATTATAGATATTTCATTGTTTTTTGTGGGTGTTTATTATTGGTATATGATTATTGAAATATATATATGACAGTTATAATGATAGGTCATGTCTTATATATACTTGGAATATATGTTTTCGTAACCTCTATTTTCGGGATAAATCATTCCTAAAGGTTATATATGACTCCCTCAATGTTTGAATATAGCTTGTGGTCATAGGGTTCATGCATCAACACTTGTAGAGGGTTGTGTCTGGTGAATTTTCAGTTTAACCAAATATAGTTTATTCCAAAATGGAATCATAGGGGGATATTAACATTTTTTGAGTATGGTATTATGGAGAAAGGACCTTCAGAGCTTGGTTGGAGTGTATAGGGGAGTGTGAATCTTATATTTCTCTATATTGAACAATGAGTTACCTAGGGATTCTTGAAATAATTCCTTGATTTTAGATCTGTTCATTACTATTTTTTGTGGATCTATGTGATTTAATGTTGTTGAATAAAATATGTAATACTTTTATGACCTATCCATATTGAATTTCGTATTGTTTTTGTTTTATTCTTTAAGATTTATGCATCATTCCACTTAAAAATCAACTATAATTATTATAATAAGAATCAATAGATAATTATCCACATGATAACCATCCTTTGTATCCCATCGTTATTTAGTAATTAATTAATACCATCTAATATTTGGGATAGGGAGGGGTATTAGAATATCCCAAGTGGTGGATCATGCCTAGGAATTTAGCAATAAATATTAACTAATGTTTCATTTAGTCCTAGGATCTTAAACTCCATAGGAGTGAATATAAATTTTTTAACACATCTTCCATTTACATTTTTCTATTGAAACATAAAACGATGGATTTTATATGTTTATAAAAGATTAATAGATTCAAAAGTTTTGTTACTCTGAACTGATGATCAAGATGAACATGGATCTCACATGATATAAGTTCAAGGATCTATCTAATCAATAATTATACCTAGAGACATCATGTTTAGTGAATGTCATAGAGCATGTAATTTTGGAGGAAGAGGAATATTTTACGATAGAAGACTCCACACAATTGAATGATTTTATCAATCATTAACTAATTATGATCATGAATGAATACCTAATGGTTTATCATTCTATGATTTTACTAATGATGGATGTTCGATTGAAGAAAAAAAAATTCAACAAAATATGTTGAGGTATTCAACAATGTTATGATGGATGAGGATGGCATAACATTGTTGAAGTGTATGAAAAGTTCACATTGTTCTGTGAAAGGAAATCAAAGTTCCTATTTATGAAAGAAAAGAAAGTATATAGATTCTTGATGGGGTGGGAGAGAGAGAGAATGTATCACCATTTCGATTCTACTTTAGTGGAACATTCTAGAAATAGGTCGACAGTATACTATTATGGTAGAAATGAAGGAGAAATAAACCTATCTATCATAGAATTTCTATAGAATTTCTACCTATGTGGGTGGTTTAATCTATAGTAACACTAGATTTTTAAATGACATTTATTTCATTAATAAATATGTCTTATATATTATTTAATATTAAACACATAAAAATATAGAGTAACCAAGAAATGTTGATCACATAAAAAAACATCATTAAAATAGTTAATTATCAAACCAATAAAAATTCCAAACATTAAAACTATAAAAAAAATATAAAACAGAATAACTAAAATGGGAAAATATGGATATCCCCAATAATCTTGAATCATATCCCCCATTTCTGTCATAATATAAATGAAACAACATAGTTGTAATCCAATCAATACCATATGAAATCAAAATATAACCTTTCAAGGAATTTTAGTGATTTTTCGGGGAATGAATTTAGATTTATTTATACGGAATAAAGTGAAATTTGACCATTGTGATTATACTTTTATATAAATATTGTTCAAATATAACCATTTGTAAA
Source organism: Viscum album (assembly GCA_963277665.1). Classification (NCBI taxonomy): domain Eukaryota; kingdom Viridiplantae; phylum Streptophyta; class Magnoliopsida; order Santalales; family Viscaceae; genus Viscum; species Viscum album. The sequence goes on along the minus strand of OY728135.1, from coordinate 643,829,823 downwards.
TTCCTCCATTTGGAACTATACCAATTGGTGATAATTTTACCTTTATAATTATCGTTCATATGTAGTAATGGAAATGTTGAATTAATGAAGAAAAAAAATGATGTCCTCAACTAGTAGACTCACTATGGCAAAAAAGGCATTTAGCGGCGGTTTCATTTTCATTTCACGGCAGTTTAAACCACCGCTCAATCGTGCGTCAGGAAACTATTCGCGGCGGTTTTCAAAACCGTCACAGAACATTTCGCGGCGGTTTTTTAGCGGCGGTTTAAACCTTCGCTAAATGATTTAGCGGCGGTTTATTTATTTATTTATTTATTTTTTATTTTTGTTATTTTTGTTATTTTTTTAATTTTATATATTTATTTATATATTTATTTATATATATATATATATTTATTTATTTATTTTTCGTACTTATTTATATATTTATTTCGTATTTATTTTATTTATTTATTTTTTGTATTTATTTATTTATTTATTTATTTTTCGTATTTATTTATTTATATATTTATTTTTCGTATTATTTTATTTATTTATTTATCTATTTATTTTATCTATTTATTTTATCTATTTATTTTATCTATTTATTTTATCTATTTATTTTGTCTATTTATTTTATCTATTTATTTTATCTATTTATTTTATCTATTTATTTATCTATTTATTTTATCTATTTATTTTATCTATTTTTTATCTATTTATTTTATTTTATCTATTTTATTTAATTATTTATTTATTTATTTATTTTTCGTATTTATTAATTTTATTTAATTTATTTCGTACTTATTTATTTTATTTTATTAATTTCATATTTATTTTTTACTTTTTTTATTTCGTATTTATTTTATTTATTTATTTTATTTCGTATTTATTTTATTTACTTTATTTATCCATGCATGAACACCCCATGCACATGCAATATAAATAAATTCTGCGTTTGGTGAGATTTGAACCCCTAACCTCTTGCATATTTTCCGAAGACTTTACCACTCTAGAAAGCTCGCCATGTGGTTAATAAACAGAATTTAATATACTTATATATATTAATTGAAAAAACAAATAATTCATAAATAATAGATATAAACTCAATAATAATAAATAATAAATAATAAATAATAAATAGTAAATAAATATAAATAACAAATAATAATTAAATAACAAATAAATAATAAATAATAAATAAAAAATAATAAGTACATACTATATATAAATAATAAATAATAAATAATAAAAAATAAATAATAGATATAAATAATAAATAAAAAAATCAATAATCAATAATCAATTATCAATAATGAATAAAAAATAAAAAATAAAAAATAAAAAATAAATATAAATAATAAATAATAAATAAGAAATAATTACTAATAACTAATAAATAATAACTAATAAATAAATATATATAATAAATAATAAATAATAAATAATAAATAATAAATAAGTATAAATAATGAATAATAAATAATAAATAATAAATAAATATAAATAATAAATAATAAATAAATATAAATAATAAATAATAAATAAATAATAAATAATAAATAATAAAACAATATAAATAATAAATAAAAAATAAAAAATAAAAAGCAAATATAAATAATAAATAAATAAAAATAATAAATAATAAATAATAAATAATAACTAATAAATAATAACTAATAAATAAATAAAAATAATAAATAATAAATAAACATAAATAATTAATAAATATAAATATAAATAATAAATAATAAATAATAAATAACGAGTTAAAAATAATAGATAATAAATAAATTAAAGTATATTATAAATAAAAAATAATAAATAATAAAGGAAACACATGAAAAATTATGAAAAGACATGATAATGGATTAAAAATCATGAAAACGCATGAAAAAGGACAAAAAAGCATATAAAGAATGAGGCATTAGAAAGAATGAGAACGCATGAAAACGCGTGACAACTCTGGAAAAATCCTTAATAATTCAACATAATCATCATAATAACCCACAAAAAACCATTGATAAAGATAACAAGTCAGGGAAACCCAAATAAACAGTAATAAATAGAGCAACCGTTAAAACCCGTCAAAATGGTCATAAAGAGAAAAAAACATTGGACTCACAATAACAGAGATAACATATGATCCAAGAGTCTGTTTTAGATCCACGACCTTTCAAATCAAAGATCCTAAAACGATCATCGACCAGAAAGGTGAAAGAGTCCGAATTGACAGGCGGATCGGAAGTTACGACCATTTAAAAAAAAGCTGACAGGGAACGGGTGCTAGAAACGAGGCATTGAAAAACATAACACACCCGATACCCACTAAAAGACCATAACATATGATCTAGGAGTGCATGTGGGTGCCGCGACTAGTCAAACTGAAGCTCATGAAACGAGCTATGATCTGGGAGGTGGAGGAGGCCGAACTAACATGCGGATCGAAAGATAGGTCTGTTTGAAGACAAGTTTGACGGGACACCAGTGATGGAAACTGGGTTTTGGAGGCATTTTGAGGGATTTTTTGGGTCGAAAAACACGACATAAGTTTCCTTCTATCAATTTTTTGTGTATCTCTCTTTGCTGGCTTCGATTTGATATGTGGTAGAGCCCAAATAGACACCTGGAGTGAAAGTTATGCCCGTTTGATGTTGGAGAACATTTTTAAACTTTCTTATAACTCTAATACCTTCCATAACTTACACCGTCTCACGGATTGGATTATATGTGCCTCTAGATATCTTCATGAGTTTCGATTTGACTGGTCGTGGCGCTTCAATGGACGCCCGAATCAAAAGTTATGGTCGTTTTAGTGATTTCGGGGATTCTCGTGTGTTTTTATTTTTTCATTTCATTTCACAGCGGTTATACTGAAACCGCGGCTATTTCACGATGGTTTTTTAAAAAACTGCCTCTAATCCTCGAATAAAATAAAATAAAATTTGCCGTTTATCGGCGGTGTTTTCACGGCGGTTTTTAAAACTGCCGTGAAATGGCAGCCCGAAACGCTTTTTGCGGCGGTTTTCTTGTAGTGACTCTTTTCATTTGAAGCCCATTTATCAGAATATGGGGGGAAGGATGCATTATTGGGGTTTAGACATGGAAAATCCTAAAATAAGATCCATCAAGTGAATCTTGAATTAAATCACCTAAGGGAGATGATCAAGTTATTAAATATTTCCACTCATTTAATGTTAGTGGAGCCACCATATGACACTACCACCATCTCATAACATTCCCTAAGGAAATACACGACCATAATAATCAGTTTTGCTTCCATGACTTAGTTTCATAAATATAATTTTCCCCATCTATAAATAAAGTAGATATTCCATCAATCACATTTTGAGAATAATTTTGTTTAATAAAATAAATGTTTAACATAAAAAATTTTGATATATTTTTTATGGGATGAAAGTAAAACATAATTTAATATTTCATATAAAATATAGATAGTTATTTAATAAAACCCGATGTTTAGAAAAATATATTTTGATATAATAATCATTCCAAAATTCTTTAATTAAAATAGAAATGTTAAAAAAATTATGATTACCTAGTATATTTTTATAATTGTCATAAATTTGAATTCTCCTTAAAAACAATAATTTTTGAATAAATTAGGATTTTAATATCTAAATGATAAAATTATCACATTTTAATAATTATCTTGATAAATAAATATTATATTTTAAATTGGATCTTCATTATTATGTTAGTGTGAATTATTGATAATTTTCTAATGTAATTTTTGTTTCAGTGAATAGTAAAAATGCAGTTGTGGTTTTTGAGCATATTTTATGACTTCATAATTATATCATACTGATGTAATAATGAATACAACACAATATAAGACATGAAGTATGTTGTTTTATTAATATTATGTATTTTAGTAGATTTTTATAGTTTTCAAATCCTATAAATGAATTTCCTATACCGAAAATGGAATATTTGATTTTTAAAAGCATTTTTTTGGGGATTTTTTCCCTCATCCAAGTAAGTATAATATAATGATATTTGGTTTTCATAGATTAAAATATCATAAAGTGTAACTAAAATGACAAAAACCATGTGAAAAATACTATGGAATCCATAATCCCCCAAAGTTCTAATCCTCAAAATTTATGAGTAAATCATCAATATAATGGAAATCCCCACTTCTCATTTTCTACCCAAATCCCCTTTTATGGCATGTTTTTAAATTTTAATACATGTAAATTGTTTACACTTTATATTATTCCATTACTATAATAATAATTTTTTATAAATGGGAAAACATCATTGTCTTTAATGTTTCCCTTTTCTAGTTGCATGCTTATACCCATCATGCTATTAAATTTACATCAGATATTTCTCTCTTTTATATGAGAAATTATCACTTATTTTATTTTTATACTCTAAAATATTCCTTTTCAAGTGTATTGAACTATTTTTAAAAAATAATTATTGATTTTAGGATTTACGTATATAAAACCCTCATTTTATTTTAATTAGTTAAAATTGATATAATGACCATATTAGTAAGAAATTTTATATCCCATGACTTTTATGAGGACCACATTTATAATTTTCCCTAGGTAATATAGAATTTATTTATTATATTCCATGTGTCTCAAATTCATTAAGAAATATGAAGGGTGTTTGAAGATAGCTCTCCAATTAATGGAATTGGAATTTAATCTCATTAGATGACAAGTTTTACAATACCTTGGTTAATAACCCTGGTAATTTTCTTTTAAGATACCATGGTGACAAAACATAGTGATATTATTATGAATGTATCATTTAAATTTAGTAGCTATATATCAATTTTATTCTTCATTCACATATTATTATTCCTCTTTTTCATGGCTTATTATCATGCATTATGTTCATGCAGATATTTATAATGATCACTTGTTATATTCCCTTCTTGGTTATTCCCTTATTGGGATTAGTGATAAAAAATTTCCATTTATGAATTAAAAAATGATATTAGATGGAAATAAAGTATACTAGGGTTAACCCATGAAGACGAATTTCAAGTGGATTACAAAAAAAATTTATATTATCATGTACTATATTTATAATTTCTCCCATTAGATGAGAACAAAAATATAGAGGGAATTCCAAGAGTTGAGTTGATGGAAAATGAATTAGTGGGAAACTATAAAATGAACATTACAATCCTTGCTCAATAAACCACTACCTTTATTATGAAATTTAATGTAAATGTTGATTGATTATTTTTTTGAGTAAGACCCCAACGATGGTGGAATAAGGAAAATTTAGAGTATAAATTCTATGGGGAGAGAGTGTATAGTTCTATAAATGTTGAATTAGAGTTTGAAATTATATAGTGGACACAGAGGTTAATTGAAAGTATGAGGGAGATGGAGCCAAACTAAGCGATGAGATTTGATCATGGAAGAGGAGGGAAGAAAGTAAAACATTCAAAATGAAACAAATGTGGGAATTAATATTTATGTTACTACATTATTAGAAGTGGAATGTGCTATAAGTCCAGAAGAGATGGGAATATAGCTCGAAACTATCATTGTGAGGTTAAGGTTGTACTTCTCAGCAGATCAAGAATGTGATGTTGCACGAGAATTTTTTTAGAATTAATCCTCTAGATGATCAAAAAAAAGGACTTTAGGGATTTATTTAGGAAATATAGGGTCCTTTTCACCCGTGAGGACCATCTAAATCATATTTAGGCAAGGATGATGTGGTCCCGAAAATGACTTGGTTTAGAGGTTGATATTAAAAAGGAAGAGGTGGAAAACCTTGGAATTTGTGATCCATAGTGACTAAAAAGAGTTGACGTTGTATTGCGTGAGATTTTATGCCTTTTATGACCCATTTTCTCTCTTGTATTTGTATAAAATTTTCAGTCAGGGGTTTGGTCCCTAAACTAATGACTGAATCATTTTGAAAAAAATTAACTATATAACAAAAGCATAATAAGTAAATTGATAATAAATAAATTAATAATAAATAAATTAATATTAAATAAATAAATATTAAATACATAAATATAAAATACATAAATAATAGATAAATAATCAATAAATATTAAAAATAAATAAATAATAAATCAAAAATAAATAATAATAAATGATATTAAATTATAAATAACAATAAATAATAATAAATGATATTATATTATAAATACTAATAAATAATGATAAATGATAAATGATAACAAATAATAAATAATAAATAATAAATACATCAATAATAGTGAATAAATAATAGATAATAGATAATAAATAATAAATAACAAATATAATAATTAAAAATAATATATAATAAAAAATTAATAAATAATAAATATTTTATATTAAATAAATTACAAATACATATTTGAAGAATGATAAAATATTTTTTTCAAAAATATAAATAAATAACTAAATAATCTAGAAATAGACAAAAAAATAAATAATAAAAAATTATAAAAAATTATAAAAAATTAACAAAAAATATAAAAGTATTATTAAATAAATGATAATTTAATAATAAATAATAAGTAATATGTAAAAATTATAGTAATTTATAATTAAATAATTAATAATAAATCAATAACTATTAAAATAGTATTAAATAAAAAATTAATTACAATATAATAAAGAAGTAATAAAAAAATAAAAAATTATTTTGATAAAAAGTTATTATAAAATTAATGATAAATTATTAATTAATATATAATATGTTATTAATAAATCAATTACAAAATTTATAATAAATGAACTAAATATTAATAGTAAATTAATAAGAAATTTATGATTAATTTGTGTATAATAAATAAAAAATATGAAATAATAAATTATTAATGAAAAATATATCTATATCAAATAAATATGTAATAAATAAATTATATATCAATATAAAATAAAAATAAATAAGTTGAAAATAAATAAATAATAAATAATAAATCGATAATAAATAAATAAATATGTTAGTAAGTAATCTGTACATTAATAATAAATTAATAAAAAAGAATAATGTTATAATAATTAATAAATTTGTAATAGAGAATAAATGAATAATAAAAATAATAATAATAATCTAATAATGAATAATGAATAATTATTATTATGTAAAAAAATATAAAAAATTCTAAGTAAATATTAAAAAATAATAAATCAATATGTAATAAATTTGTAATAAATGAATAAATAAAAAATAAAAAATAAAAAATATGAAATTTAAAAATAAAAAAAAATAATTAATAAAAAAATTTAGAAATAATAGATAAGAAAATATAATTAATAAATGGAAATAAAAATATATGAATAAATATACATATAACAAAAAAAGCATAACTATATACAAACACATATTTATATTACGTAAATATATATAAACACAAACAGAGTATAAGGCCCCGACCTTAAACCTAACTTAATATTGAATTAAATGAACAATTCACATTGAAGATCTTTTCAGGTTTAGAGTTTTAGAGAATTAGGACATAACTATTACATCTCAAATGATTACAAAGTAGAAACTTCAACTAAGTTTCCATAAAATAAAAACTCTTAAAAAGAAACATGTATAGTTCCATGTTTTAGGTAGCATGACTTTCCCTTGATCCCATCCTTGACCCTATTCCACGTTATGTCCTGTGAAAAACATTTCAAAAACTTGTCATGAGCATAAAAACCTCAGTAAGGGATACACAAAGAATGAATACTGTTAGTTTTCCAAAACAACAAGTAAACCTTGTATACTTTATCAAAGTAATACTTTTCACATTTTCGAAGTAGTAAAAACTATTTACTGAATAAAAGTTCATTACTTACCCTTCGGTAACCAAAAGATTACAATAAAACCCATATAAAGATCACATAACATATAAAGGTATCTTGGGACATAAACATACTTAAGTGGAATAACCATACGGTCGACTTCCACACATACTTAATGGAATAGCTTTACGGCCGACTTCCACACATACTTAATGGAATAGCCATACGGCCGACTTCCATACCCAATGCATTGGAGGTTATAACGTAACCACCAGTCTTGGTATTCACGGCACCACCCGTCATATGGTTTACCACGTAACCACCCATAAAATGTCCAAGTACCATCATTACACATAAAATATTGAAAATATAATCATTTCAATAACAACATTTCATTTGCAATAACAATAAGTTATTCCACGATATTGAATTAAGCAATCCATTTTCAAAAACCATTTAAAAGAGATTTTTGAATCAAAGTTTCCCATACCACTTTGAATCTTTTATTGGAATTATAATTTTAAATCATTAATGCCAATATAAATAAATATTGAAAACCACTTTGAAAACATGGACATTAAAGATAAGGGTTTAGAATAATAAATCTTCAAAACATTTAAAAAGATATTTTTGTTAAAGAGTTTTTAACAAAATGAGAGACTCTTGAATACAAATAATCGTGGAAGAACATTTAATCCGAGATTTATAATATCACGAGAATAAAGGGATTCATGATATAATATGTCAAAGGACAGTATACACACAAAATAAGAGTGAATTAGTTCATAACAACAATTAAGTCTCAATGGAAATGTAAATTGAGATGAAATCCATTATTAAGAAGGTATCCTTAAATTAAGGATAAATCAATCTCATAATTATGTGTGAACAATATAAATACACCCAATATAAGTGGATATTATGTGTAAAACAATCAATGGTTATTCACACATATTCAAAGGATGACATATTCAATAACTACATGTTGAACCGAAAGAAATCGAAATTGGGTTGAGGAGTTCCCTTGGTAAAATTCGACAGCCTAACGACGTCACATAAAATTTTACAAAAAGGGTTGATGAGAGATATAAAGGGGATCTCATCACATGGACATAAAATTTACATAAATAAGTATATATAAGAACATATCCCAACATAATAGTATGGGAATTAAAAGACATAACAAAAGAAGTCTTTAAAAAAAAGAAGGGTGAAAGGTCCCCATACCGAGTTGGGTAACTTTCAAAACGTACACCCCATGGAAGAATGGTCATAAAATGAAGATGTGAATACCCATAAATGAAATTATACTACACAAAGTGTATAATAATATTCAGTACATACACCAATCAAAGTAAATTGTGGCAGATGTAGCATAAATCTCACGGGAATAGAAGTGAGATGAAAAATCCCTTACTAAAACTCGGCAGCCTAACAACGCCACTTAAAACATCCAAAATGGATTGATGAGAAGAAATAGGGTATATCATCACATTAACATAAAATGTACTGTGAGAGGAATATAAAAAAACATCCCCCATCATAACAAAGAGGAGCTTAAAAGAAGTGACATAAAGGAGAGTACATAAAAAGAGAGAGAGAGGTTATATCTCTTACAAAAATTCGGCAGCCTAACAGCACCACTGAAAACATAAAAAATGGATTGATGAGAGAAAATATGGTCTCTCATAATTTGAACATAAAAATTATAGTAAGATTAATATAAAATAACATCCCAATAACAATAAAGATGAGCTTTAAAAGGAATGACATAAAAGATTGTACTTAAAATGTAAAAGAGGAGTAGGATCCCTTCCCTCGGGTCCGACTTGACTCTATCATTCTTTAACGTCCAGAATAATAAACATGAGTTAATTTATACTTTCTTAAGATCATTTTTCAAGTTCATTATTCCTTTTATATCACTTATTTACATTTTATAAACATTATGTAATCATTTAAGTTAATAATGTTTGTTTTGTCGATATTTGGTTTTTAAGTCGAAAGTGAACTTGTTACAATTACATGTTGTTCGTGTGGTCAATGGTTCATTATATCCCGAATGATATTTATGATTTAGATATCAAATATATAATATATATCCAGCATATACATGTATTTATAATATTACATAATCATTTATAGGTAAGAAATGAAATGCACCATTCATGGAGATGGTAAGCCGTACATACGCATGAACGCTACTTTCATTTCTTTGTCATATTAATGGAATTAAAACTAAATGAGAGGTATGTATATTTTAATTTCAGAATTATATGAATCATTTATATGTAACATACATTATATATATCCATTATAAATATGTACTTATTATAGTACATTACATTTGGGGATAAGAAATGAAATGCACCGATCATGGAGACGGTAAGCCGTACGTACGCATGAACGCTACTTTCATTTCTATATCATACATTAATGGAAATAAATAATAATAATATAGAGGTATATTATAATTCCAGTATAACATCATATATAATAACTTTAAATCCATCCTTTATACGTCCCACATATGGTATTAACGAATCACATCACTTTGAGGGGGCGGTAGTCCGCACTTCCTTAAATGACGATATCATGTTTATGCATAATGGAAACCATAAAGGTATGACATAAATGAAAAATACATAAGATTAAGGAAAACATAAACATATTATATATCATATATAAATATAGTGTCATCTTAATGGCCACCTTTGAAGGTGTTAAAATAATGTTGAACAATCATCGTTTCGGGAGGCCGAAATTCGCCATCCACAGAAACAGTATGTTCTTTAACCATTAGATGTAGGTGTGTGTAAGTGTAGCTCGAATCCTTCTTATAACAGCATCCTAGTATATTTATGATACTGGATTTGTTACAAAAGAAATTAATAAAAAGAGTTTAGGGGGTTGGAGAAGTAAAATAAAACAAAAGTACTCAAGTGAAGACATTAGCTTAAAATCGGGTAAATCCCTTTAGTTTGTGCTCAAAGACTTCATTGGGAAGACTTCTTCCCAAAGTGAGGCTTCAAGGAGTAAGATAGGAATGTGGAGAGACAAAATGGGTAGGGTTTGGAGGATCCAAAGGCTTTGGAACTGTGTGTAAAGATGTAGAGGTGGGGGCCTTTTATAAGAGGAGAGGAGGGGCACTCTTGGAAAGTAAGCAAATGTTACGTTATTTGAAAATGAGTTTCGGATTTAAAAGGTCCCACATTGATATAATTCGTGGATAAGGTGATAAGGGTTTTAAATACACCAATACAATAGGTTTTGGACATGTGTAGTTCTTAGATATTACATTACCTTTCCATGTTATTTAAATCATTAAATAACGAGGTCATCGCTGCATCATTATAATGTCATAAATAATTTAATTTATTTAATGCCTAAAAATTATAAAAAAACTACTATGATGTAGGAAATATTTTTATATTTCCAATTACTATTTATAGTAAAAAATATGACTTGTATAACCCCATTTAACAATTGTTTTAGTAAAACATTTTATGTTTGTGTCATTTTTACTTTATCATTAAATAAAAAGGTATTTATGTCATTTTCCAACCAAAGTGGCTCCATGGGGTCCCCAAGTTGACCCATGGATTGTATTGGTAGGCCATGACACATAAAATGAGGGTAGGACAAGTTTCTAGGTCATTTAATTTTATTAAAACATTATTTTTATCTTAAACTACACGAATTACCTCTAATCGCGATTAAAAACTTAATAAGTTACTATTCACCAAAAAAATTATTGTAATCCCATTGAACCACATTTTACATCTTAATGACAACCAATTATGTCGGATTTTTGAAATTCAAAACACAGAGGTGGTAAAATTTCATTTAAACGAAAAATCAGTTTTTTAAGTACCACTTAGTGGGGTCACTATTCATCAAAATTTGAAGTTTTTCAGAAAAATACCAAAACTTCACACTAAGCTATATTTGATATTCCGATTTCAAAAATTAAGTCCATTTTAAAAAATTCACAACATATAAGTTTCATTAATTAATTTAACAATTAATTCCCACTGTCAGAGCAAATAGCGTGTTTTTATGAAATAATAAGTATCAAAAGATTGACACTACTTTAAGTCTGATTTCAAAGTGAAATTAATTCCAACGACCACTATTGGATTTAATAGTAAAAATATATTCTAATTTCACTTTAAATCCAATTAAAAAGATAATCAAATCATATAAATAAATTAGATTAAAAAGTGGTTTTGAATTAAAATACAACATTTTACACTTTATTAAAAAATGAACTTTTTTTGGAAAAATACCAAAAATTTACGCAAAGTAGAATTTGATGTCCCGATTCTAAAGAAGAATTTTATTTTTTCAAATATAACACATAAAATTGTCAAAAGTGGATTTAAAAGAGGTTCCCCATCAAAAGGCGGTTAATCGACCTTTTAAAGAATATTAGAATGTTTACGCTTAAAATTGGATTCATTTGCATTTTTTAATCCTCTAACATTTATCGTAAAATTGAAAAATATTTGACAAACATATATAATCATTTTTTAGTTAGTTCTGTTAATTCCCGCCATTACAACGTCTAGGCGTTAACTACTATTTAAAATAATATTATTTTATTATTAGAGTGCAACATAAGATTCCCAAGAAAATCGTTGTTGCGTGTTGGGTACGCCATCGAGCATATCATACCCTTTAAAGTAATATTAATATATTATTCACAAATATGGATAAATAAAAAAATGTCATATTCTTTATTTACCTAGGGTGTTACATCCTTCCCCCCTTTTGGGAATTCCGTCCTCGCAATTTTAAAATTCGGCATGGAAACATCCTTGAAAGGCCCACATCGGAACAAGAGTCAGTAAAACAATCACTTTAAAATAAAGAAAGATAAGTACAAAGGTCACCCGAGTTAACCCATACTAGGATTACAAGTATGAAAATATGGACATGGAGGAAAAAAACAAAGGGTCATGTTCTGATGGAGAGTGATAGAAAACATGTTTTGGAGAAAGTTAACCACAAGAAAATCACAAACTTGTGATGGGTTAAACAGTATTCGATTCCCCGTTAGGAAAAGTTAATAGACAACATTTTAGTTTAAAATACATTGTATTGAGTAATTTATTCATAAGGAAACATAATCACTTATCATGTTGACTTTCAACTTTTACTAGATTCCTTAATCAAACTCATATTTTTTTCCAAAAGATGAGTATTTAGGAAGACTTGTTCGCATTAAGAGTACCATAATCAACTTCTGGAGAATCACCTAATCCACCAAAGTGAACTATATACTTCCCATGTGTTTAGGCTTTAACAAAAACCAAAACCAAAAAGGTTAGTACAAGGTCAGATAATCCAGAAAAGGATAACCCTTTAAAATGAAAATCTATGCTTAATCTCCAAAATTTGTCCAACAAAACCCAATGTCCAACGAGGACTATTTGATAAAAAAATTGTACATAAAATACTTCAAAGTAAAACAAACTAATATTGGATCCCAAATATTTGAAGGATTTAGTCACACAGTCTTCTAGGGTACAAATTAAATTTTGTCTCCAAATAACATCAATTGCTCTTAATGTCTCGTATTGAAAAGTAATTAACCTAATCACATATCCTCCATGATAGGTTAATCATTTTCATAAATAACCCAAATTAAACTTACTCTTAATTCATAAAATCATATAACTAAAAAGAAATAGTCAAACTAACCAGAGACTTCACGTAGTCCATTGGTAGGTGATAAATACCAGTCCCACTTTGGTTGTCGGTTCGATTCCTGCAGCTTTGTCCGACGCGACGGGTTGTCACACGGTCTGCGTGTTTTCCTTTTTCCAAAACTAAATAATTCTTAAAACATTCCCCAAAATGAGATAAAATATTTAAAAATGATCATAACATATTTTAACCTCATGTTTATCTCATGCCATTCATTTTCCATCATAACATATAATAACCCATAATTACCTCAAAAGTAAGGATCATATAAACTCTAATGGTTACCTTTATAATTATTACCTGAACATCCACGTCGATTGGTCATCTCGTACATGATGCATTACAGAACATACCAAGGTTCAAGTGGTTGATCATGACTCCTTGATAGTTGGTTTAGAACAACCACGAGTTTCCTCATTGAATCCCCCATTTCATCCAGTCTCTTAGTCAGGGAACCACCACAGTTTCCTTCAAACCTATTGTCACTTTGGTGCCTGCTAGATCCATCCATTCACTAAAAACAGAAATGTCAGTGTGGGTATATCAACAAAACCATCATGTACTAATGAGGAAGATAACCACTAAGATATACTTACTTATTCACTTTATCTAAAACTATGACTCTTTCTGAAATCCTAACCATTATGGTAATGTCACTTATGCTTAAAGAATACCCTAACCTCTAAAGTTATCTAAACCAACCATTGATACCAACTATAAGGCCCCGACCTTAAACCTTACTTAACATTGAATTAAATGAACAATTCACATTGAGGATCTTTTCAGGTTTAGAGTTTTAGAGAATTAGGACATAACTATTACATCTCAAAAGATTAAAAAGTATAAACTTTTACTATGTTTCCATAAAATAAAAACTCTTAAAAAGAAAATTGTCTAGTTCCATGTTTTAGGTAGCATGACTTTCCCTTGATCCCATCCTTGACCATATTCCACGTTAAGTCCTGTGAAAAAAATTTCAAAAACATGGGATGAGCCTAAAAATCTCAGTAAGGGATAGACAAAGAATGAATACTGCTAGTTTTCCAAAACAACAAGTAAACCATGTATACTTTATCAAATTGATACTTTTCACCTTTTCGAAGTAGTAAAAACTCTTTACTGAATAAAATTTCATTACTTAACCTTCATTAACCAAAAGATTACCATAAAACCAATATAAAGATCATATAACATATAAAGGTAACTTGGGACATAAACATACTTTAGTGGAATAACCATACGGTCGACTTCCACACATACTTAATGGAATAGCCATACAGCCGAGTTCCATACATACTTAATGGAATAGCCATACGACTGACTTCCATACCCAATGTATTAGAGGTTATAACGTAACCACCCATCCTGGTATTCACGGCACCGCCCGTCATATGGTTTATCACGTAACCACCCGTAAAATGTCTAAGTACCAACATTACACATAAAATATTGAAAATATAATCATTTCAATTACAACATTTCATTTTCAATCACAATAAGTAATTCCAATATATTGAATTAAGCAATCCATTTTCATAAACCATTTAAAAGTGTTTTTTGAATCAAAGTGTATCATACCACTTTGAAGCTTTTATTGGAATTATAATATTAAATCATTAATGCCCATATAAATAAATACTGAAAACCACTTTGAAAACATGGACATTAAAGATAAGGGTTTAGAATAATAAATCTTTAAAACATTTAAAATGATATTTTTGTTAAAGAGTTTTTAACAAAATGAGAGACTCTTGAATAAAAATAATCGCGGAATAACATTTAATCCGAGATTTATAATATCATGAGAATAAAGGGATTCATGATATAATATTTCAAAGGACAGTATACACACCAAATAAGAGTGACTTGGTGCATAACAACAATGAAGTCTCAATGGAAATATAAATTGAGATGAAATCCATTATAAAGAAGGTATCCTTAAATTAAGGATAAATCAATCTCATAACTATGTGTGAAAAATATAAATATGCCCAATATATGTGGATATTAAGTGTAAAACAATCAAAGGTTATTCACAAATATTCAAAGGATGACATATTCAATAACTACATGTTGAACCCAAAGAAAGCGAAATTGGGTTGAGGAGTTCCCTTGGTAAAATTCGACAGCCTAACAACGTCACATAAAATTTTACAAAAATGGTTGATGAGAGAGATAAAGGGGATATCATCACTTGGAAATAAAATTTACATAAATAAGGATATATAATAACATATCCCAACATAATAGTATGGGAATTAAAAGACATAACAAACGAAGTCTTTTAAAAAAAGGTAGGTGAAAGGTCCCCTTACCGAGTTGGGTAACTTTCGAAACGTACACCCCATGGAAGAAGGTTCATAAAATGAAGATGTGAATACCCATAAATGAAATTATACTACAAAAAGTTAATAATAATGGTCAGTACATACACCACTCAAAGGAAATTGTGGCAAATGTAGCATAAATCTCACGGGAATAAAAGTGAGATGAAAAATCCCTTACGAAAACTCGGCAGAGTAACAGCGCCAATTAAAACATCCAAAATGGATTGATGAGAGGAAATATGGTATCTCATCACATTACCATAAAATGTACAGATATAGGAATATAAAATAACATCCCCCATCATAACAAAGAAGAGATTAAAAGAAGTTACATAAAGGAGTGTACTTAAAAAGAAAGAGAGAGGTTATATCTCTTATGAAAATTTGGTAGCCTAACGGTGCCACTCAAAACATCCAAAATGGATTGATGAGATAGAATAGGGTCTCTCATCATTTGAAAATAAAAATTAAAGTAAGATTAATATAAAAGGACATCCCAATAACAAGAAATATGAGCTTTAAATGGAATGACATAAAAGATTGTACTTAAAAAGAAAGAGAGGAGTATGATCCCTAACCTCAGGTCTGACTTGACTCGATCGTTCTTTAACGTCCTGAATAATAAACATGAGTTAATTTCTACTTGATTAAGAACCTTTTTCAAGTTAATTATTCCTTTTATATCACTTATTTACATTTTACAAACATTATGTAATCATTTAAGTTAATAATGTTTGTTTTGTCGATATTTGGTTCTTAAGTCGAAAGTGAACTTCTTACAATTACATGTTGTTCATGTGGTCAATGGTTCATTATATCCAGAATGATATTCATGATTTGGATATCATATATATCATATATATCCAGCATATACATGTATTTATAATATTACATAATCATTTAGAGGTAATAAATGAAATGCACCGTTCATGGAGACGGTAAGTCATACGTACGCATGAATGCTACTTTCATTTCTTTGTCATATTAATGGAATTAAAACTAAATGAGAGGTATGTATATTTTAATTCCAGAATTATATTCATCATTTATATGTAACATAAATTATATATATCCATTATAAATATGTACTTATAATAGTACATTACATTTGGGGATAAGAAATGAAATGCACCGTTCATGGAGACGGTAAGCCGTACGTACGCATGAACGCTACTTTCATTTCTATATCATACATTAATGGAAATAAATAATAATTATATAGAGGTATATTTTAATTACATTATAACATAATATATAATAACATTAAATCCATCCTTTATACGTCCCCCATATGGTATTAACGAATCACATCACTTTGAGGGGGCGGTAGTCCACACTTCCTTAAATGAAGATATCACGTTTACCCATAATGGAAACCATAAAGGTATGCCATAAATGAAAAATAAAGAAACATAATGAAGACATAAACATTTTATATATCAAATATAAATATAGTGTCATCTTAATGGACACCTTTGAAGGTGTTAAAAGAATGTTGAACAATCATCATTTCGGGAGGCCGAAATTCGCCATCCACAGAAACAGTATGTTCTTTAACCATTATATGTAGGTGTCTATAAGTTTAGCTCGAATAATTATTATAACAACATCCTAGTATATTGATGATACTGGGGTTGTTACAAAAGAACTGAATAAAAAGAGTTTAGTGGTTTGGAGAAGCAAAATAAAACAAAAGGACTCAAGTGAAGACATTACCTTAAAATCGGGTAACTCCCATTGGTTTGAGCTCAAAGGCTTCTTTGGGAAGACTTATGCCCAAAGTGAGGATTCAAAGAGTAATAGAGGGATGTGGAGAGACACAATGGGCAGGTTTTGGCAGATCCAAAGGCTTTTGAAGTGTGTGTAAGGAGGTAGAGGTGGGGGCCTTTTATAAGAGGAGAGGAGGGGCACTCTTGGAAAGTAAGCAAATGCTACGTTATTTGAAAAGGCGTTTCGGATTTAAAAGGTCCCACATTGATATAATTTGTGGATAAGGTGATAAGGGTTCGAAATCAACACATCCAATAGGTTTTGGACATGTGTAGGTCTTAGATATTACATTATCTTTCCATTTTATTTTAATCGTTAAATAACGAGGTCATCGATGCATCATTATGATGTCATAAATAATTTAATTTATTTAATGTCTAAAAATTATAAAAAAATACTATGATGTAGGAAATATTTTTATATTTCCAATTACTATTTATAGTGAAAAATATGACTTGAATAAACCAATGTAAAAATTGTGTTAGTAAAACATCTTATGTTTGTCTCATTTTTACTTTATCATTAAATAAAAAGGTATTTATGTCATTTTCCAAAATAAGTGGCTCCATGGGGTCCCCAAGTATACCCATGGATTGTATTGGTCGGCCATGAAACATCAAATGAGGGTTGTACATGTGTCTAGGTAATTTCATTTTATTAAAATATTATTCTTACCTTATACTACACAAATTACCTCTAATCGCGATTGAAGACATAATAAGTAAATATTCACCAAAAAATATTTTAATCCCATTGAACCAAATTTTACTTCTTAATGACAACCATTTATGTCGGATTTTTGAAATTCAAAACACAGTGGTGGTAAAATTTCATTTAAACGAAAAATCAGTTTTTTAAGTACCACTTAGTGGTTTCACTATTTATCAAAAATTGTAGTTTTTCAGAAAAATACCAAAACTTCACAGTAAGCTATATTTGATATTCCGAATTCAAAAATGATGTCCATTTTACAAAATTCACAACATATAAGTTGAATTAATTTATTTAATACTTAATTCCTGTTGTCAGAGCAAATAGCATGTTTTATGAAAAAATAAGTATCAAAAGATTGACAGTAGTTTAAGTCTGATTTCAAAGTGAAATTAATTCCAACGACCACTATTGGATTTAATGGTAAAAATATATTCTAATTTCACTTTAAAACCAATTCAAAAGATAATCTAATCATATTAATAAATTATATTAAAAATAGGTTTTGAATTAAAATACAACATTTTACACTATTCATTAAAAAATGAACTTTTTTGAAAAAATACCAAAAATTTACGCAAAGTAAAATTTGATGTCCCAATTCTAAAGAAGAATTTTATTTTGTCAAATATAACACATAAAATTGTCAAAAAGTGGATTTATAAGAGGTTCACCATCAAAAGGCGGTTAATCGACCTTTTAATGAATATTAGAATGTTTACCCTTAAAATTGGATTCATTTTCATTTTTTAATCCTCTAACATTTATCGTAAAAATGAAAAATATTTGACAAACATATATAATCATTTTGAAGTTAGTTCTGTTCATTCCTGCCATTACAACGGCTAGGCGTTAACTACTATTTAAAATAATATTATTTTATTATTAGAGTGCAACGTAAGATTCCCATGAAACTCGTTGTTGCGTGTTGGGTACGTCATCGAGCATAGAATCCCCTTTAAAGTAATATTAATATTTTATTCACAAATATGGATAAATATAAAAATGTCATATTCTTTATTTACCTGGGGTGTTACACAGAGACATATAACGTTATATGAATATATTAACATATACATATATTCACATGTAAATATAAATAAATATATATAATATATAAATATATATAGAAATGTAAAGACGTATAAATATTAAACAATGTATACAAATATATACAAATAATCATAAATACATATGAATATCCATGGATGGATACAATTATTTATAATTTAAAATAGATAATGATAAATATATATAAATTATAAATAAATATAACTCAATGTGTAAAAGTACATACAAATATGTATACATATATATATGTGTGTGTATATATATAATAGATAATAAATCATCAAAAGAGAGAAACCCATAATAACAAAAACACCATAAAATCAATAGGAGTGTAAATCAGGGAAAAAATCATAGATGAACTAAATATTTAATGAAGAAACTCTTAAAAAATATATAATCTCATAGAATATTCAATAATCCTGAAATTCGATCTAAAAAACTATGTTTTTGTGGATTTGATGAGGCCTTTTTCTCTAAAAACGTAACTAGGGTGTTCCTAGGTCATTGGGTTGTAGATATCATTGTAAGCTTCAATTTGATATGTGGTAAAACCCAAGATAAAAAACTGATCAAAATTTATGACCATCTGAAGTTGATGTTTTATTTTAAACCTTTATTGAAACTATAATAAGATTTAATCATTTTATAATAAATAAATTACTATCTAAAGTGGTTATATTCCATTCCATATGATTCGATTTGGATTGTCATGGAGCTAAATTAGAGACCCATATTAAAACTTATAGTCATTCGATAATGATTTTTTTCTTCTTATAAAAGAATCAATTTATGTTTTGGATAACTATTAACTAATAATTATATGTATTTAAAAATGAACACATTATAATTAAAAAAATAGTAAATAAAATATTTGTTATAAAAAATAAATAATAGTTATTAATAATAAATAATAATTCTATATTTGTTATTTAATATATTTTGTAATTATCTAATGTCGGATTTCAATGAAACGTTATTATTTTGTTATAGTTTTTATAAACCGACGCTAAAAATAATGTAAATTTTTTTAAATAAAATAAAAAAATAGAATATCAAAAAATTCAAAAATTCATCACTAAATGAGTCCACACAAAATAAAAAACAAAAAAATAACATATTTAGTGGTGGTTTTAAGAACAACTGCAAAAAAAGAAAGGAAAAGAAATTTTATGGAATATTTAGAGGTCATTTTACAAACAACTACTAAATAACCACCATGAAAACCCTTTTTCATATAGTGAGTGAAAACACCATCATCCTTTTTATATGGTAATGGAGTAAGGTTGGGAATTTCCTTTCACAATAACTGTTGTACATGCTACAAATTATGTGGCGATAGGTACAATCATAGTACTCTTAATTCCATAAATTACATTGTTTGATTCTGGTTCTATGAATTCATTAGTTTAATCCACAATTTTCGTTAATATATACTCAATCTATAACATACTATATGTATAGTTATTCATCAACAATCCTAGATAGATTTACAAGCATCAAGAGTTTATAGAAACTCTAGTATTAAAAATTATGAGTGAAATCTCATAAAAATGTATTAGTCATTTCCATGGTGAAATTAGACATTATACTAGGGATTGATTTTCTTGTAACGTACAATTCTAATATCAACTGTAGATGATTGGAAATTTTAGTTGTCTCGAATGTAAAACCCATATTTATTTTCAAAGGAGGGATATCCCAGTTTGATAATTATCAAGAAGAACCACTATTATCTTCCTTTATGGATATTATTTGTGAATATGGACAAGGAATTGAAAGCATCAATATAGACAATGTTCCCATAATTCATCAATACATTGATCTATTTCAGGAAGAGTTACCCTGAACACTCCCAGAAAAAGAGTCAGTATTCTTCATTAAAATGATACCATGCATCAAGATAATACAAAAGACCTTTTTTTGAATGGAAATTGTGGAGATAAGGCAAGTAAAGAAACAACTTCAAGACCTTTTAGAGAATGGATTTCTCTTACCAAGTGTGTCTCCTTAGGGAGAACATGTTCTTATTATAATGAAGATGAATGGATCAATGCAGAAATGCATTGATTATGAATATCTTAATAGGAACATAGTGATGAACAAGGAACCTCACATAGATATTGATTATTTATTTGACCAACTTTGTGGGGATCAATCATTCTCAATGATTGACTACCGATTGGGGTATCCTCAATTGATTATGAAAGATAATATATTTCAAATATTGACTTCGAAAAAACCTACGTGCATTATGAGTTTGTTCTTATTCCAACATCATGACTAATTCTTTACCAATATTTATATATTTTATTAATATAGTCTTTATGGACTACATTGATAAATTCATTATATTTTTCATTTAGGATATTCTGAAATATTCCAAAATTCAAGAGGATCACTTAGATCGTATAATGGTTATATTGAATGCTTTTAGGAAAGAAAATGTATTTTTAGAATTAATTGAATGTTAATTCTAGTTACATCAAGTTGAAATCTTGTGGCACATTGTAA
This sequence comes from Viscum album, assembly GCA_963277665.1. Lineage (NCBI taxonomy): Eukaryota > Viridiplantae > Streptophyta > Magnoliopsida > Santalales > Viscaceae > Viscum > Viscum album. The sequence goes on along the minus strand of OY728135.1, from coordinate 643,808,006 downwards.
CTAGTGAAGGAATCATTGTTTACCCTATGAAGATAATGGATCTATAGGAGTGGCCTCATCCAATAGAAATAACAAATATTTCTTGTTTCCATTAACTAATAAGATATTATAAGAGGTCTGTGAAAATAATTTTAGGACATTCTAATCCTCTAAATATGTTAACTAAAAAGATATCTATGTTCATTTAGACAAAGGAGTGTGAAGGATATTTCCACGAAATGAAGAAGAGATTGGTTACTAAATCTGTGGTAACTCTACCCACTAGAGGAGAAGTTCATTTTATTTATATTGAAGAATAATTAAATAGTCTTGGGTATACCATGAAGAAAAATAGAAATGGTGATCTCCTATTCAACCCTAATGTTAAATACTGATGATAGAAATTGACCTTCACATGACCCGAATTTAGCTATAGAAATTTTTCTCTAAAGATACAGAGGAACTTTATATATGGGAAAGAATATGATATAAACAAAGACCACAAATGTTTGAAGTATGTATTCACAAAAAAATATAATTGAACATGAGACAAATGAGATGGTTGGAATGGATTACGGACTATGAATATTCAATTCAATATCACCCTAGATGAGAAAAAAATATCATTAATGCAATATGTGTGAGAGAGCATGTTATACTAGAAATGATGAGGATTCAAGGAGATTCATTCATCAAGAACCCAATAAGGTTATAAATGGGTATCCTAAGGAAGGGAACATCAATAGCACTATCACAAATGATTTCTAATGTGTCATTACCAGAAAATATTAAGAGAGATATATGATGATATCTTTTGAGAAAATTAATATATAAGTTGTGAAGAATTAGAAGTTTCCAAAGTTACATATTGATCAAGAAGTCATATTGAAATTTATTATAAGGCTATGAGACCGATTTATCCTGATGATAATAAAAGAGATGATAGATGAATAACATTGATATATATTTTCTATAAATCCTAGAAGCACTAAAATGTATAGGGACCTTCATGAGCATTATTGGTGGGATAATATAGAAGGGGATATTTTGTAATACACTATGAGGTGCTTGGTGTGACAAAAAGTAAAGGAGGATAGATTACTTCTAAGATGGGTATTATAACCACTACCTAGACCATCATGCACTACTGGAATTTACCCTTTACCAACCATTCAGAACCGTTGATAAGTGCTGGAAAACCGTTGGTATATTATAAACAAAACGTTTCCCAAACCGTGGCTAAGTAAGCCATGGGTATAGTGTTATACAAATAGTTTTGTGTAAACCGTTGTTATATGTTTTAAATTAAGAGATATACCAATGGATTCAAAAACGGTTCGTATATGTTACCCTAATACAAATGGTTTATAACTATTGGTATATGGTGTACAACATACACCCAAAGGATATACCAATGGTTTTGAAAACCATTGGTAAAAGTTTATAACAATGGTAATAAAAAACCATTGGTATAATATACATTAGAAGGCTATACCAACAGTTTTGAAAATCATTAGTATACATATGTTGTAGCTCCACAATAGCCAATAGCCACCTCCAACCTGTAACTCTCTACAACCAACCAACAACTCTCCCTACAAGAACACATACAACCAGAATCCAAAATCCTATATGTGTTGTGTAATATTCATCCAGAATTCAAGAAATTTAGAAAATTAAAATTCATTCCTCACTCAAACCACAACACAATAGAAAAATCCAGAATCCAATACATATACAATCCAATACATCCATAATTGAAATACAATAAAACACATAAGACCAATAAAAAATTAAAATCTAATACGTCAAGAATTCAATTCACATAACAGTATTCAAAATATAGAATTCATAACTAATACAGCCAGAATCCAATACATCCAAAATTCGTAAATTTAGAATAGAAAAGCAATAACACCCATAAAAGTATTCAAATTTATTAATTCACTCCTCACTCAATCCACAACACCAATACACTCAATAGAGAAAGCCTAAATGTTATTGGAAGCACACAGGATGTTTACTCATGGTCTTGGGTTGAATATATTAAAACCAACAGAAAAACATGGGTATAGTGGACATGGATCATGATACCCATAAGATAGACAATGGTTGTGGTTATGTTCATAGACCTAAGATGATTTACATAAAGCACATGGGATGTATATAATGGTCTAATGACTATTTCTCCATGTATAAAAGGTTCATGATGTGTCAGTGGGAAACATTGGATAATCTCGACATATAAGATGTGTTACCAGAATAGCCTACATGTGTTTCATAGACGTTTAAATTGGAATAATGGGGTATGTGGATAATTGTAATATGTTCTCTTGGGTGTGATGTGAGATGAATCCCCATTTTGGGGTAGTGGGTATGAATAATCAATTATGCCTTTGGTAATGGGTTCCCTAATGGACTTTGGTTTGGTCCTATAACCCACTATTTGGGGATGTTATTGGAGTGTTAAATGTCATGTATTTGAGAATAGGGGTAGTAGTTCCTCAAATGAGAAGTGGATTGTGTGAGGCCAGACCATGGATCCTTGTGCTAAAGTATCAAAACAATCTGAATCTGTTTAGTTGGTTTTCCATATGCATGTTGTTGTTTTCACTTAAAATCCTATACATTTCAAAAAGAAGTGATATAATTTGAGTGGTACCGGCCACACCATGCCTTGGATTGAGGAAGGGACGACTCTTACATTTAAAAAATGACCCATGTATCATTGTCCTGAAGTATCAATACAATCAGAAATCATTTGATCGGTTTTCCATATGCATTTTGTTGTTCTCACTTTAAATCTTGTCCATTTCCAATAAATGTGATCAGTTTGAGTGGTACTGGCCACACCATTCCTCTGATTTAGGTGGGGTTGACTCATACATGTTACAATTGACCCATGGATTGTTTTTCTAAAGTATAAATAGAATCCAAATGCGTTTGGTTGGTTTTCCGTATGCCAGTTATTTTTTTCACATAAAATGTTGTCCATTTCAAATAAAGGTGAGACACTTTGATTGATACCAGCCACACCATGCCTCGAATTGAGGTGGGGTCAACTCATACACATAATAAATGATCCATGTATTATTTTTCTAATGTATCATCACAATCAGAATATGTTTGGTGTTTTTTCCATATGCCAGTTGTTTTTACTTAAAAGGTGTCCATTTAAAAAAAATGAATTACACATCGTGTGATACCAGCCACACTGTGCCTTGGATTGAGGCGAGGTTGACTCATACAAATCACATATGACCTAGGGATGGTTTTCCTAATGTACCAACACAATACGAATGAGTGTGGTCAGTTTTTCGTATGCCAGTTGTTGCTTTCATATAAAATGTTGTCCATTTCAAATAAAACTGAGACACTTTGAGTGGTTCAGGCCACACCGTGCCTCGGATTGAGGCGGGGTTGACTCATACACATAAAAAATGACCCATGGATCATTGTTTTAATACATCAAAAAAGTCATAATAAGTTTGCTTGGTTTTTTGTATGTCTGTTGTTTTTACTTAAAACATTATCTATTTTAATAAAAAGAAACACTTTGAGTGATACCGACCACACCATGCTGCAGATTGATACGGGGTTGACTCATACACATAAAAAATGACCAATGGATCATTTTACGGATGTATAAACACAATCACAAATAATTTGGTCGGATTTTCGTATGCAAGTTGTTTTTTCACTTAAAATCCTATCCATTTGAAATAAAAGTGAGACAATTTCAGTGGAACCGGCCACACTATGCCTCAGATTGAGGAAGGGTTGACATGTAGACGTCACAAATGGCCCACGGATTGTTGTAATAAAGTTTCAATAGACTAAAAATCTTTTTCGTCAGGTATTTGTATGCCAATTTTTTTTTTATTTAAAATTTTATCCATTTCAAATAAAAGTGAGACACTTTGAGTGGTACTGGCAAGACCGTGCCTCAGATTGTGGCGGAGTTGACTCGTACATGTCATAAATGACCCATGTTAGTTTCCTTTTTCCCTATGTCATGGTTATTGTTCATTCTTTGGAGTGTTTCCATTTAATGGCCTCCTCTAAAGGATGAGATGATTCAGTGAATTCCTGGAAGATGCCTAGATATTTCATGAAACTGGTGGCCGTCTACAACGAAGTTTTATTTTTGGAATAGATTTCAAAAAGTTCATCTTATGATATAGGGATGTTGAGTTAGTAGGTTAGACCCTTAATCCTTTCTATAAAATCATTACTCTCTCATAATTGCTTTGTTTGATGTTTGGAACGTCGAGGATCGTTGTCTTAAATGGTGTAGAACTGAATTATGAATGTAATTGACAATAGAGGTCTTCCCATGTGGACAGAGATCCTACTAGAATACTGCTACATCATGATAAGGTTGTCCTTGTTAGAGTTGGTATAAAACACCTTAGCATCATTTCCCCTATTGATCTTGAGGGACCATCATCATCCCTAATCGGGATATGATGTGGGTGAGATGTTGTTCGGGGTTTCCCATTCCATCAAAAGTGGATAACGTAGGACTGTGAAAATTAGCTGGTGGTGGGGTATCATCTACCCATTCCAGATATGGGATCCCTTCAGGATACATAGAAATGTTGCACCTCTCCATGTCTTCCACTCAAGTATATACGAATTTGATGGCGTTAAGGAGATGTGAGGAACTACCTCATTACCATCTCCCACCCATGGGGAACTGACAGGGGTGCCCGATGTGGCCCTTATTTTATCTCCTACCGATTTTTAATTTGTTCCAGGACTGAATGGTTATCATAGCAAGGAAGATTTTGGTTCCAAAATAGAGATACGTCATGATAATTATGTACTTTTTCATGTATGTGGGATAGATTCCCAAACCCAAAGCCAACCTGAAACTAAAAGGATTCTGTTTATGATGGATCAACAAATGGGGGGGGGGGGCTGTCCGGGGAGCAGTCCGTAGTCCAGGATGGAGGGTGGAAGGGGGATGTTCGAGGTCTACAGAGGAGGGTGAGGGGATATCTGTGGTGCTTTCTGGGGTCTAGGAAGGAGGGTAGGGATGCTGTCATGGGGTCGGTCGGGGGGGGGGGGGGGACTGTTCGGGGGGCTATCCCGGGTCCAGGATGGAGGGTGTGGAGGCTTCCCATGGGGTTTTCTGAGGGGGATGTATGAGGGGCTGTCCGGGGTCCAGGGAGGGTGGGGTGGGGGTCGGGGGGCTGTTCGAGGTCCAGGAAGGAGGGTAGGGGGCATGTATGAGGGGCTGCCCAGGATCTAGCGAGGCAAGTGGGGGGGGGGGGGTCCGGGGGCTGTCTAGGGTACACGATGGAGGGTGGAGAGGCTATCTAGTGGGCTATCCTAGGTCCAAGAAGGAGGGTGGGGAGGCTGTCTAGGGGATATCTAGGAGTTCTATCTGGGGTTCAGGGAGGAGGTTGGGGGGTACTATCTGGGGGGCTATCCAGTGGGCTATCCGGGGGGTTGTCCCATGTCCAGGAAGGAGGGTGGGGAGGCTATCAAAGGGATATATGAGGGGGGGGGGATATATGGGGGGCTATCCAGGGGGATATCCCGAGTTCATGGGATTATATTTACATATTTTGTAAGAAATGTATTTCAAGGTTAAAAAATAATTTCATTATATCAACCTCTAATCAGAGGACCAATATTCTAAATTCCACTAATAAATTAAAATTTTGTTCAAATAGGTAGAATTTAAAAAATCCATTCTTTTGAATCATAAAACATTCATAATAAATAAATAATCATTTAAATCATTTAGAATCAAAAAATATCTTTAAAAGATATATCAAATCAATATGTCCCTCATCACCATCACTATCATCACCATCATCATCACCCTTACCCTTATCCTCATCGTCATCCCCGTCATCGTCCCTGCCCCTCTCCTCGCCCTTATACTCAGCCTTGACCTCCTCATTGACCTCATCCTCCATGTCGACCTCCTCCCCACAGTCCTCCTCCTCCTCAGCTGCCTCCCCGCCATCCTCCTCCTCCACCCTGGCCTCCTCCTCACCATCATCTCAATGACCTCTACAACTACCACATGGTGCACCATATATCGAACACATCGATGACATGTATTCATCACAAGTAGTGATGGCCTCTGGTGGAAGTGTTGGACGTAACACTTCCATCAATTTCATAATTGACTTGATTTCCCTTTCAGACTGTTTTTCCATCTCTGTTTCCATTTTCTCAGCCTGTTCTTCCTATGCCTTAACGTGATGCAACTTGGTGGAACTAAAAATAATTCCTCAGGAGGGCCAATAACTCATCAAAAATATAATTTTCCCAGGTCGGCAGCGTACTCTACAAGGGTGATCATCTCCCAACACCTAATTCAAGTGATCGTTTGGCACAAAATTGTAAGGTTCCTGGGCATCAAGGGCCTATAAGGAAACCTATTAAAAGTATAAATAGATTATTAAGTTAAAAAATAGAGTTTAATCTTTTAAATATTCAATGTAAAACATGCAATCGGCTAATGAGTCGGTTCATTAACCGCACTTCCATCATTCTTCTATCTACAAGAGGCAAATAGTTTTTCTCGAGGCACATGTCCTTCTATATTCAATTTATGCCTCTACAATGAAATTGAATATAAGATACCATAATTAAGATTAGGATAAAAAATTAGTAATTTCATAACTAAAATTATATAACAACTTTTCCAATAGAATAAATTACCGAGGAAGAAATAGAAAGTGAAATTTGTAAGGAAAGGTTATAAACTGCCATACCAGTTGTATCTCATGATCTGGTATCGTAGAGAATCCCAATGTGTGGACGTACTTCTTAACAATAATGTTTTTTTATTCATTCAAGATGGTTCCTAAATAAAATTAAAAAATTATTATTAATGAAAAGAATGAAAAGTTTCATTTAAATATTCTAATTTGATTCATACCATAAATTCCCTAGTCACCCAATGAGTAATCCTCTGTTGGTACTATTCTAAAGGGAAATCATCCATGATAGGGACCACCTCTAAATATGTTCCCAGTTTATCACACCATCCAATGTACAACTCATGATTATAAGCTCTCCAAATCTCACGTAAATCCGTTAGATGTGCTGACCATGCACCCTCACCATCAGGGAAATTTAACCGAAGCTGAAACCAAAAAATTAATTCATATAAATACTAAAATTTATATATTGTATTAAATAAAAAATTTGTTTTACCCATATCTCTACCGAGGCTTTAACCTTGACTTCATTTGGCAGCTGTCTCCATCAGAGCGGGATGACATGAATGATGTCAGAGTATTTAGCAAGCATAACCAAAAAAATTCAACAGTGCTGCACTAATTTTTCAACAATTTGACAATCTTTTTTGTAGACCACCATCAACTATGTGTGTCAGTTCCACACCACACACATTCTTGTGAACCCCCACCCCCACCTCTTTTTAGTAGATGAGTCTGTTATGAAAGAAAATTAAATTTTTTATCAATACATGATAAATGAAAATATATAATGGTGTATAAATTTATTAGGGTTGTATAATTATACCAACGGTTGTCTGATCAGTGAGCACCATTGGATCTGCAAAAACTGAAGGAACACCCTATACAGATGAAGTGGGTACCAATTTATGCTCCATAGGGGCAGACTCTAGCGGAGTAGGAGTCGAAGAAGATGGAATATTAAAGCCCGGAGAGAAGGAAGAAGAATTAAAAGAAGATGATGGTTGTGAAAATGATGGATGGGGAGTGGTAATCATCATCAGATATGGTAGTGACCGGTGTGGGGGATCAGATGTAAAGGGTGGTGAAATCACGGGAGGCCTAAATATCATGTGTTTCCCTAACGACACACCAGGATCAGAATGTCAGATGAATAGTTAGTCAGTGGGAGGGGTAGGGTCTAAATGGGTATGCCAACCAGATTGTCTTGCCTCGTACTACCCCCTCGTAGGAACACCCTAAGTATTGATACCACTACTAGGTTTGTCATCAAATAATTTTCACCTAGTAGTAAGATCCAGAAAATATGTTTACAAGTAATTAATTACCTAACATTATATATTATTTAAATAAATATATTTTAAATAAAATACTCACTGTAGGACCTAGTGGGGGAATTCCCAGCTCAGTTAGGCAACGAATGTTTTCCATAATCTGTTTTCATCACCTCTCTTAAATTGGATTCATTTCATGCATTTGAAAAAAATCTGGATGTAAATATTAAAGGATAACTAATGTGTAACCCAGAAAACAAAATATATGATAGGTAATAGAGGGATTCGTGGATAATTTAACTAACCATAGTTTTAGGTGATCTTGAACAAATATATAATGAAGTCAATAAATCAGACATGATGTAATAAAGAAATTTAATCTTTGGTAGGATGATTATTTACTAAGTGTCATTTGTCAATTAAAATAATGAAAAATTGATTCTACCAAATTTTTAAGTGGTAAAGGAGTTGTCAAAACTAAGGAAAATTTTAATTTCATTAGATGAGGTAGAAGATACTGGTTTCAATACATTTCTTGTAGAAGAATAAAAACCATCATTTTCATTACCTAGTAAGATGATAAAGAGAGGTCTTATAGTCATAAAAATTTTATAAAAATCACAATTGAAGCATTGAAATGTTCACCAAGGTAGAAATGTTGGTTTCTTAGGTTTAAATATAGTTCAAGTCCAAATTACAACATGCAATTCAATAAAAAAATCAACCAGTAAACAATAAAAATTCACATAATGGATAAGTCAGATACAACATATTAGTAGTCAATATTAAATAAATTTGAATAGTACCATCCTTAACAACCCAACTCTAGGTAAACCAAAAAATTGTTAACATGGATTGATGATTCTATATATTTTCCACCACAACTTTAGGTTCACAATAAACTTAGACAATTGATCTATTAGAGTCATCAAAAGAAATAATTGGGTAGGTTCCAATGGAAGTAGGGAAAGTGTCAATTCCATCATCACGATCATAAAAAATATGTCTTGGAATTACTTCAACTAAGACACCAAATCTAGGTGGAAGATGGTCTTTGATATAAAAACATGTTTATCCATTGATTCCAATACATATGATTCTTCGGTAGAAAGAGTGCGAGTCATATTAATTAGTCAAAATCCACAATGGTAAATACATGTGCCATGTCTCGTCATCAAATAAACCAATGGCATTTCATCATTTAGACTCATCCATGAGAGTAATAATCTAATATTACTATTTTTTCAACAACTCCATAATGACCCAAATTTTTAAATCGCGGTCTACTATCTGATTCACTAGCATAACAATATATTGTGGTAGTAACCATAACACCATCCCATTGTGTTCTAATGTTCTTTGATCATTCCATGAAAATAATTTTGTACCCATGGTTAACAATTGATTTACAGTCACGAACCATGGTATTAGGACCAAATTCCAGTGCTCTTATTTTCTCAGAGACAGATTCCCCAGGAAAACTCGATACCTACAATATAAATAAAAATTAAACTTAATTAAATATTGATTTATTTTTTTTAAACAAAAATATTTTTACCTTCAATTTTAACAAAGCAGAAAACTCTTAGCTATGCAATGTCTATCTCTTTCTGAATAATAAAGATCAAATATTTCTATTTATCATTGTTTTATATTCCCTGTAGATAAAGAATATGAATAGATTAACAGATATATATGTAAGTTATACATATTCAATTTAGTTACCTGATGTAGTCATCAAACTAATAACAGTTGAACAAAACTATGTGATGTGCCATCTATTGCTCTTCAAGGATTAATGTATTCAATGAATATGATCATGGAATTCCTTCTATTTGTGTAAGAGATGTAAAAATAGGTTAAACATTCTCATACATTTCTTCTTAATTTCTCATTGGTTTTTTCATTCTTGTAGTAATATCAGACAAATACATTGGGCACAAATCCATACATTCTTGAGCCTAGAAACCATTCATGATAGAACCTTCAGAATGATTCCTGTTTCAGATATAAGACTTTAATGTGTACGTAATTATTTTAGTTGTATAAATCCAACGAAAAGAAATAGGTCCTCCGAGAAGTATTTAAATCGGAATATAGACTGTCAGATGCAGCATGCATGTGCAAAATGATGGAGGAAATATTTTCACCAACTCACACAAAATTAATGGGGCATCTGTCAGCATTTTTTGGAAGAAAGACATGGAAAAATTATTAGCACAAAGATCTCTAAACAAATGGAAGTACTGAATAATAGTTACCATTACATTATTGGACAAATGATGATGTATTTCTATTGGAATAAACTCATGAATAAGCACATGATAATCATAAGTCTTCAATGATTTTAGCGTTAACTCTCTTATGTTGACTAGTTTAGATATATTTCTTGAAAATCCATTAGGAACTATTATAGTATCTAATACTTCCAGAAATTTTTTTTTCGTAGGTTTCATCACAAAAGAAGAACATGGAACATGCCATTTATTTTCACTGATATGCACATGATGCAATTCTGGTCTGATACCCCAATCCACCAAGTCATGATGAGGCCGTAAATCATCTTTTCTCTTTCCCCTAACATTTATAAGTATTGAAAGCAACATTTCACATATATTCTTTTCAATTTTAATTACATATAATAAATGATGTATCAAATTGGTTGACAAATAATGTAAATAAAAAAAGATACTCCTCTTCGTCAAATTGTAATAGGTTTTAGTGGAAACATTCTTTCTCTTTCCATATTTCATTTTACCCTTCCCAAATGAAAAAATGAAATCTTTCAATTCATCAAGAACATTAGTTATAGACATACGGTGAGGTGGATCATCGGTCTCTATGGTATTATCAAATATTTGATGATTATTTATATATGGATGGTCCATTGGAAAGAATCGTAAATGTACCATAAAACTGGAACTACAACGATGTATCAGTCTTCTGGATTATGTATTCTCCATAAAAACAGGACATGATAGTTTTCCCATTCTGCCCCATCTAGACATCATTCCATATGAAAAAATATCATTGATTTTCCACATAATCCCATCACACATCTGGAATATGTCATTCGAATATGCATCGTATGTGTGCACACAGACATCCCAAAGAATTTTCAACACTTTTATTATAAGTTTCATGTATACATCAATATCAATGTTGGGATTAGAAAGGATATATATGAGTATACTTATGAAAGTCAAAGGTTTTTTCTTACACAAACATGGTGGAAGATTATAAACACGTAAATAATCTGGCCATGTGTTGTGCAATGTAAGAATATGCCCAAAAGGATTAAAAATGTCTCACGAGAGACCCAGCCTCACATTATGCACGTCAGATGAAAAATCATTATATCGATCATCAAATCTCTACCATGAAAATCCACCTGCAGGGTGAACCAACTCATTATTAGTATTCTTTATCTCGGTATCATTCCATCTCTTTTTTATTTATATTTCATCAGACATAAATAGATTCTGGAGTATGGGTATCAATGGAAAGTGTCACATTACCTTCTGTGGCACGCGAGATGGTGTTCCATTAGATTTTGACTTCCAGTGCGATGTGTCACATTTTATTCCACCATTTAATTCATTGGTTTCTTCCAAGAATAAACTGCAATCTTTCAGGAAAGCATGAATTTTGTTTCTTGAAAATCCAAGTTCCTCAACTAACTCTCATGCCATATAGTGGTTTGAGGGAATATCTGCTTCATCTGGAAGTAAATAATTCAAGAAGGCTTAGAATTTAATCGATTTCTATATTAGAATCCCCAATTCATAGTTTTCCCATAAAATAATCGGATTAAAAATTCCTGCTTTTTCATTTTATCGCATTGTCGATATACTAGAGTCGTGGCAACATCATTAAATTTTTTCACCCTGAAAACATCATCATTTTCATTAGACGCATCATGTGTGCTCATATCGAAGTCTTCTTGGGTTGGAATCCATTCATTTTCATGATGATTAATAAATGGAAACCAGTCATATACATACCCTCCACTCCAGTCCATTCAATTGGATGATAAGAAATCTGAAATTTCTTTGTCTACCCATTGGGAAACCACACATAGTATTTTTATTGAAAACCATATTTGGTTACCTGGTAGCTGACTTCTTCATGGCACAAAAATGGTCTGTCAACACAATTAGAACATGGGCAGTGTATGTGACCACTATTTAATGCATTGCGCAATGAAATATATAAAAATCTCTCCAAATTTTTTTGAGAATCGCTTGAGAACTGATCGGTTTCATACATCCAACTTCTATAAATTCTGTAAAAAAATAATTTGTTAAAAGTTATTTTGACAAAATCAATTCAATAAGATTGATTTTCATCAAAAAAATAATTCTGTAAATGAGAATTGTTCACATCATATGACACCTTAATTGACACACAACTCTATCTGAGAATCATATTATAAAAGACAAAAAATACTATATTTATAATAATATATCTTTGAGGAACTATTCATGAGTTTATAAGATCATGTACACATGCGGAGAAGAATTATTCAGGAGTTGACTAAATTTTAGATCAATGAAATTTTTTATTTTAATAGATAATTTGAGTGATCACATACATTTACCAAGGGGGAGGGAGTGTCTAGGGGTGCGGGGTGTCTAGGGTGTGGTAGGGATATCCAGGGGGGTCAGAGGTGTCTAGGGGGTGGGGGCTATCTAGGGTGGTCTGGGTATCTTGGTGGGGGAGCTTTCCACATGGGTGGTCAGGCTGTCTAGGGGGTAGGGGGTGTCCAGGGGAGTGGGTGGGCTATCCAAGGGGGTGAGTAGGGTGTCCAGGTAGTGGGTGGGGCAGTCTAGGGGGTACGGGGTGTCCAAGGGGTGGGGGTTACCCATGGGTGTGGCGGGGATGTCAAGGGGGGTACAAGTTTTCCTGGGGGTGGGAGGACAGTCTAGGGGGTGGGTGGACTGTACAGGGGGTCAATGTGGTGGGTCTAGTAGGTGGAGGGGGGTTCCATGGGGATATCCAGGGGTACGAGGTGTCTCGGATTTCCCACCCCCACCCCCCTTGGACAGTCCCACACCCCCACCTGTACAACCCACCCCCACCCCATTAGACAAACAACATCCCTCCCCCACCTATACAAAACACCCCCACCCCCCATGGACAACCCACCCCCACAAGAGAGCCCACACCCCTTTTGACAGCCCCCACCCCACCCCACCTCCCAAGACAACCAACACCCCCTCGCCTACCTGGACTGCCCACCCCCACCCCCCATGGACAGCCCACCCCCACTGCAATAACCAAACCCCACTAAACAGACCATTTACAAAGTATGATGTGTAGAACAAAAAAAAATTAAAACAAACCAAGGGTTCTGTACTCTAACAACAATAACTCTAATTTAGACAAAATCAATACATCTAACAAAAAATAAAAAGAGTAAGAACACTAAAACTAAGGTAACACTTACTAATTTGATGTGTAGAAATAAAAATTTGTTTGATTAAAGAAGGATCATCATCTAGAAGGTGTTTCATGGCTGAGAATACATCGGGAGGAAAATCATCATCAATTTTCTTATCTCATCTGTCCATACCATACCACCCAAGTAATGCCCTATAACTCAGAAATATCATAATGTTATACACAATCCCATAGGACATAATCAATATATGGCCAATCTCATCAGCCACCCTCATCCACATCCAAGAATAACACCCCTCTAGGTTGTAACCATACCCCATAAGCCACAAGGAACTCACATAAAAATTTCCAACTTACCCAACTCACTCAATAATATAACCACAAAGAGTCACTTAGACCATTAACCATTTTAAACACATTCCGTGTACTACATGAATAAAAAAACATTGGACGTCACCATATATATTCTTATGAAGAGGTGTCACTACAAAAAGTCTACCAAAAAACCACACTAAGACAAAATCATACATTTATCAATATTGACAGCAAGATAAATAAAAAAAATCAATGAAATAGGTTATCAAATTGTACATGAAATAGATGAATCATATTTCTACTACACTATACATGACATCCCACATAAATATAGATTCATTATACAACCAATACTTCTCATAATTGAGATTACATAACCCACAAAAAATATACCTTCAATTATTCAACAACTCAAATGGGTTTTCACTATCCACATGGCACACAAGAATGACTTACTATACAAATGGAATGTATTCCCACAAAAGGAACTAAAAACCAAGGCTACCATTACATTAAATAATATAAAACCTCACTCTCATGATCAGCTCATTCAAAAGTGTCTTGTGGCAAGGTAACATGATAGGAGAAATAGAAATATAGGATGAAGCAAAGAAGCAGACCACCGAGATCTCGTTTAGTCGAAATAAAAATATATAACAAACAAAAATAGATGCATGAAATTCCACTTATGGATTAGATGTTTAAATGTAATGAATTAATAGATTGATTTCAGAGATATATTTCATAGAAACCTTATGGTGAAGAGAGAGAATCATGAGATCTTGGTGAGTCATTAGGTTTATGGAAGCAATCCCACAAAGGGATTCTGGGTGTGCTGGTATTTGGGGGAAACGTTTCCCAAAAAGTATTTAAAACCATTGGGAAAGTGTTTATTTACTAACAGTTTTTAAAAACCAGTGGTATATATATTGATTTTTGCAACGATTTGAGTAATACATTGGGAAAATATTTTTCTCAACCCATTATCCCAATGGTTTGCAGAAACCATTGGGAAAAATTATTTATACCAACGGTTTATACAAACCATTGGTATACAAATGTTAGGAAAACACAATTTTCTAGTAGTGATGGAAGTGGGAAAACATCACTATGTATTTATCATTAGTACCCCAAGAACATCCAAAGGAGACAATGTGATATGGGTTACACTATATCAACTCAGCAAGACATTCCATTTCACAATTATTTGGAATGACTTATCTCTTTATCAACATTCCATGAAATATATAAAAGAATTAGTGAGGCTACATGGGGTTCCACTTTCTATCATTTATTAACATGATATATGGTTTACGTCTAACTTATGGTTATTTCTTCCATAAGGTATAAAAAATGAATTGAATTTTAGTACAACTTATCCTCTCCAAAATGATGGACTCTCCTAAATGAATATTTAGATAGTTGAGAACATGTTGAGGATATTCACAATGGGATTTAATGGTGGATGGCATCAAAACATCTAGTTAGATTATTTATTATGTAATAATAACATCTAATCGATTTATAAAATGACACCTTATAATGATATATATGGAAAGTAATATAGAAATCCTACTTGTTGGGATGATGTTAGTGAGAGAATGCTTCATGGGTTTAATCTGGTATAAGAGATTACAGAAATGGTTCCTTCCATTCAACAACATAAAATGTATATTTGTAGTTAGAAGAATATATATGTATAAAAATTTTGATCGTACATGAATTTTGATGTTAGAATTATTTTTTCATTTGAATATCACCATGGATGAGATTCATGCTATTTGGGAAGAAAGGGAATCTTACCCAAAAGCACATTTGCCACACTAAAATCCGATATTATAAAGTACCAGTGGCCTATCGCCTAGAACGTTCACCCAATATGGCTCAAGTTCATGATATATTCCTTCTATATATCATGATTAAGTACATATATGATCCATCACTTGTACCGAATTCATAGGTGGTACAACTAGAACATGAAATCTCTTTTGAGGACCATTCGGTGGAGATCTTAGACCTTAGAGTCAATGTTCTATACAAGAAGACACCTCACCTTTTAAAAGTTTCATAGAGGAACCATAAATATTAAGAAGCAATGTGGGAACCTTATGATACCAGAGATAGATGTAACCTCACCTTTTCTTATCTAAGATAATGAGTTTAATTACAGAAATGAAATTTTTATTGGGGAAGAATACAACGACCCTTTTTTTGATATGATATTGTTTTCAAAAAAATATGTTATATATTATATATTATTATACCCATTAAAAATATAGATTAACCAAAAAATCTTATCTGATTAATAAATATCATTACATAAGTCAACTATTAAACCAATGAAAATGAAAAACATTACCATAAAAAAAATATTAAATATAATAGCTAAAATGGGAAAATATAGATTTTCCCAGTTTTCTAGAATCATCCCCACCACGACCAACATAATATAAATGTATAAAAATATTAGTAAACCAAAAAGCATCTTATCAAATTAAAATATAGCCATAAGTGAAATTTCAGTGATCTTTGAGTGAAATAATACAGTTGTATTTATAGGTATAATGGGAAATGTGACCATTGGGATTCAACCATTGTAAGATAATAGATAAATTTGATCATTTGTCAATATAACCATTAGGGAATATTACTGTTGGGAACTATTCCCATGAGTGATAATTTTACAATTATAAATAATTTTTATAATAAGTAATGAAAAATGATAGTTGATTAAAAGAAGTTATTTGATTCCCTCAACTAGTAGAGTAATTCCATATAAATCCCTTTTTTCAAATCATAGAAGGTAGGTAACATCACCTAGGTTAACCCTCAACCAAGCTGAGGAAAATATTTATTAAGCGAATCTTTAATGAAATCACAAATAAGAGAAGTTCATGTTATTGGATATTAGAACATGGTCAACATTAGTCAAGCGACCCCATGAAACAACCACCATCAGAAACCTTACCCACAAAGAACACGTGGAAGTAATAAGAGGTTATGTTTCTAGGATGTATTATCCTAAACTCTATTTCCAATAGTATAAATAAAATAATTATTCTATAAATATTATTTTAAGAATAATTGTGTTTAATAAAATATATGTTTAAGTGACACAAATTTGATAAAATAATTTTTGGATGAAAATAAAAAAATGTATTATTTTTATCACAATACATGCACTTTTATAACAATCAATTGTATTCATAATAATATTTGTTTTAATTAAATATCCCCTTGGAAACTCTCTCACTAAAATTTAAATGATAAAATAATTTTATAATCTTCTACAAAAGTTTTACATGTGTCATAAATTTTATTGTGGCTTTAAACTGCTAATTTTCATTCAATAAGGATTTTAATATTGAAAAAATAAAATTACTATAATTATATATCATTTTTGATAAATTGAAAATATTATATTATAAATCATAACATAGATATTATGATATGATGATTATTTTAGAATTTTATAAAATACATAATTTTTCAATTAATAATAAAAATAGAAATTTCGGTTTTTGGTATATTTTCTCGTTTCGTATATATGTCATAATAATATAATAGTTAATTATAATCAAACAAAAATCTAAAATATTTTATTTTATTAATACTAATTATTTTAATATATTTTAATCACCTTCAAGACATATAAGTGACTCTTCAAATTATAAAATGGAAAATTTAATTTTTTTAAAAATTACATTGTGGAATCATTACTTTTACAGGTCTAAATAAGTATTAAAAATGATTTTTCATTATGGTGGATTAAAATATCATAAATTTTCAATAAAATTTCCAAAACGATGAGGGAAAACATTGGTTTATCCAATGGTTTTTTAATTTCCAAAGACTATATTTCCAAGACATATATTTGAATATTATTAAATGGTTCCTGCCATTTTTCTATGAATACCCATCCATTTCACTGTTCCCCTTCACTCACAATATATCCTCCAAAATACAATGAACATTTTCATCTCAAGGAGCCCCCATAAGGTTTCTATATTCCCCCAATGTTCCAATCCTCATGATTTATGGGAAACTTATCATGGTAAGAGAAATCACTACTTCTCTTTTCCAGTCAAGTTCCCATTTTTGTGTTAAGAATTATTATAACGAAACTAACATCTATTTCCCTCATTATATTATCCCATTATAATAATAATAGTATTTTACCGATGTGGGACCTTAATTCTACCAATTTTTACCCCTTTCAAAATCCATGTTTTTAACCATCGTACTGATGAATTTACTTCTCCAATTTCTAATTTTGCATGAGAAATTATAAATGATTTTCTTTTTGTACCAAAAAATATAACTCCATAAACCTAGAAATCCAGTGTAGGTGCATTATTTTAATACATTAGCATGATTATAAAAAATCAAATCCTAAATTACTGATCAGTTTAGCGGTCTTTGAAAATATGTTATATAAATTAACATTACATTAAAATTCAGTGAATGAAAATGTAAAATAAATAATATATTGAGAATTCCATTATTCTCTTAGATAAACCCTGCATTTCAGTTATAAAACACTTCTTTCAATCCTAATAAAATAAACCGTAAGAAATGGCTGAGATCAAATACTGAGTATGGGTAAACAATATAGAATAAGCTTTCATAAATAATAATTAACCATCAAAGGAAGTTATAAAACTAAACAACATGAATTTTAAACAAATCTTGTGAATATTATGGAAATCATAAATCAAATAATTCTATATAAACATTCATATGAAAGCTAAAAAATCCTAATAATCACATGTAATGAGAATAACTAATATCATAATGAGGGAATTCATAATTACAGACATCATAAACATACCATCAAGGCCTCTTTCAAAGACCGTACATAATCTAGGAGAAACTGAAACTAGTTTTTCTAATGAGAACTATTGATGCATCAATGGGAATTCCTTAAACAGTCCCCAACATTTAAGTATTTCATTAAGTGGTTCCCAACTCATAACAAACAAATTCAATTCATTCTTCATAAAAAAGTGGGTAATTTAACATACACATTCATATTAAAAATTTAATATGAAATGTTTATAATTTAACCATATACCATGAATGGTATCTAAATAGAACATCCGCAATCAAGCTGATCATATACCATTTAGAAAAGTATGGTAAATGGTACCATATTTTATCAAACAAAATAAAAAAAAGATCCAACAATTTATGTTATCATTGATGAAAATAATCTTACAAAATCATTTAAAATATATTGAGATAAGTACCCCTTATTAATTGGAATCATTTATTCAAAATCTACAAACTTATAAAAGAAGAAATTTAAAAATAGATATGTGAAACGAATATTCCCATACCACTTTGAAATTTATGAATGTAATTAACATTTTAATACATTCATTTCCATATAAATAAATCCTTAAATTTATTTTGAAAACATGGACATTAATGAGAAATATTCAGTAGAATAAATCCTTTTATATTTTAAATTGATGTTTCAGTTAAAGACCCCATTACATAAAAGCTTAAGAATATTCCCTTTGAAGAAAATTTGAATGTACATAAAAATAGACATAAAATAGAAATTATAATACATTTATATCTATATAAATAATTATGTAAAATATTATCAAGAATATTGAAATGGAGAAAGGATTAATTCTTTAAAAATTCAAAGCATACCTTTACATTTTTATCATTTAAATCATAACCCTGATATCTTCAAATGAATCATTAAATAACATTAAAATTAATGTAACCTTGATATGAAATATTTTAAGGGAATTACATACACCACAAAAAAGAAATAGGTGTTGAACATGGATTATTTCTCCAAAAAATTAAAAGTGAGA
Source organism: Viscum album (assembly GCA_963277665.1). NCBI lineage: Eukaryota > Viridiplantae > Streptophyta > Magnoliopsida > Santalales > Viscaceae > Viscum > Viscum album. Next base: position 643,788,512 of record OY728135.1, on the reverse strand, counting down.
ATAAAATTACATTAATAAGATCATATCCTTAGAGTGAGGATAAATAAATGGAATAATTAAGTATGAGAAATTTAAATCCAGAAAATATAATTGCATATTCAGTATGAAACCATCAGGGGTAATTTAAACATATTCGTGGAATAACATAACCAATGACATATATGTTTAAGTCCATAAATGTAAATCGAGTTATGATTTCCCTTACCATAGGATTGATACTCACTATACATGTCCAAAACACCTATATAATAGTTTCAAACATATTATTAACTTCTAAAAAAATCATAATAATATTTATGATACCATATATGGTTCATTGATGACTTTGTATTACCCGTTTATTAGTAACTTCCATGTTAAAACAACATTTTAGGTAATAATCACTTTGATTATCATACGTTTTTTGAATTGTTATTCTTGATATTATTACGCAGTTAATTATTTAATTACCTATATAATTTAAAACAATTTTTATATCATATTTAAAAATTATATAAATATATATAATATATAGATAAATTAAATGAAATGATCCATTCATGGAGATTGTAGGCCTACGTACGCAAAATCGTATTTTTTGTTTTCTTATCATATTGAATGGAAGAAAGTAAATGATATATTTATATATATTTTAAAAGTTGAAATATAATTTCATATATTTCATTATTATTCATTATATACATTTTTGTATCATTTTGTAATGGTTTTATTGGAGGATGAATCTAACCAGGTCGTGAAGATGGTAGGTTGTACGAACATACGAGGGATAATATCATTCAAATAATGGTAAAATGGTATGTAATTTTTTGGAATATGAATTATAAAGAAAAAATATCATGTCATATTTATTATTTAAATATTTTATATTCATCTTTATACCCATCTAAGTAAATTATAGATGAACATTGTTTAAACTATGTCATGGAGACGTTATGTCGTACTTATGCTCGAATGGTGATATTATTTTTCAAAGGATGTGTAAAAGGAATAATATGGTTTTACCATAATTATAAAAACATTTAATAATATTTTATATTATATTTTTATTACTTTTTTATGGAAATAACTTCAGAAAATGGTGTAAAAGTAGAAATGAACTTTGAATGAGTTGGTAAAACAATTACCTCTTCTACGAGTGTCTCCTTTCGATTTTCAAAAATGGACTACTTAAGATGTCTTTATAACCATATAATTATATCTAGGATGAATTGGGTGAATTTTGGAGCAGAAATTTGTAGGGTTAGGCCAATATAAGTTCTTTATATGTATGAATAAAAGAGAAGGATAGGTTCCGTTTTATAAGGGAGGGGGCGAACACTTTCAGAAATTAAAAAACTAGCAATTTACGATTTAAAATTTTTAAAAGGTAAATTAATTATATTAAAAGATTATTATTGGTCTCAATCCTCTTAATAAATTAATTTTATATGTGTTTAGGTCACATATGTATCTTTATCTTTTGGCAATAATCCTTAGTTAAACAATTTAACTCTTACTGTGATAACATTTCTTTTTTATACTATAGGGTAAATATATTTACAATAAAATTAAAAATTGCCAAAAGTGGATAATTTATGAAATATTTAACATTATCACATTTAGTTGTCTGAAATGGATATTTTTATGAATTTTCTATCATTTAATAATTTTTTTTAAATTTCATTTATGTCAATTTTGACGCTATTTATAATTTCACTTTTTATAAAACCATAAAAACAAGATTAGAAATAGAAATATACATTAATTAATCCATAATTTGTCAAATTCATCCAAAACAATCATGTATGGAATCAAATAATTAAAATGATATTTAGTTTGATATTATTAATATCATTTATTTGATTATTTCTTTAGTAAATCAATTAATGAAATCTAATTGTGTCGTAATAAAATTTTATTATATATTGCCTGAAATTATAATTAAATTTTCATGATGCAGAAAAAATATAATCTTTTAAATTACAATATATAGTTGAATTTATATTTTAAATAAATCCCTATTTAAAATCATTTATTTATTAAATTTGAATATGAAATTTTTAAAGATTCATTAAAAAAAATATATTAAATATCCTAATATAACACAATGGGATAAAAAGGATTATATTTTTGACAAAGTCTAATTTTGGTCGATAAACACTAATCCAATGAAAGTATAACTTGTGTTATTGTAATTGTATATTATTGTTATATTAATTTTACCTTTCATTATCTTATTTAACATTAACCATGGTAAATAAAATCCTAAAGTTACTATTCACAAAAATTCTTATGATCTTATTAGACCACATATTGGATACTAATTAATATTATGTATAACTGTTTTTTTAAAATCCAATTCACTTATGTTGTAAAAATAAATTTAATTCCAATCCACATATGTAGTTACAATTCTGGTAAAAGTGGCCTCCAAATGTTCAATATAATTTTAATTCTAATTATATTGTAAAATGATTCCAATTATCTACGTTGATTTTATAATTTTTTTTCAATATCTACTTTTACATTAAAGTAATTTTAAATTAGTAAAATTATTTAAATAAAAAATTTGGGTTTTAACAACAATGTATTATTTTTCACTAATCATCAAAATTTTAAATATTCTAGAAAAGTACAAAACATTATCCATAAGACAATTTTGATATTCCAAATTAAAAAATGAAGTCTATTTTTAAAAATAAAATTTATAAATTTTTTATTGTGATCAATAATAGTCATAAACACTTTTTAAATGGCTAGTTTGATATATAATGATGCACTCAAATTAATCCTTGTGTGAATCACAATCTATTGAATTATTTAAAATGATACATATCATAGAATCTATTATGTTTCATTTACCGCTCTATATTTAAATTGCATCCTCACAATTTAAACTTGATTTCAGTAATAAAATGATTTATATTTAAAAATACTATTGTTGAAGAACCAACATCATATATTGGGTTAATAACACAGATTCAAAATATGTATGACTTGGAAATGTTAAGATCACCGAAAAATTAGGTTTTTGAATAGCAAAAAATTAGTGGTAAGAAGATATACATACTTGTTGGAAAAATTTAAATATTTTATGGGAGTGATTGAGGTCATAAATTACAAAAAAAAGTGATTTATTAATAGAAATTGAGGGTATTAAATCCATAAATCAATGATAATATAAAATACGACTGGTTTAACAAAAAAATTAACATCATTTTTAGTTTCTTTTCCAAAGGTTAATGAATGAATTCACTATATAAGACTATAAGGAAATATAATTACATTATATTTATCTATAAACCCAATATTATCGTTTATTTAAATCAAATATTAAATTATGGTTTAATGAGTCCCTTAATTTAAAATGAATATATGGAAGTATAATGGTCACCAGAGATTACACATACAAGTATTCCATGCAGGAATACATGGACCTGATAGAAAATGTAACCATCTTGTTTTATCTAGAGTGATAGAGAACATGATTAAGAGAAATATAATAAATAAAGAGAAATAAATCTCTGATGATCCATGGAATTAATTGATTCATCTTTATATAAATTACTTGAAAAACATTTTTTGTTTTATAATATTTTTTGCAGTGTTAAAGAATCCATTCACTTCATAGACTAAGAACATAATTAAATATATTTACTTACTTAATGAGTAGTGTTCCCTCTAATTAATTTCCACCAAAAGTCATATTTTTCTATGAATGATGAGTAAATAACTATAGTTCTTCCAAAATATTAAGTATATATTTCTCATATCTTTAGTCAATAATTGAATCCAAAATGTTAGTACAAGATAAGATAATTCCCAAAACTAATCTTCAAAATTAAATAGTAAAACCGCAAAAGTTCATCACAAAATATTAATTAAATAACCATCCTTCTTCAAAAATATTATATAATAAGTTGGATGTCCACAATTCAGATGTACTAGATCATATAATCTTCCAATAAATCACTATTAATATCTCATACCAAATTTAATTTTCTAAATCTCCTAATCACCCAGGTTTTCTATCCATTTCTATAATCAACCTGATTCACCATAAGTCCATAATAAAATCATATTTGACATTAGAATATAGTTAAAGAATTATTCATTAAAATATTATAATCTCCTTCATCATAGACGATTCCCAAAATAAAGAATTTCTTTAAGGATAACATCAATTAAATGTTCGAAAATCATTTTCCTAGCCCCAAGTTATATATTTTATGAAATAAATGTCCCCAAAATAAAAATAACCTTTATCAATATGGACAATCCAAGTTAAATAGGACTTCACGTATACTAGTGGTAGAAGATACACCCTTTTCACCCTTTATTTGTGGGTTCATGACCTAATACCTTTCCAGATGTGAAGGATTCTCACCATGCCAATGGGTTGTCCTTTTTCTAAAACTATATTTATATAATGTCCATAATAAAAATTATGAACATTATTTAAATGATTCTAATAGTCCAAAAACATTTTCACTATGTTTTTCAATAATAATTCAACACATAAAAACATCATCCAATTATTTTTACATATGTACTTCTTATCATAGAGTTTTTCTGATAAAATATAGAATTTTCTTGGGAAATTCCTAGGTCCCCTACATTTATGAAAAATGACTACAAATGGGTCCTTAAGATCAGTTGTATTTTCTTTCATCACACTCATATTTTTAAAAAAAATTATTTTCTTTATTTCCTTCATTTTAACATGTAAATATTTTCTTTGTTTCATTGAGACACTTGCATGGGTGTCTTCATCCACATTAATTGTATGATGGAAATTGAGCAGTCTTTTCTCCATGTTCTACACTACTGGATCCCTTAGCATGATTCACCATTCAATTTTTGGTGAATTCATGATTTGGTTAATGAATATGTTATTAATTATAATTTTGGAAAACTAATTTAGCATGAAAATGATTTCCTTCATGCCTATAAAAAATCTATTTGGTTTCTCATTTCCACTACCTTTTCCAACTTGTCCATCATGTTGAACATTAATATGTCTTCATTGGGATCCATATATTGACTAAAAAAATCATAGCGTGAGTATATATATTCATTTAATAATTTAAATAATATCAAGACACCATATTTTCAGTTAGAAAGAAATTAAGTTTAACTAATGTTCTTCATTATCATCTTATTTTAAAATCATTCATATTGGTTTGAAAATAAAATGTGAATTATCCTAAGAATATCACCTAGGAGTGTCACAGTATGTGATAGTAAGCCCCTTAATCCAATAAAAGTTTACCTCATGTTAGGACCGAGAAACCATGTTGGAGTTTTAACCACTACGTACATTTATTTCAGAACTACATCCACATGTAGTACCAAGAAATGGATGTATTTTCTAGGAATACCCACATAATATCTACATTACTAAAATTATAGAATGTTCTTATTTAGTTATGAATAAATTCTATCTTAGGGTTATGTTCCCTAATCCATGTTATCTAAATATAATTTCAATATATTTTAATAAACTTTCTTTAATAACAATTATACCGCACTGACCCGAGAAGGCTAAAGTTATTGAATTATTTTAATAAATTAGAAATATTACAAAGAGTCAAATCCTAAAGGGCCGATCAGTTAAATAGTATTGGAAAATATAATACATACATGAATTTTACATTACAATTCAAGAATAAAATTACTAATAGATAATTATTTTAAAACTCCATTATTTTCCAACATTATCCCTACATTTTAGTCAAAAAACACTTTTTAGCATCATGGTGAAATAAAACATAAGAAAAGGGTGATCTCACACCCTCAGCGAGGGTAAATCATAAAGAATAAGATTTCATAAATAATAATAATCCTTCAAGGAATGGTATAAAAATAAAACCCAAGCCTTTAAAAATAATATTGACCATAATATAGAATGAATAAAAAAATAATTCCAAATAAAAATTATCTTTGATATTATATTAATCAAATAATCACATATAATATCAATAATTAATCTCATAATTAGGGAAATAATAATGTTATAAATCACAACCATACCATCAAGGAATCATTACAAGACCATACATAAATGGGTAAAACCCCAAAATAGTTTGTCTCATGGGAACAATATAAGAATTGAGGGGCTTTCATTAATAGATCCCCATCCTGTAGGGTTATCAATATGTAGTCCCCAACGTGTCACATACTAATTACAATGAACTCTTTATGTGAAATGTGTGAGATATAACAAAAAAATCATATTAAATCTAGCATATAAAATGTTAATACATTATCCATATACTATTAATTGTATCCATATATCACATCCACAATAAAACTGATCATGAACCTTTAAATAAAATATGGTAAATGATATCATAATAGATTATACTCAATGTATAATAAGAACCATCAATGGATGTTGAAATAAATGAAAATACTCAAATAAATTGGAAAAAATATATTGAGACAAATACATCATTTGTTCATTGAAATCATTTATTCAAATTATATACAATTATAAAAGAATACATTTAAAAAGTGATTTTGGTATCAAAGTGTCGCATAACACATTGAATATTTGGAAATCAATTATCATTTAAAACCTTCATGTCCATATAAATAAATCTATTAAACCATTTTAAAAATATGGACATTAATGGGAAGGATTTAGAAGAAAAAATATTTAAAATATTTAAAATGTTTTTTAGTTAGAGTACCCCATATAAAACCTTACAAATGTTCCCATTTTATAAAATTTTAATGAACCTAAAAATAGACTTATAATTTCGTTTATAATGCTTTTATATCCTTATAAATAGTTATGTGAACTAATATTAGTAATATTCAAACGGATAAATGATTAGTTCTTTAATCATTCAAAGCATACCACACCACATTGAACATTTAATTTACAAGACAAATATCGTCAAATGAATCTTTAAATAAAATGAAGATAATCTTATTAATGATATAAAATATAGCAAGGGAAATAAATACACAACACACAAGAAATTAGTGGTGAACATAGATTATATCTCATGAAAATAATAACTGATATGGAAATTCCCTTAAAAAGATCATATAATTAGAGGGAGGATGAATAAATAGAATAATTATGTGTGAAAAATATATATCCACCAAATATAGTGGAATATTCACTCTAAAACAGTAATTGATCATTCACATAGATTCATGGAAGAAATTTACCAAAGACTTAGATGCTTAACTCATGAAAGGAAAAATCAGTTGTGATTTCCCTTACATTTGGTTCAATACTCTTCATAAAAGTTAGAAAATACTTTATAATGGTTTTAAAAATATAATTAACTTATAATAGAATCATATTAATTTTATGATATCATATATGATTCATTAATGACATTATATTACCCGTTTATTAATAACTTCCAAGGTAAAGCAACAGTTTATTTAATAATCCCTTTATTTATCATACCTGTTTTGAATTGTTTTTATTGATATTGTTATAAAGATAAAAGAATTTTTTATGTAAATTACATAAAATATGATTTATATATATTATATATTCATTCTATAAATATATATAATAGATATATAAACGAAATGGGACATGCCACTCATGGAGATGGTATGTCATTCGTACACATGAACATTGTTTCTATTTTCTTATATTATTGTAAGTAAGAGGGGAAATGATATAAATATATAATTAAAGTATCATTATTATTTCATATATTTTAAATTTATTCATTATATAATTTTTCATAATAGTTTTTAAATGGTTTTAATGAAGGATAAATCTCATCATCTTGTGAAGACAGTAGGCCGTACCTACGCAAGATCGATGATATAATTCCATTAATGGTTAAATGGTATGGAATTGGATGGAATATGAATTATATAGAAAAAATAACAGTTCATATTTATTATTTACATATTTTTATTTATCATTACACCCATCTAAATAATGTATAGATGTAAAGCTTTTAAACCACACCGTGGAGATGGTAAGCTATACGTACGCACACATGACGATATTGTCTTCCATAAGAAGGGTAAAAAAAGGAATATGGTTGTCCCATAATAATTTAAAAAAAAATTCAATACTTTTTATTTTTATGTCATATATTGTTTATGTTAACAACATTGGAAGATGAGGTATAAGAAGAAAAGAACTTTAAAAGAGTTGGAAAAACAATTACCACTTCATTGAGTTCCTCATTTTGATCTGGATCAAGGGACTCCATAGGCTGTATTTAAACCCATTGTTTGGAAGTAAAGACTAATTGAGGGATTTTTGGAGATGAAATGGTCAGGTGTTGGCCGAAATTATTGTATTTATATGTGTGAATAAAAGAAGAGGAGAGGTTCCCTTTTATAAGAGAGGGGATGGGCACATTATGAAACTCTAAAACTGTAAAATGTATTATATATTGATTGTTTATGTAAAATAGCTCCATTGGAATTTATTTATTGGATTATATTAGTATGGGTAGAAGTATTATCAACCAATTAATTCTAGACATGTTCAGTTCACATAATTAACCTTATCTTTTGGATTTAACCATTTGTTAAAAAAATTTAATTCTTACTATGACAACATTTATTTTTATATTATATAGATAATATCATTAAAATAAAATGCCAAACGAGCCTCAATTGGATAATTTATGAAATATATAACATTATAATAGTTATTTGGAAAAAAATTAGATTTTTATGAATTGTATATAATTTAATAAAATATTATTTATTTTAAAATATCATTTATGGTAATTGTGGAACTATATTTTATTTGTATTTTTAAAAAATCATAAAAAATGATTACAAAGAGAGAACTATATTAACTCATACCTAATATGTCAATGTCATCTAAAAAATTCATGCATGGCATCAAATATTTCATATGATATATATTTTAATATTATTAATATTAGTTATTTGATTCTTCCTTTAATAAATCAAACACAACATCAATAGTTTATCACAATTAAATTTACTTATTTAATTTTTACAAATTATTAATAAAATATAATTATGTGGATAAATACATTATATTTCAAATAATGTTTTATATTATAATTTTTGTTTTTTATAACTCTATATTTAAAATCATTTAGTTATTAAAATTTGAATATCACAATTTTGACTCGTCTTTAAATGAAATATAATAAATGTCTTAATATAAAGAAAGTTTCTTAAAAAGCATCACATTTTCTACTTAAGGTTGAATTGGGTCGAAAATAACTTAATGAAATGAAATTATTGTAAATGCTAGTGTAATGTTATATTATTATAATTATATTTTTACGTTTAATTACACTATTTACCATTAACCATGATAAAACAAAAAAAATTCCCTATTAACCGAAACATATTTTGAACCTATTGGACCATTGTTTTTTTATTTATTAAAGAAATATATTTCTATTTTTATAAAATCAATTCACAAAAGTTTTAAAATTACGTTTAATGCTAGTTCACATATGTGGTTAGAAGGCAGGTAAAACTAACATTTTAATGGTCATTAAATTTTTATATCTAATTTGATTATAAAAAATATTCCAATGACATAAATTATGTTAATAAATTTATTCTTTTTCTATTGTGACCTTAAAATAAATTTAATTTAAGATAATTATTTAAATGAAATAGTCAAATTTTAAAAACAACGCATTATTTTTAACTATTCATAAAAAATTAAAACCTTTTAGAAAAATAAAAAAATTTCACTATATTGTAATTTTGATATTCTAAATTAAAAAATTGAAGTATGTTTTGAAAAATAAAATTTATAAATTTCATAATGTGGTTAATAATTTTAATAATGGCTTTTTAAATGGCTAGTTTGATAGACTATGGTGCGCTCAAACTCGGTGTTTCATGCAATGCAAGCTATTTAATTATTTAAAAATAAACGTATCAGGGAACTATCCACCCATTTGGGCCTCAAGTCCTTCAAGGTCTTTAGGCTTCCCAAAATCTTTGGGCCATTAAGGAATTCAGGCGACACCAAGGCCATTAGGCCACCACATTGTCTTCAGTCCACCTCAAGGCCTTCGGGCCACATGTAATATAGATACAACTAGACAGGCATACATGGAACAAGGCTCCAGAGGGGGATTGGAGTAGGATAATTCGCCATTGAAGGGCTAAGTAGACATGGATGAATGAGAGGGTGGGACATTTCATCGGTACAAGGAAAATTCATATTAATATAGGATAGCTAGCCAACCAGCCATATGAAGGTGGAGAGCTAACATCACAATATATACAAGAGAGGGTATTCTCTAAGATGTCTATTTGAGATGATTTCATCTAAGACCTTCAGGTCATTTAATTTTCTATAAACCTATGGGCCATGTAAAGGTTCCCCCTCAACCTTTAAAAATGGGGATACAAAAACATTTAAAGGCCTTCGGGATATTCATGCAGACATATATAAAACACACATTTAATTTTTTGGATTAAAAATTAAATAATGATAATGACCTTAAGAACTATTGAACACCATGATTTTGATAAGAAACAAGTCATTTATCCTCCAAGGGAAATTAATCAACCAATTTATTATGATCTATGTGGATCATGTCAATTAATATATCTAAAGGGTGTTCCTCGATAGTGCTCTAATGCATTGGGATTAAAATTTAATCTCTGAATATTTTGTGTTTTATAATACATTAGTCAATTACCTGGGTAATTATCAATTTAACCTTGTGGTGATAAAAATTGGTGATATTCATATGAATGTCTCATTTAAATGTTGTAGCCACATTTACATGTTGTGATTCATATAATTATTATTATGTCTCTACTTCATGGCTTATTGTTATACCTTTTGTTCTGTTTGATATGTCGCATGATAAAATGTCATATATCTCTCTAACTTATTCCCTTAAAAGGCTTCATGCTCACCGCGTTTCTTTAATTTATGTCCCCAAGATATGAGATGTAGTAAAAGTATGATAGGGTGATCCATAAAGGATTATTTCAAGTGGATTAGAAAATTTTGTTATGTTTTCCTATACTATGATCCTAATTTCTAAGATAATCAACATTAAATGATCCCATGTTTTGTAACATTTAATGAAAATGATATATAATAGAAATGTGGGATTTCATAGGGGAAATTATAGTTTTTTTTTTCAGAATCATCCTTAGTGTAATATGGTATGATGTTATTACACTACCGCTGTGTATGTATAGAATGATGCATCTATGGGAGTATGATCACTTATTAATATAAATAATCACTATTGTTCTTCCCAAAAACCACATATATGGACTATATTTTAGCTTTATATATACATGAGAAGGTACACAAGGAATATAAAACTATTCTAGTGTCCTCTAGGATTATGGATGTTATTTATTCTACCATGGAATTTTTTTTATTTAATTATGGCCTATAAAAATAATTTAATTCCTTTTAATTGAATGATTCATCAGAATTTTGATATATATTTCTTCTAAATATAATCAATCTGTCTACTACATTGGGAAATAATATAGTTTATGAATTTACGTTCCCCAAATTCCATATTCTACTTATTGATGCTATAGCCGATTTGTATATCATAGTGATAGAACAATAATCTATTAACCTATTGTTATCAATTATTTTATGGAAAACACTATGGTTCAGATAGACCACTACCATTAATTGGATCTGTTCATTTATCCTTATGAAAAAACATATATCTTATATGATGATTGGGATCTAATATCAGGTTGGACATCACCTTTTATTAATGATATTATATTTTTAATGTTTTATATATTGTCTTTTGTTTCTATTGAATTGATTTTGGACAATAAGCTTCCATTAGATATGGATACATATCCTAAGGTTTTCACCTATATTTTTTAGGATCTACACCCTAAAAAGGGGTAATGTTATCTATTGAAATACTCTTATGGATGAGTCCCATATCATTTCAATCTTATGGAATTTATCCTACTAATATGAAATAATTATATTTTCATTAAAATTATATTTATATGAATGGTTTTATTATCCCTTTCATGTTATCATGTTTCTAGATGGGTCTATTTGTAATAAATATAGTATATAGTTTCTAAAATTTCATTAACTAACTATTTCTTAATCTGTTTTCACCAATAATATTTTCTCATTTTGTAGGATCAATAGCCATTTTGACTAGATCACATGAGTGAAATAGTATTCAATGATTTATTATATTTCATGATTTGATCAACTAAGGGTTATGTAAGTGAATATTCCAATGAATTCCATTTTGAGAAAGTTAGGAAATAATGATTATCTACTTATGTAATTTTTCATTACCAGATACTTAGTTATTTTTATGGAATTGATGAATAATATTATATATATATATATATCTCTTGAGACCTTTAATTTAGTGTTTTTTGATGATATATTAGTGTATTATAGGATGGTTCGGGACTACAAGGACAATATAGGTATACTTTTAGGAACATTTAAGGGAAATAATTTTATGTGAAGATGTATAAATGTTAGTTTTTGTTGAAAGAAGTAATTTTTTTTGGCCATGGTGTTTTTAGGAAATTCATTTTTATAGGTCCTAGGATAATCAAAGAACTGTTGACTTTGGAGACTCCAAGGAATATATTTTTGATCTATGGGAGTAGATTAATACTACATGTAGTTTTTCTTCGAATTATTAAGGATGGACTCTCCCTTGATTGTTCCAATAGTAAATGGGGTTAGATGTAACTTTGATAAGAAAATCTAGATATCTTCTATGGGGTTTATTGTGATATTGACATTAAGACCTTTTCTGAACTTTCTTCTATTGGGGTTGAGATATATATTTTATTGTGATTGTTTAGGTACTCTAATGGGGTTTATTTTTGTGAATTTAATCATATTAGGACTTATGAGAGCCACTTTGTACACCCTCATTAGATGAAATAACAGACCCATTACAGAAAGTTAATGATGATGACACATGCATTGAAAACATTTCCCAATTTTCTATTTAGGGTGAGAGTAAATATTTATAATGATGACATATTATCAGAGTATAAATTATCTTATAAGTGTAACACTTTTAGGAAGATATTATTTGTTTTTTATATCTATAATTCTATTTTTGATTAAGCATATTCCCCTAGAAAATGAAATTTAGTAGTCGATGCCTTGAATTGGATGTTGCACTCAAGTGGTGACGAAATAATGAGATAAGTATGAGTTTATGAAATTATTCAGTCACATTCATCTTGATATAGTAGAGGAGTATAAGAATCTATTCATGATATATATACAAGTCACACCCTCTACATATGATCAAATTTAGCTTGATTTGGATTCCAATTAAACCATTCAACTGATTATAAGAATCCTAAATTTCGATGAAGTCTAAAGGTATTTAACTTCGTCTCCAGATCCTGAGTTTTTAATATAGAGAGGTATGACATTCCCGAGACTATGACGGAGGTGGTTCTGAGTGGTGGGAACAATTCTAGCCTGACCACACACCCCGGTGATAAATATCATATGTATGATATGAGATTCTTCTATTTGAAATATATGATAAAGTAAGTGATATAATATTTTTTATAATGATGACTTACCTATATGAGATCTAAGGTTGAGTAGTAGACTACAATAGTTTAATTGACACATTTTTATATTCTACTATGTAAGGGGATGATATTTCTATGGGATTCATTATTATCCTTCCCAAATATCCTGGTGGAATAAAATTGATATGGGTGATTATCAATCAATTGACTAAATTGGCCAAACATATTATTATGAAGGAGTAAAAAATGGTATAATACCATGGAAACCTATAATTATAGGAGATTTTTTAGCTTCAAACCATTCTTTTAGTGATGTTTTTTTGATCGAGAGCCTATCTTTAATTCCTATTTGTGGAAGTGAAACATCCCTAAATCTAGACTCCCAATGGTTGTGGGTTATTTAATACATGGAAATCCAAAATAAATGAGATTTTATTTTCATGATCAATGTAATAGGGTTTTACAGGAGACCCCATACCTAAATAATAAATTTAATCAAGAAAAAATATAATCATTTGAGTAAAAATTAATTTTACTTAGTTTTACCCATATGTCCTATCATAATTTAAATTTGTAGTAGAAATGGGAAAACAAGGTAAATGTTTATTTCAAATGATCGACAAGGGATAATAAACAATGAAAGGTAATATTAAATTATAAATATAATTAAAACATATAATATAATTCCACATAACATAATATTTGAATAGATAATTCAATAAATGAGTAAATGATCATATTAAAACGTAATGTATATGAATAACTAATCATAAACAGCGTATATATACCATTGAGGTTGTGTGAGAAGAAATAAAACATAATGGACCCATAGGATCCCATTATCCTATTATAGTTGTCTCAATAGAAATATTATATAATTTAAGGACTATATAATTCTAATCCCCACCAATAGATTAACATTCTAAAGAATTATGTGAATATATAAATAGATATGGAATAATTTTAAAGAATTAAAAAATAAGTATACTTATAATAAATTTATAACGTGTCTTATCTTAATTGAGTTTTATGTACATAATAATTGCTTATATGGCCATAAAAGTAGTTTCCCCATTCATGGAATCAATAAATATATCTAGGATAATACAATTTACAAATATATGGAATATTTATGGATTCCAAATGTTCAAATATTTACCCTTATTAAGTAAAGAACATGGTTTTCTAGTTATCAGGTTCTTTATAAAAATTTGGATTATAAAGGAGTTAGAGAGGTTATAAGACTACATTAAATTTTTTGAGATGTGAATGAATTTATTGATAAATATCCTTCGTAATAAAATAAAATCCTTTATTAAGGTTGTTTAATATCCTGGGAAACATATGTAATATTCCTTCTAGGAATACAGAAAATGTTGTGTAGTGAGGGCCACATTTTTACACCAAGTGAGGATTGAGTTATTACAGGAGAAGAATTTGATAGAAAAATACCCATTATGTGTATCTTTTATAGAGACACATCAACAGGTGTATATCTGTACATGTATTTTATTATAAGGAAAATAATACGCTCTATTTTTTCTATAAAATTTTATTATAGTTTTGTATCTATGGAATGTTTTGACCATTATAATGGATTATAAATATAATTAAATGGAAGGAGATAGTGATATAAAATTTATAATATAATATTAAATTCATAGTGATTATGTATTATATAATTTCAGATGTAAAAGTATGTAAATTGGTAACAATAACACAATTAATGAAGGTGAAGAGGTAGCAGAAACTTATCATCCGAAGAATGCTCTTAGAGCATCGAAACGAGAACCTTAGAACCACATGAACTTCTTAAATGTATCATTTAGAGAAAAAATTATGGGAAAACAATGATTAATAGATAATGAGTTTATATTATTTATATAATTGGTGCATATTTATATAAAATTAGGTAGTTCTATTTATTAATTTTTAATATCATACATTAAAAATATAGTTTACGGAAAATGATGAACCATTATCAAACCCACGGTTTTGTATCATGGTTTTTGATATTAAAAGAATTCGTTTTTGAATGTTTTTTTTATAATAAATACCATTTATTTTATTTTACTTGGGACATGGGAATATAATATATCCATAACTTCTTATTTTTAAATCATTAATTTTTATTTTCACATTTTGAAATTTATTTATATGTATGTAAAATCATTTAAAATTACCGAAAGATAATAGATTAATATATTGAGTTATTTTTGTGAATTAACCCATTTTTATTAATTATTTAAACATTTTTAAATAATATTTATTCCATTATATATATTTTATATTATTAATATAATATAATTTTTATCTATGATTCTTATTATCTCATATAGTTTTTAAAAATTCATCATTACATAATATCGATGTGCTTGTTTCAAATTTAAATCCTTTTTATTAAAATTAATTTTATTATATGAGTCCTTTAATTTTTAAATGAGTTTATTTTTGTAATTCAAAAATCTCTAATTATTTTAATGGTTTCATCAAAGGGTAGAGTATCGAAAGTGATTTTTGAAATTACCAAGAAATTATAAGAGATCATGATTCATGTGTTTTTTGATCTAAAATATTGATAAAAAAGATATTGAAAATGACTGTGAAAAAATTTAATGTATTTTTATTATTGATGTATTCAGTTAATGAGGCATCTTTATATGTTATTGTGATATGTTATTTTATTACATTTAATCTCTATGGTTATCTAATTCTCTAATTGGTAGAAGATTTCACTTCTTTATGTTAATTAGGTGCCTTAGTCATTATGATTTGATTTTCTCGAGTCTAATTCATTCCCGTGATATTATTATTAGAAACCGAAACTCTAGAAATTAATTAGGTTTTCCTCACCTATACAGTGGAATGATTGGTTTCATAGGAATAACTCACTTATTCATTAAAAATGATATTCCCTTCATTATCAATATGAGTACTAAATATATCTAATCTTTTAGGAACAATGTCATTGATTAATATAATTAGAGTGGGAGAAAAATATATGTCAATAATTCTAGTGTTTTAATTTCAAAAATATTTTCTAAAAGATTTTCTATAGTCATTGAGAAGATGGTCAAAATATTTAATGGTACGTTTCTAATAGATTGAAGTTTCTCCCCACATTCTGATGGATGATCTGTAATATGTTATTTTGATGGAAACTGTAACCTGATTACCACATGGATCATCAACTAGAATATTATTTTCCATTAATTTTTAGGGTGGATCACCTTTATTAACGATTTAATTTATTATATCATTATTCTTCATTATTGAATTTATACGGTTCCAGTGATAGTCAGCAATACAATTGGAAGAAACTGAAATCCTTCATTTTGGATTCCCATCAAGATAATGGATCCAATTTACCAAATCAAAATGACTAGATTTTTTTAATGATCATATAATTAACACTATAAAAATTAACAAATATATCTCCAAAAAATAGGATATGTTGGTTTGGGAGGCTATTTTTAGCCAACCTATTTGGAAAATGTTAATTAGACTCAAACATAGTATGATTTGAATCCAATGGATTGAGGGGAACTCTTGTTTCTATCTTGAGCAAGGTCATCATGACATGATAATAATAGTTCATGAAGAAACATGTCGTATCCTTAGTAATGGTAATATCTCTTTCTAGATAGAATAATGGGCATGTTTTACCTAGTATTTTTAGTGATGCTTAGCCCCTGATCTCAAACCCTCTACTAATGGAGGGAGTTTTTAATGATTAATAGATAGATATATTCCGCAATATTCAAATGGTTTATGGATTGAACCAATTTATATTCACTAATTAATCTTCAATGATCTTCATTATATCCTCCTTAAGTTCCCTCACTCACACACATCATCAATCAGACCCCCTATCCCAGGTTTTTGAGATTAATTCCTAACAAAATTATTTTTCTTATTTGGATCCTTCATAACCATTCCCTTACAATAGATGATTTAATTCCAAAAAAACAATCTATATCCCTTAAAAATGTTAATATTTTTATAATTATAAATACAAATATATTATTTACATATTTGTAGATTTGGATTGTTTTACTATCATCTGATACTTTCTTGTAGGATTCATTAGTCCCTATTTATATGTTTGCCAATTCAAGTATTCATATTTTAAGTATCATACTGGAAGTATCATGGACATCTAGGTTCGTGAAATTTTACATTCTTCAGGATTATCTATCATTTGGAACAAGAAAAATTAATTTCATCACTAAGTAACATTACATAAAATTTGTTACATTAAATCTAGTACTATATCCCATATTTATATATCTATTCTATATACAATTTAGAAATGTAATCCCACCTTGCCATGAGTTAGAAACACATATCCTTATAAAATGAATCATCTGTCTCATCACGGTGCACTAGATCACGAGTGTGCTCAATGAATATTCATAAAAGTATAAATATAATCATTGATGGTTGATGAATGTATGCTTTGGTTTGGAGGTGGAATTTTAAAGTAAAAAATGGATTTATGATAATACAATTCATAGAATTTTATGCTGGGGGTTCCAACCCTAATATATAAGATAATTTGTGGATTAATGGAATAATTCATTTAATGGATTATAATCTCAATAGAGCATTGACTGAGTCATATTTTTCATTTCCTATTATCTGCTTAAATGTTATTTCTTATTCTCACAGCATAATTCCATACAAAATCAGGTTATGTAAAAGTTTTCATCATTAAAAATTGAAATATCTTTATACATTCCCTAAGGTTAACAAATTATATTTCCTTTTAACATAAAAAGGAGAACAATTAATTCCTCTGATAATCTTCCATAGATTATTTTATCCAATCATTAAATTTTAATTTCATCATTTATTGGGATTCCATTGTAGTATATTATTTTTGGTCCCCTTAATGCAATTTTCAATCCCCTTAATCCTTATTCTATGAAAAAATTAAACAATAAATCAATAAATATTTTTTTCAGTAAATATTATTTTTTTCCTATGCCATATGAGTAAATTATAATACAATAAATTGAATAATAGAAATTTCAGTAAAAAAATACTATATCAAAACCAAATTATTTTATTCATTTTACTAGACACTAATGAATAACTGATGAATTACTATTACAATTCAATGATTTTTTATGGTCATAATAAAATATTCATATTACCTCTTATATATTTAGAATTTATTATATATTTATAAATTCATTAATAACATCCCCTTAGATACCAGGATTATTCCTAGGTTTATTATTTCATTCATAATAGAAATGTTTATTGTATGCCTTTTTTGTTTTTTTGTATTATCATGTAGAGTAAAATATTATTGTGATACCTAATATTATTACTTGATTTATTATACTAGTTTTAGATATTTTTATAAATTATATTTCATGGTGTTTAGTTATAACTCTCTATTTTATAATTTATTACATTAAAATAAAAACAATTATTCATTACTAAAATATATCATGTATTTCATTCTCCTCCATTAAAATTATATCACCTTTAAAATTATAAATTTATCAATACCAAATATTGAAAATATTTTATCATTAAATCACCTAAAACACATGTTTCATAATCTGAATAAAAATTACTCTAAAGAGAGTTAACAAGATGGATCATTGAATTACTAATTACATTTTCCCTCCTATCATGAAGCTAAATTGGAAACACATTATTTGAAAAGTCAGGTTCCATCTAATGTTAGTAAAAAATAATATCATTGTATGGGTGTGAAATATATATCATTATAAGTGATATATAGAAGATATCATTCTCTTTAGAGATGTTATGTGGACTAGAGAAATGATATTACCCAGTTTCTACAAAATCTATAATTTCAAATACAATAATGTACTTTGCTATTATCTTCCATTTTATATAAAATCCCATGACTTATTCCCATGGAAATATCCTTAGTATGACATGGTTTCCAACATGGAATTCAAGAGACATGTATTGAGTTTTAGAATAACATTTCAATCAACAGTTTTCATCATTGATGTTCTCTTGGATAGATCTTGTCTTCCCCAATGTCTCTTCCACATATTTTAGACCCAAAAACAATCTTAGTACAACTTTATACATACATTATAGTGCATGAAAAATCATTCTATTGAAGGAATCAAATTAGGACATTTTATTTCTATAGTGGTAACTATTATTGTAATAATTCTTTCATATTGGTAAATACAAATTATAAATCCATATAAGTCTTTATATAATTTCCATATAATACCCTCAGATATTATAATAATACAGTCTTACTAAACATCAATTTGATGGTGATATGTTGGGCTAAGATAAGGCAATGCATTTAAAATCTTATATAGACTCCTCTAAAATTTCGATATTAACCTTAGATCGTGATCATATACTATTGGTATGGGAGTAACATCAATTCTCACAACATTATTTATATAAATTCATATAAAAACACTAGAGGGAAATCATTCCTAATTTTACATAATTGAGAAAACCTCAAAATATTCTCCACACTGAACAATATCAAAATTTCCCCATAGATTTCTTGAGAAGCCCCGTGATGATAAAACATAAAAAATCTTTGTAATACAAACAACCCTTTAACTAATAATATTAATTATGGGATTATTTTCATTCTTCATTTCTAACAACTTATTCGCTATGTCCATATTATCAAACTATGCATTATTAATGCTCTCTAATAAGGATGGTTGGGTAATTTAATGGAATATGAATGATGTTTCCCCTTTCATTTTATTACACATGTATATCCTTATGAAACCATTGTTGATTGGATCATTTTCTACCATAATAACTTATAATATACCAATGTATTTTCTAATCAACTCATATACTACATTGGTTCTATTTCTCGGTTACAAATTTACATAATAATCATAACATTTTAATAATTAAATATATCACCTTTGCCTCATGTTAATACATATCTATGTAAACATGTATTTATAACACTCATGATTACTATATATATCACATATCTCTCCATATAGATAAATTCTTTATATTATTCGTGAAAATATCATAACCAACAACTCCAAATCATGCACCATATAATTCACCTCATGGGGCTTCAATGTTTTTGATACATAAGATACCACATTATCATTATTCCAAAGAAATTATCTAAGACCATCCCACAAAAAATTATTATAAAATATGAACCCTTTTTTCTTGATATAAATGTGATTATAGGTGAGTTTACCAATATCATGTTCAATTCATCAAAGATATTTTCACATTAATTTTTTCATGTGAATTTTACCCCCTTATATGTTATATTGTTTAATAGATTTTCCAATTGGCTAGTTTAAAAAAAACCACTAATAGTATGCTAATAGAGAAACAAATCTATATATTCTAGTTTTAGTAGTTGGCCTTGTCCAATCTTTTAAAAACATTTCTTTGAATGATAGAATGATATACCATACATGCATTTGATAATTCTAGGAAATGAAACTTCACGATGCCAAACTCGTATTTACCGAATATCCCATACAACTATTTTTTTCATAAAACCTCATGAAAAAATTATTAATTAGTTTCATACTTAACAAAATACTTAGAGTATATAAGAATATTATCCATAACAATCACCATGAAATTTTCCATTCAATCCCAAAATACATTATTCATCATGTATTTTAATTCAAAAAGTGTACTGTTTATCCCAAAAGTAATTACAACAAACACATAATGACCATAAATTATATAAAATATTTTCTTTGGGATATAATCATTCTTAACTTTTAGTTGATTAGGATATATTAAAGATCAGTCAGGAAGAAGTATTGATCACATTGATGCACGTCAATATAAGGAAAAGGGTACACTTTCGTTATATTAATTTCATTGATTTTCCTATAATTAATTGATAAAATCATTTATCAATCCTTCTTATTCAAAAATAAAATTACTACTCCCTATGGTGACACATTTTAATGATTGAAAAACTTATCATATATGTCATGTAATTTTTCCTTCACCTCAAAATAATTATACATATTAATTATATAGGGAGTAGTAAATACTGTTTTTGCATTACAGATATAATCAATTGAGATTGAATATTATTAATGTGGGGGAAATCTTGAAAATTCAATATGGAATAAAAAATATACACTTTCACAATGGTATATCTTCCATTACCAAACCAATTTTACCCATTATAAATTTAATATAATTTATATCTTCCATAAGGATTTTATTTTGTTACATAATAGGGGAGGATCTATAAATTTTTTGGTTTATGAAATATCAGAAATAAAAATAATAAATCCCATAATTGCATCACTATTTTTTTTAATTTCTTATATCTATAATAATTTTCAAGAAACTATTTGGATGGAACCTTATGAGTCTTTTTACGATAAGCCATGCCGATCACTATTATGTAGGATGGAGGAAGGACATGCATCTTTGTTGGGACCTCGTCTTGTTCAGGAAACCACAGGGTAGATAGAGTTGATTCGGAATAGGATGACTGATGTGCAGTCTCGATAGAAGTCTAATGCTGATCAACGGAGATAACCTCTAGAGTTCGAGGATGGGGATAAGGTTTTCTTACCTGTCACACTAGGTTGGGGCACAAGAGGATTATGAGATTGGGTAAGTATTCACCAAGGTATGTCAGGTCGTTTGAGGTGTTGGAGAGAGTTGGGAGGGTTGCCCATCTGTTGCAGTTACCTCAGAGGTACCGAGCTATGAACAATGTTTTTCACGACTCTCTACTCCAACATTACTTTTCAGAACCATATCATGCCTTTCAACCCAAGGAGGGTGATCTCTATGTAGATGCGTCATGTGAGGAGCATCTTATCTTGTTTTTGGACCACAATACAAAGGTTGACTATGGTCGTTCTATTCCCTTGGTACGAGTGTTGTGGCTGCATGGGCGGGTGTAGGATGAGACATAGGAGAGGGAGACCGATGTATGAGCACAATGGCTGGAATTGTTCAGTGTTTCTTCTTCTACATCTCACTAGGGAAATTTAAAGACAAATTTCTTTAATGGGGAATTTTTTAAGAACCTGTACCTTATTTTTTGGTATTCATTTCCTTTTCCTAGAGTTTTTGAGAAAATAGGAGTTTTTGGAAATTTTCTCACTACACGCCGTGTACTTTATGAGTACATGTCGTGTACTTCCATGCGGCAGTAGTCTGAGTGCTAGCCGTTTTATAGCCACACACATGGTCTTGTCGGAGTGACTTAGAGGCCTCTTAAATTGGAGTACAAACAATGTGAGTACACGCCGTGTACTTCAAAAGTACAGACCGTGTACTTTTTTTCATTAAATGCATCGGGGTCACGTCTAATCACTAGAACAAAATTATTTTAGGTCCCGTTCATTTGAGAGTATCGAGCAACCGTGGATCCTCAACGATCCTCCGTATGTCCTCGATATTGAACACTGTTGATTGCATTGGAATTGCATCGGTGTGTTCTCTCTTCTACTGGAAACTCATTTCCGGATTTTTCTTCTTTTCCATGTATCATGGGTTGAATGTTTTAGACATTTTTGTAGATCTGCATCATTTTATGGAGATTCAATCTTCAAGGTTCAATTATATTGATCTCATAACCCCAAGGTATGTGGTTTGTGCCATTCTGTAGGATGTCTTTGAGTTATTTGTGAAATTTATCCCAATACACATGAATGAGTTATTTTGTGTTTGCCATATTAGCAATATTTTTTCTCTATTATGCTTGTATGCCCGAGTCTATGTTTCATTAATTGTGAATAGGGTGAATTTTCGTGCTCGGGATGTATTGTCTATGCATGTTTTTCCTCGTTTGCCCTTTGGGTCTCGTTTTCCTGTAGGATGTTGTTTACTATCGATGCCTAGTATTATAGGATGGTGTGGCTATTGTTCTGTTATGATGTTGTTCTGTTGAAGGCTAGCCATGTAGTTATTGAGGTTTAATTGGGCCATTATATGTTGCTACACTTGCTTTACTGAAACTGGGCTGTGAGAACCTATTGTATTGACCATGGAGAGAATTGACGTTGATGGATTCTCTTGAGTGTCTTTATAATTACACAATGCGAGACCATAGGGGGAATTGACGTTGAGTGATTCCCCAGAATGTCTATAGTTCCTCGTCGTGGGCCACATGGGGAATTGATGTTGAGTTCTTCTCTAGAGAACCTTTAGTATGATACGAGACTATAGGTAGAATTGACAGTGAGTACTTCCTTATAGATTCTATACATTAGCTGAACTAGAGGGGTGAGACTGTGTGTTCTGCCCAGAGGGTTGCTTGTAGTTGATATGTAGGACCACAGTGGATAGGCTATGGGTACATCCCAGAGGGTTACCTATTGTGTTATCTATTTTGCTGTAGCATGTTGTGTGGTGTTTTGAATTCTTAAACAGTGGATTGTTTACTGCATATTACTTCATTGTTTACTGATTTTTTTGTAATTTTACCTATCGTATACTCACTGACTGTTAGGCACAGATCTTTGAGTGGTTTCCTACTGTGATTGAGTCTCACGCCCTGTTTGGGACATTCTTTTGGGACCAACACACAACAGAAGTAACAACACACAATAGATGAAATAGTAAATATCCAACAATAGTAAACTACATATGACTGATAAAAAATTGAGAAATATATATATATATATATGATTCGTGATACAAATATGTCTAGGAAAATAGCCAATCAAGTCACAGTGTTGAATACAATACTAATCCAAAGTACAAAAGGAAAAAAGATGACCAACTCCACAGCATCGCAAGCCTCGTCTAGGTTGCATGCATTCCAGCTCCAATGCGATCAAGTACCAGAAGTCAAAGGGTGCATACCCTTATCTATACTAACTGCAATATAATCAGTTTGGGCCCAAAATCAAGTCCCAAATAGGGCGTGAGACTAAATTCCAGTAGGCAACCACCTGATGATCTGTGTCTAATAGTAAATGAGTATATGGTAGGTAAAAGACCAGAAAGCAGTAAATAAGGAAGAACTAAGAAGTAAACAATCCACATTTTAGGCATTCAAAACACCACATAGCATGCAACAAAAAATAGATAACACAATAGGTAACCCAATAGGACGTAAACACAGCCTATACCCTCTGGTTCTACCTACCAAGTACAGGCAACCCTCTGGGTAGCACACATAGTCTCACCCCTCGGGTTCAGCTAACATATATACTCTCTGAGGATGAACTCCCCGTCAATTCACCCTATAGTTTTGTATTATAATAATGGCTCTATGGGGAAGCACTCAATGTAAATCCCCCTTTATGGCCCACATATAAGAACTAAAAACACTGTATAGAAGCACTCAACGTGAATTCTACATGTGTTCTCACATCGTATAATTATAAAGACACTCCGGAGAAGCCCTCAATGTCAATTATTCCTATGATCTATACAACAGGTTCTCAAGGCACTGTGTAAGTAAAGAAAGTGTAGAAGTGTGTAACGTCTAAAGTAAACCTCATGAACTACATGGATAACATTCTATATCACAACCACATTACAAATTATCAGGCACCCCATCCTATAATACTAGGCATGTATAGAAAATATCATCCTACATGAAAACAATACCCAATGGTCAAAACATAAATAACATGCATGGTCAATACATCCAAAGTGCAACAATTCACACTATTCAAAATCAATAAAACATCTACTTAGTCATACCAGCATAGCAGAGAAACAAGAGTTCTATAATGGTAAACACATAATACCCTGTTCATGGGTATTGGGAGAAATTGTACAAATAACTCAAATAATTCCTATAGAATGTTACAAACCACCTACCTAGGGATTAGCATATCAATATACATGAACCTCGATGCTTGAATCTCCATAGAACCTCGTAGATCATCAAAAACATCTAAAAATTTCAACCCACGATAACATGAAAAATAAGAGAAATCTTGAAATGAGATTCCAGCAGAAGAGAGAACTCACCAATGCGATTCTAACTCAATCAACATTGTTCAATTCAGAGGACGGACGGAGGTTTGGGGGCCCATCGAAGATCTGTGGCTACTCGGTGATCTCAGATGAATGAGACGTAAAATATTTTTGTTCTGGAGATTATACATGACCTCGGTGCATTTAATGAAAAAAATAGAGCACACAACATGTAATTTTGAAGTACACAGCATGTACTCACATTTTACATACTCCTCTTTAAGAGGCATCCAAGTCACTCTCACACGGCCGTGTCTGTGGCTATTACACGGCCAACACATGTCCTACTGCATCAAAGAAGTACACGATGTGTACTCATAATGTATCCGACCTGTACTTAGAAAATTTTCAGAAACTCCTCTTTTCTCAAAAACTCCCAAAAAAGAAAAACAAAACAGAAAGGAAGGTCCATGTTCATAAAAACATCCCCCCTTAAAAAAATTTGTCCCTGAATTTCCCTAGCACAGCGTATAAGAAGAAACCCCAAATAGTTCAGGACATTATTCTCATACATCGGTCTCCCGCTCCCAAGTCTCTTCCTTCACTCGACCGTGCTTCCACAACACTCGTACCAAGGGAACAGACCGGCCATATATAACCTTTGTAATTTGGTCCAAAATCCGGATAAGATGCTCATAAAATGACACATCCACTTCGAGCTCAACCTCCTCGGGTTGAAAGACATGAGACGGGTCTAAAAATTCATGTTAGAGTTGAGAGACGTGAAAAATATTATTCATACCTTGGTACCTCTGAGGTAACTGAAACTGATAGGCAACCCGCCCAACTCTCTCCAACACCTCATACAACCCGAAGTACCTTATTGAAAGGTTACCCTATATCCTAATCCTCTTATGTCCCAACCTCAGTGTGACATGCAGGAAAACTTGATCCCTGACCTTGAACTCCAGAGGTCGTCTCTGCTGATTAGCATAAGACTTTTGACGAGACTACACAACAGTCGTCCTATTGCAAATCAACTCTATATGCCATGTGGTATCCTGAACAAGACAAGGTCCCAAAAAATCATCCACTCCATCCTCTAGAAAACATAATGGTGGTCAGCATGACCTACCGTACAAATCCTCATAAGGTTCCATATGAATAGTTTGTTGAAAACTATTGTTATAGGAAAACTCCACAGGAGGTATATGCTTCTCCCAAGAACCTCCAAAATTCGGAATGCATGATAAGATCATATCCTCAAGCACTATAATTGCACGCTCAGAATGGCCATCTTTCTGGGTGTGGTAATCCGTACTCAGAAGCACCTTTGTGCCCAAATCCTTATGAAGCCCCTGCCAAACCCAAGAAGTAAAATGGGCATCCCTGTCTAAAATAATGGAGTGTGGAACTCCATGCAGACATACAATCTCTTGGATGTACAACCGCCCTAGATCATCAACACTAAAGGAATCCTTGATCGACAAGAAGTGATAAACCTTTTTAAGTCTATCAGTAAAAACCCAAAATATATCTTTCCCTCATGGTGACCTCAGAAAACCAGTCACGAATACCATCGCGATGTCATTCCACCTCAACTTGGGAATAGGTAACTACTGTAAAATCCATGTTGGTCACTGATGCTTCGCCTTCACCTGGTAACAATTGGATCACCTCATGATGAATCCAGAAACATCCCACATCATTTCTGGCCACCAATACTGACAGTGTAGATCATGATACATCTTGGTGACACCAGGATGAATTTCCCAAACCGAGGAATGAAAATTCCACATCATCTCCTCACGTATGTCTACTAGCACCCATACGGGCACATGGAAATGCAATATCTCATCCTTGCCTATGGTCCACCCAAGAATAGGGTCCCCTCTTGACATGATTTCCCATAGGACCAGACCTTTAGAATCTGAATGCTTCCTCATTCGTACTCAATCATGAAGGGTAAAGGTAACAACTATAGAAGATAGAAAAGTATGCCCCTATCTATCGTGAACCTCCAAATGATTCTCATAAAATAGATCCATAATATAACACTCACAGATAACCTTCCAAACTACCAATATCTGAGTCATCCTGCTCAATGAATCAGCCACTGTGTTGCCTTTCCCCAGTGTGTAGGCATGCTCAATGTAAAAATACTGAAGGTACTCAACCCACCTTCACTATCTCAAATTCAAATCACACTGAGTGAAGATGTACCTGATACTATTTTGGTTGGTGAAAACCACAAAGTTCTCTCCCAGAAGATAATGTCTCCAGTAGCGGAGGTCATGGACAACATCTGTCAACTCCAGATCGTGCGTCGGGTAATTCCTCTCACGTGGCCTCAACAGCCGAGACCCGTACACAACGACTCCATATCCCTGCATAAGCACAAATCCTAGACCGATACCTAATTCATCAAATTAAATAGTATATCTCTTTCCTGGCTCTATCATGACTAGTATCAGTGCAGATGACAATCTCCCTTTCAACTCCTGAAAGGCTGACTCACAAAATTCTGAACATAAGAACTTTTCCCCCTTCTTACTCAAACATGTCAGTGTTGCTTCTAAGTGTAAAAAGTCATGTATGAAATGTCTATAGTATCCAGATAGCTCTAGGAAACTCCACACATCAAAGACATTCTTCAAATTCTCCAAGGAAACTACCGATATCAATTTCACTAGCTCTACTGATAATCATTCCTCTATGAAAACATGACACAAGAAGTGAATTTGATCCATCCAAAAGTGGCATTTTTAGAGCTTATCATATAACTGATGCTCCCTCAGTGTACTCAAAAGATCTCAAGATGGGTAGGATGGTCATGTTGAGTGTGATGAAAAACCAAGATATCATCCATGAAAACAACCACGATAGAATCCATGTATGGATGGAACACTCTGTTCATCAATGCCATTAAACTACAGGCGTGTTCATGAGACCGAACAACATAACAATATACTCTTATAGCCCATACCTCTTTCAGAAGGCTGTGAGATGTATATCATATGATCTAATGCACAAATGATGATAAACGTACAACAATCCAATATTCAAGAACACCTGGGATCCTCGAATCTATTCAAAGGGATAATCACTCCTAGGAAAGGGATTTCGGTTCTTGCCCATCAACTTGTTCAACATCCGATAATACACCCAAAGCCTAAGGGTAACATCTTCATTCTTTGCAAACAGGATAGTTGAACCCCAATGAGAAGTACTGGGTCAGATGAAACCCTTAGCTTGCAGCTCCCCCAACTGTTTCTTGAGAAACTACAACTCTTGTGTAGCCATCCTATAAGGAGGAATGGACACCGGTGTTGCCCCTCGCATAAGCTCAATAGAAAACTCTATCTCATGCTCCGGAGGAAAACCCAAAAAATTTTCTCGAAAGAAATCTTAGAAATGATCCACCACGGGAAGAAAGTATAACTGTGAATTCCCCTGGTCATCCAGATAAAGGCTAGCAACCTGGGATGTAACTAATCCCAACCCATGATACTCTGGACCCGCTCTACTCGCCTGGACATCCAACTCGCCCATATGAAGGAAATATCCACCCTCTAGTGATATGAAACTCACCCTGTAGTGATAATAGTCAACTACCACCTGGATGGGAAGTATCCATTCCATTTGAAGAATGAAATCACATCCTTTCACCTCTATGACATAGAGATCCCAAAAGAAGTGACACCCACCATCCTCAAGAGGCCAATCCTTGCACTAACGTACACCAGATGTATTGGTCCCAAGCCTGGCCAGCTCTGTGGCCTTGTGACCCTGCCTGACTACTCTGAGATGATCCACCCTACTGTTGCTGTTGGCCTGGTGACTGACCACCGTAGCCGCGACCTCCACCACGGCACGAACAGCCGGAATAACTCTAGTTCCTAGACTGGTGAAAAATTGGTGGAGATTATCCTATATGAGGAGTCATAGATGAACCCCGGTCATTGGATTCTAGTGAGATGATCTGACAGAAATGCCAAAAGTGTCCCAACATGCCGCAAGATCGGCACTCCACCGAGTCTCTCTGCACTGCGGCCTCATATGGCTGTTTCTCCACCACTGGTAGAACACCACATGGCTACCAGATGATGCATCCCGCCTACTTGGATCACCTTTATTATCCTCCCTACGGCGCTTTCAGCTATCAGCTGGCAAAACACTAACTCTATATGTCTAGCTTCCCTGGCTCGCAACTCTGGATTCACTCAGATTCCTCTCCGTGATCAATTCATGGTTGACGATGGAAGCGATAGAAGTTAACATGAAGATATTTTCCTGAGAGAAGATATCCTGTATGAGGCCATCCTTAAACTTCCATGCCAGGAATAACCCATCACCTCCCAGGAAGGGAGTGAAATGCAGAAGCATGGTGAAACGAGAGGTGTACTCCATAATCTATAGGGTAAAATGATCACGCCTCAGAAACTCCTAGGCATGGTCAGCCCTCAAGGTCACCGGATATAATTATTCAAGATGATGCATTGGAACTCCTCAAATGCCATAACCTGCTGATGACCCACCTATGAGATCACATCCCACCATCTCTTGGTGGAATCCCATAGCATATAGGTAGTGAGATTGATTCTCCTCTCTAGAGGCATATCCATTTGCTCAAAGATCATCGACATGGATTCAATCCATGGATCTACAACCTGATGTCCTCCTTCCCCTGAGATGGTGGGAGGATGCTGCTACTGGAAGACCCGTGTCAAATCATCCTTCGATGGGGTAGGATGCGGAGCTCCCTAAAAAGTATGTATCATCCTCATGAATCCTTCCTGAAACTGTGCATCATCACTAGTAACAGGTATAACTGCTGGTTCCAAGACTGGCACAACAGGAGGATCTTTAGGTGGTCACTTATCAGCCTTGTCCTGTGTCTAATCACTTCCTGACAACTAGCATACAATTGGGGGATGTCTCGGTGGCATGACTCTGCAAGGTCAAGCACACACCTTAGATCAAAATTATCAATGACTAAAAACAAGGATTATAAGAAGAGAACAAGAGAAATAAAATGTTCAAGTTTTACAAAACATGGATACATGGTGTGTACACTCCCTAAATGGTGTGTTCCCTGATGTCATTCACATGGGTGTGTACATTTTCTTAAACTGGTCGTGTAACACCCCAAACACATAACATTTTCTCAAAACACACAGCATGTACATGAATCCTCTTCCCCTTCCCAGGTCCTTCCACATGGTTAAGCCACACAGATCTCCTAAGAGAATACTACAAGACATGTTCAAGGAATGCATGATGTGTACTAGAAAAGCTTCACATGGCCCGTGTTGTTAGTGACATGGTTAGACACATAGCTCAAACTACATTGTGTGTTCCTGACAGACACGACATGTACGTGAAAGGATAACACTGACTTGTGTTGTTTGTGACATGGCTAGGTACATGGTTCAGACCACACCGTGTGTTCAAGGTAGACAAGACGTGTATAAGAAGATACTCCACTGACCCGTGTTATTAGCTACGCGTTTGAGTTCCTAGTATTATACTACATGGTGTGTTCAACGCGGACACGATGTGTTTCCACCAGAATTTTCACATCCCATGTCCCTACCCACATGGCTTATGGCATAGTTAGAGACTACACAGAGTGTACATAAAGTATGTGGCATGTACTTCATAAAATCTATTTCTTCCCGAACAGAAGAACACAAGCTATATACATAATATTATAGGACATGTATTCTGGGTTTTCATGGATTGTAAGCCTCC
Source organism: Viscum album (assembly GCA_963277665.1). Classification (NCBI taxonomy): domain Eukaryota; kingdom Viridiplantae; phylum Streptophyta; class Magnoliopsida; order Santalales; family Viscaceae; genus Viscum; species Viscum album. Next base: position 643,757,408 of record OY728135.1, on the reverse strand, counting down.
AAAACTACTTTGAAACCCTGAAAATACTGAAAAAATCATTTAAAGTATGAAATTCCGATCCGTGAGGGCCCTTAATCCCCGCGAATCAATGTTTGGCATCTTATACATATTATAAACAAGAATAACAGTGCAATGATACACCAAATGTTGGTCTATGAGGGCCAATAACACATCAAGAACCAGTGTTTGGAATTCATTCAACAAAACCTTACACAGAATTTCCTATCAAACAGTAGGAATTTTTGTCAAGACATTTATCACATCAGCTTGAATATTCTTCACAACATCTATCACAACAACATGCAATCATTAATGCATCCTAGATGGCATGGGAATAATGCATGGCATGTGATTTCTAGAAATTTCCTATATGATGCATGAGATGGTAGACCCTCATCTCATGGGGTTGTGATAGAAATAAAACCTCAATAACATCAATGGTACCCACACACAACATGTGAATCACCCAATGGTGAAAATCAAATCAAATGTAATATTGAAAAATCAGAAAAAATGTAATAAAGATGTAGATTGGCTTTCCCCGTACATGGGGTAGCCACTCCTAGGCACAACTTATTACCTAGTACATACTACATCCTATCCCTAGATATACGCTCTAAATAGTAAATGAAGAAAAAAGAACCCATTTGTTACCACTTTGTAACATCCGAGTTCCAGAAGCCACCTAGAGGCGCCCCATACCGGACAGGTCACATGGCCTCAAGAACATTTCCTGAAATTCTAGAGGATGCTGACTAGAATCGAGGGCCTTGGGTGTGATAGTGGGGAAACTACACCATCATTAGTAGAGTACACAGGTGAAGTAACAACACATAATAGTAGAAACTGTAAATATCCAATAACAATAAACAAGAGAAGACATATTACAAAACAACTGGAGAAAAATATATATAAATGATTCATAAAACATATATGTCTAGGAAAGACTGAAAACAAGTCACATTGCTGAATAATATACTAAACCAAAGTAAAAAAGGAAAACAGATGAGAAAATCATCAGCATCGCATGCCTCGACAATGATCTATGTTCTCCAGCTCCATTGTAATCAAGAACCTGAAGTCAAAGGGTGCTTTCTCTTATCTATACCTACACCAATATAATCTATTTGGGACAAAAAGCATGGACCAAATAGGGTGCAAGACTAAATCCACGTAAGAAACGACCTAAAGATCTATGCCTAATAGTCTGTGAGTATATTGTATGTAAAGGTACATAATGTAGTAAAAAAGGAAGCACTAAGAATTTAACAATACATAGTTTAAGGATTAAAAACACCACACAACATGCAATAGATAAACATATAACACAACAGGTAACCATCTAGGATGGACCCACAACCTATCCACTCTGGTTCTACCTATTATGTATAGGAAAACCTCTAGGAAGTACACGCAGTCTCACCCCTCTAGTTCATCTAAATTATAGACTCTCTGAGGAAGCACTCACTATCAATTCCCCCTATTGTCTCGTATCATACTAAAAGATATCTAGAGAAGTACTCAATGTCAACTACCCATGTGGAACGTGTCGCGGAACTACAATCACTCTCGAGAAGAATTCAACATAAATTCCCCATATGTTCTTGCATCGTATAATTAAAAGGACACTCTGGTGAATCCATCAATGTTAATTCTCTTTATGGTCTATACACCAGGTTCTGACGACCCTGTGTAAGTTAAGCAAGTATAGAAGCATGTAACGACCCAATTAAACCTCATGAAATACATAGATAGCATTCTAGAGCACAAAATAATAATAGCAGAATAGGCACATCATCCTATAATACTAGGCATGGATAGTAAACAACAACCTACATGAAAACAAGGCCCAATGGTGAAAACAAGAAAAAAATTCATGGGAAATACATCCATAGAACAATAACTCACCCTATTCACAATCAGTATAACATCTACATTGGCATACCAGCATAGCAGAGAAACAATAGGGCTAAAACAGTAAACACACAATTCCCTGTTCATGGGTATTGTGCGAAATTGCACAAATAACTCAAAGACATCTAACATAAATGCACAAACCACATACCTCAGTGTTAGGAGATCAATATACATGAACCTCGGATCCTTAATATATTTAGAATGCCATAGATCTACAAAAACTTCAATAACATTCAACCCAATATAACATGGAAAACATGGCAAATCATGGAACGAGCATCCAGCAGAAGAGAGAACTCACCGATGCGATTTCAATGCAATCAACGGTGTTCGATTCAGAGGATGAACGGAGGGTCAGGGGATCGTCGAAGATCTGTAGGTGTTGGGTGCTCTCGGATGAAAGAGACCGAAATAATGTTTTTTATGGTGATTAGACATGACCCCAATGCATTTATTGAAAGAAAAGCAAAGTAAACAGTGTGCACTTTTGAAGTACATGGCTTGTACTCGCCTTTTCAGTGCTCCTCTTTATGCAGCCTCCATGTCCCTCTCACATGGCCATGTGTGTAGCTATTACATGGCCATCATATGTCCTTCTATGGAAATTATGTAAACAGCGTGTATTCATAAATTACATGGTGTGTACTTGGAAAATTCCCAAAAACTCATATTTTCTAAAAAACTTGAGGAAAAGGAAAAACAGACATGAAATGAAGGTTCGGGTTCTTACGAAATGGTTATGGAAATCCCATATCGAATGAGGAGGAGCACGAAGAACCCCTTTATATGGTTGTGTGGATACCTATCCCATCATGAGGCCTTTTCTTGGGTGTTTCTCAGGGCAATAACCCATTGAAAAACAAAACTATGCAGGCTAGGCCCAAAGTGGAGAATATCAAGATTTTGGGCATGACTGGGCCGTTGCAAATTGTATCAGAGCCATTGTCCATTTGATGTGCCCGTGAGGATATTGGGCCCTTCTAGGGGTGTGTGTTATGGAAATCCCACATCAAAGGATGGGAAGCATGAAGCACCCCTTTATAAGGTGGTGTGGATAACCCTCCCATCATGAGGCCTTTTCCTAGGGGGTTCCTAAGGGCCATAATGTAGGGAAAAACAAAATTGTACTGGCTAGGTCCAAAGCAGTCTATATCATGATGGTGGGCTGAACTGGCCCTCAAGAACCACTAGGAAAATGGCTTAAGATTATAGAGGGATCCACACCACCTTGTAAAGGGGTGATTCGTTCTCTCCCTCCTTTGATGTGGGATTTCCATTACCCCCCCCCTTGAGGGGCCTAGCGTCCTTGCTGGAACATCAAATGGACACCAACTCGGATAACATTTCTAATGGCTCAGTCCATCCCACAATTATGATATTGTCCACTTTGGGCCTAGCTTGCATGGCTTTATTTTCCATGGGCTCTGCCCATCATGAAACCCCCAGGAAAAGGCCTCATGATGGGAGAGGTATCCACACCACCATATAAATGGGTACTTCGTGCTCCTCCTCCTATGATGTGGGATTTCCATAACCCCCCCCCCTAGAAGGGCCCATTGTTCTCACGGGAACATCAAATCGACAACTTCTCTGATACCATTTGTAACGGCCCAGTCCAGTCCATCCCATGATCATGATATTGTCCTCTTTGGGCCCAGCCCGCACGGTTTTGTTTTTTCCTGGTTTCTGGCCCTCAGTCACCCCCAGGAAATGGCCTCATGATGGGAGAGGTATCCAAACAACCTTATAAAAGGATGATTTATGCTCCTCCTACTTCAATGATGGATTGGCATAACCCACATTAACAAGAGGGGCCCAACGTCCTCGCTGTCACATCCAATGGACACCTGCTCTGATACCATTTGTAACGGCCTTATATATCCCATGAACATTATATTTTCTACTTTAGTTCTAGCCCAATCATTTTTGTTTTCTCTGGGATCTGGACATTAGGAACCCCTAGTAAAAAGCTTCATGATGGGAGAGTTATCCACACCACCTTATTAAGGGGTGCTTCATTCTCCTCCTCCATCGATGTAGGATTTACATAACCATCTTTGTAATGTCCAGGTTCTGGAAGCCACCCAGAGGTGCCCCATACCCAGTTGGCCACATGGCCACAAGCAGAATTCCACAAACACCAGAAGCTTATGACTAGATGTGAGGGCCTTGGGTGTGATAATGGGGAGACTCTGACCTCATTAGCAGAGTACATAGAAAAAGTAACAACACGCAATAACAGAAACAGTAAATATCTTACAACGGTAATCAACAAAAGACTGATAACAAAACAACTGGAGAAAAATAATTATAAATGATTCATGATAAATATATGTCTCGGAAAGTATCCAAACATGTAAAAATGACGAATACAGTACTAAACCAAAGTACAAAAGGAAAACAGATGAAAAAATCCTCAGCATCCCAAGCCTTGGCTTGGTCCCATGCTCTCTAGCTCCAATGCAATCAACTACCTAAAGTCGAAGCACGCTTGCCCTTGTCTACACCTGCAGAAATATAATCTGTTTCGGCCCAAAAGCATGGCCCAAATATGGAGTGAGGCTATATATTAGTAGGCAACCACCTAAAGATCTGTTCCTAACAGTCAGTGAGTATGTGGTAGGAAAAAGTACAGAAAGCAGAAAACAAGGAATCACAAAGCAGTAAATAGTCCAGAGATTAAGCATTCAAAACACAACACAACATGAAACAGAAAAATAAGTAAGACAATAGGTAATCCTCTGGGAAGTACCCACAACCTATCCCCTATGGTCTTTCCTATCAATTACAATAATCCCTCTAATAATCACACACAGTCTCACACCACTGGTTCAGCTAAAGTATAGAATCTTTGTGGAAGCACTCACCGAAAATTCCCCGTATTGTCTCATATCATACTAAAGGTACTATATGGGAGCACTTAAAGTCAATCCCCCATGTGGCCCATGTCAAGGAACTACAGACACATTAGGGAAGCACTGAATGCCAATTCCCCCTATGGTCTCGCATTTTATAATAATAAAGATACACTAGAGAAGCCCTGAACATTAATTCTCCCTATGGTCTATACACCAGGTTCCCACAACACTGTGTATGTCAAGAAAGAAAAGAAGTATGTACCGACCTACGTAAACATCAAGAACTAATTTTCTAGAATTCTACAGCACAACATCATAAAATAAGAATAGGCACACCATCCTATAATACTAGGCATGGTTACTAAACATCAGCATATAGGAAAAAAAGACCCAATGATCAAACTAGGAAAAACATGCATGTGAAATACATCCAAAGAACAGAATTCACCCTATTCAAAATCAATAAAGTATCTACTCTGGAATAACAGCAAAGTAGAGAAACAATAGTGCTAAAAAGGTAATCACGCAATACCCAGTTCATGGGTATTGGGGGAAATTGAAAAAATAACTTAATGACATCCTACAGAAAAGCACAGACAACCTACCACGGGGTTAGGAGATCAATATACTTGAATATAAATTATTTAATCTCCTTAGAACTCCATATATATATGAAAACATCTAAAACATTCAATCCATGATTACTTGGAGAAGAAGTGAAATCATGAAACAAGCATCCAACAGAAGAGGGAACTCACCGATGCGATTCCAACGCAATCAAAAGTGTTCGATTTGGAGGATGGACGGAGGCTTGGGGGCTCATAGAATATCCACAGAATCTCAGTGTTCTCGGGCGAACAAGACCTAAAAGATGTTCGTTCTGGTAATTAGACATGACCTTGATGCGTTTAATGAAAAAAAAGAAAGTACACGGTGTATAATTTTGAAGTACATAGTGTGTACTCGCCTTTTCCATACTCCGCTTTAAGTGGCTTCCAATTCACTCTCACATGTCCTTGTGTGGGGCTATTTCACGACCATCACACAGTCTACTGCGGCATGGAATTACATGACATGTACTCATAAAGTACATGGAGGGAACTTAAAAAATTTCCAGAAGCTCCTATGTTCTCAAAAAATCCAGGAAAAGCGAAATCATACCGAAAGGAAGGTCTGAGTTCTTAAATGATTCCCCCCTTAAATAAATTCTCCCCCAAATTTCCCTAGCATGCCGTAGAATATAAAACCTCAAAAAGTTCTTTCAACTATTCTTATACATCAATCTCCATATCCGAGGTCTCTCCCTACACCCGGTCGTGCTTCCACAAGTACCAAGGGAACAGACTGGCCATCAAGAACCTTTGTACTTCGGTCCACAATCCAGATGGGATGATCCTTGAATGACGCATCCACTTTGAGCTCACCCTCCTCAGGTTGAAAGACATGAGATGGGTCAGATAAGTAACATCAGAGATGAGAGATGTGAAAAACATTGTGCATAGCTCAGTACCTCTGAGTTAACTGCAACTGATAAGAAACTAGCCCAACTTTCTCCAACACCTTAGAAGTCATGACGTACCTCAGTGAAAGATTATCATGTCTCCTAATCCCCTTGTGTCCCAACCTCAGTCTGACATGCTAGACAACCTGATCCTTGACCTCTAACTCCAGAAGTCATCTCCAATGATCATCATAAGACTTCTATTGAGACTGCCCAGCAGCCATCCTCTTCCAAATCAACTCTATTGGCCCTGTGGTTTCCTGAACAAGACGAGGTCCCAACAATGTTGCCTCTCCTACCTCCAGCCAACATAAAGGTGATCAGAATGGTCTACTATACAAAGCCTCATAAGGTTCCATATGAATAGTTTCTTAAAAACTATTATTGTAAGAAAACTCTACAATAGGTATATTCTTCTCCCAAGAACCTCCAAAATCAAGAGTGCTTACTCGAAGCATATCAACAAGCACCTGAATCATACATTCGGACTGACCATCTGTCTGAGGATGGTAAGCCATACTCAGAAGTACCTATGTTCCCAAAGCCTTCTAAATCCCCTAACAGACCCGAGATGTAATACATGCATCCCTATCTGAAACAATAGTGTGTGGAACTCCTTCAAAACATATAATATATCGGATGTACAGCCACCCAATATCATTAACACCAAATGTCTCTTTGACTGGAAAGAAGTGAGAAATCTCCGTAAGTCTATCAATGACAAACCTAACTACATCATTCCCTCAAGGATACCACAGAAAACCGATCACAAATTCCATCACGACGTCATTACACTTCCACTCATGAATGGGTAACTGCGGTAAATTCCCTACTGGTCGCTGATGCTCTACCTTCACCTGCTACGAAGTGGAACACCTCATGATGAAACCAGAAACATCCCTCTTCATACTTGGCCACCAATACAGACGGTGTAGATCACAATATGTCTTGGTGACACCAGGATGAACTTCCCAAATTGAGTAATGAAAATACAACATCAGCTCCTCGTGTATATCTGCTAGCACCCATATGCACCATTGGAAACACAAGATCTCATCATCGATTATAGTCCATCCATAAATAGGGTCATCTCCTAACACACTTTCCTGTAGTACTAGGCCTTCATACTCTGATAGTTTCCTCACTCGTACTAAATCATGAAGGGTAGATGTAATGGATAAAAAAGATAGAAAAGTTTGCCCCTATCTATCATGAACCTCCAAATGCATCCCAGAGGACAGATCCATAAGATTATACTCAATGTTAGCCTCCTGAACTACATGTAACCTAGTCTTCCTAGTCAACACATTAGCCACTGTGTTGGATTTCCCCGACATGTAGGCAAGCTGAAAGTCAAATGTCTGAAGGTACTCAACCCACCTTCGCTGTCTCAAATTCTGATCACTTTGAGTGAAGATGCACTTGAGACTCTTTTGGTTGGTTAAAACCACAAAGTTTTCTCCTAAAATATAATGTATCTAGTAGCGTAGGGAATGACCAAAAGCTACCAACTCCACAACGTGCATCAGGTAATTTTTCTCATGTGGCCTTAACTACCGAGACCCGTACACAACAACTCCATCTCCCTACAGAAGCACAAATATGAGCCCGATACCTGATGCATCGCAGTAAACGGTATAGCTCATTCCTATCTCTGGAAAGACTAGTATCAATGCTAAAGTCAACCTCCAATTTAGATCATGATAGTCTGACTCACAAGTATCTAACCATAAGAACTTCCCCCCTTCTTAGTCACACCTATCAGCAGTCCTTCTAAGTGTGAAAAGTCCTATATCAAATGTCTATAGTATCCATCTAGCCCTAGGAAACTCTTCACCTCAAAGATATTTTTCGGCTAAACCTAGGAAACTACCACACTCACTTTCTCTGGGTCTACTGATACTCCTTACTCTAAGATAACATGACCCAAGAAGTGAATATGGTCTATCCAGAAGTGTAATTTTGAGATCTTAGCAAATAAATGATACTCCCTCGGTGTACTCAAAATGATCTCAAGATGGGTAGCAGGGTCGTGTCGAGTGTGAGATTAAACCAAGATATCATCAATGAAAACAACCATGAAAGAATCCATGTATGGAGGGAACACTTGCTTCATCAGTTCCATGAAAACTAAAGGTCTATTCGTGAGACAGAACGACATAACCATATTCTCGTATAGACCATACCTTCTCCGGAAGGCTGTGAGAGGTATATCAGATAGTATAACGCGCAACTGATGATAACCGGACCAAAAGATAATCTTCAAGAACACCCGGGCTCCAAGAAAGTGGTAAAAGAGATCATCAATCCTATGCAAGGGATATCGTTTCTTAAATGTCAACTAGTTCGGCATCTGATAATCCACAAAAAGCCTAAGGTTATAGTCTATCTTCTTCACTAATAGGATAGGTGAACCCCAAGGAGAAGTACTTGGTCAGATGAAACCCTTGGCCTGAAACTCCACCAACTATTTCTTGAGCTCCTGTAACTCTGTTGTAGCCATACTATAAAGTGGAATGGACATCGGTGCCGCCCCATACAAAAGATCAATAGAAAATTCTACCTCACGATCTGGAGGAAATCCTGAAAAGTCCAACAGAAAGATATCTTTGAAATGATCCACCACTAGAGGAATGTATAACTATGAACTACCTTGGTCATCTAGACAAAGACTAGAAATATGGGATGTAACTGATCCCAACCCATGATGATCCAGACCCGATCTACTCACCTGGACATCCCACTCGCCCTTATGAAGGAACCATCCACCCTCTGATGATATGAAACTCACCATGTAGCGACAATAGTCGATGACTTCTTAGAAGGGAACTAGCCAACCCATTCAAAGAATGACATCATAACATGTCATCTCTAGGACATAGAGATCCCAATGGAAGTGACACCCACCAAACTCACGAGGGCACTCCTTGAACTGACATACACCATATGATCTTATTCCCAATGTATTTTCTAGTGTCAAAACATCGACAGAAGAAAATATACAGATCCCAATGCTCTCCACAACAGTGACAAATATAATGATATGAATAACAACAGTTTCAAAAAGAGGTAAAGATAAAACTAAGGAAACTAGGATTGTACCACAAAATATAGAAGGGTCGGGATCCTGATTCTGATGTGTCTGCTCCCCTGAAGAAGCCTAGCTAGATCCACGGCCCTATGACCCTACCTGACCACTCTGAGCTGATCCACCCAGCTATCGGTGGTGGCCCGATGATTGAAAACTGCTGCCCCGACCTCCACCTCAGCCTACACGGCCGGAAGAACTTCAGTTCCCAGATTGGTGAGAAACTAGTGGAGCTGCTCTTGTATGAGGAGTCATAGATTAAGCCCATTCACCGACTACTGATTATAATATCTAAATGAAACTCTGAAGGTGTCCCAACTTGCTACAATATTGGCACTCCACAGGGTATCTCTTGCACTATGGCCTCATATTCCTGCTTCACCTGCACTGGTAGCACACCACCTGGATACCAGAAGATGCATCCCGCCTACTTGGATCTCCTCATGTAGCCTCCCTGCGGTGCTTCCGGCTATCAGCTGGTGGAGCACTAACTCTGGATGTCAAGACACCCTAGCACGTAACTCCAGATTCCCTCAGATTATGCTTCGTGATTAGTTCGTAGATAACGATGGAAGTGATGGACATCAACCGGAAGATATTCATGTAAGAGCAGATATCTTGTCTGAGGCCATCCTCAAACTTCCTTGCTAAGAATAAACCATATTCTCCTAGGAAGGGTGTGAAATGATAAAGCTCAGGGAAACGAGAGGAGTACTCCATAACCCTTAGGGTACCCTACTCAAGGTTTATATACTCCTGGGCTCGGTCGGTCCTTAGGGTCTCCAGATAGATGTAGTCATAGAAGATGCTCTGGAACTCCTCCCAAGCCATAACATACTGATGAACTGCCTGTGAGATCACATCCCAACATATCTTGTGGGAATCCCATAGCATATAGGTAGAGATATTGACTCCTCTCTTTAGAGGCATCTCCCAAAGCTCAAAGATCGTCAACATGGCTTGGATCCAAGAATCTGCAGCCTGAGGTCCTCCTTCCCTTGAGAAGGTGGGAGGATACTCCTGCTAGAAGACACACGTCAAATCAACCATCGATGGGGAAAGAGTTGAGGCTCCCTGAAATGTCGGCATCATTTTCATGAAGCCTTCCCGGAACTATGAATCAGAACTAGTAACCGGTATAACTGCTGGTGCCAAGACTAACACCAGAGGAGGATCTGCAGGTGGTCCCTGATCAGCCATGTTTAGTGTCTAATCACCACCTTGAAAATGGCGTATAAGTGGAGGATATTTCGGTGGTAGACTCGGAAAGGTCAAGAGAACACATTAGAACAAAACTATCAAGGACTAAAAAAATGAGTGTGAGAAGAGAATAATAGAAATAAAATATTCATGTTTTACAAAACATGGCTACACGATGTGTACACATCCAACACGACATGTTCCCTGAATTCATTCACATGTGAGTGTACTTTTTCCTAAACTGGTCGTGTAACACCCCAAACACACGATGTGTTCTCAAAACACACAGTGTGTACTTGAATACTCTTCCCCTGCCTGTGTCCTTCTACACGATTAATCCACACGGCTCCCCTAAGACAATACCACATGGCGTGTTCAAGGTCGACATGGAATGTACAAGAAAATCATCACTTGGACCGTGTTGTTAGTGACACAGTGAGACACATGGCTCAATCTACACAGAGTGTTCCTTATAGACATGACATGTATGTGAAAGGATAACACTGACCCGTGTTTTTTGTTACACAACCGGGTACCTAGGTTAGACCACACAACATGTTCAAGGGGGACACGATGTGTAAAAGAAAAGACTGCACTGACCCGTGTTTTTAGCTACATGGCAGGGTTCCAAGGATTATACTACACAGCATGTTCAATGCGGACAAAACGTTTTTCCACCAGACATTTCCCATCCCATGTGTCTGCCCACATGGAATACGACACGGTCTGAGACTACACGATTTGTACATAACATACATGGTGTGTACTTAAGAAAATTTTTTTGTTCCCGAACAAAAGAACACATGGCAAGTAATTAACATTACACGACGTGTGTTATGGGTTTTCCCAGATAATAAGTCTCAGAAACAACTCCGGATCCCAGAAAACACTGAAATATGCATTGAAAGTACCAAATTCCAATCCATGAGGGCCCATACTCCCTGCGAATCAAAGTCTGGAATGTTATAAACAAGAATAACCGTGAAATGATCCCGCAAATTACTGCCCATGAGGGCCAATAAAACCTCAAGAACTCAAATTTGGTGTCCATTCAACAAGAACTTACACAAAATTCCCAATCAAACAACAAGTATTTCTATCAAGGAATCTATAAAAAATGCATATACTACACAACATCTATCATATCAGCATGCAATCGTTAATGCATCCTAGATGGCATGGCAAGAATGCATGGTATGTGATTTATAGAAAGTGCCTATATGATGCATGATATAGAACACCCTCATCTCATCAGGTTGAGACAAAAATAGAACCTCAACAACATCACCGGTAACAACAGAAAACATGTGAATCACCCAATGGTGAAAATCAAATCAACTGTAAAATTGAAAAACCATAAAAATTAAAATAACATTGAAGATTGGATTTTCCCCGTACACAGGATAGCTACTCCCAGGAACATCTTATTACCAAGTACCTATTCTTTCCTATCCCTAGCACTAGGCTCCAAATAGTAAATCAAGATAAAAGAACCCCACTAATACTACTTTGAAATGTCTTGGTTCCGGAAGCCTCCCAGAGGCGCCCCATAACTGGTTGGTCACATGGCCTCAAACACATTTCCCTGTACAGCAGAGGTTGTTGACTAGTAGCGAGGTCCTTGGGTGTGATAGTGGGGAAACTATGACGTCATTAGCAGAGTACACAGTAGAAGTGAAAACACACAATAACAGAAACAGTAAATTTCCAACAATAGAAAACTACAAATGATTGATAATTAAACAACTAGAGAAACATATATATAAATGATTCATGATAATTTTATGTCTAGGAAAGCAGTAAAACAAGTAAAAATGATGAATATAGTACTAAACCAAAGTCAAAAGGAAAAGATATGAGAAACCCCTTAGCATCACAAGCCTCAGCTTGGTCCCATGCTCTCCAGCTCCAATGCAATCAAGTACCTAAAGTCTAAGGCCACTTGCCTTTGGCTATACCTGAAAGAATAAAATCTATTCGCAACTAAAAACATGGCCCAAGCAGAGTGTGAGACTAAATCCCAGTAGACAACCACCTGAAGATCTATTCCTAACAGTTAGTGAGTATATGGAAAGTAAAAGAGCATAAAGTAGAAAACAAGGAATCACTAAGAAATAAACAATCCACAACTTAAGAATTCAAAACACTACACATCATGAATGAGTTAAATCGATAACACAACAAGTAACCATCTGGGAAGCACCCACAACCAATCCCCTTTGGTCCTACGTATCATGTACATGCAACCCTCTAGGAAGCACACATAGCCTCAACACTCTGGTTTACCTAAAGTATAGACTCTCTAGGAAGCACTCACAATCAATTTCCCCTATAGTCTTGTATTGTACTAAAGGCTCTATAGGGAAGCCCTGAAAGTAAATTCCCCCTATGGACCTGGTCGAGGAACTACATACACTATGGGTAAGCACTCAACATCAATTCCCCATGTGGTCTCGCATCGCATAATAATAGACACTCTGCAGAATCCCTCAATGTCAATTCTCTTTATGGTCTATACACCAGGTTCTTATGACGTAGTGTAAGTCAAGAAAGTGTAGTAGTGTGTGACGGCCCATGTAAACCATAATACCTACTTGGCTAGCATTCTACAACAAAATATCATAACTGAAGAACATGCACACTATCCTAGAATACTAGGCATGGATAGTAAACAGAAACCTACATGAAAACAATCCCCAGTGTCAAATCAAGCAAACCATGCATGGGAAATACATCTAGAGCACACAAATTCACCAAATTAACAATCAATAAAACACCTAGATAGGCATACCAGCATAGAAGAGAAATAATAGGGCTAAAATGGTAAACACGCAATACCCCGTTCATGGTTATTTGGTGAAATTGCACAAATAACTCAAAGAATTCCTACAGAAAGGCACAAAACAACAACCTCGGAGATAGGAGATCAATATAATTGAACCTAGAAGCTTAAATCTCCTTTGGGAATCGTAGATATATGAAAAATTATAAAAAATTCAACCCACGATAACTTGTAATAGAAGAGAAATCAGGAAATGATATTCTATGAGAAGAGATAACTCACTGATGCAATGCCAACGCACTCAACGGAGTTCGATTCAGAGGAAGGACGGAGGATCTGGGGATCATCAAAGATCCATGGCTTCTCGGTGCCCTCGGACGAATGATATCTTAAAGGAGTTTGTTGTACTGATTAGACGCGACCCCGGTCTATTTAATGAAAAAAGTACCTGACTTGTTCTCACCTTTTCCACACTCCACTTTAAGAGGCCTCCAAGTCACTCTCACATGGCTGTGTGTGTGGCTATTACACAGCCAGCACATGGCCTATTGTTCCAAGGATGTAAACGGTGTGTACTCATAAAGTACACGTTGTGTACTCATAATGTACACGGCGTGTACGTAGAAAATTTCTTGAAAGTCCTCTTTTCTCAAAAACTCCCAGAAAAGGAAAAACATTCCTGGAAGGAAGGTCCAGGTTCATAAAAATTTAAATAATTTATTTTCTAACCATTATCTTATAATAAATATACCTATAACCCCATCATTTGGAGATTTAGCATCAGTTTTTTCTATTAAGGATTCTCAGACCTAGACCACCTACCTCTTCTAGGGAACGTTCCCTTATAATAGAGGATATTAATAAGAGTAATGACTTATCTCCCATAAATGATAGATGATAATGATAAATTATTCCTTTTATGTTCACCATAATTCCAGAAACATATTTTATTGGATTTTAACCTATTGATCAATGAAAATGGGATTAGTGTGCCTTGTAAAGATATAGGTTGTTACCTCATAAAATAACATAAATAGTTTACCAACTATTTTATATCAATCATTTGTTCAATGTGAGCCATATTATTTTTCATAAATTGATTCAAATTACCAATAATAGTAAAAAAATGACAACTAATATTTATTTCATTATTTTCATTATTGAGATAAAACTCACATTGTCCTCAATTTGGGAACTGGTTTATGTTTTTTCTAGAATGTTCCATTTTTAACAAGTGTGAAGGTTTAATTTGTAATATTATATGTCATGGATATATAAGACAAGAATCATATATCATTTCTAAATAAAATTTGTTCATTTATATAGAATACCTATACAAAACCATTCTATATTAATATTAATAATTTTCCAAAGGTCAAATCAATGTTCACTTCACTATTATTTCAAATAATATTCATAAGGTTTACACTGAACCTTACTATATTGAAAACTAGTAAACTCCCATCCATAGTCCCCTAGAGTTGTTCAGTTATTTATTAAATCATAATCATAATACCTAATATTGAAATCCAAAGATCATGGTCCACTATTAATCAAGATACTAGATACATAAACATAACATTTTATCATGAAAATTTAAAAAAATTTGGGTATAAATCATTATTAAAACAGGTATTTTATAGAGAAGATTATATATTGTATTCCTCTTCATTTCATATTGATGTCAAAATCAATGGTAAATGGTAATCTCAACTTCTTACTAAAGGATATCATATATTTGATGTTGACATTACATAATAAAAATAATCATCTCACATAAATAACCATTTTTTAATAGAATAATTTATAAATCGAAATAGAAATGAATCATTAGATGGTCATATAATGAAGGAATTTTTAGAAATGAATAATTAAAGACATCATAAACATACCTTCATGTCATTTTTCACATACATCATACAGACGTGATCAGGGTACACCCATTATCCTGTCTTAGTTTTCTAAAGAGACTTACAAGTGCACTAAGGGTCTATATAATTTAAAGAACTACCAATTATATAATCATCCACTGAATTCCATCACATACTAAATTGATAGGGAATAATTTTCTAGAACTAACACCATAAGCGAACCTAGAATATATAAGAAACATTTCTTATCATACAAGACTATTTTGTATATAATAAAGGAGTCTATAGGCATGAAAATAGTTTCCCCTATTAAATAAATCTATATGGATAACTATGTGAATACCCTTGACTCTTATAGTGAATATTTAGGAATTAAAAGTGTCTAAATAAGTAGACTTATTAAATGATGATTATGGATTTGTAGTTATTAGGAAATTTATAAAAATTAGGACTATAAATATGTTTGTTAAGTAGAAATAATTTATTTTAAATGGTGGGACAACATAGAAATTATAGGAAAATCCCAATAGTGTTAAAATAAAATCCAAAATCATGGTTGTTAAAAATCATGTGAATCATTTAAAAAAAAATTATATGGTTTTGAAAACATATGTATGAAAGGTCCATCTTATTTTCAGTTGATCGAGGATTGATTTAATACCTGTGTAATAAATTTTTTGGATATTTCCCCTTGGATAATATATGATAGACCCACATCAAGTTGTTATTATCTAGATAGATATCTCATTTCTATTAAAACTAGACACATTTTTTTCATTACCAAAAATTTACAAGATGAATTTATTGTAACATATATGTTTTAGAATTATGATGGATTAAAAATTACATTTAATGGGAGGGATCGATGATGAAACACTGATGATTATAAAAAACATATAAAAATGAGTCATAATATTATTTATCATTTAAATGTAATGGATTTTGAAATAATAATAAGACTAAATAAGAAAAATTGGTTGGGGATCGTTACCTTGAAAATTAGGTTCTTATAACTTCAGAAGAGAACCACAAAATCTTAGGCACTCCCTAGAGTTATTTTGGGGGGAGAAAATGAGGGGAAATTAGTGTTCAAAGGATTTTGATTGTTGTATAATGGGAGAATGTATGGGTATTTATAAAACATGAGGTAATTTATTTATTAATTTTTTGACATTTTCCTTGGAAATATATGTATCAGAAAATGAAAAACTACTAGCTTAACCATATTTTTGGATCACGGGTTTTGATATTAAAGTCATGATTTTTGACATATTTTACTTTTATGGCCAATCATAACTATTTTATATTAACATGTCTATCAGAATATCACTTTTCCATAATATTTTTTAATATATTATTTCTATTTATCGAATTTGGAATGTTACTTATTTGTATCATATTATATTTTAATTCATTATAAAAGAAATATTAATAAAATAAGTGATTTTGTTTCAAATATTCAATTATATAAATTATTAAATAATTTATAAATCATTATTATGTCATAAAACATGATATTAATTTATCATATTTTTTACAATGTAGAAAAAAATTGTCTACCTCAAAAAGCTATGAAATATTAACCATTGTGTAATTTTTATTTTATATATTAAAATTTAATAACCTTATTATGAAAATAAAATTATTTATATGACTATTTTAATTTATAAATAAGACTCCTATTTTATTTTAAAATAATTTGTTTTGAACCAACATTTCTTAAATGATTTAATCTAGTAAATATAACTTTCTGTTTAGATATATGTGGAAAATTATGCCACTATTTATTTATTAATAAACATTTCTTTACATATTAATTTGAATATTTACAAAGTGTTTTATTCAGTTTACTATATAATTTTATGAATAACTAGTGCTATACTATTACAACTATCAGATTCCAACATCCAGATACCAACAACCACATCCCAACTATTAGATTTCAATGGTCCTATGAACATATATATATATATATAATTAAATATAACATATTAAGATCATTAATATATTTTCCATATCTACCGTGGGTATTCCCATGTTTATGTTTGTCATTATAATATTAATTATCCTCATATACTTGTTTTTTAATTTTTGAGTATGATCACTTAGAGTAAATGAACTATCTACTACTTCATATCGGTTTTTGTTTTATAGTACTAGTTTTATCTACTATTTGAAAAATATTTTTATATTTTTCAATTATTTTACTCAATGTTGTCACATATTAAATATTAAAAAAATCATTCATATTATTTTTGATAATTTTTAAAGTATTATATGAAGGGTATATAAGAAAATATGTGTTCCCAGTTTTTTTTGGATCACACCATATAATTATTATATAGAGGGTATTATGGATCAAGATATTTGGAATATCGAAGATATGATCTTGTCATTAATATAAAAATTTTGTATCAGAAGGGATATACATATTTCATTTACTAATATTTTTTATAATAATAGTTTCCAAGACAAGATAAGGGAATCTCTATTAAATTAATTGTATGTAAAATAATTTCAGTCCCTACACTACTTTTCAGAAATGGGTGGGAATTACTTACAAGGAATCAATATCATTCAAGAGATAAAAAATAATATTCAAATTATTTAGAAGTTATTGAAAATCCATTAGAGTGGATTTAAATCATATTATTACCATTTTATATTTATGACGGTGTTTTCAATTTGTAATCAGGTATTTAATATATTTTCTACTTTGATAGGACATCACCAACTGGGAATGTGTGGTATGTTGATTCCGCCTTTTATAGGGTAATTTGAAATTGTGGAGTGTCACTTAAAATTTTATTATAATATTACCTCGTATCACCATATGAAAATACACAATGTAATTATTTATGTATCTATGTTTAAAATGCCTCATCGTAAATTTTTTCAATGTGTTGAGTAGGAGGATTCCAATTTAAATCATGAGACTATCAGGGTTGTGGAGCTAGTTTATATTATATATGATCATGTAAGAGTTTTATGTGGTTTGTTTATCCATATATAATATTTCTTTTGGAAATTTCATATATCCAAGAGACATGTGAGTGTGAGGTCTGTGTTTTAGATAAATTAACTCACATGTTATATATATGGAGTGGTTAAATATTATTGGAGGTGGTCAATGATCCGTTGGATGTAAATTTTACACACACATTTTTAATTTTTTCCTGTAATTTATCATTTGTTCAATTTTTATTCAAAACATTATATAAATTTTATTCTAGTATTTTCTTATAATTTGGGGAAATCTATGGATCTAGACTATAGTAAGATTAACCATGACTATGGCTGGTCACAACACAGTAAAACATAGATAACGAGGGTGTATGTATTTGGAGTTTCATTGTGTCATGATAAAGGAGGGTAGCGTTGTGAAATTTACTCTATAGTGTAAGTTATTTTCAGGTAGGAGAAACACAATGTGATGTGACGAATTCATGTTATAACATAAAAAAATGTAGAAGAGAATGGTTTTATAAGAATATGTACCATGACTTGATGACCTGATTACCCACCATGTCCGAACCATCCCATATTTTCCTTAAACCTATCTATACATTTCCACACATGTTTTTTACCCTCTTTGGAATAATTTCCCACAATTTTTTGATCAAGATAATCACTAGTTGGAAACATTTTTTTAAACCATTTTAACTTTTGGATTCATCTTCATCTAGTGTATTTTCATCAAGATAAACTCCTCTTTACAAATAGAATTATTCTTCTCTTCACTATTATCTTAATGTTCTTCATATTTTTAAATTTATATTTACATAGTCATCCATGGTGGCCTTGTCCATGACTAGGGTCAATTTTTAAATTGATTCTCTTTGTATTCTATGACCTTTATGATCCCTTTATATGTTCCATATGTTACTTAGTGATGGTAATGAGTATATCCCAAATTTATGGTAGTTATATCCACACAATGAAGAATGAAATTAGAATATATTATTTTATGAGATTTAGTCATTAATTATTCATCATGTTTTTGCTTCAAATTAAATATTGGGCACTACATTATTGATATTGTTTTTAATCTTTTTAGTGTAATTAGTAAATTGGTGAATTTTATTTTTCTTCAATTTTAAACCTTTTTTATACCCATAATGTTTTTGATAAAATAAATCGAAGGGTATTTTGATTGAAAAATGATATTTTATGATGGATTTAAATGAGATTTTTTTTGATAACGATATTGTATTGGTTTATAATATACCAATTTATGAAGTGGATTTTGGTTTCTGTGATTATTAGAAATGGATTTGATATGAGACTTGGCATTTATGTTTTAAATGGAACATAAAGTCTCCTGTATCACAGAGGTGATGGCTGTTTTCTAAAATGGAATATAATATATAGATCACAATATTGAGTATATTGAAGAATAATAGTATCAATAAACTAAAATAAAAAATGAACAATGGACAACAATGAAAAAATATGGTATATCAACAAATTGAAACATCACCTTTTTATAAATGATGAAATGGAGGAGGATAAACATTGGGGGGTGAATGTAGTGTAAACCAAGGGGGTCACACTAAACAAAGTGGTAGAATAAGATGGATAATATCACATATTAATGTAGAATAACTAACAAGTCCTGAATAAATAACCTCCATATGAAATGGATAAGTGAGAATAATATCCATGAATTAAAAAAGAATAAAAAATATTAAGATTAGAATAACTATTCTCACAATGACTGAATGCATAATTTTTGATATATAAAATATACCATCAATGATACATTATATTATATCACACCTAAATGTGAAATGGATATATAAAATTACAAACTATATTGTCACATGAGTCATACCAAAAAATTCAAGGGAAAATATATTTCAGGTCATACTCATCACATCATTAGTCTAATGCATCCATAATATCAGGAGAAAAAAATATATAATAAAAATCCTATTATTATAAAATGATCCTCATATAGAATCTTGTACTATTAATAAATAGGTATCGATAATAAATATATAATATATTGAACATTAATATTTTCCCATTAAATATTATAATAATACTTCCAAGATGAATAACAATCTATCAACTTAGATACTACGTGATTATAAGGCCCTAGCCTTAAACCTTACTTAATCTTGAGTTATTACAATATTACACATTGAGGATCCTTTCGGGTTTAGAGTTTTAGAGAATTAGATCATAAAACTAGAATTACAATCCACATATAAACAAAGTGGTTACATAAAGATAGTATTCTTCTTTCCCATCAATGGAAACATATTTAAATTAAAACATGGATTCTTTCTTTGAACTTCCTTGACACTATCATCATATCATGTACCTTTCCCTTGACCTGTGAAAAACATTTCAAAAAAACATGGGATGAGCATAAAAATCTCAGTAAGGGATATAAAAATATGGAAAGGAAACATGGGTACATATATACAGAAGAATGAATTAATACTTTACCCATAAAGAATAAGCACTTTAACATACCTCATCAAATCATGAATAAATAATAGAAATCATGAGACATAAAGGTAACTTGAGGCATTCATAACATTCTTACGTAGGGAGTAACCCTCTTGGTTACTTTTGGAATACCCATCACAGTATATTCCCGAAATCTCTTCGGAGAAACCTTAACGTTTCACTCCTTCGCGTTACCCAATGCATTGGAGAGCTATATCGGGCTCACCCGCCCTTAGTCTATCACGGAACCACCCATCTTCATAATAATGCCGAAGAACCTCAACATAATCGTATCACATAAAACATACATAAAGGAAACATAACATTTCCACCATTCAATAACAAGATATCAATACAACACATTGATATAAAAACATTATGAAAACCATTTTCAATACCAAAATAAATGAAAAGTAAAACATGGTATTTATTTTTTTCCTTTTTTAAAAAAATGTATGTCTTCTTGAGGATGCCGAAACTCAAATAATGGTCACGACGGCGGAGAAGTCATTGTCGCCGAATATGTACGAAAAAAACATTCCATTTTTTCGTTTAGTAAACACTTCGTATAAAAAATATTCCTTTTGAATAAATGTAAAATTCAAAGGGGCTTATACACCGTATAAAAGAAGGTTGTGTATAAAACAAAATATGCCTCAATGAAAGGAGATTGAGACGAAGTCCCATACCTCGGGTCCGACTTGACTCGGTCATTCTTTAATCTCCTGAATAATAAACATGAGTTAATTTCTACTTGTTTAAGAACCTTTTTCAAGATCATTATTCCTTTTATATAACTTATTTCCATGTCATGAACACTATGTAATTATTTAAGTTAATAACGGCCGTTTTAACAATCATTGGTACTTGAGTCAAAAATATTCCCTTTATAATTACAAGTTGTTCATGTATCCATTATATCCAGAATGGTATTCATGATGTAGATGTCATATATGTCATATATATCCATTACATGCATGAATTTATAATATTACTTAATCATTTAGAGGTAAGAAATGAAATGCACCGTTCATGGAGACGGTAAGCCGTACGTACGCATGAACACTACTTTCATTTCTATTTCGTATTTTAAAGAATGGAATCATAATGATATAAAGGTATATTATAATTCTAGTATAATATCATATATAATATCATAGTTACATCCTTTATAGGTCCCACATATGCTATTTAACGAATAAAATCACATTGAGGGGCGGTAGTCCGCACTTCCTTAAATGAAGATATTGCGTTTACCCATAATGGAAACCATAAAGGTATTCCCAAAATGAAAATTAAAGAAGATTAAGGAAAACATAAACATATTATATATCATATATAAATATAGTGACATCTTAATGGCCACCATTGAAGGTGTTAAAAGAATGTTGAACAATCATCATTTCGGGAGGCATAAATTCAACATCCACAGAAACAGTATGTTCTTTAACCATTAGATGTAGGTGTGTGTAAGTGTATCTAGAATCCTTATTATAACAACATCCTAGTATATTTAAGATACTGTAGTTGTTACAAATGAAATGAATAAAAAGAGTTTAGGGGGATGGAGAAGAAAAATAAAACAAAAGGACTCAAGTGAAGACATTACCTTAAAATCGGGTAACTCCCTTTAGTTTGAGCTCAAAGGCTTCCTTGGGAAGACTTCTGCCCAGTGTGAGGCTTCAAAGAGTAAGAGAGGGATTTTGAGTGACGAAATGGGTAGGTTTTGGCCATGCAAAGGCTTTGGGAGTGTGGGTAGGGAGGTAGAGGTGGGGGCCTTTTATAAGATGAGAGGTGGGGCACTCTTGGAATGTAAAGAAAAGTCACATTATTTTAAAATGGTATTTGTATTTAAGAGGTCCCACATTGATATAATTCGAGGGTAAGGTGATAAGGGTTAGAAATCCACCCATCCCATAGTATTTAGACATGTTGAGAACATATATTTTACATTATCATTTCAATTTATTTAAATCCTTTATTAATGAGGTAATCGTTGAACCATCATGATGTCATAAATAATTTAATTTATTTAAAGTCTAAAAATTATAAAACAAATACTATGATGTAGGAAATCTTTTTAGATTTCCAATGACTGTTTATAATAAAAAATATGACTTGTATAACCCCATTTAAAAATTGTTTTAGTAAAACATATCATGTTTGTGTCATTTTTACTTTAACATTAAATAAAAAATTATTTATGTCATTTCCCAACCAAAGTGGCTCCATGGGGTACCCAAGATGACCCATGGATTGTCATGGTCGGCCATGACACATCCAATGAGGGTAGGACATGTGTCAAGCTCATCTCATATTATTAAAACATTATTTTTACCTTAAACTACTCTAATTACCACTAATCGCGATTAAGAACTTAAAAGTTACTATTCACCAAAAACTTATTTTATTCTCATTGAACCACATTTTACTTCTTAATGACAACCATGTATGTCGGATTTTTGAAAATAAAATCAGAGAAGCGACAAATTTTCATTTAAACGAAAAATCAGTTTCTTTAACTACTACTTAGTGGTTTCACTATTCATAAAAAATTGCAGTTTTTCAGAAAGATAGCAAAACTTTACCCTAAGCTATATTTGATATTATGAATTCAAAAATAATTTCTATTTTACAAAATTCAAAACATGTAAGTTGAATTAATTAATTTAATAACTAATTCCCGCTGTCATGACAAATATCGTGTTTTTATGAAACAATAAGTATCAAAAGATCGATAGTAGTTTAAGTCCAATTTCAAAGTGAAATTGATTCCAATGACCACCATTGGATAAAATGGTAAAAATATATTCTAATTTCACTTCAAAACCAATTGAAAATATAATCTAATCATATAAAAAATTAGATTAAAAAGAGGTTTTGAATTAAAATACAACATTTTTCACTATTCATTAGAAAATGAACTTTATCGGAAAAATACGAAAAATTAAAAAAAAAGTAAATTTTGATGTCCCAATCATAAATAATAAGTTTATTTTGACAAACATAGCTTATAAAATTTTCAAAAGATATATTTAAAAAGGGTTTTCCATCAAAAGGCAGTAAAACAATCTTTTAAGAATATTAGTGTATTCCATGCATAAGATTGTATTTATTTTCATTTTAAGCCTCTAAAACACTATCTTAATCATTAATAGACATAGATAAAAATATATATTATTAATTATTTACTTGGGATGTTACATCCTTCCCCCCTTTAGAAAATTGCGTACCCGTAATTTATTTACTTTTCGAATAAATGGGGGTACTTATCCCTCATTGCATTTTCAGATTCCCATGTTGCCTCTTCTATCATGTGGTTTTTCCACAACAACTTTACCTGATTTGTCACCTTATTCCATAACACTTGCTCCCTGTGGTCAAGAATCTGGACTGATTGTTCCTCATAAGATAGGTTCTCTTCCAGCTGAACTACCTCTAGACTCAAAACATGAGATGGATCTGGCATGTACTTTCTCAGCATCAAAACATGAAAATCATTGTGTACCTGAGATAAACTCGGAGGTAAAGCCACTCGGTAAGAAACAGATCCAACTCTCTCCAGAAGTTCATATGGTCTAATGAACTTTGAACTCAGATTTCCTTTCTTACCAAATCGCATCACACTTTTCCATGGTGATACTTTGAGAAAAACATGATCACCTCCCTCAAAAGAGAGATCCTTCATCCTGTTGTCCGCATAACTCTTCTGCCTACTCTGAGCTATTTTCATGTGTTTTAGAATCAGCTGAACTTTTTCTTCCATCTCTTCTACCAATTCTGGTCCCATCAGCTTTCTTTCACCCACTTCATCCCAGAAAGCTGGAGTTCGACACTGCTTCCCATATAATGACTGAAATGGTTCCATCTGTATACTGGAATTAAAACTGTTATTATATGAAAATTATACCAAAGAAAGATGTTGGTCCCAACTTCCCTGATAATCCATCGAACAAGCTCGTAACATATCCTACAAGGTCTGAATTGTTCGTTCTGACTGCCCATCTGATTGAGGATAAAAAGCTGTACTAAAATTTAATTTAGTATCCAACGACATGTAAAGGCCTTTCCAAAAGTTAGAAGTGAACCTGGATCACGGTCAGATACAATGGAGAGAGGAACTCCATGTAACCTGAATATCTCTATAAGATTAAAACGGGAAAGTTGATCTAGTGAAAAGTATCTTGTATAGCAAGGAAATGAGCAGATTTAGTCAAGAGATCATTAATAACCCAGATTGCATTATTACCTCGAGATGTCTTTGGTAATCCCACAACAAAGTCCATGGATATATTCTCTCATTTCCACTCTGGCACTGGTAAAGGCTGAAGCATCTTTTTCAGTAACTGCCACTCTGCTTTAACCTGTTGACATGTCAAACACTTCATAGTAAAATCAACAATATCTCTTTTCATTCCATCCCACCAGTAATACTCCCACAGATCTCTGTACATCATAGTACTGCCAGGATGAACTGAAAACAGAGAACTATGATCTTTACATAAAAACTCTCTCTTCAACTGTGAATCAAAAGGAACACACAATCTCTTCCCAAATCTCAAAACACAATCATTATCAATGTTGAATTCAGGAAACTTACCTTTCTGAACCAGCTCTACCTTTTTCTGCAACTCACTGTCTTGCTTCTGTGCTTGCTTGATTCTGTGTGATAGAGATGATCTCACTGATACTTGAAACTAAACAGAAGAACATCCTGCACCAAAAACTTCTATGCCAAAGTTCATCAAATCCTTAACCAAATGATCACGTTCCAAATGAAACATTGTTAATGAAGCATTACTTTTTCGACTCAAAGCATCAGCCACTTTATTTGCTTTTCCCGGATGGTAATGAATTGTACAATCATAATCCTTGATTAATTCCAGCCATCTCCTCTATCTCATGTTCAATTATTTCTGAGTGAATATATACTTTAAACTTTTGTGATTAGTATATATTTCACACTTTACTGTATACAAATGATGTCTCCAAATTTTTAAAGCAAAAACAACAGTAGTTAATTCCAAATCATGTATAGGGTAATTTATCTCATGAGTTTTCAACTATCGTGAAGCGTAAGCAATTACCTGATCATTCTGTATTAGGACACAACAAGTCCTTTCAATGAAGAATCACTATAGATAACAAACTCACCATTCCTGGAAGGTAGTGCAAGAACTGGAGCATTCACCAATATTCTTTTAAACTCTTGAAAACAATCATCACATTCTTTTGTCCAGAAAAACTTGACACCCTTCCATGTTAGCTTAGTCATTGGACTAGATAACCGTGAAAAGTTTCTAACAAACCTTCGGTAATAGCCTGCCAAACCAAGGAAGCTGCGAATCTCAGTTACATATGTGGGTCTTGGCAAGTCTTCCACAACTTTTGTTTTTGTAGGATCAACAGTTATCCCATATTTAGAAACAATGTGACCAAGGAAAGAAATTTGTTGCAACCAAAACTCACACTTTTCTGAATTTTCCATACAGTTTCTTTTCTTTTAAGGTTTGCATGATAACCCTTAAATGTCTTTCATTCTCCTCATTACATTTAGAAAACACCAAAATATCATCACTTAAAACCACCACAAACTTATCCAAGAACTCATGGAAAATTCTATTCATTAATTCCATGAATACAGCAGGTGCATTGGTTAGCCCAAAAGGCAATACTACAAATTCATAATGGCCATATCTTGTACAAAACGCAGTCTTTGGAACATCTTCATCCTTTACCTTCAGCTGATGGTACCCCGATCTCAAGTCAATCTTTGAAAAATACTGAGCTCCCTGGAGCTGATCAAACAAATCATCGATATGAGGCAAAGGATATTTGTTCTTAACAGTGATGTTATTCAAGGCTCTATAATCAATGAAAAGTCTCATTGAACCATCTTTCTTTTTAAAAAATAAAACAGGAGCACCCCATGGTGATGTTCTAGGTTGAATGAAACCTTTCTCTAATAAATCATGCAATTGCTCCTCCAACTCTAAAAGTTCAATTTGAGCCATTCGATAAGGGGGTTTTGAAATTGGCTTAGCATCAGGAACTAAGTCAACAGTAAACTCAACTTCCCGATCTGGTATTATTCCAGGAAACTCATCAGAAAAAACATCAGGATACTCATTTACCACTGGCACATCATTAATCTAAACAGTTCCTTTGTTTTCAATGATGTGTGCAAGGTAACATTCATTTCCATCTTTTACATGATTCTTGGCCTCTTGATAAGTTATCAACAATAAGGGTTCATTCTTGTACACAAACTGAAATTCTTTCAGAAAAAAAAATTCTTTAGCTCTACAGTCAATGTTAGCATGGTAAATAGAGAGTCAATCCATACCCAGGATAACATCAAACTCTACTAGAGGTAGAACAATAAGGTTTTCAAGTAGGTTCTTTCCACAGATAAGGATAGGAAGATTATTATAAATTATTTTTTCCTCAACATTTCCCCTAGGTGTTTTCACCAAAAGTTCAGGAGTCATTTCTTGAGATGGTATTTCCATTTTACTAGAAAAGCTTTCAGAGATGAAAGAATGTGTGGAACCCAAATCAAACAACACACTGGCATAATCTGAAAAAACAAACAAAGTACCTGATACAACTTCATTTGATGGCCCGACATCTGCTGAAGTAGTTGCAAAGGATTTTACCACCCCTTTCTGCTTGTAGTCTAACTGCTTCCCATCACTCAAGCTCTTTGTCGGACACTCGTTTGCATAGTGACTCATCTTCTTGCACTTATAACATTTCACTAAATGTAAATCAAATTTGGTCTTACCTTCACCTTGATCCTTTTCAGTGCAATCACGAGCCTTATGTCCCATCTTACCACATCGGTAGCACTTTCCAGAATTTAGAAGACATTCCCTAGCATGCCTTTTGCCACATTTATCATAAACTGGAAACTTAGTTTTCTTACCATCAGACTTTTTTGAAGAATTCTTACCTTTCTCCTGCCACCTCGGTCTCTTCTTCTGTTGGTTGTTATAGAACACTTGATCATACTAAAACTCCATTTCCACCTTCTCAGCACATCGAACAAGCTTTTCATAACTTTTAAACTCACGAGAAGCTAATGGCCTTCGATATTTTGGCTTTAATCATGAGTAAAAACGATTGATTTTACTATCAATGTCTCAGATAAAATTTGGAGCATACCTTTCCAATCGAGTGAACCGTTCTTCATAGGTTGCCACTGACTCTTCCTCTTTCCTCAATTCTAAGAATTGATTTTCCATCCTTTGTCGAACAGCCTTATGAAAATACTTTCTCAAGAAACATACCTTTAAATTCATCCCAGTCAAGAGAATAAATCTCATCGGCGTCCCTGATATTTTTAACCATTGACCACCACTGATCTGTTTCACCCTCCAAACGGTAAATAGAAAGACTAATCTTTTGATTGTCTAAACACCCCATGACATCGAAAATCTTCTCCAGTGATTTAATCCACCCTTCAGCTAGCACAGGGTCAGATGATCATCTGAATGATGGGGGATGTTGCCTCATGAAATGTTCATCCACTGACATGTTCCTCTGTGGTTGATCTGGGTGATCTCGTGCATGGATACCACCACCATTTATCGCTTGAGTCAACTGCGCCATTACTGCAACAAACTATTTAGTTCCAATTCCGACCATCTCAAGATGCTGATTCAGAAGGTTATTTCCTTCTGTATTCTATCCTAGCACTGCTTCCCTATTTCCTCTGCGGAAAACCATTCTGAACAAACATGTCTTAGATGAAGCAACATGGTAATCTTCAAATGCTATATCACTTCAATTTGACCATAAAAAATATTTTTGGATAACCATTTAATATAATTCTAACTCCTAAAGTTATCTAAACCGACCTCTGATACCAACAATAAGGCCCTAGCCTTAAACCTTACCTAATCTTGAGTTATTACAAGATTACACGTTGAGGATCTTTTCGGGTTTAGAGTTTTAGAGAATTAGATCATAAAACTTGAATTACATTCCACATATAAACAAAGTTGTTACATAATGATCGTATTATTCTTTCCCATCAATGGAAACATATTTAAAATAAAACATGGATTCTTTCTTAACACTTCCTTGACACTATCATCATATCTTGTACATTTCCCTTGACCTGTGAAAAACATTTCAAAAAAACATGGGATGAGCATAAAAAGCTCAGAAAGGGATATAAAAAAATGGAAAGGAATATGGGTACATATATACATAATAATGAAATCAAACTTTACCCATAAAGAATAAGAACTTTAACATACCTCATCAAATCATGAACAAATCATATAAATCATAACACATAAAGGTAACTTGAGGCATTCATAACATTTTTATGTAGGGAGTAACCCTCTTGGTTACGTTTGGAATACCCATCACAGTATATTCCCTAAATATTTTCATAGAAACCTTAACGTTTTACTCCTTCACGTTACCCAATGAATTGGAGAGCTATATCGGGCTCACCCTCCCTTACTCTATCACGGAACCACCCGTCTTCGTAATAATTTCCAAGAACCTCAACATAATCGTATCACATAAAACATGCATAAAGGAAACATAACATTTCCACCATTCAATCAAAAGATATCAATACAACACATTGATAAAAAAACATTATGAAAACCATTTTCAATACCAAAATAAAAGAAAAGTAAAACATGGTATTTATTTTTTTCCTTTTAAAAAATGGTATGGCTTGTAGAGGAAGCCGAAACTCAAATAATGGTCACGACGGCGGAGAAGTCATTGTCGCCACATACGTACGACAAAAACATTCCCTTTTGTCATTTAGTAAACGCTTCGTATAAAAAATATTCCTTTTGAATAAACATAAAAGTCAAAGGGATTTATACACCATATAAAAGAAGGTTGTGTATAAAACAAAATATGCCACAATGAAAGGAGATTGAGACAAAGTCCTATACCTCGGGTCCGACTTGACTCAGTCGTTCTTTAGTCTCCTGAATAATAAGCTTGAGTTAATTTCTACTTGTTTAAAAACCTTTTTCAATTTCATTATTCCTTTTATAGCACTTATTTCCATATCATGAACACAATGTAATTATTTAAGTTAATAACGGCCGTTTTAACGATCATTGGTACTTGAGTCAAAAATAAGCCCTTTATAATTACAATTAGTTCATGTACCCATTATATCCAGAATGTTATTGATGATGTAGATATCATATATGTAATATATATCCAGTACATGCATGCATTTATAATATTACATAATCATTTATAGGTAAGAAATGAAATGCACCGTTCATGGAGACGGTAAGCCGTACGTACGCATGAACGCTCTTTCATTTATAATTCATATTGTATATAAATGAATCATAATGATATAAAGGTATATTATAATTCCAGTATCATATCATATATAATATCATAGTTCCATCCTTTATACGTCCCACATATGAAATTTAACAAATCAAATCACTTTGAGGGGGCAGTAGTCGCACTTCCTTAAATGAAGATATCGTGTTTACCCATAATGGAAGCCATAAAGGTATGCCAAAAATGAAAAATAAAGAAGCTTAAGGAAAACATAAACATATTATATATCATATATAAATATAGTTACATCTTAATGGCCACCTTTGAAGGTGTTAAAATAATGTTGAACAATCGTCGTTTCGGGAGGCATAAATTCGCCATCCACGGAAACAGTATGTTCATTAACCATTAGATGTAGGTGTGTGTAAGTGTAGCTCGAATCCTTCTTATAAAAAAATCCTAGTAGATTTACGATAAAGGAGTTTTTACAAAAGAAATTAATAAATAGAGTTTAGGGGGTTGGAGAAGAAAAATAAAACAAAAGGACTCAAGTGAAGACATTACCTTAAAATCGGGTAACTACCTTTAGTTTGAGCTCAAAGGCTTCCTTGGGAAGACTTCTGCCCAATGTGAGGCTTCAAGGAGTAAGAGAGGGATTTGGAGAGACAAAATGGTCAGGGGTTGGCCGAGCCAAAGGCTTTGGGAGTGTGGGTAAGGAGGTAGAGGTGGGGGCCTTTTATAAGAGGAGAGGAGGGGAACTCTTGGAAAGTAAAGAAAAGTCACTTTATATTAAACTGGTATTCGGATTTAAGAGGTCCCACATTGATATAATTCGAGGTTAAGGTGATAAGGGTTAGAAATACATTTATAAAATAGGTTTTGGACATGTTTAGGTCATAGATTTTACATTATCATTTCATTTTATTTAAATCCTTTATTAATGAGGTAATCGCTGCACCATCATGATGTCATAAATAATTTAATTTATATAAAGTCTAAAAATTATAAACAAAATACTATGATGTAGGAAATCTTTTTATCTTTCCAATTAGTATTTATAATCAAAAATATGACTTGTATAACTCCATTTAAAAATTGTTTTAGTAAAACATATCATGTTTGTGTCATTTTTACTTTAACATTAAATAAAAAATAATTTATGTCATTTCCCAAACAAAGTGTCTCCATGGGGTCCCCAAGTTGACCCATGGATTTTCTTGGTCGGCCATTACATATCCAATAAAGGTAGGACATGTTTCAAGCTCATCTCATATTATTAAACCATTATTTTTAACTTAAACTACACAAATTACCACTAATCGTGATTAAGAACTTAAAAGTTACTATTCACCAAAAAATTATTTTAATCTCATTGAACCACATTTTACTTCTTAATGACAACCATGTATGTCGGATTTTTGAAAACCAAATCACAGAAGTGGAAAATTTTCATTTAAACAAAAAATCAATTTCTTTAACTACCACTTAGTGGTTTCACTATTCATCAAAAATTGATGTTTTTCAGAAAGATACCAAAACTTCACCGTAAGCTATATTTGATATTCCGAATTCAAAATTGATGTATATTTTAAAAAATTAATAACATTTAAGTTGAATTAATTAATTTAATAACTAATTCCCGCTGTCATGACAAATAGCGTGTTTTTATTAAACAATAAGTATCAAAAGATTGACACTAGTTTAAGTCCAATTTCAAAGTAAAATTGATTCCAATGACCACCATTGGATAAAATGGTAAAAATATATTCTATTTTCACTTCAAAACCAATTAAAAAGATAATATAATCATATAAATAAATTAGATTAAAAAGAGGTTTTGAATTAAAAGACAACATTTTTCACTATTCATTAAATGATGAACTTTATCGAAAAAATACCAAAAATTCACAAAAAGTAAATTTTGATGTCCCAATTATAAATAATAAGTTTATTTTGACAAACATAGATTATCAAATTGTCAAAATATAGATTTATAAAGGGTTTGCCATCAAAAGGCAGTAAAACAATCTTTTAAGAATATTAGTGTATACCATGCATAAGATTATATTTATTTTCATTTTAAGCCTCTAAAACAATATCCTAATCATTAATAGACATAGATAAAAATATATATTATTCATTACTTACTTGGGATGTTACAGTGATATTCAAAATTTAACATATATAATATTATCAATGTAATGATAAGGAAATAATGTATTTGGGTATTCTCATGGATAATGTGTATCATTTTTAATTAGACTATCATAATATATTATAATTCATTATTTTGCGTTTTAAATAGATTATTTTCCATCTTGCACATATCCCCTATGATTTCAAGATGGTCATGCATTTAGGGCCATTTCTTAAGCATAGAAAGAATTATAGTTAAAACCCAAGAATAATTTTTAGTTTTATTAACATGATTCACATGTAATCTATATTATGAATTAATATTTTCTATACGTATTGGGTAATCTTTTCTAGTGAACCACACAAACAATAAGAAATGATAGGATGTTTTAGACTTATTCTTTAGGTTTCAATAAATGAATGATAATTAAATAGATAATTGGAGGTATTTTAATGAGTGATAATGATGATAAATAATTTATGAAATGAAATTGAGTTAATTTATATAAATAAAAGTCACATTTTATATAGAAATGAAAATAAAATTGAGTGGATTGCATAAATATTGTGTAATAAGGGATTAAAAACACTTATACTAGCTTAATAACGACATAGGAAAGGATATAATCAGAGAGAATAAACCATATATCATTCAAAATATATCAAATAGATGATAATAACATGTAATTAAATTCATGGAAATATATGGAAAATAATTTTAAATTATACTTTATTAGAATGATTGAAATTGAAAAGGAATTGAGGATGATTGAAAAACCGTAACTTAATGGTTAGTTTATGACAAATTTTTAACAACACCCTATAACCTTAAAAATTCATTATACAGACTATTTATAGTGAAAAAGAGAAGTGATTCATGATAAATAATATTATAGTTTAGAGAAATAGGATAATGGGTGGATATTTACTGTGAATAATTTTATTGGATTTTCGATGGTTTTAGCTCATTATATTTATTATGTAGGGATTGGATTTTCGATTTAATTTTTTTATGAATTGAAAAGCATTAAATTATATTATTTATACTGAAATTTGTTTTATTAGATAATTTTATTTAAAAAATAATTAGAATATAGTTTATGTTTTGATATTTTCTTTATATGTTGGAATGACTAATACTATTACAGGTACAAAATAATTTTGTTCTATAAACCCAAATTTTTTAATCAATCCTTTATATTAATAATTACACTTTTATAATTTATTACGAGGTAAAAATTACCATAAATTCATATATTATTTTAATTTTACACAAAAACTATACCATGGCATTAAATTATTAGAAATTAATAATTTTCAAATTTTGAAATATTCATTCAAAATACAATGTAGTTTTTAATGAAAATAGTTCTAAATATATGTGAAATTTATATAGTAAATGAAATAACTTATGAATATCAAAATCACATATTTGGCCAGTAATATTTGAAAACTATTTTTATTTTTATTTAGGGATTCATGTGTTTACATATTTTTTATTCATCAATAAATACATATTTAATATTTTAAAGTACATTACTTCCAAATGATTTTATAGGTTATATTTTGGATTTCATTTTAAATATAATTTCAATTTTTTTTATAAAATTTTATGAATTATTACTATCACGATGAAATAATATAATTCTGTATTTTTCCAAAAAATTATTGTGGGGAAATAATTATTTACAATATTATAATCATGAATTTTACATCCCCCCTTATGTCAAAAAAATTTATCATCCTAACTTGGGGTGTAAATTAATACTTAAAAAAGTGAGGATAATTATTTTTCATTAATTCCGCAGGATCTCATGTTGCTTCTGTGAAATTTTGATTCCACGAAATAACATTCACCAGTTGGGTTATCTTATTATGTAACAAAGTCTCTAAAATTCCTGAAATGTAGATGGATCCACCATCATGAATGGTCACTAGACATTAATGCTTCACATACAAGGAATGATTCTTCTCAGGTAGGGGTTCATTTTCATGGTCTTAATTGGGTCCTTTGGCATCCAATGATTCTGCGTGATATTGGTATGGAAATAGGGACTCCTATACGACATGACAAAGGAGACATAGAATGTTATGTTTGGACACATCAGTAGGATATTAGTGTAGATTGATATTAGCTCAATTTTGATTGACAAGGTAAATCTTTCCACTCCAATGGACGAAATTCAAATTGATATTGTGTAGAAAAGAAGTCCACTTTTTTGAGATGAATGTATGGTTGTTGGGAAGTCTTTGGAACTATGTTAGAGAAGGATCTCTTGTGAGAAATGTGGGATGAAGTTTCATCCATAAAACCTTTGTATAATAAATCGATGAGTAATGATGTGGATTTTTCACAACCCATTGATAATAGAATTAATCCATCTTTCAATAAGGGTGATGTGTTGGTTAATGAGAAAGAAAATCAACTACCTTCATAGGGGAAGGAATTGATGGTGGATTCGTCACCATAGAGTGCCAACATCGGTCCTTCTAATTTTTGGGCTGTCTCTACATCCCCGATGAGCAGTCCCTCTACTGCTCAAGTTGATTTTTCCAAGGAGATTACACCCATGGATGGTCACATGGTTACTCCCACTGGTTTAGTTGAGACTAGAAAAAATAATTATCTTTCTGTTTTAGGATCTCCTGCTTGTATTGACCCATCAAATATATGAATGAATGATGGTCTTGGTGATGGTATTCTAAGTGATGAGACTACTGATATGACTCCTAACACTGGGAGTCCTCAACATGTTCATTGTCATCAGGAGATCCAGAATCTCTTGAACTCCTCTACGTTATCTGGGAAAGGAGTGACATCTTGGAATCTGAGGGGACTGCATTGGGTAGCGATGGTCCTACTTATTTCAAAGATGAACTCATTTCTATAAAAGGGAAAGGTGACTACACTCGTTCTCCCTCCAATCGAAGGCCGTAAAATGAATATTCTAATACACCTCACATTGTGTGTACTCATTCTCATAAGCTATCAGGTAAGTTTATGTATGATATTCTAAAGATCCTCAATCGGGGTAGGTCCCACTATGAATGGGAAACTGCTGATGACTCTAATTATGGGAATGATATGTCTCATTATGATCTACAAATTTGTGTTTTGACGGATAAGGGAACATCCCTTTGTTTATCCCTATCCATCTTCTATGGTCCTTTTTCTTTTGTTTAATAAATAGGCTAAAGCATAGCTTCTGGATGGAATTTATGGTAAATCCATTTAAAATTTTCGAAGGATCAATGTAGCTTATAATTTTAATCCCTTATCTCCAAACCATATAACCCTATTCCATAAAGATACATTAAATAAGATATAATCTCTTATGTACAATTCCTAGTAATTATTCTGATTATCAACATAACTTTTCTATCATATCTATGCTATATTGATATGATTCTCAATAGATAACCCCTTCTTAGCTGTTTCCTTAGTGTGTTCTGGACCAACTATACTAAATTCACTATCTTTCTGACAAATTTTTTGAGTATGAAATAATGTTTCTAAACAAGAAATCATACGGTTCCATTGGAATGTTTAAATGAAAGGTATAATTGTACTGAAATTTCACTAGAGATATGTATTGGTCCCATGTTTCTTGGAAGTCATTTGAGTATGATCTCAACATTTCTAATGAAATTTTGATGGTCTTATTACTGTTCTCATCAGTTTGAGGATGATAGGTAATGCTTAATTTTATCATGGTTTTGAAATCCTATTGGGTTATTGTAAAAAATTTCAAGTAAAATACATTAATTATTTAATATAATTGATAAAACTGCACCATGAGTACTTATAACTTCTTTAATTTTGAGCTAGGAAATATGATAAATGGGAGGATTTTAGTTTATTTATAGTAAATTTAAATGCATGGTATTCAATACTATATAGAAAATAGAAAATATTTTTTTATATATTTCATAGGAAGTAACATAATACAATATATTATGATTTTTTAAATTCAAATTTGTATAATAAATGGTTTCTTGACACCCTTTCAAACATGTCTCTTTTTCATTACTTATTGTCATACCAAGAATTTTAAATTTTTCAATAATTTTTCCTTATATTTTTTCAACTATAAATGAACTTATAGATCCCAATAAATCATGGTACTACCATGGTGCATTAACAAGTCTGGTATTTGATATTAATCTTGTAATTCCATTTTTATCTCTAGTTCTGATGGTACACATAGTCTCTCTCCAAACATAAAAACACCAACTTCATTGATGAATTTTGTAATTATACCATTGTTAATAGTATTTATTTAGTTTATATAACCTTTTTATCTTATTATTACCAATTCATCTGGTTACGAAAAGATGGTTGTGAAACTATTTGGAAGAAGAATGATTCTTCTTATTCCATAAATATTTCCATATATAACATTACCAAAAATAGGATTAAAAATTCCCTCTCCATTCACAACACATAAATAAAAACTTGATTCATCCCTCTTAATGATTTGAACACTTTTACCACATTACCAATGTGGTGGTGTCTTATAGAGTTACTGTCCTTGTGTAGTTACCACCATATCTTTTATATCATGTGGATCTATTTCTGAGTAAATATATAATTCATAATTTCTGACTATTATATATGTCACATTATTTCCTATAAATATAGTTCCTCCATATTTTTTGTTAAAAGATTAATACTACCACCTTATGATCATGATTTTGGTAGTTCTTAATGGGTCTTTAATTGAATCTATTAAAAATAAACAAATCTATCATTTTTCTTAATCACAGACCTTATCAATAACATTATTACATCATTAAATATAACAAATATTTCCTTTACAGTTGTTATGGTCAAATAATAACATTGATATTTATTTTTCAAATTTCTCCAAACCTCTCATTGTACTCCTTAAAACATAAAAATTTGATCCAATTACATGTTAATATTTCCCACCGAATTTCTTGTTCGAAAAGATGATAAAACATTATTGATATTAAGAAACTAAATAATGGAATCAATGTATGTAAATTTTATTTTTTCTATTTGGGTAGTTGATTAATATCCTTTGGACATGTGGGGATATTTTATTTTTCCAATTTAGAGAAGATATATCTAATAAATTAAATTCTAATAATCTCAAATTAAAAATTATTTAATTTACCATATATAACATTCTCCCATAGAGTCATTAGAAGAATACATAAATGGTTTTCATTCACTTCATAGAATATATTTTATATCAAGATATCATAATTTTTTTTTTCAAAATAATAATTTCAAGAGAATACTTCAATACTCAGTTCATTAGATCTATAAACACTAAAGGTATATTTCTTTATCCAAAGGCATTATTATGTGCTCATAATAACCGTAACTTGTATAAAATGATATATTTTTTATACCAACCTTATTGACATTTAATTAATAATAACAAAAATAGAGAATACTATTTGATAAGTAATGATCCCCTTGATTTTTATCAAGAAAAAAATTAATGTGATGAAAATGTTATGTGTTCTATAATGTAATGGAATTGATTTCTTTTTAATCAATTAACAACCTCATGGATAAATCTTTATTTTTAAACCAATAAGGTAGGTTCTACCTATCGTAATAAATTAGGGAGTAAAAATATATTCTCACACATTTATTTTATCTTTTTTATAATAATACCACTTTTTATATTCAATTAAGAGTATTAATATAAGGTTTTCAATAGGGATAAGGTAAATAGAGAATTCAAAGATATGATCAAGTGGATATCCATGTACTTAATATTGAAATATGTTAATATAATCCCTCATAATTGATATTTTCTATATTTATATGATATAATTATCATTTAGTGTTTTATTTTCACCTATAATATTATTAAGATGACATACAATATGTGGTTACAAACAAGAATATTATAGTATTGTATCCCTTATAAAAATAATGGATTCTAATATAGTCATTGAGATTGTAATATCTCTTTCATGATAATAAATTCTAACATTATACATTGAGAAAAAATCTATCCCAAAGAAAATATAAAAATAAACCATTGGTATTGCCATCCTATTTTTTACTATGGACCATCCATGTATTTTAAAATATATGGACCAATATACATTCATTCATGTAATATTTCCAATGAGAGTATTAACAGATGACTCTTAAATTAATATATCTTGGAGTGAATAAATGTTCAATGAAATCTATATTTATATAAAATATACTATAGATCCAATATCAAACAATGTATTAGTGGAAAATTAGGTTACGATAAAATTAGTTGTTGTAACATATTTTTTGGTCCACAACACCTATATTTGTGAGTGAATAAGCCGAATCCTACTCCCTTGGCCTCATTAATGGTATATCTACTTTATTATTGGGGAATTTATTTGTTTATTATCCCATCCATATAATATTGATTTATTATAAATTAGTGTAATCAGTGGATCCCTTTCACTCATGAGACTAATAGACTTTATATCCACACATGTAGAAAACACGCATTCCCTTCACGAAACCCCTTTGATGTTTCTTACCATAGTTATTACATGTTGGAAATTATACCCTTCCATTATTTTCGTTCTCCATCCATCCTTCACAATAGGTCATGTTCTCCCTCTTCTTATATTTATTTTCATATAAATTAAAAGATATAGTGAATTCCTTATTGTGTTTTATGTCAATTGTCTCTATATCCTCATACGTGGAAAATTATTTTGAACCAAATTCCAATATAGAATTTCATTCATCCAATCAAGAATGCAATGAACACATTTTTTTAATATATTCAATTTTTTA
The DNA here is from genome assembly GCA_963277665.1 of Viscum album. NCBI lineage: Eukaryota > Viridiplantae > Streptophyta > Magnoliopsida > Santalales > Viscaceae > Viscum > Viscum album. The sequence goes on along the minus strand of OY728135.1, from coordinate 643,718,532 downwards.
TCTTGTACTCTCATCCTTGAAATTTTATCCCCATACTAAATAAAATATTCCCCATCCTTTTCTAAAATATGGGACTTGTATTTCCATGTCATCTTATTGAACCTAAATAAAATAATTATCAGATAATACCAGCTTAAATAACTTTCATTCTATATTTTTTATCCTCTTATACCATGCTATTTTAAATAAATGATTTCCATTGATCAACATCTCTTATTGGATTACATTCAACCATGATAACCTTATCCCATCATAATATAACAAAAGAAAAAAATAGAATCTTTAGGGAACCGATCAATGTTTTAGATAGTAATTGATTGGTGGTTTAATTTTTTGGTTGATATTATTTCAACAAAACTTGGTCCAACAATGTTACACTATTTTGTCTAGAAACATATTTTTTCATATAGGAAAGTGTATGGTTCATAAATTAAAACACAAACCCAAATATAATTATAATCAATTCCAATATTACTAAAAGACCATTGATTTGACACAGATGAAATACCATGCATTGATTATTGGAGATGAAATTATATTTGTTTCATTTATTATGACCCATCTCCAAATAATGGAATATACATAAATGGTTCCTGAATTAATATATGAATTATAAATCATAGTTTAAAATTCCAATGTATTTTTCTAAATTCATTTTATGTAATTTAAAACTATTTCCAAAATATGATTAATATTTGGTATTTGTTTTTGTTCTCTAACATTGATATTCTAAACCAATTTCATATGTTTCATTAAACATTATTTGATACCAACTGTAACACCCACTAAGAAACAACACAGTGTTTATTTTTTATTCTAGTTTAATGATACATAATTTTTATACAATAATATATTATACCCACTAATTTATTCACCTCATATGACTAGATAGATAAATAATCATTTAATTACATTGCTAACATAAGGTACATCAATTGAATATATGTAAATTCATGATTTTTCCACAATAATTGTGTAAGTCACATTTAGTAATCCGTATGGTTTTTGTTTGAAATGAGACCTAATATAATTGGGTGAGTTCATATTCACAGTAATGAAATACCATACAGAATGATTTATCAGACGTAAACATGGAATTAATATTATTTTAGGAATGAATAAGTTTCATACCACATGAATTCAGGATCATAATATATCCGTGGATTATATAAGAATAAATAAATTGTATGATAAGAATAATTGACATTATAGTGACATAATTAAAAAATTTAAACTTCATAAACATGTCATAATGGAAACATTCTATCACATTATATATAAATGTGTACGGATTATAATAATTGAACAACTAGTTTTTCTCATGATTCCCACTAAAGCATCAATGGGGATTTAGAATTTTAAGGACCACCCATATCATAACATGTGATAGGCACCCCTTATTTGAAGGGAATAGATAAAAAATACATATCATCATGTTCCCAATGGAACCTCACACATAACCATTTCTATATAATCAATTTCTATACCTATAGAAATAATGGATATAAATGGTTTCAATATTTCCCCAATCAATGAAATAATATTAATATCTTGATGAATATCAAACACTCAATATTGAATGTATTAGATAATCACAATATAATAGAATGTTCCATTATCAATGGAAAGTAAATGAAATAATGGTATAAGGTAATATAAAAAAATATCCTAGGCTGATCAATCACCTCGCCTGACTTGGCTCGCCACATGGTGGGCATTAACAAACAACCCAAAATTAGTCTCATGATAAACTATTTAATAACCAACATACACAAAACATGAAACAAACATAGTCATTAGATATAAAGACACAATAAAAAAGGATAATACCATAGGTAAACAATTATAATCCAAATATGGAACTCCATGTGTCCATCCATCACCAGAAAAGTTTCTTTATATGGAGATGTTGGCACACACAAGAGACATTATCACTACATGAAACCATTAACATTACAATTTTCCAAAAAATAATAATATCTAATTATTATAAAAAAATATAGTGTGTATGAATAAATCCCAATAATATTTTAACGAATAATCTATATAACGTATTATATAATGGAAAAAATCCGCTCCCACATTAAAAACATCTAGTTTGTAAATAATTTTCATTCGATAAATACATTTCTCACAACATCTTATGATTTTTATAAAAGCATTTCCCTACAATTACCATCAAAGAACATGAAAAGTAATAATGAAAAATAGGTGATCATCAGAAGAACCATCAATGGATACACCATAACATAAACATGTGAGAAAATAACTATAAAATATGGTCATGTTATAAAAACATCAGAAAATTCAAAAGAAAAAAATTTGGGACCAAGGATATGGGAGTACATACTAGACATAAAATAATCCTAAAACATGGATATGTTATATCCAGCTATAATTAAGTCCTATAAAATCATATAAATATTAAAGAACCTTTATTATCATTACCCATGATAATTTGAAATGTATTTTTTTCTAATGCACCTAAGGCTCCTAATGCTCGATAATTTTTTAAAACACTTGGAAACCATGATAATTATTTATTAATCATTTTCATATTGAATAATCACTAATACCATTCCAAAAGAATCATTTACAAAAAAAATTATTTATTTCACAAATCATTTTTCATATAGAACAATTACTAATTCCAGATAAGAAAATCCAATTTAGAATCAATAAAATTTCAAAAATAAATCCCTTTAAAAATTTATATATCTAAATAAGTACTCATATTATGGTAAAATATAATTGTTCCACAACAAAACATTTTAAATTGATCAAGATAATCAATTTATTAATAAATTATAACGTTTTTATAGAGACACCTATCTCATGAAATAAGAGGGAAAATGAAGGATTGTTCTCCCATAGCCTAGGATCAAATCCAAACATGAAGGGGTTAAAAGGATAGAAAAATGAACTTTGGGGTACCCAAGGATTGAGAGAGATAAGTGCATGAAGTAGAATCTAGAAGGGTTTTTTAATATTTATATATAGACATCAAAATAGAATATCATGATGAGCATCTCAAACAATGACATAGTACCCTACATCGCATCGTAGGATATCCCCCACGAGGGTGTGTGACTTGCAATCTAAGAGAGGTACTACAATGTTAGGATTGAGACAATGTCACAACCATTTAGTTAAAAATGTGTTTGTGATCTATGTTCCTACATAAGACACAAATCTGATATATGTAGGGAGAAAATATTTTTCATCCTAATACACCATCTAATATGTGTTTCCAAATTATCATAACTAAAAAACAACCCTTGAGCCCCTATGTCATAGCCTCCCACTCCATGCCACTAGGATGACTAGGATTGAGGGGATACACTACAACCTATACTCCATGGAATAGTAGTTCCTAAAATATATGTAGTCCTAATAATCTTTCATCCAAGTCTCTACATGATAGGATTCTATTCATTGACACAACCAACATCAACCCACCATATCCTATACCCTCCATGACACATATCCCAACTGATAACATGAAAATATCATGAAAACTCATCATCAATTCCAAAAAATTTGATACACACAGTACTAACACTTAACATTAAATGGTTACATACCAAAACCTAAATGGTATCACAATTCAATAAACCATAAAATATTTACATCCTAATAAAGTTTTCAAGGGACAAAACATCTCAAAAGTGAACTCTATAGCTACCTCATCAACATATCATGCTCCCACATGATGGGACTATCCCATCCTAATTTCAATATTACAGAGACTAGGGACTGTTTTAAAATGATATCTCATTTCTTGAATATCTCTAATTTGAAGTGGATGATCAAACACACTGGTGGTAGGCTCAAAATCAATATCCTTTCACTCAATATAATGCGAACGATTTGGTTAACACCACATCAGCTGGGAAACATGAAAAAAATCATGTATCAATTTCAAACAATATGGTAACTCCAATAAATATGCCACTTTTTTAATTCATTTCATGATATCAAAGGGAACAACATACTTTGGTTCCAATTTATCCTTCTTACACAACTGACAATATCCCAAGTGAGATTAAACCCCATGAAAAAACTAATCACCAACATAAAATTGTAGTTATAGATGATGATGGGTTTCATATATTTTTAATGTATATGTGTCATGACTATTATCATTTTTGGGTCAACTTCTCCTTTTCCATCATCTCTTGAATAAGGATTAGTCCGTCCAATAACCTTTCTCTAAATCTATCCCAACATAAGGGATATTTACATGGCCTCTGATATAATGTTTTAATGAGTTCCATATTTATCGATGGATGATAACTATTATTATTGGAAAACTTCACAGAACCAATATTTATCTCCTTGGAACCAACAAAGTCAAGTACACAAGATTGCAGCACATACTCAAGAATCATAATTTCTCTATCTACCTCTCCATCCATCTGTGAATTATATGTCATACTCAACTTATAACGGGAACCCATTTCATCGATTCAACAACTATAAATCATGGATGTGGTACTTGAGTTCCTATCTGATAATAAATATTAGGAATCCCAAGATTATTCATAGCCTATCAGACATAAAACTTCTCAAATTCATCCACTTTCAGTATCTCCTTGATAGAGAAGGAATTACCCAATTTCATAATCTATTAAATGATCACCCAAATCACATACTTCCAAATAAAAGTGCATAGAAAACAAATGAATATATCATATAAATATTGTTTAACTTCAAGAACTATTTGGACAATGGTTTCAACAAACTAGGATGTAGCTAGTGCAATACATTAAACCTATGACAGTTCTGACATCATGATAATAAAACTACAATCGACGAATCATTCTTACCCACTAATATCAATGTTTCAAATCAACATACATATTGGTAGTTCCAGGTTTTACTAACAAACAAGAAATTATTCCTTTATATATAAACTCATTTCTAGGAGAATTTTGACCAATAAAATTTCTATAGAAACACAGAGCACTGATGAGATATTGACACCACTAACCTGAGTTCTCCCCACCATTTAGGGTTTTCCTAAAGCACTTGAAGCTTATTATTATCCCCTTATCAAGCTTCAATAAATAATCAAATGATGTTACAAGCTTCACATAGGATAAGAAAACCTTCCCACCATCCTATTCCATTATAGCGATCATCTTAGAGAAAAAACTCAACAAAGGCCACTCCTCCACTCAGTTCTTCTAGGATTTTGTTTTAAATTTTCTTATAAATTCATTGGTAGCCACATCATATTTCCATAGAGTGTAAGAAATATCAAAACAATTATTTAGAAACACATCCATGCATCATTTTAAAAAGTTTAGAACTCGCTGTTGAAAATATACATTAATCTATTGTGAGTAGAATATATAGTAAACTATATTCAAAATAGATAGTGATGAAAAATATTTAGTGAATATATAACATATGTAAAATAGTGAACAAGTGTATGGTAGTTCCTCCATATTGGGAACAGCTAGATAGACCTATATGCCACCACATACCATCACTTCATCAAGGCACAACCCAACGTCATACTCATAGTATCATATAAACAATCATTTAAAAAATATTATTTTAGAAGAATGAAATATATATCGGAAGTTATAGATAACTTCAATTAAAAAAATATTTCTATCACTTCTTATTATACCATGACATCACACCATTTTGGGTAAAAGCTATCCTTGCAGATCAGATACCCATAATGTCTTGAAAAAACTACATGTTATAACCAAATATTCCCAAAAATATTCTATTTTAGAACATAATCCAGGATTCTCCTAGGGAATTACCACATTCTCTTTTCTAGGATCTATTGAGATTCCCCTCTCAAATACGAGATTCCCTATAAATTTCACTTACAAGATCTAAAAATCATATTTGGAAATCATATCATATAGATTATGTTATCTATAAGATCTAATTATGAGATCCAAGTAATCCAGGTATTCCTTCTAAGAATTTGAGTACAAAAAAATATCATCCATGAACAAACAAAAAATAAAACAACCAGTGAAATATCCAATCCATCAACAAATTAAATACTACATGGATTATTGTGAGAATAAATGGACTAAAAAATTTCAAAATTCCCATACCATATCCTAAACACTATCATAGGTTCATCCTCTACCAAAAAACTCTACTGGTGGTAACCTGACCAGGATCCCATATTTTAAATCCAATAACCCCAAATGAGTTGATCAAATAGACCATCAATCCTGAGAAAGGTATAGTTGTACTTAGTGTTTAACATATTCAAGTTCCAATAATTATTGAAAATTATAGGCTCATATCATCTTTCTTTTCAAAGTGAAAAGGAGAAGACCAAGGGGATACACTAGGATGAATAAGTCCCTTATCCTCAAGATACACATGAACAATTTTATTTTCCATCAAATCATCTCCTTCCATTCAATAAGATAATGTAAGAATGTACATCATATTGGGATTAGGATTAATAGAAAAATTTTCCAACCACAATGGTCTAAAACTAGAAAAATAATCCTGAAATAACTCAAGGTATGCACAAAAAACTGTATGAATTGAAATTACAAAGAATGGGACCACAACATCAAATAACATATCTTGAAACTAGAATGAGATCAATATTGAAAATAGAACATCATGACTCGCTCTCGTATAACTAGAATCCCACTCTCCTGGATGGAAATGAAGGCCCTTTCCGGAGACATAAAATTGACTAAATTATAATAGTAGATCTAGACCGTAAAGATAGTTATCCAATCCCTGCCAAAAACTAGGTTGATGATATCAAGATCAATGAATATAAAATCCCCCACCACATAGAAGTCAGCTACCATCACCTAACAATATGTATAATTTATCACCTCTCCATACCTCTTTTCTAGAGGAGTGAAATTAGCAAACAAGAATGGAATACGCTTCAAATGCAATCCCAACACCTTAATTAAAACTATTGGTATAACATAAGGGGAATCACTTTTATCAAAAAAATATTTCTCTATATTAGTTGAAATAAAAACCATACTTATCACATTAGATGAACCACTTATGATTCCCCCAGTGCATACTCAATGTATAATGTTTTTCAGTTGTAGCTCCCTATAGATCATTCTTATCCACATAAACATCCACCCAAATCCCTTGTATAAGACCCACAACCATTGGAATAATTATAATAAATATATTAAACCTATATGAGAGTAGATAAAACTCTACTACCTTGGAATATTATTCTAAAAAAATCTTCAGATGTCCATATTGTCCATAATAATGAATATTTTGTGGTGATTCTATACAATTAGACTTTTGAAGATGAGTCATAACACACTAATAGAAAAAAACTACTACCGTCGAATATATGTCAATGATAATGGTATTAAAGAATAATATCCACCTTTATTCATCCTTTTTTGGCTAAAAGACGCATTTTGGTTAACAATAGAACTTACCGATTCTCCTAGTAAACATTATTTCCCTTCTATGTCTTCCACAAGATGAACTAATTTATTATATAATTACATAAAATATTTATGGTATAAGTTAATAAATATCGGCCAACAAGTAGTTGTTAGACCCATATTGAACCACTATTCCTTTAGGAAATCATTGGAAGCACTCTACAATTATAACTATATTTACTAAGTGAAGTGGATGGAATACCCAAAACCCATACAATCTCACCCTTATAAGGATAGAAATTCTGACATATTCCCCACATGAAATCTGTTAGGGTAAATCATCATATTTAATACGTCTTGAATAAAATTCATGAGAGATACAAATGAAAAATAGAAAACATGATAGACTACCACAGTCTCCTTCCTGGTCTGTCAAGTATAAACATAGAAAATACCACCTTGGAGTGCTCATGGGTTTTTAGAAAATAAATATCATATCAATATTCTCATTCCACATCCCATATTTATTGCGAACATTTTCACCACCAAAGATGGAGGGATTATACTTGGTAAACATTGAGCCATGTTCCACCACTCCTCTTTGGTTCTTAACACTTACTAGTACCGAATTTTTAATGGTATCGATAAATATTAGATCAAATAAGGGCCACTTGGTAGATTCACTTGCATAATTTATATTACATCTTCCTTTATTATAGTCAAATGTTATCTTAATAGAGTATTCTTTAATTTTACACCGGAATATAACCATTAAAATTATAAGAAATATCGTAATAATAAGTCTTCTTCACAAATACATTTAAATTTTTGGAATTTTTTCTACGTAATTATTGATTCAATGAAAAAAAAAATAATTTAATATGAAACAGGTACATTTATATAATATAAAAAACCAGTTCGATTCAATTGACCATAAACACAATTTCTTAAGCTTGGTAAGGATTATTGACCACATATGGAAACACAAGTTTAGACATTGATGTGATAGATCCAAGAACCCTTGTGCACTTACTATATTAATTATGATTTTTATGACTCTTATATACCAAATACGATGAACCAATCCTAGGAAGTTACATAATACTTCTTACTAGGTATTACATATGATACCATTTGGAAATAAATAGGCCCATTTTAATTAGAGACATCACCTGAGTTGTCCCTCTACAAGGTGAACATCAATAAACAACACAAAACAGTCTCATTCTAAACAAATCAATAAATATATAAATAGTATAAGGGACAAACATTTTAAATTGATATGAAAAAACAACATGTTGGCTAATCCATGATGTAAATAGTACAACCCACAGATGGAACTCTATGTGACCATCTGTCACCATCAATGTGTCCCTATATAGATACATTGAAATTCAAGATAAACTTACTCAATACATGATTCCCATAGATTTTCATATGTCTTGTAGGTCCTTATCCATAGATTCGCAAATTCCATAATATGGGTTGAATATATAGCCCAACCTGATTTCACCAATGAGACTATAAAATTTATAATATCATGAATACAGTTATCTCCAGCTTAAAGAAACCTCATTTATACAGAATTTAATTTAGATAATTTTTTTTTTCAAAACATCAAATAATTTTTCAAAAATATTTTCCATATCCAAATAATAATGGAACATGACATGTATTAATGAAAAAATTCAACATAAGTAATTCCATTCATGAATAGACAATAAGATAAACATGTTAGTTGATAGCCATGAAATAAAATCACATTATAAATCCTACAATAAATATAAAAGGACAAAATTTGGGCCTTATACATTGATAATATGTTATAGAAATAAAATAATAATAAATCATTCATCTATTGTGAACAACCGATATCGAGTCCCATAATGGTCTATCAATATCACAGAACCTCTTTTGGCATTATACACACTAAAAATTCATGTATTTCTCTCAACAAACCCATTTTTATCAATGTATTATGATTTTGGACATGATATAAATACAATTATTAGTGTTTATAAATAATTTTACTTATTATTAATTATGGATCCCAATCTTGAAAAACTAAGTTTAAAATCAAAACCACCTTTAGGGAATTCCATAAACCATTTTCTTAGAGAATAATTACCAAATTAATTATTGAAAATCTATTTTATAATCAAAACCATTTTGAATCAAATACATATATCATTCCAATATATTTTTAATAATTTCATTTTAAACAATTTTAATATCATTTATATCTTTTGATCCATGAAACATTCGGTTTAAATGAAAATTATCATTTCAAATATTATTTAACCATGACCAACAACCTAAAAATTATGTTTATAGGTATAAATAGTAATAAATATAATTTGAATATTATATGGTTTTTACATGAATAAAATATATTGAATGGATATATTTTTATTAGAAATTAAATAAGAAACATTTTACTGAAAAAGAAATAAGCCAAATATTCAGTTTCTTCGATTCTTACAAACTTAAGAAAATTTTAATTTTTGACACTTTTAGATACATTATTTGATAAAATGAACTTAATAGTTTAATCTATAAGATCATTATTATCATAGATTTGATTTTATTAATTTTATAAGAAATTTCATTTTTTGATGAATAGTGATAAATAAAAAAATTTATTTAAAAACTACCTTTTTCATTTAATTAGTTTAAAAGGGGAAATTAAATTTAATTTTTTAAACCAATATTAGTACACATATATTATAAGTTTCCAATTTTATGTATTTTTAAAATTTTATAGTGAATTGTTATTTTAAAATTTTCAATACATATCAAAATGTTTCTCATTTAAAACCTACCTTTTCATCGTGTTAGTGGGAATAATATTAAACTAGAGCCTACAACTTATAAAAATTTAATTTGAAAAATGGAATAGTATTTTTGAATCATTTTAATATATATTATCTAATATTTTCAACCTAATTTCTGACCAAAATGAATAGTTAATACTGTAAAAATTAATTATTGTGTTTAATGTGAAAATGGGTTTACTAGGGTGTTAAACTAAGAATAAAAGGGTTAAATATCAAATAAAAAATTCTAAAACACCCTGTTTGCTGTTATATTTTAATTTTATAATGTTTATTTCTCAATAACACTCCATTTTTTATTATTTTTACATGTCAAAACTATTGGTACCAATTTTTTTAAAAAAATTATAAGTGTGCCACTCACCTCACTTATAATTGGTCACGCCAACCCCTCTATTATTCACAAATTATATTTAAAAAATATCCATCATGGCGTCCTTTAAGTATGTTTTGGGTGTGATTGTGTTTGTAGAAAAATCTAGATAACCGCAAATGAGTATGGTTGATATTTGTCTAAACAAGTGTTTAATGGGGTGGAGTTGTTTTTGAATTTTTTGGTCCTCAAAATCATGAGTTAATGTTTGGAGAATTAATATTTTAACATTATATTAAAATGTATATAGATCGTGAACTACAGTTTGAGGAATGAATGAGGTAGTATGCGGAATGTAGAAAGAAATCAGTAAAGGGAGGGAACCGCGAAGCGCGAGAAGCAAACCACATACGAGAATGGTTTGCAGGGAGGATATGGTTTCGGCGAATCCATGTAGTACATGGAAAGATTGTGATATGTTGGATGAATTTTCATTCTAGGAATCGAGTAAGAGATTTGAGAATCTAGGAACGAAATTTTTGGAGAAAAAAAGATGGTGATTTTTTTTGCTATGAAGGGAGAAAAGAAGTACACAGAATATGTAGGGAAATTATTCATAGAAGGAGTAGTATACGCAGAAGGTGGTACCACATTAAATATTTTGGTAAATATTTGATTATTAGATTTTGAGGACCTATTGTCTTATATATGGATATATAATCCAAAAATTAAAGAGATAATTTTTCGTAAGTAAACAATTTTCTCCAGGAATTCAGCCAAGTATAAAAGAGGTTCGCGATGTGGATTCTACCAACGGTGAAGTAGTTTATGGATGAAATTACATTAATTGATTTTTTGAGGCCCTTAATCCACCAAAGTAATAACTAGATTTCATATGAATTAACTCTAAAGGTGTTATGTGGAACCAAAGATGACATTCACAAGAAAAGACGGTATGTGGAAGCTGGAAGCGGTATGCGGAAGCAAGAAAAAATATGTGGACTAAGGAAGAGGTTCTCATAATATAAGGGAATATGCATATGGTGGATGGTTCATAGACACAAAGCTAGTTCCTATATTAGAGGTCATCCATGAATCATAGCTGCTACATAGATTTCAAATGAAGTAAGGTTGTTCACGAAGGACTCAAAGAAGCTGGTGAAATATCAAAAATAGTTTGTGAAAGTAATTTCCAATAACCTGACATTACAAAAAAAGTAGAATTAGTCCATGGGTGAAAGGCTAACTTTAATAGATCATCCATCAATAGTTTAGGATGCATTATTTCATCCAAATTAAGGGACCTACATATCCATAAACATTAATTGGATCCCTTCCATGAGCAGTAAGAAAATGAAGCACATGAGTGCGATCCTTCCCACCGACAACGTTCCATAAGAAGAGACATAGAGAGTGTCCCATAGGAATGCAACCTGTAGAACCTAAAACATGAAAAGTTAGTGGGCATGGGAATATAAACTCTATCCAAAACCATGAAATTAGTAGTGAGATTTGTTGGTTTTCATACATCGACACATTGGCATCGTATTCTCCCTAGACGTAGCCAAGGGATGGTGAACCATGTAAAATCATTGTGCCTTGTGGTTTATTTAATTTGTGTAAATATATTTCTATAGGAGAAATATAGTATTTTTTATTATTATTATGAAACTAGATATTAAGGGGAATGAGTTTTATTCTATTATAACTTGATTCATTCCCCCTCTTAGGGTATTTGACCTACTGGATGTGACACCATAAAACCCTTATGATTTAGACCGTCCCATGAATATAATTACCCAAAATACATCCAATAATCCAAGAAATATTATCTTTTTCACAAGTATTTAATAATCATACTTTATGTATAATCATTAATATGTCATTTTATATGAGATAAAATTCATAACTAAGCATTTTTTGTTTTAATTATTTTCCAGCCTATTTAAAATACTCATAAATTTTTTATATAATAACACCATTAACTACCATGTATTGATATTTTATTATTTGATGGTCATAACCAATATCCATGCCCTCTTATCTCAATTAGGGAATGATAATGTCCCTCGTGCATAAAGCAGACTACTGGCTCACCAATTGATGTAACACATTGTACACTAAAAAAACTCCTAGTTGGGTATGAAAATGGATATAAAGTTTATAAATGGTATTTATATCATAATAATACCTATGGATTCATTATATGAAAGTTATGTTTTTTAAATATTATTTCGTATGAGATATGATATTTTCGTCCGTGTGTAGGGATGACTACCTCCTCTTGAAGGTATATGATTTGTTATTCACTAATGATCAGCCTGGAAGTTAATAAAGATAAATTTAATGAATATATCTATTATAAAGGAAAATATTGTTATATTAATTACATACATATCATTATACAAATATAATATACAATTTTTTTCACACCATTTCACTCACTGAAAAATGATAACGTCATTCATGTATGTTAGGACCACCACCTTCACAAAGCGATGCGAATATATTTATATCACAAAACCACATGATTGATATGTACAAGTATACTGAAAGAAATAATATGGTATTTATGATGTTAGTATAGTTTTATAATGATTATGTATTATTGACCTACTTTCCAAAATGGTTGTTGAAAAATTTAAACATTACATATGTGTACATATAACCCACCATCTCCCCAAACATATCATACTACATTTACAAATACCAAATTTCTTTATTTTTATTAAAATATAATTTAAATATAAATTTGAAAATGATACAATTATTAAAAATATTGATATTTTTAAATAATTAACTCTTAAACCTATTATCAACCTACTGACGTTATTTTCGACACATATTTTAAACAACATTGAATCACCCAACTTTAAAATAATTGATTAATAAATTGTAAATAAAACAGTAATAAGTTAAATAAATAGAACAATAAACGTAAAAATATTTCTTAATAAATTAAATAATAACATATTTTTGTTATTTAATAAGATAATGAATATACGTAATGATTGAGACTCAAGGTAAGAGGCTTCATCGCAATTTATCTATATTGATGCATATTATAATGTTATTTCCCTAATTTCATTTATATGGTGTATATATAAACCATTTGACATTTAATATCACATTTAATTAATAATTAATGGTAATTTAAGTTAGAATTTGAATTATTTCATCCAATGGAATTCAAAAGACAGTTACCATGTGGTAAATAACTTCTTAACTCTGTATCTTTTCACGAGGTATTATTACTTATTCATTTTCATATGATATTCTAAGATTATATATATAACAAATTTTCAATATGTTATCATTTATTTAAAACTTTTCAATCACATTATATAATTGATATATATAATCTATTGATTTTTTAATTATCACATCAATGTTATTTTCTTTGTAATGGATTTGTCTCAATTTTCATTTCATGTATAAATATTTGTTAATATGTATAAATTCAATTCAACATGGTGTTTATAATAACCCTTCTATGAATTTATCATGAATAAATATTTATTAATGATGTTTAATTTTTAAATTCAATGTGACCTATATTTTTTAGCATGGATATAAGTAATGTGTAAACCGTATACCATTCTTACATACAATGATTATTTTGAAGGTTACATAATTAGTGAGGGAAATATTAATAAATTTATATTCCTTAATCAATGCTGATATTTAATTGTAATGAATATTAATCATGAAATAAATTAATTATTTGATATATAAATAATTATATGGATGTTTAATTATGGGTGGGGACTATTATCAATATCCTCACAATCTATCAAATGATCTCATGAGAGGAATCTGTTTCCCAAATAATATGGGTTTTTACTAGGTATTTTCAAACTATACTAATGACAGTATTAATAGTAGAGGTTTTCAATATGTCTAAATCATGAAATCTTATAATTAATAATTTCTATTATTTATAATTTATTTATTATTACTATTATCCTTGGAATATTCATAATTATATTATCTATAAAATCATTTAATTCACAATTAATTGATTAAATGGAATGTGTGTTCTTTAAGATAACCTCCCATATTGATTATTCCTTATCCAATTATGATATTCAATTTATTTATTAAATGTAATGTTTTTTTCATTTATTTTCCTCTTTTATTGATTATGAATCATTTATTCATGATAACTTCTACTGTATGTATCTTTTATAGAGCATTTGAGCTCACTGTTATTTCTTTCCATTCCCCATGATATTAAAATTAATTCTTGGAATGAGTTCATGAATCCAGTTTTTTTCCATTAATATGATTTAAATCATATTTATCGATGTAATATGTGAATGACGTATATATATGGTTCCCTATAACTGCTAAACATATCGGTTCTTTTGGATTTGACCCCATATATCTATGTTAATGTAGAAAAAGGGACGCCAACTTCTAATTACATGATTGATCGTCATTAGAAAAATAAGGAAAGATTATTAAATAGAAAAGTTGATAACTAAATTAATTAATATAATGATTATGGTACATAAACCTATGATATACTATGATGAGAACTATATAAGAACATCATATTTGGTAAGTAAGAGATTATGAGGTTCTTCCTAGAAATACCTTCATATCTAAATACTATAAGTCGATGTGATTCTGTCGTAGAGGTCCCTTGTGGTAATAAATCTGAAAATTAAGCATCGAGATTGACTATATTTTTACATGGTTGACAAAAATGTGCCCATCTATGTTCTAGGTTTGACACTCCCATGGGGTATGATTATGAAAACACACATTTTCATTAAAAAATAATTTGAAGGATTTGAAAAAACATATATCCCTATAGAATCCATGATTACGATTTTGATATTAACTATGAACAAAATTTAATTTCTGTTACGTTTGACCTCATATTTTCAATTACGCATTATTAATTCAAATTAAAAATTTTATTAGAAAATTCAATATAATAGATTATTCAAAAGTGGAATATGGAAGGAAAAAGGGCATTTATACTCATGGAGAATGTAGATATTACCATGATGATGAAGCTAATATATCTAGGACATGATTAATGAAAATTATGTCTATAATATAGAATATTAATTAGGTTATGAAAAATAAACTCTCACAAATTGAGAAACATATTCCCCAGTGATATTCTCCAATGTTGGGAAACTTTTTAAATTTTATGCTCCCACCAGTTTGTGGGACAACTAATACGATTGTAGTTCTGTAATGGATTAAATATCTCGAGAAGATATTTATGGCCTTATAATTCAATGAAAATGAATGGTTTCACTTTATTAATATTATCTCACCATTAATATTAATTAATTATGGTCGTTTATCTAGAATACTAGGTATGTTTTGGAAATTGAAATCTTGGAATTGAAAGCATTTATGGATATTTTTTCCAAAAATACCTCCATCATGAACAACAGAATAAAAGGAAGATAATATTACCCAAATTAAAGCTAAAGGATAAAGAAAGTGTTGATGATTTTTAGTTTATCATTACATGGTTATCTAGGTATGCAACCAATTTCATATGAAACATGTAGTATAATATTGACATATTATTAATAGGTCTTAATCCATGTCTCTTAAGGGTGCTAGTCTATAAATTTGTTTCTCTATAAGATGACATGTTTTTTTCTCTATAAAAATAGATAATGAATTTTTGACATCTTTAAAGATCAAATGAAATCAAGGAAAAAATATCAAATGAGAAAAAAGAAAAAATTGATTTAATTGAATAAGAAAAAGAAAATGAAATAATTTTAACATTGTTAGAACTATGGAATGAATCATACTATTAAATTATTTAGAAGATTGAGCATTTGTTATATGTATGGAGATAAGGGTCATCAGGCTAGAGAATGAAAATAGAATAATGAAAAAAAATTATAATTTTTGTTTCAACTGTAAGAACATGGGGAACTATGTTGAAATATTCCCCATGTGTGAAGGTAATATACCATAGAATAGGTTAAGGGTTATTCCAAATATTATGTGATCTCTACGACTATGGTAGAATTATCCAAGGATTTGGAGTGGGTACTTTACTTATAGATTCAAATATATCTATATCAATATTTAATTCTGGACCATCAGAATCTTTTATATATTTCATTTTTTCATGAAAATTATATATTTCACTAGTACATTAATAAGGTATTTTTAGTCTAAATACTTATTGGATGTCTCACTACAAGATGGATGTGTCACAAATTCACTATTACGACATAGAAATGTGTATTATTTTGTGACTTTAATATAATACCTATGGATTAATTTTATATATTACATAATATGGACTGGATTTCAAATTATGATGACAAATATTATTTCAATTATAATGAAATTATTATTTGTGATGAAGATGTATAATTTAATATCATTAGATTATATTTATACATATATATTCATCTGAGATATTTCTATATCCACCCCTATAGATCAACCGTATGAGATTCATGGGGAATAATAGAAAAAATATTAAGGAAAAATATGTTAACATTAAAATTGATGATGCACCAATTGTATATAAATACAATAATGTATTTATTAAGTACTTACCTAGAAATTCCCCAGATCATGATGTTTAGTTTTGCATTGATTTAATCCCAGATGAAAGTCCAATATCAAATTATTCATATAGAATTACCATTCTTGAATTAGTGGAATTTAAGAAACAAATATAGGGGTTTTGTGATAAGAGATTTATTGTCAATATTAATTCACTATAGGGATACAATTTTCTATTAATTAATAAATAATATGGATCCATGAGACTATGAATTGGTTATAGGGAATTAAATGCAATTATGATAAAGTAAAAGAATCATCTTCCACCCATTAATGATTTATTCAGTCAACATCAAAAAGACCAATATTTTTCAAATATTGAACAATGTTATCGGAATCATAAATGGTGAGTAAATAAGGATGAAATTAACAAGTAGACATTCCAAAAAAAAGGTATGGAAAATTTGAGTTTACGTTAATTACAATTTGTTTGAGTAATGTATATTCTATTTTTTGGATCTATTGAATAACGTATTAAATGAATATCTTGAGAATTTTTTGTACTGTTCATCGATGATATTCTGGTGTATTCCAAAATATACAAGGACTGTGATAATAACTTTAAAATAACTATTGAGACCATTAGATGGAATGAGTTATGTGGGAAATTTGGGAAGTGAGATTTCTGGATTGATGAAGTTTATTTTATTTGGTATATTGTCTCTATTATGGGAATGTTAGTTGATCCTATGAAGAAAAATGTAATCATTCAATGTCATACACCAATAAAATTAATTGAGGTACATGGTTTCAATAGTTTAGATTTTTACTATTATGGATTCGTTAACAATCTTTCCTGATAGACTAACTCATTATCAGTGCTTACATGTAAAGGGGTTTTTTTTATAAAAAAGAATCTAAATAATGTTTTTTATGGACTAAAGAAGATATTGGCCAATTCACCAATTTTGACCCTACCATCTAGAAATTATGGGTTTGTGATATATACTGATGCATAAAACAAGGGACACGTTTATTTATCAATATATAATGTTAAATTTATTATATATGAAATTTAATATGCATGAAGTGAACTATCCAACTCATGAGCTTGAGATTACATCTGTAGTCATCTATATGAGGATTTGGATACATTATCTCTATAGTGAATGAAGTGAGATATACCTGGATCAAAAAATCATAAAATAGATCTTTTCATATAAATTTTAATATTTGATACAATGGTGGTTCCTCAAGCTACTCAATGATTTGGGCTTCTCAATATACTACAAATCCTTGAATGAAAATATGGTAGTTGATACATTAAGTAGGAAATATAATGGAGTTGAGAACAAAATGATGATTGAGAGTGATCAAATGTTCATGGGTATAATAAATATGTATATAGTAACTATGAACGGAGATGAGACATCACTAGCTTTCAAAATTATTATGAATTCATCATTGTTAGGAAAGATAGAAGGTTCCCAGTATGATGATGAAATATTTCAAAAGAAAATTAATGCAACGAATGAACGTAAATTGGTTGACTCGATTTGTTAATATGTTGTTAGGATAATATTAAAGATATTATTTATTCCATAAATACCAGATATAAAAAGGTACTTTTGGGCTGATTTTCACAGATCAAATATATCTAAACACCCTGGTATCATATAGATGTATATAGATTTGAGTGGTAATTTTTAGTGGGATAACATTAAGCATGACATTTTTTATTATGTGTCTATTTTTTGGGTTTTTCAATAAGTGAATAATATGAGATAACATCCTAGAAGATTCAAGTAACCTCTTCTTATTCCTATGTGTAAATGAGATGACATCAGTATAGACTTTATCACTGTAATACTAGATCTCTAGTAAAGAATGAAGAAATTGGGATATCATTAATTGTCTAACATATTATACACCTTTCTTCACTTTAGGAGATTATTTATCTATTTATCACCTTATAAGGATCTATATTAATGATATTTTATGAATTCATGGTGAACCTATTCCAATTATGTCAAATCATGACCCACATTTTACCTCGAAATACTTGAAGTGTCTTCAGTATGATCTCAATGCTGAGTTCATTTGACCGCTACGTACCATCCTCAAACAAATGAATAGTCTAAGTGGAATATTCAACCAATGGATGATATATTGAGGCAATTATTACATGAATTTATATGAATTTGGGATAATTATTTATCATTAGTAGAGTTTACTATAATAATAGTTTCTATTAATGTATTCAAATGGCACTGCATGATGCATTATATCAATAGGTATGCCATACTCCATATTTTTGGGATGAAGTTATTGTAAGGAAACTCATAGGTCCAAAACATGTTAATATATATAAAAAGGTAAAATCTATTCAGGGCCACATTAACGTATCTCAATGTAGGATTAAGAGTTATTCCCATAATCGAAGTAAGGGTTTGGAATTCCAAGTTAGAGATTAGGTTTTCATGATGGTTCCCCCATGGAATTATGTTATAAGGTAATGTAAGAAAGGGAATATAATCACAAATTACATAAAACCATTTTAAATCCATGAATGAAATAGAGTTATATATTTTCATACTTCAGTTCCACAAAGCCTATCAAATGTACATGATGTGTTCTATATAATGTAATTAAGGATGTACATGACAGAACAAATGAATGTGATCACCTATGCTGAATTAGTGTAACATACCAGGTAAATGAAGAATAAGAGATTTTCATATTTAATAATATTTGTGAATTAAGTATTAATTTTTACTTTAAATGGGTTGCAATGTTTGATAGCATACCCGATACGCAACAACATGTTTCTTTGAAATCTTACATTACGCACTAATAATATAATATCATTATTTTAAATGGAAGTTAACTTCTAGCCATTGTATTGGTTGTAATGAACAAAACAAACTACTATATTATTATACATTATTGTTAAATGTATTTACATTTATCCAACAAAAGGATAGAGGCTTAAAATGTGAATGAATCGAATTTTATGCATAATTTACATTCAAAGGTCGATTTACTGCCTTTTAATGGAGAACCCTCATTAAATATAGTTTTGGTCACTTTAATAAATTTTAATTGACCAAATAAAAACCTTCTTTGTAATGGGGACATAAAAATTTACATTTTCTAAATTTTTGGGATTTTTCTGAGAATGTTAATTTTTTAATGAATAGTGAAAATATTGTTTTTTATTTCAAATATCGCTTTTAATATAATTTATTTATGTGGTTAGATTATCTTATTAATTTTATTTAATGTGTAATTAAAATATATTTTTACCATTTAATTTAATTTTGGTCATTGGAATTAATTCAATTTTGAAATTGGACATCAACAAGTGTCAATCATTTGAAAGTTATTGTTTCTTAAATACACGATATTTGTTTTAACAACGGGAATTAATTATAAAATTAATTAATGAATCTTTTAGGTTTTTAATTTCAATACTAACCATCATTATTAAATTCAAAATATTAAAAATAGCTTAGGCTGAATTTTTGGTATTTTTTTGAAAAACTACAAATTTTTATGAATAGTGAAACCACTTAGTGTTAGTTAAAAAAACTAACTTTTTCATTTAAATGAAATTTTACTGCTTCTATGAATTGAATTTCAAAAATAAAAAAAACATGGTTGTTATTAGTATGTAAAATTTGTTTCAATGAGATGAAAATAATTTTTGGTGAATTGTAACTTTTGACTTTTATTTATCGGGGTTAAAGGTAAATAATGTAACTCAAGGTTAAAAGAATATTATAATAATTCCAAATTACCATAAAACATATCCTAACCATTTTAGATGAGTGATGGACAACCATGGTCATCCTAGGGTCTATTTTGGAACCCCATAGAGCCACTTACTAATGATAATGACACTTTAAATTAATTAATTTAATGTAAAGTAAAAAATGACATAAAAAAGTCTTTTAGTAAATTAATTTTTATATCGTGTTATATATATCATTTTTTTGTCGATAAATATTATTTACAAATATTACAAGATTTTATACATTATATTATAATTTTTACAATTTTTAGACATTGAATAAATTAAATTATTTATGAAACAATAATGATGCAGTATTTTTCTTATTAATAAATGATTTCAATAAATATGTTTATAATGATTAAAATATTATCCAAAACATGTCCAATTCCTATTAGATGATTTTATTTCGACCATGAGGCATATTATCCTCGACAATAATGATTTTTGGACCTTTAAAAACCGAATATCATTATATAATAAAATAATATTTTCACACATTCCTAAACAGCCCCTCCTCCCCCTTATAAAAGGAGACCACTTCAATCCAATTTCTCACACAACTCAAGCAAATTTTCTCATCCAAACTCTACCCAATTAAGCTCCCTACATACCTATACTTCCCCTAGAATCCTTAACTTAGGAATAAGGAACTTCAAGAAACCCTTTTTGTTCAAACCAAAAAAAGTTACCCAAAATAAAGGTAATGATTTCTCTTAAATTATTTTCTTTTATTTTACTTCTCCAACCCATAAAATCTTTTTATATATTTATTTTGTAACAAAAACAGTATCCTAAATATAATAGGATGTTGTTATGAGAAGGATTCTAACCAAACTTACACACACCTCTATATAATGGATGATGAAGATAATGTTTCTGTTGGTGGACAAATAATGTCTCAAGAAACGATGATTGTTCGATTTTCTCCTACCGCCTCTCATGGTGGCCATTATGATGGAACTATATTTATATATGATATATATTATGTTTATGATTTCATTATTCTTCTGAAAATATCATTTATATCATGCCTTTATGGTTTCCATTAAGGGTAAACGGGATAATCTCATTAGAGGATGTGCAGACTACCACCCCCTCAAAGTGATATGACTCATTAATGCCATATGTGGGATGTGTAAAGGATGGAGTAAATGATATTATATATGATATTATATATGAAATTATAATAGAATTATAATATAACTATGTTTTCTTATGTTTTAATTCCATTAAAATAAGAAATAGAAATGAAAGTAGCGTTCATTCGTACATACAGCTGACCGTCTCCATGAACGGTGCATTTCATTTATTACCTCCAAATGATATATACTATTATAAGTATATATATATATACTGGATATATATGATATATATTATATCTAAATAATGAATTTAATTCTGGATATAATAGACTATTGATCACATGGACAACTTGTAAATATTAGTTGTCCATTTTTTACTCAAGTAGGAAATATCAAAAAAATGAATGTTATTAACTTAAATTATTAAATAATGATTATAACATGGTAATAAGTGATATAAAAAGAATTATAAAATAAAAAAGGTTCTTAATCAAGTATAAATTAACTTTAGTTTATTATTCAGTATATTAAAAACGATCGAGGCAAGTCGAACACGAGGTAAGGGACTTTTTCTCAATCTCGTTTCATTGGGGAATATTTAGTTTTATACATGACATTATTTTGTATGGTCTATAAATCCGTTTTACTTTTCATTTCATTCAAAGGGAATATTTTTATAAAAAGTGTTTTACTAAATGAAAAAAAGTGATGTTTTTTAGCGTAATCAGTGACAATGACCTTCCTGCCGTCGTGAGTAGTATTTGATCTTTGGATTACTTAACAAGTCGGAATGTTTTTCAAAGTAAAAAAGAAATACCATGTACTCTTTTTTACGTTTTTTGGTATTCAAAATTATTTTGAGAATGGATTTATTATTTCAATATCTTGAAATGATATTTTTTATTGCAATGTGGAATTATTGACTTTCTTTTATGCATGTGTTATGATCATGTTATGGTTCTTGGGAATTATTTATGTATACGGGTGGTTCCATGATAATCCTAGGGCAGGTGAGCCAGAGATAACTCTCCAACGCATTGGGTAACTTGATGGAGGTAAACATTAATGTTTCTCCTAAGAGATTTAAGGAATATAATTTGATGGTTATTCCAAAGTAACTCCATTTGTATATGTGATGGATACAATGTAAGTATGATATGGATTCCACAAGTTATCTTTATGATTTATGATTTCTATGTGTTATTCATAAAATCTTATGATTTCATGAGGTAAGTAAAAGAGTTCATGTTTTGTATTTATTTATGAAAAAAGTTTTCTTTCTTTGTTTTATAACCCTTACTGAGCTTTTTATGCTCATACATTGTTTTTAAATGTTTTCACAGGACCTAAAGAATGAATTGGGTGAAAGATGGGATCAAGAAAAAGCCATTCTATCTAAAACACGGTTTAAAGACTTGAAAATTTCAAGGGAAATATTTTCTTAATATCTTGGAATTTTACGAGTACTTAGTTTCTAATGGTACCTGATTCTGAGGCCCGGTGTTCCTTGAATCAATTTAATAAGTTTATCTCTGGTACGTTCAGTGAACGACCGAGAAGGTTTTTCTATCATTTGAACCGGTGCTTGGAATTGTAATATGAGGGAACTGATGAACTCGCAGCGCCCGTAATTGCTTACGGGGACATTTATCGCAGTTGTGTTTTAAGCATGTTGAGGTTTATTATTTTGGAATTTAGTTTAAAATAAATAAATTGTGCGACCAAATTTATTTTATATCTTTGTGAGTTATTCTCTCCCATGGGAAGTTGTTAGTGGGGCCCATGACCAACCAACATCCCATGTGTGGATACATGAATGTTAGGGCCCACACGATCCCCAACCATTCACCTTCCCTTAATCTTTTCAAACTAACTTGAATTTAAATGTGCCAACTCCCCCCTAATTAATAGATCTCTTCACATTCCCCACTCAAAATAATTATTCCAACACATTATTTAATTAACGTGGTTTGAATTTTGAATTACATGGGTTAATAAAATAATAGCCATAGTCTATTATTTTAGTTTGGGGCTTTCATTGCGTTAAGAAGAGTTGGGAGAGATCTCTTGAGAAGGAGAGAAAAGTGTTCCTCTCTTCAACGAAGAACAGATTTCTACCTCGACGATGAATGTTATGTGATTCGAAGAATTTGAAGTCGCCAATGCCATTTCCTTCTTGGATGCACCCCAACGTCCATAGAATTGACGTCCGACCTCCGCGACGCACGATGTGGGACGATAATTATTGAGGTAGGGGAATACTGTATATTTCTCATTAATGTGGTTTATAACCTCGAGCTTGAGTGTTTATTTGTAGGATATATCTTTGTGGATTCCATACCCTGGTCTAAATTTCTCATGATGAACACGAATTAAATAACATAATTCGCGGATCGATAAACAATTGATTGAATTAATTTTCTTATTTTTTATCCGGAATTTGAGATTTTTGAAGCATGATAAAAATTTAATTTCCAATCCCCCATGTTCTTGATTTTCAAAAACAATGACCAAACCAATACGGCTATTGATCTGCACTTAAACTGGGATCCTTTTTTATTCATGGTATGCGCATTATTCGCGTGTTCTTCATCGTCGAATTATTAAGTGCGCTGGAAACTCGATGTTTCGTTGAGCACGACATACGGACGCGGAGATATCGATCCGAGGTTCAAGAATCTGTGATCGTCATAATTGTTGGGGTTAGAATGAAGGCGCAGCGGACCGAAAGCGTAGCAGCGCAGCTAGCCAGAAGCAGGCCGTGTGCGAGGTGGATGCGCAACATTTCCGGTTCATGAGGGCCACATGAATTTTGGAGGAGAATTGTGGTAGATTAGAGAGAGAATATATTTGAAAGGGATTAAAATTTAAAAGATGAAAAAAAGAAATCAATCAAGGATGGGCGTGATTGTCTTGGAGTCAAGCAAGGGAGGTGGATTTATTTTTGGTGGTGTGTGGAATTGGGTGTGAGAATTTAAAGTATTAAATTAAATTAAAAATAAAAATAATATAATAATGTTATTATTATTTTGATTGGGAAAATCGTATTTTGACGATATCTTATTCGTGCGACCTCGGTTTCACTAAACGCCAGTGGCAGTGCAACCCTGACATCAAGATAGAATTTAGGAGTCCAATATTGGATATCTATATCGGCTTTTCGGATTGGGTACCCTAAACGCTCGTACATTAATGAATTTAATAATATTATTATATCTTTGACTTGCATTAACTCATGCATGCGACATCCGATTGACCTGCTGTCAATGGCGATGTAATCTAGTCTCTAAGACGATAGACTCAAGTCTAATCTTGGATACAGAATTCTGGTTCGTGGCTTGGGTCTATGAAACATCGAATAATAATAATATTATTTTTATTACGGGATCTTGTATCTGACATATCCCTCTCATATGGTGTCGGAATGACAAATTGTCTACGACGTTGCGACCCTAAAATTAAGATGAATGTTTCAAGACAAGTTTTGGATATTTATGTCGACGTCGAGGTGTGGGCCCCACGAGGCCTAGTTTGCGCGGGTTGCGGGAAAGGCAACCTTTTCACCGGCTATCTGTTCTGGACCAATGGGTATTCCATCTCATGTTTTTTTTCGTATGGATAGAAATGGTGTAACCGGTTTGGTTAACCTATGTCATGTGAAGTACGACTGGTTTGGTTCGAACCCGAAACCAACCAGTCACTCAGAGTGGAAACACTTATAAAATGATCTTTAGACGTCCAATTGACATGTCGTCGACTTTGTTGGATTCTTCTTCAGGACACAGTTCTTTTGTAATACTTCACCTGAGGCTTGGACACAGTTGGAGTATGGTCGGGTTGGATTGTACCTGAAATCCAACTGGGCTCCTAGAACGAAAATACTAATAACATTCAGACCAGACGTCCAATTGACGAACTGTCAGCGGCATTGGTAATATCATTGATAAATGGTCCCCTTGAGTATAACCTATTAGAATTTGGGGTACAGTTGAGATACGGTCGGGTTGGTTTGTACACGAAACCAACCGGGCCCCTAGGGTGAGAAGACTAATTACTCAAAAACCGGGTGTCCGATTAACGCATCGTCTGTTGCGTTGATACCCCTATGACGAGGAAGTCCTTTGAGATACTTCTTCATGGGAAATTTTGATACTCGGAGTATCGACCAGTAGCTCGTGGAGAGGATCCTCCCGGAGACGATCATACAGAGTATAGAGACCTTGTAGCGGGATGCGACCTGAAGACTGCTTGTCTGATTCGAGTCGGAGTGACTTGTATAGCCTAGTGGGGAGCACTACTATGTTTGAGTGGAAGACCCACAGCGGGGAGCAGTACTGTGTTTGGGTGGAAGACTCGTGGTACTCAATAGAAGGAGTACCTCTACAGGCTATTAGGGGGGGCGCACAACTGTGTTTGGGTGGCTGACCCTGGCGGGGAGCACAACTGTGTTTGGGTGGCTGACCCACGGTACTCGATAGGAGGAGTACCTCAGCAATCTTATGTTAGTGAGAAGCGCCTCAGAGTCGTGGGAGGATCAATGTACTCAACATAGAAGGAGCACTTCAGTAGTTGCAGTTTCACTATCATTAATGAAAATCTTGGATTAAGATGAGTTGTTGACCATTGTTATTTCCTCATGATTGAGATGGGTTACTTGATAACTTAGGGATATGAATGGTCATATACCTATGTATTGGTTATCTGTTGATTTCATATCTGTGTGATACCTCTTGATTGAGATGGGTTACTTGATAACTTAGGTATTAGTATGGGCTTATATCTATGTAAGGGTTATCTATTTAGATCCTTCTTTGTGGTTATCCATATTGGATTTAGTGAGACCTTGAGGGTATTGGGGTCCCTACTAAGTATTGTTGTACTCACCCCTGCACGGGCTATGCCCGCACCTCATTGTGTTGGATGCAGATGACGGACAGAGGTGAAAGAGGTCGAGTGTTCAAGGACTAGATGGTACCCGGAGGAGGACCTCACGGCGAGTCAGTATTCAGAGGTGTACTTCATGATGAGACAATACTCGGAGGAGTTTGACGGGAGAGAGAGTTGATGAGGCTATCTGTACCTACCCTTCAGGTAGGATCCAAGGTGGATGATCCAGGAGCTTTGTTTTCTTTACCTACCCTTCAGGTAGGATCCGAGGTGGACGCCCCAGGAGCTGATTCTATTTTTCCAACTGTTTATCTTTTCTGTTGTACATTTGTTCAGTTGTATATGTACTTTTCAGTTGGGTTTGTATTCTGGCCCATTTACTTTTCAACACTTTCTTTTGTACTTAGTGGATTACATCTTCTTGTACTCTGGTTGGATGTGTTTATGATTTATAAAGGCAATTACTTCCCAGTAAATGGGATTTACGCCTTAGGTTCTAGTCGCCAGCTCCGGGCCTATGGATGGTGGGCTTGGGGTAGTCACGACATGAGCCCTGAGGGTGGGTCTTGACAAATTGGTATCAGAGGAGCTGGTTCTACCGCAGAACTTATAACTTTGATATTTCCGTTCTATGAAGAAATAGTGTTAAAGGTACCTAGTGTGGTCTTTAGATCAGGGAGTCCAGTGTTGGTGCGGCGATCGACATATCCATACACCAGGACCCTGACTTCTGATTTCTGACTTAGTGCACGAAAACATATAAGGCGTGTGTGTTTTCACATGTTTTCCTTCAGATAGCTCCAACCAGGTTAGCTCACTAGGTATAAATCTTTTGACCATGTCACATCTTTTCAGTATGTCTGAACGCAGACAGTCAGTTGGAGCTTCCGAGAGAGGACTCGATGATGGCCCACCGAGCGATGATACTCCGATGAAGGGCCTTCTTTCAATGTTGGCACATTCGGGTGGTGTACCAGCAGCACCACCACTCATTTGGCAACAGATGCCACTAGCCGTACTAGTGGACGGTACACACTGACAGAGCACATTTCATGGGTTCCAGCAGCAGAGGCATTTGACGTTACGAGGCGAGGATGATTCCCCGGTAGTAGTGGACTGGATAGGGAGATTTCTAGAGTTCTATGCCTAGTTTAGACACTAGAAGTGAATATGGAGATCTTAGATACTGGTGTTTTCCAGTGAGTGACCATAAGGTTGGACCGCATAGTGATGAGCCTTCGGTACGTGGACCGATGCCTGAGATAGTACATTTAGGTAGTTTGCCAGCTATATCACTACCTGTTGGTCAGAAGACACTACCGGCGGTACCGGTAGAGGATACATGTATGCTTAGTGCCTTAATTATGTTTCAGCACTAGATATCCCTCATGTTCCGAGTTTATCCTGACTCATAGGTGGCTGAGGACTGGCTTGAGGTGGTAGAAGAGAGTTTTATAGAGCCTATACAGCCTCGGAAAGATGACATATCGGTAGTTGAGAATTCATCGGGGCGTACCATACAATTCCTAGTACTCGATGAATACGATGCGATCAGTTCTTCAGGGCTCATACATCTGAATGAGGTGTGTCTAAAGGACATCCGAGCCAGCACTTCTTTCTACTTATACTAGGGTTCTAGAGAGAACCTTTGTGGTTAATAATTATTTTTCTGAGTGGATGCTGCCAGTGAAGGTTAGCAGTGGGAAAGAAGGAAACTGGCACAAGTCTCGGAGACTTGGGCGTGTAAAATGATTCAAGAAGAGGAAGTGAAAAGGACAGATGAGTCTGCAGGGCATCATACATGGAAGCAGATCTAGGAGAGAAGCATGGGGTGGTGAACATTATGACATGTTGCAACCACCCATCTTTGTTGTCCCCGCCAGGCTCAGGGAGCTGGAGGGCAGTGAAAAAGAGTAGATGCATCTGGTCAAGGAGTGTGACCTAATGGCTCTAAGAATGATTCAATGGACATTCGGTATCTTCTACAACCTGACGTAACAACAGACATTGATACGAATCATCCCTTCCTTCCATGAATATTGTCCCAGACCTAGAGTTTTCGGTTAAGCCATTGACTTGACCCTCACGTCTGGAGATACCGTTGGGAGGAGACTCGATAATCACACTTACGCCGATGGTGTGATCTGACCCTTGAGGCGGGAGTTTCAGTTGGAACCTCTTGGTGGCAGCGTCGAGGCCTTACGATGTTAGTTTGAGTATGGACTGGGCAACCACAATTCATACACAAATTGACGGTATTAGGCACAAAGTTTGTGGCTTATCTACAATGTTGGAATGGGGTTATTCCTTGGTCGGCGAAAAGGGAATCCCAGGCAGCACGGGATAAAATCATGCTTAGGAGGATGCGGACGATCACTCTTGAGTCAGTCGACCTTACCCTCGTGACAGTAAATGTTTTCAATATTCAGTTCCTCTAGGACTATGACTACGAGATAGTCAATTCTATTGGGAAGGGGGACATTGTCGCAGAAATGCCCAGAAGGAGGACTGATATTCGGCTGTTAGGAGTGGAGAAACAGTAGCTGGCCACGTTTTAGGTATCCTTTAGGGATCTTGAAGGAGTCATCACGTGTAGAACCAGAGATGGTTCACAGCAATTGAGACTACATAGCGCAGACAAAAGTCCTATGCTAATAGGATACGAAGACTAAAAAAGTTAGAGGATGTCGACCACATCTTTTACAGGTCTCACCTCAACGAATATTATGGAGATGTGGACGAGGTGGAAAGTTATCTCAGAGGTTCAACGGACCTTTCTCGGTCCTCAGTAGGGTAGGCGAGATGGTTTACCACTTGACCATTCCACCTCAGTTGCACTGGGAGCACGATGTCATCCACGTATCTTAGATGAGAAGATACAAGCATGACCCGACGCATATCATCATCCACAAAGAGTTGGAAATCGATTATGGGGAAACATTAACGGAGGATCCAGTGGAGATCAAGGATTGACAGGAGTGGGTCCTACATGGACAGTCGGTTCCTCAGGTGTGCTTCCACTGGTACCACGAGAACATCTAGGAGAGCACTTGGGAGCGAGAGGCTCAGTTTCACACTCGATACCTCATTTAGTTTCCCTAGTTTGTGTTATAGCTTTATGGGGATATAAAGCCCTGAGGGGGGTGTAATGCAAAGACGCGAAAATTTCAATGAAAATTGTTTCTTAATTTCTTGGAATTTTATGAGTACGCAGTTTCTGACAGCACCTGATTTTGAGGCCCAGGGTCCCCAGAATCAATTTTTGATGTTTATCTCGGGTACGTTCAGTGAAAGAACGAGTGGGTTTTTCAATGTTTTGAACCGGTGCTCGGAATTGAAATCTGAGGGCACCGATGAACTCGTAGTGCCGGTAATTTATTAAGGGTACATTTATCGCAATTGCGTTTTAAGCGGGTGGAGTTTTATTATTTGGGAATTTAGTGTAAAATAAATAAAATTGTGTGACCAAT
Source organism: Viscum album (assembly GCA_963277665.1). Classification (NCBI taxonomy): domain Eukaryota; kingdom Viridiplantae; phylum Streptophyta; class Magnoliopsida; order Santalales; family Viscaceae; genus Viscum; species Viscum album. The sequence goes on along the minus strand of OY728135.1, from coordinate 643,688,267 downwards.
TTTATTTTATATCTCTGGGAGTTATTCTCTCCCACGGAAAGTTGTTGGTGGGGCCCACGACCAACCAACTTCCCATATGTGGATACATGAAATGTGGGGCCCACATGAGCCCCAACCATTCACCTTCCCTAAATCTTTTCAAACTCCCTTTCATTTAAATATGCCAACTCCCCCCTAATTAAGAGATCTCTTCACATTCCCCACTCAAATTAATTTTGCAAACACTTTATTTAATTAAAGTGGTTTGAATTTAGAATTACATGGGTTAATAAAATAATAGCCATAGTCAATTATTTTAGTTTGGGACATTCATTGTGTTAAGAAGTGTTGGGAGAGAGCTCTTGAGAAGGAGAGAAAAGTGTTCCTCTCTACAACGAAGAACATCTATCTACCTCGATGAAGAACGCTCTGCGATTCAAAGAATGTAAAGTCTCCAATGTCGTTTCCTCCTTGGATTCACCCCGACATCCATGGAATTGACGTCTGATCTCCACAACGCCCGACATGGGACGACAATTGTCGAGGTATGGGAATATTGTATATTTCTCATTTATGTGGTTTATACCCTCGAGCTTGAGGGTTTATTTGTAGGATATATCTTTTTGGATTCCTTACCTCAGTTTATATTTCTCAAGATTAACACGAATTAAAAAAATTAATTCGCGGATCGATAAGTAATTGATTGAATTAATTTTATTATTGTTTATCTTGAATTTGAGAATTTTCAAGCATTATAAATATTTAATTTCCAATCCCCCATGTTCTTGATTTTCAAAAACAATGACCAAACCAATACGTCTATCTATCCTCACTTAAACCGAGATCCTTTTTTATTCATGGTCCGCGCATTCTTCACGTGTTCTTCATCGTCAAATAATTAAGCGGGTTGGAAACACGATGTTTTGTTGAGCGTGACAAACAGACGCGGAGATCTGGATCTAAGGATCAAGAATCTACGATCGTCATAATTGTTGGGGTTAGAATTAAGGTACAGCAGACTGAAAGCGTAGCAGCACGGCAGGCCGGAAGCAGGCCGTGTGCGAGGTGGATCCGCATCATTTCCGGTTCTAGAGGGCCGTGTGAATTTTGGAGGAGAATTATGGTAGATTGGAGAGAGAATAAATTTGAATGGGATTAAAATCTAAAAAGAAGAAAAAAATAAATCAATCACGGATGGGTGTGATTGTCTTAGAGTCAAGAATGTTAGTCAGATTTATTTTTGGTGGGGCGTGGAATTGGGTGTGAGAATTTAAGGTATTAAATTAAATTAAAAATAATAATAAAATAATAATGTTATTATTATTTTGATTGGGAAAACATTATTTTCATGGTATCTTATTCATGCTACCTCGGTTTCACGAACCGTCAGTGGCAGTGTGACACAGACTTCAAGAATGAATTTATGAGTCCAATATTGGATATTATTTTTGGGTTTTCGGATCGGGTACCTGAAACACTCATACATTAATGGATTTAATAATATTATTGAATCTTTGACTCGCCATAACTCTTGCGTGCGACGTCCGATTGACTTTCCGCCAGTGGCGATGTAATCCTGTCTCTAAGATGATCGATTAAAATATAATGTTGGATACTAAATTCTTGTTCGTGGATTGGGTCCACGAAACACCGAATAATAATAATATTGTTATTATTACGGGATCTTGTATGTGACATATCTCTCTCATACGGTGTCGGAATGACAAACCATCTGCAACGTTGTGACCCTAAAATTAAGATGAATGTTCCCAGACAAGTTTAGGATATTTATGTAAAGGTCGAGGCATGGGCCCCACGAGGCCCAGTTCTCGCGGGTTGCAGGAAATGCAACCTCTTCACCGGTTATCCGTTCTAGACAAATGGGTAGTCCATATTGTTTGTTTTTCCTTATGGATCGTAATGGTGTGGCCGGTGTGGTTAACCGGTGTCATTTGATGTACGACCGGTTTGGTTCGAACCTAAAACCAACCGGTCCCTCAGAGAGGAAATGCTTATAACATGAGCTTCGGACGTCCGATTGACATGCCTTTGACTTTTTGGATTCTTCTTGAGGAGACGGTTTTTTGATATAATTCACATGAGGTTTGGACGCAGTTGGAGTAAGGTCAGGTTGGATTGTACCCGAAATCGAACCGGGGCCCTGGAACAAAAATACTAATAATTTTCAAACCGGACGTCCGATTGACGAACCGTCAGCAGCATTGGGAATCTCATTGAGAAACAGTCCCTTTGAGTATACCCTATCAGAGTTCATGGTAGAGTTGAGATATGGTCAGGTTGGTTCATACACGAAACCAAGCGGCCCCCTAGATGAAAATGATAATAAGTCACAGATCGTGCGTCTGATTGACGCGCCATCTATTGCGTTGAGAACCCTATGAAGAGGTAGTTTTTTGAACTACTTATTCATGGGACTTTGTGATACTTGGTGTATCGACGAGTAGATCGTGGTGCGGATCCTCTCTAAGACGAGCGTACAGAGTACAAAGACCTTGAATCAGGCTGAGACCTGAATACTACTTGTCTGATTCAAGTCAGAGTGACTTGTATAGCGTAGTGGGGAGCACTATTGTATTTGGGTGGCACACCCACGATGGAGAGCACTACTGTGTTTGGGCGGCAGACACATGATACTCAATATAAGGAGTACCTATGCAGGCTATTAGGGGGGGGGGGTGCACTACTGTGTTTGGGTGGCAGACCCCGGGGGGGAGCACTACTGTGTTTGGGTGGATGACCTGCGGTACATGATAGGAGGAGTACCTCAGCAGTCTTAGGTTAGTGAGCAGCGCCACAGAGTCATGACAGGATCATAGTACTCGACAAAGAGGGAGCTCTTCAGCAGTTGCAATTTTGATATCATTAATGAAAATCTTGGTTTGAGCTGAGTCATGGACCTTTCTTATTTCCTCATTATTGATATGGGTTACTTGATAAATTAGGTATATGTATGGTAATATACATAAGTAGTGGTTATCCATTGATTTCATATCTGTGTGATACCTCTTGATTGAGATGGGTTACTTGATAACTTATGTATAAGTATGGGCTTATTCCTATGTAAGGGTTATCTGTTTAGATCAATCTTTGTGGTTATCCTTATTGGATTTAGTGAGACCATGAGGGTCTTGGGTTCCCTACTGAGTATTGTTGTACTCACCCCTACACGGGCTATGCCCGCACCTCATTGTTTTGGATGCAGATGACGGACAACACTGACGGAGGTCAAGTGTTCGAGGACTGGACAGTACTCGGAGGTGGACATCACGACGAGTCAGTATTCTGAGGCGGACTTCATGATGATAGGGTACATGGAGGAGGTTGATGGGAGAGATCATTGAGGAGGCTATCTATACCTACCCTTTGGGTAGGATTTGTGGTGGATGATCCATGAGCTGCACTATCTGTACCTACCCTTTAGGTAGGATATGAGTTGAACAACCCAGGAGATGCTTCTATTTTTCAAGATGTTTGTCTTTTCTGTATTACTTTCGTTCAGTTTTAGATGTAATTTTCAGTTGGGTTTGTATTCTGGACCATTTACTTTTCAACACTTTCTTTTTGTACTTAGTGTATTACTTCCTCTTGTACTCTGGTTGGATGTTTTTATCATTTATAAAGGAAATGCCTTCCTAGTTAACGGGATTTACACCTTAGGTGCTAGTCGCCAGCCTTTGGCCTATGGAAGGCAGGATTGGGGTAGTCATGGCACGAGCCCCGAGGGCTAGTCGTGACACATGGAACTAGACATGGCTCTTTTTTTCAAGAGTTTTTATTTTATGAAAAAATGGAAACTGTGTAGAAGTGTTTTCTTTGTAATCCTTTGAGATGTTATAGTTATTTCCTTATTCTCTAAAACTCTATAACTGAAAAGATCCTCATTGTGATTTATTAATTTAATTAAATATTATGTAATGTTTTAGGGTTTGTTCCTTATAGTTGATATCAGAGGTTGTTTTATATATCTTTAATATTTAGGGTATTGTAAAATTAATATCCATAAAGTAATTTATGATAATATTAAAATCATATGGTCTTTACAAATTACTATGATGCATCGCCTAAAATATTTCTATGTTCAAAATAGTTATCCACAGAAGAGCTAGGGAAGCTATATTGGGATGACATCAAGAGGAAGACAACCATCCAAATCAGAAAACTGAGATGGTCGGAATCGGAACTGAACAGTTTGTTGCAGTGATGGCACAGATGACTCAGGCTATAAATGGTGGTGGTATCCATGTGAGAGATCAGTTAGATCAACCACAGAGGAACATTTCAGTAGTGGAGCATTTCATGAGGCAACATCCCCCATAATTCAAAGGATCATTTGATCTGGTGCTAGCATAAGGGTGGATTAAATCAATAGAAATGATTTTTGATGTTATGGTCCGTTTGGTATATCAAAAGGTTAGTCTTATTGTTTACCATTTTAAAGGTGAAGCTGATCATTGGTGTTCGATGGTGAAAAATATCCGGGATATTGAGGATATTGATGCTCTTGATTGGGATGAGTTCAAAGGTATATTTCTTGAGAAATATTTTCCTAAGGTGGTTCGTCTTAGGATGGATAAAAAATTACTAGAATTGAGGTGGGAGGATGACTCAGTGGCTTCTTATGAAGAAAAATTCAATCGACTAGAAAGGAATGCCCCAAATTTCATAAGAGATCTTGATAGTAAAGTCAACCGTTTTTACTCAGGATTAAAGCCAAAGTATCGAAGACCTTTAGCTTCTCGTGAGTTCAAAAGTTAAGAAAAACTTTTTTGTTGTGCATAGAAGGTGGAAATGGAGTGTTCTGATGATCACATGTTCTTTGTAAAAACAACATAATAACATGTTAAGGTTCCAAGGAAAGGGAAGAAATATTCAAAAAAAATTATGGTATGAAACATAAGTTTACATTTTGTGAAAATTTTGATAAAAATCATTTAGGGGAATGTATTTGAAATTATGGTAAGTGCTACCGATGTGGAAAAAGGGTACATAAGGCTCGTAATTTAACTAAAAAGATTAGGGTAATGGTAAGACAATATTTGATATACAGTCAGTAAAATGTTTTATGTAAAATGAAATGGGTCATTATGCAAATTAGTGTCCAATAAAGAACTCAACCGAAGGAAACCAGCCAGAATTCAAGAAAAAAAGGGGTGATAAAATCCTTTGCAACTGCTTCATCAGATGTTGGGCCATCAAATGATTTTGTATCGGATAAACTGTTTATTTGTTCATATTATGCCTTTCTGTTTTTTGATTCAGGGTATACACGCTCTTTCATTTCTGATAATTTTTCTAGTAAATTGGGAATTCCATCTCAATATATGAATACATAACATATGGTAAAAACACATAGAGTAAATTTTGAGATAAAAATAAAACATAAGAACATCATGTGTGTGTAGAAAGAATCTACCTACAAACAGTTTTGTTTTTCCTCTAGTATAGTTTGATGTTAATTTGGACATGGATTGGATTTATGTTTATCAAGCTAAGATTGACTATAGAGCTAAAGAGGTTTCTTTTCAGAAATATTTTCAGTTTGTATACAAAAATGACCCCTTTCTTTTGATATCATATTAGGAAGCTGAGAAACTAGTAAAATATTGAAATGAATGTTACCTTGCACATATTGTTGAAAACAAAGGAACTGTTCAGATTAATTATGTGCCAGTGGTAAATGAGTACCTTGATTTTTGTCCTGATGAATTTCCTGGTATTATACAGGATCAGGAAGTTGAATTTACTATTGACTTAGTCTCTGATGCTAAGCCTATTTCAAAACCCCCTTATCGAATGGAACAAATTAAACATTTAGAGATAAAGAATCGATTGTAGGAGTTATTAGATAAAGGTTTCATTCGACATAGCACATCACCATGGGGTGATTCTGTTTTGATTGATAAAACGAAATATGGATGCATGCGCCTATGTATTGATTATAGAGCATTGAATAACATCACTGTTAAGAATATGTATCCTTTTCCTCATATCGATGATTTTTTTGATCAGCTCCAGGGAGCTTAGTATTTTTTAAAGATTGATTTGGGATCGGGGTACCATAAGTTGAAAGTACAAGATGCTGACATTATGAAGACCATGTTTCATAATACATATGGCCATTATGAAATTTTAGTAATGCCTTTTGGGTTAACCAATGCACCTGATGTATTCATGGAACATATGAATAGAATTTTCCATGAGTTCTTGTATATGTTTGTGGTTGTGTTCATTGATGATATTTTGGTTTATTCGAAATGTAAATAGGAGCATGAATGTCATTTAAGGGTCATCTGGAAAACCTTAAAAGAAAATAATCTTTATGGGAAATTCAGAAAGTGTGAGTTTTGGATACAACAAATGTATTTTCGTGGTCACATTGTTTAAAAAAAATGGCATAACTGTTGATCCTGCTAAAACAAAAGTTGTTTAAGAATGACCAAGACCACAAATATAATTGGGATTCATAGTTTTCTTGGTTTGGAAGGTTATTACAGGAGGTTTGTTGAAACTTTTCACGGTTATCTAGTCCAATGACTATGTTAACTTGAAAATGTGTTAAGTTCATCTAGACAAAATAATGTGATGATTTTTTTTAGTAATTGAAAAGGACATTGGTGGATTCTCCAGTTTTGGCACTACCATCCAGAAATGGTTAGTTTGTTATTTACAATGATGCTTTGTTGAAAAGAATTGGTTTTGTACTAATGCAGAATGATCAGGTAATTTCGTATGTTTCACGTTAGTTGAAACTACATGTATTAAATTACCCTACACATGATTTGGAATTAGTTGTTTTTGTTTTTGATTTAAAATTTTTGAGGCATCATTTGTATGGAGTAAAATGAGAAATATATACTGATCACAAAAGATTAATGTTTTTATTCACTCAGAATGAATTGAACATGAGATAGAGGAGATGACTAGAATTAATCAAGGATTTTTATTTCATGATCCATTACCATCCAGGAAACGCTAATAAAGTGGTTGATTCATTGAGGTGAAAAAGTAATGCTTCATTAACCATGTTGCATTTAAAACGAGATCCTTTGGTTTTTGATTTGATAAACTTTGGCATAGAAGTTGTCGAAGTAGGAAATTATTCCGTAATGATTTAGGTGTTAGTGAGATCATCTCTATCAGACAGAATAAAGAAAGCACAGAAAGAAGACAGTGAGTTGTAGAAAAAGGTAGAGTTGGTTAAGAAGGATAAGTTGCCTGAATTAAACCTAGATAATGTTTTTTTGATATTTGGAAGGAGATTATGTGTGCCTTGTGATTAATATTTGAATAATTAGTTGTTATGAGGATTTTATAGTTCCCCATTTTCAGTTCATCCTTGTAGTACTAAGACATACAGAGATTATTGAGAGTATTACTGGTGGGATGGAATGAAAATAGATATTGTTGATATTACTATGAAGTGTTTGACTTGTCAGCAGGTTAAAATAGAGTGGCAGTTACTGAAAGGGATGCTTCAACCTCTACCGGTTCTAGAGTGGAAATGAGAAAATATATTCATGGACTTCGTTGTGGGATTACCAATGATATCTCGAGGTAATAATACAATCTGGGTTATATTTGATCGATTGACTAAATATCCTCACTTCCTTCCTACTCGAGACAAATTGTCTCTAGATCAACTTTCTCGATTGTATGTTAAAGAGATAGTTAGGTTGCATGGAGTTCCCCGCTTCATTGTATCTGATCATGAACCTAGGTTTACTTATAACTTATGGAATGGCCTTCAGAAGTCGTTGGGTAATGAATTAAATTTTAGTATAGATATTCATCCTCAATTAGATGGTTAGTCAGAATGAACAATTCATACCTTAGAGGATATCCTACGGGCTTGTTCACTAGATTATCAGGGAAGTTGGGACCAATATCTTTCATTGGTTGAATTTTCAAATAATAACAGTTTTCATTCCAATATACAGATGGCTCCATTTGAGGCATTATATGGAAATCATTTTCAAACTCTAGATTTTTGGGATGAATTGTGTGAAAGGAACTTGATGGGACCATAATTGGTAGAAGAGATGGTAGATAATGTTCAGTTGATTTAGAAGCACATGAGAACAGCTCAGAGCATACAGAAAAGTTATGAAGATAACTAGAGGAAGGATCTTTCTTTTGAGGTTACTGCATTTTAATTTCTAAATTTTATTAAAAATAGTTTTGTTAACTTTAATACATTATAATTGACCAAATAAAATCCTTCTTTAGAATGGGGACATCAAAATTTACTTTTTGTAAATTTTTGGGTTTTTTCCGATAAAGTTCATTTTTAATGAATAATGAAAATATTGTATTTTATTTCAAAAGTTCTTTTTAAAATTATTTATATATATTGTAATATTATATTTTAAATTTGTATTAAAGGGTAATTAGAATATATATTTACCATTTAATCTAATTTTGATCATTGAAATTAATTTCACTTTGATATTGGACATAAACAAGTGTCAATATTTTGATTGTTATTGTTTCATAAAAACACTCTATTTGTTTTTACAACGGGAATTAATTTTAAAATTAATTAATTAAAATTTTCTATTATGAATTTGGGAAAATAAACATCATTTTTGAATTCAGAATTAAAAATATATTTTAGGTTGTTTTTTTGGTATTTTTCTGGAAAACATCAATTTTTGATGAATAGTGCAACCACTTAGTATTAGTTAAAAAAACAGACATTTTCATTAAAATGAAATTTTACCACTTCTGTGAATTTAATTGAAAAAATACTACATACATGATTGTTATTAGTATGTATAATGTGGTTCAATAAGATGAAAATAATTTATGGTGAATAGTATCTTTTGAATTTTATTTACCGCGGTTAAAGGTAACTAGGGTAATTCAAGGATAAAAGAATATTATAATAATTCCAAATTACCTTAATAATTTTCCTAAGATTATTTGATGAGTTATTTCTAACCATGGGAATCCTTGGGTCGATTTTGGGACCCCATGAAGCCACTTATGAAAGATAATGACACTTTAGATTAATTAATTTAATGTAAAGGCAAAAATGACATAAACAAATATCTTTTAATAAATTAATTTTTCTATGGTGGTATATAAGTCCTTTTTTAGACAATAAATATTATTTAGAAATATAAAACGATTTCATACATGGTAGTATTTTTTTTATAATTTTTATACGTCGAATAAATTAACTCATTTATGACACAATAATGATGAAGTATTCACCTCATTAATAAATGATTTAAATAAATTAGATTATAATAATTACAATATTATCCAAAACCTGTCAAATTACTATTTTATGATTTTATTTAGACCCTGAGTCATCTTATCTTTTACTATAATGATTTTTGGACCTTTAAGAACTGAATATCATGATATAATAAAATAATATTTTCAAACTTTCTTAAAGGGCCCCTCCTCCACCATATAAAAGGAGAGCACTTCTATCCAATTCCTCACACCTCTCAAGGCATTTGGCTCATCCATACTCTACCAATTTAATCTCTCTAAATCCCTATCCTCCAACTAGAGGCCTTACCTTAGGCATAAGGCACTTCAAGAAGTATTTTTAGTTCAAACCAAAGAAAGTTACACAAATTAAAGGTAATAATTTCTCTTAATTTGTTTTCTTTTATTTTACTTCTCCAACCCCTAAACTCTTTTTATTTCTTTATTTTGTAACAACACCAGTATCCTAAATATTATTGGATATCTTTTATTATAATTATTCGAATTACACTTACACACACCTCTATCTAATATATGAAGAACAAAATGTTTCTGTGGACGGAAAACTAACACCTCACGAAACGATGATTGTTCGATTATCTTCTACCGCCTCTCATGGTGGACATTATGATGGAACTGTATTTATATATGATTTATGTTTATGTTTTCATTATTATTCTATAATTTCCATATATATCATGCCTTTATGGTTTCCATTATGGGTAAACAGGATAATCTCATTAGAGGAAGTGCTGACTACCGCCCCCTCAATGTGATATGGCTCGTTAATGCCATACGTGGGACGTATAAAGGATAGAGTTAATGATATTATATATGATATTATATATGAAATTATACTATAATTATAATATAAATATGTGTCATTATGTTTTAATTCCATTAAAATTAGAAATAGAATTGAATTTAGTGTCCATGCATACGTACGGCTTACCGTCTCCATGAACGGTGCATTTCATTTATTTCCACCAAATGATACGTACTGTTATAAGTATATATATATAATAGATATATATGATATATATGATAAATAAATAATTAATGTCTTTCTAGATATAATGGTCTATTGATCACATGGAAAACTTGTAAATATAAGTTTTTCATTTTTTAATCAAGTACCAAATATCGACATGATGAACGTTATTAACTTAAATGATTAAATAATGTTTATAACATGGTAATAAGTGATATAAAATGAATTATAAACTTGATATTGGGTTTTTATCAAGTATAAATTATCTTTAGTTTATTTTTAAGAAGATTAAAGAATGATCGAGCGAAGTCGGACACGAGGAAAGGGACTTCATCTCAATCTCCTTTCATTGAGGAATATTTAGTTTTATAAACGACTTTATTTTATACAGTATATAAACCCCTTTGACTTTTCATTTCATTCAAAGGGAACATTTTTATATGAATCATTTTACTAAATGTCAAATATGAATGTTTTTTAAATGTAAGTAGTGACAATGACCTTTCCTCTACTGTGAGTATTATTTGATATTTGGCTTACATAACAAGAAGAAATGTTTTTAAAAGGTAAAATAAATACCATATACTGTTTTTTACATATTTTGGTGTTGAAACTGATTTTGATAATGATTTATTATTTCAATATCTTGAAATTTTATTTTGTTATTGCAATGTGGAAATGTTATCATTCCTTTATGATTCTGTTATGATCATGGTATGGTTCTTGGATATTATTTATGTATATAGATGTTTCCATGATAAACCTAGGGAGGGTGATCCTGAGATATCTCCCCAATTCATTGGGTAACATGACGGTGGTAAATGTGAATGTTTCTCCTAAGATATTTAGGGAATATACTGTGATGGTTATTCCAAAGTAACTCCATTTGTAGCTGCGATATCTAAAATGTAAGAATGATATGGATGCCCCAAGTTACCTTTTGGATTTATGATTTCTATTTTTTATTCATAAAATCTTTTTATTCCCTGAGGTAAGTAAAAGAGTTCATGTTTTTATGTATTTATGAAAAAATGTTGTATTTCTTGGTTTTATAACCCTTATTGATCTTTTTATTCTAATCCCAAGTTTTGAAATGTTTTCATAGGACCTAAAGATGAATAGGGTCAACGATGAGTCAAGGAAAAGTAAAGTTGTCTAAAACATGGAACTAGACATGAATATTTTATTCAAGAATTTTTAATTTATGAAAAAAATGGAAACTTTGTTGAAGTTTCTACTTTGCAATCCTTTGAGATGTAATAGTTATGTCCTAATTCTCTAAAACTCTTATCCTAAAAAGATCCTCAATGTAAATTATTCATTTAAATCAATATTATGTAATGTTTTAAGGCTGTGTCTTATTCATAGAATTGGAACCTAATATATATTTCTACGAATAAAATATATATATTATTGATGTAATACTTATATTATTGAGGAATCATATGTATCATATATGAATTTTACATAAAAGAAATATGAAAATGGAAGAAGCAATGTGCGATTTAGAAGATGTCATGATGAAAAAATGCCCTCATCTGTTTAGAAGGAAATATCCAGAAGATATCATGGTTGAAATTTTTTTATTATGTAAAAATGAAACACCCCAAGGAGTTATTAGTTATTTCTATTTAAATAAATTTAATCCATTAGATCGCCTGTGATGTACACAACATTTGGTTTTAATGAAAACAACCAATTAGAATATTGTTTAAATAGCACCATTATAACCACACTTCTAAGATAATGAGTACAAATAAATCTCATTAAATTATTAAATATAAATGTTTTATACATGTTAAAAATAAATAAAATGTACAACTCATATTTAGAAATTAAATAAAAATTATTTAATGGAAATAAATAATGTTTTCTATTAACTAATGTTTTATAAAAAATGGTTTCATAACTTCTTGTGCACATATGATAAATCTTTTTTGAAAATTTCATAAAATTTATTTTATAAATTGAAACCCTTTTTTTTAATAATCATATAAAATTTATCATATGGTGAATTTTTTTAATTTTCTGAAAATAAGTTTTTTAGGCATAGAGAAAAATTCAATTTGTTATTTGAAAAATTCCTTTCACATTGAAAAACAAAACATGGTTAAATAAAATATTAAATTATTTTGAATGTAAAATTAGTTCAATGATATTTAATTTAACTATTTTATTTCATTTAAGTTAACTTTAAATTGAATGTACCTGTTAAAAACTTCTATACTAATGAGAAATTATTTCTTTGAAAACCAACATTTCTCTTGCATTTGCAGTAATAATTTTAAATATGATTCAGCCACTAATGTGAATTTTAATTTGAAATATATATTACATATTTGGAATCAGAAAAATTTATATTATATAATATGATAATAATAATTTTTCACCAAAATGAAGAGTGAAACTTGTAATTACTAATGACCGTAATTAGGAGAAAAATTATTTTACCAGGGGATAACGTAGAAGATAAGGGTTAAAATGAAGTAAATAATTTTAAAACACAAATATTATAGCCATATAATGACCTTAGAAAATATAGTTCTCTATAACACACAATTTTAGATGCATTTTTCATAGGATAAATGTGGGAAAACATTTTTCTTTTCCATTTTTACAAGTGTTCCACTCACCACACTTATAAAAGGCCACCCACTATCCTCTCTAATTAACCAAGTAAAACTCATTTGGTTCAACCAATACATAAAAAATAACTTAAAAACATTCTTATACCATAATCCTATAATCCTTGGTTTGGTCAAAAATCCATTCTAGAATACTTTTTGGCGTAATCCTAAAGAGGTGGTCTGAGAAGATGATAAATTACTAACTTTGTGTTTTTGATTTATTTATTTCTCTACCTCCTTCAAATATTATAAATTTATTTATATATAATGACACTAATATAGTTAATTTAGTTATATGTTATTATTTTATTTATATTAACAATATCAATATCCACTTATTTCAAATGGGAATAAAAAATTTCCCTTATGTGTACTACAATATTTAGCCTCACGAACAGATGTGACACATCTTTCATCAACACCTACCACTGTTGAGTATAATGATTAATATGAAGTAAATATATGATTTTTATAACATAATTATACCTTATTAATTAATATATCATATATTTATTTTTTAATTTAAATTGCATAAGGGATACGATAATGTTTTTCATGTGTCCGGCAGACTACAACCTCACAAAGTGATCTGATTTTCTTTCTAGTTATGACTTACATATATAGTAACAAGGAAAATCTTAATGTATATATTTTATATATCCATTTAGATAATTATTATATTCATTAAATATTTATAATTCTAAAATAATATCATTTTCTTTCTTAACATTTGACTCATTATGAAATGATAACTTGATTCGTGTACGTGTGAACAATCGCCTTTACAAAGTGACGATACTTTCATTTCCTTACCACAGAAAATGGATGATATAATATATATATATATGTATTTTAAAATAAATAATATGTTATTCATGATATAATTATAATTTTTGAGTCATAATGTATAATTACCTCTCTATAATGATTGTTAAAAAATTGACACTTTACTCATCTATACGTACGACCTACCAAGTCCAAGACCATAACATTCTTCATTTCTCATAACCATATATCAATATTGGTATTCAAATTATTTTTGATATATAAGTAAGATAATTATTCCATTAATATTATTAATTATATATATAATATTGATCTCTTTGTCAAATAGTCAACCTATGAAATTCATTTTTGACACATAAGGAAAATATCTTTTTAAACACCAAATATAAACACAATTGATTAAGTAAATTTATATAACAAGATAATAAGTGAAATAAAGTAAAATATATTTGTGTAATATGTTTTTAAAACATTTAATAATTAATATTTGTTTATTATTCAGGAATATAATGAACATATGCAATGATTTAGACTTATGGTAAACGACATCGCCTTAATTTCTCTTCAGTGAGGAATATTGTGTTTTTCTTATACATAGTTTATTTTATATGTTGTATATACTGACCATTTTACATATTATATCATTATTATTATTAATTCATGTAATTTTAACATTAAATTTGAATTATTTCATTGAATGGTATTTTGCATTAATGATACAAAGTGGAAAAGAATTTCATAACTCAATTTCTTTTTTGGGTCATATATTACTTCATTGTTTTTCATTGATAATCTATTATTTTATTTATATTGAACTTGGTTATATAATGTTACATTTCCAATTTTTATATGTGACTTTAAATATTATACACATACTATATTAATTAAAAATTCCCACTTGAACATTATGATCATTATAAGTGATTTCATCTAAATTTACATTTCCCTGATACATTTTTGTTAATATGCACCTATTTATTTTTACATATTATATATAATTATGATTTAATGTATTAATGATGAATACCTATATATTATTTATTTTTAATGATTCAATTCGAGGTTATACATATTCATTGTATCATGGATATACATATTTCCTAAACTATATTCCTTTTTTATATATAGTGTTTCATTTTAATGTAATTTGATAAAATGGGAAATATGAATTAATATGTCTTCTTTACACAATAATTATATATTTAGATAATGACTATTATTCATGAAATAAATTGATTAATCAATATATGAAAAATTCTTTGTCCATGTAGTTACGGGAAGACATAGTTACAGATAGTCCATCAATGCCTTAACATATATCATGAGACAAATCTGTTGAAAAAAGTAGATTATTTTTCACCTAGTAGCTTCAATATATCTTGAGTATTGTCACGAACCGTCCTCAGGGCCCGTGCCGTGACTACCCCAAGCCCGCTTCCCATAGGCCAGGGGCTGGCGACTAGCACCAAAGGCGTAAACCCCGATAAAAAGGGAAGGCATTGCCTTTATAAAGTAAACAAACACCAGAGTAAGCAAGCTGAAGTAAAAACTATGTAAACTGGGCACAACTGTAAATGTTGGAAATTAAATGGGCCAGAATAAAATCCCAAATGAATTAAAGTACAATTGAATGAATGTACAACAACTGAAAAGTAAAGCAGCAATGTTGAGCCGTCCACTGGAATTCCCACATGAAGGGTGGGTACAAATAGCCTACTCAGCTCCTCGGGTCCAGCCGTCTGCTATGTGTACGTCTCACCCAGTGGTCCACCTCCAGGTACCAAATTGCTTCACAAGCCTCTACTGCGATCAGTTCTGTCCATCGTCTGCATCCAACACAACGTAGTGCAGGCATAGCCCTTGCAGGGGTGAGTATATGCTACTCAGTAGGGACCCCGAGACCCCCGAAGGGCTCCCAGAATCCAAAAAGGATAATCCACAATGAAAATATACAGTCACGAAGTAAAATCCAACACTACTTATATATATGCCCATACATATACCTAAGTCGTCAATTCCAGTTCAGATCCAACATCCGAGCCCAAGTTCGATCACGTCCACAAAGGATAGTACAACACAATCCACATAGGAAAGCACAACCCAATCCACATAGAAAAAAAGTAAATCATATCGAAGATAATGATTGAATGGAATGACTCAGCTCACACAGGTATACATCATTATAAGGTGATAGAGATGATTAGATATAGCCACTGATTCATCTATGCTGGGACCCACGTAGGATACTAGACCAGCTAAGCTGTCAGACCCACATAGGATACAAGACCTGCTACTCTGCTAGACCCACCTAGGATACAAGAAGATTATTCATCGTCGTTGAACCCATAATGTATTTCAGTATGGTCATCATCACTGCCGAACCCACAGAGGATTTCACTGCAGTCGTCATCGCTGCCAAACCCACGGAGGATTTCAACGCAGTTGTCATCGTCGTCATAGTCGCAGCCAGCTCTAGGGTTCCCTCACACAAAATGCTCATTTTCTGGATGGTCTGCTCCACGAGCCAGGGGGTCGATACATCAACTGACATGTAGTCCGGAGTTGATGTATCCCAAAGATATGTCACGGCAAAAGGAACTCAACGGGACCGATGGCGCGTCAATCAGACGCTCAGTCTGAGAGTTATTGGCTTTTTCGTTCCAGGGGCCTGGTTGGTTTTTAAGTCAAAACAAACCCGGCCATACTCCAACTACGTCCAAAACGTGAGAAGAGTAAGCCAAATGGTCTGTCTAACTAAGAGGAATCCAACAAAGTCGATGGCATGTCAATTGGACGTCCGGAGCTCAAGTTATAAGCGTTTCCATTCCGAGGGCCCGGTTGATACGTGTTCGAACCAACTCGGTCATACACAAAGCTCTCTGAAACCTTGATTGTAATTTACCAAAATGACCGTATCGGTCCATGGATCGCATCAAAACTGACGGTGCATCGATCGGAGTTCCGTAGCCCAAGTTACAGGTATTTTAACGAACCTGGCCGGTTTTAGGGGGTTTTGGGCCCGGACCGACATGGCCCAAGACCCCTTGGGTCGGCCCGGCCTGGTTGGCATAGCCCAGCCCGACCGGTGTGGCCCGGCCCGGCATGGCCAATCTTACTGGTGCAGGAGCCGCGCGCCGCGTGAGCGCGGAAGGGGAGGGGGAGCTGCCACCCCTTCAAACGGAAGGCGGACCCACGGGGGGTCCGCCTGCTTCATTGACCGGGGGTTTAATCCCCCAGTTTTCAGATCTGGATAGCTGTAACAGCCGGCCAGGGTGTCGCGTGGGACCAGCTAGTCCCGCCCCTTGTGCACCGGCGGCCGGTGGCTCCGGTCGCCCTCTCCTGCTCCACCGCGGCCAAAGGCCGCGGCCTTGGTCCGACCGACACGGCGCGGCGACGCCGCACCCCTTCGTTGCGGCCCGACTTCGGCCGCGGCTTCGTTCAGCCTCAATAGCGTGGTGTGATAGCGCCACACTTTTTCGCCATGTTTCTCCTTGATTCTGTGCTGTGTCGTTGCACCGCACCTCCTTCGTTTGAGCCGCAACGAACTCAACAACAAAGAGGGAGGAGAGTATGTTGTGTTCGTGTGGTCCGACCTCCTCCCGTTATAACGGTAACAGGCGGCCCAAAATAAAAATATCTTCGTCAAAGCTTGCACAAATTTAATCCATTAAATTTTAACTCAAACGCCTACCTCAAAGAGCTTTTGAACGATGGTTGCGTGAAGAAAAGGTGTTTCGGAAGACGGTGTTGTGGAAGACGGCGTCGTGGAAGACGATGTTGCGGAATGAGGCTCCGTATACGTCGTCGGTGCACGCCCGATGAAGGATGTGGCATGTCGTCATTCTCCGAAGAAGGTGTCTCTCACCGGCTGCGGATAGGTGAGGAGATGGCACGGCGATTCCCTTGCGGTGATGGAGTTCTTCGTCATAGACTCGGCGTTCTTCGCATTCTTCGACGAGGAAGAAGATGTTCCTCAAGAGCGCAAGAGTCCTCTCCTTGTTTCCACACAATGAATCAACCCCCTAATAAAATAAGACATTGTCTTATTTTATTAACACTCACACAAGACATTAATTTTAAATTCAAAAAGATCTCATTCAATTAATTAAATTAATTGAAGAGCGTTTAATATTCAAATTAACCTTTGAGGGTTGACATTCCATTAAATTGGGGGGGTGGGTTAGTTACACAATTAAGTGCTCATGGGAGGTATAAGGGATTTGAAGGGGTGGGGATCATGTGGGACCCACATCAGTAATATCCTACCTAGGGGAGTTATGATGTAGTGGGTACCACTCCAACAACCATGCATATGTTAAAACTACTTATAATAGAAAATAAAAATTGTTGCACAACTTTTTATTTCTCTCCCTAGTTAACCCATTTTTTTAATAACCTCACCTGAGCAAAAGAAACCCCAGAAAAGGTGTTCCTATGAAATTACCGATGCTGCGATTCCATCGGTGGCCTCAGATTTTGATTCCAAGCATGGGTTCAAAAGTTAGAAAAACCCGCTCGTTCGTTCACTGAACGTAACTGAGATAAACATCAGAAATTGATTCCGGGCACACTGGGCCTCAGAATCAGGTGCCGTCAGAAACTGCATACTCATAAAGTCCCAAATAAATTTAAGAAAAAATTTCACTTGATATTTAAATGTCTTTACAACTATAGTCTCAACAATAGAGGTTTTCATTATTCCTAAGAGCATGAATTAAAATAAATAATTAGTTCCTTCATTTATAATTTAATGATTATTATTATCTATGATATTTTCAAAAATATATTATCCCATGATATATTACACTCAATTTTTATTAATTAAATTACATGTGTGATATATTTTTAACATTCCATAATGATTATCACTTATTAAATTTTGATTTTCATGATATTGATTAAATAAATTTTTATTTAGATAATTACATTTCTTTTTATATTATAATTTATTGAGCAATGATAGATTCCACTATATGTAAAACATTCTTATAATTTTTGATAATAATTATTTCTTTTTCCTTCCATATGATATGATGAAAAATTATTAGAATGAGATCAAGATGAAATTTTTTCCCCATACTATGACTTGTAAATTATTTCCCATTATAAAATGGGTATCCTGATCATATTTGGTTATCCAAAATAGCTAAACTGATTAGAACTTAAGGATTTATCCCCTTGTATTTATGAAAATGATAAAAAATTTAAATCAATTCTAGGTTACTGGTGTTGTGGTAATTAAAATAAAAATAAAAACCTGTATTTCGTAAGGAAAATCGATCTTGTGGTATTGTGAAACCATCCCATAAGAAACTATTCTAATAAAAATTATTATCAAGTGATTCAAAAATTATAACCTTTTTTATAGAGACACCTACCTCAAGAATGATTATGAAGCATGGCATATTTATCTCATATATCCTAGGGTCAAATCCAAAAAATAATGAATTTATATTCCTTTAAATATCTATAATGGGATACCGAAGTTTGAGAAAGATAAGTGAAAGATGTGGTGGTTCGTGAATGTGCCCAGTCATAGTATTTTATCACTAAGAGGAGGAGGGAGTGAATCAGTGATACTCTATTTTGATATGTTTCTTTTCAATTGAAACAAACTTTGCCTCCTATTAAGGATTTCAATTCCTGGAGGATAAAAAAATTAGCACAAAAATCCAATGTAACACAATGATTTACAAGGGTCTCCTTTCAATAAGAATAGATTTGTACTTTGTGTGGTTTGGAAATGATCCAAAAAATAAAATCCACTATGAAAATAATAATTAGATTACAATGAGTAGGAAGTACCCTTACTCTCGTGTAGCCCAATAAAACAATCCCACTTGTGCGTTTTCACCCTCTTAGCACAATAGATTAATAAAATTGTTGTGTAAAAAACTCATGTTACATGTGATTATTTTGAATTCACCTAATGGACTCAATTGCATAACAATTATTTTTTCCGTTACTCAAAATAATGATATGAACCTCCTTTCAATAGCCTAAAATAGTCATGGATCAACACCACTCTATAACATGAATACAATAACCAAGTTGAATAGAGTAAAGAGTGAATCTGAACCACTTGACAACCTGAACAAAATTGGCATGACTTCACTAATGAAATAGAATCGGAACCACTTCACCAATAGAATATAATTGGCACAACTTCAAAAACTAAATACAATCAACACCACTTCAGAAACTAAATACAATCAGCACCACTTCAAAAACCAAATACAATTGAAACCACTTAAAAGCCTAATAGAATACAAATGAATCGATACCACTTGAAACAAGTTTCAATCCAACACGAATTGATCTCTTCATATCTTCGAAAACCCAGATCTTCTCTATCTTCTTTAGTGAATAGATTAAGCCACACTGAAGTACAATGTAATTGTTTCATATTTATAGGTGACCCAAAACATGTTTAGGCAGGAATCCCAAAACATTTTCCCACTCACTTAAATTCCCCCAAATATTAATTTCTCATATAATCTCAGAACCATTATAGATATAACAATTCTTCTCGATTCTTCTTAAAACATCCTCAATCTTCACCTATTTTCCTTTTATAAACTCCCATTTGAAATGTCAATATGATTACAATTTTTGAACCATACCTGGGTCTGATCATCTGAATCTGATTATCTCATGATGAATTTTTCAAAAAAAAACATAATACCATACTAATTGAATGTGTTTGAAGAAATTCACTTATCCACTTGTGATATAATCAAACACTAAAATAGTAGCCTCCCCTTGACAATTCATTCATCAATATCCATGTTATTTTTTATCAGTTTACCCTCTTGAGAAAACACATCTATACATTAAAAACCTAGGATTGAATCATGACTACCATGATGACTTTGAATTCACTAAGGTATAAATTTATCATCGTATGAATTCAATTGGAAAATATTTTGAATTTCAATTTATTCTAGATTTTATCTTTTTTATCTCAACACAAGAATGATATTTTCGGAATAAATATGTTATGGATAACATTATAGTTAATACGATAATATCTAGTTAAGATCATTCATGTTACGATCCTCCTGGATAAGATAATTGTAGTTACAATCATTCTGGATATGATCATTCAGGTAACGATCAAATCCAGTTACGATCATATTGGATACAATCATTCTGGTTATGATCATGTGTGATATGATCATTCTGGATACAATCATTCTGGTTATGATCATTCTGGATACAATCATTATGGGTACGATCATTTCTGGTTATGGACAAATACAATCTGAAAACAACGATCCACCCATGTAGGATGAAATTCAATATGAAAATAATGATCTTCTAGGATATGATGAAAGACAATCTAAATATTATTCCTTCTAATTTGACACAGTCTCTTTCTTATTCTTCTACTTGAATACGATTGTTTTGAAAAACTGTTGGTGTATCATCTTCTATAGGCATCACCAATTCCAGCGGAACCACTTCTATCATAACCACTATCCATCAGCATCACCATCCCATCAACAAAACCTTTTTCATTAGAACCAAATTTCCATCGGTACCACCATTCCAATTGGCACAACCCTTTTTATTAGCACCCTTTTTTCTATCGGTACCACATTCATCAGAACCACCATTATGTATGTACCACTTTAATTTTTTTGAAACACAATTGGTACTATTTGTTCAATCTAGATAAAGTTTTCATTAAAAGCAATCAACACTAACTCTTCAATTAAAATATGGTTATTTTAAAAAAAATGGATACAATTCGATTGTGATTCCGTTCTGATTGAATTTAAAAAAACATTCAATACAAATCATTTATTATTGGAAGCATCTCTTTAACTCCCACTTTCTTCTATCATGCTTGCATCACATGTTCTCAATACAACTAATGATTTATATGAAATAAAAATCATAAAAGCTTCATCATAATAAGTGAGTCCAATTGTGAGAAATCATGGTTCTGATTATTTTTATAACTAAACCAAATCAAATTTTCAAAAACAAAGTGAGATGATTTATTTTATTGAAAACCAAAATTCACAAAACAAGGCAACCTTTGAAACCTTCACCAGCTTCATCATCCACTTGGTGCCAACAATAACCCCCTTTGTATTTTGGTTTCGACCATGTTTCAAAAAGCACTGAACTTTGTAACCTCATGAAATTGATTACATATCAATAATTCTAAGCCTAAGTGAGCTAAATCACTGTATGAAAAAATAATACTTAATAGAAAAACGATGTTATAAAAAAATTGATCATGAAAACTAATTAATTTTCTCTTTATTTTCTTTATTCTCTCAATAAAACAGTTCAATTTCCTTTCCAATAATAATTCTAACAAATAGTTAGAATATTTCTCACAGTAAAAAAATCTGAATTCACAGCATACCCACAACAGTATATTTTTTTCATTAGATTTATGAAACAAAATAAATTTTATCCTCAAGAAATTGAACACATATCAATAATTCTAAGCCTATGTGAGCTAACTCATTGTAGGAAACAATAATAATTAAATGAAAAACAATTCTATCCAAGAAAAATTGATCAAAAAATCCACTTACTCTTCTCTTTGTTTTATTATTTCTCCCTAGAAAACAATTCAATTTCTTTTTCTACAACCACCCCAACTAACAGTAATAGTAGTTCACAAACTAAACAATACTAAATTCAAAACTTAACCACAACAGCCCCTTCTATGTATTATATTTATGAAATAAAAAAGTCTCCCACTTAACAAAATAGTCCAAAAATAATATAAAAGTCGGGACAAATACACATACCACATCCTTGAAGAAAAAGAGGATGGAAACCCATGTTCAACATCATTTTTTAGAATGATTCCTTCAATAATGGTTTTGTGAAAATATCAGAAACTTTTCTGGATATTGGAATATACTCCAGCTTCAACTCATTATTAACCACATGCTCTTTAATGAAATAATATTTGATTCAATATGTTTTTTATGAGAATACTATACTAAATTTATGGTGATATTGACTGTACATTTATTTTCTTAACCCAAGAGAAAGGGTAACTTTACCTCAAAAAGTAAATATTCCAATTGTGTTTTCATCCATATTAGTTCAGTAGTGGATTGAGTATCGACAATATACTCAGCTTCATCCATACTGAGAGTTACTGAGTATATTTTATTCAAATTCCATCTAACACAATTCTTCCCAAAAATAATACACCACCAAATGTCGATCCTCTATCATAAGAATTTCCAACCCAATATACATTACAATACCCAAATAAATCCGCACTATATGAGATGAAATAAATGATTCCAAATTATATAGATCTTTTGATGTATTAGTGAATTATTTTTCTATAAAGTTAATGTGATTTTTTGGACAACTTTGGAATCTTGCACATAAGGTTTTAGCATACACAATGTCGGGTCTTGAGGTTGTGAAATGAAATAGACATCTAATCAGATTATGATGATCTTTTGGATCAACGTCTTTTAATTTTATAAATTTAATCAACATTGTTCCTACTAAATGTTTCCTGGAAACATGTTTTGAATTTTCCATGCCAAACCTTTTTAGATCTTCGTTTACATTATTTTCATGTGTTAGGAAGATGTGTTCTTTAATTTGTTGGATTTGAAACTTAATAAAGTATTTCATTTATCACACCGTGGAAATTTCAAATACATTCATTATTTCATTAGAAAATCATTCACAACATCATTCATCATTCCTTACTAATATAATATCATCAACATAAACAATTAAAATGATAGAGTACTCTTGACTTTCACAAATGTAACGATTGGTATCAACTCTTCCTTTTTAAAAAATTAATCTTTCTTAACCATGTATCCAATTTAAAATACCATGACCTTAGATCTTGTTTTAGGATATAAAATGAATTTTTCAATATATATAGGTAACCTTCATCATTTCCATTAACAAAGCCACATGGTTGTTCAATATAGACCTTTTCTTCAAGATCACCATTTAGGAATGCAGGTTTAATATCCATTTGAATAATCTTAGAGCCTCTTTGTTTATTAATAGTAATAAAATATCTAATTTCTTCTTGTTATTCCATGGGAGAAAAGGTTTCATCATAATCAATACCCTCAATCTATGAATACCCTTTTTAAACCAATCATTCTTTCTTTATTATAACTTCCCTATTGTTATTCATCTTGTCTCATAAAACCAATTTTATTCCCATGTTGTTTTTTATTGGATTGGGTATGAGTTGCCATGTATTATTATTTTTAATCCAATACAATTATTCATTCATGGATTGAACCCATTCCAGATGATGAAATTATTATTTCACATAATTTTGTTCAACATTTGAATACAATGAAGTATATTTAATGGAATTGGTTTTTCTTCTTGTTTGAACTTTATAATGTTGATCACCAATTCAATTCTATGCATACACATTGTTCCTCAACCTTGGATAAGATTATTGATTTTCTTCCTCATTATAATAAATAGATGAGTCGATTCTTCAGCATTATAAGGATTACAATCATTTGTGTTCTTAACAAAATTATATTATTCAACTTGATTTACTTAATTTTTTTTCATGAACATGTTCCTCTTTCTCAAATACATCATCTACATTCACAACAAATAATTAAACAAATCTTTTTGTTTCGTTGTTGTAGCATCCTTACCCTGTTCATTCTATATAATAGCCAAGAAATATTCCATCCTCTCCTTTCTCCTCAAACATTCCATAGTTTCCTCCTTTATTATTTATAATAAAAGTACTCCCGGAAAATCAAAAGTTCTTAAAACATTGAATTTTCCCATAAAAAATTCACAGGGAGTAATACATGATTGTGCCATATAGAAACAACAGCTCTGAATATAAACAGTAGTACTCCTGTCTTGCCTCCAAAAGTAATGAGAAAGGCCATGCTCAAGTAAAATGAATCTTCCCATTTCCACCAGGCTTGAATTCATAATTTTAGAAACCCCATGTTGTTGGGGAGTGTATAAAGAGTTATACTCTTGATGAATTCTATGACTCTCAATATATTTTTCCAACTATTCACTTCTGTATTCACCACCATTATCTGTTCTCAACTTCTTCATAGAATGCTCACATTCTATCTCAACTTCTCTTCCAATCCATTTAAACATTTTAAGGCATCAGATTTTTGTTCCATATACCTAACCCATGTAATGTGAGTAAAATCCTCAATGAAAGTAATGATGTACTTATCTACATTTTTTGATTATTTTCACATTGGACCACATCTATCATATTGGATCGTCTCTAGTAGTTGTTTTGAACAAATATCAACTCTCTTGTGAATAACATTATTAATTATTCCTTTGTGGAAGATAATGAAACACAGATATCTTCGTCATGGAAAATCAAGAATGTCTCAAACACTTTCTCTTTTAGATAAATTTTTAATGTTTCTCTAACAAATATTTCCATGAATTTTATTCCATCACTGATTCTCTTTAACAATAATCATGTAACAAGGGGTTTTTTAAATGACCAACTTGAAAAAAAATTCCATTCGTGCACTGGCATCTTGCAAAAATCTTTCCATATTCATAACTCTTTAAAAAACATCCATCATTCTTGAAGATGACCTTTTTACCCTCATTAGACCATTGTGAGACACTTTGTAGGATGTGTTTCATCCCATCAATTTACAATGTATTCTTAGATTCCATCTTTTCTATTCAAATAGTGGCTGACCCATCACCTTTGATTTTTAATGATTCTTCATTTCAAAATTCCATTGTTCCTTCTTCAAAAGCATTCACATCCTTAAAAAATTTCATGTATCCTCTCATGTGGGAGGAACACCCACTATCAGGTATCTAGGGTCGTTCTTATTTCATGGCATTTAATGTAGTTTAAAAAATATGCACATTTTCTCCATTATTTTCATTATTCACCTTCAACTTTTGATAATTTAGAATGTTTTGTCGAGCTGGTAACAAAACAAGAAAACATATTTCAAGGTTTCTAGGTTGTTCACATCTATCACACGTAGTTTCGAATAGATGGAACCTATTTTCAATCATCACTTCATTCATTTTATATTTATTCAAGAAAACCTACTCATTTTTTCTTCGTTGAGGATATTAAATTCCACCAAATCTATTCCTTTAACAACCCATGGGATAATTGTAATGTTTTTAATTCAACCAATACATACTTTTTCTATTCCGAAATCCCCCAAAATACTATCAATACCCATAGAAAGAGTATTTGACTCTGAAAACTCTATTATTATTAGAATTGTGAAAACATTTCTTTACAATATTCTTTGTATTTTCAATTACATTCTTCTTCTTCTTTTCAGCCTTGGTAGGATCAAAAGTATTTGAAGATTTCAAATTCTTCATTTTTACCACATACATAAAATTCTTGGAATTCCCCTTTTTCACTAATTGAAGGTATATTTGGGTTAACCTTTTAATGTTTCTCATTACAATAACATTCACCATCTTCTGTGATAGAGTTTTGGAATCATAGACATTTCATTTTAGCTTTAGAGTGTTTTTGTTGGAAATTATCCTACTCTTATTCTTATTTACTTCAGCATTTATTCCAAATGCTCATTATGATTCTTTTCATCTTCAAAATACATCTTCAAATCATCAATATATATAACCATCTTTTCTTTTTCAGTAGAAAAACATTTTCGATTGGATGAGCATTAATATTCCATACGGTTGTTTTTCTTTTCAAGCTTTCTTATTATTCTATGAAATTATTTCAAATCATCTTTCAAATGAATTTTAAGCTAAGTTTCTTGTTTTTTAGAACAATACGTAAAAAATCACCATCATTTACTATTGCAATGAATGTATTTCCATTACGATATTCAATGGATTTTTCAGATTCAACATCACTCCCTTATTTTTCATTATCCTTGGACAAGAAACATATTGTTTTTTATTTTAATAAGTTCTTTTATTTTATTTTTTCTCCTTTATTCATCAGTAATATTCATGCCTTTAATTATTCTATATCACTATCATCTTCTTTCGTTCTTCAAGAAAAATTATCCACAAAGTGACCAAAACCTCTACATTCAAAACATTTCAAGGAATGTTTCAATTTGTATATCCCTGTACATATTTTCACATTGTTATAAAACAAAAGATAGGATTTATTTGAGATTTTTACATAACATATTTTAAGAGTCATAATCAGCAGCTTCATCTTCAATAACAATCTTCTTTGACATTTCTTTCTTCATCGCATTGAAAGACATTTTTCTATCAAACATTGTTTTTTTTCATAGCATTCCCTATTCACATTTATTAGGTCATAAGAGTTATATATAATTCATCTAGATATAATGTTTCAGGACATATTCTTCTGACGAAGATACGTTTTCATTTAATTTATTAGGTTGGATTCTCAAGATCTTTCCAAAAACTATTCAATCCTTCAGCTTTTTAACAAGACATCTGATGATACTCACAATGTCATTCACCCTAGTAATAAATTCCCCAAATGATTTATGCTTACCCATTTTCCAATCATCATACTTCAATATCCATATTTTTAAATTTTCCTTCTTCATATTGGAATTGCCTTGTATATGTTTTATAATTTATCCCATATACATTTAGTTGTGGAAATACCTTTCAATCTCACGAATTCACTTTGAGAAATTGATCAAAACATTTCAATCTTAGAACTTCCATCATTCTCAAAAAACATATCTCTCATATGTGTTCATGGAACACTATCATCAACGTGTCAAAACCCAACTGTTGCAGCTTCAAGAACATTATAAATGATTGACATAATATATGGAATCATTTTTATTTACAAATATGATAGTTTTTTCCATAAAAGATTGGAAGACATTTACTTTTCAAACAGTTCACATTCTACATTAGTAAAGAATAACGTTAGGGAACCATGCCTCTGATACCAATTGAAAGTGCTTAGTCGGAGTATTGTATCCCTGAGAGGGGGAGGGGTGATTCAGTGACACTCTATTATTTTATGTTTACATTAAATCAAAACAACCATTACCTACAGTTAAATATTTCAATTTTTATTAGAGAATGAAATCAACACGAACTACCAAAGGAACAAAAATATTTACAGGGTTCACCATTCAATAAGAATAAATACATCTTTGGAATGGTTTGGAAATGTTCTAATATCATAAAATTAACTATGAATATAATCCTAGTATTTTAACGAGTATCTCGTGTAGCACTATGAATCAATCCCACTACTGCATGTACACCCTCTTAACAAAATAGAGTAATAAAATTGTTTTGTAACAAGTCATGTTACCTATGCTTCATATCAATTCACCAAATACATTAAATTAAAAATAAATTCCTCTTTTCCTTACCAAGAAGAAAGATAAGAACCTCCTTTCAATGTAATGTAGCAGACATGGATCGACACAACTCTATATCCTGAATGAAATAGTGAAGTTGAATCAAGTAATAAGTGAATTAACACCACATGACTAACCAAACAGAATCAGCATGACTTTACTAACTGAAGAAAATTTGAACCACTTCACAAACAAAATACAATTGGCACCAATTCAAAAACCGAATACAATTAGCACCACTTCAAAAAACGAAAAAAATCAGGAGTACTTCAAAATCATAATAAAATTTGGACCACTTAAAAGATCAAATTGAATAAAAATGAATCAACACCACTCGAAACAATTATCAATTTGAACAGAAATGATCTCTTCTTATCTCCACACATAACGAGAATCTCTCTATAATTTTGTGAACATTGTAATCCACACTGAATTACACTATACTTGTTTCAATTTTATAGGTGACCCAAAACAAGTTTAGGTAATAATACCAAATCTCTTTCCCGCTCACTTAAATTAACCCAAATATTAATTTCTCTTGAAATCTTAGAGAAATTATGAATTCATCAATTCCTATCGATTCTTCTCGAAACATCAACAATATTCAACTCTTCATATATTACAAACATCCATTTGACATGGAAATAAAATTATAATTGATGTGAAATACAAGGGTGGAATCATTTGAATTTTATTCTCTCGTGTAGTTTTATTTGAAAAAATGCTTTTTACAATAGAAATTGAAACTGTTGAATGAATTTCACTTCTCCACTTGAGATATTATCACTCTTTTAAATTAAATTCCCCCTTTAAAAATTCCTCCATAAATAGACTCATCATTTTTTTTCTCTTGACCAACCTATAAAAAACATCTTCAAATTAAAAACATGTTCTTGAACTATGACTACCATGAAGTCCTTGATTTTATTGAGGATCAACTTTAGAATCTCATGACTTCATTTGGAAAGTATCTTAACTTTACATTAATTCCTACATCTTTCTTCTCATATCAACCCAAGCATGGTCTTTTCTAAATACAAATGGTCTGGATACTATTACCTTGAATATAATCATATATGGTTAAATTCATTCTATTTACAATCATTATAGTTACGATCATCCTGGATATGATAATTCTAGTTACTCTCATTCTAGATATTTTCATTATGGTTATGATCAAATCTAGTTAAAATCATTCTAGATATGATCTTTTTTGTTATGATTAAGCTGGATATGATCATTCTGGATATGATCATTCCAATTACAATAATTTAGGGTAAAATCACTTTGGGTTATGATCAAATACAATCAAAAAACAATGATCCACCAGAGTATGATGAAATACAATCTAAAAACAAGGATCTTCCCAAATATGATACAACACAATATGAACATTATTCATTATCAATCGACACAATCTCTTTCATTTTCTTCTACCTGAATATAATTTTTTTTGAAAAACAATCATTCTTTCATCTTTTATCAGCATCACTGCATCCATCGGCACCACTTCAATCTGAACCACATTCCCTCTACATCACCTTTCCCATTGGAATCAACCTTTTCATTGGAACCACCTTTCCATTAGAATGACCTTTCCCATTAGCAACTCCCTTTTCAGTGGAACCAACATTCCATCGGTACCACTTTAATTATTTTGAAACAAAAACAGTGATGTTGCTTCAATCAAGATACATTTTATTGAAAAAAATAAGTAATGACTCTTCAATCAAGATACCATTGTTTTGAAAAACAATTGAAACAATCCTAATTCGATTCGTTTAAATTTTTTTTAAAACAATTTAAATATGATTCTTTTCTAATTTCCAGCATCTGTTTCACTCCCACTAACTTCTATCAAGATTTAATCCCATGTTATCAATACAAAACATTATTTATATAAATACATATCAATAAAACATCATCAAAATAAATGAGTCCAATTTTTAGAAAACATGTGTTCTATTATTTTCTAATCAAATAAAAAAAATGTTTCCAAAAAAATGTGAAGTGATTTCTTTTCTTCAAATCCATCCTTGATAACAAAATACAACTCTTGAAACCTTAACTACCATTATCATCAACTTTGTTCCAATAATTCATATAAGTTTCCAGCTATTTATAGAAATAAATTAAAACAGAATACTACAGCATAACCTGTTAGACCATCCTAGAAAACATCGTATCATGGATTATGATTCCAGCACCATGATACTGGACTCAACATCAAAATGATGAACTAAAAACATTCTTGATAAAATGTCACAACCCTTTCGGTTTAAATTTTTTGAGAGATCCAAGATCAATCACATGATGGGGATATTATTTACCTGTGGAGATGTTACACTGATGTCTAACACACTAAGATACAAGGGTTTCCTAATTGTAAGAACTGCCAAAAAACATCCCTTGAGACCCTATGTTGTACCCTCAGACTATATACTATTGGTATCACTATGACCTAAGGTCTATTTTGTAGCAACCTTCTCCATGGTTCAAATGTTCCTAAAATTGTAGTAGTACAAATATTTCTCCCCTGAGGGGATCTATTGCTCATTCTACTAGTCCACACTACATACAATATCAAAATCCTACATCATGTACCCACCATAGTGTTACATCCTTATAATTGTTCTCTAATAAATCAATATCACCTCCCAAGAATCTTGTGAAGTCGCTACCAACACATAAACATTAAAATATAGCATTCTTAAACCAATAGGGTGTCACATATACATTCATAATTTAATAAGATTAATATAAACTACATTGTGTGAATACATTTTAATCCACTATAGTATATTGTAAATGGATTTGGAATATTCCAAAGCAAATCACTTGATATTATCATTGCAATTGTGTAGTTATGGCCATTTTTGTCACGGAGTGAAGTTCATGTCGATAACCATTATTCTTTTTATATTGTCATTACCTCCCAGTTCATCTAGGCTATATCCGACACCCATTTGTAGTATCAATAAATGGATCTCATTACAATGAAAAAATATAAACATTATTTTTTCAATATTTATATTGATTTAGATATGTCCCTATGGTTTTTAATAATGTTTTGAATTATACAAATATATGAAGTTAGTATGGTGAAATTTCACTAATAATATAATAATTAATTCATAACATTGAGTAGTAATAACTTTTAATACTGAAATAAAAAATAATACAACTATACTATTGAAATAATGGATAAAAAAGTCACTCTAGACTCTTATATTGGAACAATAATAGCTCAAACAAAGTCTATCAGTGGGATGATTAAGTAATATCATATTAAAAATACATCAATGGGGTGGTAATAATACAAAATAAAAATCTTGAAAACGTATGAATTTTTTTAGAAGATATTATAAAAAAATTATTATAATTGGAAAAGAAAAAAGGAGGATTTAAACCCCATATAATCAATGGTAAATTCATAATTCTTGAAAATAAAACCATTGATTCATAGGAAATCCTTGGAGAGTATCTAGAGAGATAAAATGTGTGAGTTTATATGCTCAATAATTTTTATGCGGATAAGAATGTGAGTATGGGTGGGTATTTATGGAGATATAGGGAGGAATTGTTTACTTATTTTAAAGCATATGCCTTAAACTATAGTTTAATGAACAAGAATACCAGTGTTTTCCCATTTCTTTGGACCATTTTTTCCTAGTGATTCCAATGATTATTGGATTCCATTTATTTAATAACCATTGTACTTTATGATACATTACTTTTCACATTAATATTATTAATATTCATAAATAATTATATTTAGAATATTAAACATATATTTTAGTTTTTTGGAGGATATTTTATAGATTTAAAAAATTAATTATATCACTCTAAAAATGTAATTTTAATTAATAAAACCATTTTCAATAATTTAATATTTCTAATTGGCTCATATTTATTTCATTATGATATCATAATACATTAATTTATTTATGCTAAATTTTATTTGAAATTAAAAAATTCAGCTATCTAATAAAATTAGTAAAAAAATATTTGTTAGATAATATTGAAATATAATTTAACATCTATTTCCCATTTTTTAAATATAATTTTAAATCTATGTGAAATTAAGTGACTAAATAAAAAAACTTATTAATTTAGAAATAATTCATTTCGAAGCTAATTTTTTAAAACTGTTAGCCAAATTTGGTTAATACCCTTAGTGGGAGGTGGTGAATCAAGTTATGATAGGTTATAAAAACTTCCCATTCTGATATTATTTCATCATTAAACAATACATTCTTCTATATTAATCCAAAAGAAATATATGAACAAAAATTAAATCTTCTACGAGGGAAAACATTTTTACTTGTTTCACCCTCAATGGGCTACATCTATGGAGGATACAATGTCAATGTGCTTATGTAAAAAACATATTAAGGCTCACTACCAAATTACAAGGTTCAAGATAGATTATTTCTTTTTATAGCCTCAATTCCTTTATAATATTTAGTGTTTACTCACTAAATCTCCAAGGGTCACTACTTTTTTTTATCTAGATCACTACCGATAGAATAGATCACTGTATCCCTATTCCTTTTCCCACTACTCTTTGAAGGGATCCGCTCATAGTTTATTGGCATGTTTCTCAATTCAGTATGATGAATTCATGTTTCCTCAATTTCTGGTAGATGCTTTTTTGATGTCCCTATTTCACCAATAGATGAATTAAACATTTCCAAACACTATTAGTTTCTACGATTACTTCCATGAACTATTTTAGTATCTTCAAAGGCTTCTGTGAGTTCTATGTGTGCTGCCCTACTACCTTCGCGAACTGTGACACAGCTTGTGGTGTGAGTTCTTTGTAGAACACCACTTCCCCATAGATTTCTTCTTCTTCCATAGACAATCTATCCTTATTTGGACAAACACATCTTCTGTGGATGACCTCCCCTTGTACAAACCATTTTCTCCTCTTCGGTCCGATTATACATCAGTAGTCCATGAACTCTTCCATGAACCATCCCCCTTTTGAGGGATCATTCCTTTTAGAGCTCCAGAGCCACACAAATATCCGTTCACAAACTGTTCCCATGAACCATTTCACATTTTTTGGAATCCTCCCTGGAGAACTCTTCTACTTCATGGACTCCCTCACAATCATATTTCAGACTTATCCAAATTTCATCTCATATAAATGATTTTATCTAATAAAATTCAAACTATGTAATGATGGGATTGATGATCCTTGTAAAGGAAAATAAATCAACAATAATAAACTAATATGTTTTATATAAATCATCGATTGGGTATATCCTTCACTGAATACCCTGATCATTAAGTGAATTGTATTCTTATTCGCAGTCTGCATATCACCTTGATCCTCTATGGTGACCAATATGTTCAGTAAATGATTCTCTTTATGTCTCCCCAGATAGCCATATCTTTTCCTAAAATAAAAATCCATCAAACAAAATTCAAACCTTTTGTGAGCTACCTACCTCACATGAACCGTATGCTTTCCCTCAAACCATTTTCTCTACGTGGTTCATGTACCTTACATTACAGTACACAAATCATGAATATATAGAAAGACATACTTTTATGATCTTCCTCTCCATTCTGCATACCTACTATGCAGTCAGTGAACTATGCATTGTGATTTATGTACTGTTCACACTTTTATTGAAATCGTTCCTTTTCCAAAAAAACTCTACATTGTGTGGCCCAAAAAATGGGCAAACACTAGGAATTTCCCCCTCCATAAAAACCTGATTTAGCTACATCAACCAAACACCTTTTTGGTCCTCTGACATTGTCAATAAACACAATCACACCCAAAAAAACCAAGATTATGGCATGAGATATTTTTTCCTAAAAAACCCTTTATTTTTATATTGAGACATATATGTGTACTTATATTTTTATTCATTTATAAATTATTAATTATTAACTAATTTATTACAAAATTATTTTTTGGTCCTAGTTTTATATTTTATAATAAAAATATTTCATATTTTCCTATTTTATTATAATGAGTTTTACTAATATAGTGAAATAAAAAAATTATTATTATGCTGTTTTTTTTGACAAGATATTTTTAGTATAGATGAATATGATCTATTATATAGAAAATGGGATACCATGGGTATGTTCTTGGGAGCTGAGATGGTTAATTTTGTAGTTCATATTAGACACTATCATTGGGTCATTAACTGTGAGATCAAGAGAGCTAGCAATATTTATTAGTATTGTTACGTTCCCTTGGATTATATAGTGTTCTTATAGTTATTCCAAGATACACTTACCAGTTTATGTATGATTTTTTATTTTTTAGGATATTTTAAAACTATATGATTTGTTACACTATATATATATTATTCTGATAGTCATTCCCTATATCTCATATAATAATTTTATGTTTTTGTTATTTATATTAATATTATAAAAATATTTATCATTATAATAAACATGTTATTTTTTAATGGCCTTTGACAATTTTGTTGAAAAAAAATATTATTAGTAATGTAATGATACTAAACTAGAACTATTGGTTTCATTGGGAGTGATAGAATACACATTCATTTTGGTATCCTATTGTTCATTTTATCAAACCTTTAATATAAATTTTTTCTGATATAGTATTAATTATATTTGATAATGAATCATTGAAATGTTTCATGTCTTATTGTTGTGTATTTGTACTAAATAGTGATAAATATAACACTTAGAGGTTGAGGTGAATGAGTTATATTATATTTTTCCAAAAAATTAAAATTTAATAACTTATCGCCTATTCAATTTTTTAGTGAATGTATATTTCCAATTCATTATATCATTTTTTCCATAATATACATAAATATATAAACATGTTTTAAACACAATAAGAAAAAAATATTATGTTAATGAGGTTCACATCTAATTACGATAAGTACCAAAATGGTATACAATGGTTATTATCCCAGTAACACATATCATCATTCTTATTATAAATATATTATTTGTAAATTTTATGGCCTTAGAACAATATAATCACAAGGACCAAACTGTTTCATAATAAGATTCCACTTGCATCTCCAATTAATAGATAGAGATTGTATCACATGGATGTACATCAATAATATAAGCACATGCTTATCCAGGAAAATTATGGCATGCTTCTTCCAATATTCATAGTCTCATATTCTCCTCAATTGAATTTAGAGCCAAAAATATTAAAATATTTTAAGCCAAGATATCTCATTTTTTTATTCTGCCTATATGACTGAATATCGAATTTTACCCATTCATTTATCTTACTCTTATTTTGTTATCAATTCTAAATGTAACACCCCAAGCTTCCATGGTATGATTTCATTTAAATAATACAGTACCGTGTGTTGTACGCAACTTCTAGTTCTAACACACACACCACAACCAATCAAACTAGCCGTTATGAATAGTAATACCCACATTTTTAAATTTTATAAATTTTTTATCATTAAAAATTGACTTCATTTTTGGATTTGGAATATCGAAATTAGACTAGGATAAGATTTTGGAACTTGTCGGATAACATTTACATTTTGATGAATAGTGAAAATTGCTAAATTTTAATTAAAAACAAAAATTTTAATCAAAATAATTAATAGTGATAAATTATGAATTGGATGAGCTTTAAAGTATATTTATAATATATTTTTACCATTTAATAAAATTTTGGTCACTGTACCTAATTTCAAAATTAAACTAGACATCAACAAGTGTCAATCTTTTTATAGTTATTTTCTCTTAAAAACACGGTTTTTGTATTAACAACAAGAATTAATTTTAAATTAATTTCTACCACTTCTGTATTTTTAATTTGGAAAAATGGTTTCCATATTTGCAATCAGTATGTCCGAATTGTGTAAATATGTAACTTTTATTTTTAGACATTTTGAATGATTACTTCGATAAACATTTTATTTACCATGGTTAAAGGGTAAATCTGGTAAATAAGGGTACAAAAATAATATAATAATAATAATAAATTACCCTAAAACGTGCCCTAACCTTATTGGCTGACACATGTCCGACCATGGTCATATTTGGGTCGATTTTGGGTCCCCATGGAGCTACTTGTAAGTGATAATGACACATTATATTAATTAAGTTAAAATAAATACAAAAATGACATAAGCATATATCTTTTAGAAAAACAATTTTACATAGGGTTATATATGTTGGAGTTTCGCCTATTAATATTCATTAGAAGTATAAAAATATTTCCTACATAATGGTATTTTATTTAAAATTTATGTACATTTAATAAGTAATATTATTTATGACACTATAAGGATGCAGTATTTTCCTTATTAATGAAGGAATCAAATAATTGGTATTATAAATGTTAAAATTAATATAATTTGAATGTTTTTATGACATAAATTAATTTTATTGCTTTATATGACATTATAGGATTTCTTAAATGAATTTGGTTCGAATTAATAATGTTTTTTAGACTTTAATAAAAATCAATTATTGAATAGTGTCAAAATTCACATAAAAGAGTTTTTAAAACAAATATTATATTATTAATTGATATTAAATTCATAAAAATATAAGGTTAGGCCAAGAGACTTATATCAATATAGGTGTAACATTAATGGACCACTTGGGGGTCTATTGGAGGTATATAGTATGTTTATTAACTATATAATATAAAAATACAAACTGACATGGTAAGTGTCAAACTAATTAACTAAGAGTTAAAACTAAAACATAAGGTTAATATAATGACCCAAACAAGTCTAAATTATATTTGATGAGTGGATTTCGAACCATCCACTCCTTAATATTTAAATAATCCACTTTCAAGCCATTATAAACCTAATATGAATTTATTATAAAATAATTTTTCTAGCTTTTCCAAAGGTGTCCCTCACCCCTCTTATAAAAGGGAACTCCACCATCTCACTATTTCACACAATAAAAGCCTTTTGGATCGGCCAAAACCTACCCCAATACTCTCTATATTTCCTCACTTCAACCTAGAGGCCTTATTTTGATCAAAAATCCAACCTATGGAGCACTTTTGATCAAATCAAAATGAAGAACCTGAAGAAGAGGTAATGTTTTCACCACCCTTTTTCATGTTCCATTATTCTCAACTTCTTATTTCTTTGTTATTCCCCTTCAAAAAAAATTCCTCCATTATCATATATATACTGTGATGTTATTAGAAATATGTTACAACCATATTCAGTATTTTATCTATCCTTTGAATGTCATGTCACCATACGTGTGTACGTACGGCTTACCGTCTCTACGTCGTGGTGTAATTGTTATTCAATAAATTATTTTTTGGATGGGTATAATAATGATGTGTAATTCAGGAAAATAACAAATATAACATGATAATGATTATTTATATATGATATAACATCCAAATATATATTAATTTAATATTAAAAGGATGATATTGTTGCTTGGGCGTATGTACGGACTACAGTCTCCACGAACGCGATGAGATTCATTCTCCAGCATATCCATTCTAGTATAATTATCATTTGATGATTGTAAAATAATGTTTAAGGACATTATATCCTTCTGGATATGAATAAGATACAACCTATCCATGAAAAACATGGATTACGTAACAAAACATTTAAATGAAAACGAGTAAGTTAACATCCGAAACGACGATAATACTAAGATATTATTAACAAAGTAATGTTAAAAGATAATATATGATATCATATTATTGTATATGATTCTTGTATAATTTAATAAAAATTATTTCACCATTATACAGGAGGTCATCCTACCCCTAAACAAGGAAATGTAAAAGGTAGGGGTTTATTTCATAATCTCTTCATTATCTGAGGTTGTTTATACGTAATTATCTACTGGGACCTCTTTATCATCCACATCCATGTTTCTTAAAAATGTATTTCAAAGCATTCTTGATATTTTACAGAATATGGGTTAAAGTCATTTATACCCTTGTTTGACTTTTATAAGAGGTTTATAAAGGAATCTTTCCGTCGTTTTCCAAACAAGGACCTTTTTAACCTTTTCGACAGAATTAAGGTAATATCGTTTTTTAACTTATACAGTGGGTGCGGCTATATTCCACCATTATAAAATCGTCTAAGCTTTCTTTACAATATTATAAGAATATTTTCAAAGAAAATGTTTTATTTTATAAATATATTACTCTTAAACGATTTCAAAATAGAAAGAGATATTTCTCTAAAAAGAGTTTTGATTTCATCTATGTCAACATCCTTTGATGGATTTTAAGTTTATTTGGATTTGATTTATTATGATACAAAGCTTCCATATTTTATTGATGATTTTGAGATATGTTTGACTTTGAATGTGTTATTTTTATACCATTCATGGTTTATGAAGAAATTAATGACATTTCATATGCTAGTTTTAATATTAATGTTTATGTTGTGTTTAAACTTGTTCATTTGGGGAAGGCATTGGACATAATAAGTGGCGGGTGGAGCCCGCTATAGCTCCTCGATGCATCAGTAGGTCTCATGAGACAAATTAGTGTCTGGGCACAGGGCCTTGACAGAATCTTATTTGTAGTCTTGGCACGAGGCCTTGGCTATGTGGTTATGATAGTCTAGAATTATGCATTCCATCATTATAAAAGTGGTTATTGATATTGCATGTGATTATTTTACTATTAGAATATCGATGTGAATAAGTAAATGGATTCATTTCATTTTATTTTTTTCCATATTATGCTGAAGTTCAGGTTTAAAAGGCTTTTTTTGTAGTTATACATTGCCTTAAATGTTTATGCTTATTTATAAAAGTATCCGCTATATTTTTATCCTTACTGGGCATTTGAGCTCACCCCTTTCTATGTTTTATTTTTCCCAGGATGTGAAGATGTATTTAATGAATTACCTGCAGGGATAGTATAAGGGGGTATGAGTGTGGAGAAAAGATGTTGCTGTAATTTTCAATTTATGATGTAATGTAAACTTTATGAATGTATCTATTGTTTCAAAGACTAGAAAACAAATCGGTCTTTCGAGACTTCATCATTCTTGTGATCATGCCAATGTTATGTAATAATGCACCGAATCTTGGTAACTAGGGTCCAGGCATTACGGTTGGTATCAGAGAAAGTTAAGTACAAACCTTGGAAGCTATATTTCGATAAAATATGATTTGAGCACATAAATTTAAGATGGACTTTGAGGGTTAGTATAGAAGAACTTCCTAGAATTTTGGTATTGTAATGATTTTGTGAGTTTTCCGAGAAAAACATCCCTGTCTAGATACAAGCAGGTAGAGGTGGCTCTGGCAAAGATGTACCTAGGTGTAAAACCAGAAAACACCGCTTTGAGATAGACTCGAACGGGAACTGGTGCACGACAACGGGCCTTACTGAACTCTTGGTTACGACACTCCCGGGGGATATGCTTATGATAAATCTCATTTTCATTACAAATCATTAAAAAGGTTTTATGAGTATATACGTCCTCAATGAACACATTTTTATGTTTATGGATTATATCCATAAATAGTTCAATTTGTGTTAAGTGTTTTATTAGTATGGAATTATGTATTTTGTATCATAAACTGATCTAGATTATGCCATTGTTTAGAAATGGTGACTAGTGGAAGAAATGGAAACCATATCAGTGCACACACTCCATGTAGGTATTTCCCTCCTGCTCAAGATAATTATAGTGGAGATGGTGATGCAACTGGTGCTGATCAACTAATCACCATACTGGGAAAAATCACCCAGGATATGAATAATAACCTTACCCATATGGAGCACCCTAATCCACACCGTGGAGGATCAATTTTAGATCGCTTCATGAGGCAGCAACCACCAACATTTAATGGGAGTAAAAATCCATTGGTAGTTGGGAAATGGATACGTTCCCTAATGAAAATATTTCAGGCTTTGGGGAGTAGTGAAAGGGAAAAAGTTGTCATGGCATTTTATCGCCTCACTGGGGATGCTGATCAATGGTGGTCATTGATTCAAAACACGAAGGAAGATGATGAAGTATCAAATATCGAATGGAGGGAGTTCAAAGATCTTTTCTTAGAAAAATACTTTCCTCATGACCATCGAGTAGATATGGAAAGGAAATTTATGAGTCTGAGACAAAATGAGGATGAGAATGTCGCAAATTATGAGGATAACATTACAAAGGTTAGAAAGGTATGATGGAGATTATATACATAACTGAAGAAGTAAGATTGATCGTTTCATTGATGGGTTAAAACCATTTCTCCATCGAGCATTAGTCTCACAATCCTTCTCATCGTACGATGACATTGTCGCATGTGCTATCAATACAGAAAAGGAATTCTATAAGTCTTATGACTTTAAAGCAAAGCAAGAGAAGAAGAGATCTACTGGTCAATCTGGGAATGGAAATAAGGGGAAGAAGGGAATGGTTGAATATACATCCTGTGGTAAATGTGGGAAGAAACACCCTGGTACTTCGTTAAAAGGAATGAGAGTCTGTTACAAGTGTGGTGAAAAAGGCCACCAAGCTCGTGATCGCATAGGGAAGAAGGAAGCTACTGATGTTCAATGCTACAATTGTTGCGTGATGGGACATTATGCAAATGAATGTACAAAGCATAAGGGGAACATACCTAAGAAAATTCCAAGGGATCAAGGCCAGGATTATTCTATAACTACTACTGAGATAGATGCTCTGAAAGACGTGGTGGCAGGTAATTTAATGGTTTCCTCTAGTTTAGAAAATGCATTATTTGATTCTGGATCATCCCATTGTTTTATATCTTCCCAGTTTTCTAAGAAAATTAGATATTTCCAATTTGATTTAACAAGGGATTTGTCAGTTAAAACTCCTAAGGGATGTATCATTGCAACCAAGTTTTGTGAATAATTCCCCATTAGATCACATAAATGTTCTTTATCTGCTGGTTTCATCGTCATACCTATGATTGAGTTTGATATAATCCTCAGTATGGATTAGATTTCAGACCATGATGCAAAGATATATTGTAATAAGAATGAGGTTACGATTTTTGATGATGATGATAAGGAAAACCTTATCTCTATAGAAGAATCGTCACCACATAATTCTTATCTTTATCAACCCCCAGTAGCTCAACTAAATCCAATTATTGGGGAGAAAGAGAATGAAATTACTGTGGGTGAGGAAAGGAATGGTCAAATAGAGGATATACCTAATGTGAAAGAATATGTAGATGTGTTTTCGGAAGATTTACCTGGACATCCTCCAGAATGAAAAGTTGAGTTTTCCATTGATTTAATTCATGGATCAGGGCCTGTATCGAAGACCCATTATAGAATGGACACTATAGAATTAGTTGAACTAAATAAACAACTAGAGGAATTGAGTAATAAGGGATTTATTTTCCCTAGTGTTTCTCCATGGGGAGCCCCTATTCTTTTTGTTAAAAAGAAATATGGATCTATGAGGTTTTTTATCGACTATAGGGAGATCATTGATATATCAATAATGAACCAGTATCCCCTACCTCACATTGATGATTTATTTGAACAACAGCATGGAGCTCAATAATTTTCAAAGATTGACCTTCGATCTGGATACCATCAGTTGTGTGTAAAGAAGGAAGTTATTCTGAAGACAACATTTCAAACAATGTATAGGCATTACGAGTTTATGGTAATGCCTTTTGGGCTGACTAATTCACCCTTTGTATTCAAGGATCTAATGAATAGTGTTTACAAAGAATATCTCTATGAATTTTTGGTGGTATTTACTGATGATATCTTGGTATACTCCAAAAGCTATGAAGATAATGAAAATCACTTGTGCATTATCCTAAAGACTCTGAGAAGTCATGAATTATATGGGATGTTTAGCAAGTGTGAATTATGGATTTAGGAGATTTATTTTCTTGGCCATATTGTCTCTAATGATGGAATCTCTATTTATCCTTCTATAATGAAGGCAATCCAAGAATGGCCAGAACCTATGAGTATAACTGAGGTATGCAGTTTTATAGGTTTAGCAGGTTATTATCGACATTTCGTCCAGAATTTTCCCTGATTGGCTTACCCATTAACAAAGATCACACGTAAGGGGGTTAAATCTGTTTGGACAAAAGAGTGTGAAGAATGTTTTGATGAACTGAAGAGAAGATTAGTCAATGCTCTTATATTGGCTCTACCATCGGGGAATGATGGGTTCATTATTTATAGTGATGCATTAAAGAAAGGACTTGGTTGTGTCCTTATGTAGAATGGTAGGGTTATTGACTTTGCATCACAAAAGTTGAAAATTCATGAGCAAAACTATACTACTCATGATCTCGAGTCAGCAGGTGTGATCTTTTCTTTGAAGAGATAGAGGCACTACCTCTATGGTGAAAAATGTGAGATTTATACTGATCACATGAGTTTGAAGTATATTTTATCACAAAAAGAAATCAACCTGAGGCAAAGGAGATGGCTTGAATTACTCAAGGATTGTGATTGTATGATACACAACCACCCGGGGAAGGAAAATATGGTGGCATATGCTTTGAGTAGAAAAGATCATGGAGTTTTGAACAATATTATAATTGAAAGGGATTCAATTTTCATGGATCTAGTAAAGATGTACATGGGAATAACCATGGAAGGTGAAACATCATTGATTTTTCAAATGGTTTCCAAACCATCTTTACTAGAAAGGATTATGAGTTCTCAGACCGATGATGAAGAAT
This sequence comes from Viscum album, assembly GCA_963277665.1. NCBI lineage: Eukaryota > Viridiplantae > Streptophyta > Magnoliopsida > Santalales > Viscaceae > Viscum > Viscum album. Next base: position 643,645,680 of record OY728135.1, on the reverse strand, counting down.
TTCAAAAGATGATTAAAGCTATGAATGATGAGAGATTGAATTACATTGGGTATGAAGATGGAATTTTTAAATTTGGTAAGAGACTTTGTGTTCCCAATATACCTGATCTAAAAAGGGAATTTTTGGATGATTCTCATAGTTCCAATTTCTCTATACACCCTGGGAGCACCCAAATGTATAGAGATTTGAAGGAAAATTTTTTGTGGCACAACATGAAGAGGGAGATTGCTGATTTTGTGTCGAGATGTATGGATTTTCAACAAGTAAAATTTGGAAGGCAACAGCCTGGAGGAGTCTTGAAACCTCTTCCTATACCGGAGTGGAAATGGGACAATATTACGATGGACTTTGTCATGGGGCTACGAAAGACTCATAGAAGGAACGATGGAATATGGTTTTGGATTCGAAATATCAAAGTTGTGAGACTTCACGGAGTACCCCTATCGATTGATTCTAATCGTGATGCCTGTTTTACTTTAAGATTCGAGAAGAGTCTTCAGAAAGCCCTGGATATTGAACTTCAATTGAGCACTGCCTACCACCCTCAAAAAGATGTACAATCAGAATGGACTATTCAAACCTTAAAAGACATGTTGAGATCATTCTCTCTTGACTTTAAGGGTATGTAGGATCAATATTTACCTATGGTAGAATTTTCCTATAACAATTTCTTCCATTCGAGTATTCAAATGGCACCATATGGAGCGTTATACGGAAAGAGATGTCACACACCAAACTGTTGGGATGACGTTGGTGAACGAAACCATGTAGGCCTAGAATTGGGGGAGGAAACAATGGAAAAGGTAAATTTAATCCAAAACCACATCAAAGAAGCACAATGTAGGCAGAAGAGCTATGCTGATAACCGAAGGAAGGATTTGGAATTTCAAGTAGGAGATCATGTTTTCTTGAAGGCATCTCCATAGAAGGGAGTTATATGTATCGGTAAGAAGGGTAAATTGAGTCCTAGGTACATCGGACCTTTCGAAATTCTATAATGAATTGGGGATGTAGCTTACCGTTTGGAAATTCCACGAAGTCTCTTCAAAGTTCACGATGTGTTCCACATATCACTATTGTGGAAATACATGCCTGACCCAACGCATGTACTCACCTATGTGGAATTATAACTGGAACCCGATCTATCTTATTTCGAAGAGCCCATCAAGATTCTTGATACAAGAGAACAAGTACTGAAAAACCGGACGACTCGTCTGGTAAAGGTTTTGTGGAGAAACCATATGATGGAAGAGGCAACGTGGGAACCCGAGGAACTTGTGATGAAGAACCACCCGAGTCTTTTCATGCGGTAGTATTCTATAAATTTCAAGGACAAAATTATTTGAAGGATTGGGGAATGTAACACCCCAAGATTCCACGATATTTTTTCCATTGAATAATATTGTAGCATGTGTTGTCCGCAACTTCGAGTTCTAACACACACCACAACCAATCAAACAAGCCATTATGAATAGTAATACCCACTTTTTTAAATTTTATAAATTTTATCATTCAAACTGGACTTCATTTTTGGATTCAGAATATCGAAATTATCCTAGGGTAAAATTTTGGAACATTTTGGATAACATTTATATTTTGATGAATTGTGAAAATTACTAAATTTTAATTAAAAACAAATTTTTTAATCGAAATAATTTATAGTGATAAATGATGAATTTGAGTGGTTTTAAAGTATATTTAGAATATATTTTTACCATTTAATAAAATTTTTGTAATTGTACATAATTTCACAATTAAACCAGATATGAACAAGTGTCAATCTTTTGATAGTTATTATCTCTTAAAAACACTATTTTTGTTTTAACAACGGGAATTAATTTTAATTTAATTTCTGCCACTTCTATATTTTGAATTTGGAAAAATGGTTTCCATACTTTGAATCAGGATTTCCAAATTGTGTAAATAGGTAACTTTTATTTTTATGCATTTTGAATTATTACTTCGGTAAAAATGTTATTTACCATGGTTAAAGGGTAAATCCGGTAAATAAGGGTCAAAAATAATATTAAAATAATAATAAATTACCCTAAAACGTGTCATAACCTTATTTAATGATACATGTACAACCATGGGAATCTTGGGGTCTATTTGGTGACCCCATGGAGCCACTTGTAAGGGATAATCACACTTTATATTAATTAAGTTGAAATAAATACAAAAATGACATAAGCATATATCTTTTAGAAAAAGAATTTTCACATAGGGTTATATATGTTGGATTTTCGACTATAAATATGAATTAGAAACATAAAAATATTTCATACACAATGGTATTTTATTTATAATTTTTATACATTTAATAACTAATATTATTTATGACACTATAAGGATGAAATATTTTTCTTTATTAACAAAAGAATCAAATTATTGGTATTATAAATGATAAAATTAATATAATTAGAATGTTTTGATGAAAAACATTAATTTTATTGCATAATATGAAATTATAGTATTTCTTAAATGAATTTGGTTCGAATTAATAATGTTTTTATGACTTTAACAAAAAACAATTATTGAATAGTGTCAAAATTCACATAAATGAGTTTTTAAAATAAATATTATATTATTAATTGATATTAAATTCCTAAAATTATAAGGTTGGCCAAAAGAATTATATAATTATAGTTGTATCATTAATAGACCACTTTGGGGTCGCTTCAAGGTATATAGTGTGTTTATTAACTATATCATATAAAAATACAATGTGACATGGTAAGTGTCAAACTAATTTACTAACAGTTAAAACTAAAACATAAAGTTAATATAATGACCCAAACCTGTCTAAATTCTATTGGTTGAGTGGATTTCAACTCATCCCCACCTTAAAATTTAAATAATCCACATTGGATCCATTAGAAACCGAATATAAATTTATTATAAAATTATATTTCTAGCTTTTCCAACGGTACCCCTCACCCCTCTTATAAAAGGGCACTCCCCCTTCTCACTACTTCACACATTCAAAGACTTTTGGCTCGGCCAAACCCTGCCCAAATACTCTCTCAACTTCCCTCACTTCTACCTAGAGGCCTCATTTTGATCATAAATCCAACCTATGTAGCTTTTTTGATCAAATCAAAAGGAAGAACCCGAAAAGGAGGTAATGTTTTCACCACCCTCTTTTCAAGTTCCTTTCTTCTTCAACTTCTTCTTTCTTTGTTTTTCCCATTCTAAAATAATAACTCCAATATCTTATATAAACATTGGTTTAATTATAAATATGGTACAACCGTATTCAGTATTATATCTATCAAGTGAATGACATGTCACCATACGTGCGTACGTACGGCTTACCGTCTCCACGTCGTGGTGTAATTTTTATTCAATAAATTATTATTTGGATGGGTATAATAATGATGTGTAATTCATGTAAATAATAAATATAACATTATAATTATTCTTTATATATGATATAACTTCCAATTATATATTATTTTAATATCAAAAGGTCGATATTGACGCTCGTGTGTACGTATGGACTACCGTCTCCACGAACGTGATGAGATTCATTCTCCATCATATACATTAAAGTATAATTATCATTTTATTATTTAAAAATAATTATTAAGGACTTGATATCATTCCAGATATGAATAAGATAAAACATATCCATGACAAACGCGACATATGTAACAAAACATATAAATGAAAATGAGTATGTTAATAACCGAAACGACGATAATACTAAGATATTATTAACAAAGAAATGTTAAAATATCATATATGATATCATATTAATGTATATGATTATTGTATAATTTAATAAAAATTATTTCACCATTATACAGGAGGTTATCCTACCCTGAAACAAGGAAATGTACATGGTAAAGGTTTATTTCACAATCTCTTCATTATCCGAGGTTGTTTATACATAATTATCTACTAGGACCTCTTTATCATCCACTTCCATGTTTCTTAAAAATTTATTTAAAAACATTCTTGTTATTTTACAGAATATGCGTTAAAGTCATTTATACCCTTGTTTAACATTTATAAGAGGTTTATAAAGGAATCTTTCTATCATTTTCCAAACAAGGTCCTTTTTAACCTTTTCGACAGAATTAAGGTAAGATTGTTTTTTATCTTATATGGCGGGTGCGGATATTTTTCACCATTATAAAATTGTCGATTCTTCCCTTACAAGGTTATAAGAATATTTTCAAATAAAATTTTTTATTATATAAATATATGACTCTTAAACGATTTGAAAATAAAAGAGATATTTCTCTAAAAAGAGTTTTTATTTCACCTTTGTCAACTTCCTTTGATGGATTCTATGTTTATTTGGAGTTTATTTATTATGATTCAAAACTTCCATATTGTATTGATGATTTTGTGATATGTTTGACTATGGATGTGTTATATTTATACCATTCATGGTTTATGAAGAAAGTATTGACATTTCTTATGCTAGTTTTAATATGAATGTTTACATTATATTTAAACATGTTCATATGAGGAGTGCATTGGACTTAATAAGTGATGGGTGGAGCCCTCTATAGCTCCTCGATGCATCGGTAGGTTTAATGAGACAAATTAGTGTCTTGGAATAAGGACTTGACAAAATCTTATTTGTAGTCTTGGCACGAGGCCTTGGCTATGTGGTTATGATAGTCTGGCATTATGCATTCCATCATTATGAAAGTGGTTATTGATATTTCTTGTCATTATTCGACTAGAAGAATATCCATGTGAATAAGTTAATGGAATTATTTCATTTTATTTTTTTCTATATTATGCTTAAGTTCAAGTTTAAAAGAATTTTGTTTTAGTTATACATTACCTATAATTTTTATGCTTATTTATAAAAGATTCCGCTATATTGTAATCCTTACTGGGCATATGATCTCACCCCTTTCTATGTTTTATTTTTCCAAGGACATGATGAAGTATTTTATGAATGACCTGTAAGGATAGTATAAGGGGATATGAGTGTGGAGACAAGATGTTATTGTAATTTTTAATTTATAATGTAATGTAAACATTATGAATGTATCTAGTGTTTCCAAGACTACTAAACTAATTGGTCTTTCGAGACTTGGTCGTTCTTGTGATCATGCCATTGTTATGTAATAATGCGCCAACTCTGGGTAACTGGGGTCAGGGCGTTACACTAAAAATATATTGCAACATCGAGGTTCAGAAAGCCACCCAGAGGCACCCCATACCTGGCTAGTCGCATTGCCTCAAGTGCATTTCCCCAAATTCCAGAGGCTTCCGAAAATCAGATAGGCCCTTGGGTGTGATAGTGGTTAAACTATGAACTCATTGGAAAAATAACACAACAGAAGTGATGAAGATAGAAATATAAAAAGTAGTAATAATACCAATAAAAACGTAAATAGTGGAAGACTGTAAGTAATAAACAGCTAGAGAACACATATAATTATGCATGATACACATGTCTAGGAATGTATTTAAACACATCACAATGCATAAATATATTACTAAACCAACGTACAAGAAAATGGTGAATAACTCTTCAGCATCGCATGCCTCCGCTTGGTCGGATGCTCTCCCACTCCAAAGCTCTCAAATACCTAAATTAGAAGGGTGCTTGCCCTTATCTAGACCTAAAACAATATAATCTATTTGGGCCCAAAAGCATTGCCCAAAAAGGGTGTGAGAAGAATCCCAATAGGAAACCACCAAAAGATCTATGACTAACAGTCAATGAATACGAATGAAAGGAAATATAAAAAATAATTAGTAAATAAGGAAGTACATAAAAGAAAAAAATTTATAGTTTCAACAAATTCAATTACATATATCAAGAAAGTAGCTAAATAAAAAAAAGTTAAACCCCTGGGTAGTAATCATAGCCTAACCCCTATGGTTCAAACAAACAACACAACAAACCCTTTGGGAAGTACACACAGTCTAACCCCTCTGGTTATGATTTACCACATACTCCCTAAGGAAGAACTCACATTAAATTCCTCATACAGTGTCGTATCAATTACTAAAAGGCTTTATGGGGATGAACTTAATGTAAAATTCCCACTTTGTTCTGCATTAACGAATTAAAAACACTCTAAGATACAACTTACATCCATCCCTCCTATGGTCTCGTAACGTAAAAGTAAACAGACACTCTGGAGAAGCCCCCATTATCCATTCTCTCTATAGGCTACTACACTAAGTTCTCATGGACCTATATAACTCATTATTGGAATATGATAAATAGAAACCAACATAAAATCGAGAACTAGTTGACTAAATAGTCTACATCATAACAACATGTTAGATAAAAACCACTCCATCCTAACAATACTAGGCATGGAAGGTAAACAGTATCCTAAAAGAAAAACTAGAATAAACTGTCATAATTAGAAAACATGGGGAAAAAATCCATATCCTAGAAAGGTAACCCTATTATCAAACAATTAACCTCTATCCATACAAACAAGTCATAACAGGCAATTAAGAGGGTGAAAACAATAGACACGTAATACCCTATTCAAGGGTATTGGGTAATTTGGCACATATAACTTAGAGAATATCTACCTAAAAGAAAAAACATCCTACAATTACATTGGAAGATCATTATATGTGAACCTCATTCCTTGAATCATCCTAGGACTCCAATGATATACAAAATTGCATAAAACGGTCAATGGAGGATAACTCTTGAAGGAGGAGAAATCAGAATATGAGTTTTAAGGAGATGGAAGAGCTCATCGACACCATTCCAATGAAATTGATGAATTTAAATTCGTAGAATGGATGAGGAGTCGTGGGTTCAAAGAAGATATGTAGTCGTACAGTATCTCCTAGATGAGACGATTGAGGAAGAAGAACGTTATATCCATTAGACATGACCCCTGCCCATTTAATAAAAAATGATTTTACATGGGATGTAAATCAAGAGTGCATGGTGTGTACTTTCCATTACCAGACCCTGCATTAGGCTATCTCCGGGTCACCACACATGTCCATGCACTCTACCATTACATGGCCAGTACATGGTAACCCGTGACTATCGAGTACACGACATGTACTTAAATGCACACAAGATGTACTTCAGAAACTTCCCGAAACGCCACTATTTTTTAAAAACACCAGAAAAAGGAAAACATACCTGAAAAGAAGATCCACATTCTTACAAACATTCCCCCATAAATAAATTCATCCCCAGATTTCCCTAACACGACAGCGTAGAAGAATAATCCTAGAAAAGATTCAGCCACATTGATCATACATCGGCCTCCCTCTACCATGTCTCATATTATACTCACACATGCTGCCATAAAACTCACACTAGAGGAAGAGACCGGCCTTAGATAACCTTCAAACATCGATCAACAATCCAGATATGATGCTTCTCAAATGAGACATTCACCTCTAACTCAACCTCTTGGGCGGAAAAACAAGAGATGAGTTAGAGAAGTAATGTCGAAGCTGAGAAATGTGAAAGATATTATGTCATGCACGGTACCTCTTAGGTAACTACAACCGATAGGCAATGGCCTGACCGTCTCCAAAACTAAAAAAAAACCTGACGTACCTTGGCGAAAGCATACCCTATCTCGAAATCCTCCTATATCCCATCCTCTGTGTGACATGCAGGAAAACCAGATCTCCGACCTCGAAATCCAAAGGACATCTTCATCGATCAACACAAGACTTCTATCAAGGTTATGAAATATCCAATCTCTTTTAAATAAACACTATATACTCTTTGGTCTCATGGAAAAGATGAGGTCCCGGCATAGCTACCTCCCCTACCTCCTGCCAGTATAAGGGTGATAGGCATGGCCTACCATACAAAGCATCATAAGGTGTCATATGAATAGTTTCTTGGAAACAATTATTATTGAAAACTCCACAATAGGTATGTGATTCTCCCATGAACCTCAAAATCTAGGATGAAAGCTTGACGCATGTCCTCAAGCACATGAAATGTACACTCAAAGTGGCCATCTGTCTAGGGCTGGTAAGTTGTACTCAAAATTACCTGTGTACCCAAAGCCTTCTGAAGCCCTTGCTAGACCTGAGATGTAAAACATGCATCCTTGTATGACACAATGGTGTGTAGAACCCCATAAATTTGTAAAATCTCTTATAGGTACAACCATCCCAGATCATCAACGCTGAAGGTCTCCTTGATCGACATGAAGTGATCAGCCTTCGTGAGTCTATCAATGACAACCCATAATGCATCATTCTTCATTGCGACCTTGGAAAACCAATCATGAAATCCATTACAACATTATTTCACTTCCACTTGAGAATGGGTAACAGCTGCAAAATCCTTGCGGGTAGTTGAGGCTCCACCATCACCTGCTGAGAGGTGGACCACCTCATCACAAACTAGCAACAACTCTCTTAATACCTGGACAATAATACTGATGGTTAAGATCTTGATACATCTTGGTGACACCAGGATGAACAACCAAAACTGAGGAATGAAATTCTGGCATCAGATCCTTGTTTCTATCTGTTGACTCCCATACATACCCCTGGAAACTCAATATTTCATCCTTTTGTATTATCCGTCCATGAATTGGGTCCACTCCTGACACACATTCTTGGAAGACAAGGCCTTCTGAATCTGATAGTTGCCTCCTTCAGATTTGATCAAGAAGAGTAGAGGTAACAATGACATAAGAAAGAAACATCTACCACTATCTATCATCCACCTCCAAATGAATCTCAGAGAATAGATCCATAAACTTCCACTCACTACTGCCCTCCTAATATACCTGTATCTTGGTCCTCCAACTCAACACATTAGCCACAATGTTGCCTTTCCTAAGCATTAAGCAAGCTAAATGTCAAAAGTTTGAAGGTACTCAAACCACATTCACTGTCTCAAATTTAGGTCATGTTATGTAATGATATACATGAGAATTTTGTGGTTGGTTATAACCAAAAAATGATCTCCTAGTTGATAATGTCTCTAACAGCATAAAGAATGAACAACTGCATCCAACTTGAGATCATGAATTGGGTAATTTCACTCATGTGCCATCAACTTCCAAGACATGTATGCAACAAATCCTTCTTCATGCATAAGAACGGCTCCTAGACTGATACCTGAATCATCACAGTAAATATTATATATCTTTCCAGACTCTAGAAAAACTAGTATCAATGCTGAATTCAACCTCTCTTTCAGCTCATGAATGGCTGACTCACAAGAATCTAACCACATGAACTTTGCATCCTTCTTAGTCAGATCTGTCATCGGTACTGATAAGTGTGAGATGTCCTCTTTGAAATTCCTATAGTATCCATATAACCCTAGAAAATCTTGTTACCTCAAATACATTCTTCATATTCTCCTAGGAAACAACTAGTCTCACATTCTTTGGGTCCGCAGATACTCCGACCTTTGAGATAACATGACCTCGGAAATGAATCTGATCCATCAAAATGTGGAATTTTGAGACCTTATCATATAGATGATGCTCTCTCAGTGCACTCAAAATGATCCTAATATGGGTATCCCAGTCATGTTGATTGTTAGAGTACAAGAATATATCAACCACGAAGGCCACTGTTATGGAATCGTTGTAAGGTGGAAACACTTATTTCATCAGTGCCCTGAAAACTACAGGTGCATTCGTGAGACTGAATGGAATAACCGCATACTTGTATATACCATAAATTCTATGAAAGGCTTTAAGAGTTATAACAGATGGTAGAATGTAAAACTGATGATAACCGGATCTCAATTCATTCTTTAAGAACACCCGAGATCCTCTAAGCTGATCAAAGAGATCATCAATCCTCGGTAAAGGATATCGATTATTAACCTTCAAACGGTTCAGATTTCATTAATCCATCCAATGTCTGAGGGTATTGTCTGCCTTTTTTGAAAACCAAAAAAGTGAAGCCTAAGGAGAAGTACTGGGTTAGATGAAACCCTGGGCCTAAAAATCCTTCATCATCTTCTTGAGCTCCTATAACTCGGGTGTAGCCATCCTATAAGGAGAAATAGACCCTGGTGCCGATACTGGAATGAGATCAATAGATAATTCCATTCCTCACATTGGAGGAAAAACTAAAAATTCCATTGGAAATACATCCCTGAAAGGATACACCACTGGAGGAATGTCTAATAATGAAGTCTGTTGGTCATCTAGATTCAGACTATCAATCTAGGATGTAACTCCTCCAAACCCATTATGCTTGGGTCCGGATCTCATCATCTGGACATCCCATTAACCCTTATAAAGAAACGATCCACCCACTGGTGATGTTAAACCCACCCTACGGTGACAGAAGTCGACAAAATCCTGGAAGGAAACTAACCAGTCCAATCCAAAAATGATATCATATCTTGTCATTTCTAAGACATAGAGGTCCCATAAGAAGTGACACCCACTAATCTCAAGAGGGAACTCCTTGCAATGACGTACAATAGTCATTCTTTTCTTCAATGGAGTTTCCAAAGTCATGATATCAGAATAAGAAAAGATACATAACTAAAGGATCTATACAAAAGAAATAGAAATAAATCGATAGGAAGCCCCTGTAACGAAAACTGATGAATCTATAGCTGAGGCAACTAATATCGTACCTTGAACTATAGATGTTCTGGGATACTAATCCTATTAGGACTACTCCACTGCAGATTTATATCCCGTACTGAAGCCAAATGACCCTACACGACCACCATGAGCTGATCCACCCTATATTCACTAAAAACCTGGAATTGGCTACCACAGACACAACCTCCACCTCAGCATGAATGGCCAAATGAACTCCAGTTCCAATACTGATTAGAAACTATTGGTGATCTTCCAAATCGAGGAGTCATAGAAGAATCCATATCACCTGCTGATGGTGGGAAGATCTAATAGAATCACTATAGATGACCTATCTTTCCATAATATCAGAAATCCACTTGGTCTCTCAAGCATTATTGCATCGTATGCCTATTATTCTCGCACTGGTAGAACGCCACCTGGAAACTAGAAGAAGTGTCTCACCTCCTTGGATCTACACATGAAGACTCCCAACGACACATCCTACTATTATTAGGAGGAAACCCAACTCTGAATGTCAAGCCTCCCTGGGTCACCACTCCAGTATCCCTTAGATATGGTTCTATGATCAGTTCTTGGTTGACGATCGATCTGATTGAATTAAATATGAAGACGTTCACCTGATATTGGATGTCATGCCTTAGACCATTCTCAAAATTTCTTTATAGGAATAAATCATCACTTCCTAGAATAGGCATGCTGTGATAAAGCTCTGTAAAACGAGAAGAATACTCTAAATATGAAAGAGTACCCTGCTCCAGACTCATCACCTCTCAGGATTGATCAGACCTCAAAGTCACCAAATAGAAATAGTCATAGAAGTCACAATAGAACTCATCCCAATCCATGATCTACTGGCATCCCACTGGTGAGATCACATCCTACAATCTCTTGGAAAAATCCTTATGAATATAAGTATAAAGCTTCAACATACTCTCTGGAGGAATCTCTAGATGGTCGAAGACTGCTAGCATGGTTTCCAATCGTGTCCCTATAGCCTATGTCCCTCCTTCCCCCAAGAATGTGGGGGGATGCTGCTACTGGAAAATCAACATCAACTATTCCATAGATGGGGCATGAATAAGTACTCCACGAAAGGTTTGCATGAACCACATCAATCCCTCTTAGAATTGTGCGTCGACACCAGTGTCGTGAATAATGGCTGCTACCAAAACTGGAACAACTAAAGGATCTGCTGAAAGTCCTTGATCAGCTATGTCTAGTGTCTATTATTTCCCTATAATTGGCATACCACCAGAGGACGTCTCGGTGGCTTGGCTCTGCCGGGTCAAGTGCACACCTTATGTCATTATTATCAAGAACTAAAAACTAGAAGTGCCAGAAGGGAACAAGGGGAAGGAAGCATTCATGTTTTTCAAAACATTGATACACAATGTGTATGTCCACTACTCTGCGTGTTAATTTATTCCATCAGACGACATGCACTTATGCTAAACTGGTCATGTGACACCCAAAAACATGGCACATTGTCCTGACACACATCGTGTACATGAATCCTCTTCCCCTTCCCATGTTCCCATACATGGATAATCCACATGGTTCCCCTAGAAGAATACTACATGGCATGTTTTTGCTAGACAATCCATATACTAGAATAACTTCATCGAGCCTTTTGTCAGTTATAGGGTTGGGTACAAGGATAAATCTACACAATGTTTTTGTTCCAGACACATCATGTACTAGAATGATTTCATCGACCCGTGTTGTTCAATACACTATCAGATACATGGGTTTCAATACACAACATGTTTAATAATGACACGATGTGAACAAATTATGTTTCAATCCATCTCTGTCGTTAGTCACACCGGTGGACACATGGTCAACACATCACGTCATGTATGTCCAACACACTATGTGTTATACCAAAATTTCCCAACCCAGTGTCTCTACCCACACAGCCAGTGACATAGTTAGAGACTACACTGTGTGTATATAGAGTACACAGAATGTACTTATGAAAAATTGTTCCTTCCCGAATAGAATAACAGAAGGCTTGTATTCATCACCACACAATGTGTATTTTGGGTTTTTTAGACAGTAAGCCTTAGAAACCACTACAGAAGCCCATAAAACAGTGAATTGAACATTAATGTAACAAATTTTAATCCAATAGGCGCGATACTCCCCACAAATCATGGTTTGTAATCATTAACATGTCATGTAAAAGGAATAACAAGTTAATGATCCACCAAATTCTGGTCCATGAGGACCCATTACACCTCAATAACCAATGATTGGGATTCATTCCAACAAAACATTACATAGTCCAATACCCTGTCAAATATCAGGTATTCTATGATGGCATCTATCACAACAACATGTATATCTAGAATAAAATCTATCATAACTACATGCCATAACTAATTCACCCTAAATGGCAGGGCAAGAATGTATGAAATGTGATTCCTAGAAAGTGCTTATATGATGCATGAGATGGAATATCCTCATCTCATCGTGTTGCAATGGAAACAAAACCTCAATAACATCAACGATAACATCAGAAAACATGTGAATCACCCAATGGGGAAATCAAATCTATTGTAATAATTTCAAAAACCTGAAGACCAACAATATATGAACTAAATTGGATTTTCCCTATACAAGGTTATACTACTCTCGAGAACAACTTATTACCAAGTACATATTATTTCATATCCCAGGATAAAGGATTTAAACAGAATGTCAATTAGAAATAAAACCCACTGATAACACTTTGTAATGTCCTGGTTCTGGAAGCTGCCAAGAGGCGCCCCATACTCGATTGTCCACATGTCCACAAGAGCATTTCCTCGAATGTTAGAGGCTACCAACTAGCAGTGAGGGCCACAGGTGTGATATTGGGGGAACTATGACCTCATTTTAAAAGTAAAAAAGTGGAATTAAAATATATAGTAATAGCAGAATCAGCAGTAATACCATACAAAATTAAACAGTGGAAGCCTAAATGTAATAAATACCATGAGAAAATATATAATGATGCATGATACATATGTCTAGGAATGTATCCAAAAATATCATAATGAATAAATATAGTACTAAACCGAAGTACCAGAAAATAATAAACAACTCCCCAGCATCGCAAGCCTCAGATTGGTGCCATGATCTACAGATCCAAAGCAGTCAATTACCTAAAGTAGAAGGGAAATTTCAATTATCTAGACCTACAACACTATAATATCTTTGGACCCAAAATCATGGCCCAAATAGGGTGTGAGATGAATCCCAGTAGGAAACCACCAAAAGATATAGTCCTAACAATCAATGAATATATATGGCAGGAAATAAGGAAAAAGAAGTAGTAAACAAGGAAGTACTCAAAAGTAAACATTCCAACAGTTTCAGTGCCTACGGTTAAATATATCAAGAAAGATGATAAATCAAAAAAAGGTAACCCTCTAGGAAGTAATCATAGCCTAACTCCTCTGGTTCAAAAAAAAACAAGCAACCCTCTGGGTAGTACATACTGTCTAACCCCTCTGGTTCACCATTAGCACATACTCTCTAAGGAAGCACTCACTATAAATTCCCCCTACAGTCTCATATCAGTAACTAAAAAGAGATCTGGGGAAGAACTCAACGTCCAATTCCCCCTGTGGACCACATTAAGGAACTACAAACACTCTGAGGGAGCACTTACACCCATCCCCTCTATAGTCTCTCAACGTAAAAGTAAATAGAAACTCTGGAGAAGCCCTCAACATCCATTCACCCTATGGTCTACTACACCAGGTTCTCTAGGCCCTGTGTATGTCATTCATGTAAAACGATACATGGAATAAAATGTAATACTCAAGAAATACTTTGATAAAAAGTCTACAACATAACAGCATGTGAGATAAAAATCACTCCATCCTAAAAATACTAAGCATGTAAAGCAAACAGTAGCCTAATAGGAAAACTAGAGCAAATAGTCAAGACAATAAAATATATATCTTAGCAAAGGAAACCCAATTCTAAAATAATTTACCTCTATACAAATAAACAAGGCTAAATAGGCAAATAACGTGGCAAAAACCGTAAACACGCAATACCCCTTTCAAGGGTATTGGGAAATTCTTCACATATAACTCAAAAACTATATATGTAAAGGCACAATCTACCTATGTTGGTGTTGGGAGATCATTATATGTGATACATAGGACTTGAGTATCCCTAGAAATTCGTAGATCTACTGAAATGATTAAAACGATCAATCAAGTAAAACTATTGAAGGAGTAGAAATCAGGAGATGAGTTTTAAAGAGAATGAAGAGCTCGCCTATGCGATTCTAATACAATCGACGAATTTTGATTCAGAGAATGGATGGATTGTTGGGGGTTTGGATAAGAACCACTTCTATATGGTCCTTCCTGGATGGTATATAAAATGAATAAGAGAATACTTTCCATTATATATGGCCTTGATCCGTTTAATGAAAAACTGTACTTGACATATACTTTAGGAGTACAGGGCATGTACATGCCTTAATCAGCCCATGCATTATGCAGCTTCCATGGCACCGCACATGGCTATGTACTCGGCTGTTACATGGCTAGTACACAGTCTCCCGCAACTACCATACACAAGGCGTGTACTTTTAGGTACACAGCGTGTACTTTTAGGTACACAACGTGTACTACAAAAATTTCCAAAAACCGAACTTTTTCTAAAAAAAACCCGAAAAAAGAATAAAAGGTGAAAATAGGATTCAGGTACTTACATATGCACTCTTGTAACAACAGTAGAATACATTTTGTGACATCACAATAATGAATAGGTGTATGAAAATCTCATTATCTATATCTTTATTTTATACATTTTTTCTTCGTCTTTCCTTTGTATCGTATCCCTCTCTCATGTTTCCATCAATTTGTGTAATATTCCATATTATTGGAATATTGGATATCCTATTTATTGATTCCATTCTTATAATTTTTATTTAATGAATATACCTAATATTATTATAATAAAATTAATAATTAATAAAAAAATTACAGTATAAAATATCTTGAAATATTGATCTTTAGGAAAGTAATTATTCATATATTTTATTTCCACTTAAAATCTCCTCTTTAATTGGATGATACCCCAAATTTTAATACCCCCCATGAACATACCAAATATTCATGGGATCTCTTTCTTCCTCATGTGCTTGTGGTTTTGAAAACATAGTTATCATAAACATTCACAGAGAATTCAATCGTACCTTTCATTAAGGTCGTCTATAACCAGTGGACATATTAGATTTACCATATAATGAAAATTTATATAATTAATGTTCCAAATTCCTTCAAAGATCATCCATTGCACATTTTGATTTACCCTCATATAATATATTTTTTCTATTTATCTATGATTTATAAAACCTAATGATATTAATTTCATGACATTTATGATGATTCCACACATGTACACTCTAAACTCTTAAATCTCAACATCCATCATAATTCCCACTAAAACCTGAAAAAACAATCATTGCGATAATTGTATTTTTATATTCCATATTTCATATAAGATTCATAATATTTGGCATCACTTATTAATTACATCATAAAATCCATACTTTATTTATTTTAATCTCATAATTTTAACAAAAAATTGGTTATTTAATATAGTGCATCTCTCTCATATGAATAAAATATGTATTTCATATTAGTGTTAATGATTTTATTAAACCCATAATACTCATAGTAATTAGTAAAAACTTGTCAAAATATAAAACCATTCTATTCATTCGTATATGAACATATAAAGATAATAACATGGATATATTTCAATAAAACTCTCAATTTCAAGAAAAAATAATGAATAGAATATCAATATTCCTAAAATCAAAAACCAGGTATATGTAACCATTGAATTATCTTATGAATGTTTCACATTGTATGTTACATTAAAACACAAGATATTTATCCAAAATAATATAGAAACATGAATTGATAATCATAGATTGGTTTGTTTTTAGTGGTGGAGGGATGATAATAATTTACACATATAATTGCTACACTGATATTATGCCAGAAAAATGTGAATAATTCCCACATTATCATTGTCTCATATAACTATATTATATGGGATATCATTTCATTATAACTCAATAAGCTCCATCAGTATCATATAAAATCCAATTGGGATATACAATAAGGTGTGTCCATCATTCAACATTACACATAAATAATTCCACCTTCACTATATCAAAATATAACATACAAATAGTAAATTTCAATAGCTATTCACCCTCCATTCTATTATTAGTTGGATCCTCCATAATTCTTGGTTTCATAACATCATGGTGAACAAGTTTATTAGGTAGTTGAATTGGATATGGGATGGAAAAATATATATATTATCATACATATAAACTCATTTTCCAATAATAAGATATATAATACATCCTAAGGATCCAAATATCATTTATCTAATCAAGTTTATCCAAGTATATTTCATACTTATCATAAAAAAACATTGATGTACATGTATAAATAATTAATATATAAAAAAATCATTTCAATTCAATGTGAATGGATAATTATAAATGAAATTGAAATGTCAAAAAATTTCAAATAAATGATCATAAAAAATGTTATTTTATTATTTCACCACCCTGAGGATTTATAATATATTTATTTTTAAATTCATTCACATTGATATCTTCTGTTACAACCAACCTCGAGTCTAATAGAAAAGTACAATAGTATACCATTATAACATTGACATAAATTTGAAAGGTATGAAAATGAATTAAAAATTTAATAAAATTATATATTTTACACAATTATATATAAATTAATAGGTTATGAATTTATTAGAAATAAAAACCAACTTCATGGGAAAAACATTCCTACAAGAAGTGTATTTTCTATAAAAATATGTCTCATCACATCCATAAAACTTTTTTAAAGTTATATTTACCCTAGTAGAAAATTTATTTAACTAAATTAAGTTACTTTTTTATGGTATAATGTTAATGTTAACTTAGAGTTAATTTTTTTAAAATTTTATAATTTTATAAATTTTTAAATAGTCGTAAAAATGAATGGTATTTATTAAAAAAATGACTTTTCATTTAAAACAATTACAAGGGAATTTTTTTTATAACTATTTAAAAACTAAAATTAGTTCAATTATATTATATTATTAAAATTAAGTACATTTTATTTAATTTTATAATCAAATTTGATATGAAAACGTTTTATATTTTTGAAAATGTCTCTAAAGGAAATCCATTTGCCCTTATGTCTGAAGGTTTAATTTTAAAAGAAATTATGAAACATCTTTGAAATGAAATTTTTAAATCTATTAAATATTTAAAATTGGAATGATTCAAATAATATAATGATATTAATGAAATATTTTTTTCATAATGACATGTAAAAATAGTAATAATTAACCACCGCATTATGGTTAAAAAACATTTATCGAGGGGAGGGTAATAGAGAAGATTAGGGTAAAATGATCTAATAAAGCCGAAAATTTATATTTTATATCAATATTTCAATATTTTAAAAATCTAATATTCTTTAATGATATACTTATAATCCTTTACAAATTTTAATAATTGGTATATAATTTATTCTTTTCAAATATTCTAGGTGCATCCTGTCCCATAATTATAAAAGCGAACCCACAATTCTATCCACTTTACACATAAAATACCATTGAATCATCATATAAATGAAGAGATACATTCCATAAATCCATCCACAAGACATATACTTCATATTTTTATCATAAAAACATTATGGGAAGGATTTTGTTAAAATCCTAAATAGGTTCTCAAAAAGAGATATATAGTTCATATTCACGCATCTTTAATTATTTATTCCACAATAACATGAAAATATTATAAAAATATTCAAAAATAATAAACATTTTATATAACACACAAATATATTAAATTAATCAAATTTCATATCCTAAATCTATCTCCACTTGCATCAAATGAGAAATGAAATTATCGAACTTGTCTATGGTGGATTACCGCCTCACAAACTGATATAATTAATTCTCCATAACCATATCTCATAGATATATATATTGATTAATGTAATGTTTATATAATATATTAATGAATTTATTATAATTATGTAATTATAATATTATATCTACATTCATACATTACAATTTGTTGTAAAACTTCAACGTCGTTAGAGGATGTGTCTCTAATACCACCTCCATGAAGTGATGAAAACTGTTTTTCATTTTATTTTTTATTGGATAGTAATAAAAAAAAATTAATATATAAAATATATATTGTACAATAAGTTTTATATAAACATTATATATTATTTAACTTTCATTTCTACCATCCTTTGGATAAAATTGAAACTCCCTTCATGCGTATGTGTGACATAACATATTGATGAATGGTATAACTCATTTTCTCATATGAAACTTTTATGGACTATTATAAATACTTATAAAATAATTATATATTATATATATATCATGATTACAATTATAGAGATTTTGGAACAATGATTAATGTTCAAGGGAAAAAACTATCAAACCAAAGCATTCATGAAAAACAATGTAATTATTAGCCAATATTTTAATTTTAGTTGATAATTTTTATTAGACTAGTGATAATTGATAATTGGTAAAACATATAAGATATTAAATATATTATTATCATTCTAAAATTGGTTTATAATAAATCAATATTTATTATAGGGGATGATCGGACACATACAAAGGATGTATGACCAGTGGTAATAATCTCTCATCACATTTTTACTTCCCTATGACTTGTACCATATTCAAAAAATATATCATTTATGTGGATTATATAATTCCTATTTGATATGTTATATAATTAAGATATTTATCTTTATTCTATTTAATGTTTCTTTTCAATTTACGTCTCTCATGGGGTTTTTGATGAAATAGTTACCAATGTTGTAAGGAATTATTTCACAATCTCATTGTTATTTGATATTGTTTATGTTCAAGTATCCATGTGGTTAATTATTTAATATATGTATATTAAAAACAATAATGTTTATTATAATATTATTATTCCAATAATTTACAAGTCTCCTTTTAATGTTTTTCTCTTTAAAAACTCACAGTACTGAAAAGAATGTTTTAAGGAAAATCTACACCATTTCAATCTTCAATCAAAAATCCTTTCTCTTTTATGTCCAGGATTTCTAAAAAAGGTTTTTCATTTTATTAAAATTAATTAATAAAAAATTACTGACTTTTTATTTTCTAAATTTTTGAAGGAATTTTCTTAATATTTTCTGGATGAGGTACATTTATCATTTTTTATAATATTGTGAAAAAGAATGTTTTTAACTCATATGGAATGAATGTATTTAACCAACATTTTTTATGAATTATTAAATTTTTTAGAACGATATTTTTAATGAAAATGTTTTTATTAATATTTGATAAGTATTTTAACAATTAAACTGGTGATTTAAATATGAAAAGTGTATATTACTCAATCAATTTTCCAGTGAATTTTGTAACATATATTCATCTATGGAAAAATAAATTTTTAAATATTTTGATTATTTTATAATCTTAATATATGATAATTATTATATTTATAGTGTTTTTACGAATCGTTTGATAGGGGATGTACAATTTTGATACCATTCTCCATATTAATATTTTTTGGTTTATGACTATGTATATTTATTAGGGTATTTATAAACATTCATTATAATAGTTTTTAAATAAAAAATTTTACATTGGTATATTACAACAATTTCACATTAATAATGCATTTAAAATAGTAATTTATGGGTGTTGAATGCTATTTCCCCCATATGAATCAGTATGTCTCTTGAGACAATCTTGATTGGGTATTCTACACAGGCCTTACACATTTCTATAATATGTATAGTTATAAGGACTTGTTGGTATTGTTATAATGTATGAAATTATGAATTCCCTTAATATGATATCCATTATTTATGACCATAAGATTATTAGATTACATATAACATGCATGAATAAGATTTAAGTTAATGTTATTATTTAAATGGAATTATATTATCATCATTTATTCCAACTAAATTATTATTTATGTTAATGCTATTTATTAAATGGAATTTTCATTATTTTATTTAACTTTTAATATTTATTATAACATATTTTTTCACAATAGATTTAATTATATGTTTAACATTATTGAGAAATAGATCTCAGCCCTTTCTTGTGTTTTCTTTCCCTGGGATTCCAATAAGTGTATTATGGTTGATATGTATGGGTATGCTAAAGGGAATTTTTGTGTTTTTAATACATTAATATTTCTTAATTTTTATTTCAATTATACTATGTGATTCAATTATATATCGAGTTTAGAAAAAATTTTATTTAGTCCTTTAGAGTTTTATTCATTATATCTAGTTAGAATGTATTAATGTAACCACTATCTTTGGACTACTAGGGTCAGGTTCACTAATTTTAGTAACATATATTTTTAGTATAAACCTTTGTAACTAAATTTATGAAAACATAGAATAACTAACATAACCCTATGAATAAAAATGAGGATATGTCAATTATATAATAATATCCAAAATTTTAGAAAGGAAGAGATTATGTGGTTTTCCTAGAAATACATCCTAGTATGGATAATAACCATGGATGTGGACCAGATATAGATGTATATAGCGGTATGAAATCTGAAATGAAATTATTAGGAATTGAATCTATCATAACATGGTACATTAAAATGGTCCTTTCATCAAGCCTTGTCTGACACTCTATTGGGAAATTCACATGTTAATTGAAATTTTCATTACATTCCATTATGAAGTATTTGAAAATAATTTCATGATATCAACAAATTATTGATTAAAACATGTTTATGATTATGATATTAGATTTGTATAGAATTTTGAATGTTTGTTAAGTGTTTCACCAGTGTTTGGATTTTTCATTATGATTCATAATTATTTGATCTGGTATAGTATATTCAATTGTTGAAATGTTTAAAATAGTTAACGAAATGAGAATCAAAATAATTCATGTAATCAATGTAGGGATTTCCCTCCTGGGAATGATAATGAAACCAATGTGAGATCTTTATCTGAAACTAATGAAATTATATAAATAATGGGACAACTAAAATAGGTTATGACTAATAACATTTCATACATGGAGTGGAATACTGAACCACAATGATGTTTAACAATATTATGCAATGTTATGAATCAAAAAACCCCATCATTTAATGTGACTACAAATATTTTTATAACTATGAAATGAATAAATTATTCAGATAAGATATTTATCTATATAAGAAGTAGTGGAAGGGATAAGTTTTCCACGTATGTTTATATTATCTCCAAAGATTTGGATCAATTGTGTTCATTGATACAAAACATTGTTGATAAAGAAGTAATAAAAATCATTTAGTGGAATGATTTTATGGTATTATTTTTTGAAATATTTTTTCTTCATGAGCAATGAATGGATATAGAGATTCAATTTAAGAGTCTAAGACAAAAGGATGATGAAAATATTTCTATGAAAGAATCAAACTTTTCAATAATAATATGGAATGATAGAAACTGTATAAATAATCCAAATAGAAATACTAAAAATTTATTTAATGGTATTAATTATATCCTTCAAAGGAAACAAGTCTACAGAACTATCAAATCGTATAAGAGAATATTATCATCATCTATACAGATAAAAAAATAATTATCCATGTTATATATATTTGAATAAATAATTATAATACGGGTTATTTATATCATGTTTTAATATAACATACTTTATAGGGGGAGAAGGAAAGGGAATAATTTCTACATTGTAATAAATTTTGAATGAAACACTTGGAACATGTTGCTGTGAATGAGAGTTTCCAAAAATTATGTAGATAAAGGACACCATGATCATGATTTCATGGTAATGAAATAATCATCCAATGTGAAATGATTCAATGAGAAGGTTTTGGTATACTATGAATATTATTTTCCCTAGAATTTGGGGAGTTTCCTCAAGAAAACCCCAAGGGAGAAAGGCCGGGAATAATGATCACAATTGTTGAATTATATAATGATGTGGTGGAAGATACGTTAATCATATACTCAGATTTAGTTAATAAATTATTGTATTAGGAATCTTCATATTCCATTATATATTTCAAATTTTCAAGAAAATTAGATATTTCCCATGAAAATTAAAATGGGAGTTATCAGTTATGAATCTGAGTGTTTGTATCACCATAATAATGATATGTCAGTCACTTATAATTATAAAAAATTAAAATTCCAAATTTTGTGAATTAAATATTTTATATATGGTTTATTTAGATATAATCTTTGTTATGGACTAGCATTAATAATATGGTGCAAATTTTATTTCAGATATATAGAAGTATTGATTCACGAAGAAGATGTATAATTCCTTGTTTTAGAGGGGTTACTTTGTCATTACTATAATTTCTACATCAACTGTATTATAATATTGGGGAATAAAAATAAATAAAACCTATATATGTAATAGTTAATATTCAAATTGAGGATGTACTTATTACAAAGAAGTAAATTGATGTATTTTATATTGAATAACATGGAAATCCACTAGAGGGTGATGTTCAGTTTACCATTGATTTAATCAGCGATGAAACACCAATATCAAAGGACCCAAATGGTAACACCATTATAGGTTATATTGAGTTGAAGAACCTACTAAAGGAGTTGTGCGATAATGTATCTATATTCCCTATTATTTAACCTTGAGGAGACCATATTTTTTCTTTAAGAAGAAATATTGATCTATGAGGTTGTGAACTGATTATTTAGAAATAATTTTTATTAGGATAACTAAAATGTTTCCATTATATCAAATAGTATTCAAGGAATATCTTGAACACTTATTTATGGTATTTATTTATTATATCTTGTTGTACTCTATGAGTGATGTGGACTAGGATAATCACATAAAGACCATTCAAGACACTCTTCTAAAAAAATAGTTATATGTGGAATTTTGAAACAATGAATTTTTGCTTGGAATGATTCTTTTCAAGGGAATATTATCTCTATGTATGGAATATTATCTTATCCTTTAAAGATAAATGTCATACAATAATTTCATACTGTAATTAACATAACCGAGGCACATAGTTTGGTATGTTTTCTAGGTTACTATAGGAAATTTGTTCAAAATGTTACCTATTTGGCTATCATATTAACCAAAATTAAATATAAAGGGTTTAAGTTGTTATCGATAATTTAATATTAATAATATTCAAGAGAATATTATAGGATATTGGTGAATTCTCATGTTTGGAATCTACCATCAGAAAAAGATGGATCTTTGATATTATGTGAGGTATTGAATAAGGGAAATGGTTTTGTAGTTATACCAAATAATAATGTTATTTCCTAAATATTATTTTAGATAATGATTCATGTAAAAAACTACCCAATCCATGATCGTTATTTGGAAATAATAATTTTTTTTTGAATATGTAGAGGCATTATCTATGCGATGAAATGTGTAAGGTATACATTGATCATAAGAATTAGAAATACATAGCATCATAGAAATATATCGACACAAGGAAAAGATTATGGATCAAGATACTCAAGGACTATGACATCTCAATCCACTACCAAGAGGAGAAGGAAAATAAGATAGAAGACGAATTGAGTTAAAAATATCATGGATACCTTGAAAAAAAGATGAGTACAATGGTTCGAATGACCATGAATTTAGTAAATATTGATATTAAATTGATTAAGGAATTGTATTGTTCATTCATTTTTTAAATGATTTATAAAAAATTATTATTATAAAATAGAAAATTTTTACATCATGGTGATGATAGTTTTCAAAAAAAAAGACATTAATCCATGAATGATATAATATTTTCTAACATTATTTGTGATGATTCTATTTAAAATATTTAGAATAGACTATGCATCCCATATATAACCAAGATGAAGAAAAACAATTTAGATGAATCTCATAGATTAAATTTCCCTATACACCCTATAACACTATGATATATAGAAATTAATAAAACGTTTTGGTGGGATAATATGAAGTATAAAATTTCTTATTATGTGTTAGGATGTCTTTTTCGAATAAGAGAATTATTAATGATATCATAGAAAGGAGTCAAGAAAACTATTCTTTTTTCCTATGCTTAAATTGTATGATATCAATATTGACTTTTTAAAAGATTAACAAGTAATATTAGAATGAATGATGCAATAACATATATTGTTTTCTTACCTACATAATTAAAATATTTCATATTCGTAAGAGAATATTTACCTCACGAGAACCTTTCACATAAATATATTTTAATGTACATGTAATAGTTCCTAGATCACCTCTTTTAATTGTTTCTAATCACGATCCACACATTACATCAAATTTCAAGAAAATTATTCATAAGTCTCTTGATACCATGATTCATTTGATTATTACTTGGCTCCCTCAAACCGATTGTCAATTTGAAAGGTATATTGAATCATGAGAAGAAATCATTATTTTGTTCTCTCTTTCACCACCACAATCAATTTTTTAATATATTATAATCCACTTTTTTATAAGTGGGAATCAAAAAAATAGATCCACATGAATGTACATAACCCCCATCCACACAAACCACATCATTCAAATTTAATAACACATCCTTCAAAATATGAAACAAATGTTCAAAAAACTACCAAAAAAACATTAAACCACTATCCACCCACCTCGATCCACAATACATAAGAACCCAAGCCATCACTCACCTCCATCATCATTTGGCCGACTGGATAACTCAACTATCACCACCACCACATCTTCACATCATCAAAGGAATAGTCTTCCTGATATTATCACTAATGAATTCTTCTCATAATTCTACTACCATAATGTTGAAAACCAGTATTTAATATTGAGATGTACCCCATCACCATAACACTGTCATCATCAATTCCATATTTTAACTCATTGTCTATGATAAAACA
Organism: Viscum album; assembly: GCA_963277665.1. Classification (NCBI taxonomy): domain Eukaryota; kingdom Viridiplantae; phylum Streptophyta; class Magnoliopsida; order Santalales; family Viscaceae; genus Viscum; species Viscum album. Next base: position 643,620,218 of record OY728135.1, on the reverse strand, counting down.
AATTGTCACCGTAAACCTCCCCAAGACATCCAATTAGAATCACTTCCCAAAGGCACATAAATTCCATTACAGTACGCCACATTTGAGAGTATGGTGGACTCCAAGACCTAGTGTAGAGAAAAAAAATCATTTTAATGATGAACAACAAGAACACCGAGAACCATCGATTCCAATGAAATTCAACACTATTGCTATTTAAAAATATTATAAAGTCCATGAACCAGTAAGAAACAAATAGAAAAACAATAGGACAAACCCATTATAAAAAATTTCCATAAAGGATTATTCTAATAATGAATCAAAGACATAAATTGAATTGCGGATAACCCCTGAAGAAAATGGGAACAAGACAACAAAATGAAAAATCCTAGAAAAATAGGAACAGGGGTCGAAACCCTAGATGATGAAAGAAACTCTAGGAGATCCATGACCGATGAACTACATTGCCCAAAAACTCAATGAAAATGAGGCTTTGAATTTTACCTATAAAGGAGAGGGTGACATCATGTTCAGAGTGCAGAAGAAGCATCTAGGGAAGAACCAAAATTACATCATCGAATCCAGAAAGGGATAGAAAACAAGATCATACCAAAGAGGACCAAACATGCAAGAGAACCATTGGATAAAAACCTAGATGATCCATGTTGAAGGATGTAGAGAAGGCTGGGGGAAACAGAAAGGGGAGAAAGAACCCTAGTGGAGTGAGCATATAGGAGATATTTGAGAGCCAGGGGATTTCAGATCCATCCATTCCCCTAAAAATAGTATAAATTTACACGTTGGTTTGTCTATATTAACAATCAAGAATCACGGGATATGTATTTACCTTCTGTTGAGTTGTTATATGACAATAAAATCAAATTAATTCTTCATATGACATTATCTGAAGCATTATATAAAATTATATGGTTCACTAGAACATGGTGGGATAAAGTTGGTGAATGGAATCTTGTGGGCCCCGAACATGTTGAGGAGAAAATAGAAAATGTAAATACTATTCCAACCCACATTAAAGAAGAAAAAAGTATTAATAACATATATACTGACAACTAGAGGAATGATTTGGAATTTCAAGTTGAATATCATGTTTTCTAAAATTAACTATAGAGAAGGTTGTTGCATTTTTCTATATTAATGGGAAACTATGACCTAGGTACATTCCACCATTTCAAATTATAGATAGAATTTGAGCTATGTCATTCCATTTAGAAATGCACCAAGTCTCTTCGAAGTATATGATGTGTTCTATATATCATTGTTAATTATGTACATTCCAAAACCAAATAACGTGATCAAATTTTGATAAATACAAATGGACTATGATATATCATACAATTAATGTCATGTGATGATTAACAACACTATAGAGCAAGCACTGAGAAATTAAATGAATCACCTAGTAAAGGAATTTTAGAGAAATAAATAATATAATAGGTGATGTGGGAACCTAAAGAAGCTACGATGAAGAATACCAAAACATTTTCACAATCTAAAATTATGGAAACATTTTGGTTGAAATTTTTGGAGGACGAAAACTTCTGACACCCAAATACTGTATAATATGTTTCTTTTTAAATTAAATATCTTTAATAGCTTATGATAATACATCCTGAGTCCAAAAGAACCATAAAATAATATATTGTTATAACCTAGCCATTAAAATTGAGGTTATAGAAAGAATAAATATATTATAAAAATTTTATGGTTTCAAATTTTATTAAAAAATTAATGGGTCATCAACTAATTATAAATAAAAATAAAAATCATTTGAGAAAAATACAATGGTTTTCTAAAAAATTTTATTTTTCTTGAAAGAAGTTTTTCCACATACTTTATCCATATTTTTGATTTTTTTTATCAATTTTAGAAACATATTTTTAATAAAAGAACTTTTCTTGAAATTATTATTTCAAAATTATCTTAGAGTTAATTTTTTTGAATTTTATGAAAAGAATTATTTTTTGATGAATAGTGAAAATTAATGGGTTTCATTGAAAACTATATTTTTATTTAAGTTGTTTGGAAGTGTCATATTTTAGAATCAATTGAATGATAAATTAGTTCAATATTATTATAATTAATCCAATTTATGTTACTAGAATTAATTATTTGTTTAATTTTTATATAAAAATCTATCAATTCTTTTGATTTCTTATACATTTTAAAATATTTTTTTCTTCACGTATGAGGGATTAAGTTTTAAATAAATTTTAACAATTCTATGAATTTAACTTTTAATAAATGATTTCATATTTATAATCAGAATAATTAATATTTTCTAATATTTTCAACTTAATATTTGGTCATAATGAATTGAAAAAATTATAAAAACAAATTATCATGTTTAAGGTTAAAATAGACATGCAATGGGATTAAAATAAGAAGATAATGGTTAAAATGACACAAAAACATTTCCATTTTACATTTTATGTTCATATTATGACCATATCTCGTCTAATATTTTTTATTGTCCTTTTTATAGACTTTTGGAATATGCTAACAAGGGTATAATTTATTATGTTCACAATTTCCATGTGTGTCCTCTACACAGCTTATAAAAGGGAACCACTAATAATTTACTATTAAGAATTTAAGTGCTCATTGTATCATAAATAAAAAAATCATATAAATACATCCTTATATTGGACCTACAGTTCCTTTTTTTGATCATAAAACTATTTTCAAATGGATTTAGGTATAAAAATAATGTGGTTCTCTGTAATAAGTAGTATAGTTATTATCCATTAATATTTTATCCTTTAACTGTAATTCACATAAAAATATAATCCCAATATTATAAACTAATAACAACAATATCATTCATATACTATGATGTTATTATTTTTGGTCAATTATAAAACCCTTCTACACTTCCATCAAATAGGAAACAAAACTATTGATCTCTTGTACTAATCACTACCACCTCACGAGCCACTGTAATTTGTTTTCCATCGCCCTCTCCCATGGCTGGATACATTGATTTTGTAAATGTTTATATATGATATTTATAAAAAAAATTCTAATGTAATAAAAACTCAACATCTACCTTTATACATACAAATCCATTGGAAAATTGTAAAATCGATCGTGTGTACGTGTCGACTATCACCTCCACAATGTGATGTGAAATGTTTATAATTTAATATTTAAATGGATTTTAATAAGTTAAATAATCATTCTTCTCGTAATTTTTCCGGAAAAGTCAAAAAGTACCTCGTATGGTAAAAAAAATATTCCTTACATACCATGTAGTAAAATTAAATAATGGGTAAATAGGTCTTTAAACATACAAGAATTTTTTTATAAAACTTGTTCATGGATAATAAATATAACCCCAGTAAATACTTATGTATAAGCAATCTTGGATAGAAAACAATTGAGATTGCAACATTATCCCTTACCTTATGTATGATATGCTTCGTACATATCCGAACCTCTTGTATAATGATTTAAATAATTTCATTGACTTATTACAGACTAATATTCATTGTTATGATATCATATATGGTTCACTGATGACTTTATATTACCTATTCATTTGTCAATCCCATGTTAATGCATCTTTTTGTGTAAAATTATTTCCATTGTCATACATGTTTTGACTTGTAATTATTCATATGATTACTTATATCAGGATTAATTACTTCAATAATGTAAAACATGATTTATATAAAATATATATTATGAATATAAATATATATAATAGATCGATAAATGAAACAGAATACATCGTTCATGGAGACGGTAGACCGTATGTACGCATAAATGTTGTTTTAGTTTCCATATTGAATTGAATGGATGTAAGTAAATAATATATACATAAATACAGTATCATTATTATGTAATATATCTCAATATTATCCATTATATATACTTTATATTCATTCTTTAATTGTTAACATGGATAATGAATCTTTTCGCGTCATGGAGACGGTAATCTGTACGTACGCACGGGCGATGATATCGTTCACATATTTAGTGATTTGAAATGGATTGGATGATATAATATCATCGAATCAGTATGATTTTATAATAATCATATATAGTTATTCTTTAAACCATTATAAAAATCCATGTATGTGGGTGGTGGAAAAACTGATTACACCACGGCATGGAGACGGTATTCCGTACGTACACACGCACGGTGATTTTGTTTTTCGTAGGATGGATAGAAGGTTAAATGGGGTTGTTTAATTTTTATAATAACATATCAGTATATTAGTGATACCTATGTTATTACTTTATAATGAAACTACTAAATAAGAAGAAGTTGAAGAAGAACGAAACATGAATGAATCGGTAGAAGGTATTACCTCTTTCTCGAAGTGCCTCCTTTGAACTTCCTCTTAGGGCACTAGAGTTGGCCTTTTGAGAGGACCAGTACCTATATAAGGTTTCTAGGGAAGTGTGGAAGTTAAATGAGCAGGGGTTGTCCAAGCTTCATGGCCCAAAAGGGTGTGAAGAGAAGAGGGAAGGGGTTCTCTTTTTATATGGAAGGAGAGGGGCTTCTTTCAAATCATCAAAAATATTAGTTTAATATAAATTCTATCCCGACATAAAAACCTCAAAAAATGACTAAATTCGAAGATGAGATTATATAGGGTTGTAATATCATCAACCAATAAAATTTAGAAATGTTTTGATTTTATTTTAAACCTTATCATCTTGATTTATCCTTATTTAATCTATTTAATTTTATTTGTGGTAATATAATTATAAATTTTAAATGGTTATAAATAACCAATTATGTGTTTTAAATTTTCCATAATTGGATACATTATGACATTATAGACTACATAAATTTCAATTTATAATTTTTTAATATTTTTTGTTATTTTTAAGCAATTTAATAATATGTTATTTTTATAAAACAACAATAGTATAATTTTTACAACTATTCAATTATTTGAATTTAAATAAAACCATTAGAGAAGATATATTCTATAAAAAATGTTTAATAGATTCATAACATGTCATATTAATCTATAAAATTATTTTAGAATAATAAATAGTTCATATATTATTTATATTACTATTTGTATAACCATTTATTTAATATTTCTCTTAATAAAATAATTACTACATCATTTTTGTATAATTATTAAATATACTTATTTTTTTTCATAAAAATAAAAAATAAAACACTAGGTTGAATATAAATCTTATATCATTCATATGAATACTTTTAGTCATATTTATCTTCTAATACACCCAACTTTTAAAATGTTATATTTATTAAATTATGAAGGTGACAACTTTGACATCATTTAAAATTAAATAATATATGTCTCATAATCTCTATAATAAGACTCCAAACGGTCATATATTCAGTCATTGGATGCTTATGGTGTATATATAAACTACCAATAAGTTTTGGTCAGGTTTTTGGGCCTTTTAACATGTATTACTATTTCAATAAAAACAATATTATTGATTTTTCACTAAATAAATAATTTATGCTTCATTAGTGTAGAAGCTAATAAGGAAATAAAATAACTATTAGAAATTACATATAAATTACCATGATGAAGTAAAAAATTTTAGTTTTCAAATTAGTATATATAACCGAATTTATATTCTGAATAACCTTATATTAAAAATACATTAATTATTAAAGTTTGAGTGAGACATATTTCACAATCCTTTAAATAAAATAAACTAAGGGTCTTAATCACATTCTATTGGGGACTAATAGCTTCCATTTCGACCCAAATATAACTTAGGACGAAATATAATCATCTAATTGTATTAAGACATGGATTAGGGTAATTTTATAATATTATATATCCCCTTAATTACCTGATTTACCGTTAATGATGGTAAATAAAATTTACCATAGTTACTATTAATAATTCCCAAAAATAAAAAGTAGTCTATTAACATATTTTGGACCCACTGAATCTAAATATGGAAATCTATTTTTACAAATTCAATACACAGAATTTTCAGAAATTAAATTAATATTAATCCTGTTGTCGAAAGAAAACAGGTTTTAGATTAAAACATTGCAAAAGATTGAATTGATTTAACCTATGAATTCAATGTAAAATCAATGATAATGACATAAATTATATTAAATGGTAAAAATATATTCTATTTATACTTTAAAACCATTAAATGTTATAATTTATCCATATAGATTATTACGATGAAAAAAGTTGTTTTTAATTAAAATATAGCGTGTTTTAACTATTCATTAAAATATGAATGTTATCAGAAAAATATCAAAAATTTATCCAAACTAAATTTTTATATCCTGATTCCAAAGAAGAATTTTATTTTGTCAAATTGTACTTATTAACATGTTAAAAAATATATTTAATGTGGGTGAGTCATCAAAAGACGACAAAACTACATTTTATGAAAAATAATTATTTTACCTGAAACAATTATTTTGTTCTCATACCATGTTCTAGAAAATTTGTAAGATTAATGATAATGTTATAAAAATAAAAATGTGGTTAATACTATTCATGAAGGATAGTTCATTATAATGTTATATCTATATATCATTGTTTAGTGAAACCCTGTATTGCGTAAAACACACGCTATCGAAGAAAGTTGTGATTGCGTGTAATTCAAGTCAAGTCAGGATTGCATGTAGTGAAAGACTACTTTATTATTTCATATAACATAATCCAACCATTTTTCATTTATACATTGAATATATATATATATACATATATACACACTCAATGTTGCGAACTTGAATTTGTGTGTAACACGATCCAAGAATAGTGTTGCGTATTCAACAAACTAATATGGTGTTGCGTATAGTACAAGCTAATCTTGGTGTAGTGTACAAAAGAAGATATGAAAAAAATTAAAAATAATATATGTTATAAAATATTGGGGTGTTATAGTCCGCCCGTGTAACTAACAACACGGGCAGAGGAATCCTTAGGACATACACGTTGTGTCTGCTTTGAACACACTGTGTCATCTGATCCTGGTAGCCGACCATGTCACGAAAAAGACATGTCAGTGTTACCCTTCCTAGTACATGTCGCGTGCCTGTGGGACACACCGTGTAGTTTTTACTGCTGAGAGACTGTGTGGAATTAGCTGTGTGGCTGGGAAAAACAGGGTGGTGTACATGCCGTGTACGGGTGTAACACGCTGTGTAGTGTCACCTGAGTTATCGTCCATGTCACGAACGACACAGGAAGTTGGAAATTAAACTGTACATGCTGTGTAGATTTTATACATGTCGTGTAGTCTTGTTCATAGGAGAATCGTGTGGGTAAGCCGTGTCGAATGAACCGGGAAGGGGAAGAAAATCAGGTACACGCTGTGTAGTTAATATACACTCCATGTAGTCTTTTTTTTCAAATCATGAATACCATCTTCCTCTTATTCCTTTTATGGGTCCCTAGTTTTCAGTCTTTGATAAACATAAATTGAAGGCGTGTTTTTGACCTTATAGAGACATGCCACCGAGATGACCATCAGTTGTTCGCCAGGAGAGCGTTGAAAATTATACTCTCGAAACATTAGGCCATGGGCTACCGATGGATCCTCCAGCAGAGCCAGATGTGGCGTCAACCGTTATTCTGGGCATAGGTGTTGATGTGAAGTTCCGTGAAGGCTTTATGTGGTTCATGCAGACCATTCAGGGAGCACCGCGGGCTACCACATCTATGGCAGAGCTAAATCATATATTTCAGCAGTATCGTCCACCTATGTTTTTAGGGGATGGCAGACCACAGGCTACAAAGTCATGGCTGGGTTTAATATAGATTATTTTTGAGCTTCTGAAGATTCCTCCTGAGTGGAGGGTCAAGATCGTGACAAATATTCTTCGTGATTCCACCAAGAGGTGGTGGGATGTTACCATCTAGTCTGAGGATCACCGCAACATGGCGTTGGATGATTTTAAGGCATATTTTTATGACTTGTTTTTCCCAGGGACGCTGAGGGTAGATAGAGCTCGAGATTTCATGAATCTGCGGAAGGGGGCCATGTTTGTGATGAATTATTCTGCTCGCTTCACCGAGATTCAGTGTTTTGCACCCGTTCTGGTGGGAGATGAGACGTTGAGGGAAAGACACTTTGAGGATAGTATTTGACATGACATCCAAGCACTGGTGAATGTTTTCAGGTTGCCTACAGTGCATGTTATTTTGTACCAGGCACTGATTACTGAACGGAACCAATGGGAAGCCAGATTTGGGGGCCAGGGCGGTTCAACACCAGTTTTTGGAACTGTTTCTACCGTTAAGAGGATGATACAAATGGACTTCTGTCACGGTGGAATTACTAGGCAAAAGAATAATTTAGATGGCCCGATTATTTTCTATCTTTGCTGTAGAGAGGGGAACAAGTGATCTCAGTGTCCCCGATACCCAGTGGAGTGCCGAGCTTGCGGTAAGATGGGTCATGTGCATTGCTTTTGCAGGGAGTTTCTAACAGTTTCTAGTGGGAAGGGTTCTGTGTAGACTCCATGTGCGGGATCAGGACCTGTATCTTTTTACCAGCCGGGTAACTAGAATACGTCAGGGCATGCAGGAAAGGATGGTGGTCGTGGACGAGGTATCTAGACACAAGGATCTCAGAGGCAGTAAGGAAGGACATCATAGGGTATCGAGGCTATGTCATAGGGTCGTGGCATTGGCCAAGCATATGCAGTGCAATAGACCCAACAAGATCAGGATCTCGAACAATCCACTGTTAGAGGTACTATTCTGGTAGCTTCTGTTTTATCATCGGTACTTTTCAATACGGGTGCTACACATAACATTATATTTGTTCCCATTGTGGAGAGTCTTGGGATCTGTGTTTCTTCTTCTTCTGGTGTTATGACACTAGAAACTCTGTTGGGGACTAGAATGGCTAGGGTACGTCAGTGCATAGAGTTCCCCTAGAGGTTGGTGGGTGTCACTTTCTATGGGACCTCTATGTCGTGGAGATGATGCACTATGATATCATTTTCTAGATAGACTAGTTGGTACCTTTCGAGCCTTTGTGGATTTCTATGGTCGTACGGTGAGTTTCATTTCACCAGAGAGTGGAGAGTTTCTATACAAGGATGAATGGGATGTCCAGGCAAGCCAAGCTGGACCAGAGAATCATGGGCACGGTGGAATCACAACACAAATTGCGAGTTTATATTTGGATGATCCGAGGGTGTGTCAGAATGACTTACCTTCAGTCATTGATCGCTTTAGGGATGTAAAACTGTTTGAATTTGCAGGTCTACCTCCAGAGCGAGAGGTGGATTTCTCTATTGAGCTTCAGTCAAGAGAATCACTAGTGTCCATTCCTCTTTATAAGATGGATATACCTGAGTTTTAAAAGCTCAAGAGACAATTAGAGGAGTTGTAGTCAAGGGGTTTCATCCAACTCATCACTTCTCCTTGGGATTTTCCAGTCCTTTTTCTAAATAAGGCAGACAGTACCCTCAGACTCTGTGTGGATTATCGAAAGTTGATCCAACTGACGGTTAAGAACAGATATCCCTTACATAGGATTGATGATATTTTTTTATCCTCTTCGGGGAGCATGATTTTTCTCAAAGGTTGACTTTAGGTCTGGATATCATTAGTTGCACTTCACACTGTCTGATATACCTATCACATCCTTCAGGAGAAGGTATGGTCTATATGAGTACTTGGTGATGCCGTTAGGACTCACGAACATGCTAGCAGTTTCCATGGCTCTGATGAATCTTGTTTTCCACCCCTATCTAGACTCTTTTGTGGAAGTTTTCGAGGATGATATCTTGGTGTACTCTCACACTCGACAAGACCATGCTACCCATCTTGAGATCAAATTATGTACACTGAGAGAGCAATGAATATATTCTATGCTCTCCAAGTGAAACTTTTGGATGGGCTACATATATTTCCTTGATCATATTATTTCAGAGGTAGGAGTTGTAGAAGACATAGAGAAGGTGAGAGCAGTAGTTTCTTGGGAGCATCCTAGGAACGTGTTTGAAATACAGAGTTTCTTGGGGTTGGATAGTTATTATAGGAGTTTAATATTGACTTATCTCAAATTTCAATACTGTTGATGGGTTTGACATAGAAGGGTGTGAAGTTTGTTTGGTCAGAAGCTTGTGAGACAACCATTCAGGAGGTGAAAGGAAAGCTGGCATCTGCACCAATTTTGATACTTATAATGAAAGGGAAGAGCAATACAGTCTATGGTGATGCATCAAGTATTGGGCTAGGAGTAGTGTTGATGTAGGGGAATCGAGTTATTACATACAGGTCTCAGTAGTTGAGGCCACATGAGAAGAATTACCCAATGCATGACCTCAAATTGTCTGCAGTTGTTCATGTGTTACGCTTTTGGAGACATTATCAATTGGGATAGAATTTTTTGGTTTTCACTAACCACAAAATTATCAAATACATCTATAATCAGCGTAAATTGAAACTGAGATAGCGAAGGTGGGTCAAATACCTTCATTCCTCCGACTTTGAGCTTGCCTATACACATGGAAAGGGTAATTCAGTGGTTGAAGCACTAAGTAAGAAGACTCAGACACATGTAGTACTGGAGGCTAGTAGTGAGTGGAAGCTTATGGAGTTATCTCTTAGGGGTATTTAGAGGTGCATTAGAGTTAGGGGAAAACATATCATTCTTCCTTAGTTGTGACTTCTACACTATTGGATAGAGTGATGATGAGACAACTATCAGAATCAGAGGTCCTAGTTCTGTGGGAGTCAGTGGCAAGTGAAGACCCTCCTCTTGGTTTCACTATAGGTGATGATAGGTACTATGTTTCAACGGATGACTATGTTTTCTAGGGGATATACGCGAGGAGATGATGTATGAGTTTCATGCTTCATCTTGGGAAGTGCATCCTGGAGATACCAATATGTACCGTGACTTGAGATGTCAGTAATGGTGGTCGAGTATGAGGAAAAAAGTATCTAGTTTTGTTATGAGATGTTCCACCTATCAACAGGGGAAGGCGGAGCATCAGAGACCAGCTGGACTAGTACTACAGTTGCCCATTCCAGAATGGAAATGGGATGATGTCATGATGGATTTCGTGACAGGGTTGGTGAGGTCACCTCAAGGAAATGATGTCATCTGGGTCGTTGTGGACAGACTTACAAATGTAGCTCACTTTTTGCCTATCTGTGAGACCTTCTTAGTTGAAGATATTAGAAAACTGTATATCTGAGAGGTCATACATCTTCATGGGGTCCCTCTTTCTATCATTTTATATAGGGTCTCCCACTTTACATCTTGTTTCTGGCATAGTTTTCAGAGGGCACTGGGTACATAGCTGCATCTGAGCATAGCTTACCACCCTCAAACCAATGGTCAGTCAGAGCGTACGATACATGTGCTTGAGAACATGCTGCGTGCATGCGTCCTAAACATTGGGGGCTCTTGGGAGAATCATATACCCTTGGTCGAGTTTGCCTATAATAACAGTTTTTAGGAAACTATTCAGAAGGATCCTTATGAGGCTTTATATGGAAGACCATGCTGATCACCTTTGTGCTGGTTAGAAGTAAGTGAGGAAGAATTACTGGGACCATGTCTCATGTAAGAGACTTCTGAGTAGGCCCAGTTGATTCAAAAGCGAATGTATACTGTGCAGTCTTGTCATAAATATTATTCTGATCACCGAAGATGACCCTTGGAGTTCGTGGTAAGGGATCAAATTTTCTTGCGTGTTTAACTGAGGTTGGGGTATAGGCGGATCAAAAGATAGATTAAACTTTCACCAAGGTATGTGGGGTTGTTCGAGATTTTGGAGAGAGTCAGGCCGGTTGCCTATTGGTTGAAGTTACCACATAGGTACTGGGCCATGCAGAACGTCTTCCATGTATCTCAGCTGCACCGTTATCACATAGACTCTTCTCATGTCTTTTAGCCAGAGGAGGTTGAGCTTAATGTTGATGCATCATTTGAGGATCATCCGATACGTATTTTTGATAGGAGCATGATGGTTCTACGAGGCCGGTCAGTTCCTATCGTACGAGTGATTTGGTAGAATGGCCGAGTGCAGAACGAAACCTGGGATCATGAGACCGACGTATGTGCTCAGTGGCCAGAGTTGTTATCAGCTGTATCTTCACTACCCTTGGGAGGGAAATTTGGAGGTGAATTTCATTAAGGGGGGATGTTTTCATGAACCCGGTTCTTATTATTGAGGTACTGGTTTCTACTTTTCCTTTTTGGGTACACACCATTTACGTTTCCACATGTCGTGTACTTGGCCGTGTAGGATGAGAACACAGGGCGTGTAGCCCTGTCGGCAATGAAAGGTATAGAAAAACTGACAACATGCCATGTAGTGGGTATTTACACGTCGTGTAGTCAGTCAGTAGGTGAATAGTATGCTGGTGGAATCAGCCACCAGGTGAGTGACAGCACATGCCGTGTATTCAGAAATACAGGTTGTGTACACATGTCGTCAAGTTAATAGAGCCGCACTGGTGAGTATCCTCTTGGGGAATAGTTAAATGATGAAACGTACACACTGTGTACTTGAGAGTACATGTTGTGTTGTTTTGTTTCATTTATAATGGGTAGTAGACTACTCTGTTCACCAAGTAAGCTTTGAACACCGGAGGAGCTTGGGAGGACGACCGAAGGTTTGGAGGTCTCCCACTCGCACGCCAGGAATCTGTTTCCCCCTCCATCTATCTCGTTGGGACCGCACAGGTAATCCCTCCCTTCTTCTTGAGTGGTTCTTAACATCCCTTTTCCAAGGGAATGTTATTTACATTTGAATGATAATTCACTTATCCCATATCTACATTGTTCTTGGAAATTTCTAGTGGATTCTTTCACGTATACCGATCAGAGACGATCAAGGTAGGTGGTCTGGTGTTTAAATTCCAACTACAGAGTGTTTTTGTGTACCATTGTGCTACAAAGCCATGTTTGGGGTGTCGAATGGATGAGGCCTTGGTTGTTTTAAATCCTTTGATTTGTATAGTTAATTTAATGTAATTATAAACTGCTGTTTGGGATCATTTCTTGGATCATGGACCACTTCAAGGGTGCGTTCTTCTATTTAGCCGTTTGGCCAGGTTACCCAAGTGTATACCATAAAGTTAGCATTATTAAAATTTCCTTTAGAGGAATTGTATATAATTGCTTGCTTATATGTTGGGCTCGGCCCTGTTACATGAGCCTGAGGGAAGTGTTTAATTTAGCTTGAGGGCAGTGTTTGTTTATCCTGAGGGCAAGGTACTGCTTACCTTGAGGGAACTGTTCTATTTTGCCTAAGGGCTATTTTTCGTATGTCTAAGTACAGTACTTCCATGCCGGAGGTAAATATTTGTTATGCCTGAGGGAAATCGCCTGAGGGTATGATTCTATTTCTCCTGAGGTCTTGATTCTAATTATCATGAGGGCATGATTCTGATTAGCCTTTGGGAGTGGTTCTGTTAGCTTGGGGGCAAGATTCTGTTTACCTGAGGGTAAGAGTATGCATGTCTGAGGACACTGACTATTTACTTAGAATATTCACTATGGTGATATCATAAATTGGATGATAAAATGAATATTAAAATGACAATATAAATGGTAGTTAGCTACTTTTGAGTACTGATTAGTTTATTTCATATACTATTTCACACTGTTGTTACACTTGTTCACTTACAGTTGGTCAAAGGCGTTTGGTGGTTGCCTGCTGGGATTTATTTCTCACACCATATTTGGGTCATGTCTTCATCCCAAAGAAATTATATTGCTGCTGGAGTCGATATGGGATAGAGTCCCTATACAAGTACTTGATTTTTGCTGAGGAGTAGGGGAGCATGGGACTAAGCATAGGCTTGCGATGTCGCTGACTGTTCTGTTTTGTTCCACTGCACTTGTAATATTGTTGTATTGTATTGTATTTTAGTATAACTTGTTTTGCCTACTTTCATAGAATAGTGACATGCTGCATCATTATATATATGACTGCTGGTTCTATTTTTTTCAGTTGTCCATTTTAGTTGTTAATATTTACTGCTTCCACTGTTGGATGATATTCCGATGTGCTACACTTTGACAAATGAGGGCATAGTTTCCCCACTATCAGACCTGGGGCCTCACTGCTAGACGGCAGCCTTCGGAATTTGGGGAAATATACTTGAGGTCATGTGACCAACTGGGTTCGGGGAACCCATGGTATGGCACCCATATCAGGGATGTTACAGTGGGGGTGGATTGTCTAGCTGGGGGAGGGGGGGGGGGTTGTCCAGGGAGGATGGGTGTGGGATGTCTAGTTCTGGGGGCATGGCTATCGGGGGGAGTTGGGGGAAGGGGGCACCAGGGGTGTTGGATATTTAGGGAGGGGTTGGGTTGTACACTCCTATACTCTATGAAAAAAATAGGAATCACATATATCCAATGTATAGTTTCCTTTACAAGTTAAGACTTTTCTTGAAGTTCTATACCAACACTCACTCTAACCCTTCCCAGAAGAAGTGATCTCTGTAAATAAATATAACTCTAGTTTATATCCACTATCCATATTGATCTTCTACAAATATATCTTTCATACAACTCCATATCACTTAATGATATAACAAATCTCATACTCCCATGAGTAGTGTCCCATTGAAACATGGATCATAAAATTTGATCCACATATGATATTTGGTGGTTTGTTTACCATTGATTGTATTGTGATTTATATGTATGATATTCATGGTTTACACCAAAATTCCTCTAGGGTCATCTATAATAGGATTGGAATCATGCTATAATTTGATAGAGAATGGATTTTACGACCCTAGTTGGGGGTGGACACCCCTACCCCCAAGGAAACCCCCCCCCCCCCTCCCCCACACCCTCTGGACACCCCACCCCCTAGATAGACCCGCCACCACCTTGGACAGCCCCACCACCCCCCCATGGATACCCCGCTCACCCCCAGGACAACCCGTACCCCCAGGACAGACTATCCCACACCTTGGACACCCCCCAGAACAGCCCACCCACCCTAATGGACATCCCCACTACCACCTTGGACAGCCCGCCCAACCTTTAGATACCCCCACCCCTATGGACATCCCCCACCCCTATTGGACAACATTCACAACCCCTGGACACCCCTTGGATAGCCCTGCCTCCCCTATGGACAACACCCCCCCCCCCCGAACACCCCGTGCCCCCTGGAAAGCCTCGCTCAACCCATGGAAACCTCGTACCCCCTGGACACCCCCACCCCCATGGACAGCCCACCCACACCTAGACAGCCCCGCCACCCCCATGGGAAGCCCGCCACCCCCCCCCCCCTAGACAGCTCCACACCCTATGGATACCCCACCACCCCCGGGGATAGCCAGCCCACCCGACAGTACACCCCTACCCCTGTGGACAACCCCCCTGGAAACCCCTACCCCCGTAGACAGCCTCACCACCCACTGGATAGTCTTCCCACCCACTGGACACCCCATACCCCCCGTGACATCCCCCACACCCCTTGAAATCCCCCCAACCAACTAAACAACCCCTACGCCCTGGATAGCCCTGCCACACCCATGGAAAGCCCACCAACCCCCAGGACACCTCGTACTACCTGGAAAGTCTCACCCACCCCCTGGATAGCCCGTCCACTCCTTGGACACCTTGTAACCACTGGACATCCCCCTTCCCCTACACTGAAATTTCCCGACCCCCTAGAAATTCGCCCACCCCCGTGGATAGCCCGCCCAACAACCTGGACAGCCCCTCCCACTGTGGATATCCCCCCGCCCCTGTAGAGAGTCTACCCACCCCCTTGACACCACTACCCCCCGGGATAGCCCCACCACCTCTATAGACAGCCTGCCCACCCACTGGACACCCTGTACACCCATATACAGCCCCTCCCACCAGTGTGGACACCCAATACCCCCCTTTAAATCCCCACACCTATGTGGAGATCTCGCCACCCACATAGATAGCCCACCCACCCCCTTGGACACCCTGTTCCCCTGGATAGCCCCTCCATCTCCGTGGATAGGCCGCCCACCCCCTGGAGTCTGTGTAACCCCTAGACAGCCCCCACCCCTATGGATAGCCCACCCAACCCCTAGACATCCCCTCCCCTCATGGATATCATCTCACCCAGGTGGATATCCCCCCATCCCCCATGGACACCCCGTACCCTTTTGACAGTCCCACCAACCCATGGATAGCCCGCCCCCACTTAGACACCCAATACCCCTTGGACAGCCCCACAAACCCCCTTTGACACCTCTTAACCTCCTAGATAACCCCACCCCTAGACAGCCCCCCTATATAGCCCCCCCCAACACCCATATATTACAGGGTTTCTAACAACTCAAAGATACCATTAATCATAGATACTCACTACATTGCCTCCAAGGATCTATGATCACCAATAAAAATAGTGGATGCTATTTTAGAAACTCCCATGAATAATCAATGATATGAGAAGAACATGGCTATTCCCCTTATAAATTTTTTTATTAGAGACAAAAACTAGGAATAAAATAGCTAGACCACACGAATGACTACCTAAGATATCCACTTATGGAATTTTTGATTCATTTATAATGGAAACCTTCTATAGAATTATAAAAAATAAAACCTTTATTTAAATAATATGATGCTCCAAAATAAGGGACATAAAATCAGACATCCCACAAAGATATATCATAAATTATTCTTCGTAAAACCATTTCAAAATAATAAAATAGAGACTTATTTCTATTTTAAACTCTCTAATGGATTATAAAAATCAATTTAAGGGTTTAATTTTAGAAATAATATAGTATTTTTTCCCCACAATAATAATGTAATCCATTTCCTAATAACCAAATCCCCCTTCTTACCATACAGACCAAAAACATTCATTTTTTAATAAGGAAACTCATACTATTGAATTTAGCAATATTCCAAGACCATTTTATAAATACAATTGATATTAAATTCCATGAAAATAATTAAACTAAAACCATTACAACCCCCACCCATGGACACACCCTACCCCCTTGATATCACATCCACCCCCATGGATGACCACCACCCCCTGGACAGCCCCCAGCCCCGTGGACAACCCCCACCCACCTGGATCCCCCCCCCCCTTGGATAGCCCCACCAACCTCCTAGACCACCCACCCCCAAGACACACCCACCCCCATGGAAAGCCCACCTTATAAACTAGATAGCCCCCAACCCTTGGATGCCCCCTTTCCTCCTAGACACAACCCCACACCACCTAGTAACCACCACACCTAGACACCCCCACCCCCATGGACAACCCCCACCCCCACGAACACCACCCCCCCTTAGAGAGCCCATAACCCCCTGAACCGCCCCCACCCACCCATACCCTACCCTACCCCTAAACACCCCCACCCCTAGATAGACCCCAACCCCCTAGACACCACCCCACCCCCTGGACACCACCCCACCCCCTGGACACCACCCCATCCCCTAGACTCCCCCATGAATAGCCCCCCAACCCACCCCCTAGACACCCCCATCCCCAGGGAAACCTCAACCCCTAGAGAGCCCCACCACCACCCTGGACAGCCTGCCCACCCCCTGAACACCCCCTAACTATTGGAATTCCCCCAACCCCCATGGATAGCCCGCCCACCCCATGGGTTCCCCCTACCCGTGTGGACAACCCCCCCCCCCCCCCCTTGTGGACATCCATCCCACCCCTAGAAAGATCATACCCTCCTAGAGAATCCCCACCCCCGTGGGAATATTTCACACCCCCTGGACGACCCCCACCCCATGGACACCCCCACCCCCATGCAAAGACCCTATACCCCCCTGGACAACTCCCTACTCCATGGATGGCCCCCACCCCCAGGACACCACTCCACCACCTGGACACCCCCAACCCATGTGGACACCCCAACCCCTCTTGGATACCCCCACCCCTATGGACAATGCCCCTATGACTCCCCCACCCACTAGACACCACCCCACCACCTGGAAACCCCCGCCACCCCAAGTCATATGCTCAAAATGTACCTCTATCTATCTTGGGCTCTCTGAAATGTGATTGTCCTCTCACCATTATGAGATGTCTACACCAATAAAATTGAAATGGAATAGTTGGAAGAGTGGTTTTCTTATGAATATTGAAATAGGGAAAACAATGTTGTGGTAAATTTCATGTTTGGAAGAGTCTTTATATTTTTAGTTTCTATTTCATGTGTTTATTTATTCTATTTTAAGTGTGGTTTTCCTATGTGTTTGAAGATGTATACAATAGAGGGGATGGGAAGCTGCTGTGCTGTTTCATGGAAAATACACTATACCAACTGTTTGAATAAATAGTTGGTAATACACTATACCAATAGTTAAAAACCATTTTTAAAGTGTATATCCAGAATAGTTTTACCAATGGTTTTGATGAACCGTTTGTAATACTATATACAAACAGTTTAAAAACCGTTGGTAAACTATATGTAAACTGTATATCCCAAAGGTCTATCAACTCTTGGTATAAATATATACAAACAGTTTCTATAAAACCGTTGACATTCATAATGTTACAATACACACGGTTTTCAAAACCATTGGTATATAGAATACCAACATTTTGGATGCCTATACCAATGGTTTGAAACCATTGGTATATATTGTCTTTCCAATAGTGTTGTCTGGTTCATGGGGTCTAAGTCACTGTGTATAGGTCACGATATTCAAATAATGATGTTAGGGTCACAGTGTCAGAGTCACGGTGTCTGGGGCATGATTTCTAGGTCATGGTGTCTGGATCCCAGTGTTAGGGTCACAATGTCTATGCCTTTTTAAAAAAACCAAAACCCGTGGGAGACTTAAAATTTCTCATTCTTAGAAAAATATCTATAAATACTATTTAGCAATAATATTAATTGAATTAATTTTACTTAATAATTCCTATAAACTATTATAGAACAAAATTAAATAGTTTTATATAATCAAACATGGTTTATAGGAATCATGATCTTGCGAATGTTTATTTAATGAATAGGGAAAGAAACCATCTCTACACATTATTTGAGATAGATTATACATTATTAAAATGATATGTGATCATTAAAACATAATTAAATAAAAAGGATTCAAACATAAATATATTCTATAAATATAGGTTAAATTTATCGAATCAAAATAAATAAATAATATAATTTTTTAACATAATTTTTTGTCAAAATTAATAGTAAAAATAGTCCAATTTTTGTAACCATCATAAATGTTAAAAGATATTTATCAAGTGCTAAAATAAGATATTATAGTAGGTTTAAAAAATAAAAAATCTACATTTCTTATTGTATGGATATTTTAATACATCATCATATACTATATTTTATCATTGACCATTAATTCCTCTTTCACTTGAATGTGACCTCATATTATTGAATGTTTTTATTTATTATATATGCATCCCTCTCCTAACTTATAAAAGGTAACATATTATCCTTTCTATTTCAAAATAATTGGGCCACTAATATCTGAATATACATGATACAATACATTTATATATTAATTTCCTTAATCATATGTAACACCCCAATCTTCCACGATACATTTCCCTTTGAATAATGCAATGGCGTGCATTGTACGCAACTTCGAGATTCTAACACACCACAACCAATCAAACTAGCCGTTATGAATAATAATACCTACTTTTTGAAATTTTATAAATTTTATATTTTGAATTGGACTTCATTTTTGGATTTTTAATATCTAAATTAGCTTAGGGTGAATGTTTGGTACATTTTGGATAACTTTCATATTTTTATGAATAGTGAAAATTACTAAATTTAAATTAAAAACAACTTTTTTAATAGAAATAATTAGTAGTGATAAATTATTAATTCAAGTGGTTTTAAAGTGTATTTAGAATAAATTTTTACCATTTAATACAATTTTGATCATTATATGTAATTTCATATTTAAACCAGACATAAACAAGTGTCAATCTTTTCATATTTATCATCTCTTAAAAACACGCTATTTGTTTTGACGATAAGAATTAACATTTAAATTAATTAATGCAACTGATATGTTTTGAAATTTCTAAAATAGACATCATTTTTGAATTCATAATATCAAATATAGCTTAGGGATAATTTTTGGTATTTTTCTGGAAATGTTCATTTTTTGATGAATAGTGAAACAACTAAGTGGTAGTTAAAAACTGAATTTTTCTTAAAACATAATTTTACCACTTCTTTGAGTGAAATTTCGAAAATACGAGAGACATGGTTAATGTCAAGGAGTAAAATATGGTTCAATGAGATGCAAATAATTTTTGGCGAATAGTAACATTTTACTTTTATTTACCATGGTTAAAATTAAATAGGGTAATTAAGGGGAAAATGATATTAATATTACCCTAACACATGTTCTAATTCTATTGGAAAAGTTTATCTCGACCAAAAACAATCTTAGGAGTAAAATATTCTCATTTAGGTTCACTTGGATTAGATTAGGACATTTATTATTATTTAATTCAAAGAAGAGTTAAAAGAGTTAAAATCAATGATTATTTACTAAAATATTATTAATATATGGTTATACATAAGTTAAATTCAATTTTAAATATTAATTAGGAATCTAAAAAGATTTCCTACATAATGACATTTTATTTATAATTTATATACAAAAATAAGTTAGTTTATTTATGACACAAAGATGATGCAGTAATTACCATAATAGTGAAAATAAATATAATTGATATTATAAATACCCAAATAAATATAATTTGTGACATTATATGAATTAAACTAATTTTCTAGGTTAATATTACATGTTATGAATTATGTAATTAACTTTTTTCGAAGTAATCATTCTGGTGTGAGTTTCAAAAAAATCAATTTTCCAAAATGTGTCAAAATTGACATAAAAGAGTTTTTAAAACAAATATTATATTATTAATTTATATTCAATTCCTAAAAATATAAGGATCTGCCAAGAGACTTATATAATGATAGGTGTATCATTTATGGACCACTTGGATGTCTCATGGAGGTATATAGTAAGTTTATTAACTATATAATATAAAAATACTTAGTGACATGGTAAGTGTCAAACTAATTAACTAAGAGTTAAAACTGAAAGATAAGGTTAATATAATGACCCAAACCTATATAAATTCTATTGGATGAGTTTTTTTCGACCCATCCCCACCTAAAAATTTAAATAAGCCACTTATGAGCCATTAGACACCGAATATGAATTTATTATAAAATAATATTTCTAGCTTTTCCAAAGGTGCCCCTCACCCCTCTTATAAATGGGAATTCCCCCTTCTCATTAATTCACACCTTCAATGCATTTTAGTTCTTACAACCCCTGCCCAAATACTCCCTCAAATTCCATAACTACAACCTAGAGGCCTTAGTTTGGTCAGATATTCAACCTATGGAGCCCTTTTTATCAAATCAAAAGGATGAACCCGAAGAAGAGGTAATGATTTCACCACACATTTTTCAAGTCCTTTCTTATTCCAATTCTTATTTCATTGTTATTACCATTATAAAATAATACCTCCAGTATATTATATATACTTTTATGTTATTAAAAACATGGTACAACCATATTTCAGTATTCTATCCATCCTTTGAATGGCATGTCATCATACGTGCGTACGTACGGCTTACCGTCTCCACATCATGGTGTAATTGTCATTCAATAAATTAAAATTTGGATGGGTATAATAATGATGTGTAATTCATGTAAATAATAAATATAACATGATAATTATAAAGTAAACATGATATAACATCCAATTATATTTTATTTTAACATCAAAAGAATGATACTGTCGCTCGTGCGTACGTACGTACTACCGTCTCCACGAACGTGATGAGATTCATTCTCTATCGTATCCATTCAAGTATAATTATCATTTGATGATTAAAAATAATGTTTAAGGACTTGATATAATTATATATATGAATAAGATACAACCTATACATAACAAACATGGATTACGTAACAAAGAATATATAGGAAAACAGGTAAGTTAACAACCGAAATGACGATAATAGTAATATATTTTTAACAAATCAATGTTAAAAGATCATATATGATATCATATTAATGTAAATAATTCTTGTTAATTCAATAAAAATTATTTCACCATTATACAGAAGGATAACCTACCATCTACCAAGGAAAAAGTACAGTTTAAGGGGTTTCTTATCTCACTTTTAATTTCGTGAGAATTCCATTGTTCACCACTTATTTATTACATGTGGTGTGTGTAATTCCAATGTTTGTATTCATTGTGTAATATACTTTAATTCATGTATATTTACATCATCATTTTATGATCCTACTTGCATGGGTGTATGTTTTTTATGTTACCAAATCAATAAGGGAATTTGAAATTTCAATTTCCACTCATTCGGCTTTATGCATACTTCATTGATTATTTTTATCCAAGATTATGTGTAGAATCACTATTCATTTGATTATGTCAAAATTTCCACTCCCCTTTCTGTGGATATACTTTTGATACACATAGTCACTCCATTGATAAATTATCAGGTAATCGGTAAGAACTTGATAAGATTAATTTTTACTCAATCTCAATTTGTTGAGTTAAACATCCAATTCATTGGTGTTGTTTTTACAAGAATATGCGTGAATGTCCTTTGATTGTTTTACACTGATTATCCAATCATATTGAGTCTATTTATATTTTTCACTCATAATTATGTCATTGATTTATCCTTAACCTAATGATATGGCCTTTATGAGAGATTTCGTCTCAATTTACATTCCATTGAGACTCCTTTATTGTTATACACCAAATCACATTTATATGGTGTATATAATGTACTCTGACATAATATATAATGAATCCCTTTATTCTCATGATATTATAATGTTTTTATTTCCGCATTTAGTTTTTTCATGTCTCTCTCTTTTGGTTAGGAACTCTAACTAAAATGATATTTTAAAATGTTTTAAAGATTGATTATTCTAAACTTTTCTCATTAATATCCATGTTTTAAAAATGGTTTTAAGGATTTATTTATATGGAAATTAATGTTTTCAAATAAAAATTCCTTTTTAAAGTTTCATGTTGTATGGGACACATTGATTCTAAAATCTATTTTAAATGGATTCTTGACAAATAGTGTGACTTTTAAATGATTTCAAGAAAAAGGGAGATATTTCACTCTAATTGTTTTGATTATTATTTTCATCTATGTTAATATCCTTCATCATTCTCGATTGAGGTTAGTATGATACAATACAATCTTCCATATTGTATCGAATGAGTTATGTTTGACTATGGATGTGTTATTTTTATATCATTCATGGTTTGTGGATAAAGTATTGACATTTCTTATGCTAGTTTTAATATGAATGTTTATGTTATGTTTAAAACTTTTCATATGAGGAATGCATTGGACATAGTATGTGATGGGTGGTGATCGCTATAGCTCCCCGATGAATCAGTAGGTCTCATGAGACAAACTAGTGTCTTGGCATGAGGCCTTCACAAAATCTTATTTGTAGTCTGGGCATGAGGCCTTCGCTACATGGTTTTGATAGTCTGGAATTATGAATTCCGTCATTATGAATGTGGTTATTAATATTTTCATGTGATTATTCTACTAGTAGAATATCCATGTGAATAAGTAAATGAAATTATATCATTTTATCCTTTCCATATTATGCTGAAGTTCAAGTTTAAAAGGCTTTTTTAGTTTTACATTGCCTTAAATTTTTATGTTTATTTATGAAAGTTTCTGCTATATTATTATCCTCACTGAGCATCTGAGCACAGCCCTTTCAATGTTTTATTTTTCCTAGAATGTGAAGAAGTATTTTATGAATGACTTGCAGGGATAGTATGAGGGGATATGAAGACAATATGTTGTTGTATATTTTCAGTTATTGATGTAATTTAAACTTTATGAATATATCCAGTGTTTCCCAGGATACTAAACTAATTGGTCTTTCGAGACATGATCTTTCTTGTGATCATGCCAATGTTATGTAATAAGGAACCGACTCTTGATATCTAGGGTCGGGGTGTTACAGTTGGTATCAGAGGAAGTTTAGTACAAACCTTGGAAGCTATATTTAGATATAATCTGATTTGAGCACGTAGACCTAAGATGAACTTTGAGGATTAGTATAGAAAAACTTCCTAGAATTTTGGTATTGTATAGATTTTGTGAGTTTTCTGAGCAATACATCCCTGTCTGGATACAAGTAGGTAGAGGCGGCTCTGGCACAAAAGTACCTAGGGGTAAAACCCAAAAACACCGCATTGAGCTAGACTCGAACGGGAACTGGTGCATGACAACAGGCCTTGCTGCACTCTTGGTTACGACACTCCCGGGAGATATGCTTAGGATAATTTACATTTTCTTTACAAAATTATTTGAAGTATTATATATATATATGATGAGAGTAAATGACCTTGGTTAATCCTAATGTGTTTCAAATTGAGAATATGATCACATGTTAATCTCTAAATTATTTTATGACTACTGTTACTCACATAATGCTTTCTGGTTTTAGTCAATGGCTAGTTTCCAAGGAAGTCATAGTGACTTTGAGAATGATGTACAAGGTGGGAACGGTGGTGGGAATGAACAAAAAAATGGATTGTTGATAGGCGTAAAATATATCATCTTTATAAAAAATACATTTTCCAAAAATATGATCAACAATATATATATATACCAATTCCCTAACTCAACAAAGAAGCGAAAGGTGATGAATGATAAGTTCTCCAGCAGTGGAGACCATGGAGAAAGAAATCCTCAATTTCCATCATGAAGGAAATGTGGAAGGAGACACCCAGGAAAGTGTATCAATGGGACAAAGAAATGATTTACGTGCGGGAAGGAAGGACATAAAGTGAAGAATTGCCGAAGAAAAATTTAGAGTACTATAGAAGAAGATAAAAATGGCCCCAAGAATCCATTTACAGCCATTTTCTATAAATGTATCGGACCTGGCTATTACCCGAGTGATTTACCTATTCCATAGGATATTTTCTTGGACAATGAAGAAGCTATGTTGAAATAAATGGTTTGAGAAATGTTTAAAAATTATTTGTGCTCCTTGTTGATAGGTTTACTTTGGAATAATTTTAACTTGTATTTTTAACCCTACAGTTTTCTATGTGAGAATGATATTTGAGGAAAAATTATCTTTTCTCTTGTGGATATAGTTATAAATAACCATTTGGTTTATATGATTGTTGGGTTTGAGGAAATTATAAGTTATTATAATTTGGGATGAAAATTCAATGTATGAGATAAGATTTTTGGTTAAATTATTTTATGGTTATTTTGAGGAATTTATCTCATTTTGGTAATGTTATAAAATATTGTTTTTGAAAAAGGACAACACGCATACCGTGTGACAACCCTGTCACGTCGGAAAAAGATGTGGGAATCAAACCCACAACCAATGTGCGATTGGGATTTATCGCCTACCACTGGACTACGTGATGTCCCTGGTTATTGTGTCTATTATTTTTAGTTAAATGTCATTATTGATAAATAATAATTTGATTTGGATCTTATGTCTTATCAAATGAATACCCTTAGTATAGGAAAATGATTTGGAGATTAGGTGATAAATGTTATTTTGGAAGTAGTTCGATTTGTTGTGAACACTATATGACCAAGGAAAATAGAATAGTATGGGATTTCATTTGAGGAGTAATGGTGGATTTTAATCTTAGTTTTTATTGTGGATTTATAGTGAGTTGGATTATTTATGGAATTGATTAGGTTAATTACTTTTAAGTATGTGACTTTAAGAGTAATTATTGTCATTTAGAGATATAATTTAACGTGGAAGACTACATTCTTATAAGTTTTGGGTTTCGAAATTAGTTTGGATTATATTGAAGGATTTTAAGGACAATTGATTATTGAATGGTATTTATTTAACTTTGGGGTATTGATAGTTTAATTTTAGAAATTAAGATTAGTGTTTTTTTCTCTAATGTAATATCCATTTGGGGGATCATCAGATATTATACTAACCATTTTGGTTTTGATTAATCTCTAAAGGCAAGGTAAATATATATTTCATCCTAAGTGGATCATGTATTTCTATATAAGTTTATTCTAGCTCGTCCATTGTGACCATGTCTTCTTGAATATTTATTATTCAAAAAAATTGATATAGTGGTAAAAATTTATTAAACAATGAAACTCTACATAAAAAGTAAGTATATCTCTATATGTTCTTAGTCAATATAATAAATGAATTCCTCATCCTTATGTAATGTAACTTAAAACAAAAAATATTGTCCGTTTACTTTTCTTACTGGGTGACTAATGACCATTTGTCCCAACACATGTTTGGGATTTTCTTATTGTTAACTTTCTCCTGATATTTTTTTCCATCCCTCTCCACCAGAACATAACACTTAGTTTATCATCCATATCCGTGTTTTCTTACATGGAATCCTATTATATGTTATCATGGGTGACCGTTATACCTCTCTTCCTTTCTTTTAAAGTGATAGTTTTATTGACTCTTTTTCTAATGTGGGACTTTCCATTATATTCTCAAGTCCAATTTTAAAAAATTTCGAGGACGCAATTTATTGAAGGAGGGGATAATGTAACACCCCAAGATTACATGGTACGTTTCCCTTTGAATAATTCAATGGCATGCATTGTACACAACTTCGAGATTCTAACACACGACAACCAATCAAACTAGCCATTATGAATAGTAATACCTACTTTTTGAA
The DNA here is from genome assembly GCA_963277665.1 of Viscum album. NCBI lineage: Eukaryota > Viridiplantae > Streptophyta > Magnoliopsida > Santalales > Viscaceae > Viscum > Viscum album. Next base: position 643,593,595 of record OY728135.1, on the reverse strand, counting down.
ATTTTATAAATTTTATCTTTAGAAATGGTCTCCATTTATGGATTCGTAATATCGAAAATATCTTATGGTGATATTTTGGTACATTTCGGATAACTTTCATATTTTGATGAATAGTGAAAAATTCTAATTTTTAATTAAAAAAAACATTTTTAATCAAAATAATTAATAGTGATAAATTATTAATTTTAGTGGTTTTAAAGTATATTTAGAATATATTTTTACCATATAATAAAATTTTGGTCATTGGATGTAATTTTAAATTTAAACCAGACAAAAACAAGTGTCAATCTTTTGATAGTTATTATCCTTTAAAAACACGCAATTTGTTTTGACGACAAGAATTAATTTTTAAATTAATTAATGCAACTGATATGTTTTGAATTTGGTAAAATAGACATAATTTTTGATTTCATAATATCAAATATAGCATAGGCCTAATTTTTGGTATTTTTCTGGAAACTTTCATTTTTAGATGAATAGTGAAACCACTAAGTGGTAGTTAAAAACTGAATTTTTCATAAAACAAAATTTTACCGCTTATGTGAGTGAAAATTTGAAAATCCGAGAGACACAGTAAATATGAAGGTGTAAAATGTGGTTCAATGAGATGAAAATAATTTTTGGTGAATAGAAATTCTTTACTTTTATTTACCACGGTTAAAAGTAAATAGTGTAATTAAGGGTAAAAATGATATTAATATTACCCTAACACATGTCCTAATTCTATTGGGCAAGTGTATCTCGACCAAAAACAACCTTTGGAGAAAAATATTATCATTTAGGTCCACATGGATTAGATTCGGACATTTATTATTAATTAATTCTAAGAAGAGTTAAAAGAGTTAAAATGAATGTTTATTTACTAAAACATTTTTAATATAGGTTTATACATAAGGTAAATTCAATTGTAAATATTCATTAGAAATCTAAAAATATTTCCTGAATAATTATATTTTATTTTTAATTTTTAGACAATAACTAATTTAATTTATTTATGACATAAATATTATACAGTAATTACCATAATAGTGAAAAATTATAATAATTGATATTATAAATACCAAAATAAATACAATATGAGACTTTTTATGAATTAAAATAATTTAGTAGGTTAATATGACAAGTTAGGAATGATGTAATTAACTTTTTTTGGAGTAATAATTCTGTTATGAGTTTTACAAAAATCGATTTTCCAAATAGTGTCAAAATTGACATAAAAGTGTTTTGTTAAAATATTATATTATTAATTGATATTCAATTCCTAAAAATCTATGGTTCGTCCAGGAGACTTATATCATGATAGATCTATCATTAATGGACCACTTGGGTGTCTCTAGGAGGTATATAGTATGTTTATTAACTATATAATATAAAAATACAAAGTGACATGGTAAGTGTCAAACTAATTAACTAAGAGTTAAAACTAAAAGATAAGGTTAATATAATGAACCAAACCTGTTTATATTTTATTGGTTGAGTGGTTTTCGTTTCATACCCACCTTAAACTTTAGATAATATTCTTTTAAGCAATTCGAAACTGAATATGAATTTATTATAAAATAATATTTTTAGCTTTTGCAAAGGTTCCCCTCACCCCTCTTAAAAAAGGGAACTCCCCCTTCGCATTAATTCACACCTTCAAAGCATTTTGGTTCAGCCAAAACCTGCACAAATACTCTATCAACATCCCTCAATACATCCTAGAGGCCTTAGTTTGATCAGAAATCCAACCTATGGATCCCTTTTGATCAAATCAAAAGGAAGAACCCGAATAAGAGGTAATGTTTTCACCACCCTTTTTTCAAATTCCTTTCATATTCCACTTCATCTTTCTCTGTTACTACCATTCTAAAATAATTACTCCAGTATATTATATATACTTTGATGTTATTATAAACATGGTACAACCATATTTCATTATTCTATCCATCTTTGAATGGCATGTCATCATACATGCATACGTACGGCTTACCGTCTCCACGTCGTGGTGTAATTTTCATTAGTAAATTAATATTTAGATGGTAATAATAATGATGTGTAATTAATTTAAATAATAAATATATCATTATAATTATTCTTTCTATATGATATAACATCCAATTATATATTATTTTAACATCAAAAGAATGATATTGTCGCTCGTGCGTATGTAAGGACTACTGTCTCCACGAACGCGATGAGATTCATTCTCCATCGTATCCATTCAAATATAATTCTCATTTGATGATTAAAAATATTTTGAAAGTACCCGATATAATTTTGTATATGAATAAGATACAAATTATCCATAACAAACATGGCTTACGTAGAAAATAATTTAAAGGAAAACGAGTCAGTTAACACCCGAAATGACGATAATACTAAGATATTATTAACAAATAAATGTTAAAAGATCATATATGATATCATATTAATGTAAATAAGTATTTTAAACATCAATAACAATTATTTCACCATTATACAGGAGGTTAATCTACCATCAACCAAGGAAAAAGTACAAATTAAGGGGTTTCTTATCTCACTTTTAATTCCGTGAGAATTCCATTGTTCACCACTTATTTATTACATGTGGTGTGTGTACTACCCATGTTTGTATTCATTGTGTAATATAATTTAGTTCATGTATATTTACATCATCATTGTATTATCCTTCTTTCATGGGTGTATGTTTTTAATGTCACCAAATCAATAAGGGAATTTGAAATTTCAATTTCCACTCATTTGGCTTTACGCATACTTCATTGATTATTATACACCAAGATTATGTGTAGAATAACTATTAATTAGATTATGTCAAAATTTACATTCCCATTTATGTGGATATACTTTTGATACACATAGTCACTCCATTGATAAATTATCAGGTCATCGGTAAGAACATGGTAAGAGTAATTTTTACTTAATCTAGATTTGTTGAGTTAAACATCCAATTCATTGGTGTTGTTTTTACAAGAATATGTGGGAATGTCCTTTGATTTTTTTACACTGAATATCCAATCATATTGAGTGTATTTATATTTTTCACTCATAATTATGTCGTTGATTTATCCTAAACCTAAGGATACATCCTTTATGAGAGATTTCATCTCAATTTACATTCCATTGAGACTCCTTTATTGTTATACAACAAATCACTTTTATATGGTGTATATAATGTACTTTGACATAATATATCATGAATCCCTTTGTTCTCATGATATTAAAAAGTTTTTATTTCCTCTATTAGTTTTTTCATGTGTCTCTCTTTTGGTTAGGAACTCTAACTAAAATGGCATTTTAAAATGTTTTAATGATTGATTATTATAAATTTTTCTCATTAATATCCATGTTTTAAAAATGGTTTTGAGGATTTATTTATATGGAAATTAGTGTTTTTAAATCAAAAATCCTTTTAAAAGTTTCAAGTGGTATGGGAAAATTTGATTCTAAAATATAATTTAAATGCATTCTTGACAAATAGTGTGACTTTTAAATGATTTCAAGAGAAAGTGAGATATTTCACTCTAATTGTTTTGATTATTATTTTCATTTATGTTAATATCCATCATAATTCACGATTGAGGTTAATATGATAAAATAAAATCTTCAATATTGTATCGGATGAGTTATGTTTGACTGTGGATGTTCTATTTCTGTACCATTCATGGTTTTTGATTAAGTATTGACATTTCATATACTAGTTTTAATACGAATGTTTATGTTGTGTTTAAAACATTTCATATGAGGAATGCATTGGACTTAGTAAGTGACGGGTGGAGCCCGCTATAGCTCCTCAATCCATCGGTAGGTCTCATGAGAGAAACTAGTGTCTTGGAATGAGGCCTTGACAAACTCTTATTTGTAGTCTTGGCACGAGACCTGGGCTACGTGGTTATAATAGTCTGGCATTATGCATTCCGTCATTATGAAAGTGGTTATTAATATTTTCATATGATTATTCGACTAGTATAATATCCATATGAATAAGTAAAAGGAATTATTTCATTTTATACTTTCCATATTATGCTGAAGTTAAAGTTTAAAAGTCTTTTATTTTAGTTATACATTTCCTTAAATTTTTATATTTATTTATGAATGTTTCCTCTATATTGTTATCCTTACTGAGCATTTGATCTCACCCCTTTCAATGTTTTATTTTTCCCAGGTTGTGAAGAAGTATTTAATGAATGACCTGTAGGGATAGTATGAGGGGATATGAAGACAATACGTTGTTTTAGTTTTTTCACTTATTGATGTAATGTAAACATTATGAATATATCTAGTGTTTCCAAGGCTACGAAACTAATCGGTCTTTCGAGACTTGATCTTTCTTGTTATCATGCCAATGTTATGTAATAATGCACTGAATCTGGGTATCTAGGGTCGGGGTGTTACATCATATGACAACTTTTCTTCTCGAAACACTAATTTTTCTTGGTTTAATGTTTAACTCAACATGGGACTCTAAAAAACATAATTAGTATTAATAAAGATCATTAAATAATATTTCCTCATATTCCACATATAAAACTATTTATTATATTAGTACATGAGATTAAAATATCATGAATTTTATAATATGTTAATCTGATGAATGAATAACCATTATCTACCTCTTCTCTGTCAATTGGTAAATAAAGTTACCACCCATGCGTAGGTGTGGACTATCTCCCCATGTTTCAATATGATTAATTTTACATCACCATCAGTAATGGTATAATTTTTTGATGTATGTAATGTTTATATATGATATTTTTTAATTATTTGTGATTTTTAATTTTAATACAATATCTATAATATTATATTCAAGTCAATTAAGAAATACTATCATCATTCATTAATACATGTAGACTACCATATCCAATGAGAAAAGTGATTCTTTTATCATTTCTATTATACATTTATTGAAATATAGATATATTTGATAAATATTTATGATATAATAAATATTTTTATGTATATTTATTATTTATATTACTTTTATCAAAATGTAAAAACAGTACTTATATTTACGTTTATACCACCCTCTTCAGTAGGTGATGTGATTCATTTTTCATCACTACTTTATATGGCTGGTTATAAAATTTAATATAATCCTTAAATATTATTAATATTATTAAATTATTATTATTTTATAAATTATGAAACGATGATATAATTAGAATGACCATAAATTCCCAACTATAACATGGGTATAAAAAATATTATCACCCAAAAATGGTGATTTTAGTTATGAATTATTATCCAATTGGGTTTAAAAGTAGAACTTGAGGTAATTATTCTTTGGCTCAATATTAAATCATTGAGGTATGTTGGATGTTATGAACCTAATGATATTTATGTGGTGTATATGAATACCCTATTACATGTTATATCATGGATCATTCTAAATTCTTTATACATAATGTTATAATTTAAATTATTTCATCCATTTGGTTTTTATTCAAAAGTGGCCATAGTGGCAAGGGTTTATCATCTCTACTTGTCTTCATTGGGACCTGTATTACAATATCATATAAATTATATTATGAGGGGAATGTAATAAATTTAGGATATGTTTTTTAATTAATATATTTAAATTCATGGTATATAAAAAATTAAATTTAGTTAATTTATTTCATGGTTGTTATGAATAAAAATTAATGAATGATAAAATAATGTTATGTTAAAATAGCAATTTTTAACAAGATTATTTATGCTTTAATTTTTTATGATGAAATTATATGATAGATCTCCCAAAAATATTTCACAGCCTATATAAATAATGTTTTTTGGAAAACCATCATTATTTCTATCCTTTTTCCATAATCAATTCATTCCATATCTATATTTTATCTAAATTGTTCCACGAATGTTTTTATTATTCCCCAAAGATTACATAAATTAATTCCTAAACATATTTTCAATCTTATAAAAATGTTTGAAAAGAATCTTCTTAAATTTTTTTAAATTATTATATTTTTGAATATTTATGGAAAATGTGAAAAAATACATATTTTAATGTACAATTGTTGAATGAATTTTCCCACTATCATTAACACTCTTTGATTTAATGATTATCTTACATGTTTCCATTGATGTTTTCAATGAAAAATTTATCTTCAATATTTAAAAATTTATTAGATTTCACATAAGATACATAAAAAATAAAATTATATTTTCTTTATGAAATATTATATATATTTTAAAACAACTTTTTTTCTTTAACAATATCTTAATGTGTTTTTTATTATTTACTATGCATATGATCCAATGTTACTATATTTATATATCTTCTGGATAATTTATCTTGATGATGAGGGAATATTGACAAAACACAATTTATTTTCCATGGGTTTACTAATTAATAAATATTTATTTTTTCAATATCATATGTCATACATATGAATTGATTATTAATATGTGATGAGTGGGGCCATTATACCCATCCAATTAAATAGGTAAATATTAATATTTTATAACCTCAAATGGTATAATGGAGGTTATCCCTAGTATAAAAAATGGATCATTAGTGGATATTCCTAGACCTTATGTTGGTATACTAGAGGTTATTCCAATCCCAGTAGATTCTACACCGGTCGTTATCTCAATACTTAAGTAAGTAAATGTGTGTTTATCCCAAGCCTAAAAATAGATTAACTTCTTTTTTCGCATTCATGATATAATATTTATATTATTTTTATTATCAAAGAACATATACCGGTATTTTAAGATAACGTCTTATTAAAATTTTATGGGGTTATGTCACATGTTCTTTGATTCATTTATGCATCTTGTCTTATAAAGTATGAATATTTTTTCCTTGACTCTTCATTAAAATATATTAATTATTTTGGGATTACATTTCAAATTTTGAGCTCATTTTCTCATACCCATATGCTCATAATATGATAATATGTCATCATTTATTGATATACACCTCTTAATCCGTTAATAATAATATGACTTCCCCTATTCTCATATATCATTTTCCCTATGATATAATGAAAATTTATAAGTATTATTTTTCTATTAAGGTTAATAATTATATATAACGTCATAGGGGATGTTACATTTCAATTATGTACTAGTATTTTCTGATTCAATTATCTCAAAATATTGTAAACCATGATGTTTCCTTTTTGTATCTATATTTGTTATATGTATTTAATATTCATAAAAAATGATTTAGTATTTTATTATGTAATGGTCGAGTCTCTATAGTTTGTATATGTGTACAAAATATTAATTTATATATATTTTTATTAATATATTTTAGTGATAACACATAGGATATGCATATGTATATGAGAAACTCTAAATATTTTGAATATATAAGAGATTCATTTTCCAAGAAAATACATCACTACCCAGATATATTCCTGTGGATGTATGTATGAAAGTGATGAACCAGGTTGTGACCAATATGACTTTGGTGTGATGGATATTGACTAGACCGTCATTGGTTTATTATGTGTGGTAATAATAAATCACACATCACAATAAACTCCTCAAGGATTTTCTTGGTTTAATTCATATTTTATTAATGAGACATCTTGATGTATTAAAATAGATAATAACCTTCAATAACCGATGTTAAACCCATGGTGTCATAGATTTAAGATAAGGGTTATGATTTAGATTTTAAATAGTTTTTTTAATGATTATAATATTTGTAACTTTTATTAATGATATATGATGGTAACACAAACCAGTTTTGGTTTAACAATGGACTACTGATAAAATATATAAGATGATTTGGTGACTTGTATGTTCAAGTATTCTTGTTTATAATTTGATCATAGTAATTTGAGTATCATTATATCATGAAATGTCTATAGGAATGTTAATTCGCCTCTTTAGTGATTGGATATTGAATTAGTATCAAATACTTATAAAGAAATGATGATTCTATTCTGATATATTTTATTCTTTTTCAAATGATTTTTATTGGAATGATATTCCTTCAAATGAAATTTTTATTCTTGTATTTTAATTTAATGTTATTTTGAGAATAGATTGGATTTATTTATATATAACCCAAACTAATTTTCCTAGAAGGAACGTCTTGTTTGATATTACGTGTCAAAATATGTTTTTCTTTTACTTCCTGAAAAAGTATGAATTTACATTGGAAATTATATCCAATATATGGGTCTTGATTCTAATTGAATTAGGGTATTTATCTCTAATGGTTAGGGAGGAACTCACCATGAAATATATGTTTTTTAATATTTTTTGATGTATTTTCAGAATAGTTACATAGTCTTCCTCAAAATCATAAAATTGTGTATTAAATAGAAGTCATAACTAGTGATATGCCTATTTCAATGACCCAATATAGACTTAATATATTTAGTTCCATGAATTATAAAGAAACTCTAGGAGAATCATGATATGTGATTTATTCAGTCAAGGATTTATTGTGTTTATTATTTATAGATTACCTTTGTCAGTTTTTTGTTATAATTTTAGTTGATATTCTTATATATTATAAGAGAAATAAAGATAATAATGAATAGTTTATGATTATAATGAAGAATATAAAGATGGATATTTTGTATTCATCATTTGAAAAGTGTAAATTTTGTATTTTTAATGTAATATTTTGTGTTATATAATCTTAGTAGAGGGTATATTATATAATACATTAATGATCGATGTTTTTAAACATTATCCCTAATAGATGATGGTGACAATGATACAGGTTTTCTTGGTTTCAATTTATATTATTGATACTTTTTGAGAAATATATCATGGATTCTGATTCAAATAAAATGTTAACACAAAATAGAGTCATGTTCCTTTTGAAAGATGAATATTGAAATAATTTTATGGAAATTAATAGAAAGTTGGTCGTTAAAACTATTCTCACATTACCCAATAGTAGAGAAGTTTTTAAAATCTCTAGTGGTTCATCCAACAAGTGGTTGGGATATATTTTTATGAAAAATGATATTATTATATCTTATGGATTGTACTATTTTAATGTTCATTAAAACATTACCCAAATAATGATTTAGAGTTAGAGGTGGAAATAAGAAAATTAAATATATGGTGGAATTAACTTTATATATAAATTAGTGAAATAAATATATTTATCACTAAATTTTACTATATGTATTCACCCAGAATGAGTTTAACATTTTCTAGATGATATGGTTATAGTTGATATAGAAGGAAAATTGTCAATACATTATCATATTGAGAAAGTGAAAAAGGTGTATTTTGACTCTAAAGGATTTTGTTGATTTATCTATGATGAGGATAAAAAATATAAAACATTTGTGGATTTGAAAAGGATAGAAAATGAAATATTAATGTAAGGGGTGAAATATTAACATCCTCTTGTGATTGCTCCACTATCCATCCTTGTGAAGAATAACGAGGCAACAAAGAAAGATATAGATATATAAGAGAGGGGTATGAATTTTCTAGCGTTCAACATTGATTTACCTTGAATGAAAATGTTAAATAACTGAGTATGTGTATAATCAATATAGATTATGAGGAAATTAATATCATTATAAGCTCATATCTCATCATTCTCTATTCTTCCTATATGTTTGATGATCTATGGGAACTTAAAGAGTATTTATGGTGGGAGAACGTGAAGGGAGACACTATGGAGTATGTATCATTAGCATAAAAGTTTTAGAATGATATTTATTAGATCTATAAGTACAATGGTCTGTTATATCTGTAACACCCCATGCTTCCACGGTGTGCTTCTCTTTGAATAATACAGTAGTGTGTGTTGTACGCAACTTCGAGTTCTAACACACACACCACATCCAATCAAACTAGCCGTTATGAATAGTAATACCCACTTTTTGAAATTTTATAAATCTATTCCCTCAAAATTGGCTTCATTTTTGGATTTGGAATATCGAAATTAGCCTAGGGAAAAATTATGAAACTATTCAGATAACATTTATATTTTGATGAATATTGAAAATTACTAAATTTTAATTAAAAACAATTATTTTAATCAAAATAATTAAAAGTGATAAATTATGGATTTGAGTGGTTTTTAAGTAAATTTAAATTATATTTTTTCCATTTAATACAATTTTTGTCATTGGACATAATTTAACAATTAAACGAGACATGAACAAGTGTCAATCTTTTGATAGTTATCATCTCTTAAAAACACGCCTTTTGTTTTAACAACGGTAATTAATTTTAAATTAATTTCTGCCAATTTTGTGTTTTGAATTTGAAAAAATGGATTCCATATTTGGAATCAAGATGTTCAAATTATGTAAATAGTTAACTTTTATTTTTAGACATTTTGAATATTTACTTCGGTAAATATTTTATTTAACATGGTTAAAGGGTAAATCCGGTAAATAAGGGTAAAACAATTTTATTATAATAATAATAAATTACCCTAAAACGTGTCCAAATCTTATTGGATGATACATGTCCAACCATGGGCATCTTGGTATCTATTTTGGGACCCCTTTGAGCCACTTGTAAGTGATAATTACACTTTATATTAATTAAGATAAAATAAATACAAAAATGACATAAGCATATATCTTTTAGCAAAACAATTTTACCTAGGTTATATATGTATGATTTTCGACTATAAATATTCATTATAAAGATAAGAATATTTCTTACATAATGGTATTTTATTTATAATTTTTAGATTTTAAATAATTTAATTTAATTATGACACAATGGTGATGTAGTAATTACCTTATTAATGAAATATTAAAGTAATTGATAATATAAATATCAAAATAAATGTAATTTGAGACTTTTTATAAATTACACTAATTTTCTAGGTAAATATGACATATTATGATTGATTATATAAATTTTCTTCGAATTAAGAATGCTGTTATGAATTTATCAAAAACAAAATACCCAATAGTGGCAAAATTGACATAAAAGAGTTTTTAAAACAAATATTATATTATTAATTTATATTCAATTCCTAAAAATATATGTCTCAGCCAAGAGACTTATATCATTATAGTTGTATCATTAATGGACCACTTGGGGGTCGATTGGAGGTATATAGTAAGTTTATTAAATATATACTTTAAAAATACAAAGTGACATGGTAAGTGTCATTCTAATTAACTAAGAGTTAAAACTAAATGATAAGGTTAATATAATGACCCAAACCTATCTAAATTCTATTGGATGAGTGGTTTTAGACTGATCCCCACCTTAACCTTTAAATAATCCACATTGTATCTACTAGAAACCGAATATGAATTTATTATAAAATAATATTTCTAGCTTTTTCCAAAGGTGCCCCTCAACCCTCTTATAAAAGGAAACTCCCCCTTCTCACTAATTCACACATTAAAATCATTTTGGCTAGGCCAACCTTGGAACAAATACTCACTCAACTTCCCTCATTTCAACCTATAGGCCTTAGTTTGATCAGAAGGCCATCCTAAGGATCCCTTTTGATCAAATCAAAAGGAAGAACCCGAAGAAGAGGTAATGTTTTTACCACCCTCTTCCAAGTTCCTTTCTTCTTCAACTTCTTCTTTCATTGTTATTCCCATTATAAAATAATAACTCCAGTATCTTATATATACATTGAAGTTATTATGAATATGATACAACGATATTCAGTATTCTATCCATCTTTTGAATGACACGTCACCATACATGCGAACGTACGGCTTACCGTCTCCACGTCGTGTTGTAATTGTTATTCAATAAATTATATTTTGGATGGGTATAATAATGACGTGTAATTCATGTAAATAATAAATATAACATGATAATGATTCTGTATATATGATATAACATCCAATTATATATTATTTTAATATCATAAGGATGATTTATCGCTCGTGCGTACGTACGGTCTACCGTCTCCACGAACACAATGAGATTCATCCACCATCGCATCGATTCAAGTATAATTATCATTTGATGATTAGTAATTGTATTTAAGGACTTGATATCATTCTGGATATGAATAAGATACAACCTATCCTTAACAAACACGGCTTATGTAACAAAACATATAAAAGAAAATGTGTAAGTTAACACCCGAAACGATGATAATACTAAGATATTATTAACAAATAAATGTTAAAAGATCCTATTTGATACAATATTAATTTATATGATTATTGTATAATTTAATAAAAATTATTTCACCTTTATATTGGAGGTTAACCTACCCCAACCAAGGAGAAGTGCAAGGTAAGGATTTATTTCATAATATCTTCATTATCCGAGGTTGTTTATACGTAATTATCTACAGGGACCTCTTTATCATCCACATCCATGTTTCATAAAATGTACTTCAAATAATTCTTACTACTTTAAAGGATATGGAATAAAGTCATTTATACCCTTTTTGACTTTTTTATAAGAAGATTACTAAGGAATCTTTCTGTCGTTTTCCAAACAAGTTCCTGTTTAACCTTTTCGACAGAATTAAGGTAAGAATGTATTTTTTATCTTATACGGAGGGTGTGGATCTTTTTCGCCATTATAAAATCGTCGAAGCTTCCCTTACAAGATTATAAGAATATTTTCAAAGAAAATGTTTTATTTTATAAATATATGACTCTTAAATGATTTCAAAATAGAAAGAGATATTCCTCTAAAAAGATTTTTTATTTCATCTATGTCAACATCCTTTGATGGATTTTAAGTTTATTTGGATTTGATTTATTATGATACAAAACATCCATATTGTATTGATGGTTTTGGGATATGTTTGAATGTGGATGTGTTATTTTTATAACATTCATAGTTTATGAAGAAAGTATTGACATTTCATATTATAGTTTAAATTCTAATGTTTATTTTTTGTTTAAAACTGTTCATATAAGAATGCATTGGACATAATAAGTGTCGGGTGGAGCCCGCTATAGATCCTCGATGAATCGGTATGTTTCATGAGACAAACTAGTGTTTTTGCAGAAGGCCTTGACAAAATCTTATTTGTAGTCTTGGCACGAGGCCTTGGATATGTGGTTATGATAGTTTGACATTATGCATTCCATCATTATGAAAGTGGTTATTGATATTGCATGTAATTATTCATCTAGTAAAATATCTATGTGAATAAGTATATGGAATTATTTTATTTTATTTCTTCCATATTATTCTGAAGTTCATGTTTTAAATGGCTTTTGTTTTAATTATACATTGCCTTAAATGTTTATACTTATTTATGAAAGATTCCACTATATTGTTATCCTTACTGGGCTTTTGAGCTCACCCCTATCTATGTTTTATTTTTCCCAGGATGTGAAGAAGTATTTTATGAATGACCTATAGAGATAGTATGAGGGGATAATAGTGTGGACTATGGATACAATATTGTTGTAGTTTTTCATTTTATGATGTAATGAAACTTTATGAATGTATCTAGTGTTTCCTACACAACTAAACTAATCTGTCTTTCGAGACTTGATCTTTCATGTGATCATGCCAATATTTTGTAATAGTGCACCAACTCGGGGAAACTAGGGTCGGGGAATTACATTTGGTATCAAATGAAGTTTAATACAAACCTTGGAAGCTACATTTAGATAAACTCTGAATAGGGCACATAGATTCAAGATGGACTTTGAGGATTAGTATAGAAGAACTTCCTAGAATTTTGGTATTGAAGAGATTTTGTGAGTTTTCTGAGCAATACATCTCTGTCTGGATACGAGCAGGTAGAGGCGGCTATGGCATAGATGTACCTAGGGGTAAAACCCAAAAAAAACCGCTTTGAGCTAGACTTGAACCGGAACTGGTGCACAACAATGGGCCTTACTACACTCTTGGATATGACACTCCCGGGGAATATGCTTAGGATAACTCTCATTTTCTTTATAAATCATTATGAAGGGTTTATGAGTATATACGTCCTCAATGAAAACATTTTATGATTATGTATTATATCCATAAATAGTTCAATTTATGTTATGTGTTTTATACGTATGGAATTATGTATTTTGATTCATAAACTGATCTAGTTTACGCCATTGTTTTGAAATGGTTCCTAGTGGAAGAAATGGAAACTGTATCAATTCACGTACTCCATGTAGGGATTTCCCTCCTGCTCAAGATAATTATAGTGGAGCTGGTGATGCAACTGGTGCTGATCAACTAATCACCATACTGGGAAAACTCACTCAGGTTATGAATAATAACCATACCCGTATGGAGCACCCTGATACACAGTGTGGAGGATCATTGTTAGATCGCTTCATGATGCAGCAACCACCAACATTCAATAGGAGAAAATTTCCATTAGTAGTTGAGGAATGGATAAGTTCCCTAGAAAAAATATTTCAGGCTTTATGGAGTAGAGAAAGGGAAAAAGTTGTCATGGAAGTTTATCACCTAACTGGAGATGCTGATCAATGGTGTTCATTCATTCAAAACATGATGGAAGATGATGAGGTATAAAATATGGAATGCAGGGAGTTCAAAGATCTTTTTTTAGGAAAATACATTCTTCGTGACCATCGAGCATATATGGAAAGGCAATTTTTGAGTCTGAGACAAAAGAAGGATGAGAATGTCGCAAAGTATGAGGCTAACTTTATGAGGTAAGAAAGGTATGCTGGAGATTATATATGTAACCCAAGAAGAATGATTTATCATTTAATTGATCGGTTAAAACCATTTCTCCATCTACAATTAGTCTCACAATCCTTCTCGTCATATAAAGACATTGTCTCATGTGCTATCAAGACAAAAAAGTAATTCTCTAAGTCTAATGACTCTAATGCAAAGCAAGAGAAGAAGAGATTTATTGATCAATCTGGGAATGTAAGTAAGGGGATAAATGGAAAGTTTGAATTTCCATCATATGGTAAATGTGGGAAGAAACACCCTGATACTTTCTTAAAAGGATGGTGAGTCTGTTTCAAGTGTGGTGAAAAAGGCCACAAGCTCATGATTTCAGGGAGAAGAAGGAAGCTACCGATGTCCAATGCTGCAATTGCAGGGAGATGAGACATTATGCAAATGAATATCCTAAGCCTCGGGGGAACTTACCTCTGAAAAGGCCAATGGATCTAGGCCAAGCATATTCTATCACTACTGGTGAGGTAGATGCTCTGAAAGACACTGTGGTAGGTAATTTAATGGTTTCCTCAAGTTTAGAAAATGCATTATTTGATTCTGTATAATCGCATTTTTTCATATCTTCCCAGTTTTCTATGAAAATTAGATATTTCCAATTTGATATAATAGGGGAGTTGTCAGTTAAAACTCTTAAGGGAAGTATCATTGCAACAATTTTTTTGTGAATCAGTCCCCATTAGAGCACATAAATGTTCTTTATCCGCTGATCTCATCATCATACCTATGATTGAGCTTGATATAATCCACGGAATGGATTTACCTTCGTACCATGATGTGAAGATTTATTGTAAGAAGAAGGAGGTTACGATTTTTGATGATAATGATAATGAACACATTATCTTTAGAGCAGAATCATCACCACCTAATTCTTATCTATATCCACCCCCAGTAGCTCAAATAAATTCAATTATTGGGGAGGAAGAGAATGAAATGATATTAGGTGAGGAAAGGAATGTTCAATTATAGGATGTACCTATTGTGAATGAATATGTATATGTGTTTCTGAAAAATTCACTTGGACAACCTCTAGAAAGAGAAGTTGAGTTTTCCATTGATTTAATTCCTAGATCAAGGCCTATATCGAAGACCCCTTATAGAATGGCCACTGTGGAATTAGTTGAACTAAAGAAACAACTACAAGAATTGAGTAAAAAGGGATTTATTCTCCCTAGTGTTTCTCCACGGGGAGCCCCTATTATTTTTTTTAAAGTAATATGGATCTATGAGGTTATGTATCGACTACAGGGTGATCAATGCTATAACAATAAAGAAAAAGTATCCCATACCTGTAATTGATGATTTATTTGACCAACTGCATGGAGCTCAATACTTTTCAAAGATTGACCTTCGATCTGGATACCATCAGTTGTGTGTGAAGAAGGAAGACATTCCGAAGAAAACATTTTGAACAAGTTACGAGCATTACGAGTTTATGGTAATGCCTTTTGGGATGACTAATTCACCCTCTGAATTCATGGATCTAATGAATAGAGTTTTCAAAGAATATATCGATGATTTTGTGGTGGTATTTATTGATGATATGTTCGTATAATCCAAAAGATACGAAGATCATAAAAATCACTTGTGCATTATCCTGAAGTCTCTGAAAAGACATGAATTATATGGGAAGTTTAGAAAGTATGAATTCTTGCTTCAGGAGATTTCTTTTCTTGGCCATATTGTCTCTAAAGATGGAATCTTTGTTGATCCTTCTATGACCAAGGCAATCCAATAATGTCCAGCACCTACGAGTATAACTGAGGTACGCTGTTTTATTGGTTTAATAGGTTATTATCGATGTTTCGTCCAGAATTTTTCTCGATTGGCTAACCCATAAACAAAGCTCACACGTAAGGGGGGTAAATTTCTTTGAAAAAAAGAGTATGAATTATTTTTTGAAGAACTGAAGATAATATTAGTCAATGTTCTTATTTTGACTCTACCATCGAGGAATGATGGGTTCGTTATTTATAGTGATGCATCGAAGAAAGGACTTGGTTGTTTCCTTATACAGAATGATAGGGTTATTGCCTATGCATCATGACAGTTGAAAATTAATGAGCAAAACTATCCTACTTATGATCTCATGTTAGAAGATGTGATATTTGATTTGAATATATGGAGGCACTACCTCTATGGTGGAAAATGTGAGATTTATAGTGATCACAAGAGTTTGAATAATATTTTCTCACAAAAATAACTCAACACGAGGCAAAGTAGATTGCTTGAATTACTCAAGGATTATGATTGTATGATACACTACCACCTAGGGAAGGAAAATAATGTGGCAGATTCTTTGAGTAGAAAATATCATGGAGTTTTGAACAATATTAGAATTGAAAGGGATCCAATTTTCATGGATCTAGTGAAGATGGACGTGGGATTACCCATGGAAGGTGAAATATCAGTGCTTTTTCAAATGGTTTCCAAACCATCTTTACTAGAAAAGACTAAGAGTTCTCAGACCGATGATGAAGAATTTCAAAAGAAGATTAAAGCTATGAATGATGGGAGATTGAATGAGTTTGGGTATGAAGATGTAATTTTGAAATTTGGGAAGAGACTTTGTGTTCCCAATATACGTGATCTAAAAAGGGAATTGTTGGACAATGCTCATAGTTCCAATTTCTCTATACACCATGCGAGCACATAAATGTATAGAGACTTGAAAGAACATTTTTGGTGGGAAAACATGAAGAGGGAGATTACTTATTTTGTGTCGAGATGTATGGTTTTTCAACAAGTGAAAGCGGGAAGAAAACAGCCCGGAGGAGTCAGGCAACCTCTTCTCATACCGGAGTGGAAATGGGAAAATATTATGATGGACTTTGTCATGGGGATACCAAAGACTCCTAGAAGGAATAATTCAATATTGTTATTGTTGATCGTCTTACCAAGTCACCAAATTTTATTTATATAAGATAGGATCTACCACTGGAACGTCAAGCAAGACTATATATTAATGAAGTGGTTAGACTTCATGGAGTACCCTTATCGATTGTTTCTGATCGTGATCCTCGTTTTACTTCAAGATTCTGGAAGAGTCTTCAGAAATCCCTAGATACTGAACTTCAATTGAGCACTGCCTACCACCCTCAAATAGATGGACAATTAGAACAGACTATTAAAACCTTAGAAGAAATGTTGAGATCCTGATTGCTTGACTTTCATGTTATGTGGGATCAATATTTACCTATGGTAGAATTTTCATATAACAATAGCTTCCATTCGAGTATTCAGATGAAACCATATGAAGCGTTATACGGAAACACATGTCACGCACCAACCTGTTGGGATGACATTGGTGAATGGAAAATTGTAGGCCCACAACTGGTGGAGGAAACAATGGAAAATGTAAAGATAATCCAAACCGACATCAAATCAGCTCAAAGTAGGCAGAAGAGAAATACCGATAACCGAAGGAAGGATTTGGAATTTCATGTAGAAGATCATGTTTTATTGAATGTATCTCTACGGAAGGGAGTTATAAATTTCGGTTATAAGGGTAAATTGTGTCCTAGGTACATCGGACCTTTCAAAATTCTAGAACGAATTGGGGTTGTAGCTTACCCTTTGGCAATGACGCCAAGTCTCTCGAAAGTTCACGATGTGTTCCAGGTATCACTGTTAAGGAAATAAATGCATGACCCAACGCATATACTCCCATATGAGGAATTAGAACTGGAACCCGATCTTTCTTATTGTGAAGAGCCTTCCAAGATTCCAGATACAAGAGAACAGGTACTGAGAAACCAGATGACTCGTCTGGTAAATGTTTTGTGGAGAAACCCTAAGATGTAAGAGGCAACATGGGAACCCTAGGACCTTATGATGAAGAACCACCCAAGACTTTTCATGCGGTTGTATTCTAAAAATTTCAAGGATGAAATTATTTGAAGGAGGGGAGAATGTAACACCACAAGCTTCCACGGTATGCTTCCCTTTGAATAATACAATAGCGTGTGTTGTACACAATTTCGAGTTCTAACACACACCACAACCAATCAAACTAGTCATTATGAATAGTAATACCCTCTTTTTGAAATTTTAAATATTTCATCTCTCAAAATTGACTTCATTTTTGGATTCAGAATATCGAAATTTTCCTGGGGAAAAATTTTGGAACTTTTCAGATAACATTTCTATTTTGATGAATAGTGAAAATTACTAAATTTTAATTAAATACTACTTTTTTAATCGAAATAATTAATAGTGATAAATTATGAATTTGAGTGGTTTTAAGGTATATTTAGAATAAATTTTTACCATTTAATACAATTTAGGTCATTGGAAACAATTTCACAATTAAACGGGACATGAACGAGTTTCAATCTTTTGGTAATTATTTTCTCATAAAAACACGCTTTTTGTTTTAACAACAGGAATTAATTTTAAATTAATTTTTGCCACTTATTTTTTTTGAATTTTGAAAAATGTATTCCATATTTTTAATCAGGATGTCCCAATTATGTAAATAGGTCACTTTTATTTTTAGACATTTTGAATAATTACTTCTGTAAAAATTTTATTTACCATGGTTAAAGGGTAAATCCGGTAAATAAGGGTAAAAAATAATAGTATAATAATAGTAAATTACCCTAAAACGTTTTCTAACCTTATTGGTTTATACATTTCCGAACATTGGCATCATTGGGTCTATTTTAGGACCCCATGGAACCACTTGTAAGTGATAATGACACTTTATATTAATTAAGTTAAAATAAATACAAAAATTACATAAGAATATATCTTTTAGAAAAGAAATTTTTAAATAGGGTTTGTATATGTTGTATTTTCGACTATAGATATTCATTATAAAGATAAAAATATTTCCTACATAATTGTATTTTATTTATAATTTTTAGACATTAAATAATTTAATTTATTTATGACACAATTGTGATGTAGTAATTATCTAATTAATGAAATATTAAAATAATTGATAATATAAATATCAAAATAAATGTAATTTGAGACATTTAATGAATTAAAATAATTTTCTAGGGTTATATGACATACTATGATTGATTATATAAATTTTTATCGAAGTAATAATGCTGTTATGAAATTATTAAAAAAACCTAATAGTGTCAAAATTGACATAAAAGTGTTTTTTTTAAAAATATTATATTATTAATTTTTATTCAATTCCTAAAAATATAATGTTAAGCCAAGAGACTTATATCATGATAGGTGTATCATTAATGGACCACTATGGGTTGTGTGGATGTATATAGTATGTTTATTAACTATATAATATAAAAATACAAAGTGACATGGTAAGTGTCAATCTAATTAACTAAGAGTAAAAACATAAAGATAAGGTTAATATAATGACACAAAACTGCCTAAATTCTATTGGTTGAGTTTTTTTAGACCCATCCCCACCATAACCTTTAAAAAATATACTTTGGAGCCATTAGAAACCGAATATGAATTTATTATAAAATAATATTTCTAGCATTTCAAAAGGTGCCCCTCACCCCTCTTATAAAAGGGCACTCGCCCTTCTCACTAATTCATACATTCAAATCTTTTTGGATAGACCAAACCCTGCCCAAATACTCTCTCAACTTCCCTCACTTCAACCTAGAGGCCTTATTTTGATCATAAAGCCAACCTATGGAGCCCTTTTTATTAAATCAAAAGGAAGAACCTGAAGAACATGTAATGTTTTCACCACCCTTTTTCAAGTTCCTTTCTTCTTCAACTTATACTCCCTTTGTTATTACCATTATAAAATAATAACTATTGTATCTTATATATACTGTGAAGTTATTATAAATATGGTACAACCATATTCAGTATTCTATCCATCCTTTGAATGACATTTCACCATATGTGCGTACGTACAGCTTACCGTCTCCACGTCGTGGTGTAATTGTTATTCAATAAATTATTATTTGGATCGGTATAATAATGATGTGTAATTCATGTAAATAATAAATAGAAAATGATAATGATTCTGTATATATGATATAACATCCAATTATATATTATTTTAATGTAAAAAGGATGATATTGTCGCTCGTCCTTACATACAGACTACAGTCTCCACGAACATGATGAGATTCATTATCCATCATATCCATTCAAGTATAATTATCATTTGATGATTAATAATAGTATTTATGGACTTGATATAATTCTCGATATAAATAAGGTATAACCTATCCATAACAAAAAAGGCTTATATAACAAAACATATAAAAGAAAACAAGTAAGTTAACACCCGAAACGACAATAATACTAAGATATTATTAACAATGAAATGTTAAAAGATCATATATGATATAATATTAATGTATATGATTCTTGTATAATTTAATAACAATTATTTCACCACTATACAGGAGATTTACCTACCCCAACCAAGGAAAAGTACAAGTTAAGAATTTATTTCACAATCTCATCATAATCTGAGGTTGTTTATACGTAATTATCTAATGGGATATCTTTATCATCCACATCCATGTTTCTTAAAAATGTACTTCAAATTATTAATACTACTTTAAATACTATGGGATAAAGTCATTTATTCCCTTGTTTACTTTTTATAAGAATATTATTAAGGAATCTTTTTTTCGTTTTCCAAAAATGGCCTTTTTATACTTTTCGACAGAATTAAGGTAAGAATGGTTATTTAACTTATACGGCGGGTGCAGATATTTTTCACCATTATAAAATCGTGGAATATTCCCTTAAAATAATATAAGAATATTTTCAAATAAAATGTTTTATTTTATAAATATATGACTCTTAAATGATTTCAAAAAAGAAAGAGATATTACTCTAAAAATAGTTTTGATTTCATATATGTCAACATACTTTGATGGATTTTATGTTTATTTGGAGTTGAATTGTTATGATACAAAACTTCCATAGTGTATTGAGGGTTTTGTGATATGTTTTACTATAGATGTGTTATTTTTATACCATTAATAGTTTATGTAGAAAGTATTTACATTTCGTATGCTAGTTTTAATATGAATGTTTATATTATGTTTAAACCTGTTCATATGAGGAATGCATTGGACATAATAAGTGACGGGTGGATCCCACTATAGCTCCTCGATGCATTGGTAGGTCTCATGAGACAATCTAGGGTCTTGGAATAAGGCCTTGACAAAATCTTATTTGTAGTCTTGGCACGGGTCCTTGTTTATGTGGTTATGATAGTCTGGCATTATTCATTCCATCATAAAAAAAGTGGTTATTGATATTGAATTTGACTATTACACTAGTAGAATATCCATGTGAATATGTATATATAATTATTTCATTTTATTTATTCTATATTATGCTGAAGATAATGTTTTAAAATGCTTTTGTTTTAATTATACATTTCATTAAATGTTTATGATTATTTATGAAAGATTCCGCTACATTGTTATCCTTACTGGGCATTTGATCTCACCCCTTTCTATGTTTTATTTTTCCCAGGATGTGAAGAATTATTTTATGAATGACCTGTAGGGATAGTATGAGGTGATAAGAGTGTGGACTATGGAGACTATATTGTTGTAGTTGTTCATTTTATGATGTAATGTAAACTTTATGAATGTATCTAGTGTTTCCAAGACAACTAAACTAATATGTCTTTAGAGACTTGATCTTTCTTGTGATCATGCCAATATTATGTAATAATGCACCGAATCTGGGAAACTGGGTTCTGGGCGTTATAATATCAACAACTCATTCTATAATGGAAATGGGAAAACATCACCCTTTATTTCACTGTCAAACTCACCAAAATGTCTGAAGGATATAAATCTATTTATTTTGTTGTTAATAACCTCTCAATGTTACCACAAATAATTTTTTTTGAGAATACTTCACTTTTAATAATATTTATAGGATATATTATAAGGATTTGGTTAGATTTCATAAAATACAAAATTCTTTTATATCTGGTCGATATAAGAGTATTACATGCAAGTTACTGTGAATTCTTCGTAAAATATCTCGATATAGAGTTATGTTCATCAATTCTGTCATCCTAAGATATATTGTCAACATGATATGACCATTGAAACAGTAGTGGATATATAGAGACTCAATTATTTTTATTTTTATTAATTTTGGGATGGACACGTTCCTCTAGGATAATTTTGTTAGAATAAAATGTGTCACCAAATCATTGAGTTGTATACTTATGAATCCCACTAGGATAACAACCTCATAAATCAATCATGATAGATAAATATATATATATATATATATAGAGATAACTAATTGGACCTGAGTCAGCTATGGAAAGGGATAAGTAGGTTAAACCCATTCAAAAAAATATCAACGAATATCTTATTCAATAAAAGATTTATGCCATAAACCATCAATGAGAACACGAATATGTTGTTGGTGATAAGGTATTACTATAAAAATCCCAATGGAATACGTTTTATATATTTAATAATAAGGGAATGAATAATTATCTACATATTTCTACCATTTTTATTTTTTATATAACATAGAACGTCACTTTTGTATTTGTACATCCATTGAACATATATAATGTTCTTGATGTATACCATTTATCACTTTTAAGGAAGCACATTAATGATCCTCCACCTGAACTAATCATTGAGGTTATACCACAAGAGAATTATATTTATTATTATTAAGAACCATTAGATATTATTGATCATATAGATAAATTGTCCAATAACTGGACTAATCACTTGGTTAAATTTCCATCAGAATTTAAAAATTCTATGATGATACATGAGGACTATAGGAATTGATGGAGAAATGATATAAAAATTTGTGCATATCAGTTTGATGAAACTTAATGCGTGAAATTAATTATAAGGATAATTTATTGTAACACCTCAATATTTTATGTGTATTTCATATCAAATAATCATTCCGTATTTGATCAATTTCTTTACACATAACCCTGATTATAAATGCACCATGATATTGTAATATTTTTAGAAACATTACATTTCATATATAGATAATTTCATAAAATACTATAATATTAAAAAAAATGTTTTAATTAAACAAAATTTATTTATTTATTCAATATATATAAGAACTGAATTTTCAAAAAAGTCCATTTTGTCCTATGAAATATTTTATCTTCCAGAATTGTTATATTAGATTTTTCATATAAGTGATAAAATTAGTTTATACACGTTTAAAATTTAATATTTTAGTGAATTAATATAAATTTTTAAATCAGTATGGTAATATTAACTTAGGGTGAAATTTTAGTAATTTTACAAATATATTTATTTCTCAATGTGTACTGAAAAAATACAAATTATGGTAGAACATACATTTATTTTCATTTGGTAAATTAAATTAAAATATAGTAATGATCATAATTTTATATTAATGTACAATAACAATTAATTTTTTATAAATATTAAAATTAATTACATAGTAATCATCATTGTACATGATTGTTTTTCTAAACATTGTTTTTCATAAAAAAATATTTCAATGAAAATATTTTCTATACGTGTAATGTATTTTCATATTAAAAAATTAAATTTAATATATATATTAATATTTTTAATGATACTTTAATATAGTATATACAATAAAATACTTCAACATTAATATTATGGGTTTTAATTGCAATTGAATGTAATGAAATTATATTTTCTTATTTAAAATTAAAATTTTAAAACTAATTTATCATTTCATTTTATAGACATATTTAAAATTAAATTCATCAAGTTTTATGAATTAAATCAGGTATAATTATAACCATATTTTTAAATATAAGAAATAACATAAATTACTTTGTTTTAAAAAAAATTTTGGGCTTAATGAATAGTTATAAACATTAAAACTGTGTTAACTCGGTTAAGGCGAAAAATTGATCACCGAGTGGGTTAAACAAAGAGATATGGGATGGAATGGAACCTATTCTTTTAAATTTAATGTTATTTGAAATTATTTCAATCATTTCTTATATAATATTCAAATTATTGGCCATTTTTTCGCATTCCTTGTAATGTGACCTTATATAATTGAAATGTTTTAATTGCTTAAGTGTCCCTCTCATCACTTATAAAAATTAATATCTCCTCCCTTATTATCAAAAATTTTTCCTTAGATATAATCATTTATCTGATCTATGATAATCCTAGATTACTTCCTGTTACCTAATATCTTCTTTTTTCCCATAAGGAAATATTTTTTGGAAGAAGGTGTAAGCTAAGGGAAGACACTCAATGAAGCGATATAAATATTAATTGATATATTTCAATTTTATTTTCATTTACAACAACATTAATGCTATTTTATACAGCATATAATGATGATTATAGAAAAAAATTATGTTATTTTGAATATGTGGCATCATTATCCCAACTCTTATCCTTCTATTAGAAAGGAAATATATTGTGCATTCATACGTGTCGACTACAACCTCTATTTGAGGTGATGATTCATTTTCCTTCCCCATATTCTATGGTTATAAATTATTTTGTATTTGACGACAATATATAATATTTATGACATTATATTACCTATATAATTATGATTACATATATACCTTATTACCTTCATATCTATATGAAAACAATAATGTCACCTATGCATACATGTGGATTACAACCACCATAAAGAGATATGATTCATTTTTCATTTCAAATTAACATGGATGGTAATATAGTGATATTTAATTAAAATATTTGGTAATAATGATATAATATTGAATCTGTTGAAGTAAATTATTATTTAATTCTCTTCATTATATCCATCAAGAAGTAGAAACATTGCTAGTACGTGCATACAGTGAACTATCTCAATGAAGTGATGTAATTCATTTAAAAAAACATTTTAAAATGGTTATAAAAATGTATATAATAGTTAAATAATATACCAAGGAAATTATTCTTATTCTGGTTATTATGTAACAGTGATTAATGTATAAGGACGACGAATTCCAAACCAAATCATACATAAAAATGAAAATATTTATCAGATTGAAATGAGGATTTTAATATGTAACTATTAATAAATAAGTATTAAATTGTTATAAGGTGAACAGAAATTTATATTATGTGAGAGTAAATGGTTATGGAATTGATTTATAAAACACAAAAATTTATTATATAGATTGTTAAATTTCTTATGAATCAAGTCAAACATGGGTTAAGGGTTCTTTGTCTCAATATTGTGTAGTTCAGATATATTTGATAACATACACCTTTTTTTATTTTAAAGTTGTATATAATAACATTTTGATAGTTTATGTTATGAATAATTCATATTTCATGATATATAATTTTTTGTTTTATTTCATTTCACCCATGGGGTTTGATTCAAATGTTATAGAAGTAATAAGTCATTATAATCCCAAATTTTGATCTTTGTAAATTTTTTGATATTTTACACCATCATCATAATGAATATTTTTATTCACGGAACAAATAATAATATATAAGAGTATGGCATAAAAAATAATGTTGGGGGAACGAGGGACTAAGGGGGTCTAAAAATGGGAAGACTGAGGGCATCCCGTCTATTGATATTAACCCCCACTAGTTTCATATAGTTCATGTTGTGAAAATATATCTTCATAGGGATGAGAATAATTTTCTTCCATATCGATATTTTATTTAAAATATTTCAAATATTATTTTAAAAATACCCCAATAATTGTATAATAATTATTTTTAAAAATGTTTGAATTTTGGTAAATGATTTTAAATTATATACTCTTATCATTTCTTTTCATGAAGTACTTTTGAATTTTTAATGAAAAAATTCATGAAATATTTTGTTAAATATACACCTCATGAAAAAAATTCACTATCATGACTACTCTATTATTGTATTCTCACGTATCATTTTCCCTTGTATATTATCAAATATAATATTTTCGTTAATATTTTCGAATGTTTTTGACTTTAAATATTTCATTTGAAAAGGAAAAGGGTATTTTACTCAAGAAATATTACTACAATATTTTTATGTAATTCCCATCTTTGAAAACAAACATTGAGGTATGTTAATTTATATCTAAGTATTTGATTGAATTGTACTATATTTGTTGTTAATTTCACTGATTTATGTTTATAATGACGAAATATTAGTGAAACGTATTTTCTTTTCCATTATGGTAGATATTATATAATGATAAATGTTTTCATGACATGATGCCATTGAAAAGGATATATTATGATTATGTGATAGGTTTTTCAGTTACATACCTCTCATTAATTTGATATGTAGTAATTTTTTATGAGCTAAAAGGGTACATGGTTGGATATCCCAAGCCTAGAAGAGGGCATCTGAGAGGTTATCAAATGCCTAAAATAGGTTGCATGAGAGGTTATCCCATGTACAAAAGGGTACATGAGAGGTTGCCTAAAGAAATCTTATTTAATGGGATGTTTATTTAATTTTTTTAAATTTGATATTATTTTTCATCAATGAGATCATATCTATCTAATTATCTTGTTTATTTATCAAGTTGTTCTCATTAGTAATATTAATATTGGAATATAAATGCTTATAATTCTACCCTATAGAAACTAATATGGTTTATAATAATTTATTATTTCTTCTTTACCTGGTCTTCATTATCGATGGAAGTTACAATTCTATTCAAAATAAAAATGTTGTTATAAATTCTTATAGTAATAGGAGTAGGAAATTCATATTGGTTAAAAAAAGTACATCACTAAATAATTCACTTATATGTGAACTTGGACAATATTGGAGAGCCTTGGAATCTATAGAATTAATTTCTCAATGTAGTATTTGTTTGACCCTATATATAATAGATAGATTAAAACATACCATTCTAAAGGTATTTGTAACAAAATATCTGGGAGAATATAAAATTGTAATAGTATATTACATTCCATTTGGGAAAAGATCACTATCATTAATAGTGGGCTGTTATTTATCCTAATGCATGTTCCCTCGGTTTAATGGCCTTAAAAGACTATTATACAGAATATTGAACATATCCTTAATAGCTTCATTTGAGATTCATAATAGAATGAGAGATTCTAATTGACTATATGGTTTATAATGGATATTCTTATTGATGAATGTGTTATTAATTATAGAAGCATCAATGAAACAAAGACCCGTATACAAGGAAAAGTTTATTTTGAGGTAATATATTGGCATACCATTGGGATAATATGATAAGGTGGAAATTTGTTATCTATTCAATAAACTAGTGTAGAAATTCCTTATTCTCTCACCTATAGTGTTCCATTTATAATTCTTCTACCACTATTTATATAATTCTCACTAGATCATAGGTTGTTATGACCTATCTTTTTGGAATGAAAAATAGGATAGATCTTCAATGTTTTTACTTTTATTTCATTCTCTAGACCAATGGGACAAACATGCTACTAATAACTATAAATTTTTTGTTGTTTTCTTCAACTAATAAAACATCTCATTAGAATTTATTTTTTTGAATGATGTTCTTGATTATTATATATTCTGTCTATCATGTTTGGGAGACTTCCTCATGTATTATATTACAAAATACATGAATTACAATCCAAATTCTAATTGATCATGTTGTAAAATTATTTTTGATGATATTCCAGTTATTTTTAATTTTATATTCTAGAGACATTTTAAAAAATCATCTACTATAGATGATGAAGATCATAAAAATGGAATTCAACTGATCTATAAATTCCACTGTATAATTAACATGAATTTGAAATATCTATGTAACCTTTTTTAGTGGGGTTATGCATTCTATATTTGGGGTATACATAGAAAAATAAATAAAAAAATATACATATTTATCTTTTTTTGTTGAATGCAGATTAAATTTTAATGTATTCGAAGAGAAGTTTGAACATTGATGAATTATCATTATCATAGAATGATGCATAGTGGTATGGGAATCCCATAATACAATATAGAACCGAATAATTCTTAATAGGTACAATATTTTAATATAAATAATTAATTATCAGATCCAATCCCTAGATATTTATCCATGATGGCATCTCTCCTTCTCAAACAATGATCACAGATTTTTCATGCATAAGATGTGACCCAACATTCATTATAGGGCATAGGATTGTTGGTGTTATTTTCTCCACCAAACTAGGGGTAAAAATAAATAACTATAGGTCACGATTTTATGGGATCATGAATGGATGAGTAATATTCAATGATTGTAAAGGATTCTTCATTGATTCCTTCTTGGCCTTCTAAAAAGAGGGATCTACAATCAAAGGTAAAGAACTAGAAAATTTTACAACTATTAATCTTTTTATATCCAACAACATCCTGTTATCCTTAATTTAATTCAATTGTTATATTTTATTCAAATATATAATAATAAAATTTATATAATGATATATAATTTCAACATAGTTTGATGCTCTCGATGTACTATCTACCTGAATATACAAATACATCATACTTTTCCAGAAGAGAACATAGTTTCCAACCTTCTTACTTAAAAATTTTTTAAGGATATAAATGTAATTCCTTATTTGAGACTTTGATACCACTCTATAGACTAAAATAATATATTTCAAGGGGATTAAAATGGAATCCAATACATTTGGTCTCCTTGATTTCTTATTATTCCATTTTCTCCCTTTTTTCCTTTCCAAATAAACAATTTTTATTGTCAACTAGACATTATTTATATAACCGAAAGACCTAAATGTTATTTTATGTTAAAAAAATGTTACTCTCAACCATTATGGAAAACCAAAATAATTTCATAATTTTTGAAAGCACAAAAGTTATCATTTAGACGTAGTTCCCCAAAAACTACCTTACAATATCTACAGGTGGATTTCTTCTTGACAAATACAAAATAATTTTTTTCATATCTAATGTCTTATTCCCTCTAATTATATACAATGAGATGTTTATAAAAAATATTTACTATAACTATTAAATCTACATTTATAATAAATTCTTTAATTATAATAATAATCATGGTCGATAAATGATGATAAAAATACATTATTTTCTAGAAATTCATATCTTATTTTAAAAAAAAATTATGAATTGTCTCATGAATATATTGAAACCGTAAAATAAATTTTAATTCTCATTTAATTTTATCATTTATATCATCCCTATATAGTAACATTATTGGAATGTGGGAGAACATTTTTACATAAACCATCAAAACAACATTGAACAATATTGTATAAATTATTTTAATTATAAAAATACAAACACCCAAGACACATGTGTTGGTATCCACTATCATTCTCCATATTTATACATACAAACTAATACAATTTATATTAATTAAATCATTTGGGGTGTTATGAGCCATATAAATCATTTTATTTAACACCTATATGATTAATATTTTCATCAATAATATGTTAATTTATTATTGTTGAATAATTATTTGAAAAACTACACAAGAATATGATTTAAACAAAACTACATGAAATACCAAAGAATGGAATAAAATAAATTATAATATTTATTTGTGTTTATTAGAGACCAAGTACCTAGACATATTTTTATTTTATCATTCTATAAGGATTATATATAGTACGTAACGTTTTACATGAATTTGAAAATCCAAGACCCCTTTGTGGTCACCCATATAATGAATAAAATGAGACTATTATTATTTTTAAGGCCTTTATATATTTTATTTCCAAAATATTTATAAAATATATACTAATAACATAACCCAAATTATGGAATCCTCAATTATATTGGTTTTTTTTTATAAAGTGGTAGTATCAAATAATAAACATAGATATTATATAGATGAATGATTATAAGGTCCAAACATTGTTTCTATATATGTTCCTTGATAATGGACTAATATATTTTCAAACCAATTCATCAGTTTTTATAGTATAATGTTGTACTATAATACCGTTTACCAATTTTACCAAATTAAACCGGTAAATATTAATATATATTTATATTTTAAGTAATTTTTTATGTATAATGATAAATTATTTTTATATGGTTATTTCCCAAAATATAAAATATAATCTCATCTTTATTACTATTATTCTAATGCTATTTCTGATTCTTTATTTTTTGATTAAATGTTATAGTTATAGAAAATATATTCATACCAGAAGACATTTTTGGACTTCAAAAGTTCACAAAGTATCTATGAGAATGTTTGAAAATATTTTAGGATCAAGTTACTAGTATTGAAAAATGAAAATGTGATAAAATATAGAATAGTATGTGGAGTTATACCTCAATCATAATTTTTTAATTTGGAATTTTTATTTCAGGAATCCAATTCTTTACATACAATCAATGAAAATGAAAACTATTCGTACAATAAGGCGAGGATTCTACCCCTGAAATAAATGAATATTTATGTATATAATGTGATGATTTGAAAATCATGAAAAAAACCATTTACATTGTGATGTGTTTACTCAATTACCACCAAAAATGAATATCATTTGTGGGATAGGCATCTATTATTGACAAACACATAACATTTGATATTATTTAACGTTATCTACATGGAGAATGTTGTTGATCTTATATAGTTGATAATACATGACTATTTCCTCGAAACAAGAAGAGTATGGAACACCGAGGTGAACCAAAGAAATACTGAGAGTAAGAAAATCCCATTTATGGAATATCCCCTTGAATCATAGTTAATATTTCCACATATGAAATGTAATTACCTTGAAAAATGATCCACAATTCAGAAGATGTTTTTTAAAAAAGGTATACCCCTTCATGAAGGATGTTATTTAAAAAAGAACCTCCATTTTAAAAGAACCCCTTCAATGATATCCTTATCCTATGAAGTGGGTAATGTACATAGAATGAGGTATTGATTGGGTATTCTCCCCTCAACATTAACTAAACCCCTTCCACGTAGTGATTTTTACCGTCTTAGCATGTCCATGAGGTATCAGAATTATTGTCTCTAAAGAATTCCAAGACCCAAAGAAGATAAAATTAACTCCTCCTTGAAGGCCTCTTGATTTTTATGATCAGGGAATAGGAAACACCAGTGTGTCCAACCTTTTATAGTGAATTATGATGGTAAAAATGTACTCAATGTTACCTATATTTTGGTATGTGTCCTCAGGATGTTCACAATCATCAATAAACATGGTAACATGGATCACAACCACATAGCTATTAGTGGGAGGCATCCTAGTTTTGGTTGTAGTATTTGTTTCCATCTATCAACCTAATGTTCTATGTGAATTAGGTAGTATAGATTCCGCTTTTCATTTCCTTAATGGATATATATATATATATATATATATATATATATATATATCATGATTTTGGGAATTGAAATAGGAAAAATATGATAATGGGTAAAAAACATGGTTAATCATAACTAAACAGACATACCCCACCATCATTTATAAGAGGCATTGAATATGATATCCATATTGGGACTCCCTCTATGAGTAAGCCCCAAAAAAGTCATAAAGGATTTCATAATCCTCATACATTCCAAACACCTACCCTCATTTAGACGAATAATGAGACAACTTTTTAAATCATGGGATTCTAATTGTTATCTATGTACGTCCCAAACATGGTTGTTAAACATTGAGATCATTTGTTATCTTTTCTTCTCACACTAAGGATTGTGGGATGGGACATTAGTGGGGATAGTTCCAATAGCACGATCAAAATATCTCACGCACCTACAGACTAGTGTAAGTTAAAATATGTAACACCTGATATTTTTATGATAAATATTTTGTTTTTATGTTATATACATCAACAAAGGAATATTTCACTACACAGAACACTATCTTGGATTTCATTACACACAATCTCATTCTTCCTCAATAGCTTGTGTTGTACGCAATACTGAGTTTCACTAAAAATGATATGCTATTAAAATATTATTAAAACTAGCCGTTATGAATTGTAATACCCAATTTTTGAAATTTTTTAAATTTTATCTTTCAAAATTTACTTCTTTTTTGGATTTGGAATATCGAAATTAGCCTAGGTTGTAATTTTTTTATTTTTCTGAAAACTTTCAATTTGGGATGAATAGTGAAAAAATGGGATAGTATTTAAAAACTGACATTTTATTTAAATAATTTTTTATTTTATTTAAATTTATTTTAGGTAAAAATTGATACATAATACCTATATAAGTTGAAATTAATTCATTGGAGTAATTTTATAATAAATTTAGACATATAAAAATTTTATTGAACTTTTCACTGTCTTTTACCCACCTCCAAGGAGAATTAAAAAATTTTACATAAAACATAATTTTACCACTTCTGTGAATCAAATTACCAAAATTCGAGAGACATGGTTGATTTCAGTATGTAAAATGTGGTTCAATGAGATAAAAATAATTTTTGGTGAATAGTAACTTTTTACTTTTATTTACCATGGTTAAAAGTAAATAGGGTAATTAAGAGTAAAAATGATATTATTATTTCCCTAAAACATGTCCTAATTATATTGGATTACTGTAATTCGACCAAAAACAACCTTAGGAATATAATATTATCATTTAGGTCCACATGGATTAGATTAGGACATTTATTATTATTTTATTTAAAGAAGAGTTAAAATGGTTAAAATCAATGATTAATAACTAATCAATTTTTAATATAGGGTTATACATAATATAAATTCGACAATAAATATTCATTAGAAAGATGAAAATATTTCCTTCATAATGGTATTTTATTTCAACTTTTTAAACATTAAATAATTTAATTTATTTATGACACAATAATGATGAAGTAGTTACCTTATTAATGAAATATTAACTTAATTGATGTTATAAATACCCAAATAAATGTTATTTGAGACTTTTTATTAATTAAACTAATTTTATAGGGTAATATGACATGTTATAATTGATTAAATTAATTTTTTTCCAACTAATAATGCTGTTATGATTTTCACAAAAATAAATTACCAAATAGTATCAAAATTGACATAAAATACTTTTTTTTAAAAAATATATTATTAATTGTTATTTTATTCCTAAAAATCTATGTTTTGGCCAAATTCTATTTTAAACATCCATAGAAACATCCTAGAGGTCCTGGTCTTCTTCAAAGACCAAATATAGTGCCCTAAGAGGAGGTTAAGAAGATGCATTTCAAAGAAGAGGTAATGTCCATTACCGATTGTTTCAAATTTATTTCTTCTTCTACTTCCTTTTATTTAATTTTTTCACTATTAATTAATAACATCAGTATCACTCATATACAGAAATGTTATTATAAATATGAAATAACCTTATTTCACCTTTTTCCTATCATACAGATAAAGAAATCACCGCGCGTGCGTACGTACGGAATACCGTCTCCACGCCGTGGTGTAATCTATTTTCCACCACCACATTACTTGGATGGGTATAATGGTGTAAATAATAAATATATATGATTATTGCAAAGTGATATTTATTCTGAAATAGTATAAATACACTTCAATACAATTCCACGATCATGGGAACGATATCATCGCTATTGCGTACGTACGGCATACCGTCTCCACGATGTGATGTGACTCGTTATACATGATATTCATTGCATAATTATTATATAAATGAATTTAATTAATAAATAAGATATATATTACAGTAATATAATTATATAAAATAGGTATCTATAACCTAAAAAAATAATAAGAATTTATTCGATAAAACACACATAAGAACAAAAAGCAACAACCACCCGAATAACAAGTAACAATGAAATATTACTAATTAGAAGATAAGAATATGAAAATATATGATATAATTAAAATGCGTATGATTCTTGAATAAGTCAATAAAATTATTTAAATCATTATACAGGACGTTCTGACACGTAAGAAGAAAATCAGACCTAAGGTAAGGGAAAATCATGTAATCTCAATTTTTATCCAGGATTGTTTATACTTTTGTATTTACTGGGGAATATTTATCATCCAAATCCCTGTTTCCTAAATATTTAATGTTATTTATATCCTAATACAATTGTTTAAATCCAATATTACATGTTGGTGGGTTTTTAGTAAAATAAATGAAATGAATCTTATGTCATTTTTAGTACATGAAACTTTTTGACTTTTTTGGCCAATGTAGGAGTAGAATGTTTTTTTAACTTATACGACCTGAATGGAAATTTAGAACATTATTCCAATGAAACTTCCTTTAAAAGTTTTCATGTTTATTTTCAATCAACTTATTTTAGTTTAAAATTTTATGACATTTTAATAATGGAAAAATGTTTTTGAAGTAGAAAGGATATTTTCCTCAAGAATGGAGTTCAAGTGTTTTATAAAAATTATTTTCCATCTAAGATAATATGGGGTTCTATTTCTATACCTGTTTTTAAATTGATTTGATTATGTTATGATGGAATTATTTTTATGATACCCTTTTATCTTATATGGATTATGTTATAATGGCATGGCGTTTAAGAATCCCATTATTATAACATGGGTTATTCGACGATGTATGATTTATGATCATGTGGAACACATAATAATGGTATCATTATGAAATGGGTGGGACCTATATCTCCATCCAATTCATTGGGTAAAGATTTATATCTCATTAGATAGACATGGCTGGAACGACAGGTTAATCCGGTTCAGTGATACAGGAATGAAACGAGAAGTGAACTTGGTTCAGAAATGGACTTTGTCCACTAA
Source organism: Viscum album (assembly GCA_963277665.1). NCBI lineage: Eukaryota > Viridiplantae > Streptophyta > Magnoliopsida > Santalales > Viscaceae > Viscum > Viscum album. Next base: position 643,558,477 of record OY728135.1, on the reverse strand, counting down.
GATAGTCTTGGAAAAGAGTCTTGACTACTAAGAAATTATTATCTATGATTATTTATGTATGCCAGAAAGTTTCATGTCTTATGTTATGATTATTGGGGTTACATTTCACTACTATGATTTATCCCATGTTATGAAATTTTTATCTCTTGTGCAGGTAAAGATTTCCAAAATGTTATGTTCATATGAATATGTTGTGATTGATATTTCTTTTGTTTACCCTTACTGAGCATTTGAGCTCACCATTTTGTATGTTTTATTTTCCCCATCTCAGGTTGAAGGGTATTAATTAAGATATTCCAAAAGGGGGCTATAGATATGATAAAATAAAAGGGATACCATGTAGATGATTTATGAACCCATTGTTTTTGTTTCCCAGTCTCTATGGACACGATACCTATACTGTCCTTTCATGGTTTTGTTATATGTTGTAATAAGTGTTCTTAAATTTTTATGTAATAACAATGCATGCAAAGTATGGGTCGTTATAGTTGGTATCAGAGTAAAGGTATAGTCATCCTTTGGAAACTAGGATGTCAAAGCCTTAGTAAGAACCTTAAGGATATATCTAAGCATAGAACACAATATTAGTGTTATAGAAATGGCCATGAACAAACTATGATAAAACCTTAAGTGTTAAATTTTATTCTTAATTATGTGGTTTTCCTATTATAATTTGTGTTGTTCACAATATTCTTCTTGGTTTTAGTCAATGGATGGAACCCGAAGTTACCATGTTAATGCAGAATGTGATGGGAAATGCAATGATTTTCCCCATGTGCAACCAAAAGTTATGCGAGCTGGAATGAAAACTCTTATAGCCATGATCAGACAACTTTCTCAAGCTATGAATCATACAGGACTTCCAAACGAGCAATGGAATGAGAAACATTCTGTTTAATCCTTCATGAGGCAGCGTCCACCCTCATTCAGTGGGTCTATTGATCCGTTAGTGGTTGAACAGTGGATCAGTACCACTTAAAAGATATTTTTAGTTCTTCAATGTTCTGAACATGATAAATTCCTCTTAGAAGTATATCTTATGGAAGGTGAAGCTAATAAATGGTGGAATATTTTCAAGAATATGAGGCCAAGAGATGAAATTGAGTCCATGGAATGGGAAGAGTTCAAAAACTTATTTTCAATAAGTACATCCCTCACATTCTTCGAATAAAGACGGAGAAGGAGTTTCTTGAACTAAAGAAAAAGGATGATGAATCTATAGGTACCTACGAAGAAAATTTTACAAGACTTGTAAGGTATGCTTCTGGAATTATTATCCAACCTGAGAGTAAGATCGAACGATTCTTTAGTGGCTTAAAACCAAGTCTCCAAATGGCATTAGTCATAAGGGACTTAAATAGCTATGAGGAAATCTTTTGATGTGCTCTCAAGGTAGAGATGGATATTTGGCATAACCCATCACTCATATTTGTTTGATAAGAAGAGGAAAATGGAATTCAATGGGAAATATAAAGGCCAAACTGAAAAGAAGAAGAGTTTTCCCTTATACTCAATGTGTAGAAAGATAAATGGAGTGGGTTGTCTTAAAAAGACAAGTAAATGTTTCAAATCTGGAAAGGTAGTTCATCGGGCATTTGAATGCCGCAATGATGGGAAGAAGATGTCTATTGACGCGAACAAATAAAAGGCTACATAGAGTCCACCTCCTACACTTCAATGATACAAGTTCCAGGAAATGGGGAATCATGCTAATCAATTCCCTAATCCATGGGTTTTTTATGATGATCGACGTCAATAAAATCTTAAGGCTAATGACAAAGGAATGTCACATGCAATTTCTATCAGCGATGTGGATTATGATAACGAAGTGGTGACAGGTACACATACCATCCACTCTAAAGTAGAAAATGTTTTATTTGATTCTGTATCCACACACTCTTTTATTTCTGATGATTTTTCTAAGGGTATCACTGTATTACATCAAAATTAGATGTTGAGTTAGCTATGACAACCCCTATTGGAACAATAGTTGCATCAAAAGTTTATAATTGTTATCCTATTGAAGTTTGTGGGAAAGTGATTCCTGCAAATTTTGGGATCCTTCCTATAGTGTAATTTTATGTGAATCTTGTCATGGTTTGGTTTTCTTTATATGGAGCTCATATCAATTGCCAAAGAAGGTAAGTCACATTTCATATTCCAGATCAATCTATGATCGTCTATCGATGGAAGCATTAACATAACCATCCAGTGGAAATTTATTCCATCTTATGGGTCTTGATTCCACTAAATGAAGTTTATTTATCTCAAATGGTTAGTGTGATACTCACGATTAATATTATCCCCATTGTATGGGAGTTTTATGATGTCTTTTTGGAGGAAATTCCAGGTCTTCCACCAAATTGTGAAGTTGAGTATTGAACTCATATCTGGTGCTATGCCCATTTCAAAGACACGTTATAGAATGGACGCAATTGAGTTGCAAGAATTGAAGAAGCAACTCCATGAGAATCTTGATAAGGGATTCATATTCCCTAGTGAGTCACATTAGAGAGAACCTATTCTGTTTATTAAGAAGAAAGGTTGATCAATGAGACTTTGTATTGATTATCGAGAACTTAACAAGATAACTACCAAGAAAAAATATCCTCTCCCACGCATTGTTGACTTATTTGACCAACTTCGCGGAGCTCAATACATATCCAAGATTGATCTTCATTCAGGGTGTCATCAATTAAGGGTCAAAAGGGAGGATATAACAAAGATGGCTTTCCATAGAATGGATGGGCACTATGAATTTATATTGATGCCATTATTTCTTAGTAATTACCCTACTGTCTTCATAGATCTAATGAATAGAGTCATTAGAGACTATCTTGATTAGTTTTTGGTAGTCTTTGTAGATGATATTCTTGTCTATTCATAGAGCAAGGAAGAACATGAAGATCTCTTGATAATTGTATTGAAGACCCTGAGAATGGAGAAGCTTTATGCAAAATTTATGAAGTGGGAATTTTGGCTTCAAAAAGTATTACTTTCGGGTCACATAATATCAAAAGAGGGGATATATGTGGATCCAACAAATACAGAGGTTATTGAAAGATGGTCGAAACCAACAACAGTAACTGAGATCTGAAGTTTTCTTTGTTTGGCAGGATATTATCGATGTTTTGTGAAGGATGTTTCCCGATTATCTACTCCACTAACCAGGTTGACTTGAAAATGAGTTATGTTCAAGTGGACGGATGAATGCGAAGAGAATTTCAAGGTGTTTAAAAGAAGGTTATCCAGTGCACCTGTACTCCCACTGCCTTGTAGTGGAGAATGGTTTGTGATCTACAGTGATGTATCTAAGAAGGGATTGGGTGTGTTCTCTGGAAAATGATACGGTTATAGCTTATGCCTCACGACAGTTGAAAATTGCTGAGCAAAATTACCCAACTCATGATTTGGAGTTAGCTACGGTAATCATTGCATTAATGATTTGGAGGAATTATCTTTATGGTGAAAGGTGTGATATTTATACTGATAATAAAAGTTTAAATTATATTTTCACACAAATGGAGCTGAATATGTGACAATAATGATGGTTGGAGCTGATTAAGGATTACGACTGCTCAATTCATTACCACCCTAAGAAAGCAAACAAGGTGGAAGATGCATTAAGTCGACAATACCATGCTAGCTTATCCATGATGAGGATCACAAAAGATCCAATATTTATGGATTTACAAAGGATGGATATTGGAATTATAATGGAAGGGGAAAAATCTTATCTTTCTCAAATGAATGTTCAACCATCTATACATGAAAAGATTAAATAGGAATTGAAAGAAGTTGTATAGTTTCAAAAGAATGTGAAAAATGTTCCTGAATTCAACCTTGATTGTGATGGGATAATATGGTTCAGGAATCGGGTTTATGTTCCTCACATCCCAGAATTAATGAAGGAGATGCTAGATGAGGCTCAATGTTCATCATTCTCTATTCATCCTAGAATCACGAAGATGTATATGGACCTGAAAGAGTACTTCTGGTGGGATGGCATGAAAAGAGATGCTGCTGAATATGTCTCTCAATGCTTGGTTTGTCAGCAAGTTAAAGCTGAGAGATTGAAGTCTAAGGGGATGTTACAAACATTACCCATACCAGAATAGAAATGGGAAAAAATCACTATGGACTTTGTCACTAGAATTTCTAAAACATCCAAAGGAAATAATGTTAACTGGGTTATAGTTGATCGTCTTACGAAGTCAGCACACTTCATTTCTATTATAGACGATTTCTCTGTTGATCAGCATTCCAGGATATATGTAAAGAAGTGGTAAGATTGAAAGGGGTACCACTTTCCATTATATATTATTGGGATCCGAGGTTTTCCTCAATGTTATGGAGATGTCTTCAGTATAATGTAGATACAGATTTGAGTTTCAGCACTTCTTATCATCCAGAGACAGACTGTCAGTCTAAAAGGACAATCCATACTCTAGAAGACATATTGAGAGATTGCTTTATGGATTTCAAAGGTGGCTGGGATCAACTCCTACCTTTGGATGAATTTTTTATAATAATAGCTTTCACTACAGTATTCTTATTTCTCCTTATGAATCTCTCTATGGAAAAAAATGCCAAACTCAAACTTACTGGGATGAAGTTCGGGAAAGAAAGCTATTAGGAACTGATCTTGTTGATGAGATGGAAGAAAAGGTCTGATCTATTCAACAACACATTAGAGAAGATCAGAGTCGACAAAAAAGTTATTCCAATAACCAAAGAAAATACCTAGAGTTTCAAGTGGGTGATAAAGTGTCCCTACTAATATCTCCTTGGAAGAGAGTAAAGAGATTTGGAAAGAAGGGAAAGCTAAGCCCTAGATATATCGGTCCTTTCGAAGTACTGGATCGTGTTGGGAAGGTAGCTTACCGATTGGTGATTCTACTGAATCTCTCTCATGTTAATGATGTTTTCCATTTATCTATCCTAAGAAATTACATACCCGATCCTTCACATGTACTCAGATTAAAAGTTGTACTGTTGGAGCAAGATCTTTCTTATGAGGAACAACCGATAGGGATTCTGGATCGTAGAGAAAAATTCCTATGGAACAAGACCACTCACTTGGTGAAAATTTTATGGAGGAACCACCAATTATAAGAAGCTACATGGGAGATTGAGGATACGATGAGGGAGAGGTATCCTCATCTGTTTGTTACAATGTGACGAATTTCAAGGGCGAAATTCATTTTAAGGGGGGTAGAATGTAACACCCGATATTTTTATGAGAAATATTTTGTTTTTATGTTATATACATAATCAAAGTAATCTTTCACTACACACAACACTATATTGTCTTTCTTTACACTCAATCACAGCCTTCCTCAATATCTTGCATTGTACACAATACCAAGTTTCACTAAACAACGATATATTATTAAAATATTATTAAAACTAGCTGTTATGAATAGTAATACCCAATTTTTGAAATTTTATAAATGTTATCTTTAAAAATGGACTTCATTTTGGGATTCGGAATATTGAAATTAGCCTACGGTGAAGTTTTGGTACTTTTCTAAATACATTCAATTTTTGATGAACAGTGAAAACATTAGGTTACTATTTAAAAACCGACTTTTTATTTAAATAATTATTATTTTTTATTTAAATTTATTTTAGGTCCAAATTGATACATAATACATATATAAGTTCAAAGAAATTCATTGGAGTCTTTATATAATTATTTTAGACATATAATAATTTTATTGAACTTTTCACCGTCTTTTACCCACCTCCTAGGAGAATATGAAAATTTACATAAAACAAAATTTTACCAGTTCTATGAATGGAATTTCCAAAATCCGAGAGACACGATTGATGTCAGTATGTAAAATGTGGTTCAATGATATAAAAATAATTTTTGGTGAGTAGTAACTTTTTAATTTTCTTTACGACGGTTAAAAGTAAATAGGGTAATTAATGGTAAAAATGATATTATTATTACCCTAACACATGTCCTAATTCTATTGGATAAGTTTAATTCGACTGAAAACAACCTTAAGAATATAATATTATCATTTAGGTCCACTTGGATTAGATTAGGACATTTATTATTATTTTATTCAAATAAGAGTAAAATGGTTAAAATCAATGTTTAATAACTAAAACATTTTTCATATAGGGATATACATAAGGTCAACTATACTATAAATATTAATTAGAAATAAAAAATTATTTCCTAAATAATTTTATTTTATTTATAATTTTTAAACATTATATAATTTAATTTATTTATGACACAATGATGATGCAGTAATTAGCATATTAATGAAATATTAACATAACTGATATTATAAATACCCAAATAAGTTTAATATGAGACTTTTTATGAATTAAACTAATTTTATCGGTTAATATGACATGTTATTATTTATTAAAGTAACTTTTTTATAACTAATCACGCAGGTATGATTTTCACAAAAATCAATTACCAAGTAGTGTCAAAATATACATAAAATAGTATTTAGAAAACATATTATATTATTAATTGTGATATTATTCCAAAAAATATAAGGTTCGGCCAAATGACTTAGATAAGGTTATATATATTAATAATTAACATCTTGGGGGTTGTTTGTCTTGTTATAGTATGTTTATTAACCTTATAGTGTAAGACAACAAGAAGACACGGTAAAAGTAAAATTATATAACATAACGTTAATTCTAAATGATAAGGTTAAAATAGTAACCAAAACTTGTCTAAATTATATTGGATGAGATTATTTCTTCCCATCCATACCTTATCTTCGAAATAAATTAATTTGAAGCTATTAAAAACCGAATATGACTTTATTATTAAATAATATTTTTAGTTTTTCCAAAGGTGCCCCTCTCCTCCCTTATAAAAGGGAACCTGCCCCCTCTCCTCCTCACACCACGTTGAGACATAATGATTGGCCAAACCATGAAAAATTCTATTCTACACTTCCATTGAAACATCTTAGAGGTCCTGGTCATTTCAAAGACCAACTCTAGTGACCTAAGAGAATGTTAGGAAGAGACACTTCAAAGAAGAGGTAATGTCCGTTACCGATTGTTTCAAATTTATTTCTTCTTATACATCCTCTTATTTATTTGTTTCATAATGAAGTAATAACATCAGTATCACTCATATACTGATATGTTATTTTATATATTAAACAACCCTATTTCACCTTCTATTCATCCTACGGAAAATGAAATCACCGCGTGGGTGTAGGTACGGAATACCATCTCCACGCCGTGGTGTAATCTGTTTTCCACCACCACCGTACTTGGATGGGTATAATGGTGTAAATAAAAACTATATATGATTATTGTAAAGTTATATTTATTATGAAATTGTATACATACGCGTCAATTCAATTCCACGATCATGGGAATGATATCATCGCTCGTGCGTACGTACGGCCTACCGTCTCCACGATGTGATGCGACTCGTTCTACATGATCTTCATTTCATAATGATTATATAAATTAATTGAATGAATAAATATGATATATATTACACTAATATCCTTTTGTAAATGAGTTATCTAAAACCTAAAAAGAAGAATAAGAATTTATTTGACAAAACACACATAAGAACAAAAAGCAACAAACACCCGAATAAAAGTAACAATGAAATATTACTAATAAGAAGCTAATAATATGACCATATATGATATCATAACAATTATTACGATTCTGGAATAAGTCAATAACATTATTTAAATCATTATACAGGAGGTTTGGACATGTACGAATCAAATCGGACCTAAGGTAAGGGAAAATCTCGCAATCTCAATTTTTATCCAAGATTGTTTATACTTCAGTATTTACTGGGGCATATATATCATCCACATCTATGTTTACTCAATATTTAATATTATTTATATCAACCTATAGTTTTATAAATCCAATATTACTTGTTGGTGAGTTTTTTGTAAAAGATATGAATGGAATATTTTGTCATTTGGTACGAGTTACGTTTTGACTTTTTTGGCCAAAGTATGGGAGGAATGTTTTTTTAACTTATACGGCCTGAATGGACTTTTAGAACAATATTCCCATGAAGCTTCCTTTACATGTTTTCGAGTTTATTTTTAATCAACTAATTTTAGTTTAAAATTGTATGACATTTTAAGAATGGAAAAATGTTTTTGAAATAGAAAGGATATTTTCCTCAAGAATCGAGTACTAGTGTTTTATCAAAATTATTTCCCATGTAAGATAATATGGGGTTTTCTTGCTATCCCTATTTTTACATTGATTTGATTATGTTATCATGGAATAATTTTTATGGTTCCCTTTTATCTTATATGGATTTTGTTATTATGGCATGACGTTTTAGAATCCCATTTTTATTACACAGGTTATGCTATAATGTATGATTTATGCTCTTTTGGAACACATAAGAATGGTATCATTATGAGATGGGTGGGACCTATATCTCCCTCCACTGAATTGGGTAAAGATTTATATCTCATGATATAGACATGGCATGAACTGAAGGTTAATCTGGTTTAGTGATACGGGACTGAAACGAGAAGTGAACTCGGTTCAGAAATGGACTTTGACTGCTAAGATAGTCTTGGAAAAGAGTCTTGACTACTAAAAAATGATTCTATATGATTATGTGTGTATGCCAGAAATTTTCATGTATTATGTTTTGATTATTGGGATTAAATTTCAATACTATTATTTATCCCATGTTATGAATTTTTGATCTCTTTTGCAGGTAAAGATTTCCAAAATGTTATGTTCTTATGAATATGTTGTGATTGATATTTCTTTTGTTTACCCTTACTGAGAATTTGAGATCACCCTTTTGTATGTTTTCTTTTCCCCGGGTCAGGATGAAGGGTATTAAGTAAGATATTCCAAAATGGGACTCTATATATGATAAATTAAAAGGTAGACAGTGTAGATGATTTATGAACAAGTTGTTTATGTTTTCCAGTTTCTAAAGACACTAAACCTATACGGCCCTTTCATGGTTTTGTTATATTTTGTAATAAGTGTGCATTAATTTTGAAGTAATAACAATGTATGTAATGTATGGGTCATTATAAAGTATTTTTATAGTATATAGACTTTCATTTCATTCCACATATGATACGTATGAATTCACACTGAGGATAAAATATAAATACTCTATCGACTATTATTTGGCCCAATTAATTGAAATATCATACCCCCTCCCAGAATGAATCATTTAATCTAGGTCTTTTAACTCATCCACATCATCCCAAGTTCCTTGAGATAGATATATTCATTGAAATATATTATATATATGATAGAACCACTATCATTAGACCATATATTTAAGGTAACAAAAATAATGTTTCACTTCATTATGTTAAACTTCATAATATTGTCCTTATCACAATACCATAAAAGGTATGATGTGTCTCATAAAGTACCACCTAACTAAATGTGGTCTGGTTCATTTAATGATGATACATACAAATCCATTTTAATATTCCGGATCAAAACATAAAACCTACAATTGACTCCATTGATGATGATAATTTCTAGAGTTCCCTTTCATGTTGTTTAACACCAGCATCTCCAAATAAAAAATGAAATAAAATAGAGAAACATTAATACATATATATCTTATAATTGATGGACAACATTTATAATATACATATGATCTTGTGTTAGTAGATATCAAAATTATATGTCCAACCCAAGGGTGACTAGTCCCATTGATGGGATTCATTATGGATTAAAAAATTTATATTTAATCCACACAATAGACCCACAATATGAACTAATTCTCCCAAAAGAGTTTTATAAGCCTAACCTCCCCTCATTTTGATCAATGTGAGTTTCTAAGCATCATTAGAAAAATTTACAATGATCCCTGATCATTATAAATAGTGACTATAAATCATAAAGAATGATTGAACTGTTGGGTGTTTTATATTCAATGAATATAACATATTGGACAATATCCAAAGATAGGAAATAGTATATAGATAACTATTTATTTTTTCTCCATCCCATTTTTTAGAAATGGTAAAAATGAAGGGAATCCTACTATGACAAAAATAAATGTCTCACCCACATGATAGACCATACTATCTTATGTACTTTTATGAATAAATTTTTTTATAATACAAATACATTCAAGAAATAAGTAAATAAATTTTTAAATTATGATGCTATATTGGTAAACTTTCTTGTTTATATTTGTTATACATCCTTATGAACTTCCGATAAAGCACCCGTAAATAAAAAATAGCATCTTATCATTACTGGAAAATGTACAAATGTTATGTCAACTAAGACAAGTCCATATTCGACTAGAGGATATTGTCACTCAATCATATCCTTCGGCACTCAATTTCAAATGAACTAATCTAAAAGTACCATCTCAACAACACTATCCTAGCCCTAGATACCACAAATGAAGGTATCCAAGACATGGAGTCAGAATAATCACCCACTGAGTGATAATAGGTTATAAAGAATAAAATTACAACAATTGGGTTTTTGAATAATTATGGAATCCTTTCCCTAAAAAATAGAAATATTGTACCTTATCTTAGCGAGATAGATCAAGATTATAATGAAAAATTCATCTCAAAAGATTAAGTGTATCCATGAAATTATTCTTCTAGTAGATACCAATTCAATTTACACAAGGTGTCAAACCCTCAACCTAATGAGTATGATACCCTATGGACGTCAACATATGTCACATATTCCCAACAACCAATTAAATAAAAATATGTGTAGTAAAGGAAATAACATTGGTTGTGGGTATTCAAATGAACATATTTTGAATAATATCACTAACATACTATGATGAAAATTCAAGATCATTCTTATATTCCTACATGTTATCATCATATCTTCCAGTGTAGTATGGTAATACCTAGGTTTGTTTGTTTTCAAATACATACAAATGTTTAGGGGTAAAACCATGATTCCTCTCATACACACGGATCATTTTAGTTTATAATGATAGTAATTTTGAAGATATTAGTATTCATAAAACATTTGTAAAAATACAGAATGGTCATATATTCCCATTAACGATTTCTATGTTACCAAAAATCCTTTTTGTAATGGAGGTGATGGAATTTATCATTTCACAAAATCTATAATGATATCACCATATTTTTATGGAAGAATCATAATTTATGAATTGTATAAACAACATATTACCCAACATTAGAGTGGATAGTTTGGATTATGAAGTGTCTATATAGTAGTACGAAAATATTCATACTCCAATCAAAGAGGGTCATTATCAAACTCCCATGAAAAATGGATGACAAGATCAGGCACACATTCCAGTTCTAATTAGGGACTATTAGTCTTTTTAAATATAAAATTTAGGGCTAGAAATTTTCTTTTCCAGAATACTAATATGTTGTCTACATATCTCATTAGAAATACAAAATCATTTTGTTTGATCCTACAATCAAAATTCCGCTTTCCACAATATATGACTCTAAACCCTCAAGGGTGAATGTAAATTAATATTAATATGTGTAGTCAAAAATAAATAACTTGAAAATTATCATTCTATGCTTCATACTGGTTTTCTTAAGGACCTTAAATAGGTATAAATGGTTGGAAAGATAATATTTAATTATAACTAGATCGTGGAATTAGTAGTTATATTTATGATACTCTGCCCTAAAAACGTTCTACCATCATCATAGAAGGTCATACATAGAGAATTCAATATGAAGGCCTCCATTTTGACAAGACTATTATTTTTCACAAGAATATATCACTTAATGTGATCCATATAATCCCTCCTTATGATCATTATATCAAATGGAATAAAGGTCCTTCCATAGATGATGTCCACACTAAGGGTGCTCATCAATGTATAAACAAGAGAATACATCACTATTAGAAGGCATTATGATATGATGGTATACCTCCACATAGTGACATTCATTACAAGGGTTCTCTACATAGTGATATTTCATTTAGAATATAAGGCCGTCCTCTGTCATAATCAACTATGATAATGATCATATATAACTAATCAGGTTGAACGATGAGGATATCCATTATTAATTCCTTGTAATTGAAAATAGGAATTCTTTATTAGTTGTAATATTACCTACAGAAATATTTACTCTCTAAACCATACTTGGATTCCCTTGATGCTAATACAATAGATGATATTGATTTTTTACCCTACATCGTATATTATGGATGTTGGGAAGAATTCTCGGTTTTCAGAATATGTAATGGAAGCTTCCATGGTAGATGAAGAGAAAAAATTTATTATTAAGTGGAAACTGAACAGTGATAACATAACAGTCATGTTTTCTCCCATGTAAACTTTTCACTAGGGTATTCTAAAAACATTCTCTAAGAAATGAATAAATGAAATTCTTGTAAATCTATGGAATAATATATTCCATCTAAATGTGAAAGTAATTTTTTATAATGGCTTTATGTGTCATTTTAAGAAAATATATTAAAATCACCAAAAAATATACTTAGCAACCCATCTATTTATAATGCCACAATTCATGAAAGGAACATAAAGGTTAATATGAAACATTTTTCAATGATATTTAAATATATTCTAATTTATTAATGATGTCATGTCTCAAATCTCTATTATTGGATGGGGCGATAATAGAGAGATATATATAACCCTTCCCCCCTAATTTGAAAATCATACGGAATGTAAGTATGTGCATATGAGTTTTTAGTTGAGTCCCAGAAGTACGCTCTCTCAACTATATATTGTGTACTCATAATTAATCAGTCATGAACCAATATTAGAAGTGTCCAACCCAATGAGAGTCTTCCATCAAATTAATCTTTAATTAATAAAAATAATAATTTAGAAATATTCACTATTAGGTTATTAAAATCATCGAATAACATAAATACCTTTATAAGTGAGTAGTTTTCATTCATTTAATACATTTTACTCAAAATGTTTTGTACGATGATATGAAAGATATCGCGGGATTCCATGGTAGTTATAGCTAGTGAATCAGAGGAGAGAGAAATCCTATTTTGATGTGGTCATATTTGACACCACCACCTATTTCAAGGATATAAAATCTTGTCAAATATATTTGGAGAAAATATGGAGAGTAACCCCAACACATACTGATAGGGAATTCTTACCTTCACCTCCTCCTATATAGAAATCCACCTTTTACAATTTATGATTTACATCCAAAAATGTGTATTCATAGCCCATCTCATCTCGTGACACATTATTCCACTTGGTTTTTTCTACAAAAAAATATTTCTTCAAAATATAAATTTATTTCTATTAAAAATCCCCCCAACAGAATCCTTGAAGTAAAAGGAGAGGCCTTGTAAATGTTGAAAATCAATATGACCCATCCAAATGACCAATTAAACTAATAATTGTTCATTTAAAATGGATTCCTCAAGGGTGAAAACCCATCATAACCTATAAATAGTTATGTGATTCCTAATATTTATTATGGGTTAGTATAAATTAACAAAATTGGACCTGAAATTGAAATAGAAAGTCAATCCAATGCAATAGAACATGGGAAGGAAATTTCTATTCATAGAACATTCCACATTGAAATGATACATAATAGCATTTTAACTTTTAATCGGTTTTTTTATATAATTAAGGGGATCACTAAAATCATTTTCTTCCACGTACTTAGTGAAAATACAAAATTAAAATGTATACATTGTGGTATCATTCCCACCCACTACATACGAATGTTAAATCTATCAAAATTGTTGAAATATTTTACTATAATGATGAGGTGATGATGGAACTTAAAAAACACACATGGAATCACATAGACATAATTCCCCTGTTGGATATCCTCTTTATGAATATCCATATCCTATACTATAAAAAGGTCTCCCTCAATAGGGAGAAAATCACATTCCATAAAAACTGTTTTCAGGGAACCTGCTAATGTTGGGGACTAGAAGACCAATTTCTCTCGATCCAATTCTAATATGACATCATGTGTTCCATCCATTTTTAAAAAAACTAAATATATGTCAAGAGAGTTACCATAGGATATAACATGTAGGTTATAATCACCAAAAGGAACAAGAACCACCACATCTGTCTCCACACATTGCAACCCCCAATTGAAATTTATTTTTAGAATACCACTAAATCAGAGAAGACAATAGTTATGGATTAATTGGAAGCCTTGTTTTAATACATGGAAGGGATCTATGGACCGATTTATTTAGATTGAATATTCTAAAATAATTTTTTTGATCATTCTAATCCCTCTACATACATTTGGAGTCTAGTGATTCTGACAATTAATGGATCTAGGGATCCATAATTTCACAGAAAGGATTTTTTTATTGTTCAGGTCCCATGATGGGAACCATTGAATAGAATTTAGTATCCAAACATATGATCATTTAATAAACTTATTAGGGACCAATAGTTGTATGGTATAATGATTTTTTGGATTGGTTCCTCAAATTCAGGTATTATCCCCATCTTTACTTTCTTAATCAATTCATCTCTACACTATAAAAGACAATGATCATAGAGCTCTCAAACATTAGATAATGATTGAATGAAAGAGTATCAAATTTCATTACTAAGTGGATGTTTTTTCTTTACTCCCTAATCATATAGCTTTATTGAAAAGGATATTTGATTATTTGAATAGATATTTTCCAAGACTGTTTAAAAAGACAACTCATTCAATAAAAGTATCCTTTTGTGGTCCAGGAAAATTTCATTGTTTCATAATCGTTTTTAGATTTTATTTAGTGAATCAAATAAAAAACTCTAAAAACTCTTCTTCGTCATTTAAGGAGAACCCAGAAAGTGGAAATCATGACTGTCTCACTTAATCTATCTCTTACACTCACTCCAACTCCAAATCCCAAATCCTGTCATCTAGTACATCCTCTTAAATGAAGACAAAAACATAAATATACCCATTATGATGAGAAAAGGGAATGATAAAATATATAGTTAGAATAATATATGGACAAAATTATTTATTTAGAGTTGATTAATTTTTTTGCTACATTATGTAAACAATGGAAAATAATATACGACCTTTGATGAACCAAAATGGTTAGATTTGGTTGGACTCAGGGACCATCCAACATATTTCTTATTTACCAAAACAATGGACCACACCATCCATGATTACATTATTTTTGAATAAATATCAATAAAGATGGTTTTTTTGTAGTTCAAATTAGATAATCCAGTAACAAGAGTGGATTATGCTTTCACTACCCTTCTAAAGGGAGAATGTGAATGAAAATATGTTACAATCAAGGGTGGGAAAATTATATAGCTTGGATGTGTAAAAATATGATCAATCAGATTCATGTTAAACTTATGGTGTAGTTAATATATATGGTTATTCCATAATTATATTTTAAAATAATATATATAAACCTATCATCTCCATACTACTCAATGTAGTGATATTCCTGGTAATGACGTAACCAGGAAAGCAGAATTGTTTTCTAGGATGATAAAACTATATCGATGAAAAATTCATTCCGAACACTATTATAAATTCATTCCTATAGACCCAAGTATATGATAACAACCCACCAAATGGAATTGTAGTGTCCTCAGTAGATGATGAATTTCTAACTAGTTATATTAATGTCATACATTATTTGGATTCCTTATCTGAAAATGAGTACACTTATGAATATATATCCTATACGCATTGTCTAGGAACATGAGGTAGATGTAGGACAAGATGGGGAAGAAGGGAAAGACATAATAATGTTTGAGAGTAACATATATGCCATATTTTTGTTAAATCTATATATATGATTGAAACCTATAGACATTAACATCAAAAAACCCAATAAAAGTATGGAGGAACATGAGTACCTTATAATAGTTATCCGAATCAGATTAATTTAGATGGACATGTGAAGAGGTTACAATATTCCAACCCAAAATAGGAATGTATTAAGACTATTTTGGTATAATCCAATAGAGACAAGAGTGCCATCAACATCTTCTCATGTTCCTTACATGTCTACCATAAGCACCTCAGCCCCAAAATTTCTAACTAAATTGATGCCTCCCATCAGAAAACATAGATATTTGACTAAAAAATTTGACATCATGAAATAACTATCCATAGTCCCAACCAAAAATTAAATTTTTGAATAACATAATGTTTCAAATATTTTATGATAAGTGATCGTATAATCCATACTAACCCATAAATAAATTGAATCATAGGTTTCAGATGAAGGATTATATAACATATAGATCAAACCCATGTAGTGTAATTAAGTTGTATCTTAAAAAAATAAGACATGGATATTGTTATACATGTATATATTAAACCATTTTATTTATCGCATAACATAGATGAAATTATCATATGATGATCATTCATTGAAAATTTATCAACAATAAATCATACACCAGCAAGATGACTTCATAATTTATTCCCAAAAAATTCAACTTGACCAATTCCTCTATAATTATCTAGGGTAATGAAATCAGTATATGAAAGACTTTTAGCCAATTAAATATTATATCCTATTATATAGGACTTATATCATATTATAAATTAATATTTTTTTGGAAAGATACAGTAACTTCCATATAGTTTAAAAGGATGAAATTATGTTTGATAACATATAAGAAATACAAAACTGAGATTTAAGGGCCTACAAAAGATATATTTTTTGGTATTATATATATATAATAGCTATTTAATTGTTCCATATCAATCAGATTTCCTGATTTATGAAATATATATAACGGTCATATTCAATGTTGCTATATTTTCAGTAAATAATCACTCTATTTATATTAAGGCATTTTGATAATTGAAAAATATATTTTCATCAAAAATTCTATTGATTCAATTTTTTGAATGAAAAATATAGATAATTTATACCAAAAATTAAAGTTGTATTTTAGAAAAATAAAATCATATTTTATACCTATATATCATAATATCATGGGGGAATTTTTTGTAATTTATCTAAAAAGACTTATTTTTAAATAAATAATTATAAAATAACAATTATTGTAAAACTATGAATTATTTTTAATAAATTTTCTTATTAAATTTTCTTATTATCATATGAATTAAATTTTAAATTACGATAATATATTTTCAATTAATTTTATTATAATTATGCACATATGAATTATATTTATAATGGATTTTGATATAAATTATTTGTAGCCCAAAAAAATATTTTTCTGAATTTTTTTATGTGAGTAATGAGATTCCGGTGAAATTAATCAAAATAAAAAACAAAAATTAATGATTTAAATGAATGTAATTTATAATATATATATATATGTTGATTTGAAATTATATAATTAATATTATTACTTGTAATATCAATGTAAATTCATATTTTTCAGGAATCATTCATTCTTTAATAATATTTTTTTTCATCGCACATTTGAGAAATATTATAAAATGAATTTATACTTCTTATAGAGATTGAGTTTTTTAAAAAAATTCATTATTTTTAATAATAATATTTATATTATACAACTAGATCAAATTAATATTTTCTCATTATGAATAATAAAAACTCTAAAAATTCATCCCTATAGTATAAGTGTAAATCAAGTACACCTTGTTTAAAATATTGTGATATGGCCCCCATTATTGAACTCAATTCTTATTAGATGATATTATTTCAGAAATTATCAACATATACTTGATATTAAAATATATTTGAGATATATTTTTATGATAGTGACCTATATATTAATTTCAGTATAGATTGGGAAAAAATGATACTATATTTCCTTTAAATGTTTCATATATGTACACATAGGGGTAAAAAGAATTGTTGAGTTAATATTATATTTTATTTTGAGTAAAAATAAATAATTTTAAGGGTATTAATTTATATTTAGTATTTATTGTTTATGTATTTTCCTTAAATTCTAATACAATTTGAACATAGTACATGGTAAAACATTATAAAACTCAAGGTAAATATTTTTAGATACTCTAAATGGATTATATTTGGGATTTTTATTCATAAAAGTCATTTTTTAGTATATAATTATGTATTATTTTTTTGTGAAATGTATTATATATTGAATTAATTATTATATTCTGGTCTATAAATTCAGATTAAATGAATATTGTAAAAGTTTTATTTATGATATTTTTGTAACATAATATTTTATTCAATTAATTAAAAATATCAAAACCTAAAAATTATATAATTCAATAGTTTAAAATTTTATTCCATTAAAAATTGTGATTCAATTTTTATACTACATGTCAAATTATATCCTTTTCATAATGAAAATGTTATGATCATAGTTGGGGTTAAAAAGGTCTTACCTAGGGTTAAATCAAGAGGCACTCATTAGTTTTCTAATTAAAATTTAAAAATTATATTATATTGAAATAAGTCAATATTATCCTATCAAAAAATACAATAAATGGAAACATTGAAGTATATTAATGGATTTTGACCATATTATAATTTAATATTTCAAGAAATTTAAAAATTCCCCTTCTCTTACATATTAAATGGAACTCCCTATCGTACCCTCTAAAACCTTAATAACCATTTGGTTTACCTATAAAATTCCAAAATCAGATACTTACATCCCTTCGAAAAATCATATAATTTTATTATTATATAAAAATCTTAGTAAGGGTTTTAATGTAATACTAAAGAAGTTTTTTTAAGAAGATGTATCATTCTTAACTGATTGATTTTTTATTTCTCCTTCCTACTACACTAAGCAATTTTTAACCATAAAATTACATTAAAAATATTCTATCCAATATACTACGATGTTATTACATTAATGACATACTCTATATCTATATCCACTACTATGAACTATGAAAAAAAACCCATCCTTCATGAGTTTGGTGGACTACCGTCTCACAAACCAATGTAATTAGTTTTCCCTCACATCCTATGAAGTATATTTGTCAAGAATGAATTAATATATATATATATATATAATATTATATTCATGAAGTATTTATCATTATGAAATGATAATATATCACATAATATTTTACCTTTATATTTATTGATAAATGATAACATCGTTCGTGCATACGTGTGGACTACAACCTACATGAAGTGATGTGATTCATTTTTTATCACCACATAACATGGTAGATTTATTATCGTTATATTAGAGAGAATGAAAAGTTATATATGATATTATATTAAAATTTTAACTATAAACTAATACTTATTTTCATTCCATAATGATATCTGAAAAATGAAATTGTAACTCTTGTGTATGTATGACCTATAGTCTCGAAAATTTTAACATAGAACATTTATCAAGACAATCATTAATGGTTGGTTTTATAAATAATACAAATTTAAATTATGTACATTATAACATGAATAATATAATGAATATGAAAAAAAATTAAAACATTCGTAGTGGTAAATTTACTAGTAATTGATGACATTTTTACAGAATATCATCAAAACATAAAACATGAATTTAATTTAATAAATATAAATATATGATATGGTAATAAAAAAAATTATTAATAACAATGAAAATGTTTCCTATGAAATAAAATAATTAACTTTTGTTTTTTATTTAGGAATACAAATACTATACGTGTGGAGTTTGACCTTGTGTAAGGGAAATCATCTCAATTTCTATTCATTAAGGAATGATTTCATGTTATTCACCTAATTTCACTATATGGTTCATATAAATGAATTTAAAATATTATTTCATGAATAATTCATATTTAATTTTCTTTGTGATTCAAATTTAATTATTTCATCAAAAGGTAATTGACATTAATGTTACCATGTTGTAATGGGTTTCAAAACCCAATTTCATGTCTTGGGTAATATTACATGTTCATTGACAATGATATTCTATGATTTTGTCTATAATGTGAATTTGTTATAGTGAATAGTATTTATAATAAATTTATGTTCATTTTTATTTGAATCACATAATAGGTTCATTGACGAATCCTCAATGCAATGGTTTGATCTATGTTATGGATTTCATCTCAATTAAATTACACTAGGAAATATTTTTTAAAATAGACCAATTCAATTTTATGCAATGTATATTGAAATGCCCGGATCAGTTGTGATCACTGAGAGGGGAGGGGTGAATCAGTGATAAATTTTTATTTTTAAGAATTGTTCCCTTTGAATGATCAATTCAACCTCTGGGTCTGGTTAAGGCCTAGATCTACTCTTTTGGTGGTGCAGTGATAATGAAATCACAGAACACAGAGATTAAAAAGGTTCGGTACAAAGACCTACTCCTTGCCTTGTTGGTTGCACTCCCCAATACGGATTCTTTACTATTCCAGAAGATGTTTACACGGTAATTGGTTATACCCCCAATTACAAGTTGGTTAAACCCCCCCCCCCCAACTTCACAACATCTTCTTCTTCACATCTCCACTTCTCTTCTTCAAATGTGTTGTTCAATTATTCATGTATCTTCGACAAACTCTAGGAGAACTTGTCGGTCTTTCTCACCAATACTTCTATTCAATATGCATGCATGTGCATACATTCACTCCCTTCTTCTTCAATTGAGAACACACCCTCACAACCCACAAGATGGGATGTGGTCTTTCTTGCTTGCACACTCACAACCAAGATATTTTGTGGCCTTCTTTCTTCAAAGGTAATCTTTCTCTTCACACGTGCACAAAAACTTTGTTCTTTTGTTTACATGCACACGTACTCCACTATGCATTCACCCTTCTTCAAGTAAATCATACACAACCCGAATGGGTATGTGGATATTAAATGTGTGAGGGTTTCTTCACAAGTGTTATCAAGGCCTCGGCCTGATGCATGGGTTCCTCTTTGTGATAACACAAGGCCTTAGGTTCTCCTTCTTTGTGCAAAATAAGATTGCACAATCCTACTTCTTCATGCAAAAAAGGAATCACAGGTCTTCTACGCACCAAGAGTTCTTGGGTGCAATAGGCGCTCAGGGTGCGGCAGCTTCTTCTACTGCGCAAGTGGCGTGGAAAATCCTGCCGCGCAGGTGCGGCAGCATCCTCCAAACGTGAGGGTGGCGTGGTGGTTTCCTCCTGCCACGCGAGTTCGCGGGCATAGAGAGTGCTGCCACTTGCTACCGCGCAAGAATGCGGGCAGCGGGCGCGCAGGGCTCGGTCTCTTCCCTGTCGTGCAAGGGAGCGCATAGGGAGGCTCAACTCGGCCTCTTCCTTCGCACAAGGAATGCGCGGTTCTCCTTCGCGCAAGAGGTTTCACAGTTCTCCTCTCCAAAGATGCTCTGTTTTTGAAACAGAAGCACTTAAATGTCCAGGAGGCAGAAGCCTCTTCTCGTCTTGGACTCTTCCTTTTATAGAGAGAGAATGCATTCAAAATCCATCCAGGAATCGTCCGAGATTCATTCCTCCGAATAAAAAATATATTCGGTTCTTTAAAAAACATTCAACCAGCGTTAATGATTTTACGGATACCTCGGGTGTTTCCTTTTTCCAAACGTGTGATCCAAACATCGTGTATGGATTCAAGATCATATACCCGATTCCTGTGCATAAATCTCGCACGAATCTACGTGGCCTCAGCAACTCAATTTTCCTCAGCCGTACCTTCTTCCAAGAGATTTCTCATGGATGCAAGACGTAAATTGCATGCATGGTCTCGGTTCTACCAGACGATCACCATGGAGGCTTCATGTTCATCGGAAGTGACCGGGTGCTCCATCTCCCTTGATTGGGTGCCTCTGGTTCGTGGGAGGCATCGCGAGGTAGATTCAGCTAGCAGGAGGTTGAGAACGACCATGGATTTTCACCTCGGCCATTGGATCTGCGTTAAATGATCTCGAATGGCGCCGCGGATGGATTGTGTAGCTGCAATAACACGCAGATCAGATGGATGGCCCAGATCAGCTCAGCGTCTCAAAAAATCATCCCACATCAAAACGCGCCGAGGTTTATCCGTGGTTTAACAACCATCGCCTCCCATCCTTAGCTCAGAAATATCCTCTCCCCCCTCCGGTGTTGCCCCACACCGGTTCTCTTGAGGGAACGCTTCTGCGCCCACTCTGCCTCTTCATGCGCGCGAACGTAGCGCCCATGCTGCACAGATTCATCACCGTGTGGCACCCGCGGTCTTACACACGACCCGCACCATGCATCCTGCGGCTGGCTCTACCTAGGCCTCCTCATGGGCGTGGTGACCTAGTCCCACATGTGTCTTGGGTTGAAGCTTGGGTAGCCAGCTCGTGGGATGGCCCCATTTGTTGCACAAGCTCCTCTTTAAATTGTACACATGGTTAAATAACCAAGTAGGAACAACTCTTCTCCATGCCATTCTCCTATCCTTCACCTCCTCTTCTTCTATAGAATTCCTCATCTCCTATTCAACATTTATTCACTACTTAGGAGGGAATTTCCAAGAATCTCTCAAGTATCTTCATCAACCATTAATCATAAAGCACTTGATCTTCAATTTGTTTTCTTAAATCCAAACAAAGATGAGGTTGGATCATATTTAAATTCACATGCACGAAGAGATAGTTCATGGTCTTATTCAAACCACATCATCCACTGAGGAATTGTGGATGGTTCAACATCTCACTTCATCCCTTATCCACATAGTAATTGTGGATGGAACTTCTTTATCTCCTCATGCATTGCGAAGACAATTCATGGACTTCTAACAATGTTGCGACATTGTATCTCATTGATACAAGTATTTGAACTTTAAGATCAGTTATAAAATAGTCTGATTTCTATAAAGTATCTTCAACCATCATACCTCAGGCATTATCACTCTTCAATCCCACTCACTCAGTTAACACTCATTGACTGGTTATTGACATCAAATGGAATCACTTGGGCACAACAATCTCCCCCTTTGTATTTGGTTGTCAATACTCTTAAGAACACTAAAAAAACTTCACAATGTGTTCTTGATGATTTCTCCCCCTTATTGGCCAACAAATGCAAAGGGATAAATGGGAAGTCATTCCCAGAATGCATATCCTCTTGAATCAGCAAATAATGCTCCCCCTCAAGGGATGCACTCATCTCCTTCAATTCCTTGCATGTTAGTACAAAATCATATAAATTTAGGGAATAAGGAGGAACCATTCTCTTCCTCAAGTGAGAGGAGAAGGCTGCACATGAAGTTTCAGCCTTAACTCAACACATATTTCTGTAGGCTTAGCTTTGGTGAAAATATCAGCCACTTGATCTTGAGTAGAAATGTATTCTAACTTTATGTCTCCACTGGAGACCCTTTCTTTGATGAAATGATAATTTATATCAATTTGCATGAATCTAGAGTGTTGTATAGGATTCTTAAACAAGACAATTGCACTTTGATTATCACATAAGATCCTCAATGGTTATTCAGTTTTAATTCTCAAATCTTCTAGCTGCACCTACATCCAAATCATTAGTGTACATGCATGTGTAGCTGCCACATACTCTACTTTAGCTGTGCTCAATGTTACAGAATTTTGTTTCTTGCTGTACCAACT
Source organism: Viscum album (assembly GCA_963277665.1). Taxonomy (NCBI): domain Eukaryota; kingdom Viridiplantae; phylum Streptophyta; class Magnoliopsida; order Santalales; family Viscaceae; genus Viscum; species Viscum album. The sequence goes on along the minus strand of OY728135.1, from coordinate 643,535,058 downwards.
AACACATCCTTCTCCCAGAAAGAAGGTTCCACTAGATGTGGATCTTCTATCAGTACAATCACCAGCCCAATCAGCATCTGTGAATCCCAAAAATTTATGTTTGTACTATGCTTGTATAAGTTTCCATAGTTGAGGGTTCCTTTCACATATCTAAAGATTCTTTTAGTTGCTGATAAGATATATTCTTTTGGGTCACTTTGAAATATGGCACACAAAGTCACTGCATATGTTATATCTAGCCTTGAAGCCGTGAGATAATGGAGACTGCCAATAATTCTATTGAACTCTTTCTGATCAACATTGTTGCCTTAATCATCCTTGCATAGCATGGTTCCAACAGACATGGGTGTTGAGACTTCCTTTGCACTCTCCATTCTGAACCTTTTCACTAAGTCCCTTGCATGTTTTTCTTGTGAAATAAATATGGAGTTTTTCCTTTGTTCCACCTGAAATCATAGAAAATATGTCATTTGACCAAGCATGGACATTTCAAAGGTTCTCTTCATCTTCTTAGCAAACTCTTCACATAATCCTTCCTTGTCACCAGAAAAAATAATATCATCCACATAGATAATGACTATGAGAGTACCAGTGGCCATTTCTCTAACATAGAGATTACTATCAACTGTTCCTTTGAAAAACTTCATTCTCTTGAGACAACCATCCAATTTGGAGTACCATGCTTCAATCCATACAAGTCTTTTTTAAATCTGCATACCATACTACCATCTTTGTCCAGCACAAATCCCTCTTGTTGTTCTATATACACTTCTCTTTCAAAGTCTCCATTAAGGAAAAATGATTTCCCATCCATCTGATATACCTTTTTCTTCTTGTGTGCTACAACTGCTAAGAACATTCTGATAGTTTCCAGTCTTGCAACTGGTGAAAAGGTTTCTTCAAAGTCGATTCCTTCCATTTGTGAATACCCTTTGCATACATGTCTGGCCTTATTTCTGGAAACATCCCCCTTTTCATTGAGTTTGTTTCTAAAAACACACTTTGTCCCAATTACATTTTTATTTTTGGGCCTTGGCACAAGATCTCAAGTGGAGTTCTTTTCTATTTGATTGAGATCCTCATGCATAGCTTGTATACATTCCTCATGTTCAACTGCTTCAGCCACTCTGTGAGGTTCAACTTGAGAAACCAGTGCAGTCTGATCTTCCACTCTCAATCTTCTTCTAGTTTTTACTGAGGACTGTGGGTCACCAAAGACATTTTCTGTGTCGACATGTTTTTCTAATTTATTTTATCTCCTTCTTCCTCCTTCATTAAATTCCTCTTCATCACTGGTGTGTTCAGAGTTGATCTCACCAGCAGTTGGTGTTGGCTTAGTTAATTCTTCATTCTTCTGTTCTAAGTTTGTTTCATTCTTTGAGTCATCATTATCCACAGGATATGGTTTGGTGTTGTTTTCAATTATTATGACATCACTGTAGTCAATCATTTTGTTCAACCTCTTATTCCAACATCTGTAGCCTTTTCCATCAGGTAGGTAACCCATGAAGATTCCTTCTTCTGCTTTTTCGTCAAATTTTCCCAGATTAATGTTTTTAATCTTGATGATGCAAGGACTGCCAAAGACTCTGAAGTACTTAACAGTTGGTTTTTTTGTTAAACCACATTTCATAGGCTGTCGTTTGTGTTTCTGTTTTCAGAAGACATCTATTTTGTATGTGTATAGCTGTGCATACTGCTTCTCTCCAGAAAAACATAGAGATATTGTGCTCATCTAACATAGTCCTCCCCATTTCGACTATGCTTCGATTCTTCCTTTTAGCCCCTCCATTTTGTTGTGGAGTATATGGTGTACTATATTGATGCTTGATTCCATGCTTGAACAGATATCATTCAAAAGCATCACAAGTGTATTCTATTCCATTTTCGGATCTCACTTTCTTGATACAGAGTCCTTGTTCTTTCTCAGCCTGCCTCCTGAAATATTTGATCATTGTGATTTCTTCTGACCTGTGTTTCATGAACATGACATTGGTCATCCGAGTGTAATCATCAATGAAGGTTATAAAATAAAGATATCCTCTTGTAGACATCTATCTCATATGTCCACATATGTCTGTATGAATGAGTTTAAGAGGCCCAGTAGACATGATATCTACTCCTTTGTTTGAACTATGGGTCAGTTTTCCCTTCTGACATGTGTCCCAAATTTCATCTCTTTCTCTCTTTAATTTGGGTAGATCTCGTACAATGGTGTACTTCAGAATTTTACTCATACTTATTTGACCCAGATGGACAAGTCTTCTATGCCAGATATTGTTTTCATCTTTAGAATTAAGATAATAAGAATTGATGGACTCACCAATTTGAAATAGGTTTCCAGTGGTTCTTCTTCCTTGAGTGATGATTATTTCATCCATTGAACTCTTGATGATGCATAAATCCTTCTGGAACAACACCTCATGTCCATCATCACATAATTGGCTTACACTCAACATGTTGTGCTTTAATCCTTTAACAAACAACACGTCATTGGATTTTAAATTTGTTGTTTCAATCATATCCTTTCTAACTCCCTTGATTTTCAGAGAACAATCATTTCCAAACACCACGGTTCCTCCCTCATGACTTTCTATGTTTCTTAGAATTTTTGTATCACCAGTCATATGTGATGAGCATCCACTATCAAGAATCCATGACTTGGTTTTACTGCTGGCTTTTTGAGAAACTTTAGCGAAGCATGTGATTTCTTCATTGGGTTACTGAATGCCTTTTCCTTTCATGTCTTTGAATCTTTGTTCAGGAAGAATAGTTCTACACTTATCATCTCTATGACCTTGTTGGACATATCTTCCACAAGCTTCACCCAGGGAGTCAGATTTGTTCTGAATTGGAAGTTTTGAGGCTTTCTTTAATATATTTTTGGTTTCAGGATATCTCCCCCTTGAATCATGCCTCATACTTGGAAGAGACATGTTATACCAGCATGTATAGGCTTTGTGTCCAAACACACCACAACACCATCAGTTGCCTCTAAACCATGACCTTCTCCGCAAATAAGAGTCATGTTGTAATTTCCTGTCCAAGATTTCAGTAGTCCTTCCTGGGGATTTCCATTCTTCCATTGAAGATGATTTTTCACAAGTTTTTGTATTCCATGTTTATCTCATTTTCATCTTTGTACCTACATTGTTAGAGATAATAGATGTATTTTGAGATTTACATAGTGGTAAATTGACTTGCCTCTGAGCACCAGCATGAGATGATTCTGCCTTGACCTCAACAGCCGTGTTAAAATCTTTTCTCATCTTTTTCAAGCTATTCTGTGCTTCAATCCACTTGGACTGTGTCACTGACTTCTCTTCTTCTTTGAGGTGAAGTTTCTCTTCAATTTCTTTTTCTATCTTATCTAACTCAACTGTCTTTAGTTTGTGTCTCTTGATTTCATCAATGTATAGTGTCTCTTTCTTCATACACACTTCCAACTCCTCAGTCATCCTTCTAGTTTCCTTTTGTAACAGTTTCTTCTCTTTCCTAAGCTTGTAGTTTTTTTCAAGTAAATCCACTAATTCACCTTTCAACATATGTTCAAGATCTGTTTGTTCACTTTCATCATCTTCACTGCTACAGGTATCAATCCCTTTTTCCACATGAGCCATAAAATTTGTTTCTTCTTCTGATTGCCTGGCTGAAGTGGATTCTGATTCATCTTCTTTGCTCATATAGCTTCTTCTTACACCTAGAATGAACCTTTTCTTTCTTGAACAAAATTTTCTTCCTTATCTTGGGTTTCTACTCAATTTCTTCTTTTGTGATTTTTCTTCTTCAACATCTGCAGCACTAAATCTTTTCTTAGGACAGTTAACAACAAAGTGTCCGATGTTATTACAATTGAAACACCTCGGTGGTAATTTCCCTTTTCCCTTGAATTTATCTTTCCAACCCTTTTTGATAAAAGAGAAATAATTATTTTGAATTCTTAATCCTTTTCTTCATTGTGTGATTCACTTGATTCTAGGACTTCCTCATTTCTTATCATGAGTTGTCTCATGGCCTCAAAATCCATCTAATCCTCGATCTTCTTCTTGAATACTGGGATCTTCCTCATATCATATGCAATGAGAATGTTGTGTAGTTCATCAAGAGAAAGATGATCTATGTCTTCTAATGCTAAGAATTTGGGGTCAAACCTGTCAGGTAAATTTCTCATTAGTTTTTTAATGATAGTCGAGTCCTCCAACTTTTCTCCAAATCCCCGAATGTTACTGACAATTTCGTTGACTCTTGAGAAATAATCATCAATATTTTTTTCTTCTCCCATCTTGATATCTTCAAACTTTCTTCTCCAAATTTTTAATTTGGCTTCTTTGACTTTAATGTTGCCTTCATAACTACTTTCCAATTTTTCCCAAATTTATTTACCATTCTTGAGTCCCATGAATTTTTTATATACTTTTTTTGATAGTTACATAAGAATGACATATTGAGCATTTCCAACAACATCCATATTTCTTTTCTCATCCAGTGTCATAATAGCTTCATTAATAAGAGGAGGGAATCCAAATAAGGTTACATTTCTAACATCAAGGCCGAGAGATAGAAGGTAGGGTAGAATCCGATTCTTCCAGCTATGGTAATTCTTTCCATCGAATGTAGGAACACCCCTACTATTAATAGAATTCTGATTGTCCATTTTCTCAGAAGTAGATCCTAACAGAGGCAACCTGGCTCTGATACCACTTGAAATGCCTGGATCAGTTGTGATCACTGAGAGGGGAGGGGTGAATCAGTGATAACTTTTTCTTTTTAATAATTGTTCCCTTGAATGATCAATTCAACCTCTCTAGCTGGTTAAGGCCTAGATCTACTCTTTTGGTGGTGCAGTGATAATGAAAGCACTAAACACATAGATTTACAAGGTTCGGTACAAAGACCTACTCCTTGCCGTATTGGTTGCACTCCCCAACAAATATTCATCACTATGCTTGAAGATGTTTACACGGTAATTGGTTATACCCCCAAATTACAAGTTAGTTATACCCCCCAACATCACAGCATCTTCTTCCTCACAGCTCCACATCACTTCTTCAAATGTGTAGTTCAATTCTTCAAGTAGCTTCAACAAACTCCAGGAGAACATGGCGGTCTTGCTCACCAATACTTCTATTCCATATTCATGCATGTGCATACATTCACTCACTTCTTCTTCACTTGAGAACACACCCTCCCAACCCACAAGATGGGATGTGGTCTTTCTTGCTTTCACACTCACAACCAAGATATGTTGTGGCCTTCGTTCTTCAATGTTAATCATTCTCATCACGCGTGCACACAAACATTGTTCTTATGTTTACATGCACACATACTCTACTATGCAATCACCCTTCTTCAAGTAAATCACACACAACCCGAATGGGTATGTGGATATTATATGTGTGAGTGTTTCTTCTCAAGGGTTATAAAGGCCTCGGTCTCATTCATGCATTCTTCTTTGTGAAAACACAAGGACTTGGGTTCTCCTAATTTGTGCAAAAAAAGAGTGCACAATCCTCCTTGTTCATGAAAACCAGGGAGCGCAGGTCTTCTACGCACCATGAGTTCTTGGGTGCAATAGGCGCGCATGGTGCGGCAGATTCTTATACCATGAAAGTTGCGTGGAAAATCCTGCTGCACAGGTGTAGAAGCATCCTCCAACCATGCAGGTGGCGCTGTGGCTTCCTCCTACCCCGCGAGTTCGCGAGCACATAGAGTGCGGCCACTTGCTACCGCGCAAGAATGCGGGACGTGGGCGCGCAGGGCTCGGCCTCTTCCCTGTCGCGCAAGGGAGCGCACAGGGAGGCTCGACTCGGCCTCTTCCTTCACGCAAAGAATGTGCGGTTCTACTTCGCGCAAGAGGTTGCGTAGTTCTCCTCTCCAAAGATGCTCTATTTTTGAAACAGAAGCACTTAAATGTCCGGGAGACAGCAGCCTCTTATCGGCTTGGAATCTTCCTTTTATAGTCAGAGAATGCGTTCAAAATACATCCATGAATCGCCCGAGATTCATTCCTACGAATAACAGAGATATTCGGTTCTTTAAAAAACATTCAACCAGCATTAATTATTTTATAGATACCTCGGGTGTTTCCTTTTTCCAAACGTGTGATCCAAACATCGTGTATGGATTCAAGATCATATACCCGATTCCTGTGTGTAAATCTCGCACGAATCCACGTGGCATCGGCAACTCCGTTTTCCTCGGCCATACCTTCTTCCTCGAGATTTCTCATGAATGCAATATGTAGATTGCATGCATGGTCTCGGTTCTACCAGACGATCACTATGGAGGATTCATGTTCTTCAGAAGTGGCCGGGAGCTCCATCTCCATCGCTCGGGTGCCCCTGGTTCGTGGGAGGCGTCGCGGGGTAGATTCAGCTGGAGGGAGGTTGAGGACGACCATGTTTTGTCACCTCGGCCATTGGATTGGAATTAAATGATCTCGAATGGTGCCATGGATGGATCGTGCGGCTGCGATACCACGCGGATCAGATGGACGACACAGATCAGCTCCGCATCTCAAAAAACTCGTCCCACATCGAAACACATCGTGGTTTATCCGCGGGTTAACAACCATCACCTCCCATCCTCAGCTCAGAAATCTCCTCTCCCCCCTCCAGTACTGCCCGCACCGGTTCTCTTGCGGGCGCGTTCTTTCTCCCACTCTGCCTCTTCACGGGCGCGCACCTAGCGCCCATGCTGCACGGATTCATCATAGTGTGGCACCCGCCAGCTTACACACCGCCCGCACCATGCCTCCTGCGGCTGGCTCTGCCTACGCCTCCTCATGGGCATGGTGACCTAGTCCCACATGTGTCTTGGGTTGAATCTTGGGTAGCCAGCTTGTGGGCTGGCCCCATTTTTTGCATAAGATCCTCTTTAAGTTGAATACTTGGTTAATTAACCAAGTAGGAACAACTCTTCTCCATGCCATTCTCCCCTCCTTCACCTCCTCTTCTTCTTTAGAAATCCTCATCTCCTCTTCAACATTTATTCACTACTTAGGAGGGAATTTCCATGAATCTGTAAAGTATCTTCATCAACCATTAATCATAAAGAACTTTATCTTCAATTTTTTTCTTAAATCCAAACATAGATGAGGTTGAATCATCTTTAAATTCACATACACGAAGAGATAGTTCATGGTCTTCTTCAAACCACTTCATCCACTTAGGAGTTGTGGATGGTTCAACATCTCACTTCACCCCTTATCCACATAGTAATTGTGGATAACACTTCTTTATCTCCTCATGCATTGCGAAGACAATGCATTGACTTCTAACAATGTTGTGACATTGTATCTCCTTTATACATGTCTTGGAACTTTAAGATCAGTTCTAAAATCGTCTGATTTCTATAAAGCGTCTTCAACCATCATACCTAAAGCTTTATCACTCTTCAAGCCCACTCAATCAGTTAGCACTCATTGACTGGTTATTGACAACAAATGCAATCACTTGGGCACAACATATATACTAACCCTTCGATTTATATAACATGAATTACTATATATGAATTATGGTTAGTGTTTCACCTAAATTATATTCATTCTAGGTTGGCAATTTAAAATTTACCAAATTGGTATGAAGCTATTTTACGATATAACATTCATTTTGGATCAGTTTTAATTTTTTTGATGGATTTTAATCATTTTTCATTCATAATAACGAATAATTATCATATAAAATAGATATATTAGTAGTTTCCATATTCTTTTTACAAATCCACTTTTTCTTTGTATTGGAATCATGCACTGAAATGTATTATTGACAAAAAGGTTTATTCATCTTTTGATCAAAGAAATTTTTATAACATGAAAATGATTTTGAGTTTTTTTACAGAATACCTATTATTTAGTCAAATGACATATTACTGAATTTTGATATCATACTTTAATTTTGAAAGGGTATTGATGGATATATTTATATTCTATTCCAAAAGTTATGTTTTTAATTTTCATTTAAAAAGTGAAATGTAATTTTTTAAAAATTATTTGATGACAATGATCTTTCCTTCATGTGTAACTATTTTATAATGTTTAATTTATCTATGTGTAAAAATTTTATTTAAAAGGGAATCATATTTATGAAATATTATTTTAATATTTCACATACATTCAACTTATTATTATAATGGAAATGATTTTATTTCAAAGCCTTTATTTCATATAAACCGTTGTCCAACTCTCATCTGTAGATTAATATTTTTGTTAAATTTTTCTTGAGGAAATGACATTATTAATAACATTCATCATTAAAAATTATATTTCTCTTAAATATTCATATTCTTGTATCATGAATATTTCTATTTCATAAAATGCATAAAATTATTACATATTGTGTATTAATATGGTGTATAATTTTTGTACTAGGGAAAAATCTTGGTAAATCCATATTTTTTACCTAATATATTTATATATATAAACAAGTAATATTGTTCATGAATTAAATTTATTATTTAATATGTGATGAATTATTTTTAAATGTAGAGCTTGTTGGGGAAAATTATATATTCTTTCAATGCATTGATATGTATCATCATAAAATTATGAATTAATTGAGTTTATTATGAATACCTAAACAAAAATTGAATTTTATTAATGTATAATATTAATGATCTAGATATATTGATTACTAATATTATGATTTATAATAGTAAGCAGTTCCATCATTGAAAATTCATTTATTATTATCCATTCTATTACTATATCAAATTTATCCATGGATTCTTTTCAAATACAAGGTATGGATTAAATGTTAAATGTTTTATTTTATTTACCATTCCATAATAATTATTCCTTAAACATTTATGATAACATCCTTTGTACCTAACCCTTACAGAGCATATGTATCAAACATAATTCTAGTTATATCCCTATGATATAATGTATGAATTTATAATGAGTTAAAGGATGCATAATATTTAATTTTGTTATATTTTAATTTATGTTTTATGTTATAACGAGATATTGAAGTATGTATCATATTTAATGAGACTAGTAAAATATTTGTCCCTTTAAGATATGACTCCATGTATAAAATTCCAATTTAATAAAAAGACACCAAATATAGGATATTATAGTAATATCACTATAGTAGGCATCAATATATGTTTAGAAGAACCTGTGGACAAAATATTTAAGGAAACATTGATTAGGGAGCATAACCCTATAATCGGAATTATAGATATTGATATATATAGAATAATATACTAATGTTTTATTGGGTAAATATTTAGTGGGTTTCTTAGAAATATATTCATGTCTGGATTATATAAGTGGATGTTTTTTTGACATTGATTCATCTTGGGATAATAACCCCAAAAAAGAGTTTATCGAGTATACATCGACAATAATTCTGGTTCATAGTTTTGTTCCCATACTTTGCACCAGGTCTGACACTCCCTTGTTTCTTTCTTGGGTCAATTCACATTTTATTAATGAACCATTATAACATATTTAAATAGATGATGGCTATAAATATCTTTATTTTAACGAATAGTTTGTGAGGTTATAATAATAAGGATGATCATTACATTAATAGAAAAAATAAAATTTTGAGTTTTTATATGAAGTGAATTTCATAGTAATAAGGATATTTTGTAAGGTTATTATTGTAGTAAAACCCTTTTGTTTCCTATATCTTTTAGTGAGAAGGTTTATTGACGGATATAGATTTTATATTTTGTGTCAATATAATAATGTTATTGATGACCTTTATAGTTTACATTAGTTTTCTTTATTGGAAAATTGTCAATTAATATTATTAGACTACATGGGATGAAATTATCTGTATAAATAATCCATAGTGGTTAAAAAATGATTTTATGATTTATTTTATAGTTATATAAATATAGTTTAAGAATGATCACAACCAATAGTCCATGATATAACCCATCACATCCAAAAAATTCCACAGGGCATATTCCCTCAAACAAAGAATGATAAGGGTAAAAATAATTCTTATATATTCCCTGATGTACTAGTTAATATGAATTTTTTTATAGAAATCATTTTATTGAAAAATTTTATGTTTATTTTGTGAAGCATATTATATGATCAAATATTTTTAAAATTTTAATATTCTGAATAAATTAATGTTTAATCAAAATTTTTTTTATTTTTTTTACATTTATATAACCTTTAGAATTAAACTAATGAATTATTTGAGAGGTATTATTTTACATTTTTGAGATATAAGATAAGATGTATGATATAAAATTTTAGGATAAAACATTCTCTAATATTTTGTTTTTAGTGATTAATGTATTTATATATATTGGATAACATGTAATAAAAATATTTATTTTGGTTAATATTTAGAGATGAAAATAAAGAATCATCTCTTATATGTGGATCATATGATCCATCAAAAGATAATTTTAGTGCTTCCGACGTAAAAAATTTATCTCGGATATTCATTTCACTAAGATGGAAATGAAGTGGAAATTTATATATGAATAACTAGATGAATTGATAAAATAAAAATATATCAATAAAATAAATTTTTTAGTTATCTTTATATTGATCATAAATGAATTGTTCAATATTTTTACATAGATATTAAAAGAAAAGTTTTATAATTTTCCTTTAATTTAAAATAAATAAGTGTACATTCCATCCAAAATATATTTTGGGATTTTTGATCATTAATATTCTAAAACAATATTCTATATCCTTATACAATAATCATTGGGTGTTATTTTTATCTTCTATGTTCATAATTTCACATCCCACTAATTTTAGCCTATTTAGAAACCTAGTTTTTGTGATGAACATCATATTTATTTTTGCCTCATTTTAAGAGGATGTTTTATTATTTCATTATGATGTGGGGTTTCTTCAATGTAATTTTCAAAAGTAAACCACATTTTTTTGATAGAAATTACAAATTTTGATGTTACAACTTTATGAATATAGATGTAATGTTAAAAAATAGTGTATTAAAATAATAAAATAATGCTTTATAGTGCATACGACATGCAACGACGAGCATAAGCAACCCATGAAATATAGAATTAAAATGTAATCATTATAACCACGTTTTTAAATTGGTGGTTATGTATAGGTTTAAAATAAGTATTAAAATTATATAATGTTATTAATTTATATTGATGTATTTTTAGTAAATAATCACTCAATTTTAGTAATTTCTTTTTATTCATTAAAAATTTAGCTTTCGTAAAAAATGATCTTCATTGACTTGTGTTCCTAGATAATAAAAATAATTTATACATCATCCATAAATGGTATTTTATAATCAAAATATAATTTTATAATTTATAAATTAAATAAAAACATATGGTTAATGTTTTATGTATTTTGACAAAAATATATTTACAGTTAATTGTAATAATATACATATTTTCATAAAAAATCAATTATTTTCAATAAATTATGTAAATTAAAAGTACTGTTATTAATTGATTTTTTATATGTAGTATATGTAATATTTAATTATATTTAATATATAAAATTACAGTCGAATAATAATTATAATATATTTTGTAATATATTCATTGTAATGATTAAAAAACATTTTTATTAAAATAATATTAATATATAAATTGTAAATGAATTTTAAATAATTAAAATAACCACAATGATTACAAATTTTAAATATATATATATATATATATTATTTGTAATCAGTACATGAATTAAAATTCATGTAATTAATATTATTGGTCACAAAGTTAATGTAAAATCTTCTTTTTTCTTAAAAAATGTAATTTCTAGGAAACCAGTATTCATCACACTTTTAAAATTGTTTTAAAATTATTTCACTAGACATATGAAGATAACAAATTTCAAATATATTCCATATTTTGAATTATAACAGTTTATATAATATAACAATATCAACTTAATTCTATTCATAATGAATAATAAAAAAAGTAAAAAAATTTACTATTGTAAAAGGGTAAATCAGTTGAAAATAGGTTTAAAAATAAGTTATAAGGTCCCAAATTTTCATATTAATTTTTATTTAATGAATTTATATATACAATTAACACATTAAGAAAAATATAAAAAAAATTTTTCGTTAATATTTGGAAATATTTCCCTATATAATTACTTAATTAAAGAAAATGAACAAAACTAACTCTCATTCATTTATATATCTCATATATTTTCAGAAATTGATTAAACTAAATGATAAATGAATATTAATATTTATATTGAGTATAAATAATTTTTCAATTGTGTTAATTTTATCTTAATTGTTATTTACAATATAATTACCCTAAACGCTTATATAATGTTGACCTAATGCCTATAAAAACATTTCAAAACTCATAGTAAATTAATTTTGAAAGATTTAAAGTAATGTATTTGAGATGAATTTTGGTTTATAATTATATCTATATATAAAGATTATTTATTATATAATTTAACGTGCATTATATTCAAAATTATTTATTATATTCATTCATTTTAATTTATATTAAATGAAAAGTCCAAAAAATAAATTACTAATATTTTTTATTAAATAATATCTAATTATTTTTATAATGATCATAAAAAAACCAGTATTAGGAAATTATCATGATATATATTCTAAAATTTAATTTTGTTTCCATATATTATCTATTTTTTTGCATGTAACAGAAATTATAACCTTATCGGTTTGACAATGTCGTTATTATAGTTGTGGTTAAAAGGAGTTTATATGGGGTTAAACCAAGTGAAAAGGTTCCATTTTATAGTTAATTTTTTTTAATTCTATGGTCAATAAAAGATTTAGTCATTATATATCAGAAATTATGAAATCTGTCAATGTGGACGTATTTCACTTTAATTGTAACTTATTATAAGTTAATATTTCAAAAAATTCCAAAAGTACCACTCCCCTCATTTATTAAAGTTCACCCCTATTCACTCCTCCACACAATTTATGAATTATTTGGTTCTCAATAAATATACCATAAAAAAATTTAAATCCCTATCGACATCCTATAGGACTTTTTTATTATTAAAAAATCATCCAAGAATGTATTTTCTGTAACCATAAAGAAGTTTTCCGAAGAAGAGGTGTCATTCTTAACAGAGCATTTTTTTATTTATTCTTCTACCTCCACCAAATCTTACTAAAAAGTTAATATGTAATAGAATAATTATTTCATATATAATAATATATATTTATATTAATTTAATTCCCTATATTAATATTCTATTACATAAAATGTGAACTAAAATCATTATTCGTGTGTGTGGTAGACTACCTCATCACGAACAGATGCAATTCATTTTCCATCATATTCTATTATAGATTGTTGAAATGATGTATTTTATATACATATATATATGTGGGAATATTTTTATGATATTAATGAATTATTTAACATTACTAAATGATAAAATATTATTTACGTTCTTAGCTTTCCAATCATTGGAAAATGATATCATCGTTTGTATGTTTATGTAGACTACTGTCTCCAAAATAAGATGTGATTTGTATTTTATTACCACATAACATAGATGATATATTTATATGTATATTTAAAGAATTAATATATAATTTACTATAAGATCATCATTAAATACAATTAAATTAATACTTACTATCTTTCTGTAATTAACTGTATAAAATTTAAATGTTACTTAGGAGTACGTACAACCAAATGTATAAATTATTTGAAATTTGTTCAATTTTTTATACATTATAAATTATTGTTAATACAAATATAATTGTTATATGAAAATGACAATTATTTAATGATTATTATTCAGTAGATGATGTATGAATGACCTCCATTACAGTAGTAAAACTACTGAAGTCATTTTCGACATATGAGTCATATATCATCAAATAATTTCACGTGAACTTAATTGAAAAAATATATAATTAAAATGTGGTAACAAATAAATAATTTTTTTAATAACATTCAAAAATTATCTTTATAAATTAAATTATTATCAAATTATTATTATTTAGAAAGATGTAGAATTTATGTGTGGAATTTGATTAGAGATGAGGGACTTCATCTCAATTTCAATTTATTGATGCATGATTTAATGTTATAAACATAATTATAATATATTTTGTATCTTATTTTTATTAACATATTATTTATAAAAAATTTATAATTTATGTCACTTTATGTTTCAAATTTAATTATTCTATTCTTTTGGATTAGACATTAATTTTAATGACTGCATTATCGTAACACATAAAATTTGATAATGATTTTAATGTTGATTTATAATATATGGTAAACCCTAGGTCACCTCTCATGGAATATTATAGGTCTGTAGATTGTATTTTAAATAATAGGTATAAAATAGTGGGTATTTTTGAAAACTGTTTTGAAATAAAAATGACATAATTGAAGTGTGTAATAGTTGAAAAATGGGGTTAGTGTTTAAGAATTATGAGACAATGAGTTTATTTCAGGTTCACTGGACGTATTAGAAAGTTCATTTTTCACAAAATTTCACATGGTATAATGGAATTATTTTTTTAGTGTTTTCAATATCTCAATTTCCTTTTTCTTTTTAAACAAAGGAAAGAAGAACCGACCATTGATAGAATAATAATTTGGTCATGGTTTGGACATCAAGCATAGAGCATATGATTCCATATAATAATGAAATTTAATGTTTGTGAATGTGAAAAATGAATATTATATTTTCCAATCACTTCAAACCAATATTCCAACATGAAATCTCAAAAAAATAATTATAAATATTAAAAAGTATTCACTTGATTAAATAAAAAACAATAATTTATAGAAAAATAATGATAAGATAAATCATAAATGAAATGATTCATACGAAAATTACACAAATCCAATTCTATAAGAATCTATACACCTCACATTAATGTATGTTTGGATTCCCCAATATTACCTTCCACCATTTATGTCACCAAAAATATGATGAAGAGGCTTGGGTGGAACATCACAATCATCTTTGACCCCCTATATTAGTATACATGCATACATGACATTTGGGATGAGGACTGGAATTCATTGGGGATCCATAATTACAGATAGATTCCCCCATTTTTTATATTCAAATGGGGTTCCCAAGGTACTCATTTATATGAAAAGTGTTTTGTGGTTTATTATACAAATTATGATAAAGCACTAGGACAATGGTTTTGGGTTGGTATATAGAATTATCACGCTATGGGGAAAGGAAAATGTTGTTCACCACTTCTATGATATTTCCACTAAATTTGTTAACTCATTTGGAGCTTGATATCTCTATATATTGACAAAGTACAAAACATAAAATCTAACTTCATCATATTAGGTTTCTTTGATATATTAGTTCAATTATTTAATTAACGAGATGAATTGGGAAAATGAGTCTTAAGAAAGGTTTTACCGACACTAAATATCAGAGTATCACAAAAAATTTAATCCTATTTTGATGTGTGTATTAGTTTTAATGATTATTTAAGTCCACTAAGGCACTTGGAATCATTCACAGTTTGGTCAATTTTTCTTTGAATTCATCTCAATCCATACAAATCACCTCCAACTACAATGAAAAAAAATGAAATTTTCAATTTTAGAAGTGGATAAACCTAAATGATTGAATAAAAAATGATGTGAATATTTTTATAATAATTGATACATACAATACATAATTAATATAACATATTGTTATAATGGTGACAAAAATTGAATCATTATGTGATCACACCCCCACACCTAACAATTCTCACTCATGGGAAAAGTATAATATACAAAAATTATTTATGTAGATATTCCAGACTTCATGAATATTTAACAATGAAAATTTAATTCATTATATTAATGTGATTAATGAAAAAAAAGTAGTTATTCTCAAAAATCATGGAAAATGGTGTCTAAAAATCTTATCATAAGGAAATTGAAGGAGATGAATTATTACAATTAGTGAAAATAATAAAAAATTTGAACCTGTCAATAACCATCCATGTATATCTATGACAACCATTTCAGGTTATTCAATCCACTTTCTAACCAGTAAATATATCTTTCAATCAAAATAATCATCTAAAATTGTTTTATCCACCAAACCTTCCAAATATCAATTGCCATAAAATTTTGAGACTCACTCAATTAATAATTCCGAAATTTCTAAAATTTATCTCTCAGCCTAGAAGTCCACATATTATATATATTTCATCACTTCTACCATTTGATATAAATATATAAATCTTTCTCTTGAAGAGATTAAATAAGGGAAGGATGATGAGTGTTACATTTTTTCCACGATAAAAGATAATGTTGTAAGTAAGGATAAAACCTGTTGTGTTTCATTCATAGGTTACTTCTTGAACTTATAGTCTCTCCATTTGAGACTCTATAAGGTCTTGGTAAATGTTCTTACATAGCTTCCCATTGGAATTGAATGTTTTTTATTTCATGACTCGTAACCTGAATAAATGAAAATGGATAAACATACTTAATAGTATATGGGATAAAATGGTGAAAAAAATTCTTACCTAGATGTAAATTTATCCTTGTTTTGAAAATAAAGGTCTTCTTCCCAATGTGGAATTGACGGTAAAAAATGTGGAAGTCATTATCAACCTTGGTTTTATCCTTATAAATTCGAATGTTCTCATAAGTGTCTCATCTCATTTCCTCCATCTCAAGAATCTACAACATCCTTTGATAAACAACACCAAAAATATTACAAGTGGACTATTTAATGGCTTAGTAGGACTAATGACCTATCTCAATAGTGAGGTGAAAAATCTTCTTAAAAACAATATGACAAAGAGACACTCTTATGAGTCTTAATATAAATATCTTAAGTCCATAACGAATCGTAATGTATATGACTCCGATATTTTCTATTGGGTTGAATTGATTCTGCTAGAATATATTTTTCATATCTATTAGAAAATTTGTCTTGATAATTTATCTATGGGTGATATACCTTATACATTCAATACCTGACCCCATTCTGATGAAAAGATGATTGAGTTGATCAATAGTAGAAATGATAACGTTTTTCAATGATGATGAACCTTTTTAATATATACCAACAATAAATTTGGGTTCTAAAAACACAAAAACTAATGTAATCATCATTCCTTATGGATTTCTCCTCTTCCAATTTAGACATGTAATCAAAATACAAAATAATGTACATGTTTTCAAAGGAATTGGGAGATTGGCCAATAATTTGAATGACAAAAATATAAAAAATTCATGAAAGTGAATGTGTTCTTATGAAATTTTATTTTTATACACATTTCCCATTATATGAAAATGAGGAAACGATTTATAGAAATATTGGGAATCCAAAACTTATGTTTTTTGAATGTAATTATAATTGAGGACCTTACGAGTAGTCTGTTGGGGCCAAAGTGTCCCCTACAATCAAGAATATAGAAAATCCTAATGAAACAATTAAACTATATATAGATGAATAATCATATATAATTGATTACTACATGTGTACCAAAGGTATAGGTTATCCCAAATGTACCAACAAGAATCACGTTTTTGATTGTCACCATGGTTTTTGTTTAAATCCGTAGCAGTGAACAGAGATACCAAATAATGTAAAATTTTGACAAAATAAGGAAAAACATATTTCTCTCGATACAATTTCTCATCCTTAAACATGTATTTTATCGATATACTAAGGGATTATTAAATGTATATTCTGGGAAAGATCATACTAATTTGGTCATCCACCACATTATATTTTCTGTTGTAATCCATAATTACTCAATTAAATTCATAAAGTATGAGCATCTAGCATATAAGATGTGGTTTGGGTTCGAGTTTCATAAGGTGATACCAGAGGGATATATGGTATTATAACAAAATAAATTGGGGAACTAATATTTATTAGAAATATTTATCCAAGGAACAAATTATAGAAATGAATTAATTTTTAGTTTTTTTAGTTTTCTATGGTAGGTTATAGTGTTCCTGAGGAACATGCTTTGAAATATGGATCTCAATAAACCCAATGTGATAAAACATCCCCAACTACATAGTAAGGGGTGTTACAAATGAGTTAATATGGTAAATCCCATGATGTTTTTTGGACCACCTATGGTGATGTGATACTCCATTTAAATTTATTAATTGATTCCTCACATTATTTATTAAAAAAAATTCTTTTTCATGTTGGAGTAAGTGGAAGACTGGGCTGAAATCATACAAAAGTGATGAATGAAACCAATATAAGATCCAATATTTCCAATGAATGACCACACATCCAATAAAATTTTAGGGAATGGTAATGAAAAAATTTCATCCACTTTTGATTTGAGTAATTGTATACCATCCCCAAAAATTAAATTCCCATGTACTATACCTTTTTACACAATGAAATGATATTTAATTTAATTTAATACAAGATTATTTTCAATAAAGAATTATATGAAATAACCATGACTATATAAACACTGATCAAAAGTAGAACCATATAAAAATAAATTATCCATGAAAATTAAAATTCAATTCTCGACATAATCCATAAAAATACTAACAATGCATCAATAAAAACTACCTAGATAATTACATAGACCAAATGGAATCCTTCAATAGGAAAATGTGCCAAAGGGGAAAGAGATATTTATCATTTCCTAGTCCATAGGGGTAATCTGAATCTAAAAGTATCTATAATTCCTTTAAGGAAAACGTATTGGGACTCCCCCACTATCCTTGCTAGCATTTGTTCAATGAACAGTAATGGGAAATGGTCCTTCCTAGTGTTTTTGTTTAGTAATTAATGGACTATACAGACACAGTAACTATTATTCACATGGATTGGAGGAAATTCATTATTTAAATTTTTAATTATAGTAACACCAAATTTCTTGGGAACTACCTACATTGGACTAAGACAACATCTATCATAGATGGGAAAAATGATTATAGTATCCAATAATTTGGATACATCCTTTTTAACAACAACAATGATATTTTAGTTCAGTCATCATTGTGCATGCCTCACCGGTTTAAAGTCTTCATTTAACAATATATTATGTACGAAAATAGATTGGATAGTTCCAGGAATTTTAAAAAGTTCACATCCCAATAATTATTTTAAACACTCAAAATTTCTAGTATCCATAATTAATACTCTAGAGTGAGTGACATAAAAATTATGAAATTCATCTTGTTTCCATTATCAATATATGAATATTTAAAATTTTGAGGAAGATGATTATATTCTAATTATACTGGATTTGGATTCATGGTACTGAATGTGAATGTGAGAGTTCATCAATCTGATCTAACTACATGGTGGTTACATCCTCATATGTGAAATGATATTTTACATTCTCTAATATATCATCAATGATCATGGGATCATCAAGGTTCAATAAATCATCACCTATAAATTATTAATGGCATTTTTATAGAACACTATTACATTAAATGCATAACTGATTACCTTGCATGTATATCAAAAATGAATACATTGAAAAGGGGATGAGCGGAATGAAAAACATTTTTTTTTCTAAAAATTGCATTGCACAAATAAAGTTAATTGAATGTGAGGAATGAACATATGTTGGATGATTCATGGAATTAATGATATATAAGTTAACAATTTCACCACCAAACTCCATAGATAATGTAGCATTTTCGACATTAATTATTTTTTTGGTAATTTATTTTGAAAATCCTCTAAAATATAAATGGGGTGTGTCTATTAAATATATCATCTCCCATTTTAAGCACATAAAAATCACATGGAAATTAAATTTGTCACCTTCACATGAATATTCTCCAATAGACTAGTGGGGTGTGTCGTACTCTAGTTGTCTTGTTAAGAAAAAAATATATTGGGATTTAGTACTATGATCATTAATGAAGATTAAATTTAGTGAGGAATCTCATTCATAGAAGAAACAAAATCAAGAATATTTTAGGAAAATAAATTCTCCCTTGGGTGAACATGATTTAGAATTTTCAATGTTCATTTTATTTTGTCGGATGTAATGGCTCCATAAATATTGAGATGTTCCTCCCCAAGTGACATTTTAATCACCATGAATTACTCTTTATTTTGTACACATATCATTTTAAAACAATTCATATGTTGTAACTTTCCTTGTGACAACAATCAAGGGAATGCAAGCATGTACTATTTTGAAAGTTTCCAATATTAATTTATCATGTTTAGACCCTCTTTCTTTTTTGGATAGACTTTTGGGGAAATTTATGAGTAATGGTTGTCCTAAAAAACCAATAAATATACAAACCCTTTCCTTTTTTGGTATATATCTTGGGAAATGGTTTTTCCACTCCTAAGGGTGATCTCTCTAACATTTCCCTTATCCCTAGGGGTGATTATTGGTTGAGAAGGTAGTTTACCTGACCCATGACATTGGATTTTCCCCACCACGTTAGAGAGTTGGACTAATTGGATTCAATGGTCATGTATGGGTTCTTCAGTGGTTTTTTTGAATTAGAGTTTATTTTCAACCATTTTTTCATAATATACAATATTTTACGCTCGGTTTTTGGAGGGGTTGTGGGAATGGCCAATGTTGTGATCGAGTATTTGTAGGTTGTTGTTGTGGATGAATAATATAGCTTGGTTAGTTCCATGGTTGTTGTGTTTTGTTGGAATACTCCAACCTATAGGCTTAGTTTTCTTTCCATCCAAGGTTGGATGAATACTATTTTTCATTCTTAATGGGTTTTTTATGGGGGTGTCCTCTAAATATTTCCTCAAAACTTCTATAATTTTCTATTATTTGAGGGAATTTTTTTGAATAATGGGTGTAAGTAGAAATGATTTTAAAATATATAGGAGGATGATTTTTGGATTTCCCGTGGGAAGGAGAATTTTTTCAAAGAAGGGTAATCAACTATTCATACTTTGTGTCCACCTTCTTATCAAGCTCTGAACTTTTCAATTCAAAGACACCTCGAATAGGAAAATTGGACCTAAAACCGAATTTTTGTGTGTTCTGAACCATGTTCTCAATCATGGTCCTTACAACAATTGGGGTTTTATCAACTCTTACAACACATGTAGCTGAATCAATCATTTTTCTATAAATAAAAAGTAAACCATCATAAAAATGTTGATGTAAAAGTTGATCACTTATTTAGTTGTGTGGGAAAATGAACAAAGAATTTTAAATATTTTTTAGTATACAAGATGTTCTTCCCTTATTATTTTCTTATAACACAAATTTTATTCTTTATATTTGCAGTTCTAAAGGATGGGATGTATTTTTCATAACAAAAGTACTTCATGTTTTCCTAGACTCTAATTAAATAATTAACAATGTATAAAAACTATTTTGTAGTGTTTTCTAAGGAAATAGTTTTCTCCCTAAGATTTACATTGTTTTTCTCCACAAGAGTTGGTTTTGTTTTTGAACAGACATTGGGAAAATACAATAACTCTTTATTTGAATCTCCTCGTGCGATTCCATGGAATATTTGTAATAATGAAATTAATCCAGATTTATGTTTCAAATTCGGTGATTCTAATTGTTTGTAAATGTATGAAAGATGGATATCTAAATCACGTGAAAATATTTATATTAGTTTCTAATTATTTTAATCCATATTAACAATTTTTATTTTAATCTTATTGTGGGTTCTTGAAGAAGAAGAAGGATCTAGAAGAGTTTCAATTTTTTGGGTGTCCTCCTTCAAAGGGTTCTACTTTGTTCCTTAGTATTCCTAATGTAGGATCCTCTCTTGTTCAGATTGTAACGGTGGTAAATCTCATAGAGTAGAATACACCCTTCATATAACCTATAAAATAAATATATCATATGAAAAATATATATGTTATGGTATAATATAAACAAAATATTAATAAAATTTACAAAAATATTATCAAAATCATGCACAAAAAACCAATGTGATCACTAAAAATGCCATGAGACATTGAACGTATTGTCATGAACAATCAAATTGATTACGTCTTTAATGTTTATTTATATTAAATGGAACACCCTACGTTTACTCTCATGTAAATGTTTAGGATTATAGTTTCAATTTTTATTAAAATGACTAAAAGTGGTGTCGGATTTGAAAACAGTTTCAAAATTAAAATATCATAATTAAATAGTTAAAATGATGCACCATGAATGAACACATGACAGAAAAATAATATTTTCAAGCTATTTAACAAAATATTATAACAATGGATAACAATTAATAATGAAAGCTTATAAATTTAAAAGTGAAAAACGATTCTTATGTTGTCCAATCAGATAATCCCAAGATTCCCTCTTGAAATCTCAACTGAATCAGTGTAGAGGAAAAAGTGATTCACTAGAACAAATTAAATTAAGGTATTCTAAGTGGATTTTTATGATAAATCCTAAATTAAAATTTTCACACAAAACTATTTTCAAAAGAAGTACCAGAACACCCTCTCACATTTGAGTATCTCCCTTGAAATGAAGGTCAACAGTTTAACTCTCCATTTATTGGAGGATGAGGCTCAGGTGTAACGTTTCCTTCATCTGTGACACCCCTATGTGTGTAGGGGCCCACATAACTTATAGTATGTGGATATAAAACTGTTTGGGCTGCGATATTAAAGATTTTATCCACCTATAAGGACATATATATGGTATTCCCAATGCATACCAAGAAAATCAGGAGGTAGATTAGCCTACTCGTAATAATATATATTAAATAACCTAAAGTACATAGTGTGGTATCAGAGAGGCAATATAAAAATACTAGTGTAAACTTCACCATAGTAATCAGCATAAACAAAGCTATTACAAAACTTTGGTAAAACAAAATACCTACTAGAACTCACCACTTCAATTTCCCTCTTAGAGATAGCCTCCTCAATTTTATTGGCCTCACTATAATCATGTATAACTTCAAGTGATATTGAATCTGCAAGCCATAGGCAGTCCAACCAAACTGGTTACATCCTCCATGGAACATTCCTTAACTAATCTCTAAGGATTTGAACTACAACAGATGAGTCTGACTCAATCCTGAAGTATTGTCAGACATAATGGACAACATACCTAATTTCCATTATCATAGGCCAAATCTCTACTTCAATAGCAATCACATTTTCGAAACTGTGAAAGAAACATTCTTTTACAAACCCCCTATGTGTGCGAAAGACACCACCACATCCGTAAGGACCTGGCGCTCTAGAAGCCACCCCAACAACATTAACCTTCAACCATCGAGGTATGGGTTGAATCCATCAAGAGACACGTTCTTCCCCTTCCAATTTTCTAACTAACTTGTCACTTTCATAGAAATTCTTTCAAAATGATATATTTTAACTCTAACCCAGAAAAGTGGTACACTAAGGTATGTAAAGGGAATTTCACCCCTCTTAGCACCAATCTATAAGGACACTCTACATTTCCTTGATGTAATAATGCCTCCACCAAAGATTACTAGGGATTTACCCCAATTAATGACATGACCGACAACCTCCTCATAGTGTGAAAAAATTCCCTTGATACAAGAGATGGTTCCATTATCCTCTCTCCCAAAGAGAATAATATCATCAGCATAAAAAATATTTGAGGGGCACACAACAGTCGGCCAATTTTCATCATCTGATACCATCCAAAATTAGAAATATCAGCGAGGCACCATCTTAAGTAATCATCCACAATAATAAAAAGCATACCAGAGAAATGGTCTCCTTTCCTAACCCATATTGAGAATTGAATGAATCCCCTTAGAGAAACATTTAGCAGAATGGAAAGTCTATCCCTTGTGACGTTGGAGCCAAAAAGATCAAGGAACTTATTTGATGGCCAATGCATTTTCAGAATGGTTAAAAAAAGGCTCCATCTAATGGTGTCAAAATCATTGGAGATATCAATCTTCAATGACATGTTACCATTCTTTACCTTTCTCTCCATGGTATTGACACACTCAAAATAATTAGAGACAGTTTTGAATGATCCATCCTGGATCAAATCAAAATTTATTACTAGAGATAAGTCCCTTTACAATACCACCCAACCGATGGGTTATGAACATACTAATCACTATTGGTATAGTGTTGCCAATTGAATCAAGACTGAAATCCCTATTGTAAAGTGAATCATATTTATTGGGGAATAAACCAATGATGTTGTAATTCATCCCAAATGTAATATAAGAAGATCCAAAAAATCATTCACTACATTTTTTACATCAATACGGAAAATATCTCAGTAGAACAAGAAGATTTTATTTGTACAACCATCGGGTCCTGCCATACTATCAATATTCAACGAGAAGAGAGCGTCATATAACTAGTTTTACTTGTGGATTTCAAAAATCTTCCTATTTTTATTATACAAAATAGAGGGATCAAAATACTAAATAATTTTTTCGGAGTTATCTTCTCCCTGATTTGAGTAAAGCTTCTCAATGTAATTTATGGAAGCATTTACAATATCATTCTCAGAGGAGAATAGAATATCCTCAATATTAAGGGCTTGAAGGCCTCACTTCTCCTTACTATCCCTATTCATATAATGAAACAACTTTGAGTTTCTACCACCATTGTTCAAACATCTAATATTAAAATGTTTCTATGGAAATTTTTATTTTAGGTCCAAATTCTTGTCAGATTATTTTTAGCTTGAATCTCATTCTGAGTTAGAAAGTCTTGAGGGCAGTTAGATTATTGACGATTTGATAGAACAATTTCAGCCTCCCTAATGTCATTATAAATTGATGTGAAGGATTCCTTGCTCAATTTCATCATACTTTCCTTTACTAACTATAACTTGTAGCAAAAAATGTTTGAAGGGCGAGCCTAGTATTCATTTTACCAGGCATCTAGAATGATATTTCAATATCCTGGAATAACCAACAACGAATTATTGATCATAAAGGGAGGAGGAACTAACCTCAATGTTCAAAAACAAACATTATCAAGAATGTGATTTGGAATAGTATTTAATGTTAGAAGAGTAATCCTAGAACCATAAATAGAAGAATTCATATCATCTACTTGCACAAAGAATATATCCAATTTACATGATAATTTCCTATTAATGTTGTATAGAATCCATGTAATCTCAAATCCAAGGATATGTACCTCAGTGAGACCACACTTATCAACACATGAATAATGATTTGAAGCTGAGGCATAACAAAAGATATCACATGTTTTTTCTTCAGGTCATAGAACTGTATTAATGTCACCAATTAAAACCTAGTTGATCGACATATTCTCTGAAATATCAAATATGTTTCTAAATAGTGCTTATATCCTTATGTATAGATTGAAAGAAAATACAAATTTCACTGAATGGTAGGTATTTCCAGAACATCTTGTAAGAGTAACCGATTAGAAATCAGTCAAAATCGAACTAATTAACACACTATCAGGCATGAGAACCCATAATAAGTCTGATTTAGTATCAAATAGATTATT
This sequence comes from Viscum album, assembly GCA_963277665.1. Taxonomy (NCBI): domain Eukaryota; kingdom Viridiplantae; phylum Streptophyta; class Magnoliopsida; order Santalales; family Viscaceae; genus Viscum; species Viscum album. The sequence continues at coordinate 643,509,746 of OY728135.1, read as the reverse complement.
TTCAACAAATGTGTAACCCAGATAATCCCATTTGACAGACATCCAATTTTTAAACTTCATACTTGGTTCAGAAATACAAACCAAAAGGGTACTATTGGTCATAATAAAATGTCTAAGGTAACTAACCATGAGAGGGTTCCCAATCCTGTAAAAAATTCAAAAATAGGATTTTCATTTTTTTGATCTCAATCTAGTACCAGGAACATAACTTATTTTTTCCACATTCTTAAAAGAATAGACATTATCCTTGCCAATAGATGTACATTGCACTTGCTCAGCCGAAGTAGGTTCATCATCCTCTCTAGTGGAATCCTCAATATTGAGAAAAGAAAACCCATTTCCAGAGTCAATTCGAACATATAGTAGAATGGAAGGTTGTACCCTTTTTTGCAACCATACCCGCATGAACCTGGCAGAACTCACATAGATTAGAAGGGGCCTCATTAGAAATGTGTCCACAATATGCATTAGATTTTCCTCCATGATATGTAGCAGGACATTTAGTTTGACTTTGATCAAAATCTGGAATAGTGCCTGAAATATCTATAACCAAGTTATGTAAAGGGACTCGAACATCCGCAGAGCTGGAGACTATGTCCTTAATAGGATAATAAGGTAGATCTCACACAATGTCTTCATCAGGAGCAACATGATCCAAATCAGTATATATGACCAAATCAGAAGGATGACCAAGATCTACAGCCTGCACATGATTCCCCTTACCGATCTCCAAGGTAGGGGCTATTGTAATCGACTACTCTATGTGGGAATAATAATTCGCAACCATCTTAGATGATTGATAATCCTCTTCAACATTCTGAGAGCTCCACCATTCCACCCTCCCTTATCGGTGGGGGCCACAAGAGGAGAATACATAGATTGATAAGTTCCAGGATTAGTAGCGGGGGATGTCTTCTTGCCCCTACATCTTGTAAAATTCTCTTCATCATGCCCATGAGCCTTGCAGAATTGGAATAGATTATTCATATTGAAATTTGAGGCACTATTCTCAAAGAAGTGATAAATCAGGAAGAATTTTGGATTTCATTCATATAGGATTCCAAGAGTGAAGGTGTTAACTTTTGTGGTTAACACCACTTATTCCAACAAAGTATAAGTCATAACAACATCTAGAAGGATCCTAGAATAGTGACTAAACATGGGGTTTTTATTCTTCCAATCAAGCCCAATGGGATTCCAAACTGACGAGGAAATATCCTAGAGAATTTGAGGGTGCCAATATAGAATACTCAAATTACATACCCTCATCCATATTCGTGTATAATTTTTGTTGATAGAATTGGGATCAAAATAACGATCCCATTAGTGAAACCGTAGGAATCCATGTTTAAGAGGGACCGAACCAATACACCAGGAACGTCACTTGATCTCATCTGAGGGAAAAAAATGAGGAAAAACCCATGACCCATCGATAACATCTCCCACATAGAAACACCCTAGATCTTAGAAATCATAGTAGAGAGCTCGAAAAACATCCATGGCTTCACCCCCTTTGAGATTACAACATGAGGGATGGTTGAAAATCTATATAAATTTATTCATTCCCTAACAACACTTTTATTCACTAAGATGTGTGCAATCCACCCATTTCAAATAATTCTTCCAAATGATGTTTCCGAATCAAGGAAAGATGAATTACACATACATTTAACCATATCAATGAAGCTATTCTTGAGTCCATCTACCTGACGATGACCAACAAGATTCTTTTCAGAATGACTAAATAGGTCCTTGTGGGAAAATAAATCACCATCATCCTATCCAAGAATTGGTTTTCCTCCTGATTCATCAAATTTAAATTCAGAATCACCCAAATAATGGTCTGTATCATTTTTCTTTCCGCACTCTTCCATCTTCCACCTTCCTACCACGAAATACATTTATAGGAAAAGGGTATGATGATTTTTTATAGTTAGATATATATTATCATCTTATACCATGGTTTACGGTGTGTAGAAAATCCTTATCACACATTAAAAAAATGTGTTTTCTCAATGGCGTTAATATCTCCATTAAATTTTCGGAATATCATAGAGGCCAAATGACTAGATATGGAAAAAATATAGAATATGACTATTTACTTTATGGAGATTCATCATCTTGGATAGATCAATTCATTATGGATATTTAATATATGAATTATGATATTTTCATAGTAAGAGTTTTAAAACACCTAATTGTGGACTATCACACAAAAGTTCTTCCAATATGGATTCACTGATTAGTTTCAATCTTTGTTTTCGCCCACTGGGGTGCTTTAAATATTGAATAGTTTGGCCCATTTATCATCAAATTTATAATGGTCCATCGAAATGACCTCCAACTACTATGAAAACTTCAATAGAAGGGGAACTTCAATTTTTTGCAAGGAAATAATTGAATGATTGGGTAAAACATGAAGTCAAAATTTTTTCAATAATTGAAATATATAATTCAAATCCATTTTAACATAGTGGTATAAGGGTGAAATAAAACAGTGAATCTATATGCAATCAGTTTCCAAGTGGTAATGGCTTTAATTACTCAATTTATTTTCATAGATTTATATTACCAAATAAATGTATTTGATACTATATGATTATATTTCTTGTGAATATTGAATATCTTATTTTTATTTTTCTTGATTTATTAATTGGATTTATATTTTCACACATATTATGTTAATTAATTAATCCTAACATAAATGGTATGATCTTGGTAATCGATTTTGTCTCCATTTTGATTCTATTGAGACATATTTTTTTTAATATGATCATATTATAATTTATGTATTGTATATACTAAAATAATGACTTATTTTTTGATTAAAAATAGGAATGAATCATATCATTTAACATTCATAAGATCCAATAATTTTGTTATCTAATATAAAAGTAATATGTATTCATATTTTCATTAAAAATTCCATATTATTAGTAATTATGTAAATAATGTAAATTTTTAAACATAAACATATTTGTTTTATATTTTAATTGGATAAATATTTAATCCTTGTTAAAAAATTTGAAAATTTTCAAAAAACTATCATTTTATGATGAAAAAATATTTATTAATGAAATTTAATATTATATATGAATTTGTATGTGTGTCAATAGAAAATTTCACCAATTTTCAAATAGGATAATTTTTTAATTTCATTAAAAAAAGATAAATGAAATGTTTTTTAATGAAAACAGTGGTAAAAGAATTCCCTATCACTATAACGAATTTAAAAAAATAATATTATTCTAAATTTATTCAATGGATATACAAAAATGACTTTTTTGAAAGATTATTTTGATATTCCATTTCCGTTATCTATATTAATAAAAAAGAAATGTTTTCAATAGAAATCTATTATTATCAATAAACCAATGTTCACCTCTCATCTGTAGATAAATTTTTAGTTTTTAACTGTCTATTGATAAAATGATATTCCTATTATCATTTTTCATTGGGAATTAAATTTTTATTAAATATAAATATTTTTTTATCATGAATATTATTTTTTATTAATCATTAAAATATTTTTATACACAATATTTTAAAAAGGATGTTTTTTTCTTATGGAAATATTTAAAAATAATTTCAATTTAAACAATTCAAATATTTATTAATAATAAATATTTTTAATTACATATATAAATAATATGAAATATAAGGAATTATTTGTACTTATAGTTGATGTTGGTGCCAAAAATTATAAATCCCTTCGATGTATCAACATATCTGATTTGATAAATCATTATGCTGGAATAAAATCGGGTTCTATTATATATCAAACAATCAATTTAAATGTCTTAGAATAAGTACAAAATAGCGTAGATTCAATAATGTTTTATATCATGATGTCCAATATTAATCATTTCCTTCATTCAGAATTCCCTTATTATTATCCTTGAGACTACCTACATTATAATAAATATTGATGCATTTCATGCTCATGTTATTGTTTTAATGGAATTTTTTCCATCAGTTATCATTATATATTGATTATTCCTTATTGATTCATGGTAGATTTCTTTGTAAATAATTTTTACTGATCATCTAATATTTCCATTATTTTTATCCTTTCTATAGGATATAAATATTGAATTTTTAAATGAGTACCAGGATGCATTATATTTACATTTACTATATAAGAATTTATCATTTCCAATTCATTTTCAGATTTAGGTATGTATCTATATTAGTAAGATTTATAATCTATTTGGTCCATTATGATATGATTCCTTATGTTAAGTTCCAATATAATAAAGTAGAAAATGGGCTTGGGATACAGAATTCAATGTCATTGTTGGTATATTATTGAATATTCATCTTGGATGGCCTTGGGTGAATCAACATGTGAACGTCCCTTGATTATAATGTCTACATCACAAAGACTATGTTAATGATCATATTGGGAAATTATATAGTGATAAATAATTATTTTAATCTTTTAAATATCAATACATTGATGTGGGAAGTAATTGTAGTGACGGGAAACACCACATAGCTAATGGTGACACACATATTACCACCCCAAAATTTTCATAAATTTCCTTCTACATCCCATTTAAAGATCTTGATGATGAATATGCACTACCCATTAATAAGATATAATTTTGGTATGTGGTTATCAGCTCTAATGATATCTAATGCCTCAAATAATCCAGAAAATATCGTTAGGGACCCTACTCCTCATAATAGTCAAAATAATATAAGTGAATGTTTTTTGACACTGCATAAAAATCTCATAAAACCTCTTCACTATCAGCTAAATAATAAGAAACTCTTATATAACTAATGGTGATTGAGAATTCACCCAATTCGTCATTTTTATATTTAGATATTGTATTTTAATCAAACACATAATATCCCTCTTCATTATCCAATCATCATGATATTGGTATAGAGGGGTTTGAATATGAGAACCTCAAAATGCTACACCATCATTTTATAAATGTTTATCTAACACTATTGATGATATATAGTAGATAAATCTACGTATAGTAGAGGATCCACAACCACCATTGATCATCACATACATTTCCCTTAATAAAATATTCTAATATACAATTTTATAATGATGATCTGATATGTGATTTATTATAATTAGATATAAATTTCATGCACTGACCCCAATATAGTAACCCACCACATGTATTTGACCAAAGATAACCATGGCTACCAAATGTATGTCAGAAGAACACATCATACTCAAGAAAGCATGATTTAATTAAATAATGAAAATGTAATAAAATCTAACATCATTTGAGAGCTCTAATAACATACGTAGATTTAAAATATTAGTTGTATCCAAAATAAGAATATAATGACTATATATTGAATCAATTTGAAGGAGCTCAAATAGTTTTTTTTTCAAAAATATTAATTCTAGATTATGATTATAGATTAGCTAACCAATGTGGATTTCAGGTATGAAAACCTATCACTTATGGATGGTTACTCAAGATACAAAAATATCCAAATATTTTTTAATGTGGAAGGGTCACATAGTTTTAGGGTACTATATGTGGTATCCTACCATCAGGTGATTCATTTCAGTTAGATGAAGGATAGAACCACATAACAATAGTCCTTGCATCAAATTTGAAACCACTTCATAGGAAATTCATTTGAATGTGATATCAATTATTTGGTGGTGAAATACATGAAATGTAAATAAAATATTTCTAAACTTGATATCATTTTTACTATGATATAATACCATATATTAATAATGAATCCCAAGAAATAAGATTTTAGTGTTACATCCAGAATCTTATTGGGATTTATATAATTAGGTCATGGAATCAATGATGATCCAGAGAAGTGTATGTGTACCATTGATATGTCACCTCTAGAAAAACTGATGTAGTTAAGAAGAATATATTGACAAATCATGTATATTGAATGATTCATAGTGAATCTTAAAGTAAAATGTTTATTCTTTACAAGTATAATGAAAACTGAGGTCACGTATCAATAGACAAGTGACTTCCTAGAATCCATTAATAATGTCATAAAATTTTATTTGATTCCACTAGTATTAATTCCTCTTGTCAAAGTATTTCCACTAATTCTTTAAGTTATGGACATAAAGATATCACTAGGTGTATTCCTTAGATAAAAGAATAATTCCATAAAATATATTTTCCTCCATTACCAAACTCAAATGAGGATCGATATTGAGACTTGATATTCATATATCAAAGAGAGTTTACTTTCATTTTCTATATAGATTAGAATATATTGAACAACCATCATTACCATGTGGACCGATTGGTATACCATAATGACACAATGAAATATAACAATAATAATACTAGGACGATTGGATACCTTTAATGTTTGTTGTTTATGATGTAATAGTTTTATAATCAGTTTGTACTGTAAAAGGAAATAAAATGGCATGTATTATCAAATTTTCAGTCAAATAATCCTTCTAGAGAAAGAATTCAATTGAATACTGAATTTCAAAATAATGAAATTTTTCATTTCATGTTTCCCAAAGAAATGTGATGTGTATTTTTTTGGTGCTTTAAGATGTCTAAGATGAAAGTGAATGGATGACCCAAAACATAATATATTCTAGTTAGTTATTAGTCTTATCTCTCCATAAAACATTTTTTACCCTATTCCCTCTTGTTATTAGTAAGATATAAAAATATTATTGTGAATACCGTGTTACTATTATAGGTTTATAAAATGAACTAAAAAAACTAGTGGGCCAATAAAAGGGTAAATGAAACATATGAAAGTCATGATCTATAGTAATTATTCTTTTAGAAAGGAAGAGTTGATCCCCATTTTGTCTTATGTATGAGGGTTTATGAAAAAATATACCTCATATCTTGCATTAATTCATGTCTCTCGCTCACAAAATACCATAATAAATGAGTTCATGGATACAACTATAGACATACCAGGTAGAGAACAAGTTGTTACAATGATCATCATTATGATCCACAAAATGGTGTCTATAAAAATTGGAAATAACAAAAGGGGATCAGTGAGTTCAATTACATACCAAAACAAATAGTAAATTAAATGGTATGATGACAAAAATATTGGACTACCTCAAAAATGGGATTCATCTGCTTGGCAGAGTTGGGGAAGAGAAAATATTTTGGCAGGAAGTTATCATTACACATTATGATAGCCCAAATCACTGAAAGGTCCTCAATAAATGAGGCTTTTAAGGATTTCTCATTAAAATCATTTATTTATAAGAAACTATTATGCTTATTACATAATTCCATATTGGTGCATGTGGAGATAAGTAGTTAGGGATCAATATTTCTAAAAAATTAAAAAATTCCATTGTATTTATATCATTCAATTATAAATGATTTTATAGAGCTCACCCAATGGTTTCATTCCAGTCAAACACAGGTGAATGTTATCGATCATCCCATGAATATATTTCACAATTACCAATAATCAATGTCATTTTTCTCTTGGGGAATTGATATCAATGGTGTACATATTCGTGTAATATTTAATTAGTTTAATTAGATCATTATGGCTATCGACTTCTTCTCAACATGGGATAACATGATACCCCACATGGAATTTTGGACAAATAACATTGTAAAATTCATAAAGGATAATATTAACTTCATATTTGGTGTCCCTCATACAAGATTTATGGACATTAAAAATAATTTATATTCATCATATTTTAAAATGATGTATTTGTACTAAAATATTGAGTAAAAACATTTCACGCACTATCATATAGTAGTGAATGGATGTATAGAGGATTTCTATAATACCCTGAAAAATATCTAAAAAATTATTGACCAAGAGTTGAAATCATGGCCCAAAAAACAAATACAAGCCTTGTGGGTTTATGATACCATAATATATACCACCATATAGGTGACATTGTTTCACTCTTTTATGGGGAATATGATTTCTTTCATATTGAGGTCCAATTTACATCACTCTACATTTCCATTTTCAAGCAGCTATTGATGGATGAGAAATCTATGAATTAATTTGACCTATTATAAGTACTCGATGAAATAATACAATGTATATTCCATAATATAGATGGTAAGTAATATTTAATTCCATAATGATTTGATAATAATTTTATCCTTCATTTATACCTATAAGGATAAATATTTTTTGATCTCTGGATACTGGGAATACCTAGGAATAAATATCCAAATCATGAACTGAACTGGGAGGGACCATTTTAAATTTGTTTTCGCTTATAAAATGGTGTATATTCAATGATAACTATGGATGGGTAGAATATCATGGACCCTACCAAAGAAAATTTTCCCAAGAAATTATTTATGTGATCTATGTTGTTTGGTATTTATTGAACAACCATAAAAGAAATTACTCACTATTCTTATCCCAAAAATATACAGGACTTACTGAAGATTCTTATTATACGATCCTAATGGGACTGATATATGGACCTTGTTATAGTAATGTAAAATAAATTATTGATATCCCATATAAAATGACCATAATTGGCTTGACTAATTGTTCTTGCCAAGAAATGATTATAGGTATGATGGAGGTCCGATGTTGCATGACCTTAAAAGGAATGGCTTATGGTACGGGATACAAAAATTAAAATGAATTCCATTGGATTAGGAAATTTGACCCAAAACTATATAAAATACTACTTTCTCACAGTATGACATTAATATTGATGTCTCATGACATAAATCTGAAAAAACACTATCTCCACCATTACATAAAAAATATTTTTGTGCCGAATGGAAACTATAATTCATAGGAATTTTCATAGAATTTGTATAAATTAAAATTTTCCGCTTTTATCTCACATTGATTATAACTCATGTTATCTAATATATTTCATTTTATTATTACATTTTACATAATTAAACAATGTTATGATTAGATCTAGGGAATATTTGGTCCATCTAATATAGCATTATTCTTATTAGAGATACCATCCATGAATATTTTTCTTCTCATTTGTATATGAACCCAATTCATGAAAGGAATTAACTCCTTTTACTAAATATGTATATAATTTCCTCATGATAAGATATTTTTTGATTCTTAAATACATTATTGTTGTTCCATAGCTTATTTTAAAAACTCATTCCTTATATATCTATCATCTCATTACAGGGAATATTATTTCTCATATAACCACATGTAGCATGGTTATCATTCCTATAAGATACATAGTTATGCATAGATCTCACATCCTAATCCAAATTTAATATAAAAAAATCACATCCCCAAAAAAGAGCCTAATTTTTGTAGAGTATTTTCACACTAAAAACTATATACAGATTTATTATCAATTAGATGAAATGCATGGTGATAAAGGGATCATTTATTCTATGATTAGACATGGGAAAACCCCCCATTCTTCCATATGACCTATATATATGAAGGATATTTCAATAGTGGTTCCCTCATTTTAATAGTCATTATTGATGAAAAATTCTCCATTCTATCCACATTAGCCATATCTATGTAATAAATCCCATATGAGAGCCTTTTTATTTTTGGACTCGATATCAAAATATTCTCCTAATCAAACAAAAATAAGAAAATCTAGTATAAATCTTTTATTATGGTTTATGTTAACCTTCCTTTTATAAATAAATCATCATATATTCAAAATATCATATCATCACAAAATGAACTTCAATATTAGTGCATAAAGTACATAACTATGAATGAAATCCTTTTATACTATGAATACTAAGTCATTATTATAGATATTTTTATATGCCTAGAATATGGATTGTCAACAAAATCTAACATCGTCATTTGTAGAAATTTCTTTTATCCCCACATACCATGAAAACATCATAATGAAAAAATATTTTTGAATATGGTATGTAGTAATTCCTCATGTACAGGTCCCATGTTATCACATCACATTCATGATCCCCTTGATGATGAATTTCAATTTCCTTCTTCACATTCAACAAAAGAATATCAATCAAAGTCATATAATCCCTATCTCTATTATTATCATCATAACCATTGGTCAATGTTATTTTACCAAAAATATAAAAAAAACATTTTTAGTCTATACTATTTGAAATTTAATTTCACAGAGTGTCCATCCTCATTACGATTTTACGACCTTACATATATTCTAGATCAATGTAAGGAATATTTCCCCTACTCATATCCAATTCCAATCTAAATTATTTCATTAAACATTTTGGAAACCTTCCTTTAACAAATAATTTTTAGCATATCAAGAAACTCATATCATTGAAAGCCATCCTTAGCTATTGGGAAAAAGGTTAATAACTTTTAAGGACACACAAGTTTTCATCATACATACTACAGTCCTAATACAACATCATATATGTGCTAGAAATTTGGTCTATCAACAAAGAGAATATATCCCTGAGGGGAAATTTATTTGTAACTATGTACACATTGAAATTATCATAATGGAAACTATAATCCAAACATGGTCTACTATAATTCCTCACTTACAAGTTGCATCAAATAAACATGTATCTATGATCGCCAAGATAGAGATATATAATCTCCCTCATTATTTTTAAATTAAGTTATAGTTTCATTTTAATTTGATCCATATCTTGTTCATTATGGATATAATCATTAGTTAATGTAGTTAAACCTAAAGCAGTATCTACCCATTTGGTGCACACTTTATGATCAAAAATAGATTAGAGTGCCCTTACACATAAGGAATGTACCTCCTAATATTAGAGTGGGATCTACGTATGAAACATTTCTCCTGGTCATGGAATATTATTATATAAATTTATTTATCATAATTTTTGGAAAAATTCATTTAAAAAATGACACATTATATCATAGGAAACTCATATTTTCCCATACATTCCTTTGATGTCATTCAAAAAAGTATCCATCTTCGTAGGAAACCCATGTTTTGAATTTTAATTCTACATCCCTTATAAGGCATTGTATATATTCCCTAGTTATGGATTTTCAACCAGATGAGTCTTCATCCTTAGTTGAATGTGGTTTTACCTATATATTCCTTGAAAATATAATAACTAAAAAAATTCAAACACAGTATATGACCATTCCGTATGAACATATCACATGTTACCACCTTAGATCCAAGATCCACATGATCATGATATATAATTCCACTATTCATGATCAATAAAAGTAGGAATATATTTATATTTTGAGCCATATTTAATTCATTATTCCCATTATCATTGGTTAATTTTTTTTCCTCAATCATCAATAACACTTTTGGTATAACATGTATGATTTCATACTAATTATAATGGACTTACTAGTAGTTTTTTCCTTCCTAATATATGAGCCAGATCTATGTAAAGAACATTCCTCCCAATAATGTAAAATTATATTCTAAAATCATTAATCATACATTATAGATACCTTCCTTTCATAAATAATATGTTGTATCATGATTAATTCATACCATTTCAAAACATCCTTGGCCATCGATGAAAAAATAATCTGACATCGATGGACACCCCAATTTTGAATATGTATACTAAACCCTTGACACAATATCATATATGATCCCCAATATTAATTATCAATTAGGGGAATCATCATCTGCATGACAATGTTATATTATCTTCAAAAATAATGAACAAAATATAAAAAAATATGTTTTCAAACATGGCTTGTAATCATTACGACATAAAATTATAATGATATCACCTCAAATCCAAGATCCCCGGTATTGAGATTTACAATTTCCCTATTCGCATTCTGAAGAAGCTGGAACATATTTATCTTAGGATCTCTATCTCTTTTATTATCCCCACATCCATTAGCCCAACCTATTCACCCTAAAACATTATCAAAACATTTTTCCCATCCATCATTACAATAAATTGATTAGACATTCCTTTCTCACATGGATTTTCCCTCATTACATATGAACTAGATCTATGTAAGGAACTTTTCACCAAGTAAAATACTATTAAAATCTAAACACATTAATAAAACTTTATGGAAATATTCCATTAACAAATCACACTATGTATCTTAAGAAACTCATATCATTGCAAAAACTTCATTGGTTATCCATGAAAAAATTATCCAACTCTGAATGGAACCGTTATTTTGAAAGTTCATATAATGCCCCATATGTGGTTATTATATGTTCCCCAAATATGGACTCTGAACTATATGTCTCTTAATCCCCAGTAGATTTTTTTATATCTATTATACATGAAAAAATAATAACTGAACCCCTTTTTCAAACATATAATATGGTCATTCATAATGTTTCGACCCATTTTACCACCATATATTTATGATCCCCCTGATTTTGATCAAAAAATTAATCCCAAATATATTAAAGATATTGATGCATTATTTCATTATAGGTCACATATTTGTTTTTATTACCATATTAATTGTCCATGATTCTAGAACGTAAATATATTTACTTCATTTTCTTTGGGATATTCTATTTTAGAATAAGGGGTCTTCATTTACGCTTGTTTTTTCAATATTACATTACTACATAGGATTCCTAATATCATGTATTAAATTTCTCAAAAAATAAATAGAGATCATTTGAATGAGGACACATAGTGGGAATGTTTTACAAAAATGATGATTTAACTCTCTTTAGACACATAAATTACATGATCATGAAAAAATAGAGTATTTGAAATATAATCAGAAATAACCAATATCATTGAAAAAATAATGGGATGACATAGATAAATCCATTTTATTCTCTAAAAATACCTTATTTTAATTGGGATTTAGAAAATATTAAAAACTAATAAAAAAGGACACAAATCTTGTGGAATTCACCATAGAGAACCAAAAATAGTCAATCTATACTTACATGGTATCATGGATTATAGATAATTTAGATAGTCCATTCATTCATAACATTTTAATTTGGATAATGAAAAAATGAACCCATTTAAAATAAAATAATATAGTAAAATAGGAAAAATATTTTGGATCAAGTCAATATTTGAAATCTTATGATCAAATAATTTAGGGTATCACATGGTCACCTTTCATGGTATTTCAAGTTATTATGGGATAAAATTGAATGTTTATTCAAAATAAAAATAACTAGAAATAAATATGTTCTTATATATTTACCATAATATATAAAAGAAGTAACATCCACAACCTAGAGTCACCCACCAAAATTTATCATCATTACAAGGAATTATCAGTATATTCAAAAAGTTGAATAAAAACATGATAAATTGGGGATATATTGTATTTTTATGAACCTTATTCATTATTTCGGTGGATTATTGATTTTTCTAATAGATGTTTATGGAATCCATTTCATTTCCTCATGAAATTTATTTTTCAAATTGATTATTTGGATAACCATTTTATTAACATGGGTTAATCATGTTTTTGGTTATCTATATTTATAACCCATTTGTTTTCCATGTGTTAATAATTTTTCAAATAGATTCTTTTGTAACCCATTTCAGTTCCATGGGTTATTCATATTACAATAGATCTTTTAGGACACAATTTTCTTTCCATAGGTTATTCAGGTATCAAATACATTTTTAGGAATCCCATTTCTTTTACATCAGTTGACTATGACATATAGTGATTTTATTAAACCTATTTCTATTCCACAGGTTTTATTATGAACTAAATAGATTTTTATGGAACCCATTTAATCTTTATAGCTTATTAATGTTACAAATAGATTATTTTTCAACCAATTTATTTAAAATGGGTTAATAATGTAACAGAGAGATTACATTGAAACCCATTTAATTTCCATTGTCTAATAATATTATAGTTATATTTTTTTGTATGCTATTTACATTTCAAAGTTCAATCATTTTATGACATGAATAATGGATGTTTCAATGATTTTAATAAATTTTATATTTCTTCAGTTCTTTTTCATTATATATAATTTGTGCATCCAAAGAGAATAGGATGAGAATGTTACATATTATATGATGGGTGTTCCCAGATAGTGCTCTAATGCATTTGGTTCTCTAGCGATAAAAGTATACCATATTGGTTATTTCATTTTTAAGGATTCTATAAGGGTTTTATAAGGTTTGAATGATATTATATTCCAAGAGACCAACACATTTTACATATTAATTTTGTTTTTATAATGATTATAATGATTGAGATTGATATCACTGGGCTTATGATTATTTATTCTAATGAATATTTCATTTTCTATGTTTTAAAATTTGATGATCCATTTATATATCGATATGAATTATTTTATGTTTGTATAATTACTTATTATTATTTCATCATACCCTTATGCACTATTTTTTTTCATTGATGAAATTTAATTATTAATGATTATTCTTACCCATTCAATGCATTTGATATTCCCTTATAAGGTTTGGATTCACCTAGGTTTAATGGAATGATGTAGAATTATTTATGTTAATAAATGATTTCACAAGGATGATGTTGATAAGGTATTGTGAAATAATAAATATTTTTTAAAATGTGAGAATTTTTCTTTGGATGACTTATGGTTCTATGTTGATATGAGTTGTTTATGTATATTATTTTTCTAATTAAATAATAATCTAAACCTAAATGGTAAATTAGGTTGTATGTGACCCATGGTTTCTTTATCATGTTTTAAAGGGCTAAGTTAAAATATATGGTAAAAATTATCTACTACATATATGAAAATTTAATGTTATTGATTCCATCACAGGATCAAAAAGTTCAGGTTCTGTGATATTATAGGGGATATCTCTATTATAAATCAAATGTATAAGAAATATTAATATGGTTTATTTGATAGGGTTGGATTTGAAAAATTCAATGTTGAACAAGAACAATTATTGTACTTTTGAATTCATATTTGGGACAAGTTAATGATCATGGAAATTAGTTCAAGTTATTTTTTTTAGAATCACCTCCCTCAATTTCTACGAGAGTATACATTATTGTTAGACATTTCCTAGATATTTTAGTGGCATTTGATTTAAAAAATTAAGATGGTCTAATTAGGTGTTTATTAATGTAATATATTATATTTACATGTATATTTCACCTTTAATAGTATTAATTTTATTGAAAATTATTTTTATATAAAATTTAATTTTCATTATATAATATTATTTAATAACATATTTATTTAATTTTAATTTGTTGAACTTATTTAATATAATTTAATTTTTAAATTTAAAATATCAAAATTTTATTTTTATATTTATTTATATTTTTGTGAATCATTTGATTAATTTTGAATGAAAAAATAATTTTTTTATAAAAACTTAAATAATTATGATGAAAATAAAATTTTAGTCAACCCTTAAATTTTATTGAACTAGAAAGTTTAATAATGGTTTATTTATTTAGTAATCATATATAATTTAAATAATTGTTTTGATCATAGAAAACATATGTTCATCATTTTAGAATAGAAGTATCATTTCTGTATAATTTGAGAACTATTTTTCATTATTTTCTTTTAAATAAGGATTTTAATAGTAATATTTAGTTATTGATTAAATTTTAGAATAGATAAATATTATTATTTTTACTATAAACCAATTCATATCATGGAAAACATTGAAATGAAAATTTTTATGCAACAAATAAAATTTACTGCTCACAATATAAACTTCATAGGAAATTGTTTTCCCAATTTTTAATTACTAATGTTAAAATTATATTTTTATTTTAATATTAATTTTATTAGATGAAATGAGTTTAATTTTTTTAATCACGTGGTCCAAATGATTCAATAAGTTCTATATTATTTTTATGATTTAATATTAAATTATATGAAGGAAAACACTATTTTCTAATGTAAAAAATTAAATAGTGAAATGAATAAAAATTAGTGTTGATGTATTTAATCATCTTATTGAAAATATTAAAAGTTAGTGTTTGAGATATTATAAAACATATAACATCCCCAAATCCATTATTGTTCATTCTTAGAGCCACAAGACATGTATATCTTGTTCACTAATTAATAAAGTGGTTTTGTATAACAAAATACCATTCCCACCACTTATAAATGGTCCCACTCACCAACCCTTAAATAAGATTCAAGAATCATTGTTCCATCTTGAAAATATTCCCTTATCACTTTACCTAGAAAGACATTTAATTTTAATTCAATTGTCATTAAAGAAAAGTTTCTAATGTATTGAATTTCCATTAATATTTTCTAGAGAATGTTCAAAATCTCAAAGTACTTCTCATAGTATAATATTTTTCATTCTCAGTATATTTACATTAAATATACGTTACCCATTTTTACATGATTATGTCACTATGAAATATTTTCTAATTTTTTAATTTCATGGAAATTATAAACCCATTTCCCTCTTCCTATGGGAAAAGAGAAAATTAAAATCATTTATACGAGAGGACTACCACATCCCAGAAGGAATATGTTTCATTTAACATTAACACCATAAAAAGATGTTTCTATGGGTGAATTTATTATTTAATCATAATAATTATATAATTTTTTTTCCTAAAATAATAATCCCTGTAACTTCTTTTACACTATTCAATGAGAAATGAAATCATCATCAATGCATAGGTGGTTGTCGCCTCCAAAGAATGATATACATTATATTTTTTTAACTCCCCTAATGGATTTTTGTCAACATTTATTGAAGGGATAAATGTTATTCTAATAAAAATTAAATGTATTTACTGGTCCAAATTTGATATCCTTTAAATAATATGATTTATAAACAACTGTTAAAAATGTGACCCTCCATAAGAGTTATCAATGAAAAAATAATGATTTCATCAAACTATGTAACAACATCATATTTGATCTATTATATTGTAATTATTTCAAATGAAGACATATTAAACTAATAATCCTTATCTAATAACATTATGATATTTTCATAATTATATTGCCAAAAAATTCCTTCATAATCTTCTGTTAATTATGAAATGTTCTTATTTATGTTATTTTAAATAGTTACTAGAACAATGATATAAATTTATAACATTGTTGACTATTGGAAAATAAACTCTAGTAATATATGATATATATATATATATATTTATGTTAATATATTTGTATTTTTCTATAATTGAAATATAATAATTTAAATAGTTATTTAAAAAACATAATTTTTTAGTTAAGATCCATCGAAACATGATTATCATTTTATTCCTCAGTAATAATGATAAAAAAAATGCCATATAATTAAATTGTAACATTAGAAATAATTATAAATAATAAATATAATTAATATTTAATAAATATAAATTTTAAACATTGGGAATATAAATATAACCATATCACATTATTAAACTATAAAAGAAATATTAATATTTATTACAATAAATATTAGAAATAAAAAATTACTGACAAATATAAATGTAATTAATTATTATAAATGAAATTATATTGGTAATGTTATAATAATATGGTTATAAAATAAGTTAATAATGGATTTATTTTCGTCATATATTTGGGTAGTGTGCAAAAAATTAAGATAGAATATATGGTAAGGGTATCATATCTATAATTTTTACACCTTGAGACATATTTAACATTGTACCCCATGTTTTATTTAGAATATTGTATCTAATAACCCATAAATATTTTTTATAATTATTCTCTTATTATTCATGATATATAAATTTTCATTATCATGTCCTTCAATAAGTTTTTTCTTAAAGGATTCGAATGTTCAAAGGGGTTCTATGTCAAAAATTTAATTTTAGGAGAGATTATTCTTATTGTGATAAATGATATCATTTATATGGATTGATTATTACATAAAAAATTTTATTTACCATATACATGGGGATTTAAATAGAAATATTATTTAATGTATTTTAATTAATTTCAATTAAAAATATACCAATGTTGAATGGGCTTGTGATTGAAATTCTACCCAAATGATAATATTTTCATTTCTAATCATAGATTCAAAGAGAGATAGTTTTAAAAATATTATCCATAGGGGAATATATATTCATTATAATAAATATCATAAATTTTATTGGTATTTTAATGGGGTTTTATCTTTCGCCTAAATATTTAAATTCCCCCTGAATAATATTTTATATGAACTATTTTTTTGATGTGAACCCAACTCCTTATATTCTCCTTTATCTAGTATATACCAATCATTTATTTTCCATTTTTATTATATTATTTTAAAAATATCCTTATGTTTTCTCCTAGTTTAGTGAAATATTTAACATTCTACATATGTTTCATTTTCATCAAAATTTAAAATTCCCCTGTTTTTAAAATTTTTATGTGAATACATCACTCAAATTACTTTATCATTTTATATGAGGATTAATCATTAAATTAAAATGTGTTTAGAAAAAATATTTTTCTACCTGTTTTAAAAAAACACTCAAAATTACATCAATATAACAAAAATATTTATTATTTACAAATTGGGTTTTATACTATATCCTAAAAGTGTTTTCATCTATGTCATTTGTCTTTTATAGATATTATTTATGATAAAGATTATACATAATATTAAATCAACAAAATTATTTTTCTAGATAAAATATATAATGTAAATTTATTTTTGGGAAATTATTCCTCCACATGATTTACTTGTTCAGTAATTGAATTTAAAATAACCAAATTTACATTTCAATTCATTCCCTATTTGAATAAAAAAAATTTATTCCCCTGTTTGAAGGGTGTTCACCGTAATTCAATTAATATATTTATTGGAGAAATAATTTTCTAATAATATTAACTTTATCTATATTGTGTAAGAATCATTATATGTATCTTCATTGAATTATATTAACTATAATGTTAATTAAATTTATTGGAGACTCGTTTATTTCGTATGGGGTTCTCATGTTAGTTATATTGGTCTAATTATAAATGGCGCCTTATGTGAATTTATTTTGAAATGAATATTCAACCAGTTATCATGCCATGTGTAATATTTGATATGATAAAATAATTGAATATATGTGGGACTCATATTTATGTTTGATGGAGGATGGGGCCCTTTATTAATCTCTATTATATAGTATAATGTCTTATATCTAATTAGATAAGGTAGAGTGATCCTTCTTTAATATAGTCACAAACTAAAAGTTTAACATTCTAGGATATTCTCTAAAACTAATGGATTATCCTTTATAGATGTATTAATAAAGTATGGGGTGATAATTTTTATTTTTCATACAGAGTAAACTATGATACTTCCTTGATATTCTAATAAAATACTGGAAACATATCATTACGGTTGAGCGTAAATCTTATTCTTATTATAAAAACTATTTTAATCTCCTGTGGATTAAGATTATTTTCTCATGCCTCTATAATATTTTTATTAATGTCATATGTTCTTCCTTTCTACACACTGTGAATTATGATTAATGTATTTTTGGATATGATTTTTTAATATCTTTAAAATACTCATATACTAAAATTATTATAATTTATGATAATTAATTTTTATTGCCTATGATTATGCTTACTGATTTTTTGATGTCACAAAATATTATGCTCTAATTACGACATGTAATGATGAAATTTAATATATATGATAAGATTATAATATTATCATATATATAGATTTTCAGAGAGATATTGTTGTTTTTTATGGATTAAATCGTGGGAAAATTATCACTTCATACAAATAACATGGTTTATATTTGTTAAATATTTCTTCTTACTCTTTTAAACAGTAAAAATAAAAATGTCATTGGAGTATAATTTTTTTATTATTTAGGAAATATATTGTAATTGCAAATTTTAATCAAATATAATTTTTAATATATTTTGATTTTTGAATAATATCAAGGACTTCAGGTTTGGTGATCTTCAAATAATAATCAAATATTTATTTTTTATTTTTTTAGAAATTCCTTGTTCTTTATACATGATCCTATCCAAAATATCATTGTTTAAATTAGATTTTAAGTATATTTTTTGTTAATAATTAACACAACATCTAATTTTTTTGGGATTTGGGAAATATCTGTAACTTAGAACATCTTATCTTAAATTTCCAAATCCATGTATTCTTATTCATCTATTTAGGTGATGAATATATAAGATATTACTATATATATAATGGATAAACTACGTATTATAGGGATTCAAATTTGTTTTTTCATCCCACATCAGGATTCATCCAACTCATAGGAATTTTAGTTTTGAGTTTATTTTATTAAACAACATTGTATTATTAATTAGAAATTAATTTCCATTTGTCCAAAACCATCACACAAAAAATAGTATCCATATAGGATGTATAGTTTGTAAGAATATATACCCATCAACCATTTATTCTCATATTCCTTATTTTTTTATCAAAAAATTTTATTGCGTATGTCAAATAGTTAAGTAATATGAACACATTATTTTTGGGTTATTTTTATTTTATTAGTTTTAGTGATAAAACACATTGTATGGATTATTTTAAATAATTCATGTTTATTTTATTATAAGCTGTGGGTATTTTATTATTTTAATCAAAAAGAATAAATTCATTATTTTATCCATGACCTAAATTATATTTTCCATTATTTTTTAATGGATCTGTTTTTGTGATATTTTTAATATTTTTATATGTATCACCATTTTGGGACTCCATATTGTATACAAATCATAAATTATAGTCTCCAAATATATTATTGGAATTAAAGATCCTTTCTTGAACCTCAATTTTTCAGTCTAAATAAATAAACACTACATAATGTTTACTGATCCATTTGAAACTATCCTTAACTACATTAATCCATATATAATATATTTTTCCATGTTATGAATATTTTGGATTATTCTTAAAATCCATTTCTATTTTTTATATAAATTTATCTTAGGTTTTCATATTAATTATCAAACACATATTTATCTCCTCTTTGATCCTATATATATAATGAAATCATGATCAACACTTGTTTCATTTTTTTTCATTGCTCATCTAATCATAAATCTTATAATGCAAGAATAATAATTCAATAATGAAAATCAGTCATCAGTAAAAAAATTCCATCGTCATTGCACTTTATTTCATTTTCATACGAATAATAAGTACAAATTATTTTCTGTACATATAGTCATCATATTCCACCACCATCAGTTTTTACGAGATAAAATCCTATTGAGATAATTGTTTCATCTTTATGATGAATTTATACTATAGAAAAATCATTCATTATACATTAATTGATGAAATTTAATGGAGTAATTCAATATTTTAATCATTCAAAATATTTTTGGTACACATTAATGATGATTAGCCTCTTTTTCCATTTAAGAAAAATTATAGTTAAATATTTTATTTGAACTCTATTTCTTGATTTTTCATTTTGAAAAAATGAAATATATACCTAATTGTAATTAAAAATATTTTGGATCATTATAAAATGTGAGTTTCTTCATTTTTATAATGTTTTATGAGATTTTATTTACAGAAGTCTCATTTTATTGTACCTCATTGCATATAGAAGAACGGTGTTGTAGGGAAAATCCACATTTACTTCACAGGGATCCATATCATTGAGTTATGAGTACATTACCTTGGATGAAAGTAGTAGTATTGTTAGAATCCCACTAAAGATATCGATATCAAAAAATGGTTTCTCTGAGTCTATTCTTATTGTGCACATTAATATTCAATGAAGTGAATAGTTATTCAACAGATTAATTTTATTGTATCATGATGTTCTAGAACATACATAAATGATATTTTATTTGTCTTCATTTACATTAGTTTCACCTTTTTTATGATGAAACATTTTTTACACATTTCATGTTGGAATTGACCTGACATTACCGTCATATAGATCTTAGTTATAATTTCACTTCCTAACATTTTGACATTGGTTGGTGAGATAAATACCTTTCTGATCATTAATTCAAACATAAAAATTTATTATAATTTTAATACAAAATGATAGTAATGGGGGAGATATTTGTGGAGTTGGTGATACACACTACAAATAATTCACTTATAAATTTGAGTGATATATCCAAAAATCTGAAAGTTATAAATTCAACGCTTTCTATACTAGTTGAGATACCATGTATAATATATATAAAAATATATATTCCCAAATATAAAATATTATATTACATATCAATATTCAAAATATGAAAAATGATTCATAAAAAATCAGTGACCCTTATGATTAATGATAACTTATATGGTTTCAAATGTTGTATTTTACACACAAAAACAAGTTGATTTGATACAATATTATTTCATAGAAAACATAAATACCTATAGTGGATTGGTGAATAAAGTTTTTTTTGATTTCATTTACAATTCCATGAACAATGATAAAATTCCACCATAACTTGATATAAATCCGTACCTAAAAAAACTAATTGATAATCAATGTAAACACACGTAAATATTTTTACCTCATCCAACCACACTGGGATACAAAAATTATGATTACAGTGGTAATATTATTCTATGAGAAATTTAACAAAAGATTTTATTTTTTATATTCATTTAAGATAAACTATATTAATTCTATATGGTCACAAAAATCAAAATTTACAGAACTAGTAACATTGAAATAAATTGTATTCATATTACTCTATGAAAATTTACCTCAATATTTCATGAATCTTGAATGAGATTTAGAAAACATTTATATATCAATTAACCCCAACTACATCACTGATATTGACCTCTTAGAAACATATACTATGATACAACCATTGATATTCAATTATTATATATTTTTCATTCAAACATAGATATAAAATTCCAACTCATTTTTTATTAATTCAAAAATACCTTACATCATGTTTTAATTAAGAAATATTATAAATAATATTTATATAAACTCCAATTTTCCACCATAAATTGGTCGTAATATAGAATTGAATATATTTAAGAATTTATCCCAAAATAATATTTAATTATGATTCAACCATCCATAATACAACAGATACACAATCTGAAAAAACATATAAACAAATTCATAATATTCTTCCTGACGAACCCTATTACTTAATGGTAAAAATTCCCCAATGAAATTAATTTATTACTATGAAAACCCCATAGATAAAATGTTCTATGTTCATAATTATCACAAATTAACCACTTTTTTCTCATAAATATATCATCTATACCCCAAGACAATATAATTACTTACAAGACTCAATAGTTACATGACATATGGCACTCCTCCGCAAATAAAAGAAGCCACTGCCTAATAGGGAGGTATAGTGTGGAACTTTGGGAAGCTATAACCTCTGTATTTGTGTCTGTTGTGACATTAATGTATGCCTAACATCATATATAATAATATTACCATAAATTATGTAGAAATAAATAAAATTAAATCCATTAATAATAAAAATGATGCATGGAACACAATCATAAAAAACACAATTGTATTATTGCATATATAGAATAAAAAAATGAAAAAAAATACATGGAACTGTTTAAATTCATGTACTACCAAATCCTATCCTCTTGATATCATGAGAGTCATCTCACCTAACCGTGAAAGCAACTGATCTCATCTGAAAATATTCTAGAAATAACCACATGAGGGATTTATAATTACAAATGTGTAATTATTTTCTAAGATGTGTGAGATTACAAAACACAGTAGGGAAGCCCAGATGTGGAATTATGTAATACCAAGAATATAGTGATATTTTTATGTAGTATGTTATGATTAAGAAAATATACTACAGAAAAAAATAAAACAACCAATCAACATAGTACTTACATAGGACCCATGCTTGAATGCATTTGAGCTTGTTGTGTTGGTAATTCCAATCTATGCATTATGTTCCCAACCATTTATAATTCAAAGGACCATGAAGATGGTCAACCATACATACAACAGCTAGTATCGATGTGTCTATGAGAATGTCACTATAACTGTTCCTCCAAATATAAAAGAATTGGGTCCCCTCAGAATAAATAACAAGTCTAGTGGACCTAGGAAATGTTCTTTTAAATCCCCATCATAGTATATAGGATCATCCACAACTCCAAATCTATGGAATCCCCACTATGAGTATCACAAACAACCACCATAATTGTTTTCTAAGACATGAATCACAGATCTCCTTGACGGTAAAGGCATAATAACATATATAACACTAACCTCCCTTATAAGTGTTATATTATACAACAGTGACAAGGACTACACAAATGGTCTTATTATATAAAAAAATTATAACTACCATTTAAAAATGTTAAATGTCAAAATATTACATCCCCAATTGGAAATTCGATTAAATATATAAATAATGATGCCATGGTAGGCTGAATTTCTAAAACCGTTACACAATACCATAGTCGATTCGAAGGAGCCTGACCAAACAACTAGTAGATATATTAGGATAAAAATTAAAAACTAGGCACTATGTTACATCTATGACCATAAAAACAAGTACAAATATAGTATCTCAATTTATTGAGGTTCATCACACTAGAAAAGGCATCCACATTGAGATCCTCAGCCTTCAGCCAGGGTCTAGGTTACACCCAATGTCTAAAGGTCATCAAATACCATGTTGTTTTTGTGAAAACATCATGGAGGAGAGGAACTCATAATGTAATTACACATTGGAAGTATATACTGATATGACACAAAGCCCATCATAGGGTATATGGTCACTTTATATCAATTCACACAACCCAAAACTATCTTTGCAATCCATGAATCTTTATAGTGTGTCAATGTTTCTGAAATGGTCTACTCAAGACACTTGCATCATTTCATCGCGCTCCCCACTAAGAGTTTTCCAAATTTTTGGGTATTCGGTTAGTTAAAACCTTGATTATTAATGGTAGAAATATCAAAAAAGTGCACAAGTTCCCAAATGGACTTATCCCTTTACTCATTTATCTCAAGAATTTTATATAGCTTAATCTATTTAAATTATATTATATTTTAATTTAAATTAAGTAAAAAGTGTAAATCAAAACACATAATTATAAATTATATTTTGAGGTCAATTATTTAATAAAATTACAATCCCCTTAGTATAATAACATAATAAATCATACCCCATTAAAAATAGGATTTGAATATATAGGGAAAGTATATAGGGTAACTGAACCCAAATCGATGCTTTCTTTTTTTTCCATTGGACAATAGTTGTAGACCCAACACAATAAGGATTTTTTAAATAAAATCCAATCATTAATTGATATCCAATACTCTACCCAATTATTAATCACCCTACTAATTATATATAATCAAATCATAATTAAATTAAAATTTATAAATGATTATACAAAGTAAATTTAAATTGGGGTGATTTTAAATTAACTCACAAATAAAAACATCTCAAAAAAACCATGAGAAACTATCCATGATAATAACATATCAAACTTCTAAAACAAGAATTTGGTAAAACCCTAACATTAAATGGTTATTCATGATATAATTTATTCATTAAAACATGTCAATGATAAATAAAATTCAATTGTTTAGTCAAATAAAAATCTATAATAATAAAAAAAACTACCCGGATACACCCAAAATTAAGGATGTGATAAATATGCATGAGGAATGGGGGATTCCATTATGTTGTACTGGAATATCCAAGGAAACCCTAAGGAGGGGTGTGAGAAATTTTTAATTCATCACGGGGGTTCAAAGGTTTTATGAAAATGATGAAAATAACATTTAATAACAGAATGATATCTATAAAAATCCACATGACAAGGGTTTCATTATGGGGGAATGATGATGGTATGGAATAGTTTGTTTAAGAGAATAGGATAAAAACGGGGATTATTCACTATTATAATTTAAATTGGAGTAAATGTATATTTCCTTTAATAAATTCGGTATTTTATTTTTAGAGGCCACTAGAAGTAGGAGATGTTACTGCTAGATCCCTACAATGATCCTATGGTACCCATCAATTATATACTAATTTCATATAGATAATTCATCAACACATACCACAACCCATATAATGGATCTCCCGAGACACTAGGAAACATCCTTATACTAAATCCCCATCCAAAAAATATAAATTATTTGTCTCTAACCTCCTATATTTAAATTCTAAAATTATGTAACAAAAATAATATTTCTATAAAACATAAATATGAAAATATATATTAAAATTTCCATGAATTTAAAGACATGAAGAATTAAAAAATCTACACCATAGGACAGCTCATCTAATATAATTTTTAATGCTATTACACCAATATATACTAATCCACATTTTTCAGCATCTCAAATCCATAAAACCAAATTTGATTCCAAAATGGAAAAACATATCTTATGAACAACATCCAATTAAAGGATCTATTACAAAAACCTATAAATAAACTATATTAGAAGTAATGAAATGCTATGTTTTTTTACTTGAGACCGTATATTTTGAATCACTGATTGTGTCGTCGTTCAATTACATGGTCGGAGAATGTTTTTTCCTATAATAAAATTCTACTGAAATAACATCCAATTATACTACATTAGTATTTCCACCATTTTAATTTTCAATTGGAAAACTATAACCATATCAAATTGAAAATACGGGAATAGTTTTATTTTTATTGTTCCCCAACGATCATGGAAAAACCACTCACACATTGGTATCAATTCAAATATATGAATTCCAAGCCGAGATTTACATGTTACCAAAAATCGATTCATAAGAAAGAGATATGCCATATATTCATTTGAATTGAAAATATTATTCCCAAAATTAATATTTAATATCCTAAATGATATACCTTATTTTCTTTTAAACATAAAACATCTAATTCCATATTCGAAGGAAAGTTAAACTATCCTTTTTCAACTCTTCTCTAAAACAATAAACACTAACTGTTGACACATTACTCATTTATTCAGTCACGAATACATAATTATTGGAATTATTGTGTTTTCAACTAGACAATAAAACTAGAGAATATATAAAATACTCAAAAAATATGTTTATTTAGTGTTAGGTATTGAACAACGCCAACTAAAATTACTGTTAATGACGCCCTTTGTGAGTGCTGGAAAAAGCACTATTAATGGGTCTTTTTAATAGATATTCTTTTAACGATGTTAATGGGGGTATTTAATATCACTAAAAATAACTACCAAATGGGACCTATTATTATCAGTTAAAATTCTAATAATGGACCCCCTTTATTAGCGCTAGTAAAATAGTGCAGATAATGGGGAGTCATTATCAACACTTCTAAAATAGCACTATTATAATGCATCCTTTATCATCGCGTTGTTACAATCATTAATCAAGGGAATATACCAAATATATATATATATATAACATTAAAATAATATATTTATATATACGTATACTGATATTTGTATATATATATCAGAATATTTTCAAATTCGTTTTATATAAGACTAAATATGAATTTATACATAATATATAACATATTTACTGAAACAAAAATTATAAAATCTTTGAAAATTATTTTTAATTAATTATTTGGTAATTATAATTAAGTAATAGTAATTTAATAATCACATATAGATAATAGAAATCTTAAAATTAATATAACATGTAAAATAAGTTAAAAATAGAATTACAAATTCAAACAACTATAACTTTTGATCATAGTTCCAGTTTGGGCTCTACCACAAAATAAAACAAATCCTATGATTAAATATATTTTATATACACTATGGGGCCCGTCTTCACTACTTTTTCTAGGTAAAAGGAGTCCCATGCAGCCAACAGAACTGAGTTTTTAGTCGGGGTACCCCGATTTTTTATCATTTGATTGATTTTTGATCTCATTGAAGGGTGTCATCTTGCATTTTTTTTGTGTGGTGACTGAATTTATTCCCAAAGTCCTACATTGATAATGTAATATTGTTTTGAAATTTTATCATTTTTCATAATGTGGTTTTATTTTTAGTTTAATATATGCATATTTTCATTTATTTACATTTAATAATCACTTATCTAAATACATATATCAAAATATTTATGTAAAATATTATCTTTAAATTGAAAAAATAAATATATATCATTATTTTTATTTAATGTATAAAGATTCCAATTTTTTTACCTTATAAAAATTAAATAATATGAATATTTTATTTTTATATATACATATATCTGTGGATTAATAGATAGATATATGTATATTTATATATTATAATTTAAATTAATGAATACTAATATATAATTTAATGAAATAAATATAATTGAATATCTATATATCAAAACATTTAAAAATTTATAATAATAAGTTGAAATGTAAGTATATATACATCAAAATATTCATGACAGAGTGGTATTCAGCATTCAGTGGAATAAGAAAGGTCTTAGGATCAATTCATGGCACACATAGGTATTTGGTGTATCCTTATAGCACTATGGAAGGTGGATGTAGTGCATGATGAAGGATGGGGTAGTATAAAGCACTAACAAAGGGTATATAAGTTATATAAAAGGGTGTTACAAGTGTGTGAAAAAATCCTTATTTTTAACACTGCATTTTGTGTTACTATTAAAATTCATGAAAAAAAATCCCTAAAATTGTTCTCTTAAATGTAGCATTTAACAAATATTTTCTAAAACTATTAAAAACCCCAATTTCAACATCAATTTCAATATCACTTATTTTTATTGACTGAAAAAAACTTATAAGTAGCAATGTTGAGGATTCAATTTACAGTAGTCAGATAATTGTTGGTCAAATCACACAGTTATATCCTCACCATCCAAAAACAATCATCATGTCAGGCCTCAGGTACTGAGGTATATGGAATCCATCACATTTATATTTTCCTAAACCATACTATGTTCAATTTCCATAATTTTAATACACATAAGGAATCTATATATGAACTAAATATTTTTCACACTATCATCCAAGTGCCTACATGACTACTCCGAGGTCAATTCCAAATGCACAAGACCCTTTATGTACAATAGTCATACATGCGCTACTAATATATCACTCCCCACTATAATAGTGAAATTTGTGTATATTTATGAGTTCAAAAACAATATATACACATCCTGAATCATATTTTTCATGAGAACAACAGTTCGATTTGTCCAAATTCACCCGACCTCAAGCATCTAAACCCCCCCCCCCCCCATAGAACTACAAATTCCAGAATCACTGGAATGCCACCCATTGAAACTACCTGATCATCATTTATAATGAGGAACCAACATATAATTTACAATGAGGAATCCCCTAAACTCTATATACTTTAATTCATGCCTTTATTGTTGAAAAAAATTGTTTTTTCCATCAAAGAATGTGTTTTACACATCCATATCCATAACATACAAGTATACCCTTATATCATGCCATTAAAGGGGTCACTGATCTTATAAGGTAAATAATTCCATTTGTTCTGAATTGTTAGGATACTAGGCTAGCATGTTATTTACTAAATCCCATCAGGCCTTGACCATCTCTTAGTCTCTCAAAAATTATTAAAAAAATAAATCCTTATATACAAAACACTACTGACTATTCTAAATCAATGTAAGGGGTTTTCACTCTTGTACGACCTTGTCTCAAAACCTGACTAACTTTCCCATATTAATATATTATAAAAATTAGTTTCATGTTAATCTCCAATGACCATGCTCTTCATACATTTAATTGTCATCATTATAGGTGTTTCCTAGCTCTCATCTCAAATATTTCCCCCTCGATATAGAAATAATTTATCATGGGATCATCTTAAACAAATGTTTTTTTCTGAGTCAGTATCGACAATTTAATATATCTCAAATCTCATAATAATATTCTTTATTCAATTTTTATAGGTAATTTTCATTATATAGCCTAAAATTATATCATATATACCCATAATGTATCAGTATTAAGGTTGATTAACATCACCAACAACCTTGATATCAATTTTTATATACCATAATCCTTATAGAAAACATGTGCATAATGTAAATAACCTAAACTAACACCCCATGATTTCTACCTAAAAGAAATCACACCTCGGGATACCCCTAACTATAGATACCTACCCACATCATACCTAATCCATTGAGATGACCCTTCCCACTAAGATCGTGAGATGTACTAATAAAATACTCGTCTATCTTAAAAAATAAAAGTTCATATCTCAAGGCCCCATGGCCACTTATATTGCCCAAAAACAGAATATATCTAAGGTAAAATGATCAGTGGGAACACTACGTTCCACCATCTCAGAACCTCATGGCCTCAAAATTGCTAAAATATTATAAATTATTTCAATCATAAAACAATATCACTTTGCAACAAAAATATTACCAATGCACTGATTCTTATTATGAATCCCTGCACTAGAATTTCAATGGAGAAACAATTCTCAAACTAGTCTACAAGGAATCATCCTAGGTGGTCTCATACAAGGATCCTTGGTCACATGATTTTGTTATAAAGAGTTCCATTCAGATCAATATATTAATAAACAATAGATGATTTTACTATAACTTTTAAAAATAAAAAATCTATAATTTTTAACCCCAATGGGATTATTAGTAAGGATTAAATTTATCTTCTAACTCCTTAGGGTCTCAACAAGTATCTTGGTGAAGATATCAACATCATCACAATAGATAATCCCACTACATTATGTATTAGATATAGTAAAAAATAACATATATGTTTACATATTAACCCAGATAACCAAAATTACACTATGATCCAATATGTGATAACACTATATGGAAATTTGATGAATCATTAAATAGATAAGACTCAATCATCTAGGAAAATAATCACACCAAACAGCACATATAACATGAGAATCCTACATGCATAATATGATTCAAGAGATGCCTATTTCCCCTAAAGATATTGAGTCAAATATAATAATTATCCTCTTGACAATGACCCATGTCCAAGAAAAAAATGGCACATGAATCAAAAATCCAAAACCAGATGTGCATCAGGATAGCTGAAAATCCAAATATTTGTAACCTAAAAATCAGAAAACATCTGTCACATAATTATTTATTAGTTTTTCAATAAATAAATGTGGTCATGATTCACTAAACTGAGTATCATCAATTTTTTCTATACATTTTTAAATCTTCTATCAACTACATCCTATCTAGAAACAAACAGCATTGATATAAATTTTTAAAACCCTCGCCAAGAAAAAAAAAATAGAGACTAGACCAAAAAGATATGTGACTTTATGAGTGCCTCCCTAAATATCATATGATTGAAAATAGTTTTCGGATATAGGTATGTACCATGAGAAGGATATACCCTGAATATTATTGTTCCCAGTAACAAGAATTTATCGAAATAAATCATTCTTTAGGAATCAATCATAGTAAGTAGGAATAAATAAACCAATTTTCAATAATAAAAATAACAATTATATAAATAATTAAATGCTAAAACAAATATATCCTACTAAGAGAATCACATATACATAATTAAAAAGAGAATTAAATACCATGATACATTACAACTTCATGTTATGCCACATTCCAATCACTTAATCTCTTTTGTGTTTTACTGATTGACAATCTAAATCTTATGCCTATTATCAACCAATGATTAAAATAACTAGGTCGAGGGTACTTGGGTATCTAGGTAAAATAGAGTCCCAAGCATGGTGTGAGAATAGAACATAGTATGGAAAAACCAATAGGGTCTCATATCATAATGATAATGTAGTGATATGTGAAAAAGGAATGATCTAAATAAATAAATTTATTATTAAAAATAACAAATAAAAAAAACATCCAACAATTCATATTATATCTATACACCATAATTTCCCTATGTGTATAATTTGGACAATGTCTACTATATATAATGTACATTACCATTATTTATCAATATCTATATGTAACTAATTGACCATTCCTAGTTTGACCCATGACAGGGTGCATATGAGCACTGTGCCTACCAATATAACAGACTTAGGTCCCCCTAGTATAAATCTCAACTACCAAATACTATTGGAATGCTCCATGATAGTAACTTTTAATTATACCGGATTAACCATGAGTCTAAATATATGGAATCCCTACTAATAGTATCATATACACCCACTATATTTTAATCAACTAGGTATCAGAAACCTCACAGATGAGAGATTTCATAGATATGGAATTATTATATATCTAACACAGACGTTTCATATTGGAGTTATCTTACCTAATAATAACATAAACGAGACCTATAATTTTATTATATTAATAAAACAATATAACTCTAGGGTAATTGTCTATTTCTTCAATGGACATCCCCCATTGGGTGTTTCTATTCCAAATATTTCAAAATATTAAAGGGACAGTTGAAAACCCAAACCCATCCTTGAATTTTTACATGGATTCCAATTATTATGAACTAAACCATCATGGAAATAATAGGATCAGATGATAAGTTCATTTGTAATGTTACTCCCTCTACCATAATTATCCAATTCTATTTGAAATTGATCAAGGTCCACACTATCATCATATAAGTAGAGGCATCCCACATGGGATCCTTAGAAAACAACTATATTTAAAGCCATACATTATGCCCAAATATTTCATGTCCCTCAGTGTCATTTTGAGGATGTCACAAACTCAAGGGACTCATAAATGTTTTCATCATGAGAATAAACTAATTGGATGTCCAATAAACCATATTAGCATACATGGTCAACTATTATTAGTTTACACACCCAAAAACAGACATTGTAAGGAAAATTTCCCTTTTTTATCGAAATTTTATCACATTTAATACTTAGTCCACTAGAATTATGTCATCACAATACCCCTCATAATGTCTTGTCAGTGTATTGGTATCCTCCTACTCTGTGCCATTTTCATCAGTGTTGTAGGCCTAAATCTTGTTTAAATAATTCCTAGAGGCCTTGCCACATAATTACAAAATATAATTAATTTTACATAGGTAAACTATTTTAATTAAATCTCAATTTAAAATTAATAGCCCAAAAATTTTAATATAGACACATTAATTTTTAATTAAGAATGAGGATAAATTAATTATTAATGGAAATATACCTTTGTGTAATGGATGAAAAAGATATTATCCAAAACAAAAATTAATTGAACCCACAAAAAATGTTTTTATGACCCCATATCATTAATTGAATGCTTCTATTTATTTTCAAAAGCCAAAAAATAGTATCACCAATCCACTAAGACTAAACTTTTTGAAATCCAAGATCACATCAGCAATCAAGCATCTATCACATTCACACAATCTGAAGTCAATTAATAAGTAAATTAGTTAATAATTAATTATTTATAATTTATTACATATATCAGTTAAATGTTATGATTTACTATTTACTCATTAGTATATGTTTCTATATGAAACCTTGAGAAACCACTAGTATGAAATCCATAGTGGATGCTAAACAAAAATTATAGCAAAACTACTAACATGTAATGATGATTCCAGAAATAAAATATGAAAAATTTAAACAAAAACTAAGACAATATAATTTAGATTCAAACTATAACTGAATTCCAAGCCTTTATATGAAATATCTTCCATTGGATGATGTCTATCAAGGTTGAAGAAAGTCCCCCAGATAATCACATGATTCCACCATTCTTCGGGGGAATAAACAATGAAAACCTAAATCATGATGTAATAAATTATGAATTGAGGAATTAGAAGTCATAATATGATACAGTAGAATAGATGTAGCCTTTTATTATTAGAGGATCACCCTATAAATAACCTATGATTAATGAATGATCAAGGATGAAGGAGTTAGGGAATGACAGGATCCGTATGAACTAATATGAGAGGAATATCGTTGATTTCATCTTCATATTATAGGGGTGTTGAAAAGTAAAACCCCATCCATAAAAAACCCACTAGATTAATAGAGGTTTCAGTCAACAATGACTATATTATTCAACACATCCCCTCCTGAGGCTCTCCTAGACCCTTAGGAGACCTACTGGGAAACAATCCTCATCCCAAAACATTTTATTCATGTTTCCAAACTCACAAAACTAAATTTTTGATACTTGTTCTCAAAAAAATTTAATCAATTAAACATAAACATTAAAAATATTCATAAAATACTCATACTAGTATATGTATGGGGTATTATTGGGGAAATTAATTTCTCCTTTGATTGTCCTAACAGTGTCTCATTCAAAAATTAAATGGTGAAATGAATGGAAATATAATTTACTATCCCACATGAAGTCATCATCAATTTATGAAACAAATCATATCTCTTAGGATGATATCAAAACACGAACTTCTTCCCCATCATGACATTGTTTAATGCTCTATGGAGAATTTTCATTTACAATGATTATGTCACATATTCCTACACATTAACATAATGAAAATTACCTATTTTAAACTGTTACTTTTATGTATGGAATAATTATATGAATTATGAATAATAATCTATATGTTACTAATTTTTATATTATTAT
This sequence comes from Viscum album, assembly GCA_963277665.1. Taxonomy (NCBI): domain Eukaryota; kingdom Viridiplantae; phylum Streptophyta; class Magnoliopsida; order Santalales; family Viscaceae; genus Viscum; species Viscum album. Next base: position 643,475,500 of record OY728135.1, on the reverse strand, counting down.
CTAAGAATAATTTCTTATTTCTTCATCCATATACTTATAGATACTCTTATATATTCATTTATATCACTCTTAGCAATCATGGGTAGAGAAAATTTTCAAAACCATACAAATTTTTTTTACTTATAGAAACATTATTTTTTGGATCAAATTTCATTATCGAATTGTTTAATTAAAATAAGAAAAATTTGGAAATAATGTAACCCTATTAAAATACTAATAATGAGAATAATTTTATAAAATCAAATTTTTTTGAAAGATTTAATATATTTCAAAAAATACACCTATAAACAAAATATGAATCAATTTCACTAAAAATATGAAATTAATGTTTTTTAATTAACTAAATAATAAAGAATAAAAAGAGAACATTTGTGCTCTATAAATTCCAAAAAACATAAATAGTACACTCATTTGAAATTATCTTTTATCTATATTAATCATACCAAAAAATCTTAAATAAGGGAATCATCCAAGAATTTTTTCAAAATAACTTTAAATTATTTCCTATATTAAAATTTTAGTTTCTATTATTTTGTCACCAATATATATTAAAATAACCTTAATTATCCATGCATAATCTAATAGAAATCATCATCAAATTGTAATTCATGCCACCCATCAAAAAAGTGTAATTTAATATATATTTATTCTCACACTATGAAATTGTTTGTACCAAGAAATACAAAATAAAGATAAATTATCGACAACGAGAGAGTGTAAATTATTTATATTTAGTAAGAACTTTTCGAGCTGATTTGGCTGCATTGGGTTTGTAGTTAATATCAATTAATAATATATTGTCTAAATTTAGCGTCCCAGAACTATATTACTAAAATTTCTATTTTTATGTTTATATAGTATATATCACATTGAATATCTTATATAACATAATCCAAACATCTTTAATGAATATAGAATTTAATAATAGGTATTTACCAAGGTTAATAAACCTATATCAATGAAATAGTAACATAAACTTATGAATAGTAGTATGCCCCGTTTGATTATAAAATCAGAAGGATGAACAATAACATTACCCAGGAATGTATGAATAAAATTTAGGCTCCCCACATAATAATGTATCATGTAATTATATAATAGAATATGTAAAATATTATTTTAGAAATTGTCAAATTAAGTGTTGGAAGTTTTAGGTCAAAAAACATTAATTAAAATATTATAATTAATAATATTATTTTACACAAAATACAATCATATAAAATTTATTCATAAATTAAAATTTTTTATTAAAATTTTATGTTAATTTTAGTGGGACCATAGTTAATTTGTAAACATATAATAAAAAAATTGTAGATTTAAAATCATTATTATTTTTTAAATGATTGTTTGAATAAAAAATTATATATCTCGTATTTAGAAAATTATTTTTATAAAATTATGTTAATTTTATAATTCTATATGTCCAAAAATTACTACAGGTTTCATTTTTTAGATTTTTCAAAAATAAATTATTTTTTATTGAATAGTGAAATACCAAAATTTATGATAAATGATAAATTAAATATTTATTGAGTCATAGGTGATTATGTGGATAATGTAATAACACGTGTTTTGAACACAGATACACTTATTACTATATTTAGTAATAATAATAAATGCTATTGGTTTTCATGAGAAAAATAATAAAATAATGAATAAAATATTGAGAAATCACCTCTCTCTTTAACTATAAATACCCCCCTCTCCACCACTTCTCATCACATGTTCAATGATTTGGGCCTTAAGAAATATCTACAAAACCTCTTCTTATGTCTCATCCCCATGTTTAGGATATCATGGCTTTAACAAAAAACCAAAAATATTTCTCTTAAAAATGTTTTCCTCGAAGAGTATTAAAGTGGTAATATTCCCACTATTCACCTTCTAATTTCATTTCAAGTTGTTTTACTTTATTATTATATCCTAAAAACCTATTTTAAATGTATAATATTAAATATACTATCATATATATAGTAGAATTATATCATTTTAATGAATCTTTATTCTCAAACTCCTTTGTCTACCTCTTTTATTTAAAAAACGAAATCATCGTCCATGAGGTGCTGATTTACAACCTTAATATACAAAAAATTCTCATTCAACAATTTCATCTTCAAGGATGATAATTAAACCATATTTAAGGTAAAATTATACTTTTAAATATGTATTAAAACGTTTTTTATTTTCTATAAGAAACAAATTTATATAATTATAAATGATAAAAAAGTGAGTACGATAAGATTAATAACCACCATAATAATGAAACTGATTGTAACTAAATGTCTTATATAATGATTGGTACTCATTCAATAGAACAATTAACACTAATGTATGTTCATTAATATCATATAAATTCTATTCTGGAGAAATATACCCATTTTTCATGTACATTAATTTTCATATACAGCTATATTGATCGTTATAACCAAGGAAACAAAATCTCTGAAGCAATAAAATTCTATTCTATGACTCATAAAAAAATCCATAAATGAACATAATAAAATTTTTATAAATTAAATACATATATATAATGTTTTAGTTAGTTAATTAATTTATTTAATATTATTATTTATGAGGTTAAGTCCAATGGTATAACACATTCAGATAAAAGATAAGGGGTTTCTCAGCTCACTTTTTTTCTATGATATTTCCATTATTCGCCATTAATTTTTGGTATGTGGTGTATATATTTCTCCCATTGATATATAATATAATAAAACTATTTATTTTCAATTTATTCAATATATTAGTTTATGATTATTAATTTTTCGGCATATGATTATATTGATTACTCAATTGTAAGGGTCTTCTTCTCAAACCTCTATTTTCATTCTGGATATGAATTTTTCCTCTATACATGAATTTAATTAATAAATATTATTAATAACATAATATATATTATATTTATGCATTCCAAATTCATTATTCATTACTATTTCATCTTTATTTGACATGAAAAACATATTTTTTCATGGTTCTCTTCTCAACCCTTCCTGATACGCAATACCAATTAAAGGGAACGTCTAGATTTCTTAGCCGTTTCCAAGTACCATATATTATTTATTTTAAGAAAATATTAATTTTATAAAATCTCTATTTTTTCGATGAGAAAATTTATTTGTTATCATTAATAGTTTTATACAAACAGTTATAAAATATACAAATGAATTTTCCAAAATTACTCTTCTTTGCAATGTAAAAGTGGTATTTCCTTAAAAAATTTATTAATGATTTTATTAGAGTATTTTAATCTATTTCAAGAACACTATTGAATTTTATGTTGTATTAAGATTGGTATATTATAATTTTCATCTACCATATCTTATTAAATGGCTCCTGACAATTTTTACTCTAGATGTGCTATCTGGATACCATTCAACGTGCTACTCTGATTGGTTAGTGACTATGATTACAAATTGTAGAATTGTATATACATTTAAAATATTCATGATTCATATGTTTAGCCCCATTCATATGAATAATGCATTGGACTACGGTTCACTCTCTTATGATATTTTATACGGCTTTGGTTACTCATCTTCCTTCCTTCCATATTATGATCAAATTTATTTTAAATTGAATATTATTTTAGTTATTCACCATGCCTAATGTTTATGTTTATGATATTTTCTATTTATTAGCTATACTTACTGAAATTATGATCTCACATCATTCTTATGTTTTATTTATTCTTGGGATGCAAAGTTGAATTTTATGAATGACATACTTGGATAATCTAAGAGTAATGTATGTTTCCAATAAAATTTCTATTTTATATTTCTTTTCTAGATGTAATGTAAATATTATGTTTGTATTTGGTTTTCCAAGAGTATAAAATAATTTTTTCCTTATGGATCTAAATACCTTGTAATCATACTAATGTAATAAAGTAATGCATTAGCTCTAGGATAATGGCTTCAGTGTGTTTATAGTTTGTACCAAAAAAAGATTAGTATAAAAATTGGACAATTGATTTAGAAAACAGAGATTAGAGAACATACCCATAAGATATAAATTCATGATATGAATATAATAACATCATAATGTTTTGGTAAAGTAGATATTGTGTGAGTATTACTAGAAAAACATACATAACTTGATACTATTAGTTGGCATGGTTATGGAATAGATGTACCTAGTGGTAAAAACTCTTAAAAGGTGTCCAAGGTTTCACTCGGGGTAATCTATTACACAATAGTGGGCCTTACCACACACCTTGTTTGACACTCCCATTGGAAATTATTATGATATGATAAATTTTATTAACAAACCATTATAAAGGATTTAAATGTAAATATGTCTCCATAGAAACCATGTTTATAATTATGATATTAGCTATTAAGAAAAAATAAACTTTTGTTAAGATTTTTCTAGTTTGAGATTATACATTACAATTCATAACCTATTTCAGTGCATTCCATTATTTATAATTGGTGCATTTTAGAAGAAAAAAAACCATATCAATGAAAATGTCCCACATTGGGATCTCCCTCATATGCAATATATTAGAGTTTGTATTAGAATTATGAATAGTAGTGAGAAATATGTGATTATACTAGGATAGTTTGATCATGATATGAATAATAACAATACCCATATGGATCATTCAGATCCAAAACATGGGGGAGAAATGTTAGATCTCTTATGCTATAAAAAACTCTATTCTTCAATGGTAATATAACACCATTTTTATTTCATAAGTGGATAAGTTACATAGAGAATATATATTCCTCAATTTGGGAGGTATCAAAAGAGAGAAGGTTGTGAAAGAAATATACCATCTATCATGAGATGTGGATCAATGTTGGTCACTAATGCATGTCATAGTGGAATAGAATTTAACAAATATAGAATGGATGGATTTTAAGGGAATTTTCGTAGAAAAATATTTTCCTCTTGACCAATTACTGAATATGGAAAGGAAAATATTTAATCTGGATTAAAAAGATGTTGATAATGGTTCTATTTACCAATTCCACTTTACAAGGCTAGAAAGGCATGTTGTGGAGGACATACATAATCTAAGGAGGAAGATATATTGATTATTTTATGGATTGAAACTATTCATAGGAAGGGCCCTAGTTTCTCAAACATTCTCACCATAGTAAGATTGAGTCTCAGGTTTTATCAATAAATTGAATGAATTCTTGAAGTCTTATGACTTTAAGGGAAGGTTAGAGGAGAAGAGGGATATGGAGTAACTAATGGATAATGGAAATAATAAAAACAATACTTTTCCAACATGTGATACTTGTGGAAGGAAACACCACATAGCCTACTTAAATGTAAAAGGAGTCTGTTGAATGTGTTGAGAAAAAGGCCACCAAAATCGTGATTACAAGGGTGGACGAAATTTACCAGTGTTCAATTATATAATTGTAATGATATTAGACATTGTGAAAATTAGTTTCCTATGTGTCCAAGAAACTTTCCGCTTAAATGTACAAGGGAGAAAGGCCAAGAATATGCGATCAAAACTGCTAAGGATTATGTTCCTAATTATGTTGTTTTGGGTACATGAATTTTTTCCTCATACATAGCCAATGATATATTTTATTCAAGATGATCTAATTCCTTTATATCATGCCAATTTTATTTAAAAATTAGATATTTCAAATTCTCCTTGACAATTGAGTTGTCAGTAAAAACTCATTAGGGGTGTATCATTGAAACAAACACGTGTTAGTAAATTCCCATTATTGAATATAAATGTTCTTTATCTATTGATTTTATCAACTTACCTATGGATGAATTTTACAAAATCATTTTCATGGACTGGATTTCAAAATATGATGTGAAAATATTTTTTTATAATAAAGAAGTTATAAATTTTTAAAATTATTTAGAGTACATTATCTTTAGAGGAGAAACCTCACCCTCATAATCTTTTCTAGATCCACCCCCAGTAGATCTATTGAATTCAATTATTCTAGAGGAATATAAACCAATATCTTTGGGTGAGGAAAAATATATTAAAATTGAATATGGTCCTATTGTGAATGAATATGTTGATGTATTTCCATATGATATACCCAAACATCCACCTTAGTGGGAGATTGAGGTTTCTACTAATTTAATTCTTTGTTTGAGGCATATATCAAAGACTCTGTATAGAATAACCACATTAAAAATAGTATAACTGAAGATAAACCAAGATTAATTGATGGAAGAATGATTAATTCACCCTAGTGTTTCTCCATGGAGATCCCCTATTCTCTATATCATAAAGAAATATTGATCTATTAGAATTTTCATTGAATATAGAGAATTAAATGGTATCATAATGATGAACATGTTTCCCCTGCCTCATTTTGATGATTTATTCAATCAAATTAATGAAGATAAATAATTTTTGAAAACTATCCTTCGATATAGACATCAACAATTTTGTGTTTTCAATAATGATATTATAAAGAAATAATTTTGAACTAGGTATCAAAATAACGAATTTACAATTTTTCCATTTGAACTCACTAATGCACCCTCAGTATTCATTGATCTAGTGAATAGAGAATTAAATTAATAAGTAGATGAATTTTTGTGTAATTTAGTGACGATATATTGGTATAATATTAAATATATGACAACCATGAAATTCTCTAGCATATTTTTTTACCACTCTTAGATGAATTGAATAATATGGGATATTTAACAAGTGTGGAACTTGGTTTAAATCATTTTATTTTCATGTTTATGTTATCATAAAGTATGGAATCTTAGTTGATCCTTTAATTACATAGGTTGTTCTAGAATGGCCTATACCAATGAACATAACCGTGGTATATAGTTTTATTGGCATAACAGGTTATTATAAAAAAAAATATGTAATTCAGTGATTAACGAAACTGTTAACCAATAATACTCATAAAGGGGTTATGTTTGTATGGAAAAAATAACGGGAATAATGTTTTGATGAATTGATGAAGGGATTAGTTAATTACCTGATCTTGAATCTTCCATTATGAAATTATGGATTTGTGATTTGTAGTGATGTGTCAAGGAATGGACTCAATTGATTCCATATTAAGGATGATAGTGTTATTTTATATGCATAAACGAAGTTGAAAATTCACGAACAGAACTATCCAAATCATGATCTTGAGTTAAGATCTATAATAGTTTCTATGAAAATATAGTGACATTTTATCTAGAGTGAAATATGTGAGATATGTATCTGATCATATGAATTTGAAATATATATTCCCACAGAATGAGCGAAACATGAGGAAAAGGATATGGATCAAACTACTCATGGATTATGATTTTTTAATACACTACATCCTTAAGAAGGTGAATAAGGCTGAATATTCATTGAGTAGGAAGGATCATGAAGTTATGAACAAAATGAGGATTGACAAGGACCCTATATATGTGGATCTAGAAAAGAAGAATATGGGACTTATCAAGGTAGGTGATACATCATTTATTTTTCAACTATATTCCCAAACATATTTATTAGAAATAATTAAATGTTCTTAGTGTGGGGATGAGAATCATAAAAAAATTAATTAATGTAGTGAATGATGGGATGTTGAAACACATCGTGTTTGAGGGTGGAATTAAGAAAATTGGAAAGAGGATTTATATTCCATCTATACCCAAGATAAAAAGGGGGTTATTGGATGGTTCCCACAGTTTTAATTTCCCTATACACCATAGTAGCACAAATAAGTATAGAGATTTTTATGAACATTACTGGTGGAATAAGCTGATGTGGGAAATTGGTGATTATGTATTAAGTTATACAATCTATCAACAAGTGACGGATGAAATACAACATCCTAGAGGAGTCGTGTAACCTATTCCTATTTCTATATGATAATGGGATGATATCAACATGGGTTATGTCACTGTATTCTCAAAATCACCAATAAATAATGATAAAATATGGGTAATTGTTGATCGATATACTAATTCTTCAAATTTCATTGCTATAAGGGTGGATTGTACAGTTGAATTCATTGCATGACTCTCTATTAATGTAGTTGTAAGAATTCATGGAGAACCTATTTCTATTTTGTCGGATTGCGATCCAGGATTTACATTTAAATAATGTAATTGTCTTAAAAAAATTTTGGATACTAAGATTCAATTGACTACTTCTTATCACTTTCAAATAGATGGGAAGTCAGAATGAATGGTCCAAACTTTGTAATACATGTTGAGATCATTTACACTAGACATTCAAGTTATATGGGATCCTTATTTGAATTTTTTTGAGCATTCCAACAATAATAGTTTCCATTAAATTATTCAAATGGAACAATATGCAGCACTATACTGAAAGAGTTTTCATACACCAATAGGTGGGGATGATGTTGCGGAAAAGAATCATGTAGACCCATTCCTAATATAGGAAGATACAATGAAGGTAAAGTCTATTTGAACTCATATCAAAGAAGCCCAAATTAAAAAAAATATACATGCCTACAACTGAATAATGGATTTTCAATTTTAAATGGGAGATTATGTTTTTATAAAACCATCTTCATGGATGGGTGTGAAATGATTTGGTAAAAAGGGAAACTGATCCCATATTACGTTGACCAATTTGAAATTATAGAGATAGGCTTTGTGGCTTATTGTTTGGAAATTTTACCTAGACATTCTAATGTACAAAATGTTTTTCACATCTATTTATTAAGAATGTACATTCTATACCCAATAATTGTACTCACTTTTTAAATATTATAATTTGTAGTTTATTTATCCTACAGTGTGGAGCTTATCCTGATTCTGAACATTAAGGAATATGTGCTACGGAATCATATGACTTTTCTGGTAATTGTATGTTGTAAAAATTAAAAAAAAATTAAGAGATGGAGTCAGAGTCTAAGGAGATAATAATGTAGAGCTACCCAAATCTTTTTATGGGGTAACAATCTTGAAATTTTAAGTAGAAAAGTTTTTGTTGGAAGGGAGAATGTATCTACTCCAAACTATATTAATGATATTTATAGTCTTATGTTTATACAGTAAAATTCTCATAATATCACATATAGAATAAAATAAAAACATAATAATTGAATAATTAATAAATAAGGGGTATTTTTAGATGTTAAGAAACCTATACTGATGAAAAAATACCTTGACCATATGAATAGTAATACGACTATTATGAATAATAAATGAACCAAATGAATATTTACACATCCCATGAAATTATAAATAAAATTTAGGATCCTTCAAAATTAATTTTTCATGTAATTATATCATAGTATATATTAATTCATAATTTTAAAATTGTTAAATAATGTGTTGGTATTTTTATGTCATAAATATTTAACTTAAATTTTATAATTTATACAACTATATAAATGAGAATATATTCATAAAACATTTATTCATAAATTAATATTTTTATATTATTACATTTGGATATTTTTTAAGGGCATAGCTTATTTTTGAAAGTTTTATCAAATCCGTTATATATTTAAAATCTATATTTTTCATGTAAATGACGGTTTTAATTAAATATTAAATTTCTCATATTTAGAAAATTATTTTCATAAAATGGAGTTCGTATTTTTAATTCTAATTGTTTAAAATGGTTTGGTTAAATTTGTGATAATTTTCTAAAATACATGATTTTTTAGAGAATACTAAAATATGATAATTTTTGGTAAATGATAAATACATGATTTTTTTAGTCAAAGGTTAATCTTGGACGATGTAATAACCATTGTTTTGAACTCAGATGCACTTATTTATATATTTAGACATAGTAATCATCACTACTAGCTACCTTGAGGAATATAATAAAATAATGAATAAAATAATGAGAAAATACCCCTATCCTCCGGTATAAATACCACACCATGCCACTATTTCTCCTAACACATTCTAAGAATTATGCCATGTAAAATTTCTACCAATAACTGTTCTCAATTATCTTCCCCACATCTAGGAACATTTTATCTTAACAAAATAAGAAAACCAATCCCCTTATGGAGGCTCTCAAGGAAGAGTATTCAAGAGGTTAAATCCTCTTCTTTTTTCCTTTTAATTTCTTTTCATGTTATTTTCATTTATTTTTATCTACTCACATCCTTTATCCATATGATCCTGGTAATTATAGAATCACATATATACTATAATGACATCATGTTAATTTAATATTATTAATAAAACTACATTCTCTGTCTCTTTAATTTTGAAAATGAAATCATCATTTATGACGTGGGGATTTACAACCTTCTTGTATGAAAGATTTTCATTCATTAATTTCTCGTTTAAGAATGGTAATGAAAAAAATTTAATGGTTAAAAAATACTATTATATATGTATTAAAACCTTTATTATTTCCCAGAATAAACATTTTAACTTAATACTAAATAATAAAGTAAAGAGTGTTCGTTATGATCAATAACCACCGTATGAATAAAACTATTATCACAAAATGTCTTATCTAATGATTCATCCTCATACTATATAAAAAAATTAAATTAGTATCCTTTTATACATATCGATTTTCATTAATATCATATAAATTATATTTTTTAGAAATATACATATTCAAAATGAACTACCATATTCATATACAACTACATTTATTGTAAAAACCAGTGAGACGAATGCTCTTGAGCAATAAAATTTCATTATATAACTTTTCAAAGAAAACATAAATGACTATAATAAAAATACACATAATAAACTACTTGTAGATAATGTTATAGATTAATTAATTTATTTACTTATTTTTATTATATAGGATTTTATGCTTGATTGAATAGCACATTAAAACATATGTTAGAGGGTTTCTCATCTCACTTTTATTTCCTTGAGATTTCCATTATTCAAATCATATTTCTTGTATATGTTGTATATATACAACCACATATTGTATCGTATCATTAATATCTTTATTTTAATGTTATTAAATGAACTATTGAATTTTTATTAAATATGGGGCATACGATTTGACTGATTAAAAAGTGATTAGGGATTTCTTCCCGGACATACATTATAATTAGGGTTATGATTTCTTCCACTATACAGCAATGTAATTCTTCATTATTTATATTTACTTATTCAAAATTTCATGTATACATTAAATATTTAGTTTTCTATTCTATTTCATTTTTCTTTTACCAAAAAACATGACTTTTCATGATTCATATCTCAATCCATCACAATACACAGGCCTGATTTAAGGGAACATATCTATTTGTTACCCATTTTCATGTACAATCTATAATATTATTTATGAAAAAAGAATTTTTTTTAAAAAATTGATAATTATATCCTATATATATATATATATATTTTTATTACTTGTTTTTAAAAAAAAATAAGAAAACTAAACAAAGGAACTCTTCTCTGTAATGTAAAATGTGTATTTCGGTCAAGATTTACTCAATTATTTTATTATATAATTTTCATATATTTCAACACCTCTATTGTATTTTATTATTTATTTAAGTTGATATTTTTATATTTTCATCTACCATATGTTATTGAATGGCTCATGATTGGTTTTACTTTGGATGGTCTATCACGAAACCATTCATGAGGCTACTCAAATTTGTTAGTGACTATGATTTCAATATGGGGAAATTTATTTACACTTCAAATGTTAATGTTTTTTTATCCACATTAATATGATCATTTGTTGGAAATATCATGTAATTAGTCAGTCCCTCTATATCCCCTCGATGCATCGATAAGTATCATGAGGCATAACATAATTGGGATTTTGATAAGGCCTTAACTAGTATTTTAAAACAGCTTTGACGAGGCCTTAATGATTTGTTTCATATATAAAAATTAATTCATGCCCTCATTATGAAATAGTTATTGATAAACTGTGTGATATTTTACTAGAATTATATCCATGACTATGTTTAATTTTCTTATGTTCAATTATATTCCTTTATTTACTCATCGTCAATTACTAGAATATTATTCTCATGTTTATTTTTAAAGGAGTGTTTTTATTTATTCCCCATGCCTAGTGATTAGGAATATGATAAATTCCATTGCATTATATACCCTTACTAAGAATCTTAGATCACACCATTATATTGTTTTAATTGTTCCCTAGGATGTGAAGATTAATATTATGAATGAATTGATGGGATAATCTAGGAGTTATAGATTTTTCCGATGAAATTGATATATTGTATTTCCTTTTATATTGTAATGTAAATATTAATTTTGTATATAGTTTTCAAGAACAACTAAACTATCCAGTCAATTGAGAGATGAATTCATTGTAATCATAGGAATGTAATATTTTTTTGCACCAACACCGAGATACTAGTGTTGGGGTCTTTACACTTAAAATATGTGGTTCAAAATCCAAGATACAATTTCATGAATATTCATTTGAAACCACTTGAAATATACCATACATGAAACCATATTTATGAATTAATAAATATCTGATTGTATGGCCATAAATACGAGTTAAAAATAAATTCAGTGAATTACTTCATTTTTATTTTCTCCCTTTTTATTTATATTTTTATTCATTTTTCACAAATTTGTAAAGAAAAATAAATTGGAAGAATTAATGATAATTAATTCCATTTTATTCTCGATCGAACAATGAGTCAAAAAAAATTATCACACTGAATATTTCAATTTATTTTCTATTTCAATATTTATTTTTCACAGTTTATTTTTTAGGATATTAGGAGAAAAATGTTCAATAATGATGACAATGAATGTAATATATTTCCCTCCAAAATTCATAGTATTGTGTCAAACACCTCACACTCCTAAAAATTATACGATTCATTATAAAACACCAGAAATGGCCTTCCCTAAAGATGAATCATAAAAAATAAATTAAAAAGTAATTAGAGTAAATTTTCATATGATTTGTTTATAAGAGAGCCTAATATTATGAAGAAAATAAGGAGATATTATGGATAAACAATGGTTTATATAAATAGTATAAATTTTGATTTAAATTGTATCATTACAGATAAGTTCATCAATCATATTTGAATCAATTAATTCACTCCCATGCTTGGAAATATAGATAATCAATTATTATAATTCACAAACATTACTCATGTTTATATAACGTAAATGGGGGTACTATGAATAATATTTAAAATGTGTTTTTAAATTATTGTAATACTTTGAAAATATTGTGGTAAATTGGGTCATTGACAGGTATTTTGTCAATCGACTCAAATAATAAAATGGTTTATGAAAAAGGAAATTCATAAATATTTTATGATTAATAATAATTTTAAAATAATTTTTTAAATAAACAAATATCATTATAAATGTATTCATTTATTATAAATGATAATCAATATTCATTTAATATCAATATTTAAAAATTAAGATTGATAACAAAAAACCTAAAATATCATTAACCCACCTTGAAATATCTAATATATAAATTAAACTATACATTTTCACTAATCAAAATATCATTCAATAAAAATATAATACATAAAATATTATTAAAATGAACTAAACCTGAGTATATTTTATTGTGATACTTTTTTATAGAAAATATCATACAATAATATATTTAAAAAATAAAAAAAGAGATATTTTATTTAATAATTTTAATTAAAAATGGACATATATAAGAACATTGTTTAATCCCTGAAGTGGGTACTATTTGTTTACTACCTCTACATTGAATGTTCCATAAACCATCACCAATGGATGATATAAAACAAAACATATTTATTATTCCTGTTCTTATATATATATATATATATACTCATTATAGAGGGTTCATTTTTCATAATGATACACCTCTATCTCTTTAATGACACGGATTTAACACTGAAGTGGTTTCTATGTTTTTTCTACAACAAGTTTTGTAGTTCTAGATACCATACCCAATCTATGATATGAGCCAAAACATTATTATTATTCCAATTAATATTAACATTTTTTGATTTATAATGGTTTCATTTGTAATAATGATATAACTCTCTCCCTTTAACAATTAGTTACAATTTTCTAGGAGACAAGTAATGAATATTAGGATTCTCCAATAGTTTTATTAATACTTTTATTATAAGCCCTACAAAAAATTTTAGGACATATAAATTTGAAAAATCATTATTACAATCAACAATATAAAATTCAATGAAAATATTAATTTTTATGGAATGATCTTATGAAAAATTAATTTTATAATTGATCCCCAAAATCATTTCAACATACAATACCAATGGGGTAAAGTTATTTGGCTACAATAAAAACTACTCAATGGGTTCATAAACCATAATGTGTCCCTATAAAGGTGAATTTTATTCTTCTATATCACTCTATAGGGACATCGTTGTGATACATATATCATTATTTTATATAAAATTTAGAAAATACGAAAGAATATAAAAATAAACCCCAAAAATCATGTCATAATTTATCATTATCAAATCAATAAAACCAATGAACAAAGATTATTTATTAAAACTAAAAACTATTCAATGGGTTCATAGTGACTCATGTATCCATCTAATATTGTAAATTATTCATCACCGTAACTCTCTAGGTGTATCATTAGGCTCGATGAATCATTAATTTTAAAAAATCGGGATTTAATATTCAATTAATTTTCAATTAATATATATTATAGTTACTCTAGGAATGAAAATATTAGCCTATTATTGTGTAATAATTGTGAAATTATAGTCATAAATAATTATATTCATTTTTCAAAAGATATAATATAATTCGTTTTTTCAAGTTTACAATGAATCCTGTAATACAAAATATATAATAGAAAAATTAATATAATTACATTACAATATAGATGTGTCCTAGATCATAATCACTATATAAAATCAATAAGATAATAATATTAGTAAACAGAAATTAATAATACAAACCCAAAATAAATATATTAAAAATTAAGAATGTGAACTATTATTTATTGTTTTTTCATTGAATTTAGTGGATGTAAAAAATTTCCAATACATGAGTGTTATCATCATTACCATTGGTAATTATAATAATTGGTCATTATAAAATTTTTGGAATATATCCAATGGTAGAGTAGTCTTTATAGAATTATTGATTCAATTATTTTATATTAACTATAGTGGTGAGATATAATTGATGTATAATGAAGATAAAATGTCCCTAGACAGTTTTATCATTACTTTTGAAGAAAATTTATCGTATATTGGGCTTGCGGGGGGTGGATTCAACACTTGGGTCATCCTTTGAACAAGCCAAATATGATCATAAACTACTATAGTTTGAGTTAAATTATCTATGAGGAATAGTCAAGTTAGTGGAATACTCTACTAGATTAATGTTGGTAAAACCAAAAAACATTTACCACTATTTTAAAGCTTATACTTAGTTATTTATCTAGTGTGGAAATGGGTTATTTATTAGAGGTGATGAAAAATTATTTTTTATATTCCTTTTGAAATGACATGTTTTTACTTTAATGTGAATTTTTTATTAAATGTATCACACATATATAGAAGTTAAAATTTTCATAATTAATAGAATAATTTCATAAAATGGATTTCTTATTTTGAATAATTATTTATAAATTATCCATGGGAGAAATATTGGTAATTATTTGTAATAATAGTAAAATATGGTTAAAGGTAGTGGAATTTGGTTAAACCCTTCGAATATAACATCATATATTATGTAATCATGGATAAACTCATACAAGATAGTTCCATTTGCTTATTTGTTTCATAATTCATTATAATTTAACACAATATAAATTTATAGGGAAATGATTTGGTAGTGGATAACTAATAATAGTGGAGAAATAAACTAATCAATCATTAATTCCATGAAATTATGTTACGCACAGTAATATATACATTCCCCATATATTAGGTTATCTAACAACAAATTTTATGTTACCTATGTTTATCCCACTCATGGAGTATCTTATATAACAATATCTTCAGTCATCTATAAATTGTTTTATTCTTACTCTCTATGCTAAAAATATTACGGGATGTTGGGGTTCCTATTTCATAATCATAATTTCCTTTATAAATATATTTTTAAGTAATATCTTTTAAATATCCACATAAAAATTATGTTCATACATACATAGGTTATTATAACCAAGATGATCTATTATTAATGTTATTAATTATAAATCCCAATTACATTTTCATTTTGTCAGTTATTTATCTAAATAAGAAAGTGATCCTAATATATTATTATCATTTATTTCTAAATCATTTCTGATTAATATTTATGAAATTGTTAAATATTATTATGCTTCATTATCCTTAATTCCATACAATATTATTAATAAGTTACATCAATTACCTTTCATTATACTATCTTCATATGCCATTATCATTACTGAAAACCATGTAATAATTTTTAATATAGGTAAACATACTAATATTTTATTGAAATAATGAATTTGTGGTTTCTAATAAATTAAATCCATTTATTAACATATAATGTTCATAAATTTAGTGTATTATATGAATCTATTGGTAATAACCCTAAAAGGTTAGTTTAGTATTAAATCAATCTTCACTCAATGCTCAAATTAATTTTCCACCTTAACAACATATCTAAAATGAACAAGGGCTATTCATTGGATTATTTTCTTTCTCCATACAATATAAATTAATTTTTTTGAAATATAATTTCTATAGATCAAATTTCTAAATTTAATGTCTATAATTGTTGCACAAAATTCAGAAGTATGGGTTTGGGGAAGATTTTTCTATCACTTAACTGGTCACCTTACTTGGAAAATACACAAATTAAATTTCATAAACACCTAAACAAACTAAGTCCTTATATATTACTAATTAGTATAATTCCATAATCATTACATGATATGGGTACTGAATTTAAAATGTTTAATCCATAGTTATTCTATATATTAGAAAAATGAGTTCACTATGATATAATAATTTTTTCACTATCTTGGGAAAACTATTTCTATAGAATATAATACATTTTTCTATATGGGAAAATCATTTTTGGATAAGCCACACTAGTAAATTATGCAATATATTTTCATGTTCTCATTATCGATCACTATTTCATGTATAGTATACGATCATTTAGATTTTTATTGAATACATTAAACTAATACATTATAGGTGGGGCCATGAATTATATATACACTCATTGCAACATTTATTCTATTAGTGATATATACAAAGGTAATGAGAGAATTATTACACTTTTATAAATTATTTAATTGAATCTTTCCTCAAAGATATGTTCATGATGTTAGAATCTATTCATTCTCATCACATTTGTCATTATGTATTAATTTAAATCTATCTATGTTATAATTTATTTCTAAATTTATCCATATATTATGATCCTTTTATGTATTAATCACATTTTTAACAACACCTTTTATATAATTATTTTATTATGAGGTCTCTCTTAAATATTTTCACCTACATAGAATTTTATATCCCCCTTTGCATTTTTTTATGTTACCAATGTAAAAAAGATGAAAACGTTTTTTTATATTAGAAAAATTATTTTTAGATTAAATATACTAAATGAGTAATTTTATATATTATTATTGATATAAACATCTTTAATTAATATATTGATATATTTTGGAATTATTGGCAATGATTTCCCCCAATCAGGAAACTGAATTCTCTATTAATCTATTTATTTATGTAAAACCCACATCTATACACTATATCAAATATTTCAAGATGAGACAATTGATTATAAAAAAATTTAAAGACTAATGTGAAAATTGTTACATTATTCGATGTGTTTCACTATATATTGAGACTATTTTTAATGGAAAATGATAATTTTATTGATAGTTTTATTTGATTATATGAAAATATATGGAATTTCTATAATTTTGAAACATAAATTACTATATATAGGTGACCTATTTTATTATAAATAAGGGGCACAATAATCCTTGAGGATTTATATTAATTATGTTCATGATCAGTCATAAATAATGAATTATGATATCCAAATGAAAACATTTCATATGAAAATGTATCATTATGAGTACACTATAATTAATAATTAGTTAAATAAAATACACCCTTTTATAATTATCTTTTTGAATATATTGATGAAGGATTGCCATGAAAATATTGTGGATATATTTGTTGATGAAATTTCATTATAATATTATAGTTATGAGGACTATCAAATTAATTTATGAATTTAGATTATTCTTTTGGTGAATAAATAGTTATTTTATAAATTTAGAATATGTGAATTTTTCATTAAACTATTTGGTATATGTTGTAATATTTATTTCATGAATTGTATAAATAACATAAAATTTGTTTTCCATGTAATGGAAAAAACAACAATAATAATAATAAAACATATTTTTTCTATTATTAGAATGATATTGTTGGGATATTTTATGACTTCACTAGATTATCTAATTTTTTGACTATGTTGACACACAAGGGGGTCAAATTCAAATGGATATAGAAATCGGAATATAACATTGTAGAATATAATAGAACATTGGTTAATGAATTTTAATTTTCTCATCCATATGGTAAAGAAGAGTCTTTTATTTACCATGATATATCATGGTAAGGTAACAAATGTGTTCAAATATTGAATTATATGGAGGTGTATTATACATATTTATTGTTGAAACCCCAATATATTAATAATATAACTCATTATGAAAAGTTCATAGCAGTTATCCTTTCACTTAGATTATAGAGAAATTATCTCCATGGTGATATATGTAATACATGCACTTTAAATAAGAGTCAAAAATATATTTTTACTTTTGAGGAGCTAAATATATATAAACATATATGGTTTAAACAAGCCATGTTTTATAATTTTGGTAACCCTTATTATCCTTGGAAAAAAACATGATGGGTAAGGTAATATGAATTTATGTTCTTGGTATCTTATCTTAGATGAACGTAGATAATGATATATTTTTTTTGTATTTTTAATAATGGACTTGTATATTGTATATAAAGGGGAAACATTAATATTTTCCATGTTATTACATTTAAATTTTATTATAGAGAATAATTAATTTTAAACTTAATGATAAGGACCCATAAGAGATGATGGATAATATGTTGTATTGGTAATTTAAATATCATTATATAGATGATTATGTAGTTACCTTGTTTGTATAGTTTGTTGGTATTCCATCAATGAAAATTGTGGTTAAAAATTTATTAGATAAATTTTAGAGCATAATCATTATAATATATTATAGAATAACCATGATATATATGGATAGATAAGATATAAAAAATAATGGAAAAAATTTGAGATATTGTTTTATTATACTACCCAATTATTGATATACCCGGGTGTGAAGGATAAAAGAAAACATTCTAATGAATTATGCTACTTTGACCTGTACCAATGTTAAAATTAAAAAATATTACTAAAGATTTAATCCCAAGGACTCCTAATCTATCCCATGGTCATATTGAAATATTTTTAACTCTATATAATTTTTTAAATTCAATGTATTTAAACTAAATTTGATAAGATGTTACCCTTGATCACTTTTCTAGGTTTTTTATAAATTATGTTTTGAGAAATCATGTAATGCCCTTACCAATATTCTCTGATCCAGATCCATTTATTGAACCAATTTTCTAAAGTGGTCTCCAAAAGGAATTAAATTTGAAGATTAAATAAACATTATACCATCCCACTCAGACAAATGGGAATTTTTAATATAGTCTCTAACCATTGGAGTATATGATATAGTTTCACTCTACTAATTTTATAGGATATCCAAGTCAGTTCTTTCTATAGTGGAGTTTGAATAAAATATCTATTACCACCCTAATATAGAGGTAGAACCGTATGAATACTTTTTGTAATGATATGTAAGAATTTATAATGTTTGGATGATGTTTGATAAATTAATGTATTTAGTATAAAAAATTTGGAATAATATTTGGAGAGACAATATGAATGTAGAAGAAGCTAAAGGCATATAAATTGTATATAAATTTTTTGTTTTCTATTGAAATTGAGATGTTGAATTCCATATAGAGAACCATGAATTCCCAATGATATCACAGTTGAAAACTTTTATGAGTTTTGTATGTAAAGGGATTTTATATATTATGTGAATTGGGGCATTTAATTTGTTGTAGAGTAATGGAAATATGCCATAGTTTTTAAGTTATTACACTGAATCGCTCTAATTTATTTAAAACATTCCATATATCACTTCTACAAAATTATATCATATAAACATACCATGATGTAAATGTGGATCAAGATAAATTGTATAATTATTTATCATATAATTAAGAGACCATTTGGATTATTTATATAATATAATATATATTAAGATATATTAGAACTCAAAATGTTATGGTTCATTAGAGGAATCACTATCAATAATAATTTTCATGGAATCTTGATAATTCCATGAAAAATACATAAAAAAATATTCATTGATTTTTGTATAGTTCCTAGGATTAACAATTTCTGATGGAGTAAAATATAATAGACACAAAGTTCAAAAATTGAATTATAATTTTTTTTAATTAAATATATACTACAAATAAAAGAAAAAATTTACTATTAGAACTATTATCAATGACTAATATTATAACACAATATGGACCAAAAAATGTATAGGTGTCCTTGATTGTATTATTTAAGGACAATTTAATTATAATATGTTCCAAACAATAGATGAAGAAATAATGTTATAAAATCATCTTATTAAAATAACTAAAATGTGAAGAATTATTTATGGGTTTGTCTGAATGAGTCTATAGGATGTAACAAAAGTCCATTACAAGAAAATTGGTAAACATTAAAATATATAATTATTACCATTGTTCATTATTATTTTTTGGAATTATAATAAATTTCATTAAGGTATATATAATTAAATAGATAGAATTAATGTTTATTAATAGAAGTGAAAAGATACAATTCATGTAAAATGAATGAATTAAGTCCTAAAATAGTATGAAATTCCCCTGTGAATATCATTTATCATGGATTGGGAGGGATGTTGAATTAAAATGGTTCTCTGATGACTAATCCCACATGAAAAATTAACTATTGATATTAAAGAAAAAATGTCTCTGAGAGAATATCAAGTTAATGGAAGTAACTTCTTTTTCAATATTAGGTTACCCACCACATGAAATTAACACAATTAAAATATGTATAATTACAATATATAATAGTGTGATAAGGGGTATAAATCAAGGGGTTATGTTGTATTAAATAGTACATTCATACAATTATGAAACAATGTGTACCCCGATAGAAAAGTTTTATCAAATCTATCACTGTTATATAGAAGATAAATTTTTCTAATTTTTGTATTGAAAATGAAAAAATTTATTTACTATTTATAAGAAGGATTTTGAGATTATTCAATGGGTGGTATATGGTAATAAATGGTAAAATTTTGGAAAGGTAGTAAAAAATGGTTAAATATGGTAATATATGTTAAATAAATCATCATGTATATATATATATACATGCATGACTCAACTTTGAACTGGTAGTTAAATTTTCATAATTTTTGATCTATGAATCACAATGGGTTCCAAGGTAGATAATGAAATACTATGGGTGGTAGTGGGTATCTAAATATAGTGATGAAATAAAATAATAAAATAATATTCCAAGAAAATACACTCACTACACTTATAATTACCCACTCCATATTTCCATTTTTCTCACACCAAATTCGATATTCCCTTCTTATAGCTCATAGAATGAAACTCTCAAATAGATCTTCATATAATCTTGAGGTTTTTATGTATTCTATGTGTTATCACATCATTATGAATCTTAAGAGGGTGAACAGTTCTTATTTCAACATTTTTATGTCCTATTTGATTTTATTTATTTTTTATTACATTTAAAAATACACAACAAATTATCCCATTAATAGTTATCATGGTTATTATCACACAATTGAACTATTATAAATGTTGGAGAACCTAAATACTTATTGTCTTCATATTCCTTATCTATTACCATGGAAAATTTGGGGTTCCCAATCAATTCTAATACTCTATTTATATAATCATCTCCAAGTTCATATAATTAATTTATACAATTATTTTATAAAATAAAATTATATATTATTATCAAATAATCAATAAGTTATTATAATTCAGTCACATTAAACGACCTTTATAATCCACTATTCTCATTGAATTAAAAGAGGATAATTCAGAATATTAGAAAACATCATATTTTTTTGTAATATCATGTGTTTTTATTGAAATATAACCCCCACCTCAATGCTGTATATGAATGTAGGATCTATGTAACATTCACTAAGAAGAAATAACCCTATAAAATTTTGGTTGATCATTAACTCAATATTCACATGGTCCACCACAAATGGGAGTGACACCACAACTTGTTTGACAGTCTTATGGGATATATATTGGATGATTTAAATTATTTTTAAATACCATAATGAAGTATTTTAATATATTATTTCTAATTATCAACTAATATCAATAATTAATGAAGGTGTTTCTCCCGATATGACATAGTGTGGTTGGGGTGTTTTTTATACAGTTCTAATGCTCTAATAACTTCACAAATAAATGTCTTTCACCTCTTAAATATCATCATCAAATTATTATTTCCAAATTATAAATTAATTATATTTTGTATTCTTCATATGATAAGGGACCATTTTTTAACATGGAGAATACATACTAATTTATTATTATAGTTAATGGAGTTCATGTAAATATCCTCATTAATTCATCGATTGGGGAAAACTAATTTCATGTTGTATAATATTTTTTCCAACATATAAAAATATCCCTGATAAAAACAATATCAAAATAATTATAATTATATTTATTTTGTTCACTATTGAATTATTTTTATGTATATGCTATGATAGTTTAATATATAATCTACATCATTAGATATTAATTAGATTGGTGGTACCAAACATTTTATATCCCTAATGTGTACCATGTATGACTCATGATACAACTAAATATAATAATTAGAGAATTATCACCCTTTTTTGTTTGATTTATAAGTAGAAGTCTTTTAATATATGTTTATTATTTCTATCATTAAAAATTTAAAAAATATCTGTAACGCCCCAACCCCAGTTACCCAGAGTAATTTCATTATTACATAACATTGTCATGATCAAAAAAAAGATCAAGTCTCAAAATAGCGATTAGTTTAGTAGCCTTGAAATAACTAAATACATTCATAAAGATTACATTACATCATAAAATGATAAAATAAAACAATATAGTCTCTATATTCCACACTCTTATCCCATCATACTATCCCTACAGGTCATTAATAAAACATTTCTTCACATCCTGGGAAAAATAAAACATGGAAAGGGGTGAGCTCAAATTCCCAGTAAGGATAACAATATAGCAGAAACATTCATAAATAAGCATAAACATTTAAGGCAATGTATAACTAAATGAAAAGCCTTTTAAAACATGAACATAAGCATAATATGGCAGAAATAAAATGAAATAATTCCATATACTTATTCACATGGATATTCTACTAATCAAATAATCACATGCAATATCAATAACCATTTTCATAATGATGGAATGCATAATACCAGACTATCATAACCACATATCCAATGCCTCGTGCCATGACTACAAATATGATTTTGTCAAGGCCTTGTGCCAAGACACTAGTTTGTCCATGAGACCTACCGATGCATCTAGGATCTATTGAGGGCTCCACCCGACACATGTTAAGTCCAATGCATTCCTCATATGAAGAGGTTTAAACATAACATAAACATTCGTATTAAAACTAGCATACGAAATGTCAATAATTTCTCAATAAACCATTAATGGTATAAAAAATAACACATCCATAGTCAAACATATCATAGAACCTTCAATACAATATGGAAGATTTGTATCATAATATATAAACTTCAAATAAGCTTACATTCCATCAAAGGATGTTGACATAGATGAAATCAAAACTATTTGAGAGAAATATCGCTTTTTTGAAATAATATAAAAGTCACATAATTATAAAATAAAACATTTACTTTGAAAATATCCTTATACACTTGTAATGTAAGCTTCTAAGATCATATAATGGCGGAAAATTTCTGCACCCACCGTATAAGTTAAAAAAACATTCTTACCTTAATTCTGTCGAAAAGGTTAAAAATGACCTTGTTTGGAAAAAAACAGAATGATTCCTTTATAAACTTCTTATAAAACGTCAACATGGGTATAAATGACTTTAACCTATAGTCTTTAAAATATTAAGACTGATCTGAAATACATTTTTAAGAAACAAGGATGTGGATGATGAAGAGGTCTCTGAAGGTAATTACGTATAAACAACCTTGGATAATGAAGAGATTGTGAAATAAACCCTTACCTTGTACATTTCCATGGTTGGTGGTAGGTTAACATCCTATATAATTGTGAAATAATTTTTATTAAATTATACCATAATCATATACATTAACATGATATCTTATTTGATCTTTTAACAATGCATTGTTAATAATATCTTAGTATTATCGTCGTTTCACTTGTTAACTTACTCGTTTTATTTTATATGTTTTGTTGCGAAGTCCTATTTTTCATGGATAGGTTGTATCTTATTCATATACATAATGATATCATGTCCGTAAAAATTATTTTTATATCATAAAATGATAATTATACTTGAATGGATACGATGGAGAATGAATCTCATCGCGTTCGTGGAGACGGTAGTCTGTAAGTACGCACAAGCAACAATATCATAGTTTTTATATTAAAATAATATATAATTGGATGTTATATCATATATATAGAATCATTATCATGTTATATTTATTATTTACATGAATTACACATTATTATTATACCCATCCAAATAATAATTTATTGAATAACAATTATACCACGACGTGGAGACGGTAAGCCGTATGTACGCACATATGGTAAAATGTCATTCAAAGGATGGATAGAATACTGAATATGGTTGTAACATATTTATAATAACATCATAGCATATATAAGATATAATAATTATTATTTTATAATAGGAATAACAGTGAACGAAGATGTTGAAGAAGAAAGGAACTTCAAAGAGGGTGGTGAAAACATTACCTCTTTTTCGGGTTCTTCCTTTTGATTTGATCAAAAGGGCTCCTTAGGTTGGCTTTCTGATCAAACTAAGGCCTCTTGATTTAAGTGAGGGAAATTGAGAGAGTATTTGGGGAGGGGTTGGAAGAGTCAAAAGGCTTTGAATGTGTGAATTAGTGAGAAGGGGGAGTTCCCTTTTATAAGAGGGGTGAGGGGCACCTTTTGGAAAGCTAGAAATATTATTTTATAATAAATTCATATTCTCTTTATAATAGATAAAAAGTGTATTATTTAATGGTTAAGGTGGGGTTGGGTCTAAAACCACTCAACTAATAGAATTTAGACAGTTTTGGTTCATTATATTAATCACATATTTTAGTTTTAACTCATAGTTAATTAGATTGACACTTACCAAGTCACTTTTTTATTTTTATATTATATAGTTAATAAACATTCTATATACCTCCAACTGACCCCAAAGTGGTCCATTAATGACACACCTATCATGATATAAGTCTCTTGTCCGATCCTTAGATTTTTACGAATTGAATATAAATTTATAATATAATATTTGTTTTTAAAACACTTTTATGTCAATTTTGACACTATTGGGTATTTTGTTTTTGATAAATTCATTACAACATTATTACTTAAAAAAAATTATATAATCAATCCTAATATATTATATTCACCTAGAAAATTAGAGGAATTTATAAAAAGTATCAAATTACATTTAATTTGATATTTATATTATCAATTATTTTATTATTTCATTAATTAGGTAATTACCGCATCACCATTGTGTCATTAAAAAATTAAATTAATTAATGTCTAAAAATTAGAAATAAAATACCATTATGTAGGAAATATTTTTATATTTCTAATGAATATTTACAATCGAATTTATCTTATTTATAATCCTATATTAAAATTGTTTTAGTAAATAAACTATGATTTTAACTCTTTCAACTCTTCTTTGAATTAAATAATAATAAATGTCCTAATCTAATCCAAGTGGACCTAAATGATAATATTTTATTCCTAAGGTTGTTTTTGGTCGAGATACACTTGTCCAATAGAATTAGGACATGTTTTAGGGTTATATTAATATCATTTTTACCCTTAATTACCCTATTTACTTTTAACGGTGGTAAATAAAAGTAAAAAATTTACTATTCTCCGAAAATTATTTTCATCTCATTGAACCGCATTTTACTCCTTGATATTAACCGTGTCTCTTAGATTTTTGAAATTCCACTCACAGAAGCGGTAAAATTATGTTTTATGTGAATTTCCAAATTCCCCTATGAGGTGGGTAAAAGACGGTGAAATGTTCAATAAAAATTATATATATATAAAATTATTCTAAACTAACTGAAAAAAATTATATTGAATATATATAAGTATTATGTATCTATTTTTACCATAATTAAATTTAAATAAAGTAAATAATTATTTAAAAAAATTGGTTTTAAACTATAACTCAGTGTTTTTTCACTATTCATCAAAAATTGAAAGTTTTCATAAAAATACAAAAATAACCCTAGGCTATTTTCTATATTCTGAATCAAAAAACGAAGTCCATTTTGAAAGATATAATTTATATAATTTAAAAAATTGGGTATTACTTTTCATAATAGCTAGTTTTATTGGTTGTAGTGTGTGTGTTAGAACTCGAAGTTGCGTACAACACACACAAGTGTATTATTCAAAGGTAAGTGTACCATGGAAGCTTGGGGTATTACATTATCCCCTACATCAAATAATTTCATCCTCGAAATTTTTAGAATACTATCACATGAAAAGACTCAGGTGGTTCTGCATCATAAGGTCCTCAGGTTCCCATGTTGCTTCATCCATCTTATGGTTTCTCCACAAAACTTTTACCAAACGAGTCATCCGGTTTCTCAGTACTTGTTATCTCGTATCAAGAATCCTTACGAGATCGTCGCAATAAGACATATCGGGTTCCAGTTCTAATTTATCATAGGTGAGTACATGCGTTGGTACAGGCATGTATTTCCTCAACAGTGATACGTGAAACACATCATGAACTTTGGAGAGACGTGGCAGAATTGCCAAATGGTAAGCTACAGCCCCAATTCGCTCTAGAATTTCAAAAGGTATGATGTACTTGGGACTCAATTTACCTTTCTTGCGGGAACGTATAACTCCCTTCCTTGGAGATACCTTCAAGAAAACATGATCTCCTTCCTGAAATTCAAAATCCTTCATTCGGTTGTCAGCATAGCTCTTCTGCCTACTTTGAGCAGCTTTGATGTGGTTTTGGATTACCTTTACCTTATCCATCGTTTCCTCCTCCAGTTCTGGGCCTACATGTTTTCTTTCCCTAATGTCATCCCAACAGGTTGGTGTGAGACATCTCTTTCCATATAACGCTTCATATGGTGCCATTTGAAAACTCTTATGGAAGCTATTGCTATAGGAAAATTATACCAGAGGTAAATATTGATCCCACATACCATGAAAGTTATGTGAGCAGGATCTCAACATTTTTCTAAGGTTTGATTTGTCTGTTCTGATTGTCTATCTGTTTGAGGGTGGTAGGCAGTTCTCAAATGAAGTTTACAATCCAAGGCCTTCTGAAGACTCTTCCAGAGTCTTAAAGTAAAATGGGGATCACGATCAGAAATAATTGATAGGGGTTCTCCATGAAGTCTCACAACTTCATTAATATATATTCCTTCAAGTCATTCCAGTGGTATATCTTCTCTTATAGCATGAAAATGAGCTGACTTCGTAAGACGATCAACAATAACCCATATTGCATCGTTCCTTCTAGGAGTCTTTGGTAGTCCCATGACAAAGTCCATCGTGATATTATCTCATTTCAACTCCAGTATGGGAAGAGGTAGCATGACTCCTCCATGTTGTTTCCTTCCAGCTTTCACTTGTTGAAAAACCATACATCTTGACACAAAATCAGCAATCTCCCTCTTCATGTTGTCCCACCAAAAATGTTCCTTCAAGTCTCTATACATTTTGGTGCTCCCATGGTGTATAGAGAAATTGGAATTATGAGCATCATTAAACAATTCCCTTTTTAGATCAGGTATATTGGGAATACAAAGTCTCTTCCCAAAATTCAAAATTCCATATTCATACACAAAGTCATTCAATATTCCATCATTCAAATATTTATTCTTCTTTTGAAACTCTTCATCTCTGATATGATAACACTTTATCCTTTCTAGTAATGATAGTTTGGCAACCATTTGAAGAAGTATCGATGTCTCACCTTACATGGTAATTCCCATATCCATCTTTACTCGATCCATGAAAATAGGATCCCTTTCAATTCTCATCACGTTCAAAACTCCATGATCATTTCTGCTCAAAGCATCTTCCACCTTATTTACCTTCCACGGGTGGTAGTGTATCATGCAATAATAATCCATGAGTAGTTCGATCCATCAACTTTGCCTCATGTTGAGTTCTTTATATGAGAAAATATACTTCAAAATCTTGTGATCAGTATAAATCTCACATTTTTCACCATAGAGATAATGTCTCCATAACTTCAAAGAAAATATTACATCAGCTAACTCAAGATCATGAGTAGGGTAGTTCTTCTCATGAATTTTTAGCTATCGTGATGCATAGGCAATAACCTTATCATTCTACATAAGGACACAACCAAGTTCTTTCTTTGATGCATCACTATAAATAACTAACCCATCATTCCCTGATGGTAGAGTCAATATAAGAGCATTGTCTAATATTCTCTTCAGTTCTTCGAAACATTGTTCACACTCTTTTGTCCAAACAAAATATACCCCTTTATCTGTGAGATTTGTTAATGGGTTATCCAACCAAGAAAAATTCTGGACGAAATGTAGATAATAACCTACTAAACCAATAAAACTGTGTACCTCAGTTATAGTGGTTGGTACTGGACATTCTTGGATTTCTCTTGTCTTTGAAGGATCAACATAGATTCCATCCTTGGAGACAATATGGACAAGAAAAGAGATCTCCTGAAGCCAGAATTCACACTTGCTAAACTTCCCATATAATTCATGTCTTCTCAGAGTCTTTAGGATAATGCTCACCTGATTTTCATGATCTTAGTAGCTTTTGGAGTATACCAAGTTATCATCAATAAATACCACCACAAAATCATCGAGATATTCTTTGAAAACTCTATTCATTAGATCCATTAATACAGAGTGTGCATTAGTCAGCCCAAAAGGCATTACCATAAACTACTAATGCTTGTACCTTGTTTGAAATACTGTCTTCAGATTGTCTTCCTTCTTCACACACAATTGATGGTATCTAGATCGAAGGTCAATATTTGAAAAGTATTGATCTCGATGAAGTTGGTCAAATAAATCCTCAATGTGAGGTAGGGGATACTTGTTCTTTATTGTTATAACATTGGTCTCCCTGTATTTGATACTTAACCTCATAGATCCATCTTTCTTTTTAGCAAAAAGAACAGGGGCTCCCCATGGAAAAACTCAAGGTAGAATAAATCCCTTATTACTCAATTCCTCTAGTTGTTTCTTTAGTTAAACTATTTCCAAAGTGGCCATTCTATAAGGGGTCTTCGATATAGGCCTTGATCCCGGAATTAAATCAATGGAAAAATCAACTTCTCGTTCTGGAGGATTTCCAGGTAAATCTTCTGGAAACACATCTACATATTCTTTCAAAATAGGTACATCTTCTATTTGAACACTCATTTCCTCACCCAAAATCATTTCATTCTCTTCTTCCCCAATAATTGAATTTAGTTGAGCTACTGGGGGTGGATCTATATAAGAGTAAGGTGGTGACTATTCTGCTCTAAAGATAAGGTGTTCCTTATCATCATCATCAAAAATCATAACCTCCTTATTCTTACAATAAATATTCGCATCATGGTCCGGAAGCCAATCCATACCGAGGATTATATCATACTCAATCATAGGTATGACGATGAGATCAGCGGATAAAGAAAATTTATGTGCTCTAATGGGGACTGATTCACAGAACTTTGTTGCAATGATACATCCCATAAGAGTTTTAACTGACAACTCCCTTGTTAAATCAAATTGGAAATATCTATTTTTCATAGCAAACTGGGAAGATATGAAACAATGCGATGATCTAGAATCAAAAAATGCTTTTTCTAAACATGGGGAAACCATTAAATTACCCGCCACCACGTCTTTCAGAGCTTCTACCTCATCAGTAGTGATAGAATAATATTTGCCTTGATCCCTTCAACATTTCTGAGGTAAGTTCCCCTGATGCTTAGGAAATTCATTTGAATAATGTCCCATCTCCCTACAATTGTAGCATTGGACATTGGTAGCTTCCTTCTTCCCCTTGCAATCACAAGCATGGTGGCCTTTTTCACCACACTTGTAACAGACTCACATTCCATTTAAGGAAGTACCGGGGTGTTTCATCCCACATTTACTGCAGGATGGATATTAAACTTTTCCCTTCTTCCCTTTATTTCCATTCCCATATTGATCTGCAGATCACTTCTTCTCTTTCTTTGATTTAAAGTCATAAGACTTAGAGAATTATTTTTCTGTCTGGATACACATAAGACAATGTCTTCGTATGAGGAGGATTGTGAGACTAATTCATGACGGAGAAATGGTTTTAACCCATCAAAGAAACGATCCATCTTACTTCTTGTGTTACTTATATAATCTCTAGAATACCTTGCTAACCTCGTAAAGTTAGCCTCATACATTGAGAAATTCTCATCCTCCTTTTGTCTCAGACTCAGAAATTGCCTTTCCATATTTACTCTATGTTCACGAGGAAAGTATTTTTCTAAAAACAGATCTTTGAACTCCATCAATTCGATATTTGATACTTCATAATCTTCCTTCGTGTTTTGAATAAATGACCACCATTAATCAGCATCTCCAGTGAGGCGACAAACTTCTATGACAACCTTTTCCCTTTCACTACTCCCCAAAGCCTGAAATATTTTCTCTAAGGAATTTATCCTTTACATAGCTACTAATGGATTTGTACTCCCATTTAACATTGGTGGTTGTTTCCTCATGAAGAAATCTAACATTGTTCCTCTATGATGTGGATCATGGTTCTTTATATGGGAAAGGTTATTATTCATAACCTGAGTGAGTTGTCCCTGTATGGTGATTATTTGATCAGCACAAGTTGCATCACCAGCTCCACTATAATTGTCTTGATCGGGAGGGAAATCCCTACATGGAGTGCGTGCATTGATATAGATTCCATTTCATCCAATAGTCTCCATTTCTAAACAATGGCATAAACTAGATCAGTTTATGAATCAAAATACAAAATTCCATACTTATAAAACTCTTAACATAGATGAACTATTTATGGATATAATCCATAATCATAAAAATGTTTAATTTGAGGATGTATATATTCATAAACCCTTAATAATGATTTGTAATGAAATTGAGAGTTATCCTAAGAATATCCTATGGGAGTGTCATAACCAAGAGTGCAACAAGGCCCGTTGTCATGCAGCAGTTCATGTTCAGGTCTAGCTCAAAGCGGTGTTTTCGGGTTTTACCCCTAGGTATATCTGTTCCAGTGCCTTCTCTACCTGCTCGTACCCAGACATGGATGTATTGCTCGGAAAACTCACAAAATCTCTACAACACGGAAATTCTAGGATGTTCTTCTATACTAATCCTCAAATTCCATCATAAATCTATGTGTCCTAATCAGAGTTTATCTAAATCTAGATTCCAAGGATTGTACTAAACTTCTCTGATACCAAGTGTAACGCCCTGACCCCAGTTACCCTGAGTCGGTGCATTATTACATAACATTGGTATGATAAAAATAAAGATCAAGTCTCAAAACACCGATTAGTTTAGTAGCCTTGGAATAAATAGATAAATTCACCATGTTTACATTACATCATAAAATTAAAAACTACAAAAATATAGTCTCCATAGTCCACACTCTTATCCCATCATACTATCCCTGCAGGTCATTCATAAAATACTTCTTCATATCCTCGGTAAAATAAAACATAGAAAGGGGTGATCTCAAATGCCGAGTAAGGATAAAAATATAGCGGAAACATTCATAAAGGAGCATAAAAATTTAAGGCAATGTATAACTAAAACAAAATCCTTTTAAAACTTTTACTTTAGCATAATATGGAAGAAATAAAATTAAATAATGCCATATAATTATTTACATAGTTATTATACTAGTAGAATAATCACATGGAATATCAATAAGCACTTTCATAATGATGGAATGCATAATTCCAAACTATCATAACCACATAACCATGGCCTCGGGCCAAGAATAAAAATAATATTTTTTCAAGGCCTTGTGCCAAGACACTAGTTTGTCTCCGGAGACCTACCGATGAATCGAGGACCTATAGCGGGCTCCACCCATTACTTATTAAATCCAATGCATTCCTCATATGAACATGTTTAAACATAACATAAATATTCGTATTAAAAATAGCATACGAATTGTCAATACTTTCTCCATAAACCATGAATGGTATAAAAAATAACACATCCACAGTCAAACATACCACAAAACCTTCAATATAATATGGAAGATTTGTATCATAATAAATAAACATAAAATAATCTTAAAATCCATCAATGGATGGTGACATAGATGAAATCAAAACTATTTGAGAGAAATATCTCTTTTTTGAAATAATTTAAATGTCACACAATTATAAAAAAAACATTTACTTTAAAAATATCCTTATAAGCTTTTAAGGTAAGCTTCGAAGATTTTATAATGGCGGAAAATAGCCGCACCCACCGTATAAGTTAAAAAAACATTCTTACCTTAATTCGGTCGAAAAGGATGAAAAGGAACTTGTTTGGAAAATGACAGAAACATTCCTTTATAAACATCATATAAAAAGTCAACAAGGGTATAAATGACAATATCGCATATTCTTGAATATAGTAAGAGTTATTTGAAATACATTTTTGAGAAACATTGATGTGGATGATAAAGAGGTCCCAGTAGGTAATTACGTATAAACAACCTCGAATAATGAAGAGATTGTGAAATAAACCCTTACCTTGTAATTTTCCTTTGTTGAGGGTAGGTTATCCTCCAGTATAATGGTGAAATAATTATTATTAAATTATACAAGAATCATATACATTAATATGATATCATATATGATCTTTTAACATTACTTTTTTAATAATAATTGAGTATTATCGTCATTTCAGGTGTTAACATACACATTTTCTATTATATGGTTTGTTACATAAGCCATGTTTTTCAGGTATAGGTTGTATCTTATTCATATCCAGAATTATATAAATTCCTTAAAAATTATTTATAAATAATTAAATGACTATTATACTTGAATGGATACGATGGAGAATGAATCTCATCGCGTTCGTGGAGAAGGTAGTCCGTATGTACGCACGAGCGACAATATCATTCTCTTGATATTATAATAATATATAATTGGATGGTATATCATATATACATAATAATTATCATGTTAAATTTATTATTTACATGAATTACACATCATTTTTATACCCATCCAAATAATAATTTATTGAATAACAATTACACCACGATGTGGAGAGGGTAAGCCGTACGTACGCACGTATGGTGACATTTCATTAAAAGGATGGATAGAATAATGAATATGGTTTTACGATATTTATAATAAAATCATAGTATATATATGATACTGGAGTTATTATTTTAGAATTGGAATAACAATGAAAGAAGAAGTTGAAGAATAAAGGAACATGAAAGAGGGTGGTGAAAACATTACCTATTCTTCAGGTTCTTCCATTTGATTTGATCAAAAGGGCTCCGTAGGTTGGTTTTCTGATCAAACTAATGCCTCTATGTTGAAGTTATGGATGATTAGAGTGTGTTTGTGCAGGGTTTGGCTGAGCCAAAAGGCTTTGATTGTGTGAATTAGTGAGAAGGGGGAGTGCCTGTTTATAAGAGGGGTGAGGGGCACCTTTGGAAAAGCTAGAAATATTATTTTATAATAAATTCATATTCAGTTTCTAATGGACCAAAAGTGTATTATTTAAAGATTAAGGTGATGATGGGTCTAAAACCACTCAACTAATATAATTTAGATAGGTTTGGGTCATTATATTAACCTTATATTTTAGTTTTAACTCATTGTTAATTAGTATGTCACTTACCATGTCACTTTTTATTTCTATGTTATATAGTTAATAAACATAGTATATACCTCCATGATACTGACAAGACTTCCATTAATGATATACCTATCATGATATATGTCTCTTGGCCGAACCATATATTTTTATGAATTGAATATAAATTAATAATATAATATTTGTTTTGAAAACACTTTTATGTCAATTTTGACACTATTGGGTATATTGTTTTTGATAAATTCATAAAAGCATTATTAATTCAAAAATAATTTATATAATCAATCCTAATATGTCATATTAACCTATAAATTTTTTTTAATCCATAAAAATCCTCAAATTCCATTTATTTAGATATTTATATTATCAATTATTCTAATATTTCATTAATTAGATAATTACTACATCACCATTGTGTCATAAATAGATTAAATTATTTAATGTATAAACATTATAAATGAAATACCATTATGTATTAAATCCTTTTATCTTTATAATTAATATTTAAAATAGAATTTATCTTCTCTATAACTCTATATTAAAAATGTTTTAGTAAATAAACTTTTATTTGAACTCTTTTAACTCTTCTTTAAATTAAATAATAATAAATGTCCTAATCTAATCCAAGTGGACTTGAATGATAATATATTATTCCTAAGGTTTTTTTTGGTCGAGATAAACTTTTCCAATAGAAATAGGACATGTTTTAGGGTAATATTTATATCATTTTTACCCTTAATTACCCAATTTATTTTTAATCGTGGTAAATAAAAGTAAAAAGATACTATTTACCAAAAAAATTTCATCTTATTGAACCACATTTTACTCCTTGATATTAACCATGTCTCTTGGAGTTTCTAAATTCCACTCACAGAAGTGGTAAAATTAATTTTTATATGAATTTCAAAATTCTCCTAGGAGGTGGGTAAAAGACGGTGAAAAGTTCAATAATCTTTTTTATATCTAAAATTATTCTAAACTAAATCCAACAAATTACATTGAAAATATATAGGTATTATTTATCTATTTTGACCGTAATTATATTTAAATAAAATAAAAAATTATTTAAATAAAAATTTGGTTTTAAACTATAACTTAGTGTTTTTTCACTATTCATCAAAAATTTAAAGTTTTCAGAAAAATACCAAAAATTCACCCTTGGGTAATTTCGATATTACGAATCCAAAAACGAAGTCTAGTTTGAAAGATAAAATTTATAAAATTTCAAAAAGTGGGTATTACTATTCAAAACTACTAGTTTGATTGGTTGTGGTGTGTGTGAGAACTCGAAGTTGTGTACAACACACGCTACTGTATTATTCAAAGGGAAGCGTAATGTGGAAGCATGGGGTGTTACAATATCCATAACAATGTGATCATTTATATCTGTAAAATGTGATTATTTAATTATTTTTAAATAATAAATAATTTTTTTCTGTATTTATCATTTATTTATCTACTCCTATGTTATAATTATTTCATGAGAAATTCCACGGTAAATGTTCCCTTACATAGATTATGTGACCAAAATTTAATTTTGAAACTGAATTCCGTAGGAAATCAAGTTGAATCCAATGGAATGTCATATAGATTTTTAAAATTAATGAATAAATATTTTTACACATATAAAATTAAATTTCATGTTTAAATGTAATATTTAAATATCTAGTCTCTTAAGGACTCATATAACTTGAATAAATAATTTGATTTCATGGAATCACATAACAATGTAAATAGTATCCCCCATAATTATGTGACCTTAGAATGGGGAATTATAATTTTCATAACAATATTTCATTATTGTTTACTAAGTTCATCTCTAATGTGTTTTGATAAAGATGGAGTCATGTTGTCTTCCCCCTCTAATATGTATGGAAAATAAAATAGTAACTATATTAATTATATTAATTCTAGAGAGATATGTTCTGGTACGAAATGTTCTTTATCAATGTTTTAAGGATCGATTAGTATTCCCCAGATAAGAAATCACTCATTAATTATAACTAATTTTATTAACTTCCATTCTGTATAGTAGAAGGACTGCAATCTCTAGGAAACTCCTCTAGAAATTTAAGATTGGGTTCAAAGAGTATGGCTTTAGTTTGATTATTATTTACCGCAAAACATTACCCAAAAGGAAAAATTAGTGATGTAATTTGTTATTAAAAATTATTTGGTTCTTGTTCCTCATGTTATTATTATTTGGATAAAATGAGATAATTACCAACAAATATCATTTTCATTCCCACATCCTTGTTGTGTTCCCTATTCATCTAAATCATGATTATTTTATCATCTTCAATACCTTCCTCTGGCCCATGATGTTATTTATTCCATGATTAATAATATTATTTTGAATTTTTCATGGATAATTTTTTTAATTTTTTAGTTATTTTTATGAATAATTTGAAAAAAATACAGTGAAATTTCGAAAGGAACAATGATTAATTTACTATCTGAATACATAAAAATGTTTTAAATTTTGTAAACATGTCGCATAGAGGAATAAAATATAATTTAAATTTATCCTACTAAATTATAGTAGTTACCCTATATCATCTCTCAAAGATACTAATCTTGATCACTCAGTGTTCCCGTTCTTTATTATATTATATTATATATATATATATATAAATGAATATTAGGGGTTTGAGGAATGATAAAATACATGAAGAAAAACATGATTGTTGATGAAAAAAATGATGTTATATTGAATGTATAAACTGCAAATAAAATCACTCTTTGTTAACTATTTTTACCTCTTTTTTAGATTCATACCTACTTAATGATCAAATGAAATTGTATGTGAGATTATCTTATATTACCCAAATTGTGAATATAAAATGCATAATGAAATCCCCAAACACACTACACATCAACATAGTCCATGGATATCTAGAAGAGGGGATACTAAATTGATTGAACCCCCTAACAAACCTTCATGGTGAAAAATCATAGTCATTAAAAACATAAAAACAAAGTCACAATCATTTGCATTATGTATTATATAATAATGGGAGAGTAATGAAAAATTGTTACTAAATAATAAAAAATTTATACATATAACACATTGTATCCATTAATAACCACTAATTAATATTGAAGGAACCATACTCATCCAAAAACTAAAAAATGATTATGGTAAATGGTTAAATCATAGAATTATTTTTAATGGAGATCCCTTAGGTCTGTTCTTCACTATTATGTAGATTATTCATAATAGTGATAATTTTGAAGAGGTATAATAATAATCATAGAGTAATCAATGAGAATGAGGGATAAAAACAAATTATTGAAATTTTGAACGAGTTAGATGAAAAAATAGAGAGCAACTGAGTTCACATTTGCGAATATAGAGCCACCAGGAGCGAAATCAACTAAATAATATTTTTTCTAATAGATGGGATAAATATTAGAAGATGTGGTAGGTACACGGATGTATTTATATGAAAAATCCATGTGATACTGACTTGAACAGTAGGTTGGATCCACATGGGAAGAAAAATTACATATTTTCCTCAGGAATTGATGTCTCAAAAATCCTCTCATCATTTTGATTTTTAATTCAAAATCCCCTATTTTAAATTTTATTAATTTAAACAGTAAAAAAATATATGGAATGTATTCAAATGTCAAAAAATATTGGGAATGATTCAATGTCAAAATTTATTTCTTTAATCCATAATTATATTGTTATTTTCATTTAATAAATGGTAAAACCATTTTTTATTTTTGTAATAATCCTTATATATTTTTATTTCACTCCTATGATAAATTATTTTAACATTATATTTAACTATATTCATATAAATGTCTCTTATTTATATAACCCTTCCATATCATAAGTACATTTCATGTTAAAGTTTCTTATATCATTATGTATTACATTAAAATATTATTATTATCCTTGTAGTGTACCTATTTTTTTTCTTTTAAGCCATTCAAATATATTAAGATATAATTTTCGAGCTAGGTGGTTACAAAATAATATATTTTTAGTCCTAGTTAAAAAAATTGATATTTTAAAAAACATTATTTAAAATAAAATCATGATCATTTAGTTTTTTAAAAATAATATATTATATCCCAAATGGATCCTCTAATTAAAAATCTAGTACAACATTTGAATGAAAAACATTTTCATTAACCTAGGTGTGACTTAAAGTTGGTGGATACTGGATGTTTGGATGACACAAGAATTGTAAGGTTTGTTATGTGGATTAATTAATTAAATTATTTAACTAATTCATTGAATAAACATTACCTTATCTCTCGTATATAATTATTAAAATATAATTTTTTTTGTTTATCCATATAACCCTTGGAACCATGAGAGTATAATTTGGAATTCATTATTGTAAAATTGAAATTAGATGTTGAACAATGATAAAATTATGTTAGATCGACATGCAACAAAGGAAACGGGTCTTATCCATTGTTGGGGAATTCATTATTCAATAAACATTAACCCAAAATATATGTAGTGATTGTCATTTGATGTTTCCACCCTTTATTAAAATTTTAATAAATTTTCATTATGTTCAATTTTAAATATTCGTTTTATTTATTCTTTTACATGATACATATTTCATATAATATATTTATTTAAATATTCACTCCTTGATTTACATATTACCTCCCATGGAAATCATTAATCTATGATTTGTTGGGGTAGAATTTTTTTACAATGATTTACTCACATTGTTCATTCTCATCTCCCAAGGTTTTCCATCATGTTATTCACCACTGGCCTATAAGGTCATGATTCGACTTTTTTGTAGCAGGATAGAGAGAGATCGAGCACTCAGATTAATTATAACACCATGTATGATGAAATGAGTGGGAAAATAGGGATGTAATGGGAAACATCATAGGTTCATAGTGATACTCCCGGTATCTAGGATCCATATAGGTGATAGGATTGATTAGAAGTTGACAGTAGACACATCGAGATCCATGCTGGCTTTGTAAAAAAATATGTTTTTTGTTCCATATAATATAGGGAGATGATAAATGGAATAAATACATAAGGTTTTCTTGTGGTAAAATTGAGTAAATCAGGATATAATTTTTGAGAATTATGATCTTTAATTTCAATGGAAATATTTACTACACTTTGTACAGTTAAAGAACACATGTTATTTACCCCCACCAAGTTGTGGTGGCATGGGATTTGGATTATATTAGGATCACATGCATTACAGTGTCCCCATATTTCATGTGACCCTTCTTTGGTGGATAATCCTTGTTCTAGATACACTTGTATAAGACCCCACGTAGGAGGAAATGTTGTGTACTCTTGGAGTATATGGACACAAGTCGATACCTGAGAACATCTAGGAAAATATGAATGGGATGATAAACACATCAAGGAATAGAAGGAAACATTCAATCCCTAGGTGTGTGAGACATGTCATTTAGGCCCCCCAAAAGCTGTTTATAGTGGCAAGGCCATTGATTGACATCTTGAGTAGTTAAATGATGGGAATCATAATGGGAACAGATTTCGAGTAGACCCCATACAAGCCGCGAACCCCTACAAAAAACACCATCCATTCATATCACTTTATTTTGGATATAATTATTTTTCCCACTAGTAATCTATATTCAATATTTTTTCATATATAACATGATTTTGTCCTTCATAATGGATTTTAAGATATGATGTAGAATTTTCAAAGCATTATTCATCTTTTGGCTATGTTGGGGGATGATCGTCATCATTTAGGAACATAAGAGAGAGGTTGATGTTGGAGACCCCACTACCATACCAGGGAACGACGTACTGATACTCCTTGTATTTGTTAGATTAGATCCAATTTAAATGATATTGATCCTAATTACTCATATTAGTCCCATATTTGATGTACATATTTTAATTTTGAGGATTGAATGTGAAATATAAATGTATATTGGTGTTTCTCCATGGATCCCGGATCCAATGTCGAAACATGATCAAGTTTTAAATGATGATTGGAACATTGGGTAGTGTGGAAGATACATGAACACACATGAAATATGTTTTACAGCCATTATATTATGTGAAATGATGACTGGAGGTATCCCCCACTAATTTTACGTGGTCAAATGTTTGAAATTGTTGAAAATGATGATAATCTAAGATCATCAATTTGATATAGAATTTATGAAGAATATCCAATTACATTTAGTGTAGTCAAAGAAAAAACATAGTTTCCCAAACCAAAATATATAGGATATGGTTTTGGGGAAGGGGAAGATAAGGATCACATATCATGTTCTATGTCCACATACCAAGTTCAATGTCCACACACCATATGACCCTTTCCAGGTGGCTAATCCATGTACATGTTCCACAAATTCAGAACCCCATGAGGGAAGACTCTCTATGTACTATATGATATCACATTCATGGAATAGGGTTGGTAAGATGTACATAGACCAATAGTGGTAATTTTTGTGGGATGTAATGAGATACAGTTTCTCTTATTTCTTCTTTAAGTGTTCTACATTTAAGTAGATTAATGATGAAAAATAGATCCCTAATTTCATGAAAAAACCTATTGATATCTCTTAGTTGAAATGGGATGAGATATCCCTAGACTTTATTTCGGAGATTCAGTGGATAACGAGAGGCCATGATGCTACCTAGGTAATTTTCATCCGACTCGTAAAGATGATACACTACCTTTCTATTAAGGATTCTTGTTTGATGGAAAACAAGGGACAATCCTACATGTGAGAGATCATCTGACACGATGTGGTACCATTGATTATTGTCTCTAGAAATAATACGAGATTCACATCAAGGTTTTATAGAGGCCTACAAAATATGAAAAATACCTATTTGAGTGTGAGTATGATGTTAAACCCCTAGATGGTTGGGATGAAAGAGTGCAATATTCATGTGTTGGAGGATATGCTTAGGGATTGAGTTTAAGACTTTGGCCAATGTTTGGGGGATCCCAATCCATTGGCATAGTTAGATTATTATATCATCCATCACTGCATGACCTACATAGAAGCTTTCTAGGCCCTATAAATGAGACATTGAAGGTCACCATTATTTTGGAATTATATGTCCTAGACATCTCATGTTTAGTCAAAGATATTGAAGGAAATACTAGGGAAATTTTAGGTGATTCATTAATTTATGAGGACAACCTCGAGATGACAAAATAATTGAAAGATCGACATCATTGGGCCTTAGAGTTTGAGATAGAAGACCATATTTTACTAATAGACACTACATGATGAGAATTGTGGTGGTGTTGACAAAGAGGCAAGTAATACATATGGTTTATTAGAAAATTCATGATTATATAGAGGTTTTGGATTCATTTCACACCAT
The DNA here is from genome assembly GCA_963277665.1 of Viscum album. Taxonomy (NCBI): domain Eukaryota; kingdom Viridiplantae; phylum Streptophyta; class Magnoliopsida; order Santalales; family Viscaceae; genus Viscum; species Viscum album. Next base: position 643,434,056 of record OY728135.1, on the reverse strand, counting down.
CTAGACATAACCTTATAGTCGGTGTGGCTGCATGATATTGTCTATGTGTCATAGTGGAGGAGATACCTTCATGATCATATGCACATAAATGAGTGGGTGTACTAAAGATCAAGGATAGAACAGTTGTCATATAGTCCACAACAAAAATCAAGAACTGGGAAGAGGGGATCCTATAAGGATGGACCATTATATATTTTTAAATGTAGTAATAACATGGGAGTGTGCCAAAGGAATGATGGTATTCAAATAACCAAATAGGGGAATAATATCAACAACTTTTTCTATAGGTTATTATTTTTTGAAATGAAAACCCTTGAATGGAAGAATATTATAGTGGACCAAATATTTATTATACACTTTTATATATTTTATGAAATAATTTTGGAGTAAGGGGATGGGACGAAAAGACATTTCAAGGCCCAGTTCTCCCAGAATATTATTATAAAAAATATTGAAATTATTAAAATTATATAGCAATTATTTTTTTAATAATATAGTATCTTCCAAATATATACTTGAAACCAAAATATGGGACCATATTTGAATAAAAACATGTGTTATGAACTAGGAATGACATGATTTTAGTTGGTGATAAACATTCATACGAGGAATCCATTTGCGTGTAAGTTATGTGGATTAATTAATTAAATTATTTAATTAATTAATTTAATAACATTAACCTAATATCTACTATGTAATGGTTAGTACAAAAATTTGTTAGGGTTATCCACATTACAATGGGATCCGTGAGAGTATAATTAGGCATTATTCATTAGAGAATCCGAATGGGATGAATAACTAGTATTAGATTTAGGTCAATTGAGTTGATGGTAATTTATTAGATCTTCTCAATCGTTAGCGTAATTGTTTTTCACTAATGATTGGGCAACAATCCAGGTGGGGCTCATTAATTTTGGATTCCATTCCTCATGAAATGTTTTAGAATGGATTTTATCATATAATCTTGTTATGTATTTTGTCTTTTATTTCATATGATCCACGTACTTATTATATTGTTAATTCAATATCCATCTCCTTATTTCCCACATTGCAACACATTTAAATACATGATATATGATCATAGTCCGGGAAATCATTTCATGATATTGATTCAATTTTTCTTTTTTTCCCCTCACTATTCATAATGTTCTTCAATATTGGCCTACAAGATCATAAGTTGACATTTACTAGGTAGATTCATGAATGATCAAACCCTTGAATTCATATCAGATGTTCTTATGATGAATGTATTATAAAATATAGGATGGAATGTGATGGATCATTTTTTTTCGTTGATGATATATTAATCTTGAATCTAGAGTAGAGTTGGGTTGAAGAGGAAGATGATGGGAGGCATATTGGGTGGCATGTGGAACTCGTGGGAACAAATAGAATACGTATTAGCATAGGATGGGAAATGTTGACCAGAGGTGACTACCACCGATTTAGAGTTTCTAAATGGATGAAATGGTTGATGAATTGGTAGGTTTGAGATCCTCTTGATAATGTACAATTTCAATGAAAAAGATGAATAAATGTCAAGTTGTTTAAGAACAAACAACTTGTAGCACACCCTGCTGAGGCTGCTTGGAGTTTGGGGATGATAAAGATCATATGTACTATGGTGGTCCCACACAAAATGTGATCAAACCTATGTGGATAAGTTGTGTTCCATCAAAAAAGGTATACAACAAAATTTGAGGGGACACATATTGTACTCTAGGAGTATATGATCCTTTGATGGTACATGCGAATGACCAGGTACATTGATTGGAACATGAGCAAAAAAACTATTAACATGGGCACTTCTAGGATATCACGAGTAGTGATTAGTGTATTATAAATTATGTTTTGGGACACTATAGACCATGTCTAGTGATATTTAATTTTTACTGTGTCCAGAGTAGAACATTTCTTAGTAGTGGAGTGGAACCACACACTGTGTGGAGCTTCATATACCCCTAAAAGAAACATCTAACATACATATATAATTAATATTTTCTTGTATTTTGTCCAATTATTAGATTATTAGTAATTGTTTTTGTCATAGAATTTGACGATTGAATATTTAATGGATTTTGTTATAAAAAATGGAATGTCCTTATCATGATGTTTCATTAGGTGACACACAACTATTACATTGATTTTTCTTTATTTCCTGAGAGAGTTCGAGGTTTGTAACCACCTATCACATCAACATGTATGTCCCCCATACTTCTTTCAATGGTTTGAGTAGAACCCTACTATGTTTCTTGATTCATGCAGCTCTCGTATCTCCCCTTCCATGCCTACTTCCCTCCAGATCCAACGGTCCCTATCAGTTACTATTTTCATAACATTTTACACATCTAAGTCTTTAAGACTATTTTTGGTTCCTGCATTCCCACTACTGACATTAATTGGATGTATCTACTCAGTAATAGAATTTTAACCAAAAGGATCTCTATAAAACCCTAACATAAGTAGGAATGCACATTGGAATAGTGATGGCATGGATGTCCATAAACACATCTCTCTCAGGGGTCCGAGCCCTGAATCACTGGTCATATTGTATTCATCAAGTGCCTGGAAAGGATGGTATGGCTCGATGAATGATTAGCTACTGACATGTCATCCTGGTAAAGCATTAGAAGCTATTGGGAACACGTACCCCATATCCTTTTATGGAATGATACCCCTTCTATGAGAAATGTTCTCAAGCTCTTTCCATGGAATAGTCGCTTAATTTTAAGATAGGGGTAAGATAAACCCTTCCATCACTCCAGTTAAGTACATAGAAGGATCAATTCAAAGAAAACCATATAATCTAATGGTTACCTAGCTAGATGTAAACTCAGTCACCTCCACATGCTAGTCCTTAGATGCCTATGATTTAGGGTCACCTCGGAACCTGAGGGGTATATATCATTGAAACTCATGTAAGGCACTGACCGGAGATGTTTACTCTACCAGTCATGTCGGTAGTAACTATTGATCAACAGGTAGTGGTATCGTTGGGACACTACACGAATGAAGTATCTCAGAAAAAAATTCGATGTACCGAAGCCTCATCACATTGCGGACCTTCCTCATGGTCCCACACTTGAATTCTAGCTAGCTGTCTTCGTGGATGCATCATAAAAGAGAATCCAGATGAACCATGGTTAATAAGTCATACCTCGTGAGCTTACACAAAGTAGGTCAAGAGAAAAACAATTTCAAAACACATGAAACTAGTGTATTTGTGTACTGAGTCAAAAATAAGAATTCATGGTCCTAGTGTATGCATATTTCGGCCTCCACACAAACACTAGACTCCCTTAACTGAAATCCAAACTCAAAACACTTAACATTATTCCTCTCATTGAAATTTTATACTCTTCGTTCTCCTAATAGAACTGACCACCCTCTGATACCACTTTTTCATGAACCATCCCTTGGGGCCAAGGTCGTGACTACCCCAAACTCATTATCCATAGGCCAGAGTCTTTTTTCTATCACCTGAAAGGAGAAAATAAAAAAAATTTAAGGCATTGACATTAAACCCGTATACACACACGTCAAACAACATCCCAACAAACTGAATGGGGAATGGATTTATACCACTAAAACAAGGTGGAGTGAAATTACAATTGAAATTAAGTGGGCCAAAATACAAACCCAACATGGAACTAAAAATAGTAAAGTACCAATGGGATCTCTGATGTCCATCTGTGGAAAACCCAAACTGATCGTGAGAGTAGTGAAACTACGGGAAACTGATGTAATATGTCCTGCATGCCCTATCATACTGGGTGCCACAGGGTCCTAGGCCACCATGTCCACCATCGTAGTGTATATTAGTAAAATCCCCCTTAGAACCTCTATCAAAACGTTGATCATCTACACCAGACATAACATGTGTAGGTGAAACATATACAGGGGTGAGTATAACAATACTTAGTAGGGATCTTGAGACTCTTGAAGGACTCAAAGAATTATATAAGGAATAATAAAAAAGCATGATCTCAAACACAGGACACAAAGTAATAGACATCTCACATCAAGTATATAACCTAATGAACATGAACTATTATGATTATCCGTAATTCATAACCATCTTATTCCATTTAGAAGTTCAACTATTGAACCATGAAGAAGTCGCCCTATCACAGATCCATATATGGTCATAAGTTGTCGATCCACAAAGGGTCATCAGTTTTCGATCAACACAAGGTCATAAGTTACTGATCAAAAAGATCTGATCTAAGGATGATCCTCATTGGGTCATGATACTACTGATCAACAAAGGGTCATATTTCATCAATCCACACAGGGCTGTAAGTCAATGATACATGACAGACCACTCTAAGTCTGGTTCATATTAGGTTGCGCTACTGATAATCCACATAGGGTCATAATTCATTGATCCGCACTTGGGTTTAGGTCATTAATCTATGATAGTCCAATATGACACTGGTCCTCATCAGGTTGTGCTACATCTGGGCCACACTGGGTCGCTCTGATGCCGATCCACAATGGGACGTTCTTCACTGGACAACCATCCATGAAAATCTCGCACATGTTGTGCTTAAGATTCCAAGAAACTGATATCAATCCAGTGGTTGTATTGTGACCACCACTATGTCCCATGAATAATTAACCCAAAGTATCATCTTGTCATAAGGGTTCCAACACGACTGACATCGTGTTGATCAGACACCCGGTCTGTAAGATATATGCAAAAAGGTAAATAGTTCTCGGTTGGATTCGATTCCGATCCAACTCGACTATACTCTAGAATATTCCAATACATAATTGGAGTCTCTAAAAATGACCACCACATCATGAGGGTCCTCATACAGAGGATATCTTATCAATTGGACGCCTTGATTGTGAGATATTCCCAATTTAGCAGAACAAGACTCGTCAGTTCAGTGTCTGGTAGGGGTCTGCCCCATCCAGCGGTCCGACCAACCTTGGAAGCATTACCCACATGGATGTGGGCTCATTATAGGATGAAATGACCAGACAAATTATTCATACTTTGGCTAGTTGGAAGCACTAGTAGGGCACCGCTATCTCTTCCAAAACAACCAGCTACAGCCAGCCGTTAGTCTAGGTGAGCAGTCTATTCTGGCCACTATTCTCCCTACATGGCTCATCGGCACCCACCATCCCACCGCCATGGCCTAGATGGAAGTGGCTTCCACTGCTACGGAACCTCCAGGTTACACTCCTTTATGTGGTTGTATCAGCTAGATGTCACCGCACCGGTGGCGTCATGCTGACGATTTCCTTTGTGGGCCACCGAAGATACTCTGATGGTCCGTTATCTTTTTATATTTGCCTAATGGCCTCCTGGGTCTCTGCCTTCACTGATAAACTGATAAATTAAACTTGTTTCTTTGTTTATCAGTCTCTCAAAAACAACAGACATACTATCAGTATGGCGGGGGGTTCGGACCTTATTCGGATTGGCCCACACTCTCTGTATTAGTGTTCTACCAAGGGGTGGTAACAACAACAAACTATAGTTTAAAATTATCCCACAATTAATACCCCTCTTCATTCATCCTCTTGATCAAACAAGACGTGGATCAACGCATTACTTTATAGAACCGCATTTGATGTATTTACCACGAATGAGAAAGAGGAAAAATTAAACTCATAAACCTCCCTACCTGGATTAAGTGGAATGTGTTGCAGATGATGGAAGGATTCCGTGTTCGAAGTCGTTTGTTGTTGTTCGTCGATCCCTAGATCGATTTACCCAACGGTCTTCATTTGTCATTCATTCTTCATTAGAGAGGAAATACAATGGAGGTACTTCATAGGTTCCCTTTTCGGGTCTTAATTCCCATGAAAAAAGGTTTGATAAAATAAAAAAATTGAACCACGTTGTGTTCATTAATATGGTTTATTAATTAATCCCATTTAATGAATATTTAGTCCACAAACATTGCAGTACACATCCAATGGGGTGTGTCATTAAATATATCGTTTCTAATGTCTGTTGTTACATTGTGGTCCCACCATACACCACTAAGGATTGTAGAAAGAATAAAATAAATCATTTTTCTTTTTTATAATTTTTTACTGAAATGTCCAAAATTTAACTTTTTTATATGACCCTTGTTAGTCTGTGTTATGTTTTCTTTAAGTGAATCCCAACAATGCAAATTCAATAGTGCTCTTATATTTTCTATCCATGCACCGGTTCAAAATATAGTAATTGTTTCCTGTACGTTTATTGGACGTACCAAAAAAAAGATTAAAAAATATACAATATTCACCCTCGACACACGACAGTTGAGGTTAGGCACTGCCTAAGGGGAACATGCCATGACGAAGTCAACCATACTCATAGATTTTCAAATTGAGATATTTTTTAAATATTATAAGGATTTAACGTTAAAATAATTTTTACATAATAGTGTTATTTACAGACAAAAACGTACTTCCACTATTGGACTACGCCGTCTATTGTTAGGATCTGACTATGGAAAGAATGTGTTAATGTGATTAGCAGTAGAATTAGATTGTTAATCTGAGTCGCCATTTATTAGATATAAGAATTTCAAAAATCAAATAATTTTATTTAATTATTATATTTACAGTTGTGCCATTTTTGGGTTTTCTCACCAAAGGCTTGCACTGATTAACTTAAGTTGCACCTATGGTAAACCTATCATCCTGAACGCAACAGTGCGCTCATATTTATGAAATGGGAACCCATTTAAGAATTATTCCACCTTTTTGGGAAAACCACTCATGCACACTATTTAAATAATAACATTTTTCTATGGGTCATTCCAAGCACTCCGGGCCTCAGATTCACATGCTGTAGAATTTTGTAGTCTTATAATAATTTAATATAACTTTTAAAAAATTATAGGGAGGTTTTGGGTCATCACACTCTTATAATTTTGATTACATAACCAAATCTCATGAATTTTCAAATAAATTTATTTAATTTATTTATATATTATTTATGAAATTTCAATAATTATGGATATTTAATATAGTATATATTTTCTTAACAGGGTATGCACTTTAAAATTGCAATGTATTTCCTGTGTATGTGTTGACTAACGCCTACATGAATAAATTTGATTAAATTTTTATTTTTACACCACATAGATTATATATATATGTTTATATAATGAAATAATAAGATGTTTATAACATTATGATAATTTTTTAAATATAAAATAATAACTACTATAATCCCAAAGTGATCATTATAAGGTGTACTTGTTACTCCTATGAACAAATGACCAATAATCTCCATAATAGTAATGTTGTAATTTTTTATTTAAAAAAAGAAAATCATTGTTGATTGGTTATTAAATTATAGTTTCTGTATAAAAATTAATATTATGAAATTAATTTTTTTTCATATGATTTGATAATCACCACTTTGACCTTAATCATCCTTCCAAAGGCAATTTGGACTTTTGAACTGGATATGATAAATATGTCCAATAAGAAATTAATTTATTAAATAATTAAATATAAAATGGTAAGAAATACATTAAATATAATTAATAAAAATAATAATTTTAATAAAAATATAAATAAATAATATTTTTTTATTATTCAAGAATATGGATAACATACGTAATGAGTTGGAATCAAGGTAACTGACTTTCTTTTACAAATAACATTTTAATGTTCCCCATTAAATTCATTTTTTCCAAGTATATGCATTAAAAAATATATTATTAATGAATTTATATGGACATTAAATATGTATAACTGAAATTTTATGTCTATTTTGACTTTGTGTAACTAGTTTTTCAAAAATGAATATTTTTACAAAATGTTCAGAAATTATTTACAAATTAAAAATAACATTGAATTTTCACATATACAATGAGGAATAATTTTTTCTACTATAATAACCATTATTATATATTTGAATTCTATTTTAATATTAATGTTTTTCCAAATATAAATACCCTACGTCAATATGTGTTAGTTTTTTTCAAAAAAAAATTAAATTAGAATGGATATTTTAATATAAATAAATTTTTTCATTTGGGTGAAAGACAAAATTTATGACTGTAAAGATGAAAATGCATGATTAAATGTTTAATAATTCCATTTTATATCTTATTAATAATTTTATAAGATATTTCTTTCAAATATATATATAGGATGATCGATTTTATTATAAAATAAATATTGGTTGTCACATTGTTAACCAATTATGGGTAGTTCTGTTACAAACCAATGACCGGCGGGTCTCTGATTTTCCTCACATGCATTGGATATTAAAGGAGGACATATTGTTTATTATATTTCTAAGATAAAAAAAGAAAACAATGTCCCAATTTACATTCGAAATTTTTCTAATAATTCTATGGGTTTTTTGTAAAATTTATTATTTATCAACATTATATAATTGTATTTTGTTCACCGGAATGCATGTAGTGCATTATAAGGGTCAAAAGTATATAATGGTGATAAAAAATTATGAGTTCCTCCTACATTAAAGGAAACCATTATGAGTTTAATTTTTCATTTAATATCTATTAATAATTTTTTTTTAAAAATGATTTACATAGATAAGATTATATAAAAGGTAAAAAATGTTTATTTCAAGCAATATTGTTAATATTGAAAATGAATTTTATTGTAAGTATTCATAGAATAACAAATTTCATTCAATATTCCTTTTCTATGATCTATAAAATTATATTAGTTACATAAAAAATATTAAAATATTATTCCTAGGGTTCAAATATGTTTAAGACGAAATAAATAGTCATTTTGGAAGTCATGATGAATTTTCATTAAATCAAACTTGGTTTTAATTTTTAAAATTTTTATATTATAGGAAAATGGATATAAATTTTATGTGTATAATTTCAAATATATGATTTTTTTATGTAATATTTATTCCCAAATTCTCAAAACTCTAAATAGAAAATATCATCAATAACAAAAAAAAAATTAATGTTTTACTAAATTCTAAGGATTATATATTGTTTACGATTGGGACATTACTGTTTGTATCAGAGTAAAGGTTTAAAACAATGGGTGGATATAATATTATTTTGTTGAAATGCAAAGGACCCCAATGATAAAAGTGGTTATTATTTTATAGAGAATTATAGTTATATTTTATTAATAAAAATTGTATAAGATAACACTGTTAATGATATCTATGTGTTTATTTTCTTTATAATATTTTTCATTATGATATTATTTATATAAAAATAATATAATATTAGGTTATATTAAATGGATTGATAAAGAAGCCACCAAAGTAATAGTTTATGGGATGAAAAAATTAGTGGTTTTAAAATTTTGAAATGGGGTGAAATGGTACAAATAGTGAAAAATAATGTATTTATTCTTAACCATCTTTCTCAAGTTATGATTAACAACATGATCCTATGGGAGAATATAAATGCATTAAATAAGACAGAAATGAGGTTATGTTGATGTTCATGCAATAATGGTCATTAAGATAAAAATATTTAAAGACTCACGTGTCATGAATGATAGAGGGAGAACAAAAAATATTTCATAAAAGAGTAGGAAAATGTTTTCTATGTGGAAAATAGGGGCATAATGAAATAATTTTCCAAGTAAAATGATAATGTTTGGTTAATTCCATGAAGAGTACTAATTTTCATCCACTGGAATTAATTTAGTCTTTTAAAAGGGGGAATATTTTCATTATTTAAATTGATTTCATAGGGGTAATGATCATGTACAGGATCAGTAACACCATACAGATGAATGTTTATCAATGTTTAATGCCATTATTATTAAGGATGGTGAAACCAAAAATTGAATGTGAAATGTATTCAATATATATTGAAATATAATTTTACTTTTTTTAATTGTATTACATGACTAATATGTTGTTTTCAAGTATAAATTGTTTATGTATATTATGTAAATTTAGGGTTAATAGAGTCTTATGAACATCGAATGATTAATTTCTCTATGTATAATAATTCAAGAGTAATTATGAATTGGTATAGTTATTATTGATCATCTATCCAATAGATGGGATTACCATTTTGAGGCCTTAAGTGCTGGAAATACATTTAGAGAAATCTATTTAGGTTTGGTATATATTTGAGGTATATTAAACCCACAAGTTTAATGCTTCAAAATTTTATATATGGAATATTGATATTTTCATTTCATGGAAATATGTTTAATGATATTGAAAAAATATAGGGTATGTATGATAATATATTATAATTGTATTAGGTAATGGAACATTATAATAATTATTTTGTTTTATATTGGGGAAAACCTATATGTAAGGTGACAACCCTTGACATCTATAATAGTTGGATTCCTTGATCCAATAATAGAAGGGAAACAACTGTGATAAGTTGATGGAGAAAATGATGTGGGTGATGACGTGATCTGGGAAAAGTGATTAATTCTCTTTTTTAATTTTTTGCATTATGGTTATATTTCCACTGAAGTCGATGCAATGGTTCCCACTATAATTCAAAAATTGGTGTTTTGAAAATATAAATAATGATTTGAAACTTCACATACCATTGACCTACATGATATCTGATTTAGTATGACATTTTTCATTCTACATATATGATTTTGTATATATTGAATTATTATATATCAGTAACAATTGTTTTATCTGCTAAATAACCATTGGATGGATAATTTATGTCTTGACTAAGTGAATAATGTTTTTTTGAATAAATTTATCTATTTTGGGTAACATATATTAGTAAGTTAAATATAATATTATGATATTTTATTTTATGAATAAATTCTTAGTTATAGTTTTTAAAAAAATATATGATTTTAATTTTGATTTTTTGTTATTCTGGTAATTTATGGAAATTATTAGCATATTTTGGTGATTATAATATTATGGAATATTTAATTTTGTTTATATGACTTTTTGACTAAACGATATTTATTGGTGATAAATGTAAAAGAAATCTACATTGAATGTATGATAAAATCATTCTTTTTTATGAGTTTTTAACGTGTTATTGAATATGTTAGATTATTTTTTGTATACTTATTTGTCGAATGATATTTTTTGTACATTGGGGGTAATTTTTTAGGCTTCTGATATTAATTTTTTATTTAATTATTTGAAGGTTTCATAATTTTTGGAATTATATTCTATTATGATAGACATTTTTTGGTTACATTATCATGACACATCATATTCCTTGTTCACCTTTTTAAACAATGTGATTAGTTAAAATATAGTTTTAGTGCTCCACACATGGAAAATTATCCTTTATTATTAATCTTTGGGAGAGAAATATGGGATTGTGGTGGGAAATAATTAATGTATAAAATTATTCTTGTAATGTATGTATCTTTAATTATGTTATTATTTTTATGGTAATCAAATTAATTAACTCTTCGAAACGGTTCTGTTAAAAAATTATCATATTACCATCATTTCTAATGAATCATTTTTCTTCTAACCTCCTCATTATTTTACGATTTTATGATTGTTAAATTTCTCATGATCATTCACATTATTTTCACCAATGATATTTTTCAATATCTAATAATATTTCAACACTACTCTTTTTATCTATGTATTTATATTCTATTCCCCCCAATTTCATCCTATTTGGAAATCTAGTGAACTGTTTTTCCAGATGGACATCATAATTCCTTTTCCTATTTTCAAGAGAAAGATTTTTTAACAAATTTATGATGTCAAATTTAAATAATGTTAATTTCAAATTTACATAATTTTCTTTTTGAGATCATCTTCAAATCCTCAGGTTAAAATTTATCAAATTGGGGAGAATTTAATTTCCAGATATTTTGAAATGAAAAACTATGTATGAAAGTGCATAAGATATGCAACATTGAGCTTAAAAATCACCTAAAATATTATTATTTAAATATTACAATTAAAACCAAGATTTTTAGTAAGAGGGTGTGAATAGTTTAAACATAATTTTAAAATATATATAATTGTACTAATTATTTAAAATTTATTGAATAATTCAATAAAAATAATCAAATAATTTCTAGTAGTAATTTTATTTATCAATAATATTGATTCTTAAAACATATCATTTATTTCATATTGTGAGAAAATAATATAATTCATTATGGGAAGTATTATAATTTTTAGTTGAAAAAAACAGCGTCATTTTTCAAATCATATTAGAATTATTTTTGGATGACATTTTGAAATTTTTCTCAAAACCTTTACTTTTCAACATATAATTACAAATACATAATTTTAATTATTTATTTATTTTAATGTATTTAAAATGAATAATTCTATTTTAGAATTATTTTATAAATCTATTTATTAATTTTTTTTAAAAAATATTATCTTTATATAATTTAAAATGAATTTTATACTTGAATTATGTATTAAAATATGTTTTATACTTAAAATTCATTTTTAATCAATTCTATTTTTCATATCATTTTTCATGTTAAATTTTACAAGAATTTCAGAAAATTATATTAATTATTTTTGTAGTAATTGATACCTTATTTGGATTCATCATTTCTAAATTATGAAAATATTTATAATTTATTTTTATCCATTATGAATAGTATGCATTGTAAAATATTTACCATGATAAAAGTAAAATTAGTTAATGAGGGTAACATAATGAGATATGGCCTAAAAATTTATCCCAAAATGTAATTAATTTATTGTAATAGAATATTACTTTCATAATAATTCAAAATTATAATATATAGCCTTTTTTCTCATATGGTTATGATTTTCACCTCTATAAATTTTTTGTTTATTAAGGTAAAAAATTTCATTCTCATTGTTTTCATATCATAAAATAATTTACAAAGAGACAAAAAGAATGTATGTTCAGTTGTGAATCATAATTATAATGGTGAAATATTTTTTATCATGTAATTCTTGCTCAATATCTCAGTGATGAAATAAATAACCTAAATGTATATGCAACACAGATGTAGTATTTATTTAATTAACAAATTAATTAATTAAATGACTTTTTTAATAAATAAAATTAATATTAACGTAATGAATTAATATTTTCTATTATTTTTTACATTAATAAAACCGAATTTAGATGTTTCAATTCCTTATATTGGATCTCAGTTAATTTCTTTTTTAATTTTCATATAAAGTGAATTGATCCAAAATTAAAAACAATGCTATTTTATATTAAATGATATTTTTAATAAATATTAAGTATTCTAAAAAAAGTCCCCACATTTTGGGATATAGTTTTAATTATTAACCATGTTAAGTTTACGGTCCACTAAACCTTTTACAGTAACTTTCCTTACCCCAAAATAGTGAAGTCATGAATACCATTGTAATCACCAAAATGAATAAAAAATGTCAAAACAAAAATATAATTGTTAAAATAATAAATAAAATAAAACAATTTATAGGATGTTATTATTTAAACTAATATGCATATTAGCTGTTTATAAAATATATTTGGATCCATTTTATTATGAAATTTAATATATTTTAATTTATTACATTATAAAATTTCAATAGTACCCCTCAACTCTCTTATAAAAGTTAACATCTTAGACTATATTATTAAAACATAAAAATCATTTTGGATTAGCCAATACCAACCCAAATCTCATCCTTAAATCCATTCTAACCTCCTTGAGGAATAATTTGTCCAAACAAATAATAGGAAGTCATTTTATATAATCCTTAAGAGGGTGTCTGAAGAGGAAGTATTGTTTACAACTACATGTTTCATTTTATTTAATCTTAAACCTCCTTCAAATCATATTCAACATATGATAATATAATAAAATTATTATGTATTTTATATTGAGATGTTATTGTCTAAATTTAAAAACCAACATAAACGTCATCTTCCATCAAATATGAAATAAAACATTGGTTCATGTGTACAGAGCAATACCTCCCAAAAAACTCATGTAATTATTTTTCCATAATATCATCTCATGTATGTTTACAATTATGGATGATATATATTGGATATTAATGAAATATTTATAATTTTTTTATTTAATAAATCATCTATTTTATTAACATCATATTCACTAAAAAAATAAAAACATCGTTTGTGCGTACTTGTAGACTACCGCTATACAAAGTGATGTGATTTTTTCTATCACCAAACAAAATAGATAATATATGTTATTATACATTTTGAAATAATATTATATTTATGATATTGTGATTATTACATATGGTTAAAATAATAGTTATATTCTTTCTATAATTATCATTGAAAAATAGAAACATTACTAAAGGGTATGTATGACTTCCATCTTGGTGATTGTAATGTATATAGTTTTTTTGTAACCATATATCATTATTGGATTTGAAAGAATAATTATTAAAATAATATAAAAATAATTTCTTGATATTTTTTTTAAAATATGATTAAATAATGAAATCATTTACTATATTCAATCTAACGAAGCCATTTTGGAATTATAGAGTGAATACCATGAAAAAAACATACAATAATTTAATTGATTAACTAATTATTTATAGCCTTATATAAGAAAAAAAATGTCTTTATAAACATTGAAAATAATCCAATTAAATTAAATAATTAATATAGGTTTATTATTCATGTAGATATAAAATTTATATGATGAATCAAAATCAAGGTAATGGACATTATTATAAAATTCCAATTTTAATGATTCCATTCAAACTCATTTTGTTCCATGTATATATTTTTAAAAATAATATACTAATATATTTATATGGAAATCATAATTATCAAGGAATTTTTTTCCCACTTTGAATTAAATTTAATTTTTTCTATATAGTGAATCATTAAATGAAAAATTATGAATTTCGTTAAAAAGGTAAGAGAGGAATGTTCTACTATAAAATATATAGAGAAAATGATTTTTTCTACCACCAAAACCATATTTTATATTTGATATCAATTATAATAAACCATTTTTTACAATAATGAAACTCTTTATCTATATTTTAATTATTTTCATAATGGTTTTTAAAATGATATATATATTTCAATATCTGAAAATGACTTTTTATGGGTGTAAAGAATAATTTAATTAGTGTAATGATGAAAATGAATGAATCCATGCCTTATAATTACACTACATCTATTAGGAATATAAAATATTGACGTTTGGTTCCATTATAGAGAAAGAATGTGGTTCCATTATAAAATATGGGTTGGTGGTCACCAAATTAACAAAGGACAAGTGGATCCTTTATAAACCAAGGATAGATGGGTGAGTGATACCCCACCGATTAATTATGTATAGAAGTTACCCATATTGGTTATTATATTTGATTGAGTGATATAAAAACTGATTTCCAAGTTACCTACATGATTAAATAATCCTTTATTTGAGTTTTAATTGAAATATTATGTTTTATAAAGGTAGGATAACAATTTTATGTATAATTTAATGTATATAACACTTCTTAAGTTGGAATATTATATATTTAAAAATAAATATCATGTGATTTTCCTGATTAAAAAAATGAATTATTATATTATTCACGTTTAATTTTTTTTAAATCCTTTATTAAATTCATGTGAATTGAATATCATTTTTTTGGGCTAGAAAATTTTTATTTAGATCCATAATTTTTATCTGGAAAATTATTAGTTTTTTAAGTTAACATGGATTGATGGGTTATAGTCATTGTTCTTTTTTATGTCTCATATTTTGATTACTATACTCTTCCCAGGATTAATTTTTTTTACATATTTTCTATTGATGGGTATGGGAAGAGAAGATTTCAAGTTTGATTTCCTAAATATTTTACATGAAATGAAATCTTATTTTATTTTTAAATTTTTAATATTATTTGAAAAATGAATCCATGTAAATGTGGAAACATCAAAATATATGGGTTTTTATGTAATATTTATTGCTAATTATTTGATACAATAAACGAACTAGACCCTTATGAATCAATGAAATTGATTCTTGATTTAATATATAGGATTATGTAATATTTAAGGTCAAGTATTTATATCATATATTGATTGTAACTCTGTATTGGCATGTATGATTATTTATTGATGTTTTTAAATATTTATAATAAAGAAGTCATTCATTCATAATATAAATATTTTTTACCGATGAATGAAGATAGAGTAATCTAAATTTATTAATAATTCTTATAATTAAATTTTATGTTAAATTTTATGGAAATGATCATAAATAAAGATAATTATAAAAACCAAATAATTTAAAAATCTAGCATAGGCATTACATTATTAAAATCAATATAGTAATGTTATATTTATACAAAGTATTTATTTCATCATATTATTATTTATATAGAATTTTAAAAGGATATCAAATAACAATAAAAAATAAATATTTTTATTATAGAATTATTTTTTTAATATTTAATAAAATATAAATATAATAGAATAAAAATTAATTACACATTAATTATGATCATTGTCAAAACAAAATTTGACGGTTTAGATTATTTCTCAAATAATGAAATTATTTTTAATAATTATAATGAAATATTACGAACAAAGCATAAAAATAAGTATTACATACTTTATATTTATGATTAATTTAAATTTATCAATAATTTATAAATATCTCAGACAATTTCCATATAAGACATTTATATTTATATTATAGGTCATACCATATAACTTGAAAACTTAATTCATTATTAATATGTAATATTTTTTAATATTTTTTTAAAATGTTCCCAAAACAGATTATAATGAATTTTATTAATTTATGATTAATTAATTAAAAAAATTGAGATCTAAATAAAATATATATTTTTAAGGTAAACGTTTAATGGTTAGGTGGTAACCTTACAAACTTCATTTATTCCATATATGATTAATACGCTATATATAGCAACCCATTATTACACACACACACACTCATATATATATATATATAACATCTTTATATATGATTTTTCAACACAATGATTTATTATCCCCAGGATAAGCATAATTTTTTAGGGTTTTCCGGAATCTTGGATACAACAAACAATTATCCATTGTATATTTACACCATCTCCAACTTTGTTCTTTATAACTAGAAACCATACTAGACTTCTCATTCATAAAACTCTTCTTCATATCCCGAGGAAAATAAAACATAATAAAGGGTGATTTCAAATTAATTGTAAAGGTAATATAGGGAGATATGTATGATCATTTAAACATAACAAGAGTATAACATGTATAATAACCTGCTCATTATCTATTAAAAACATTCCCATTAAATATTTTATCCTAAAAATGATTCATGAAATAATTCATGGTAGTCTATAACACATGAATTATTAATGGATAATAGAACATGTTCCATGAAATTGTAACAGGAGGGATAGGACATATATTTTTTCATATACATTGAAGTGCGGGGAGTAAATTCGTTTGTGATGTACCACTACTATGGATATCATAGTGAATCGAGGTGACCCCCAATCTATCATATCCTTTTCCAACATTCACGCTAAAGACTATTATTATGGATGGATTCAAATACTATGATTGGATCACACCACTTTCCTGTACTTATTATCTCATGATATATACATCATTAACCAACGAATTATAGATCTATATAATTATGTGCCCACCCACCACATAATTATAATCATACATATGTTTTTCTATAATATCATACATCATTCATCAAATCATTACCCATTAAAATAAAATGGGGTTTATAAATATTTCATCATTTCAATATAACATAACCCCTGGAAAATAAATGGGTTTCATAACAAAAGTATCCCATGGAAATGAAATAACCACTAGTAAAAACGTATTAGTCATGTCATTTTTTCACGTAAATTATTTAAAACAGACATGAAATATTCATGTATACTAATTTATCACATCGGTTATAGGATAAACAATGTGATTAATGAATTATCCCACTTTATCATTGTTTTTATATAATAAGTACCCTTATATAGATATTTTTTTACGTTGATTATATATATAAACCATTGTTATAATGAAAATAACATTACTTTATAACATCCTTTATTTTATAATAGATTTTTTATATCAATATTTTATATTGGTTTCAATATAAAAGACATTATAAAACAATAATATTTTTTTCATGCATCGGTTATCTAATGAACTATATGATAAATCATTTTGAATTTTCTAAATTCACGTTTTTAATCGTTTAAGGGTTTTTATTCATGAAAAATAAAACTCTCTTTTCATTCACGTGGAATCCTGAACATAGTTTCTTTGATTTGGTGGCCTTCATCCTCATTTTCCAGCTCTGTACATTTTCATTTGCATTGGCTCATTAGATCTGATTTTCCATCCACTCTTAAGTAAGCCTCAAGAAAAATACTTTTGGTCATTCAAAATCAGACACGCCATAAATATCTTTTCATTTATTATAGATTGAAAAATTTTATATTACCATATTGTTTAATCTCTACATGTGATCTATTATATTCCCTTTACGTGTATCCATTCATCTAAATATTTTTTTAGACTCTTATTTTATAGAGAGACTTGTAGATTTATTTGTGATCTAATGATTTTGTTTAGAATCATATCTCATATATACCTATAATGCACCTAATTAGATGCATTTGTGATCAATTTAGAAGGCAATTATTTTTTAAACACTATTGTACATATGTACACAATATAAACAGTTTTTATCTACTGAGGAAACATATTATAAAAAAATAATAGCATTCCATTTTTTAACATGATATAGATTATTTGTGTATAATTCAAATGAAAATATAATTATAAACATATTATTATTATGTTATCAATTATAGAAAGTCCATAATTATATGAACAATAACAATTTATATTCATTTTCAATAGGATCTCTTCCATAATATTTATTATGGGGCATTTTAACTTAAATGTATGATATTAAATGAAATTAAAATACTTTATATGTTAATTATATTATGTAAAAAATGTATATAATTTAAATATCAAATATTTAATATAATATGATCTTTAATTATTTTAACTATCATAAATAATTTTTGGTTTGGTTTAAATATATTCTTATATAGGGTTAAGTTTATATTTAGATAATTATTCATTAAGGATTGTTTTAATTCAAACTCGATTGATGTAGATTCATTACATGGACATGACCCAAAGTAGATCCTCTCTAGTGGTGATCTACCCATTATCCTTCAATCTCTCAACTTTGTTAATGAATCATTGGGTGCTATCATTGATGATTGATTTCTTTTTATTTTTTATCATTGATCATTTCATATTACTTTTTGTCTGAATGAGTTTTTATAATTCTTATTTTACTAGTTTTGGATTCTGGACAATAATATTAAATTTAAATTTATATATAATTACATTCATATATAAATAAAAATGATGTAATAGTATAACTATATTTTATTTTCTAAATTACATCCATTCATAACTTTTTATGATTTATATTTTATATTTAAACATGTATTTAATAATTTTATAGAATTTATAATTATATTTTTCAAATAGGAATATTTTTATTATTTTTCAAAATAGTGTTACATTAAAATTACGGAATATTTCATATAAAAATAAAACTATTTTATCAGGATATGAAATATCTTTTTGGTACTTTTTATAGATAATAAACATTCAATGCTTGATTATGTCAATTTGAATAAATGATTAATTTGAGGAAGGTGTTTGTGATTTTTTTGAATTTTATAAATGAAATGTTATAATAAATGCCATATTCTTCTATCCAGGCCCACAATTTTTAATCTTAAATATGTTAAAAGTAATAACGAACAATTATTATTTAATTTTTCATGGTTTTAATTTGAGTTTTATTATCTTCCAAGGTTAACCTTGGATGAATTATTGATTTATTCATGATGATTATTTATAAGATGATATGTGTGATACAATTGATGATTTTTTTTGATATTATAGTAAATTAAATTTATAATGAATCAAAAATTGGGAATCTATATGAAGATGTTCATAAAAAGTATTTTTAGGTTTTCTGTTCATTATGGTTTAATATGTAGTGTTAATATTAATTATCATGAAAAAGAACAAGGATGGGGTGATAAGAATTTAATAGAGTTCCTATAATTGATGGAAGATATTATTCATAAATTTATTGATCTTCCAGATTAACATTATAATGTGAGGAAAATATTATGCCAGATAGGATTAGGTTTCAAAAAATACTTTATTTCTGGAATGATTGTGTTCTATATAAGATGGAATAATTATTGATGTCATGGTTTAAGTAGACTGAAAAATTACAGGTGATTAAGAAGCTATAAAGACCCATTCCAAGGAATTTTAGAATATTCCAATAAATCTTTATTTAAAACGTCTATTTTATAATTAATGTGATAAAAAAGGTTAATGTGGAATGCTGGTGAATGGATATGTGATGGAAACATTCATCATCTAGCTAATTGTCAACAATGGATAAAAATTGATCATTAGCTTCCAACATTCAAAAATTCATATAGAAATATATGAATTTGACTATGAATGGATGGAATGAATCCACATCAAATCTATAGTAACAAACATAGTAAGTGTCTAATTTTATTTATAATTTACAACTTATCTCCTAAATTGTGTATGAATAGAAAATGTTTCATGTCATGTTTAATGATATGTGGACCAAAAAAAAAAGCAAATGATATTAATGATTTCGTTTCCTCATTAATTAGCCATTTAATACTATTATTGGAGGAATGTATAAGGGTTTATGATTATTATTAATTGTAATAATTTGAACCACATGCAACGTTTATGTTTACTATAAATGACATCCATGAATGTGGAAATTTGTCTTGATATAGTTTTAAGGGGCATATTGTGTGTCCAATTTTCGAATAAAAGACTTTATATTATCATGTTCATCATTGGAGAAAAATGGTAAAAATGGTTCATTAATGTTTTTCCCAATAGATCAATTATATAGATTATTAAAAAAGGATTTCAATAGATCACATAAATTTTATATTACCCCAAAACCATTATCCAAGGATCAATATTTTAAGAAGGTGAAAAAAATTGACGTGACATTCATAAATACACATAAATCTGTTAATGATTGAAATATTTGGATGAAAATTTCAATATTTTTTTAGCTACAATATTTTAGATATCATTAAATGAAATGTAACATTTCATTGATCCAGGTAGAGAATAATTTTTGGGAAACATTTATGGGAAAATTGTAGGATCTTAACGAAAATACCATATATGGGTTGAATGCATGATTATATTTACACTCAATGAGAATGTGTTTGGATTTGGCTCCCACTCTTAATTGAAGGAAAATATTCCTACCCCCGACTTTTCAATCATTATCCAAGAGGGGGGAAATTATCTTCATTGAATTTTTTAATAATATAAATGTGACACATGTCTATTATTAAAATGTAAAATAATTTTTTTCCATTAATGTATTTTATATTGAAAGATATGTATTCTCATGACTATCACGTTATGATAAAATATCTACTCGATATTTCATTATGAGGAACATTTCCCACCCATGATAGAATGACTGTCATGAAGGTGTGTTATTTTTAAATATAATTTTGAATAATGTAATTGATTTCAATTCATGAAAACTTTGGAGAACTAAGAAGTTTATATAATTTTTCTCATTTACAACTTTATTTTTATCCATTATTTTTCTATATCATGGGCCATTTAATGGTTTATTATGTGCTATAAATATATCATTATTGAACTACATATAAATGTTTAATGCTTCATTTTAAAGGGAATATGAATATATTGAAGGGTAATGTTAAGAATCTGTATCATCCAGATGTATATAATTGAAAATTATTTTTCTAATATGGTTGCCCAATTTTGTATAAGATATCTGTCTACTATGGATTTTCCCAGTTTTCCAACATCTCACCGTTAACTAGATAATTATGTGGGGTATGGAATTTATTGATTGAAGAAAAATTGATGATAAGTGAATTGATAATGATGGAAAATTTATACATCTTGGACAACATTGATGATGCTCAACTATATATAACACTCCATATTTATGTGTTGAAACAATATTATACAAATAATTAAGATATGTGGATTTTAAATGATAATAAAAATATTATTCCATGGTTTAAAGAGATTGTTCTTGGTAAACTAGATTTATAATATAATTTATATTTTTAGTGTGTGTTCCCTTTTTAAATTTGATAAAATGGTTCATATATGAAATTAATGTTGATATTTTTAATATTATTGATTAGGACAAAAAATTTGTTATTTATAATAGTAGTGTTTTCGTGTTCTTATGAGCAATGCATTTTTTTATATGTAAAGAAAAAAAACAATCTCCACATCAACTATATATTCTGGATACAATAACAAAATATGAGAGGTTGATTACAATAAATATTATGTTGTAGTGTTCATATGTAAATGATTTATTGGTGAAAACAGTTTCCAACATGATGACATCGTAATGACACTAGTAAATATGAATAAATTAGAGCACATAATCTTTTCTGTTATCATGTAAACACATGAAAACCAAATTTTCTTTGTTTTTGGTCAATTCGATATGGAGTGGTGAATTGTTTTAAAAGAAAATAAATAGTGTGTTGGTGGTGATAAACTAAACAAAGATTCTGATTTATGTGAGATCCAGACTTCTATTGAATGATAATCAAATAATTTTGATGAATATGTCGTAGTCAGGGTTTGTACCAAACAGAATAGTCATGATAAATAACTTTGTGAAAAAAATCATTCAGTATATTCCTAATATTAAAGGTAACATATGTTTAATTAGAGTTGGATTTTATTTTCATTTCACAAGATAGATATTTTAAATTTTTTTCATTGCTAAAAAATGCATTATTAACAATAATTTAAGTTCTATGTTTATATTAGTTTATTTCTTTCTAGTTTTCTATGCATACCCATACATAACATATCTATTAATATATTTTTTTAGAAACTAATAATTTTATGTTAAACAATATAAATAAAAAGAAAATATTTTTTTAGAGTATATTTTAAGAAAACTATTTTTGTTGTAAAAATGATTTATTAGGTCTGTGAATTTTATCTATTTAATCTCAACTCTTGTTAATATTTTCTATTATTAATTAATAAATGTTATTCATAACTCATTAATATTCTTATAATCACAATAAACAATATTAAATATGATTTTTAGGGTTTAGTTTATATTAAATTTTTTTTATAATTGTAAATTTATTATTTAGATTTATATTTTATTATTGTAATTATATATATTTGTATTAATTTTTTTTATTTGATTTGTCGGATAATGACTGATCAAGACTTTGACCCACCACATATTTCTAGAGATGATTGTACTCATACCTCTCTGGAGGAACGTACAAATGTTCATATTGATGAGTCTCATCATCCTTAATTACATGAGACATCAAATTCCATGTGGGGAAAAGAGTTAGAAGGTTGTTAAATGTTGAAACACACCATAACCACAATTATTAGTTGTAAATATAATTAAACATAGGATACAAAAATAAATTTATTGTAATGATATTATATGATATCCAAATTCAAAAAAAACTTCATGTTTTATATTTGAACATTCTAAATGAAAATTTATTATTTTTTCATGGCTAGAGAAGTGTTGACAATGTTACATTATCATAATTTCGGGTGACATTTTTGGTCATCCTCTTTGTTATTATTTTTCTAATCATGGTATTTTTATTGTAATATATGATTTCCACTTCTGATATTATGACATATTATATACCTGATGTAAGAATATTCATGAAGAAATTTTTATTATTAGATTCTTGGAGATTAATGGATTTTAAATCATAACTCACATCAGAGTTCATATTCAGGGATAGAAATCATTAAAATCCATGTGATATATATCAATTTATTTATGGAGACACATGAATATAATTTTTGGAATGTTGATGATGAGAATAGTTTTTTTAATGTGCAATGTTAACTTTTTATAATTTTTTTATATTAATAACCATGTATATGATTTATTTTTTGTGAATTCCTAATTTACATCAATAAAGTTTATCTCATCACATGATTCATGCTAGAAGTATATACAACAATACAATATCTCAGGGATGGTATACATTGTTGGAAGAATATATTCTAGTAAAAAAATCAAAATATAATATTTGAGTCTATAGGTTCTATAGAGTCCCCCCCTCATTTCTAAACATGAAAGATATAAGAGGGCCCAAATGAGGGAAAAATGACAATATCTTCTGGATTATTGAAGAGTTTTCACTAACAAGGATTTAATATATTTGATTTTATTATTTATTGATGTAAAATAAACTATTTATATATTGTGATTGATTATATATATTTAAAAATATTCTACACAAGATTATTTTATGGAGATTAACAAATAGGGGGAATTATTACTAAGGATAGAAATAATATTTAAGCTATATCATTATGAAAACCCAAAAAACTGGGTCATGTATGAGGATACCTGATAAGTGTATTAGTATGAAATGTTTTCCATTGTGTGGAAGAATATTCCAAAGATAATTTTTATTAAAAAATCACATATTTGGAAGCCAATGTTAAGGATATTCAAGTGACGATATAGAATATAATCAGAGATTTGTTACAGTCAATGTTTGCATAAATATATGGTAAATTTCGGAATGTCAATCATAATCCCCCACCTCCCCCAGTATATCTCACTCTTCCTTTTAATCCTGCTCACACATCTCTTCCTCCATACATCTCTATGCCTTTTTCTACCCCTACATCCCATCCTCCATAGCTTTTATGATACTCCGATTTATATATTGATGAACATCATTATATTCTTACACCTAGGTTGATATATTATAATTTTAATACCATTCAACATCCAAAAAATTTTGATAATGAATTATAGGGTCAATGTACATGATATTATAGATAGAGAAACAAAAATACCATTTTCTACAGTTGAGGTGATTAGAGTAGGAAAAAGAAATAGTCATTTTTTACTTTGGACATTTAGACTAATTCGACATATTTCTATAGAGGTATGTATATTGGTTATATTTTATTTGATATTGATTATAATTTTTAATAATTTTAGAAATAATATATTCATCAATGTTTTTATAGGAACACTTTAATGGTAATGAAATTCTATTGGTTAATAAAAAATTCAATGTGCCATGACTTCTGATACAAATTATTTTAGTCATGATAGATTTTTATAATACTCAATTTTGTTATTGGGAGTATATGTGATTGAGATTGATGCTGCAATTTTTGGGCATGTAATGACTATGGGGATTTTAAAAAATAAATATACCAGGTAATTGTATCTAGAGATCAATTGGTCAACAACATGATGAATATTTTTACATGTATATCTATTCAAAAAAATATTTCATTCCATTAATTTGTTGAGAATTTTTAATTGTGTATGTTTTTTATTAGGTATATACTTGTAATTTTTCTAGAAGATAGAATGATATATGTTTATGTATAAATGTACACATATTTTATTTATCCTATATTTTGGATAATGACCTATGTATAAAGAACAGTTTATAGAGCTGAATAATTTTAGATAAATTTCATTATTCAGTGTTGTATGTTTTTATATCTTGAAGAGGACGAAACATTTTTTTATCAAAATGTTTTATATATCACTTAACAAATTTACAATTCATATTAAACATTCCTACATATTACTATTAAATGGATGTTGGGTGTTTTTTATCCAAGAGAGGGTACATTTTACTAATGAATCTCTATCCATTGTGAGGGGAGAGAAAATCTTCATTATTAATTGAACACATAAGTTTAATTATTTTTTTAATTATTTTGAATTATAATGAATTAAATGTAATTTATTCATATTATTTTAAAATAGGACATGGAATTTATTTAGAGATACGATAAGAAATATGATATTTAAGATCAAAATTGTAAACGATATTATAGATTTTCATTTAAAATAACTAAATTTTTGATATATTACTAAAAAAATTTATTTTTAATTAAAATATATTTGAAATAGTCTCCTAAAATAGAAGTTTTAAAACAATGTGGATATTATGATTTAAAATTTATGTGTGAAATTATTTCAATAGGGATTCTTATAATGTTTTATAAGGTTAGATATTGTTATAAATCATTTCTTAATATTTCATATGTTTTGTTGAACATTATTGATAAATTTTTTATGTATTGTTTTGTATCATTTTGATGACCCCCAACCATATAGTGTAAGGGATTGGAGATATTTAAGATTTTAATGGGACAATCATCTTACACAGTTTAATGATTTTTAGTAAATTTATAATATAAATTATTAATTTTAATGTTCAATTGTTAGTTTCCTTTAAAGGTTTTCAGTATCCTTTCGTACTGTTTTATTTATTTGGGCAGTTTTTGTTGAGGTGGTGTATTAATGAATGTCCAATTTTTTAAAGAATATTTTTTTTCACATCATTTATTTGATAATAGATTTGAAAAAAATTACATGTTTTTTTC
Source organism: Viscum album (assembly GCA_963277665.1). NCBI lineage: Eukaryota > Viridiplantae > Streptophyta > Magnoliopsida > Santalales > Viscaceae > Viscum > Viscum album. The sequence continues at coordinate 643,407,666 of OY728135.1, read as the reverse complement.
ACATTGGTCATCCAATAACATACATAAAAACTAGGTAATTTGTTTTTCTCATCGGTTACGTGATAAAAAATGTGAAAAAATTGTTTTGCACGTCGGCTATAGGATAAATGACGTGAAAAAATCGACGTGAAATGTAAATTTACGTCATTGATTTTTATTAACCAAAGTTAATTTTTTTACAATGTCTCCTCCAATAACGTTGCTTAAAAATCACATGAAAAGGAATAAAAATGACATGAAAACTTTTTATACACTGGAGAACATTCAATGAATCACACTTAAATCAACCTCAACCAAATACACACAAATTATTCATTTGAAAATTAAAATTGGATCATATTACTAGTAAGTCATAAGAAACATAAAAATAAATTATCATAAAATGGAAACACTTTCACGATATCACTATAACATTTCATAATGAAAATTCCATTTTCACAAAAAAATAACTACTTTTAAATAAAATTATTTTCTAAATATTAAGGAAAATATTGTACATTAAATTAAAAATGGAAACATTTAAATGATAATTTAAATAATTTAGCAATCATGATGCTGGAAAATTATGTTCATGCAATTTCTATTAAAATATAATATTCATTTCACATTTTAAATATAAATATTGAATAACCTCATTAATAAAATTAAAAATTGATAATAATTTAAAACCATATATAAAAAATAACAACATGTTTAAAAAATAATTTTAAAATAATAGAGTAATCGAAATATATTTTTGAAAATAATTTATCAAAAAATGTGGAAAATAGAAGAAACATGATTTTCAATTGAAGAGAGAAATAATGTAAACTTTCCATAAATACACATTTTCGTCACCTATATTCATAAAGATAGTATAATGAAATAAAATTGTGTATTCATCTAAAATAACCAAATTATAAGAATATTATTGAGACTCGTCACATGTAAATCCTAAAACACCATCATATAAAGTATTATAAGAAACATTCCATAAAAACAATGATATTTAGAGATAAATCCCTTACCACTTTTGTAAATTTAGTACTGTAAACACATTTAAAGAAGGACATGAAATTAATGTTTAATTATAATTAAAATAAAAAAATAATTGAAAAATAATAATTGAATTACATACACATAATAATAAAAGATAGGTGGCTAACATAACATCTGTTGAAAAGAAGATAATTACAGATAACAAACCCTTAACTCAAATTTTACATCCATTAAAGGCAATCTAACATCATATATAAAAATCAAAAATTTAATTCATTTCATTAAAAATTTCATGAAACAAATTATAATTTTATAATTGATGCAGTTATAACATTTTACTACCCATTTGTTAAAAACTTTTTATTTAATACATTATTTCTTAGTGTTTACTGCTTTTTTATTCATGACAGTTTCTATTCGGATGATTCATTCATTGAACATTTTTCATGGTTTCATAATCTATAGAATATTAAAAATGATATAAAAATAATCTATTATAATTATATATATATATATAGTAATCTATAAAAGATATATATAAACTATTTTATTACCACATTCTTTTAGATGGTATGTTGTACGAAAACATGAACATTATATTCATATTTTCATGAATGAAATGAAAATGGTATGTAAAAAATCAGTATTATAAAATCATTACAATATCATATATATAATATATATTCACATAATATATATTTTTTACCATCTATTAAAAACATAAATAAATAAAGAATCACAATTATTCATAGAGATGGTATTCCACATGTATGAATGAGCAACGCTATCATTTTTCAGGAGATATGTATAAGTTGTATTTTGATTGTTAAATAATTAAAAATAGTTATTATATATGTTTAAGGTAATAAATCAATTATTTTATAATCGATAAAAAGTATTTATAAGAGGTATTCACGAAAATAAAACCTAAAATACTATGTAAAGAGTTACACATCATCATTGATAAAGCTATTTGGAATTACACTTTAATATTTCAATGGATGGTCTTTTGAAATAATAGAAATATCTAGTATGTGGATAATGATTAATTTTATGTATTATGGTAGGGCTTGTATGATCCAAACAATTCTTGTATTATAGAGATTAGAGGAGAGGGGATTCCATTTTATATATAAGGGAATAAAATTCAAGGAATTTAATAATATATTAAATTAATATAAATTAATTGTATTGTAAAAATTGATAAATACTGATAATATTTTATGTTAATATTTGTATGAGTTATAATTTTATAATAAATTAACTTTTGTATATGTTCAAGTGATATTTTTAGCCTAATAAAATTTTTTTAACCCATTATTGTCACATTTGACAGTTACACTATTATATAGTTTTTTACACTTTAGGTTTAAATAAAGATATTAATAAAGGACAATTAAACCATAAATGGAACATTGATGATATTTTAAACCATATAAAATTATCATTGTAGAGCATGGTACTCCTTAAAAATTTAAATCATTTAATAAAATAATGCATATTATATAAAATTGATATTGTCACTTTTATAAATACATGGAATTTTATATTATAATATATTTGTAACTCATGTGAAATGGTTCAAAAATTACATGAACTTGAATTTTTTTATTGAATTTTTTTACTATAATCAGGAAAAATTTATATTTCTTTATTTCTCATTAAATATATTATCTTTCAGTTTAACCACATTATAAACTAATTTTAACATTTACTGTGGTAATGTCATTTTCAATATTAAATAGTCATATTTTAACTAATATTGTAACAATTGAATCCTAAATTGAAAAAATATGATATTTAAGAAATTCTAAAATTCTATTTTTCATCTTTCATAATTATTATAATTTTAAAGTGAATTAATAAAATAAATTTAATATGAAATATCATTTATGTCAATTTTGACACTTCTCACATTATTTGAATTTATAAATATTGTGATAGTAATAAAATTAGAGTTTAGACCATTAAAAATTCTAAAATATGATATATTGATCATAAAAAATTCAAGAACCACTAAAAATCACATAAAATTAGTAATTATATTTTCTATGATATATTATTCATGATTTTCTATATTTGCATCATCCAAATATTAGCGTTGTGAAAGTATTTAAGCATATTATATCAGCATCAACAAATTATATTAATTTACCACATTAGTAAAGATTAATTAACATTTCATATAATATTTGTTTAAATAACATATTTTTTTTATATCTCTCAATTAATATTAAATATATTAAAATTAAGAATGTGTCAAGTTTGACATTTTATTTTACAGAATTATTATTAATACAAAAATAAAATAAAAAATTCACCAACATAAAATATGCATGAAAAGATTACGGAAGTCGTTGAATTCAAGTAATATAATAGCTTAATGTATTGTTTTAAATTAATTGAAAGGATTTATCAAAATTATTTACCAATGTTTCATCTATATTACCCATAGCAAGGTGACAAATACGCACCATGGTTTCTATTACCAATGAACCAAAATAACAGTGTCCCCATTAAGAAAATTTAGACCCCATAATTTAAAATATGAAATTAAATTTTCAGGATTCAGTATATAGAATTCAAAAAAAAATTAATTTCTTTTAAAAATAAAAATAACAATGAAAATACATTTTTAGTAAAATAACATTTTAAGTATAAAAAATTTATTCTACAAAATTTATTCATAAATTTGATTCAATGAAAATATTTGATATATTAATAATTTAATTTAAATAATTTGACATTGTAACTATTATTAAATAATATTGAACTTTTAAAATTCTTGTGCAAGAAAATAAATTTTTCAATAAAAATTAATACATTCAACTTTTCATTGAAAAATAATATATTTTAAAAAATTATCCAAAAATAATTATGAGAAATTTTTTTTATAAATGAATAAATAATCATATATTTGTTATCAAATATTGTTTTTAGAAGTTCAAGAAATCAATTATAATATTCAATCAGAAGAAGAAACAATTACAATTTTTAAAGAAATCGTTTTTTTTAAGAAAAGAACTAAATTACTGAAATGTACGGTTCTTATTTCATAATCATTAATAAAAAATTATTGTTTATTTGGACCATCATATACATACTGAATTTATATTAATCATTATACATACCAATTCAAATGAATGGTTTAAACAATTATATATAAATAATAATATTGTGTGGTTCATTTAATAACTGTGTTTCTTATGTTTTAAGATATCATACAAACTTTTTTGTTAAAAAATATGGTTTAAATCATATCCCCATTAATGAATTAAATCCTAAAAATTTTAAATTTTGATTGGTATTCATGGTTTTTAAATTTAATAATTTCACAATTGAAAACCCTCATCGTAAAATGGGTTCATTAAGATTCTTCATTAAAAATGTAATGGAAATATAAAGGTCATTTGGAATAACACATTGCATGGTTTCAATGTAGGATAAGAAAAATGGGATTTGAAAATATGGACATGGAGGAAAAAGAAATATCCAAATAACTATTTATATTTACCTATAACATTTATCAGAATAATTTTAGGGATTATGAAAATTTTGTGACCATGAAACCATTAATCGAAGCGGTGTTAAAAAGAAAATTGATTCATAAAAAATAAAAAGGATATTCTTTTTTTAAGATAATTTTCCTACAGTTGACGATTTACGTTTCCTTTTCCAAATAAAATTAATGTATATGAAAATAATATTACATGATAAGTATGATTTCATCTTGTAATAAATTTCCTCCAAATATTATCTTTTCATTAGATGATGATTGTTAATAATTATTTTTTCATGATTGAAATAGTAAAATAATTTTTGATTTGATCAAAAAATCTAGAAAAGGTGAACAAGATATTGCACCCATCATTAATAATTATAGAAATGATAAATGGTTGGTAAATTAAAATATTACATCCAAAAAATATTCAACATTATGTTATAAAATAATAAACATTACTCCAAAAATTACTCAATAACACTAGTGTAAAAACATAGATCACCCCCTAAAAATATATATCCCCACATCCAAAATTACATCAAAAAAGTGTTTCTCAGAATGATTATCTCATTAGGTGGGTGAACTGAGTACTTAATAATAATTTATTTTCAAACATGTGTAAATGAATTCCCCCAAATAGTTAAAATATCCAAGTTAATCAAAATAGTAGAATGATATAAGTTCTGATGTTTAAAATTATATCTAAAATATTTATTATGTCTTAGTTAAAAAATATATTAATATTACTTTATGTTTTGAAATAAATTTTCTTAATCAAAACCTTAAAATAGCAATAATATAGACTAACTATCCATTTAGTGATTTTCTTATTTCTTAAATCAAATTCAGTTTAAAGAATAAATAAAACAAAAAAACCCCCAAAATTTGAATAAATACAAATGTATTAGTCTCAAGATGAGACCAAATTCTATCTACATGTAAATAATTTTCTTCCAATATGATTATATAATATATTTTTATATCCATAACCTAGATAGGTTACAGAAAAGAAAATAAGTTTTCTAGGCCACACATTTCCTCTTTCATCTCAACTGTGTGAATGAATAATCTCATTTCACATAAGGAACTCTTCTACCGCACATAATTAATCAAATGTAAATTGATTTGAATAGATATCTATGATGTTCTGGTTATATTACATGAGATAATTTTCATGATTGAAATATAGAGTATACACAAACAACTCATAATTGAAATAAAACAAACAAAATGATAATGTACATGAAAAATAAATACTTTCTCAATTTTATGTGCAAAAAATATTGAGACTCCACCAATGAATCTAGAATATGATCTTGAGGTGAGTTTCTGAAAATTCATAGTAAAACATAGTGTCATTAGTTTATCATAAGGTGACATGTTCTTAGTGGAAGGAAACGGTCTGATGGGTAACATGAATTTGTCTATTATTATAGAGACTCTTACATCCCTGTTTTATTCCAACATGATTTCTATAATTATCCTTTAGGGGGAACTATATTTACCCCACATGGACAAGACAATTTACCCCTTTTGTTTTGTGAAAAAGGTTGCGTAGTAGAAAGGTCACTTCAGGTGATTGCAAGGGGTAAATCATCTTTGAAATCAGTCTAAAAAGGTTAATATTTACTTGGATATTCTCCAAAATGATTATTAAATGATCCAAAGCCACCCAAAGGCCCTGGTATCCATGATTCATGGACCTAAATTCTCTAGTAAGGTGTTCATTGGATGACGATTTGACCATCGAATGTTAATTACTCTATTGGACTATAGGATTGTAGGTAGGTCTCATCACACCCTTTTGCGGGGAATTATTTCCTATTTATGGACAATCTTATAGATTTAAGGTATGTTCATAAGTTCTTGAATCCTTGGTTCATTATCGATGAGCGTATTCATGAGCTAGCCCCATGGTTTAGGATCATTATTGATATACACTGATTTTATCCTATAGAAGAAATGAATACTTAATCCATGAAATTAGGCGCTCTAGAGTTTTTATTCATCCAATGAAAAATGAAGGTGGTTTGATGTAGGGGTTGGACCCCTGAGATGGTATTATAACATATCATCATGAGAGTAATCAGAGCCCACATAGATCAGTTATTGGGACATACAACTAGGAGGTATCCCTTTTGAATTTAGGGGAAAATTATCTCAGGACTTAATTCTATGGAGAATGTCCCTTGATAATTGGCCTTGGACATGATTCCTACGTATTTCAATTATAATGAGAATCATAGTTATCATAGTTCTTTTATCATGGGTCTTACAGCTTGAAAGGGTACGACTTTTAGTGGGTAATAACTGGTTGATCATTTTGGAATGTCACCCCTTTGAGCTTGGTCCTTCAATTATGCATTCTATATGTCCTAGTTGGAATAAGAATCAGTGTTCTTGGAGTTTTTTATCTTCTAGCTTACACCTAGAAATAGGCCCACTCTTTGATGGCATAATTTGGGGAACCTTTTCAAAGGTAACCCCTTTGAGCTCGGAACATCAAGCAGGCGTCCTACGTATCATGGTTAGATTAGGAATAAGAGTTCATGTAATTATTTTATCTTGGGGGTTAAACATTGAAGGTGGCACAACAGTTGGGTCATAATTGTGTTAACATTTTCGAACGAAACCCATTTGAGATAGGGCTTTCAAGCATGAATCATACGTATCTTGGTTGGAATAGGAATCATATTTCTCATAGTTATTTTATGGGTTTTTCCAATGTCATATAATCCGAGAACTCTAATCCCATGCGATTCATGCCTGGTGTGAGAAACAAGAGGATGCGAATGATTCAACAAGGGTACTTATTCTTCTATCTACTAATGGAAACAGAGGATGACGAAGAAATAAGAGACCTTTGATACATTCCTGTCGGGAGAGGGAAATGGGAGCTTTATGCAACCAACCCTCACCCGTGTTGATATCCAAGATGGTAATATCTTGGTGTTTTATCAAGAAATATCCAGATCTAAGGTAATTAGGTAAATTGTGGCACCAAATTAAAAAGTCTACAGGCTTTCCATTAGAGGAGTGACCTTTTTCGGGGTATAGGAATCGGGATGAGCATCATCCCTTGTCAAAGGTGAAGTAAAGGGTGACCTTTTTTCTTGTCACTAGCACTCATTGATGGGAAATGCTAGTGGTTACCCCTACTCTTGAAAAATGGGTGGTTAACATTGCTATCCAAAATTCAGTCCATGGGTTACATGGGAATGTAGACTTAGAGACATTCTGGGTGTCAAAACAGTTTTCGGAAAAAACGTCATGACTCCACTAACCATAGGTTTGTAGATTTAAAAACTAATGTGAGTACACCTGATGATTTAATAATATGTGTCTGGTGTATTTGGAGGAGGATTTTGTCTGACACCGATGGACTATATTGAATATGAGATATGGAGGGATGGACGATAATAGAAGAGCATGAATGAGGATAGAGGGAAGGACACACAAAGATACCACATTCTGTGTACTATTTTCTCATGCGGGATGAGGGCAACCCCACATAGAATAATTATAATCAAGTAGATGTGTTTTACACATACCAAATCAGTATGTTGACATGGTTCTTTACTACCTAGTATAAAAGTGGTACCCAGTTCTGGATCGGGTACACCACACTGCTCTATATTCGATTCACATACGGATTGTAGTATGCAATGCGAGGTTCGATCAGCATTGCAATACATTATGTGTAGTGATGGATTCACAAAGATTTTTGGAGCCTATTGTTTGTGTGGAATTTATCCACAGTGGTTTTATTGTTCATTATGGGACCCATTAGGTTTTTCTTTTACCATTTATTATTCAATTCCTTATTTTTATAGTTTGCGGCTACTTATACCTATGGAAAACTAATTCACAGTTCGCACATTTCTGATGATTTTTAACAAAAGTCAAAATATCCTCCATATCTGAATCCATTCATCTAGTATTTGAGGTCTCTTTTGTTCTCTCTTTCACCCATATTCTTCGTTTTCCTTTTATATATCTATGGGAAAATCACATTTGTGGGCTTTCAGCACCATTTTCAGAAGACCGAAAAGATATATCTCATCCCATGGAAGACTCGTCAAAAGGGTTTTGGGAAGGATATGGTTTGTGTAATGTGGTTCACGTTACCATGCAATCATTCATCATTTGTGAGATTGATAGTTCATGGGACAATATGTAACAAGAATTTCAGCCCTCGATTTTTCCGACGATGCATGTCACATCGTCGTGGGTTTTTTGGAAATTTCCCAGTGGGACAAAGCCGCACAAGTTCATTCGCATACCAATGGTTCACGGTTTATTTTCTCCATCAACATTTCTTATTATTGGTATGTTGTACCCTAAAAATCATGAAATTTTTTATTTTGTAATGTTTCTTAGGAAATTTTCATTCCAATTTGCATTTGTTTTATTTACTGAATGTATTAGAATGTTTTATTCCCTCTGAAAAGTTCTTGTGGGAGTATTTTCTTCTCTTAGTATTGTTTTCTGGACCCTATAAATCCCCCTATAAAAATGTGGTTGGATCGAAATGAAGAGTATGATACTCTGATGTAGAAGCAGTCCAGAGCTGGAGTGGTTTGTAGTGGAATATGTTGGTCCAGTAAGGGGGGACAATGCCTATTTATAGGGGCCAGTGTCATTTTTTATCTTACCGAATGGTATAAATAAGATGCAACATTTCCATTAATTCCATATTTTCTGCGCACTTAATCCTTTTCAAAATCCATATTCGGGAACCACTCCGTAAGATCCAAAAACCAAACGATTCACAATTTCTTCTACCCACATACCGAATTTTGGATTCATGAACTGCACTGTGGAACTTAGAAATTATTTCTGCACCTCAGCGTAAGAGAACCCTATGCAAATTTCTTGATCGACACACTAAAAATTAACTTGAAAAACTATTCTTTATAATTTTATAAAGACAACATGAACTTTCAATTGTCAGACATTGATTAGCTGCATTGAGAGGCCCTAGTTCATAGTTTCATCATTCCAAGAACCACTTAGTTTCTTTTCTGATTCTCAATGGGCCAGCAGCTCATAGTCCTTCAACATAATAAGGTCATACATAGGATATGGATTCCTAGTACCTATATAATACATGGGAAATGAATTCCATGTAACACTACTAGGAGTAGTACATAGATCCTTATACAGACCTTCCTTATATGTACCTTGGCAATTTTTGTATCTCCTATCCCACAACATTCTCATTGGACTGAAATTTTGTGGTATTTTGTATCTTTAATTAATGAATACAATGGTGATTCCATAGACCTCTTCTTATGTCATCACTCTATATGAGGCTCCCACTAATACCCTTCTTTCTTCTTCTGATGAAAGTTACAAGAACCTAGAAGAATCACTTAATGATAATTTCCATGTTTAGACAATAAATATCTGAAAAATATACTTATGATGAGAAATTGAGTGTCCATATTTAGATAGGCCTTTAAATATTGAGTTTGGTCTAATTTTCGATACGTCGATTCTGGAAAAAAATCAGGCTAATCAGACTAATTCCTGCATAATTGACACCTCCATTTCAAAAGCCTTGACATCTTCTAGAGTACGATACCTATAGGTATATATTGTCATAATGTCCCTTATAATCTATTCATTTTGAACCATAGGGGATGTGCAATGAAATCCTACTAAAATGCCCATTATTATCAAAGAATTGTGTTAAAGGACACCGTGAACGAACAATAGGGCTCGTCATCCAAGTGGGACCATTTCTATAAGGGCTCATTTATGATAGAATGTTGGTTTCTTTTCTAGGTTATCTAGATCTATGAAGATTTTGGGACTGAGCAAGAGGTTGTGGGACTATACCAGGCATCATGGTTAACTTAGAAATACACTCATCAACTCAATGCCCTTATTTCACATCTCCTGAGCTGGTGGGGCCCATATACCAATACCATTCATTTTAAACATGGGAAGGTCTACATTATCCTATGGGACATCTGGCGAATTAATGGAGTCCATATTTTTGGAGACATTAATAATGAATTCCTTCCTCCTTCTCCTACTTGAGAAAACGAGAAGAGGAATCCTCCTTTGGCCCAAAAACTCATTTTCCAGGATAAGGCTCTTTGGAAGAATGTTTATCCCTATTTCAAGAAATAAATTTATTTAGTTGATTGGTTTCATGACATTGTTATGAAAAATGTTCTAGATCCCCACCCATATAGACCTAGGGCATGCCCCACCAAGGAAACCCATAGAAGAGCGTGTACCTATTGGCCCACCAAATAAGATGTAATATTTTATTAATGAGGATGGGGTCCCATTCAAGATATTGACAGATTATTTCGATTGTTGGCCTTGTTGGACATGTTTTTGAGTGGATGTCTCTTACCAGTAAAATAATCTGGTGGTTTTAGAGTCTTAACATTCATCATGGTTACTCAACTAGACACTAGTTGATTCCCCAATATAGATATTCTAGTGGTTTCATGAGTTAAATCATGTTAGGATGGATCCATTAAGGCGTACTACCTTACCAAATTATTTGTCCCTTAAAAATCCTTTGGGTCTAGATAAGATCTCACAAAGGAGGATATTACTTTATAAATTCCTTGCTGACTCCCCATTCTAACCTCCAACTGTACCTTCAAAGTACCATTGGGGTTATGCCGATGGCTTGGGCGTCGTAGGATAAACCATAAGAGCACACTGAAAATAATGAGAAATAAATATTTGTTAATCTCAACACCCATGAATGGTTTTCTTATCATTCTATTGCTTCCCCCACTGGTACTCTTATTAATAATGCATCTAATGATTTTTTCAACCTAGGACATTTTTTCTTTGGCAAAAAAAATCTTTGTAGCCCTCATGGGATGGGAGCTTATATGTGATTGGTGTACACCTTATAGATTTATTTGTAAATTTAATTATTTCATGAAGCTATTTCCTACCATTCCTAATAGGTAATATCAAGAGAAATGCCATATGATAGTGTGTCAATTTTGGTTGAAGTTTATCCTGGAGGACACCCAGTGCCTAGTCAGACTTCCAGATTTCGGGTATTCCATAACCGTCCTTTCCAGAAGCTATACTAAGGACTAGCTTAAATCATATCTAGATGGAAAATTATCTTATTCAGTTCTTATCATAAAAACTTCCATTGAATTAAAGGCCAGGGGGATGGCGAAGAAAAAGGATTTTGATGAGAACTCTTAGCCAGGAAAAGACCATTGAAACCCATTTCATCTCTCCCCAATAAAGGTAGTGAATGACGGGGTTGTGACTTCATGGGCAGTAAAATGATCTTCCTAATCTATTTCTTCGAGTGAACCCTTGATCCCACCTAAGGCTGATTTTCCAGTCTTCTGGTGGAAATGGGACCTTTTGAGGGGCTGATAATCCACTTGCGACAATTTCCTGAGTTCCATATGGAAATTCAACAATATTAGAGAGGTTTCCCTTACTGGTATTGGTAATGTTTCTGAAACTACTAACTTATCCATTTATGAGGATCCTAATAAGGTAGGTCATTACCTTGAGGACATCGAGACCCTGATCCATTATTGGAGTAGTTGCTACAAATCCTACCAATTATTACTTGGCATGATGTGACTAGATACTATGTTTGATGATGTTGACGTTGTTGGCTCACCTATTTTGGTTACAATAGGAGAATCTTCATACATGATACAAAAATTCCTGTAATTGATCTTATCCTGGGTGTTCCAAGAATATAGAAGAATCTATGAATTATTTACAAATGATGATATCAGCCTTGGACCCTCGTTCAAATATTCCAGCATTGGCCATCCTAGTCACAACTGCATTTTCAGATTCTTGGAGGGTCATGGATTAACTGAGGGAAATGGTTTTTGATGATGTTATGTGTAGAAATGTTCAAGTAGGATTCATTGACCTTCTGGGATTTGGAGAATCCATTGAACCCACCTATATTTCCACTAATGAAGTGCCTAATGAAGTGTTAAGTTATTTGAATGAAATGGATACATTCCTTCATGACCATTGAGGGAGAGGTTATTCTATCTAAAAAACATATATATAATTTCCATTGTTGTGGAGTTTCTAAAGCCCCCCCACCCCTTTACATTGTATGAACCTAATGTGTCTTAGGAAACTATTTTTTTCCCAGTGTATTCTTCTAAGGGAACTATATCTTGGGAGTTTACCCATCAGATTGTGGGGATGGGGGTTGTGCTGTAGAATAATCTTCTGGAGTCTAAGAAAATATAAAGGTAGTCATTGCAGACCCTTCTAGGGAATTTTTTTCTTTCAGATTCCCTAGGTGATCTTATTCAAGAACCATCACCATAGTAATAAAAAAACATAGATAGGAATCCCAACTATAAAGATGCATTAAGTGGGGAATCAAAAGAAATTTCCTATTCACCTAGTGTTCAAACAATGATCCCTTATCTTGTTGAATTGCTATTATGTGTGTTTTTTTATCAAGAGACCATCAGTAACCACGTATGACTTGGTTAATCGTTTGCGGATCATGTTCCCATTATGGAATAGGAAGAGACATAAATAATTATGATTTATTAAAGTTGATGAATAAGCATAACTGAGGGGTTTGGGGGTACTGTCGACCCTTTAGGTGTGTCGTCTCCAACTAAACCAAATTGTTCCTCAGTGATAGAAGAACATCCAGATGTTGAGGTTTCGATTGAGGATGTTGAGCATGTTTAGATATAGAGAGGCATGATAAACACTATGGAAGGGGTTGAATTCAGTGAAGGGAACCAATCCCTACTGGATATTGGAGGCACATTAATTCTTGATGAACTAATCATTCATAACCAAATAGAGATTTCCCAAGTAGGGGGAGTCCCTTCAGAGAATGATGATCTTCATTCACATGTCAACCCTTCCATTACTGAAGTCACGTCTATAGGGAAGGGTATTATCCCAATTATTGATATCTTGGAGATTGATATTGTGTATTTTTTCTAGTTTTGATAGAATTTATGGTCTCAGTATTCATAATCTCAAGAGCAATATGTTTTTCCAGGCTGATCATCACTGTAGGCCTGATATTAGTGAGCGAAATTCTAGAGGGTTTCCCTGGAGGTTGTTGTTTTGTTTGGGCATAGTCTTAGCCAGTCGGTACCCTTGAGCAACTAAATGGCATGACATTTGATTAAAGACGTGGTGCAAATATTTCCAGGAAGCTATATTTCTAGGGAGGTTGGAGGTACTATATTTCTTCTAATTTCTGAATTTCAACCACAGGCATTGCCAATTATGAAGTATTATCCCACTATAATCTTTATTCTAATCATCATAGGAAGGTCTACTGAGGGGTAGATTCTTTTTGTAGCCACTGAATCAAGTCCATCTCTCATTATGTTAATCCATGGATATATTTCCTTATCAAGGAGTTACTTCTAGACTAACTAAGAAGGTTTGGTTGAAATTCATCACAACCACAAAAATACACGGATGACTGCCCAAAGATTAGTCTCCCAAACTCCATTGGCTATGATTCTAGTGATGTTTCCTAAATTACACCACTGGATCTTGGTTCTGGGATGCATTTGATTTTACTATCATGGAATATATGATATAGTGAGAAAAGTGGTTTCTTCTAGGGAATCGACTGGAACACATTAATCTAACATTTATACTGTAGAGTTGACAATTCATCATACTACTGTAAGGAACATACCTATTGAAAAAGATTCCAATCAAGATGGAGTAGTTGTGAGGCTACAAAATGAGCTTTCAAAGGAAGATTCCTTAGTTGATCAACTTGAACGTGAAGTGGAGTAGAAAATATGGAAGCTAAAATGACTTGAGTAGGAGAAAGCTATTGTCGTGGTTTCTATTGAGGAGTGACGATAGTAGATGAATAATGAGAAATGACTATCCTTGAAGATATGAGGGACATTGAAGCACTACAGGAATCCCTGGAGGATGAGATGAAGAACTTGTTAAATCATTTTTAGTCCATTGAGGAATCAAATCAATTTAAGCTGAAACATTGAGTGTCCGCTGAACATCTATTTTAATAATCACATCCCACCCCCAATGAGATACTCCAGGTAATGAATTCCCTCCATATATCTATAGGTTATAATGTGACTACTTCACCTTCTATTTATTCTCATTTTAACTTTTTTTTTCAATGTCAATTAATCAAAATATACCATATAATCATCATTACGATATATTATTAATTTAAAGTTGTGATTCGAAACCCATAAATAGAAATAGTCAAATAAAAATCTAATTCTATTCTATGCCTCGGGAATAGAAAGCATTGTTCAACTATTACGGTGGTTACATGGAAAACCTCATGAACATTTACGAATTTTTCAATATTACCCTAATTTTTCCACAAGCTGATTTGGTATGGGATTAGTGAGTATAACATGACTTTTTCATAGGTCTCCTTTTGCATGTTTTCTACATAATACACATTATATAATTTTTTAATATTTGACAACTCTACATTTATTCTTAAACCATACAAATATTAGGTTTCACGAGATGGTACTCGACTTTTATCAAGTGGTGCCTTTTCTAGATTTAACTATGGTGAGTAATGTGTTTTTTTGTTTGTGGTTTATAGTATTTCCAATCAGAATGAATACAGATATTTTAGGTCGAACAACATTAACTAAAATTGATGAGCCATGGAGCCCAAATTTTTATTCATCAACTAAGAATGTCCTAATAACTCTTAGACATGAATGATGGATTTTTCATGACCATGAAATCCGGAGGTTTAGACGTATCTGCGGATAGGGAGCCATTATAGGTGTACATAGGTAGGAAATGAATATCTTGAGTATGGATCTACTTCAATTGATGGTTTTTTTGTAGGAGACATATGAAGAGCGACTAGAGCATGATGTGCATAGTCAAAAAAATGTATTTACAGGGAACTATGCTTCTTTCTCTGATGGCCATGATGGATTATGGGGATTGGGACCTTTCTAGAAATGATGTTTGGATTATGAAAGGGGTGAGCCTAAACCTAAAAGGGTTTATTTCTATGGATGAAATTAACTGATAAAACCAAAAATATGTGGGGTAATCTTAATTATTTTTTTATACAGGTATCAACATCACGCATATGGATGGGGAATCATTTTTTTAGTTTCCTTGAGAGATATTGGAGGTGGCTCATGATAGAATTTTCTGATATATCTTGGACGTGAGTAGGAAAGGTAATGTAAACCATGATGTTGAGTGACCTTGAATCTAAAGGTATGTCATGGGTCTTGGGATCCATTAGGCATACTGAGGTAGGACGGACTCCCTAGAGGAATAATTTTCCTTTGAATGCTGGCCATTTTGTAAGAAACAAATGTAGAGCCATTGGGGAATGATGTGCATAGTCAAAAAATGTTGTCTGCATAACACTATCCGTCCATAAATGATTTACATGGAGGGTTATGGGGATCCAACATTACATAATATATGGATATTGATGTGTATAAGCAGTTTATTTGGATATATTAGAGATGTTTGGGTTGTTATTCACCCATGGGAATAAGTAATCTTTTATATAGATATGGCTCATACATCGGGTGAGGCATCTATTCCATCATGGGAGTAACCTACAGTTTAAATTCATATGGACAGGGAGTGTGGTTATTAATGGGGATGGGAACCATAACATACCTTCTAGTGTCATGATTCTAGGACCATCACGTCTTGGACTAGTTTTCCGTGGCGCAATGGTGGATATCCTACTAAGGTCATTATGCTTACATGATCTATTCTTGTTGTGATATACAATAGATCATAAGGATTTCAGATCACCAATTAATAATATAATAATATATGGTAGGTATAAGTTTATGCTTAGAACAACATTGTGCAGTTTATTGTTGTGTAGAAAAGACAAATTCCACACAATTTATTGTCATGTGGGGTGTACATAGGGTAATATTGTCATGAAAAATGGTAAATATGATTAACATTAATAAGCCCTATAAATAGGGATTGTCTAAGGATACATTGCGTTGATTCAATTCATGCACTGATAATGGGAGATTCCTCTTTTTTAATGGCCGAGTCCGAATCATAGGATTTTATTCTACCACTCATTTATCAGGTCGAAACCAAGTAACAAAAGATTCCCAATGAACATTCCATACATTCATGTAGCCCATATATATTATGGAAGAGAATTTTGTTTCAGTTGGACGAGCGATGAAAAGAATATACGAACTATCATTGTGCAGTGTAGTTTAATGTCATGCAACATGGATACTAATTTCCTTGTAGTTTAGAATCATCTGATATGGACTTTGGTAGCACCTTTTACATTCTTGTTCTGTAGAAAACATTTCACAAAGACCCTTAATATATTAGAGATTATTTTGGTGTGTATATTCTAGTATTCCTCATAATTTCATGATAATATAAGGTGTAAAAAATATTCACAGTGGGGCTTGGATCATGAGGAATGATATGGGGCTGATAAGCCATTGGGTACATGGAAATAGGAAAAGACTCTATTGAGGATGAATTTTCATTTTATTGGTGGTCGTTTTGTATGCAACAAATGCAGAGCCATTAGGGAATGGTGTGAATAGTCAAAAAAACGTGTCCACAATAAACTAGCCATCCATCTACGATGGCCATGGAGGGTTATGGGGCCCCAATATTCCCTAGATTATCAAAATGAAAAATGGGAATGATGTTTCTAGGAATCTAAGAAATATTTAGATAGTGATAATTCATGAACTACTTAATCTTTTACATAGATCTGATTCATATGTAGGGGAAGCATGATCTTTTGATTCCTTATGGGTTTCAACATTTTGAATTTGAATTATATTCATCTCATTGAATTTGTTGTGTACGAAATTAGGGGCATGTTTAGGATCATGTATTACTGAGGATTGGGCCCACATAATTCTTGAGGAACCTTATAGGTTATTGTCATGCGGTTAGGACATTTTATGTATTCCCCTATTTATATATGAACTATACACAGAGGAAGGGGATTTTTTTGGGAGGTTGTACAATGATAGTGGATCTGGGAAACACTACGTATCCTTCAAGGGAATGAATCAAGACACACATTGTTCTAGAAAATAATTCCACACATAATTTTGTCTCATATAAGGGGAAGACAGGAATTTTTGTTTCCTGGTTGCTGAACCAATATTTGAGGTCAAGGTGTCACCTCATGTCCTTCAAGGGTAGGAATCAAGCCACATTTTGTTATGGAAATTTCATCCTTATATTGGTCCAATATATACATAGGAAGGTGAGGGACTTTTTAGATGGTACTGATGTCTAGGCCCGAATAGATGATCCCAACATCTCTGTGTATCCTGCAAGGGTAAGAATCAAGCCATACATACTTCTATAGACAATATACTGCCTATACCGATCTTACATGGGCATAGGAGTTGGGTAATTTTGGTATCATCCTCTATGGGTGTTAGGTCTATCATATTCCTCTTTGGGTTGTTTTTTTAAGGGATTCTTTACCACCGATCCTAATCTCACGTGAGTTATAATCGATGTAATAAACAAAGAGCAGGATGGATTTATATCGTAGTATGGCATGATAGAGGATATAATTAGGGAATTATATTTCGTGTTATTGATGGGCCAAGATCGAGGGTTAAGGCGTCACTTTGTAACTCATAAGGGTAGCAATCAAGCCACACATTGTTCTAGAATTGCATCCTTATGTCGGTCTATAATATTCAAAAACCTGTTAGGTTATTGTTATAATTTTTTCACTTAAATTTTACTTATACACAATGGAGTTTAGTTGGAGAACAATACCTTTCATGAAGTTTAACATCATTTGGTATGTGAAAATATTATATTCATTTTAGTGTCATGAAGCATTAGAATTTTTAATCCATTAAGTTTAATGTTCTGAAGTTAGGATGAAGATGATGCTATGCAGTTTTATATATAGGACATTTGTGTTTCTATGCAATTTAACATCCATCATCTAATATGTTTTTGTCACTATTAATACCAAATATTCCTTCAGAAAACATGCATTTTTGGGGGTTGTGATGAGTTTTCTATATATTGATATCAAGGTATATGCTCCATTAGAGTAGAAATTTGGTTTGAATTATTGTTCCTCTCATTTTGGATATATATTTGGGGGTTTTATTCAGAGTATTTTTGGTTTTTGGAATACCGATACCATCTCTCCTTTGAAGAAGGACCGAAGGAGAAACTTTTTGTTGAAGGCTTGAGTGATCCGATTTTGGTAGACTTCTAGACAGTGAAATGTATCCACCCTTTTCTCATCCAATTTCTCCAACTTATTAAAAATTTTCAAGGATTTCACATCAATGAATATTTGATCACAATAAAAATGTAGAACAATGGAACTTAAACATTGATGGGAAGAACCGACTCTATCCCATATACTCGTGAGGGCGGTGTTTCATGGGTGGTAGTGTCTATCCTGGTATGATAATCCCATAAAGAATATAGGATCTTGTCTAGCCATGATTTCATATACTTTTATACCATCTTCTAAATAATTTTGGATAGATTCATGTTGAAATACACTATCATCCCTTTGGCCGATGCATGTTAGTGGTAAGAACAAAATTATTTGATTTAGTACTCATGTTATAACTTGTACAACTCAATAGGGAAGATGTTGGTTCCATTGTTCATCGTCATTGTATGAGGTACAAAAAATCTAAAAATGATGATATATTTCACAATTCTAACAATGCTTCATGCCCTGACCTCTTTATGGGGCATGAAATCAGGCCGTTGGGAGAAAATTTCAGTTGATGTGAGAATGAACATAAATTTTCTTAATGTGGTAGGAGGATATAGTCCCACTACATCTATCCTCCATACAGAAATTGAGAAGAAGCACTTACCTATGTCAAGTAGCTCTGGGAATATGTAAATGAAATTGGAATGAACTTGGATAGTATAAAACTTCTTGGTGAATGTGGCACAATCATTTATCATAGTGGAATAATAGTATCCCAACCATTGAATTTGTTGGGTGATCTTGGCTGCTGATTAGTGTGCTCAACAGGTTCCGATGTTCACTTATTTTATGACAGCTAAAGTCTATTCTCCATCAATTCACCTGATAAGGACTCTATGAAGGCCTTATCTGTAGATGAATTTTTCTTAGTTTATACCTTTTTAAAAACCAAAATTGACAATCCTCCTACGGAACTATTCTCTTACATCACTATTTGGTGGGAGCTTCCCCCTTTAAAGGTAAATTTCAACATGAGTCATCTAGTCGATGGAGTGACACTAAGGCTCAAGAATGGGGCTAATCTCATTGATTTCTTCCATATTGTTTTAAAACAATTGAAAGACCATTTGATGGTGGGGAAAAAATTATGATTTCTTCATCCAAGTCTTGATCAACCATGGTTGTAGCTGCATTTTCTAGTAATCATCATGAGAATTTTGTGACTGAGGGATATAAGTTAGTGTTGGTTCTTTATGGGAATTATACTATAAACTATCATAGATGGTTCATCAAAGGTTCCAATATAGCTTTTTTAATGGCATAGTAACCAATAACCTAATTAATTTATATCTCTTAATTATCTTTTAACTTCAGGCATTAAGCTTGTGCATTAATTCCCTGCTTCAGGCCCACAATGAGGGCCTGGTATTCTGCTTCATTGTTTTTTCACCCTTTTGAAAGTAATAAGGAGAATGGAATGATTAAATTTTATGGATATATGTGTATAACTACTTGACCTACATTTTAGATATTGGTATCATCTATCTTTTTCCCTATAGGGAATTTCGAGGCTCCGTTAAAGAACATTTACCATGACTGGGGGCCATCATAGGTGGAGAACACTTCTTCATCAAGAAGTTTAGTATCCAATGGGGTCATCTCGTTTGAGAGGTGATCCTCTAGGAAATCTAGTTATTACTTGCCTTTTATGATATATTAGGTTATACACCATATGTCGAACTAATGTAGGATAAATTACCACCATGATAGGCATCTAGTTAACTTAAGAAAACTGAGTATATACTTGAACGGGTTGCTGTGGGTGACCAAACAGACATATTGGTGTTGCAGGTAATGATTGAGTTTCTAAACAATAGATTTTAGGGTTTGGTAGTTTATTGTGATTCTTGAATATCAAGTCAGAGCATCGATCATTGTTCATTTGAGGTAATAGAGACTATTATCACTGCTAGATTCATTCATTTATTTGAGGAAATGACCTGACAACATTTCTAAGGAGGTTATGTACAAGATGAGTGGTCTTCTATCGAATTGAGGAATCAGCATAGATATTTATATGATATAACATTTATGATTGTTTAATTCTTCTTTAAAATCATTATCCCACTAGTATGCGACCTCTTTCTTCATTAACCTATTGAATGGAAAAAACTTAATGACAAGGATGGATATGAAGTGATGAATGTAGGAACGGTGCCCCTGGAGACCCCTAAAACACATTGAGGATACATAGTGGATACATTCAAAAGAAGGATTTTTCCTTCTCAGGACTGAATTCAAAACTCTAATGGTGTTTGGTGATGCTGAGGAATTTCCTGGAGGTAACATCAAAAGAACACTTTAGGGGATCATCTTCAAACTATTCTATCACACTTTATTAAAGATTGCTTCAAGATATATTTGGTTGCATGAGCACTATAATGATTTAACCACCATGTCATCGACATATCACTCAAGTAATATTCCCATTAAGGGATTTAAAATTCCACTCATAGCACATTGATAAGTAGTGCCAGAATTTTTCCGACCAATAGGAATCAACATATAGTAGAATACTCACTAGGGTCCTTGAAAGAAGTTTTTTCTTAATATTCTTAGGATACTCAGATCTAGTTGTATTTAGAGTATTCATCAACAATAGAGAAGTCCTCATATCTTGTGGTTGCATCGATCTGCATTTTTTTTATCGATACTAGGAAATAATCAATTTGGAAGTGCCTATTGAGGTAACTAATGTCAATGTAGACTATGATCTGTCCATTATTATTTTTAATAGGGTCTATGATTTCTATCTACATTAGATATTTGACATCTAGAAAGATTTTATATTTGATTAATATTTCAAATTTTGACTTTATTTTTTCTGCATGTTTCAGTTGTATCCTTTTGGTAGCGTGCTTATAACCATGATGGTCTTCTTGCTGACACATGTGATGAGTTTCGACCTCAGGATCAAGGACTAGAATTTATATGTAATTCCATGAATGAACATATATATTGTTATCTAGACGGAGGTATATTCTTGTTTCTCCATGAAATACATATCCACACTAATCAGAGTGGGTTGTGGATCATCTTCGACACCCAGTTTTATATCCCTAAGTTCATTAGTCATGGTGGATATACATTCTTACAATGTGGAAGGGTCATCACTGAGATATTATTCTTCTTCTTATTCTTCCTTATAATATTCAACCTATTTTTATAGTGATATTATTCATAAGTTGAACACTCATGTGTTGGGTGAGGAATCACATATCCGATTTATGGAAACTAAAACAATTACTTTTACCCTAGAAGAGTGGGGATAATTCTCGGATGAGAATGGAAATTCCTCACTTTCTTCTAGTGATAGAAAATCGTCTTCTATCTTAGTAGGAATTATCTGGGGCCTTATGGATGAGCGTGGATCACTTTTTGTTTCATCCCTTAAAGTCATCATTGTGGTTAGTGTGCTTTATAGAGTACTTTGACATGGCAGTAATAACAGATATCATGAAAACAACTGAGTATGCATCTGAGCATGAAAATATGAACTCAACCTGATTTATGGGTAATACATACACTTCCCCATGCTATTATATGGGATTGGAAAGAGCCATTTCCAATCCTTTCAGGGTGGTGATCCAAATAACATTATCAGCCAAGTAATAATTCTTCTTTTTTTTATAGAACCCTGCATTGATGTAATGTGAATAAAATAATTTGAATGGAGATTTATCTACATCAAATGTATCACTTGTCACATTATGGAAATATTTGATTCATTTATGGCATGTTGGTGGAATTGCAACATGAGGATTCAGCTAGGGCCTCCCTAATAGGATGTTGATAGACGTATATTGGTATAGTACCAGAAACTCATAATCAGACTTGAGGTCACCAAGCCATGTTTCATGCATGATTCATCCCAAAGGATTCTGCTCTATTTTTTTCAAATCCCATCATATTTTTGGTGCATTGTTTCAGACTGTCCTCATAATAACCCAATCGAGGAAGTGTTCAAAGTGGGGGAGGTTAACATCAGAACTGTTGTCGATGAATGTTATCTAGAAATCCATGAAATTTACCTTTCCAGACACATATATGGGATTGATGTGTCCATAAATGATGGCATATTTATCCTGATCATTGAAGGAGATGAAAACATGGAATTCTTCTGTAATGGTTTCTGTCTAATAGACTTCAACAGCTACATCTTTTGCCTTGAATTCCAGGGGGGCTTAGAAAGGTTTTGAAGATTACCTCCATAAGGTGTAATGATAGACTCAAGGAATCTAGGGTCTATAGCATTTCTCGTATTGAGTATAGCTACATCAAAATATCATATTTCTGATCTAAAACCTTGCACTTACTAGCTTGGTGATACTCTTTCATAGGATCATGAGGGACTTGAGCTTTGGACATTTATAGTCTGGCAATTGTGATAGAATATGATGTTGTTGCTTTTCTTGTCATGTTTGGATGAACTAGTCTGCCTATACACCTTGGTTAATTACACATATTCTATTCTTTCACTGGATGTTCCACGATGATTGATCTTATATTTATTCTAGTAGGGTTAGAGAAACACTCTGGTTTATATTAGTACTTCTGGAGGTTCCTTCTATGATTTTTCTAACTATTTATGGGTTGAGTTATGAAGTGGATGGGAATTTGAATCCTTACACAACAACACCTTCTGAGAAACAATCAGCCTCTCAGACTCTTCCTCTATCTCTTCGAATGAATGTGGGGAATTTGGGTACACTGTCATATTCCCCATCAGATAATTGGTCCACCAAGTGAATGAAGTTAATGGATCTAAGAATCCATTCTTGATCCAATAATAATATATTTTGGTCTTCTTTGTTGATGTCGTTTGGCGAGGCAGTGCCCAATGTCACATTTTATGGGGTTATTCCCATGCTCTCAAGTCTGGTTGAATGATGTTTTAATGCATCAAGACTAGTGTTAGATTTGATGTGGGATCATTTTCTTTCTCCTTCATTCTTTATTTTTTGTTCACAGGTGATTGTGGTACTGAGGTTGATGGTTGTCTTGTATTAGGATCTATTAGGGGCATGGTTGGTTGCTTTAACTATTCCTATATGATGCAATGAGATTGGTTGACTAGTTTCTATGTCATCCAACTATCTAATTTTTTCTCCATTTTCCTACTGATTGTTTTCATCCCCTCTTCATCTCTATGGTCTAATGTTGATGCATACTGAACTTATTCTGCTGGCATACCTAACATGACATATCCATAATCCAATATCATTTGTTGGAGATCCGTGAAGAAGATGCACTCATGGATGATCTGTCCCTGGATCTGGTGGTAGGGACAATAATTATTTATGGTGATTGAGTCTTGATTCATCTAGTCAATTTTGATATGGTAGCTGAAACAGGTTTCCATTCATGGTGCCTATGATGTACCCACATAAATTGTCGTCTTGGAACCATTTGACATCATTTCATTGTTCCTCAAACTTCTTTTTTTACCCCTTCAGTCATCATGCCATGGTGGGGGTGGATGTGAGCATCTAGGGGGTCCTACATGGTTTGGTATGCACCTAGCAACATGATATGGCATTTGGTGTGTCTTAAGCATGATAGAGGCCACTTTATCTTTTCCCGTTCTTCTTCCAAGGGCCAATGGTTCTGCCTGATACATTATATTGGTCTTCTCGATGGAGTCTTCTATCCATTGGGAAATGGAAGATAAATCCATCAAACCACTTTTTTAAATCTATAGGATGAGTGGTGTCATCAATTCATCATAGAGATTATCAATGTACAGAGCATGAATACCATCCTAGGGGAGTGGTTAGTTCATGGAGTATGTTATGCATTTCCATCTGGTGATGAAGCCTAAATATCTTTCATTTTCTCTCTACATATAGTTCATTAGATAAATGACAGTTTTCTTTGGAAATGTAGAACTAAACAAGAGGAGAAATTCTAACTGGGTGTCCTCTAAGCATGTGTTCATGTTAATTATCAAACTAGTATACCACACAAAGGTCTAACTCTGTAGAGTTTGTATGAATCACCTAAATTTCACTATTTCATGGTGATTTGGGATTCCAATCATGGGGTCACATAAAGATTCGTAGTGCATTAGATACTTTTTTGGGTCTCTTAAACTATTAAACACTATAAATATTGGGTTCCATAAGTTTTGTAGTGGGAGAAAATTTCTCTCCCAATCACAGTATGGTTTTCATTCTGGTTGTATCCGAGTGTGCCTCCATTCCATTGGCTTCTAGCCATGTTGTAAATTTTTCAGCTATATTCAAGAGCCCTTAATTCCTACCATGCTATACTTGAGATTGGGTGGGTACATTAGGGGAAAACTCGGTGTGCTGGTACTACTGGAATTTTGGGTGGATATCTAGGAGGGGGAATCCTTTGTGGGTAATCCTGAATGTATTCTCACTACTTCCCTAGGGGAGGGATGTCTTGATGTCCTTCATGGGCCAAATTCAAGTAGACGGATGGTCCCATTACTAGATTGGACATGCATCCAAGCTTAGTTTCATTTACCTGGATGAGTACCTGTGGTAGAGGCACCTCTTTTGGGAACACCTATTACCATTACACTTGAAGAACACATCCAACAAGATATCTTACTCAATAAACCACAACATTGATTTGCCTAAGGTCATTCATTAATTCATCATACTTAGAAAATAATTACATGATCATGAGGAAGACATTATTGGTGGTAGAAGCAGGTGGGTTATATATGGCCTAAGATTTATTATTCTTCTTTTTTTGGATTTGTGAGGGAGGAAGTAATGGTTTTTCTAAGGGTGCACCATAATATTTGGCAGCACATTGATACCGATTATGCACACCATCATGCTCGAGGGGGGGGGATGCCTTGATGAGAGAACCATATTCCCTTGCATTATCCCCAATTGTAATGCTAACCATGAGATCTGTGGGACTGACAATATCCATGTTCACTAATGCATACCAGATTAGGGGTGGTGTAATGGGTGTCAAATGGTGGGAGAGCTTCTTGGGACCTTTGTTGGACCTTCTAATTCCATTATCTGACCTTATCTGGAATTCATAGTGGTGATAATTCTGACGGGAGTCCTGATCTAACCTCACAATATGCCTTCACCCTAGGAGGTCTGAACCATGAGACCAGACTGAACTAGTGACCTCTCTGCTCATCATCCCTCTCAGATGAGAGAAAATATATATTTTGTGTGTGGTAATTTAGGTAGAAATGTTCCCAACCATGTGTCCTGGGGTAACTCGTAGTTTTCTATTGATGCACTATGGCACAAATTCATTGATCATATGGAGAAAATTTCATGTAAAAATTCCACCATCCTTACGGAATGGGGCTATTCCTGTATTGCGATACAATATTCCGCTATTTCCATCTTATTTATTTCACATACTTTTTTGTAGGTGTGATCTATGTATGGTTCTAGTATTTCATGAGATTTATTTTCATACATGGACATGGGAACTAATATTTTGTTGGATTCTCATTTGTGGGATGTCTATTGGATTTTCTTAGTTTCTTAGAATCCAATATTTTTTATGGCTTGATCTCTTCAGTCCAGACACATTTGATAATTACTCAAATCTGGTTCTTGTTTATCATTCCACACTTCGGGAGCTGGTATTTTAGTTGATTTCTACCCTTCGGTAATTACATTGTAATATTTCATTATTGATGTGGCCTATTGGATGGGATGTAGGGTGACATTTAGATCTCCATGTTCTCCCCATCCCCATATATGAACTCTATATGTGGCATCACTAATGTGGAAACACAACTTGTGTAGCCTATAGAGGCATGCCAATTCAAGTTCTTTCATTCACCTTTCTTATTGTGGTTGTTGGGTAGATAAGAGGAAATCCATGTCGATTTGGTTGAAAATACCTCTTATATTGTGGACATACTCTTCATAACATTTTAGGTAAATAACATTCTATTAATTTAGTAGATATTCCTCTAAATAATTAGAATAATGTTATACATACATTCCCTAGACAACTCCATTGGTATGTCAATGTGAGAAGTGGTCATCGTTTAATATATCACTGGTATATCATCTTTGTATATTTGTCTTCGCATGAGAAACATATCCAATTATTATTCTACTGTTGAAACCATTACATGATATGCCTAGATTTATTGCTTCTTAATTATTTTATTCCAAGTAGTAGGGCTAGTAGAAGGCTCATTGATAATAAGAGGCATAACTATGGCTCAGAATATAAGCATGTCCCCTGACCATCCTTAGGTTTAGAAAGGATATCAATAATCATAAACCAATTTTTCGACATGTAAGACAATATATTTTCAATATCGTTGACATATGATGGATTTCTCATATTAATCATAGAAACAGGAGGACAATCTTGCTAGTGTGAATTTTGACTATGGGAAAGACCATCACAATTGGTTCAATAATGGAGAGGGCTACAACATCAAATAGATGCTCGACTATAGATAATATTCCTATAGCGTATACTCAATTGATGATGGTTAGGTCAGGATAAAACAATGGGAGGAACATCATACAACAAGATTTAGCAAATGGGAGGTCATTCTCGATGAGTGCTACGATAGCGAGGACTACTATCCTAGACTGGTATCTCATTATTGGGAAAATTTCTATAGTGTTTATTCTAGGTAGGTCCGTCAGGATGTAATAAAATACCGGGATGACCATCTCACTGTTTGATGTTTTTGAGGGGAGGTCCATCAGAGAAACTGTCATCGTGGGGGGGGGGGGGGGGGGGCTTCGCAATGGATGTCATAACCGTGAGGAATACCATCATGAATCGACGTCTGACTGCAAGGAGAATCATATCTATAGCATATACCATGGGGAGGATCATCTTAAAGGATTACTATAAGGGTATGGACTTCTTATTGTTTAATCATTAGTCATGTGGAGGTCTTCCATGAAATGCATCAAGACATAGGCTCTCGTGATTGATCATTATTGGCCCACAGAGTATGCCCTATTGGATTCTCTGGGGAGAACCATCAAACCTAAGGATAGAATCATTGTTGGGAGGGCCTTCACAATTGTTGATTTCAATTCCATAATTTGGTAATGGACTAACATGGTCATGAGCCCTTTTTTATATATGATCGAGGGAGTAAAGGACTCAAACATTAATCAGAGGGTAATCATGTATATGCTCTTTAATTTTTTGGTAGCTTCAGTGCATTTCATTTTTGGGACATATCGTGCAGGTAACTGGGGTCATATTCTATTGGAAAATGAATTAATATATGGGTCATTATTTTTCTAGTTCCCATGATACCACTAGGATATGCTGACATACATCTTGAGTTGTTATAGGGATATATGTCTGCCTTGGAGCGGCCACCAGGTTGGACCCACCTCCCATTGCTAGAAAGGGTAATTATTCCCAATATTATTGTCCATTTATCACATGATATTATTGTTCAACCTCTTGGAATGATGTATGGATGCATAACTACTCTAGAGTGACTAACCAATTTTGTGGGTAAGTCATTATGTTTGAGGAAACCATGTCATGGGGCTGGTGCCTCTTCTTTTCCGCTGATGCAATGATATCTGGAGATGTTTGGAGGATATGGTCAGGATTAGTAATCTGATCTTCCATTATTGCCATGATGTGATGAGATACATCGTCGGCTAGAAAGGGTAGGAGATCCCATTTTGATTTTAGAGTAGGTGTTTGTGCCTGCTTTAGTCCTCCATAGGTTTCCATTGTATACTGTTAGTTCTCCTATTTTGGGATAGAGTAATGAGTCTTCCACCAGTTTTCTTTTCCGGTGGCCACTGTATTTGATGGGTGGGCTTCATATTCAAGACCATTAATTTTAATCTTATCGCATGTCTCTGTATTTTTTCCATAGGATTTGTATACATCTACATAAATTTTACTCTACTCATATTTCTTTTCCACCCTATTTGGATGGTGGGATTTATGAAAAGTAGATGGTATTGGGGACTATCTAAATCTGGTTTCCATCCTATTTGGTTGACGGGCTTCTTGTGCATCATCATCTATTTTAATTTTCCTATAATCTGCCACTCTATCTTCATGGTGGGACTAGTGGGAACTAGAAAGAATGTGCAAATTCTCATATTGTGATCCATTATTTCTATGTTAGGGTTGAGTGGAGGGGTAAATGTTTTATGTCTACATATTGGGTGTCATCTCATTTTTATGGATGGTTTCCTACTCAGCAATCAGTGTGATTACCCACTCCTGGTTATATGTTTTCCTACCTATGTGGGAGGCCTGAGGAGCCCATGTCTTTTAGACATCAGCAGGTTCCCTCAGCATGAGATCCACTTCAGAGTGAGGATATTTGGTCGCTTAGTGTTGACCATGATACTCTCCGACAAGGGCCTTTGAGTAAGGTCATTTTGCAGCTGGGATGAAATCATTAGCATCGACTTCTTCTATATCTCTTAGATAAGGGAGTTATTTTTTTTGTTTTGTATGGACAATCTTTTGAAATGGTTCAAGTTGACCAGTAGGGGCTGCCTTGCGCTGGGGTATCGGGTGCCGCTGAGGAGGTAGCTGACAAGATTTTTTAGATTGGAGGGATTTTCTTTCAAACTCCACTATTAGGAGAGTAACATCTTACCAGTATTCATTAATTAGCATGTTGGATACCCAGTTTTGAGGACACTGGGTTGGAGATGGGTCATTCTCTACATCGTGGTCCCAACTGCCTATGTGGTCGCTATGGTGCATGTTTATATTGGATTTTGGGATGCTATTGGGGTCAATGTGTTCTCCATGTAAAACTAATATATATATATATATATATATATTACATATATAGAAGTCAAAACCCTATCAATGTATCATCTCCTAATCATACACTTATTAAAAGTTTCATCAGTACCCCATTTCCTTTTTTGAGGTAAAGGGGCTTGTGTAGGGTAAATCTGCCACCATGGTTGAGGATTCATGTTTAGTTCACCATTTTAATTTTGACCCAAGGTGAAATTTTTCTGGTGAAATGAATCATAGTCAAATGGGTGACAAGCATTTGTCTATTATTATAGAGACATTCACATCACCATTTTTGATCCTAACAGATTCCTTTCTTTACCATTAGGTAGAACTAGATTGACCCCGCTGGGACTGTGTAGATTACCCATTTTTTATTATGAATATGGTTCCATAGTCTAATGGTCCTAACAAAAATTATAGGGGGTGTTGAATTTTTTCAATCACCCCACAGAAGATAATATTTAATCGAATGGTATCCAACAGGTTTGTTTGTGGATCCAAAATCACTGAATGGCCCTGGTATCCATGCTTCATGGACCATATTTCCGAAGGCCGGGGCTTGAGGGATGACGATTTGGTTAATGACATGTAAATAACCCATTGGTCGAGCTGATGGGTGGTTAGGCTCATCACAACCTTTTGGGGAATTATTCGCTATTCTGGGACTCTATTATGTAGTTATTTCATGTTCATATTTTCATGAATCTTCAGCTCATTCCAAAATAATTTTTCCATGGGCAACACCTGGGTTGTAGGATCATTGTGTATATTCACATATTTGATTCTTGGAGGCAATGTTGACATATGCCACAAAATGAGGTGCTCTAGAGTTCATAGTCATCTAGGAGAGATGGAAGGTTGTTTGACATTGGGTAAGAAATCATGAAATAATATTTATACGTATTATTTGGAGAGGAATCAGAGCCCACATAGTTTAGTTGTCAAGAATTAAACCTAGGAGGAAGCCCTTTCGAGTTTAGGGGAGCATTTTATCAGAACTGACTTTTGATGAGAACATCCCTTGAGCTTGTGCATTGGATATGCATCCAACATATGCTAATTTTTATGGGATTCATAGTTTAAATTTTTTATTTCCCTTGGTACTCACATAGGATGGAGGCCCATTTGATGGGGGAATAATTTTGTGAACCTTTCAAAAGGGAACCCCTTTGGGATCAATCCTTCAAGAATGCATCTTACATATCCCGGTTTGAAATGGAATCAGAGATATCATAGTTTTTTTAGCTTGGGTCTTACATTTTTATTGAGGAAAATCTATTGGGTGCATAATTGGTTGATCCTTCTGGAAGGGAACCACTTTGAGATCAGGCCTTCTAGAATGTGTCAAGCATATCATGGTTAGAACAAGAATTAGAGTTCTTGTAGTTTTTTTTAGCATGTTGATAACACCTGGAAGGAGAACCATTGGTTGGGAGAATAATTTGGTGAACATTTTGGATGGGAACTCCTTTGATCAAAGACTTTCAAGATGGCATCTTACATATCCTGGCTGGAACAGAATTCATAGTTCTAGTAGTTCATATGGGTTTTTTCCAATGTTGTGTCATCACACACCTCTAAGACTAAGTGAGTCACCTTCCATGTGAGGAACAATAGGATGTTAATGAATCAGAAATGGTAAATATTCTACTCTCTACCGATGGAAATAGAAGATGATGACAGTGGAAGAGACCATGGATAAAAGCCCAATAGAATAGGAAATGGAGATCTTTTATCATGAATCACTCGACTGTGTTGATATCCATTATGGTCATATCATTTAGATCAATCTATACATGTCCTACGAGAAGGTGATGAGGGTGAAGAGTGACCCCTCTCAAAAAATTATAGGGTCTTACCTCAGGAGGAGTTCTATTTTTTGGGTTTTGGGATAGGGGAGGAGCATCATCCCGGGTTAAAGGGGAATGTAAGAATTACCTTTTTTCTTATCACTGGAACAATTTTAATGGAATGGCTAATGGTTACCCCTAAACCCAAGAACTAGGAGGTTCATGTTGGCATCCCAAATTCATTCCATGGGTTACATGGTAATGTAGACATAAAGACATTCTAGGGGTCCAAACCATTGTGGGGACCACCTTCATGACTCCACTTACCTTTTCTGTATTGATTCTGTATGACGTGTTGGTATGCTCTATGATCTAATCATAGAGGTCTAGTGTCTTTGGAGGATTATTTGCCTGAATCCAGTGGAGTGGTTCATGAATGAGCTTTGGTGGGATGGACGGTAATGGAGGAGCAAAATTGTAGCAAGAGGGGTGGAATCCCAATGACACTCCATTCTGCGTACAATTTTCACATATAGATGGTGCCAGCCACACATAGAATAATGTTTTGAGGGTATATAGTTCTTCCAAATACCGAAGTAGTAAGTGGATGCAGGATTGGACCATAGCGTAACAATGTGCTACTAGGTCCTGGATGTGGTTCTCCGCACTGCTCTAGTTTCCATCCACATACTAATGCAGTACATGGAACATGTTTCTATCCACATAGAAATGCACTGTGTGAAGCACAAGATTGAAGAAGGGTCATGGAGCCTATGGCTCACAATGAATTCATTCATGAGGGATTTATGGATCACGATGGCACCAAATAGGTTTTTGGTTCACAAATTATTATCAAGATCCATATTATTATAGTTCTCTTCTAATTATACCTATGGTAATGTGATTCTCTATCTGAAAGTCATTGATGATTCAAAACGAACGTCAGAATATCCTATGTATCTAAATATATTCATATAACGAATAGGGTCTCAGTTGTTCTCTCATACACTCATCTCCTTTGTGATCCTTTTATGTAGCTATGGAGAAATCATATCTATTGGAATACAACTCCATTTGTGGATACCCATGACGATATATCTCAACCCATGGAAGACTAAGTTGGCTGGGGGTTATGGGGGATATGGATCGCGGGAGGTGGTTTGTGAAACCCACCCAGCTTTCTTCAATTGTGTGGTTATTTGTTCTTCAGAAAGTATGACTAAGGAATTTCTACGCTCAATGTCACCAACGGCATGGTTCATGGCATCCTGGGTTTGTTGGCCATCACCCCATGGGCCATCAACTTGTGTTTAATTCTATGTAACAACGGTTGGTAGTTTACGTTCCCCACAGACCTTTCCTGGTGATGGTACACGTTACACTATATAATCATGAAAAATATTATTTCTTCATGTTTCTTCTAAAATTTTCAGTCCAGTTTTCATCCATTTGTTTTACTAGAACTGTATGAATGACTATTCCATCTGAAAAGTGTTTATAAGAGAATTTACTTATCTTTGTGATGTTTCTAGGACCCCATAGTCATGAACTATTTTGTTATGAAAGTGGGAAGGAACTAAACATTTGATGTGCTTCAATCATCCACAGTTGATTATAGCTAATGATTATTCGTATAAGAAACACATCACTGAATATTCTTAATCATTCAACATTTTATCTATTTTCATGTGAATTTGTATAATTATTTGTGTCTATGACTCTCAATCTATCATCACAAAATTTATTCTACTAATTCATTTAATAGCAGCATGCAAGAAGAATAGAAAAATGTAAGACCCAAGCTAAAAAAACAATGATAACTCTGATTCCTCACAGGGACTCGTCTCTGATTGTAGGTGTTTTAAACAATTATCTGAATGTTTTGATTCAATGGAAACTAATGTATAATAGTGAGTTTATCCCATACATTTCCAAATTTCTAATTTTATGGTGATTCATCCTCCATGGTGAGTTATTTCAAGTAGTCAGTCATCCTCAATAGTGATCCATGTCTTTTGGTGAGTAGTGTTTTATGGTGGTCCATTACAACACATATCCAATCTTTCTCCACTATTCCTGATAGTATAAAACACTACCAGAAAGCATAAATCTCAATAATAACAAAAAATAAAATTATTTTTTGATCATTAAATGAAGGGGACCAACTATCACCAACATCTTGATGATAAATAATTTCAAATTTTATAAACCATGAATTGAATAAACATTGTTGTAAAAATTGATTTGTATAGCCTTTAATGAAAACATAGTGTCAATTTTATCATAAAGTGAATCTTAATACATAAATGGTTTCAAAGATATTAAAATGGAAAAAGTAAAAGAGATAGGTAGATATAATGAAATATGGTATCAATGATAGTTGAATAGGATGGTATCAACAGAACATTACAGGAAAATGAATAATAGAATTCCATAGATTCTTTATTCCCCTTTTGGGATCATAAAAAAAGAAAAATGAATTAGGATATGTAGTGAAACAATGAATAATAAGTGAAATTGCATTGAGAAAATAAAGTACATGACATAAAAAATTCCCCATCAAATGTTGAAAGGATATTTACACCACATTTTGAACATGGTAAGAGGAATAACTGGTTCCTTTCCATTGCCTTTGTCATAGGTAGAAGGGTCAGAATCCAAATATGATATAGCTGTAGGGAGGTTTATATGAACAATAGGTAGAGAAGGAGTCTCTATGGTAATGATAGGAATTTGATACTGGACTACTTATATTGGGGTTATAATGATGGAATTTATATTATAATGTAATGGTGTACTTGGAACTCTGGTTATACTAGTCTTAAAGATCTATAAAGTAGAACCAATTTGGGTGAAATGAGTAGTAATTGGAATGGAATCCTAAGACACCAATATTGTTTTAGAAACATGAATAAAGGGCTTCATAAAATTTATAAATCCCCTAATTATGTTTCCTATCCTTTACATAGCATGAAATAAGTCATTTTTCTATTCTATAAATAGAATGACCACTGACTTCATCACCCTATACTAATTAAATAATTTTTTTGAAATCATGAGTTACTGGAGTCATCTAGAGGTTCTGAGTAAGGAACTTATTTTGAGTGTTTAACTCATCTTTGTACAGATTCATTACAGATAATCTCATGTCTATTTTTTAATTATCTCTATAATTTTTTAAATATCATTTCTGTAATATTAAACCATCATATGAAAAATACAACTATTGTGTAATATTTTCCATGAACACTCATTAGGGTGGTTAGGTGAATCACCTTAAAAAAGATGTAGAAATTATCGATCCAATGGAAATATAAATTAGACATCAAAATAGGAGGTGGAGAACATGATGTAGATGAAATGGAATCAAAATTCTCCAAATTATTTGAAAAGGAAGACAAAGAATGTACAATATAAGATCTCATCTCTTCTACTATTGATCTGAAAATCTAGATTCCATTTGTAAACATCATGTTCCCTATCTACATTTCCTAAATGTGGTGAAACATCATTGGATAAAGGTTATATATCAAAATAAAAAAAAGATACATTTTATCCCTCTATCTATGTTTAGTGACTTTTGGTGCTTGATTTCTCAATAATAAACTAATATTAGAGACACATCTCACTATGAATGATTATATGTCTATTATGGTGACTACATAAACTTGCACTAAAATAATTGCAGTAGAACATAAAGACGTAAAAATTCATTCAACAATAGGTTCTTCTACAGGATCCGATCTAGTTGTAATATCTGATGTAAATCTCTAGAGCCCCCCTATATCATATATACGGTCTATTATGATATCAGAGGAACCATTTACTCTTAAATAACTAGTCCACTATTATTTGGATGACTTCTATCATCATCTGAATTATATATTTCAATACCAACTCTGATATACCTTGTAATATAATCCCATTCTTTAAGATATGGGTCTCCAAAACAAAAATATGACTTCATAATGGTATTAATAACCATATGTGAAGTAGTTGAGACTCAGTAACAAAACGTAAAACACTCAACTTCTCATCCGATCTCTCAACGACATCTATCTTTTCAGAAATAGTAGGACCAATGTCCACATTATCATCAAATAACTATTCAAAAAATGATTGTTTATCCACATTCTACACATCATTTTTATTAACATGTATGAATAAAAACAACAACAAGTTCAATGGGATGACTATCCATGCTTGGAGATTCATTCACCCTCAAGAGATGCTTCCTTATAATATCTAGTTATTATATTTACATCATCAAGTGGGATTAACCTATCTTTATATCAATATTGAACTGATAAACCTTAAAAACACCTAAGTGGATGTTTTTTGTCAGCCTTCTCATCACCAATGTGGTCACTAGAACCATCATGATTATAACCTACATCAATACCATCCCCATATATATCTCCTTCATAATTTACTTCTCCTTATTAATTACCGCATTCTCTTACTTATCCTTATTCATAACCACTCTAACCACCTCCATTTTCATTATAGGATTTAGAAGTAATCATGAACTATTATTCATAAGAAAAATTTATTTCTTCCTCATAACATTTTTAAGAGTTTCTCTTGGACAGAGAATGATCTAGGTATACTAAGAGCCTTAATAAGAATAATATAATTATAGGTAAACAAGGAGTAAAAATAAGAATAATCTATAAAACTTTATTGATGGTATGGTTCACTTCCCTCATCAATTGAAAACACCTTCTCCAAATAACATGATGAAACAACTTCCACTTATTCCCCATATGAATACTCAATAACCACATCTGCCTCTATGCCATGATATATAATATTTATCTATCTAGATGGTTAGTCAACAAAATATAAATACTCAAATAGAATGTGTATAATATCAATCCTTTGTTTCAACAAAGGGTTCCAACATAAATTAATTTTTTTCAAATAAAACATTTAATACAAAATTATCCACATTAAACTATGATTTCATCACATTAATTAACATAAACCTTGGCCTCCTACACAATAGATATAAACATGGGATAAATTAGTGAATTTGATCTAGAAGATGGATTCCACATATCCATCATGTGAACCATTAAGTATCAAAAAATACTTGTCTTTTATCCTATATTCATAGGTAATAAATTATATACATCATGGTACCATAGTGTATTAAAATTAACTTTTCTCAAGCATATCATATGTTTCGTAAACTTGAAAATCATGCAACATTCACAATCACTCTCTAATAAAACTGATCTTCTTGCAATAACATCTTAATTCAACTCTCCTAAGGTATCATCTTAAACAATGTTATCACTATAACGTGGAATAATTCCTTGATATAAATTTATACAACTTTAGGAGTATACATTAGACCATTTTACTATTTTCAAGAAGATATTGTCAGTTTTCATTCATTTATTCTTCTTCTTACCTAGTCATTGTCTTCCTCAAAACTGATCTCAATATACATAAATAACTGGTGCACTGAACTAGAAATTAAGGGCCTCTCGATAGAGGTAAACCACTATACCCATCCCAGATCTTTCATAAATCTAAAAAATAAATATATTCATAACATCAAACATTCGACATGGACTTAATTTTTATGTACCACTCTATAATTAGAATGGTCTAGGTTCATTGGCTCAATAGTAGACGGATCGATCGATTCTCATTTCTTATTCTTTGAAGGATACAACTTTTATGGAGAAGATTATGAAGCTTGATTCACCCTAACCTTATATCTTAGATCAATAATAATTGGTTGATTGTGAAGGATGGGTATTTTGTGAGAGAGAAAGGGACAAGAAAACTATCGAGTGTGAGGCATAAGGGGGTGAGTGTTTAAATTAGAAATATAAATATAATATATCATTAATGGATTTGGAGATTTATAAAATGAAAAATCGAAATATCATTTGAATAAAATTAAATAAAAAATCAATAAATTCAAATTAAAATTGTATTTTAAACTTTATAAATGAGATATTTATAAAAGAATGTAGATTCCAATGGTTGGTAAAAATCAATTGTGGGTAAAACAAAATAGTGGAGCCAATAAAAAAACATATGAAAAATTAATCTTTTCTAATTCATGTTTGATGATGTCCATTATCTCATAATTCAATGTCTTAGTAAAAATATCCGAAAGATGATGTTCGGTTCCAATCTATTTAAGAGTAATATCCCCTTTTTGAAAATGTTCTCTCAAAAATTGACATCTTAGGAAAATTTCATGTATTCTAGATTGAGATACAGAGTTTAAAAAAATATTATAACACATTTTTTGTCAAAATTTATAGTGACATGTTAGAATTGATTTCCAGAGCCATGAAATGATTGTTCTATCAAAAAACATTTTTCACAACATCTAATTACAGATATGTATTCATATTTATTAGTAGATAGTGGAACACCATTTTTATCTTACTACACTATGAAATTATTTACTATACTCAAATTTGAGATATTACAAACGAGTTTTTTATCTATATTTAAACCCCAACAATTAGCATATAAAAAACTAACTATATCATATTATTTTCCTCTATAGTAAAATAATTGTAAATTGGTAATATATTTGAGGTTTTTGAAAACTTATTTTTATATAAACTATGTGTTACTCTTTTATTGTATCTCGATAAAAACCAAACATACAAACACTAAATATAATTTATTTATAGTTAGTAGCTATGTATAAAAGACATCCAATCATACATCTATAACTTCTTTGATCCACTAATTTCCAAGCTCCATGGAGGTCTAATATACCCGTGGTACTCATTAAGTTGTCCCCACTGTTAGTGTTATACAAAGTAAAATGTTTTGAACAGTGTTTGGTATATGAAACATTGTTTAAAATAATTCTTCTATATTTTTAAAAACATGAAAGCTAAGAAAATAGTTCATTTTACGCCCTAAAGACATGTCAAATTAATTTCTTATAAATTTTGAAAAATCATTAAATTAATAATTTTTTGGTGATCCAAAAATAATTTCATCTTCATAAATTTTATCTACTCAAACATATATTGAAATTATTTTTTAAAATATAGTTGGATTATCTATATATTTTGAAAATACTTTTGAGATAAGTAAATAACTGAGACTATCATACAAAGCTTTAGGATCTTGTTTTACAGAATATAATGTTTTTTCTGACAAGAAAATATTATTTTAAAATTAGGATTTTAAATCTTGTGGGGTTTTCAAAAAAATCATAAACTATATACCGATTAATGAATTCACTTTTGACATCCACTTGATATAGTATTAAAATTTAGACATTCATCACTAGATTGTTTTATTCTAATTGATTCATTTCATTGTACATGGTAAATTGTTTAATTGTAGTCAATACACTTTTCTTGACCATCCCATTTTGGAATGTGTTTATCCTTATTCATTAATATTATGCCAGATTCAACAACCTTGTCTCTAAATACACAGTTAGTTACTATATTAAATGTGTATTAGTGTTTTTGAACAAGTTACCAATAAATATGTGTTTCATAATTTTTACATTCTTCTTGAATATTCATTATTGAGAACTATATATTAATTTCATCATTGTTTTTATAGGTTCATGATATGATAATAATTATTTACATTCAGAGTAGTTTCTTAATGAATCTCTTGTCTTTACTTGTCTATATATATATCTCTAAAAATGTAATCAAAATGATATAATTTTAGAGTCCTAATAGATATAGATGATGATTTTTTATTCAGATGATGATCCCCAATAGGTTCGGGTTCATGTTTTAGATGTTCCGCATAACTATAGGACTTTTTTTTCATGCTATATAGTTTAATTAGAATGATTTAGAATTTATTTTCAAAGTGGAAAAATTATCCTCAATGTTTTCCATGAGGATTTTAGGTCCATGAGGATCTATCTCATTAAACATTTGATGTATAGAATCTTCCACAGTCTAGGTTATGCAGTTAAATGGTCTATAAGATTTAATATAGGTTTAATAACCATGGAATATTACATCATCACCTTTGGAGTAAAACATTTCAAGATTATCCATAGAGTCAATAATAAATACATTACAACAAAAAATATAAATTATTATGGGTTATTCTTTCTATTATTCCAATTATCATATGGGTTTCCTTAAATTAGATATAATTAAAACTCTATTAATTATATAGAAGTATGTAATCATAAACTCTTCCCATATGTAGAAAGGTAATTCAAATTTATTAATAATTGTATTGGATATCTGTTAAATTGTTCTATTTTTTTCAGCAACTCGATTCTATTAAGGGGTCTTAGGAGTAGAAAAGTTATGGTTAAATCCATTTTGAGGGAAACGTTATTTATTATAATGATTTTTAAACTCATATCCATTGAAAATTCTTATGGAATTAATATTATATCTACTTTTATTTTCATCTTAATCATCATAAGTGGAAGAATAATAACACGCTTCACTCATGTGAGATAAAAAGTATACCCATGAATAAAATAAAAATTCATCCACAAGTAAAAAAGAAACATTGCTTCCCATATAATGTAGAAACATTATACGGTTAAAACATGTAAATTAAACCAAGGATGAGATTTTGAAACCTAATTCATTAATTTAAATGATATCTTGTGTTGTTTACTTTTTTTCCAGGGTTGCATACTTAATTATTTTGGAATTCAACTTTGGGTAGATCCCTGACTAAACATTTAATATGAATATATCTAAATGACATAATGTTATAGGTTCATTGTAAAAATATCATTACATCAATGATTATTGATTAATAATATAAACATTTTCATTTCTCAAAGTAGTAAATGCTAATGAATTTTAAAAATTGATAACATTACAAGAACAATTTTAAATATTCATAGGACAACCAACGTCACATAGCAGTGAGACTATAAGAAGATTATATTTTTTAAAAGTAACAAAAATTATTTTAGAAATAAAAATAGAATTGGTATTACTTATTTGTCCAATGCCAATGATCTTTCCATTATCGTCGTCACCAAAGATGACATGAAAACCATCAACCATTATTATGTTCTGGAATTATGATTAATCTCCATCCATATTACATGAACATTTTAATCCCAAGTACCAAATCATTTTATATGATATTTATATGAGGTTTTGATATAAAGAAATGATTATAAGAATAATGATTTTGGTACACATATTTTCGTAGGTTCAGATATGTTAGTAATTAACAATTTTGGATCAAATAATTTCGTGATAGGTTTCCTATAAGAATATTTTAAAATATTAGAAATAAAAACATTATTAGGACAACATGAATAAAAACTAGTAGTATAATTTCTTTAATTAGACTTAGGAATAAATGTTCTATTAACAACTCCTCCTTTCCTTGGCTGGTAATAAATACCAATAATATATAAATGTTTAATTGTTTCCTAATATTTTAATGAGAATTTATCTTCCATTTTAAAATATATCTATTTCATTCATTAGATTCTCATTTTTTTCAGTAATTTTTTTAATAATTGTGCTTTCTTCACGTTTTCTATAGTGAATTTTGTTCAAACACTCAAAGATAAAACTAGTTGTTTCTTAAGAACATTGTATTGGTCTTTGATATCATTAAACGTATCTTCATGCGAATTTCAATATTCAAAAAATTTTCCATTGAAATATTATCATACTTTTGTTCATTTTCAAAATGATTAGTGTTATGTATGAGAGATAAAATAGGTGAGTCATACATTTCTTCATGGAGAACATATTTTATGAATCAATATTTTCATTATGAGTTGAGTGTGATTCGTTGGATTTTTCCTCAGAATTACACTATTTGGATTTCATGGATTTATTATATAGTATTGACTTATCATCATAATTCTTATTTTAATTTTATATAGGATGGTTAACATTTACATGTCACTTTATTTTACACTCATAACAAGTTATATCAATTAAATTAAAATCTATTTTCTAGATCTTCTCCCAAATAAGTCTATTCTCATACATTCCCTTGCAAATAGATTTAAGAATAATATAATCTTATTGTTGAACTTATTAATCCTTATGGATAGATTGAATATTTCTTCATCACAATAGAGTGGTCATTCAACATCACTAGATATTTCTTCATGTATATTTTTCCTTTCATCCAGTTTTTATTTAGTAGTTTTGAAGGATGCAATTTTCCTCATAGGTTCATCAAACACTTCATGATTGACCATATGATTCACTTCATACATGATGAAAATCACAATAAAATCCTTGACAAGTATCTTACTGATGTTATATGATTCTTTAATTGAATTAGATGTTCCTCTCGATATCTCTAGATGAAGTATAAAAAGTCACATGATTGGATTGTTATCTGAAAGTATATTCAACAATGATTTCATCGTGTTCACTATTTCATTGATCATTAGATTAATTTTTTTAATACTGCAATCAATTTTCCTTTTCAGTTTATAATACATAAGTTTATTACATATCAATCTAATTTCATTAACATTTCTTCTTCCTTCGTGAGAAATAACTAATATTTCCCAAAATTTAAATTATTGATTTACTAAAAGATAGTATGTTATTTTCTTCATCAAATATGGAATAGTATGTAGAATTCATTACTTTGAAATTCTTATTATAATAATGTTTAGTAACAACATCACACGTATTCCTATCAGACATATGTAACTCATATTTTCTATCTATAGGAGTCCAAATTTCAATACATGTACCATCAATATGATTTTTTATTTTTATTTTTCATTGACCATAGTAATATCCATTAATAAATGAGTTATGTTGGTAGAAGAATGTTCTAGCCTATTAACCATTTAATGAATTAAATTGGCTGCTGAAATAAATTTAAGATATTTAAAACCCCCACTATTTTCATATATGAAAGGTTATTGAAAAAACTATAATTCCAAATTTTGGTGCGAGTGAGTATCTCAGGAGGGAATGAACGGACTACAGAGTAAAATTTTCTATTCAAATCTGTTATAAAATCTTCCAAATAATTAAAATAACACAACTACTCTAAATAATATATTGATATAAGTTCTGATCATTGAAAAGATTTCTAATTTATTGAATATGTCTCAATTACAAATATATATGAATATTAATTTAACTTCTTATATCAATTCACTAAATTAAAACCTTATATAAAAACCAACTGAAATTAAATATCAATGTATTGGTTTTTTAAAGTTTAAAATTGATTTAGTTTCAAGCATTGAAATAAAACAATATAAAACACACAGTGGAATAAATACAATAGGTTATATCTCATTTTGAGACCTAATAATCCACACTAGAAAATCACATGATTCCATTGAGATTATATAAAATAATCATCGATCCATAAACAAGATTGTGTGTACAACATCAAACGAGCTATCTAGGATACCTAGGACCTATTCTAAAACAACCATGTAGAAGAATAAACCGAGGTTATATAGGGACCCCTTACAGAACACGTGGGTAAACAAATGTAATGGTATCTTAGAATATATTGAGTATCTTCAATTAAAACTACAAGAAACTGTTTTCATGTTTATAAAACTGAGTAAACATACACTACTCAAAATTTTAATTCAATCGATAGAAATATCAAGTAGATATATAAAAAATATAGGGACTCTATATCTGATAAGATATAATACACGATACTCTTCTAATGTATCTTGAATAAGATCATGATTTGATTTTATGAAAATCTCTATAAAATTGTTTTTTTTTTGAACTTCATTTATCTGAAAGTGGAAAGGAACTAGTTGTTGAATTAGCCTCATTCTTTCACAGTTGATGATATTGAAGAATTATTCGTGAAAGGAACACTACATAAAACAATTTTTTCTTACAATATTTCATCTCTCTTCACATGTATGTGTATATATATGTGTGAATTTTCCCCAAAATCTACCATCACATTAGTGATTCTACTAGTTCATGTAACTACATTTTGCAAAAAGAATCATCAAGATCCTCTACACCACATGTTGGATTACTGATGTAATCATTAATCCAACCATTTAATATTTTAATAATAATCATTAAAATAACTCTTGGTAATAAATTTAATAATATAGATATTATAAATAGTTATTTCAAAAAAAATAGAAATAGTGAAGCTAAATATTCTGAGTAGTGACACTATTGAATATTGAGGCAACTCTGGTAGTCACTTGGGCTGGTGGTGAGTCATGCCGACAATGTCTCATCTTAGTGGTGATATGTCTCAATGGTGAGTCATCCCATCACATTTACAAATGTGAAGGTATTAATATTCTTATAGTGAGTAATAATCTAACAGTAGATGTTTTCAACACTTATCCAATTGTTCAACTTGGTCGTGGATCCTCTCTTAAATCTCATGTTTTCAACACTCAGACAAATTTAATGATTCATGGGCATGTCATATATCATATTGAATATTTCCCAAAAATAACAAAATTTTCATTCTGATGGTGAGTCAACATCAGTGGTGATTCATTACTAGTATTGAACCATCCTAAATGAAGAGTCATGTTAGCTGGTGAGTAGATTCTGATGGTGGGTCTTTCCATCACATAGCCAAAGTTTCTCAAATCATCCACATGGGTCCAAAAAATATTATAAAGAATAGAACTATATATTAATAAAAAAAATTTATCATTAAATTTATGTTCCCAAATTAACCTCATCACTGGATAAGGATTTAACCTCAAATGTGTTTTCAATCATTTTAAATAACATCCCCAAATGGTTAATTGTATTCTTCACAAAACAATATTTCATGTAAAATTTAATGATAAACCTAGGAGTTACAAATAAATAATTTGTACGTATCATTAATCTCTATGATACATTTTGATATAATCGTATTATATAATAAACCTCATCAAAATATCAAGAATTAAACTTAGATACTAACATGAAATTGAATCCTTACCCAAACAATAAATATCAATGTAAATATTTTAGTTTGAAAACATCAAATTTAAGACATCATTATTAGTTATATTCCGCTATCTAGTAGAAAATAATTTACAAAAACATTAAATTATTTACTAATATTTATTAGACCGAAATTTTTTATTATACATAAAACCAATAAAATATCTAAATCATCTCAA
Source organism: Viscum album (assembly GCA_963277665.1). Lineage (NCBI taxonomy): Eukaryota > Viridiplantae > Streptophyta > Magnoliopsida > Santalales > Viscaceae > Viscum > Viscum album. Next base: position 643,363,348 of record OY728135.1, on the reverse strand, counting down.
AATACCATCACATAAAATCATAAAAAGGGATGATTATTCCTTTGAAGTTATTATAAACATTAAAATGATATCCCCATGATGGTTTTCAAAACACTAAGGTTATCATCACATGAAACATATATTATTCAAAATAGAAAACAATTCAAATTTGTCAAATAAAATAATATAAAATTCAATAAATCACAAAAATATAACAAACATCCTACAAGGTGAAATAAATAAAATTATCATCAAATTACTAACCATTTTCATGCTCACCAATACAATCCCATTTAAATCAATAATTCTAGTCATCTCTCTATCCAGAGTAAATATTATCCTCTTACAACTAAATCACGATTCATGGTTATCGATACATTTCAACATATTTTTCAAATCCCTCAATAAAATCATTTGTTGAAAAATCATGATATTTTTAGGGTTATTATTTGGAAAATATAAATGATATTAAAATTTTAAAATATAATTATTCTATCCAAATAAATAAATAATTAAATACATTTACTTAAACTATTTTCATATCATTTTCCATTCATTGGTCCAAGAGTTAACCATTTGATTAGGGTAATAGCTAAAAATAGTCCATATCCCCCAAACACGAGATTTTGAAATCAAATGGGACCATAGGATATAATTCATTTAAATTTATTTAGTTCCTTATTTTTTTAATTACTTATTATATTCCCCTTATACAAAATAGAAAATATCCCCCCCACTTTAAGAATTCCCTTGATTTATTATTCCCAAATTCTCAATATGTTTGAAGATGAATGTTCTTTCATCCATGTTCTCCATGAAACAAAATCATTCTCTTGTAAGGTCTGTCTAAATACTCAACTATATTGGGGTTTTCAATTATATAACTGGATATAATATTAATCATTTTACAAATGTTTCACATGCCATTTTAGGTGTCATTTGGTTCCTCATGAGAAATATTATGATATTTCTTTTAGTGTCTACATGAATCTTATTGGTTCTAACCACTAATTAAAAACAAAAAATGTAGTGCGGGAAAAAATATACGAATTAAAAAATTATGAAAATCCATTGATATGATATATAAATAATGAAACATTATTTGTATTCAATGAAACCCTTGGTTTAACCTAGGTTAATTATAGACACCATCTATTAAAATGATTCATAATGATTTTTAAAGATAATGATAATTAAGCTAATCATATACCCTATGTGTTTTGAATGTTTTTCATTGTACATTCACACTCAATATGAACTAAAACAATGTTTTAGATATACAACACTTACCCTTTTTTGAATAATCACCCCAATATGAATTCGTGTAAAAATAACATCTTCATGCAGTAAAGGGATAAAGATTTAATTCCAAAAAAGAAATATAGTCAACTCCTTTCCAAAACAATATAACACAAAACTGTTTAAATAATTATCCCTAGGGTTTTTACAATAGTTATATAATCCTAATATTTATGTATTTATTATTCCCTAAATCGGTGCTAACTATAACCTATAATTTTCATATATAGATATCAAACATTATTAGAATGATATTCAACACATAAGATTATTATTCATGCCAGAACTGTAAGGGATTTGGGTCTAGAAATTTTGATACAAAAGACCCCATATTACCAAATATCTAAACCAAATCCCCATTTGATCTTTATAACTATCACCATTCATAGATACACCAAACAAAAATATTTTATTTATATCCTAGGGAAAAGTAAAGGTAATTAAGGGTGAGTATAGATTACTATTAGGGGTAAAAGATAGATATTATAGTGACCATATAACATAAAATGAGCATAAAAGGTATACAATCATGGTCATAAAATTTTGAAAACAATAATAAATTATTAGATAATAAATATGAGTCACGGAATAATGGTTGGAATATCGTAACACATGAATCAAAATGGAAGAATATAATAATATACATTAAAGTGTAATTGTTTACTTCCCATTTTAGGTTTGTTACATATAGGTTTTCTTCATGGATTTAGAATACCCAATGGTTCTCTAATCTATGTTTTCTCATAAGTCTTTTTTTCAAAGGTACAGGGTCAATGGGGATCATAACCAACAATGATTAAGAACACAAAATGGTTAAGATGATTGGAAGTCCGGCTCATCACACCCTTTTTGTGAGGGGGACATATTTACTTATATGGGACCATCTTGTACCTTTGATACATATTACTGATTCCCTTTATAAATACCAAATATGAAATTTCCAACCCTGATGTATTAATAATAAATTACAGAAATGTGTTGAAGTGAAATAATGTGATTGAATATGAGGTTTTCTGTAGATGGAGCTATCTGTATATATCATAGGGTATCCAGCTTGGTTGTTTTGTTGTTATGTGATGATAGTTTTACATAATTTAGTTTTAGACTCAAGTATTTATCATCATTAGGGAGACTTGATTTATTTAGATGTTTGGAATTTTCCAATGATAAGGGATTTATTTCATATACTTGTGAGAGGATTCTAATCAAACACTATTTAGTTCCACTTAATGGGAGTCATTATACCTTTTAGGGTAATGTTATAATTAATATGTCATGTAATTTAATGTCACATGGTAATTATTTATAGTAGAAATGGTCCTCGATATAGTTTGTGTGATAGTATCATTGAAACAAACTACATTAGTTAATTCGGTAGGGAACATGAAAAATTTATGAATACTCTCATTATAATTCATGAGATGAAGTGGATGAGTTAAACAAGGACCAAATTCTATATATTTCTCTATGTTAAGGAAAATTATTGTTTTTAATATGTCTATGTAAATGAAATGGTGTATTTGGAATGTATGGTTCTAAAATTAGGGATTATTCGATATATCTCATTAGATGTGGAATAAATTCCCACATGGTTTGGAAGACATATAAAGGAAGACCAAGTGGATTACTTATTGTAAATATATCAAGTTGAAGATTTTTTATAGAGGGAAAAGTTCCCTTTGAGTGGGAGATATTATGTTTGGGTCTTATAACAAGTCGGTGTCCAAAATCATTTTTGATAATGGTGATGATATGATCATCACTAACCTCTATGGAAATTTGAGTGAAGATCAATGTGTGGAAGAAGATGATGTTGGAGATCAAGAAAAACACATATTATCCTGCATCTGTAGGTGAGTAAGGGAGGGTATAGATGTTAGGGTAAGTCCTACAAGAAAGTCTATGGGCATAATATATGAAGGATTACCTAGTGGGTTTCCTTCATATTGGATTAATTTATTATGATGGAATGTTAATAACTGAAAAAGGTATATATAATCCAATTACCATTATATTTCAAGAAAAAGTAGTAACACTCCATCCCTAGAATCCATCCACTATCATCCATAATGTGAAGATCCTTATTACCATTATTATGTCAATCATAGAACATTCTAAGGATCATATATACTAGGGATGTTAAATTTCAAACATCTATTACCATGGGAATGTAAGACTGGATGGGGACACACTGGTGTGTTGTTTTCCAAGGTTTAGTGAATTAGTGGAGAGTGTTGGGCGTATTAATAAAGGAATTCCTATGTTTTTCTATGCAGTATGTTAACTCATTTCTATTGTACTTTAAGGGGATGATATGGAGCCAAATTTTATGTCTAAATATGAGAATAAGGATAGAATGGAATAATTCCTCATGGATATCCAATATGTATACTCCCAATTTCAATGTAGGATATCATATTTGAAATAAGTTTCCTCCATGAAGGGGAATACATCATAGAAAGTTTCAATTGTGGGTATAAGGGATCCCTTGTTTGGTGGCCATGTAGTTCCCCTAATAGAAGATCGCTTTGATAGGTCTTCCTCACATTATGCAGTTGGTGAATTACATGAATAATTCTTCTTCATGGTTCTCCACTATGCTGATGTCCATCATAAAGTCTTTTTCCATTTATATCAGTAGACATAATATTCATTGTAATTATAATAACTATGTTTCTAGGATGTATATTTACCAAATTGTATACCAAAATCCATGTTGTTTTCGAAAACAATTTCATTCAAAAAAAGGTTTTTTAGCCTTTTGGGATGTAGGATGACAACCTCAAACAACAAAAATAAATGTCATATGAAGGGTTCTAAAATGTTTCCTCACGTGAAAAATAAAAAAAAATCTTTTTTTGGTGTAATTGGATCACTGCATTTACAATCACTATATTCTTTCATATGGGGTTGTGAAAATTTTTCGTTGTAATGAAAATGTACATTGAAATTATTCGAGGTGGTGTATGATTTCACCACATTACCCCCTCAAAAGAAAAAAAGGTCATTTTTATGAGGAGTGATTTCATCACCTTATAACAAAAAAAAATAAATTCATTTGGGGAGATAATGTCATTACCACATCACCCTGAAAATATTTACTCATTTTTTAGAACATTATGTGGAGGATTGGTCCTACATACCGTATGATAAATAAATAAGATAGGGCCCACATTATTGTTTTGGGTAAATTATCAAATTTATCTTTGTAATTAATTTATCAACCTTGATTATATATTATTTAAAATTAATATGAAATATCTCAGATGAATTGTAAATATTACCAGTACCAAAAAATTAACCCCATTTCAGTGGGATATAATCATCATGATGAAGATTTAATTAGAATGATGAATTTAGACCGGTTTAATTGTTTTCAATGTCATTGTGTGACCATAGGAGGGACCGCACTTACAAATAGGATTTAAAGGATATCATTTTTAACATAATTAACTATATGGGCTTCAAATATCATTCAGATATTATGGTTCTCCTTCATTCCCCAAATATTGATTTCCCATTGAGAATGGGAATTTCCACATAATAAATTTATTCTATATGAAAATGGGTGTCCTAGTGAGCTAATTACATTTAATTATGGTGTAATGGTCTCCACATATTGATGGATTTTCCACAAATAAATGATAATTCTATGTGATCTGTATATTAATTTTTTTTTGTTCAGACATTGATTTTAATGATTTTTATCTCGGATAAAAATGTTTAATTACTGGAATCCTTATCTCGTTTGATGACAATGATTGGGAGGAGAATTAATTTTTCTATAAATATTTATGAAAACCCCCAATACCATGTAATTACTCCAAAAATTATTTATAACAGTCTCTTTTTTATGATCATCTTGTTTATAAACTATTTTAAAGACTACATTTATACATCATCAGTCAATATGTTGATTCTATACATCCATATGATGAAAAAATCCATCAATATACTTGGTTGAAATTTTCCGTAGAATATTTTGAAGTGACTATATTTGGTATCGACCACATCACTTATGAATCGATTTAATGGAAAGTCTACATTCTAAATGGATATTTATAGACTTAGAAAACCCACAATAATCATGAGAAATCCTCACATTCTACTAAACATGATTACATAACAAAATTCAATCTCTTAAGGATATTCCTCTAGAGTGCAGATTTCAATGTATGACTACTTTTCTGATGGGAGTATCTCTGATTAATGGGCCGGGGAATTCTGGGTTCATCAAAATTCCATGGAAGGTCACGAATGGTGGGAATCCATTGGACAAAACAAAGTGGTATATATTTATTAGTTTGTACTGTATTAATTAACAAGTTTCCTTCCTAAATCATTTGGCCATTGAGTAACAACATATGTTGTGATTATGAAATATTTATATGATATACTCCATATGTTTTATCTTTTTTCATATATCATTGATGGGTATATGTATAATTATATTCACCATATCTATAGATTTTTCATGTTCTACGTAATGTATAATCTTCAATCGGGACATTGTTAAATATTATAACATAAATGTTGTCAATATATGTTTTACACACACTAATTATGTCCTATGTTCAGATACATATGGAGTTAAATTTGAGAATTTCTATGTTCACATGATGAGACACAGAAACATTATATATTTTCCATCACCATCCTAATTTTCACACAAATATGATGTGATGCAGACATAACAGGGAGGACTCAGATTATTCTCATTTCTCCCTTTTAGTGTTTTCAACATGATGATGATTTTTTATACATCCATTTTCAATCTATGGTCTTGTGATATGGACATTACATCTGCTATTTAAGGTTGAATATAATTTTCCATTAATTACCTATACAAATATTTCAATTCAATAGAACATTGACATCTTTTGGATGTGAGGAGAGGAATAGAATATAATTATCTTATGGATATCAAATATAGAGAGTAAAAAATGAGAATATATGTAATTAATGAACAAAAATCATGTTTATAAGGGAGACCCCATTATAATTATTTTTATGTATACAAAAAGAAAAAAATTATCATAAGAATAATGATTCCTCTAATTGAATGGACACATTTATGGTACACATAATAGATAGACAAATATAGGCTTATTATTCATATGGATAACAAGTATTTCTTATATAGTCTAATGTTACTATCGCCAATAGAAGACTATGGTTTCTTTTCAATTTTAGCTTCATAAGATAGTAATATTTTGTTTTGAAAAAAATGGATGGATGAATCTTAAAATAATGAGTTAGGGAATTTCAGCGAACATTGTACATGGGATGAAGTATTCCAAGAAAAAAATTGAATTATGAATGAGTGTTATTAATTATAATTCCTATGTTTTCTAGTGAGGCGAACACAAGAATGGATTCCTTTCATATATTGGGAAACATATTATTTTTTGATACTGAACATGGAATAATGTATCGGTATAACAAGAATATCATTAGTATATGTGTAAACAAAACATTGTTATGTAATAGTTTTTTACGATGAGTACCTAACTAGTATGTAGGGAAATTATATATAGAGGAATGTACACTGAATAGTTCTAGGTATTATAGGATATACCATTGATTCACCTTCTATGGATGTGTCACTATGCGATCTTGTAAATCAGAATAATCACTAAAAACCTCTATGATCATGTGAAAATTTTTTGTGTCAAGGACAAGAGGAGATCATAAGTCGATTTGGATTCTGAGAAAATTCTAGGTTTCATGTTGGTTCAAATGAGAATTTCATGGTGTAATTATATGATGAAGACACCATCCCATCACCTACATAATATTGGGGATGTGGAAAATAGTATTGAAGCATAGTCTAGACACGAGGGTAAGGAAATAAAGGATGTCATAAATCATGAATTTGTGGGATATTGGATCCATAGGGGTTTCCAGGTAAAGAAAAACAAGGGGTGATGGTGGACCAAATTCAAATAGATTCTTTCACTATGATTCCATCTAGCTACCGATATATAAACAGTTTTCCTTCTATGGATAAATATGCCTTTGGGTGGTGTGCCACCTTTTGTGTTTAAAATATATCGATACACATATAGGAATAATATTAATATTAAAAAAATGTGTCTTCTGAGTTATATTATTTTATCATGGATATCAAAATGATTCTTATAGTGTTCAATGGTTCCCAATATAAGTAGTGTGATTTATGATATGAAAATGACTGGATTATGCCTAAGGAGTTTAGAAAAATGTTTTCCAAGACCAAAAGATGGATCTTCTTTTTAAACCAGGCTCATTTTTAGGATTAGATTATTGGTTTTGTCTTCTTGGATTATAGTGAAATGCTTTATTATGTGATCACTATGTTTCTAATTGGAGGGAGAATCAAGTCATTCAATTTTCTAGAGAGATGGAAATTCCACGAATATAATTGAATTCTTACATGTAGAAATGGTAATATTTTTAGTATTCCCGTTTTTCTAGTTCATTTTTGATGAAACAAGACATCTAATTTTTCTCATTAAGATGATAATCATTCCATATATATTTCTAGAAATGAGTTCATTATACTGGTGTGGATTCTATATTGGGAGGGGAAATTTTTTTGAATATGGGTTCACGAATGAAATGAGATCCCATACAAGAATATCAAATAAGGATCTATGATATACATAAAATTGTTGGGGGAAATTTTTTTATTCTATATATGGGCCCATGTTTAGTAATTTATAAATCATGATATATTACATAAAATACGAAATCATGACACGTGTAGCTTTATAAAGAGAGAGGAATTTTATGATATTGTGTTTTGACCAAGATATAAAATCTGGGCATCACTACATATATAATAAATTTTAAAATTTATCCACATATAGTTATAGATTCAATGTCCAATTAGATACAAGGACAATCGATGTTGGTCCATTTGTGGGAGGAATACAACAACAAGAATATTTTCATTATTGTATTTGGTTATGGACAATGTAGTTTAACATCATGTGGTAAGAAAATTTGGTCAGATGATGTGATGACATTTTACAAGGTACCACAATGCATGTACACATTTTGAATAAAATACAAAAATTTCAATATCATGGGTTTTGTAAAATGAAGTGACCTTACCATGTGAGGAGGACCATAACATGATTCTTAATCCCATCTAATCTATGATTTTGTTTAGAAATAATTAATAGGATTGGATTAAGATATATTATATTGGAGATTCAATATTCCTGGTAGAGAAAAAGGCTAAAACCATAATTACAATTACTCTATGTTGAGTTAAATGTGAAATGCTTTTTTATATCATGTGACATCTGACCACGACCACATAGTTTTATGACATATGGTGAGGATGTTCAATGTGACAATTTAGGTCTTCTCTATAGGACCAATGTGTCACAAAAAGATTATAAAAAGTAAATTTGGGATTATGAATTAATTAATCATATGAATTATTCAAATCATATCATATTCATAGTATAATATATTTATTTTATGATTCTTCTATGGCTTGTTTCGAAGGGAATACTATAGTTGGTTAATAGTGTAAAATAAAATTTTAACAACACATTCTAAAGATGACGTCATATAGTTTAATATCTTGTTACTTTGATGATATGGGTCATTAAATTTAGGGATTTCTAACAAGGACAATTCCTTACAGTTTAACATAATGCATGGAGTACTAATTGTGTCATGAAGTTTTAGATCAAATCACTAGGACACCATTTCGTTCATCAAAAGATATATTTCATGAGAGGTATTTCATTCATAGTGGGTTTAGTATGATCATAAACCAAGGTGATGAACTAATATTATATATTTGAATAAATATAATTCTTAATAAGAGGTTCTACTGGACTTGGATCATCATTTGGAGGTTTTATCCTAGTTACCATCCAGATTATTAGGGCCAAAACTAGTTCCCATTTTAGAAATTTTTGAATGATAAATGTTTTATAGAAATGATTAGTTATTTGTTTTGGTGAACCATTGAATATTTCATGTTATTTATTATTTTCTCATCTAGTTATTCCAATTAATCCAAGTGAGTCTAGGAATTTTCATCTATAGACATTTTTTAATTAATGGAAATATATATTGAAGGCTACTTGACATCTATAACTAAAAATTATAATACTCTGTATAACTACGAAAATGGGGTTGCTTATAAAGTGGTATGGGTGGGGTTATAGTAGACCAAAAAGTCATGAAAAATATTGTTGTTAACATATTTCAATTCTATATCCAACATTTTTGGAGTATATTTGTTAGTTATTTATTAAATGACATTATCTGTCCTTTATTCATCATATGATAGTGGGAATAATGGTTGTATTATGTGTTATAAACCTCATACAACCATTTCATTTAAGAAGGAAAAAAATTAGAGTCATATTCCAGTAGAATTTTATGATGGCGCTGATCCTTGTTTTCATAACGGAGTTCACGAAATTTAAAATACATTTTCCATGACTTATTTGAGGTTTATTAATTCAACCCCTAAGAGAAGGAATCATTAGTAGTGAGGATATATATAAAAAAAATGGTTTTATTGGGTGGGTATAGTCAAACAATATCTATTCCCAAAACAGTGAATGACAATAATTATTTAGATGTATATATAAACAATGTTTTATTATGGATGAGATTTGTATTCCCTTGATACTGTTGATAATATTTGGTTAGTTGGGAGCAATCTAATTCCATTAAAGGCCATTAATATGCATGCCTTTTAATTTAGTGACAAACCATGGTTTTTTATTGAAGGGAACTACATGAAACCTCTTATAATTCTCAAATAATAGATTTAGTATCTTATCCATTAATTTATATGAGTATAATACCATCAAAACCTCAATTATAGATGGGATTCTGATGACCCAAGCTTCCATAGATGATAAATTTTAATACACACTATCATATTTTATCTTTCCTGGATCTTTGTGATAGAAAATACCACTATAGGTGTAGTAGTAATGTGGATTAATCAATCCACTCATAATATTATCATGTTTATGGGTATAATTTACCAAATTGATCACATACATTCTATTATAATCAAACAGAGATACCACTCATTGATGTGAAATATTGATTATTATTTCATCTATATTAGTATATTCTAAATCCATATCCATAATTTTTAATGCATCTTCATGATAATTTTTGAATGATTTCTTTGTGTAATTGTTTTCTCTAGTAGGTTTCATATAATCAACCCTCATAAATAATAAATTAATGGAATTGGTACTTTTTTTTTGATTTTGTAGTCATGACTACCCTGGTTGATTACCCACTCTGATTCACATTTGACATTTAATCGGATCAATGATATTTTAAACATAATTTATGATCCATAAATGAGGGATGAGTATTAAAATGTGGTTATACCATTAATATAAATATATAATCTAGAGATATTGATATCTTTTTTTCACATCAGTCATATATTATATAATTGGAATATGCATCTCGATCAGTTTACTCTAAATATAAAGTTGAATTTGATAACACATCTTTTTTCTAATTCATTGAATACAATATGAGAGACAATACCAGCTTTGGGTATATTTGTGTAATAAAAACCTAAGAAAAAAATCAATCCATGGAATTGGTTCTTCTACTTTTTTTAACATAATCAATTTTTTCATGGAATATTAAAAACTCTTATTCACCATTGACGTTAATATGGATCACATTAATTTACATGAAATTTTTTCAAAAAAAATGAGATACTAGTATCTATATTATTTATACACTAAATATTTATCCATGAAGTATTGGTTTTGATAGCATGTCATCACATCAAACAGAAGTTCTGTAATTGGAATAGTGAAGTCAAAATTTAGATAGTGACTATTGAGGTCTCTAAAATATATGGAAAATATTTTTTTCTGTTTTTATTCTTTACTAGGACTAAATTGGAAATCTATATTAGGTTCTAAACATCCATAATGAATTTTAATATCATGATTCTATCAACATTAGTATCAAAATTTATAGCATCAATATGATGTTTCCTTTTATCTTCATTCTTATTTCAATGATTCTCTTTTAAAAGGACAATGTGGTGGGAAGATACATCCATATTGAAGAATGATATTTCAATGAAATTATAGGTGATTAAATATAAAAAACATTGATAAGCAATATGTGCATTTTTTTTCTTAAATTGGAATATCCACACTGATCGGTATAGGTCTTGGATCGTCCTCTGAGCCATGATTTATTTAGGTAGAGACACATTCATCAGTTGTTACTGATGAATCCACAAGATCATCATGCTCGTTAAATTTTTCCACCTATTCCCCTTATTCTATGTAGAAATTATGGTGTTTGAGTGATGAAGTTGAATCATTTAGAGTTATTAGGTAGATTTATAATCTCAGATTAATAGGCATATATCCCTATTTTCATATGGTAATATAAATTTTTTTATTAAATTAATATGATTGGATTAAGAAGTACTAAATCGATAGAGATATAGTGAGGTAATATCTACATGAGATATCATAGGTAATGAGAGGATCATAGAACTATTTTGTATGATAATATTTAGATAAAATAACTAATATCAGGAGGGTCAATGAGTAAAATCACAATTCTGTATTTGACTAATGGGAATGACATACTCATAAATAAGCATGTGGAATGGGTTCCTAAGTTTCATTTCCAGACCAGTTCGTTCATTCACATGGGAATAATAATCCTTTTTCTATTTCATCCCTTATATACAATAGTATTATTCATCAATGTTTTGAGCCACGTAATATTAAAACCTAGATTTATAACCATATAGAGTCACACATTTCCTATTGATGAAGTACATGATGTGTTGGTGATATAATGAAGTGATTACCAGATGTTGGTGTAGTCAAGGCCTCAATATTAGTAATTTGAAATATTTATCAAATTTTATGGATTGGAATTTAGAGTCAAATTGAATAACAAAAAAAATTTAGGAGGTTCTCCCAACCAAGGATAGTTTTCTTTATTTTTTCATATACTAGAAGTTTTATAATGGAATGATTTTGGTCACTTTCACTATATATCATCCAATGTGTTAATAGGATCAGAATGAGACTGGACATCAATTCATTATTGATTAAATTATCATGGATAAAAATATAATAATATTTTACATACATATAAAGCTGTAAAATCCCTCCCCAGATGCCACTATAATGGTCCAAAAATCTCATTGGTTATGAGGCCTTAGGTCTGTTTCTTCATATTCCACAGGATTCCGACTAGTTGTAAGGAAACAATTTTTGAAAATAGGTAGTCTATTCCATCATTATTGATAGTAAAAATAGGGCAAATATATAAGTATCATATATAATATATAAAAATAGTTTGTATAAATAGTAAAAAAATAAAATAGACCATGTTTTAGTTACAAAAGAAAATCAACAATTTTTTTAATAGTCGGGTTATACATACAAAACGGGTCACCCCCTATGATGATAAAATAAAAAAATGTGTAAAAATATACTAAATTAAAATCTCATGGCTCCACTAACAACTCTAATATGGATCCAATACCTTATTTACAGTCACGATTAAACTACACCAACCTGATCAGATTAACTCACATGAGTATCTCTACTCGAACATTTGACTATGGGCCTCAGGCCTATCAACCATGGAATAGTGGTTATCCTTAAAAGTAGGTATAATGATAACACATATACCTATATTGATGTAAATATGTGAAAAATAATCTTAGTCTCCCACCCAAATGATAAACCTATAAATATATTTTAATAAGTTCACTCAAATGGAAAAAATGTTCCACCTAGCCAAGGGGAATCTAAAAAGATAAGTGTATCCAAACAAAATGTTAAACCACCGTCAAAATATGTATTCATAATACCATTCATCTTGTAATGTCCCACATTTGAATTCCATATCAATATGCATCTACATTATATTCCAATTTAATTCATATATATATATATATGAAAATACATTTGTAAGGTGAAGGGAATAGAATATAACCAGTCAATATTCGATCTTAGGGAATATAATACTGATCTCCTTGTCACCCTTTTAATGAAATCAGTTTTACATCACTCTAATCAATAATTGTAAATAATATATATCTCTAGGTCCATAATCCCAATCATTATGTACCTACTTCAGCCAGTTCAAGAGATGTCTCTGAGAAGGATACATCAACACAGAGGGATACACATCCTAAAAATTGGTTCACCCATACTCACATCCAATAACTATAAATAGGGATTCTAGGGAGTACATCCTATAAATGTTCACTGATATGGAATCCATGCCTCTCATTCAATTTAAATCTTGTTCAATGTTTGGTTGTGATGTCCTAATTAAGATATGGTCATTCCATTCAAAACGCATAGAAACCTAATTGTATGAACCTTAGGTGATCTATAATTAGAAATCACCCGTGAGACTCCATGCCCACACCGAGTGTGTATAATAATAACAAGAATAAGCATACTTATTATTCGTAAGAGCATAATAATTATTGTTATCGAATTATGTGAGATTCCATGCCCACCACAAATTTAAAATAACTGATTATAGATAGAATAGTCATCCCTTTTCCTCATGAGTGTGTATTACTCCACAAGAATAATCATATTGAGGAAATGGTAAACCTCATCATCAAATAGAAACCTAATGAGAGTGAAATCATCCTCATAAATCTAGAGAGATGAATCATCCATGGGTATAATTTCTAGGCATTCCATTCATTTATATCATAATGATAGGCTCAACATTCGAATACCAGAACCCCATTTCAAAATCCCAATAATCTAATGATAAAAAAATATAGTCTCAACAGCGACATCCATGGTAGAACCTATGGGTATTCTAGTAAAGATAAGAAATAATATGTATTAGAAGCTAAATCCCATGAAGAACATTTAGGCATCCTAAATAGAAAGGAAAACACCTTGCATCAGGTTCAATAGACCCCATCTCAATGGTGCATGTGGCTATAATAATTGTATCAACAACAAAAAAAGTACATGTATAAAAAATAGACATGGTGTGGATGAATGCCTAGAAAAAACAATAATACTACATCTGTATGGGTATATATGTTTGATACATGTTCTATGGTTACACCCTCTTCCATGCCTACCCAAACACTACGTATTAGTAGAGGGTCAGTCAAACCTTCAGGCACCCATTAGGTCCCATATATCAAAGATAGAGAGGAATCATACATGTGTCCTCTATACATACATAAAATAAATTGAATCATACTCAGGATACACAAATTGGAAGGTGAGGTATGTATCCTACAAACGATCCTCAAATATTAGGCATCAGATTCATCCAACAAAGGATCCTTAGAATGGTACATGTAACATCCTAATCATGGATGCCACCCAATGGTGCCCTGAAACAGGTCGGAAAAAAGTCCTCAAGAATATCTCCCCAAACACCAAAGGCTGTATAATATCAACGAGGGCCCAGGTTAGTAAGTGGGGATACTATTCCCTCATTACAAGAGTATAAAAGTGGTTGTCACCGTACAAAAATAGAAGAAGCGAGATAAAAACAATAAACTAAAACAGATAAAGGATACTAAAACATAACAATAATAGAAGTGTCTCACATACAAAATGATTTAGATAATACATGTAATTAGAAATTATCTAAATTATGTACATGGTAATTTAATATAGTACATGTACTATAAAGAAAAAAAATAAAAAAAGCTATCACAGCATCACAAGCCTTTGCATGGTCTTATGATCCCATACTCCAAAGACATAGTCAAAAACCTATTCTAGTGTGCTTTCCCCTATCATCACCTGAAATTATATAATCTATTTGGGTCCCCAAGGAGGCCCAAATAATGTTTGATATAAACATACTAGTAGATAACCAACTCGGTCAATACAGTTCTAACATCTATATGAAATGTGTTATCAAGTGTAATAAAAATAGTAAACTAATATGTGTATTTATATGGACTAGGTGTACTGCCATATGTAAAATCAAACATCCCCTCAAGGATACCTGTAATTAAGTCATCTCCTAAAAATGTATCTATAATTAAATTAATTGTGTCAGACAGATATTCCATACATCCATCCTTGTTATCTAACTTACAGCCACACCTCAAATGAAGTGTAAACCACATGGGATGGATGTAATGTATCATGTATAGGGGATCCATTTAATTAGTCTAGACCCTAGTGGTCCAGATCCATGCATCTCGTCCAAGGAATCCAAATCTATTCCCATGGTCATCCATGTAGAAACTCGGACTAGGCACTCGTTGGAGTCATATGTTAATGTGTACCTGCATGTAACAAGAATTTCCAAGAATTCCATATCCAAGGGGTATGGAGGCATGAGGCATCCCACCAAATAAATACCCAATGTCCAATGTTAACCCATGTTAGCCACTACGACAATCCAGATTCAGGGAGAATAGTTCATGGAATCTATCAAACCATTCATTAAAGCATTCAATTCAAGAAAATCATTTCATATGATTATACCCACTCACATTAATAAGAACCATCCAGGAGTATAACCACTCATTCATTCCCTTTATAATTTACAAACCATATGGGTTTACCCTCCAATATAATATATTTAACAAGACACTAGTCAATTAATATAGGTATACCCACCCATATCATCACATTCATTCAATCCAATTGAACAACACATGCACACAATCTCAATATAACACTCTATATGGACGTAGTACATCCCCTAGCTATTTATTCAAAACCATTATAGAATAAACAAGATTCCCCTAGCTAGGAAAGCTTGTGGACACACCACTTTGGTTGTTCATACAAGCCTAAACAAGTTAATTTCATATGGTACACCAAAAGGGTGACCTGCAAACAAGAATCAAGAATCAAAAGACCGACACTAAACATATAATCATCCTCAGTAGGTCCAAATAAGCCTTCCAAGAGAAGCATGATAACAAATGAGGCTGAACTAGAATGTCTGATGGGAGGAATATTGGAGGAATTCCTAAAAATCCCTAGAAAATATGAAATAATATACAAAACACCTACATTGGCTCAATAGTATATAGCTGATCCAATATAAATTCATGATTCATCCTGGTTTATGAGAGATTTGAAAAACGGACGAAGAATCGGATATTAGGGAATATGAGACAAATGTAAAATATTTCTCCCATTGTTATGAAGAACCAATAATGGATAAAAATGAATCAATGACCTACTTTTGTGGATTTGATGAGACAATTGGTTATCAAAATGGCGGTTGGATGAAGAGTAGGGACATATCCCTACATTAGGAAAAAAATGAAAGCTCCACAAGAGGGGGGTTTCTATACATTGAATAAGATACCTAAAAATGGGTTAAAAATAATACAAAACATTAATTGTTTTTTAAAAAATTCCATAATGCATCCTCAAATAGTTTATCTACACGGTTTCCCGATCTGTGTGGAAACCATTTTAATCACACTGACTCTGACCACACATCACGTAGTTTCTCCACGTTATCTGAAAGACAGTGCGATAACCATTCAAAAATACTCTGTAAAAATAATACAACTTTTTAAGCACCATGCATGGCCATGCAGGCTGACCCTCATTGTTTCTCGTAACCATGAAACTTCCCCCTATTGACCCAAAATCATCACTTGAGGATTCGAACAACCCCTAAACACCAGCAAAACACCAATTTTAAATATGGGTACATACTTAATCCAATAAAATTCATTTAAAATAAAAATTAAAGGATCCATACCTCATATGAAAACCCACGTTCATAAAATATTCCCCCATCTAGAAATTCATCCAAAAACATATCTCTAATGGGTGGTCAAGATTCATCTATGAACAATTATGGCCACTGAGTAGGTACGTAGGCCTCCTACTCCCAGGTCTCGTTCTGTAAATGGTCATGTGGGAAAAGCACCCATACTAGAATAACTAACTAGCTTTATAGAACCTTCATGCTTCTATAAACGATACATATAAGATTCTCCTCAAAGGATGCATCAACTTGATCATAAACCTACACAGGAAGAATAATGTGAGATGGGTTCGAGTGATAGCGGCATGAGTGAGATTGATTGAAGTACTCATTCATGGATCGTTTCCTCTGAGGTAATTACAGAAGATAAGAAACTATCCTGACTATCTCTGGAATCTTGAACGTCCCAACTATTGTAGTGGTATTTTACCCTATATCATGATCATCATGTGTCCCAACATCGGTGAAACACAAATGAAAACCTGATCCCCAAACCAAAACGCTAATGGTCATCTACGATGATCGATATAAGATTTATGTTTATATTGTACTACATTAATCTTTAACTGAATCAAATAGACATGTACAAAAGTCTCATGTAAGAGATGTGGTCCCAATAATGCTTTCTAACCTTCCTCTAACCTACAGAAGGGAGAAAGACATGGAATACCGTATAATGCCTCATAAGGTGGAATCAGTATATTCTCCAAAAAACTGTTGTTATATGTAAAATAAACCAGGCCAATGTGCCTCTCCAAAGATCCCCCAACATCTAGGACACATGCTTGAAACATGACCTCTAGTAAATGTATCATATGATTTATCTTGAATATAATATGAGGGTTGTAACATGTGCTCATAAGAACATGTGTGCCCAAATACCATTGAAAATATACCAAAAATCTGTCATAGAATGAGTTTCTATATCAAAGATGATAGGTCACGGAACCCCATGTAGTCGTGACACATCCTGTATATACAACCATTCAATATCATCAACATTGAAGATCTCCATGATTGATAATAAATGAGCAACCTTCATAACCCTGTCTACAACAACCCACACAACATCATTACCTTAAGGAGACATCAGTAATCTTGTCAAGAAATCCATTAAGAAATCATCCCACTTCGACTCTAGAATAGGTAACAGCTGTAAAATCCATTTCAATAAATTATATTCTTCCTTCTCCTAATGAAATGTAAAACACTGAGTAACAAAACTGGCAACCTCTATCACCATATTCATACACCAATACTAATGACACAAGTCCCGATACATCATGGTGACACTAGGATGCAGTGCCTAAGATGAAGCCTGAATCTCCCACATCATCTTCTCACATATATCCACACAGACCCAAAAACCTCAATGGATATGCAATATCACATCATCTCTTACCATCTAACCAATAGAAGGTCCTCACCTTCCACAAAATCTCATATTACTATTCCTTCTAAATTTGATATATTATTTATCCTAACTCTGTCTTGTAGTGTATATGTCATAGCTAAGGATGAACGATTGGTCTTCCCCAGTTAGCCATTCACCTCCAGATTTATCTCATAAAACTAATTCATAAGATTCCACTTACCTCATGTATACTATACTTCATGTACCTTATTCCTTGTGCTTAGTTCATAAACCACTGCATTACCTTTACTAGGAATATAAGAAATTTCAGTGTGAAAAAATTGTAGGTACTCCACCCACCATCAGTGCCTATTATTCAGATCACACTATTTAAATATATTCTTGATGATTTATGTTCATTGTGTAACACAAGATTATCTCCCATTTAATAGTGTCTCTAGTAGCACAACACATGTACAACTTCAATTAACATGATATTATGTGTACAATAATTCCTCTCATGAGGCCTCAACTGACGAGACCCATACACCACGACTCGATCCCCATATATTAGCATTACACCCAGTCCTATACCAAAACCATCATAGTAAACCATGTAACTCTTTTTCTTCCCTAGTTGAATTAGTACTGGTATTTATGTCAACCTACATTTTAGTTTCTGAAAGGATGTCTCATAAGAATCTATCCAATCAAACATCACCCCTTTCTTAGTTCTGACATTCTACAACACTTATAAGTGTGAGAAGTCCTTTATAAAAATTCTATGGTAACCATCTTTCCCCAATAACATTTTCATATCAAAAAACTTCTTGGGGTGTTCATTGGAAACCTCCATTCTCACCTCGTCTAGGGACATTAGAAATTCTATCTTTGAGATGATTTGATCTAAGAAGTGAATTTGTTCAATCCAAAAGTGGCACTTTTCTAGATTAGCATATAATTGTTTCTCTCAGAGTGTATTCATAATTATCTAAATATGGTTTTCATTTTAATGTCAATTATGAGAATACACAAAGATTTCATCCATAAAACCCACCTCAAAATAATTCATGTAAGGATGGAACACTCATTTCTTCATCACAATGAAGATTTTGGGAATGTTTGTTAGACCGAAAAACATAAAAATATACTCGTAATATCCATACCTAATATGAAAGGTTGTATGAGGTATTTTTTCTGGTCAAACGGGAACATGGTTATGTCCTGACCTCAAGTTGATTTGTGAGAACACTCAATCTCCTCGATGATGATCAAACATATCATCTATCCGTGGAAAGGGATATTGTTTTTTAACCGTTAGATTGATTAGTCCAGATAGACCACACATATCATAATGGTACCATCATCATTTTTTGTAAAAAAGGATTAGTAAAACCCACAAAGAAGTAGTTCTCTAGTTTATTTAGGAGCTCCAGAAACTCCGTCATAGCCATCTTTTAAGGAGGAATGGATTCCAGCATGACACCTAGCACTAGATTAACAGATAACTCCACCTCTCATTAAGGTGGTTACCTAAAAAATTAATTGTAAAATACTTCCTTGAATTGATTATCCACTACATTAATGCCTTCATGACCCACTCACTGATCATCAACAAAAAAAAATAGTGATCTAGGATATAATCTTGACCAGACCATTATGCTTGTGACTATCTAAGCACTCCTAGACATCCCATTCACTCTTGTGAATTAACACATCATCCTATAGTGATTTAAAAGTCACCAGATTGATATAGAAATCATCCTATGCTCGATACTCTACCGACTAGTCCATTCTATGAATGACGTTTAACCCAGTCATCTTAAGGAAATAGATATCCTAATTGAGGTGAAACCATTCAACCGTAAGGGGACACTACATATACTATAATATATAACCCATTTTTTCTCCAAAACATGTACCTAGATTATTTACTCCCTCATAAATAAAAAAATCCCATGGATTTTATCCCTTCGTACAGATATGAGACTACGCATTGAACTTGTATAAAAAATTACAGAAGAAATTATTGAAGCTACTAAGATCATACCTATCATTGTAGAAGGAATGTGATCCTACACATATTGGTTCTATTTCTCTTTATAATTTAATCCATTTCCATGTCCTTTTGACATTTCATGGCTACCGTGTGATCACCCACCCTTCTATCTCTAAGAAAATGGTATATAGATACCATGTCCATGACCACCACACCATGGCCTGACCATCCAACATTTCTCCAACTCCTAGCCTAACACATATCTGAAGAAATGGATCCTAAAACTAATGTCTATGCTAACCCATTACACTCGCAGTGGGAGGGAAGGTCCTGCAAAACCATTTCATGGACCCCATACCACCACACGCTCCACACTCGACTGGCTCATAGCCTCACAAATTATTCGTGTGGAATCACCTACAACAATGATGGAAATACACCAAGTACCTTGATACCACATCATTACTAGCACTCAAATTACGGGAAGCCTAAAAACAATTATTCCTTCTAGAATACATAGACCAATTGGGATGAGAAACAAAACTTCCCTATTCTATACCCCCATCTACCCTCATATTAAACTCATTGATCCGAGTCTAGATCAGAATAATAGTGATAGAAGCCAATCTGAATACATTAATAAGAGATATGATAGCATGTATGAGACATTCCTCAAAGCCTATCTCCCCTGATTAATCATCAGTAAAATATATCGTCCCAAAAAAATGCATCACTATAAATAAATATGATTATTCCATAACATTCATTGTTCCCTGATCTAAATGCATAAACTCACTTGCCCACTCTACTCGCAGAGTCATCAGGTAAAAGGACACCTAAAAAGTTGTTGCGGAAATCACTCAAACCCATATTTTGCAGACCATCATCCAGGCTCAAAATGTCACACTCGCTCTTCACAACTCCATGTGGAATATAAGACATGATCATTAATATATTCTAAGGATGTGTCCCCATATGATCAAATATTTCTATATTGGTCCTAATATAAATCTCTAAAGCCTATGTAATACAATCCCCCAAAAACATGGGAGGATGATGATGTTATACCAACCACATCACCTCATCCATAGAGATTGCTTGTTTTGATTCTTCTTGTGAGGTCTATATATATTGAAAGAGTTTTTTACAGAACTAATCCTCAGAACCATTGTCTATAATATCCCCTAGTGTCATAGTTGGGACTAAAGGAGGATCAACCAATAGCATGTGGCCCACTATCTTCAATGTATGGTAACTAGCTCCCTCACAACGTACTGTTAAAGTTCATCATGGTGTCATGTTTCTCAAATTCCATAGACACACCTCAAAAAAGAACAACATAAAATATCACAACCCAAAATCACATGACTGGTCAGACCCCTCTTAGAAACCAATTCAAACCCATTATCTTACCCTAAATCAATGTCTATATAAATAACAACTATCTTATCACTTGAAACTATTCCTATTACCCAATAAAAAGTAGGGTCTCTGTAAAATCTATATTTTCCATTTCCTTCATTTAATTTAATAATCAATTATTCAAAATTATTTAACTAGTTGTCCTCCATGTTCAGATCCACGAAGTCTTAAAACACCTCATGAAACAAATTTTTATTCCCATATAATCCATACATAACTGATTACATATAGCACATTCATTCCATTAGTGCATCATTTTCCCATCCACAAGGGCCCATACTAATTATATATTTAAATATAATGTCACTCTTTTGTATACTGCACCCAAACTAACAAAATGGAAAGAACAACTATCACATTAACTATAACAATAACATGGAATGACTAATGCATCCTAACTGGCTTGAAAAATATGAATGGAATGTGATTTTTAATAAGTTATTATATGATGTATGAGATGGAATACCCTCATCTCATCGGGTTTAAACTAGAATAGAACCCAAAATTGTGTAAATATTAACAACATAAATCATGTGTTTCAAACAATGGTAAATTAAAAGTTATTGTAACCATCAAAATATAGATAACAGAAATCCTTTTGAGGTATTTTATCTTTTCCATGCATACTTGGTAGCTACTCTCAGGAATAGTTTGTTTAAAAACACAATTTCATTCTTATACATATCTAAGTTTTATTAATTCTAAGTCAAACTAGAAAGTAAAATCCCTCTAATACCACTTTGTAACATCCTGGTCCTAGATGCCACCTAATAGTACCCCAAGCCCAGTTGTCCATAAGGCCTCAAGAATATCTCCCCAAATTCTAGAGGATTATGACTAGTAGTGAGGGCCTACTAGAGTCAGTAGGGAGACTATTACCACATTACCAAAGTATCACAGTTGAAGTCAACATACAATAAATATTGGAAGCGAGATACAAATTAGGTAAATAAAAGTAAGACAAAAGAGGAATAAATATGAATAACCAGAAGTGCCACACATACCAAATTATGTAGATAATACATATATCTAGAATTTAGCCGTTTATGGTACATGGAAATGTAATAAAGTAAAAGTACTAGATAGAAAAAAAGACAAAAATGTTTCCCAACATCTCAAGCCATAGATGGGTCTTCTACTCCCGTAAATTCAATTCATTGGGAACAATCGGTACCTATGTTCTTTCCCCTATTATCATCTAAAACCATATAATATATTTGGGTCCCTGTGGAATCTTAAATATTGTGTCAGATAAACATCCTAGTAAGAAACCACCCAAGTCTATACGGTTTTAATAGAAATATAAAACATGCTAGAAAACATAATAAATGTTGTAATGTAATGTTTATATTCCCCTGTAATAAGTATACTACCATATATAAAATCCCACAACCCCAAGAAGCTATCTGTAATAGAATATGTTTGTAACAATGTATATATAAACCAAGTTAACAAGTCGCATGGCCTTTTCGTACATCCATCCATGTTAATAAACCCACAACCACGCCATAAAAGAAGTGTAAACCTCAAGAACAGTATCCATGGAATCATGTACAAGGGAATCTGTGTAACAAGCCTATACCACTAAGGTCCATATCCAAGGAGATTGTCCACGGATTCCCCATGGGTCGCATGGGAATCCCAGTGGAAAATCAGTCTACTTACTAAATAGAGTCTTATGACCATGGGCACCGATATTTCCTAAGTGAGTCCATGCAATCCAGATACATGGGGTTGCAAGGCCCAACACATCTAATGGAATCCTAACCCAAGGTGTAGATTCAACTGAAGGAGTCCACTGAAATATTCTAGATTCATGGATATTAGTCTATGGAATCTATCAAACCATTCATTCAAGTATTCTAGTAATGAATAACATTCCTCGTGAGTATACACACTCACATTAACAAGCACATGCCATTAATGTACCCAATCATGCAATCGCTCTAACATTTACAAAATATATGAGCCTACCATATCATATTATCTATTTAACATTACATTAGTCAATTCAAATAGTTATACCCAACCATATCATCATAGTTATTGAAGCTAATTTATAAATATAGGCATGAAAACTCATGATAACACCAATCAAGGAGGTATTATACCCCCTTGGTAGTTATTCAAAACCATTATGGAATAAACGAATGTCCTAACACTAGGAAAGAACAAGAAAACACCTTTAGTGGGGTCAAAACATCATAAATATGTTAATTATATAATGTGAACTCTCGGACACCCTATTCAGTCGATGCTGAACAATTATGGGGTGTTATCAATTTTGCGTGGAGATGGGGTTTCGAACCTGTTGAAGGTTGGAAGAGATTCCTTTCCATAGTTCTGCATAGTGGATTTGTGGCTCTCGGGCTCGGCTTGGGTGTTGGATTTCAGCAAGGACAGTTATCTGGATCACCAGATCCTCTTGCAATGGATCTGCTACCAGGCGTAGCCTGGGGCGTACTGTGTAGCGATGACCTCGGGACAAGCTGCATGGACCTCGAGATGCAGGTGAATGCGTGATTGCTATTATGTGATAGTGTCAGTCATTTGACTGCTTATTTTCATGGTTATTATCCCACTGGACCCTCAGGTCATTGAATCTAGGCCTTTGGACCTCTGTTATTGGTTCTTTTATGGGGTTTCCATTGGGTTTGATCTCTCTGGGCCTACTGGCTTTTTATGGGTTTTCCCTTTCCCAAATCAAAAGGGGTTTCTGTTTTATTTTTCTTTTTTTAATAAAGGGGATTTCCCCCAACCTTTTCACTATAATGGGAACCCCATGGGTGACCATGAAATAAGCATCTGGAGTCGACACACCTAAACAGAACCTACGAGCAGCCTCAGTGTGTCCAACAAAGCGTACCAAGAGTAGATCTCTCAGAAACAGGGCTGTGCTGGAATGTCTAATGGATGGAATAATGGCCGAACACCAAAAAAGGACCAAAAATGTTAGAAGAATATATAGACCACCTACCCTAGTTCGGCAGTAGAGAGATCATCCATTATCGAGTCCTGATTCATCTAGGTTTAGGATAGATCTGAAGAATAGATTAAGAATAGGATATTAGGTAATATGATCCTAAAGGCAAATACCACAACCATTATTACAAAGAATCTAGAATGGAAAAAAATGTATTGAGTACATATCATAGATGATCCAATCAGATGACAAGAGATCGAAACAGAGGTCGAATATAAAATAGGGATTGATCCCTACCGTGGTTCCAAATGAGATATCCATAAGAGGGGGTTCCTTGCATTGAAGAAGAAACCCAAAAATTGGTTTAAAATAAAAGTAACATTTAAAATTCCTTTTTTAAAAACCCATCACGCAACCTCACATAGTTTATCCGCACAGTTTCCCAACTATGCAGAAACTATGTGTAACTCACTACCTCCATGGGAACATCAAATAGTTTCTCCACAGAGTCTGACCAACCATGTGGTAACACTATGAAAATGTTATATTAGAAACCTATCACATTCCCAGACTCTCTAACAATCATGCGGCATTTCCTGAACGGTTTCTCCTAAATGTGACGCCAACCCATTTTCCCCAAAAAACATGGTTCTATTTTCAAACAATCTTCGGACACCTCCAAATCAGCCGTGATTACTAGGGTTAGTTACATAATGACATAAAAAATCATTTAAACTAAAACATATTGGATACATAAGTTGTACGAAAACATAGGTTCATATTGATCATAGGAAAAGGGAATCTATCAAGGTACCCCCACAACATGGTATAAATGTAGGGGAATACTATAAGTGATACATTGAAAAAATAGATTAGATAGAGGAATCCTATATTGGTTCCTCTAAATCATAAGTAAAATCATGACATCTTGGACTAGAAGGGACCATCTTGCAAGGGGCTTCCTCAAAGGAATCAAACAAGTATTAGTCATAAGATATTGATCATGACCCATACTAGATAAAGGGGTCAAACTAGGATACTCAAAAAACCCATCCTTCCATTATAATTTACGTCTCTCTCATAGGATAGAAATTTCTTTAATTATAGGTGGAAGAACCACTATATTCAACCAATTGTCAGAATGCCCCCCCAAGGGTCCCCAAAACATCCTGTGAGTATTAACATTTTGATCTACATGAAATGATACATTGAATTTACTAATTATGGGTCCAATTACGAGTAAGGGGGGAAACATTTTCTGTCTCCTATAAATGGTATCAATGGTGGAGTAGACGGTGTGTGTACCATGGCACACGATATGTAAGCTTATAGAACCACTTTGGTGTATACGGATTCATGTAGGTGGAGTGTATAATCACATGTAAACAATGTGTAATATCGGTACATTTTTGGTACTCTACACATGTTACCTTCTTGTGGAACTCACGTTTACTAGCAGGGTATTTTCTTATGTCATGTATTTTGGCACGGTTGGTGACCCACATGGGGTCTGACCTCATACTCTACATGACAATGTGCCCGTATACGAAAACCAAGATAGGTAATAAAAATATTGTTGGAGTAATAGTACATTTTTTTAAAAACCTATACAGAACATCTACATAAAAATAATATTCCCCATGTAGGAAGACCAATCAATTTGTGTTCCTTGAACCACATGTCACGTGGATGGGTTTTCTTGAACGACAAACCTATCAATCACCTAGAAATCCTCGTTTCACAATGAAATTAGCACACCAGACATCATTGTATAATTGGAAAACAAAATAGGTATTTAATACCCGAAACAAAAAATAAAATGTGGAATAATAAAAAACATCAAAACATCCTACCATTAGGTGGAATCAGACAAATCATTTCCAGTTTCTCTGGTCCATGATTGCTACATGATGATAGGACATATCCTGACCTCTTTAGAGGTATATATTAGTCTCCCTCTATCACACTATTAAACCTCCTTCCCTATCTATGGCATAGTAGAGGAATCCAACTGGGGGAATACACAAGAATCCATATGTGAAGGAAGAAATTAAAATTAAATAATTAAAAGAAGGAAATGAAAATGAAAATTAATTAAAATAAAATGGGGCAGCTTCTAGAACCGATCCCCATCTCGAGTTTATGTCTCTTCTAGATAAATCTACCCACTCTAGACTCAATAGATTTGATGTAATATCAATCAAAATATTTATTCTACAGATATGACCTAATAAAACTTCATGAAAAAATTAATATTTAATCTGTTAATTATTAATAATCAATTATCATAATAAAATTACAATCGATCATAAATCTGAAAAATTTATATCCTAGTGTACAAATCCTATTCTGGGATCAAATGAGTGGTTTGAAAAATAATCTAAGAACATATTTTAGGAGAAAAAGATCAGTCACCCCTTACATGCATCTGAAATAAAAA
The DNA here is from genome assembly GCA_963277665.1 of Viscum album. Lineage (NCBI taxonomy): Eukaryota > Viridiplantae > Streptophyta > Magnoliopsida > Santalales > Viscaceae > Viscum > Viscum album. The sequence goes on along the minus strand of OY728135.1, from coordinate 643,336,197 downwards.
ATTCACATTTGGGTCAAAATCACAGTCTGGAAAAGTACAGGACCTATCAATTTCTACACCATAAACAATATGATCCCTAAAAATCCATGTTAAATTAATAGATGTCATGATCTCGACATAGAATCTACACAACCACGCTATCTAGAATATCCAATTACCAGACTCCTAGAATCAAAAATAGTCTCATTGATGGGTGTCACTTAACTACAACTGATCGATTAAACCCCACCATAGGAATACACATATCATAAATATAAAAAACCATATAGCTTAAAAACAATCCTAAAATTATGAATTTAAATTGAAATTTGTTTCACCAACATCAAATGAAAAATAGTAAACTCCCCATTATATTTATTACATTACTATATTCCTTTTGTGTATCCTCAAAAGGTTTCATTCCACAACTACGAAATCATTTAAATGAAATGATGCTTGGTGTAAAGATGTTTCAATATCATCAAACTATCTAAAAATTTAAGATAAATCATGATCATATATTACTACGAGTACACAAATATTCCATCAAAATGTATGTAAATCTCTATTCGATACATACTAACCATCCTGTCAATACCTGACTAGGATTCAACCATAGGTCAACTCTATTGTGGTACCACATTCCTTCTCGATATATCCAATACCATATAGGGGAATTAATCATTTAACTAAAACTCATGAGCTATAATTCCTATATTATTTTTTCAAACAATCGATTCTATACTCATAGGTGACCATTAAATTACTTTCAATTTAAATAGTACCATGCACAATCATTGAATACATCTATCACCCGACACACAATCCAAAGATTATCCCTTTACAAGGATAAGATTACAATTCTATATTGTATTTTAGACTCACTATGAAAAATTATCCATTAGAACTCTACTTCATTATCGACACATAATAAGTTCCATGATTTATTCCATGGCCACCCATCTCCCTTCATCATTGAAATCAAGAGAATCTACTTAGAATATGAATACACTAGAAATAGTAGAAACATAATTTGAAAAACCTAGGAAACCGAATATTCCAACTCGTCATAGAAAGTTTGGATACCAAAGTAGTCAAAGTGCATGCTAATGGTTGAAGGAATCAATATTCCTTTATCTCAAAACCTGAACACCTACTATTCCCCGATCACAAAACAAAATTAAAACCCATCTCAGTAACTAAAAAGGTGTTCATAATACTATGACAAATTCTTACACAATATTCCATCATGAAACGCATATTTCAAACTATAAGTGTCCAACTAAAAACTATAGGTCTCTAGGTCTTGGATATATCAATTAACATCTAGTCACAGAACTGCGTCAGATGGTTTAACAACATGGACCAAAATAAAAAAAATTAAAAGAAGATAAATATCAAAATGACATATGTGGATAAAATATAAAACATGATCCAAACTGGCCTGATTCTCATCGAGAATGCTCAAAATGTAACACACCTTGGTGTTCATGATACCATCACAAAAGAGATACTAAACTAACTCTCAAAAAGAATCCATATACGGTAATAGCTCATGGAGGTCCAGTTCATATGAAATGTCCTAGAATCCATTGTCATAAAATTCTATGATCCAAATTGATAACCATGACCTTACATAAAATTCCCTTCAAGGGTTAAAATAGATGTGCATCACATGCCATATCGACCTACTAGGGTCACAATATCTCTAATACATAAGGATTGAGTCATCAAAGTCAACAATAACACCTCAACCTATATAAACATAATGTCCATTGCATATATATATACACACACACATATATATATATATATGTAGCCCATTGAGTATGAATCAATCATCAGTAATAAGATACACTTCAAAGCCTATATGAAGTGATGTCTTTATGTAAAATATGATGCGTGAGACACCTCTTAAATTTTCTATCTAATATTAAAAATTCATATCAAACCTCCTGCCAATTTATAAAGGATATAATTCCATAGTAATTCCTCACATACACACATCTGGAGAATCTCTCAAGGAGAAAATAAAAAAAAAATATAATGTCAGATATCATAATAGAAATACCCTACCCTTGGAATCTAGGAATTCCGACTTGAAAAAGTGTTTTTGATGCGCTAGTATAATATTAATCAAATGTTCTGAAACAGTTCTAATAATCCTCTATACCATCTACCAAATAGTAAAGGCCAAAAAATGGAACATCTTTCATACTACTTTGTAATGTCTCATCCCAAATTCAACTAAAATAGTTCCTAACTCAAGTTGGTTACATGGCCTCATGTTATCCTCTCTATATGCCAGAGGCTTCTGACTAGAATTAAGGTCCTAGGGTGTGATTGTGGAGAGACTACGACATCACATAATAGCGAAAAAACATAAAAAATAGATTATTATCTTAAAAAATAATAAACCAAAATATTTTAATTTCAATAAATCAACTGAAGTAGAACATGTTATAATAATTAATGAAAATTCTATAAAATCCGAAATACTTACGCATTGAATACAATACTGGTCTCCCACTGGGCTAACCATACATATACAAGAGTGAAAAAATAACTAAAATAATAGTAAAAGGATATAATACTAAGATCGAGGTATACTATAAAAATGGTCTATAGACACATTCGAACTACACCATCCTGATCAGAAGACCACACACGATCAACTACACCTGACCATGAATCTATGGTCCTTATCCTTATCCACCATGAATCTGTGCTCAACCAAAAAATTATACATAAGTTGTACACATACACTGAGGTACATATCAAGGGGTGATAAATTATTTTAGTAGGACACCCTACTGATGAACCTATATATACACAGCTATAAGTGAACACAAAATAAAAAAAATTATCAACCTAGGCGAGACACAACTAAAAAGATATGTCAATGTAATAAACATGAAGCACAGTCAAACATAGGGTCTATAATCCAATTCAACCAGGAATGCCTCATCATGGTTTTCTTTGTCTATTTTCTTATACATGTATATCCCCATAAATAAAAATATAAATAAAAATATGAATATACATGATTCTAGTGAAATAAATAACATAAAACAAATTAGTAGTTGATCCTTAGGTCCCTAATCCATATCTCCTCGACATCCTATGAAAGGCGATGAGTTGGATGTTGTGCCACTCTAGCCTTGTATCATGTTTTTTTGATAGTGAAGTTACCTATCCATGATAGGAGGCCCTAAACATGATTCTTAATCCCACATAATCCATGACCAGGTTATGAAATATGTAATAGTTAGGGGTTCTATTTACATGTGTGGTAGATTCAAAAAATATGATGGGGAGAAAGCCTAACAATAGAATCAGAGGTCCTCTATGATGAGGTCAATGTTACGGGTAGTTTTCTATTCTACAAATGAGGACCTCATCAAAATAGTCTAATAATTTATGGTGAGAAAGATCAATGTCACTTTTTGGGTTCTTTTGTTATGGACCAATGTGTCACTGAATGAGTGGGAAAAATGATATGGAAATTTTGCAATAGATATTTATAAGAAAAGTTCAGTCATATAGTATGAAAATTATCCAATGGTTATTTCATGATGCATCAAAGGATAGTTTATAAGGGAATCATATGTTTGGATCATTTTTCAAAACAAAATTTTATCATAATTTGTTAATGATGTTGCATTAGTACTAAACATATTACAACTATGAATATAAAGGGGTGTTATATTTAGGGTAATGAAAAAAATTATAGTTACTTTCAAATAAATGTCTTTTAGGGAGAACTAATCATGTATTTTAGTTTTAGATCATAGGAATTGGATATCCATTCATTAATAATATGAAATATTTTTAAGATATATTAAATTTATAGGCGGTGCAGTATACTCAACATCCATGGTTTTAAAGATATATTATCTATGGGAATTAACCTTATGGATGATAACAGGTCCTTCCCATTTTTAGTTTTTTATATGGACGTTACAACTTCGGTATGATCTGAGTCCTGATGACCACGATTAGTTTCCCTTTTAGAAATGACTGAATGAAGTATTTTTTGTTGAATGCATGTGCTAATCAGGATTGGTAAACATATAAAAGATTCAAGATAGGAAATCTTTTCTCACCCATGAATTATGAATCATCCAAATTATTCATGGAAGGATCATCTATAAATAGTTGATAATATCTTCCAAAACAGAATGATGTCATACAAACTTCAGATGGAAAAAATAATTTTGTCCCAAAAACCAGTAAAGATGGGGTCGCCTACATAGTGGTATGAGTGACGGAATAGTTGGACCATAAGGACTGTAAAATCTTATTATGAATAGATTTATATTTTATACCCACTGTTTTTTGCATTATATTATATAATTATTTATTTAAATTCCCTATATATCCATTTTTCATTGTATGATAGTGGGATGAATGGTTGGGTTCAATGTTATACTACCCTTAAAATTTTTCATTTCCTAAGAAAAAATTATGGAATCATTTTCCATTGTTATTATATAAGGGAAACCAAAATTGGTGATGACATGGAGTTCATTAAATTAATAATATTTAATCCTTTGGGTTCTTTGAGGGGTATTACAAAATATCTTTTGGAGAAAAGTCACTATTATTGAAAATACATTTTATATTCTTAGATATAACTGGTGGGGATTGTCCACACAAAAGGAATTCAACATATAGTCAATGAGTAGTGTTACTTGGATGTTTATAATAAATCTAGGCCTTGATGGATGAAATTTACATAGACTTGATAATGATGGCTATTTTTTTGAAATTGGTGAAATCCAATGTCATTGAGGCCAAAAATATGAAATACTTTTAATTGGGTGAGAAATCTTGATTCTTGAAGTTTGGGAACGAAAAGAAGAAGCATATAATTCTCCCATAGTGGAAATATTATATTCTCTATCAATCTATATGATGACAACAACATAATAACCTCATTTATAGAGGTTCTTCTAATTATATAGTCTTCAATAGATGTTAAAGTAAAATACCTATTTTTTGTATTTAATCATTCTGGGATCTTTACGATGGATAAACCGCACTCTAAATGTATTACAAGAGGGAATTCATGAATCCATTAATAGAATTATCCATTTAATGTGTATAATTGACCTCATTGATCTCTAACATGTTATACTAAACAAGTTGTGATACAATTCTACGATTTGAAATACTGATGATTGTTTCATCTGTATAAGGATTGTCTAACGATATTTTAATATTTTATAATGATTATTTTTTGAACATTATTATAATGAGGTATATTAAAAAATCTTAGATCTACATTTAATTCTGTAATAAAACCTAAAATATACTTAGGTATGGTAATTGGTTCATTTTTTATTTATTGTATTCATTTTTCCCTACTTGGTTACCAAATTCAATTCAACTTTTATCATTTATATGGAATCCTATTATTTGAAACATGATTTAGAAGACTTCAATGAGATCCTGGTATTCATATTTGGTTTTACCCAGAATATACATCCATAAAGTATATGTCTTGATAGCCTACCATCACATCAATCAGATGTTCTGTTATTGGAAAATGTATCTCTACCAGGAACTTCTAACATTATAACCATATTTTCAACTGTTTCATCATGATATTTAATTCAATTATGGATGTCACATAATGTTTGATATTATGGTAATTATCAAAATCATACTCATACATAATCATTCAAGGGAATAGGTTCTTACGATTTTGATAGCATATTCACTATTACCATGGTTGATTACCTACCAGATTCACCATTGATATTTATATGAATCACTATTATATAAAACATTATTTCTAATAATACAATTATGTAATGATATATGGATTCTGTTATCCAAAAAATATTCATCAATGATGGATATTTCATAATAGAGTTCCATCACATTAATTATAATTGATTTAATTGGAATAAGCAAGTCAACTTTAATATAGTTCATATAGATATGTCTAAAATCAAAGAAAACTAAAATTTTCCCATTTATCTTCTTGAATGGGGCTATAATAAAAATCCATATCAATCATAAAACATAAAAAATAATTTCATATTTTTTCATCGTATAAATCTTTTCATTAACTTTTGTAGCATCGTCTTGATGTGTCTTTCTAGATGCGTTATTGTTTTTATGATGGTCTTCATAAATAGCTAGGATGCGAGATGCTACATCATGATTAATCATTAAAATTTTTGTATATGTATAGGTGAATAAATATTGATACTAATATATAAAGTAATTATATTTCTCTTTGAAGTCAAAAACATAGACACACAAATTATTAAAGGGTTTGGATGGTAGTCTGTGCCCCGATTTATTTTTTACAGATAATCAATAACGGTAGAGAAAAGTTCACTATTTTCCATAGGAAAATAGTTTACATCCTCCCCATATTCCAATTCCACATATTAATATTCCTATTCTAGGTACACATTATGGTGGATGAGTGATTAAGGGTAATCCTCAAAGTCAACAGGCTGATCCACAGTCCCTAATACAGAGGCATATATATCTCTATTCGCCAATGGTAATACATAAATTCAATCAAAATCTAGTGATGGAGTTGGGGATTTCTAAATACAAAGCTATAATGTTTGTGAATCTCAATATGATATTTTTTAGCTAATAAAAGAATTAAACAATGATTTCATATTATCATGTTTAGCTTACATAACTGATATCATGATGGATGATAAGTACAAACCCTATTCTAAACTCACATTCTGAATTTCACTAATGGGAATCACATACTCATCGTCGATATTGTTGAATGGTAAGATTAGAGTCATATGAATACCATTTGGGGTAGTAACATAGGAAACATAATCTTTAAGGGGTTTCTAATATTCTCTAGGAAAAAAATATTTCATCAATGTTTTGTACCTCATAAAGATCAAAAGAGAAGTAAAACCGTATAACTTTCCACATTCCCCATTGATATAGTACATGGGACATTAGTGATATGATTAATGGATTATCTCATTATGCTGCATGGATGGCCTTCCAAATAGTTGGTTTCAATTTTTATCCTACTGGAAAACTAGGAATTCAAAGTATTACATGATTCCTACAAATTGGGTTCTAACCATTATCTGACGAAGGGCTGTCTACAAGATTTGTTTTTCAGATCAAAGAAGCATAATATGGTAATTAAATAGGAAACATAACTATATAGTAATAGAAAAATTGTTAGGATCAAAATTTGATTGACTAATGATCCATAATTGTTGATATCAAGATGGATATCAATGCCAACAATCTTTCCATACACATATAAGGGAACAATGTGTCATTATATCACAACATTATTTTTTGATTCAAAAATAAGAGATGGATATATAAAATTCTAAAGGGTATGTATCCACCTAGTATAGTTCAGCAAAATTGAATTTATATTCAAATTCATGAGGGTTCAATAGGGCCACTACATGTGATTCTTAGAGAACATTTTCTATGTTGGGTGAATTGAATATTGAACACTTTGATATAATTGTTCCTAATAAATCATGATATCATATTTTTATATTAATATATTGTGTTTTCTTGTAGTGATCAATCATTTAGATCAAACCGTAGAGGTTGATGTGATATGGGTAGACGACATGGGTAATTGAAAATATTTTGGGGGAATCTTTTCCACTAGATTAAGATGATTTGTCTTACCATCCTATTTGAGGTGACATGCATTTAGTATAAATTATAGTTGACCATTCAAAATGATCAGTTATGGAATAATTTTAGAGATTTTTGGATTGTTTTTATACAAAAAATGTTCCTTTTAAGTTCTCCTCCATCATTATCAGCCATGAATATAGATCTGGCCTAGATGTGTCTATAATATTGGGTTCAACGAGAACTATATTATCCCCTAACTAATGATCATATATGGACTCTTTCTGTAGATCATTGATTTTTAATATAAAAATAGGATTTGTAAGCATGATCTTCATCAGAAGATGCATATATTAGGTGAATAATGTTAATGGATATGAACATTAGTTCATCATATGATGAGGATTTTTTTGGTAGGATGATTATTATAGTACCGTTTGGTGGGACATCACCCATTAACTCATGAATGGAAGAATTAATTCTATGAGATTCAGTTTTGACTTTGGAATCTATTTAGGATCATTGTTTTGTACATTATTCTTACCCATTTTATGTGTCTCTTCCTAGAAGGTCATATTTTGGAAGGTTGTGGTTCTTGTGAAGCATATTGTACCTTGTAATAACAGACTAGGGGAACATTTGTTTATATTTTCTATGCCTAGAAGAAAAAATTATTCAAGTTGATTTTTTATTGGTCATCAAATCATTAAATTTTTGGTCCCCTTACTCATAAATTCATTCCATTAAATTGATTCTTTTTTAATGGTAGTGGAAATAAATTTCAGTGTAACTAGTGGTTTACCAACTTCCTTTAAGCATAATTAACCATATTTTTTTGGAGTTCATTGAAGTCAAAACAATCCATCATGGTGTACTCAAATATTTAGCTAACTGGGATGTAATTGGGGATATCTTTTTGACTTATTTTATCTGACCACATATATAGAGATACTAAATTTTATTCCACAAATATGACAATATTTATAAGATAATAATATAAGAGAGGTAAAAATTCAGGATCCAATGTTTTAGTGCCTTGGGAAATTTAATATCATATATAAATTCACCACAATAATACATACAAATTTATGTAATTCCATCATCTTTATCCTTAAAATTACACATTCTCTCTATTACATGTAATCTGCTGAGGATATACATTAATGAAAGGGTGACGTAAAAGCCTTGTAAGAGGGTGAATAAGGGAGAAAAATCAATATAACATGGGTGATCATAATAAAAATCATCATATAGTAAGGATATTTTCATCATTAATATTATGATAGAGACATATGATAAAGCCATGAAATATTTAAATGAGTAAAAATTAAGCAACATATCATAATGTTAAGATACCACACATATTTGTGAACCAATCTTGCATCATGTTTACGCATAAAATATATCTATAATCATAAAATCAATATGAGAAAAAAATCAAGTATAATTTCCACGTACATTACACATTATCTATTGAGATACATTACATCCCCCAATGCAATGTATGACTATATAATTTCAGTCCCACCCTTCACATCATAATAATTTCATAATTAGGCATTCCACATGGAACATATACCAATTATAGTGATGAAATATCCCAAGAAATGGAAGGGTTTATTATATTATTAAATGAATAAGAAATTGATAAAAAACATTGGGTCTCAAAAAAATAGAGACCATACATTGAAATAAGATACCATTTTTCACGTTATAAGAAACAACACATTAAGAGTTTATGATTTGTTTTTGAAGGAATAATCTTTTGGGAAAATCATTTAATTTATATTAAAAATTAGGGAGGAAACATTTGAATCCTAAAAATGAATATAGAAATGAAATTTTAGGAATATATTATGTCCATTTATACAATGGAAATTATGATTACCCAAAGGAAGGAATTGGGTTCAATAACCCCATTATATTAATTCCCACATTATTTCATCAGTTGTGGCATCCAAAATAATAAAATATGATTTAGTAAAACATTTATATAGAAGTGATTTATAGTAATATTTAAATATATTTGTAAATTATAGTTGTTTTATTTTATTATATAATTTCCTTTGTTACATAGAATCTATTTTTATATCATGTTTTTCATAAAAAAATTTCCTTTTTTGCATCGATTTTTCTACATTGATCAATGTAATTTATTCATTGGTATTGCTAATTAAAAATGATTATATTAAATATAATTACATGTATATGTATTATATGTAATTTCTAATTTCCATCCATAATGATGGATATAAGTGTGTCCATGTAAATGTCTCTATAGTTGGTGAACTGACCATTGTCGAGGCATTATTGGGATATCATGAAATGAAACTTTTAAACATATATAAATATATATATATATTCAAAATGATATATATAGTAGGGTAAAATCATTAATATAATTTTAAAATACAATGTTATTAATATGTAATTAATTTTTTTAGACTGTGGTGGTCGAAAAAAGAAAGAGATGAAGAAACATATATAAAAACAAGAAGTTGATCAAAACATACATAATCATTGGTGTAAATTATTTTATATGAATCTAAAACATCCGTTGTGTTTTTTATGTTTTTAACCTATAAAGTATAATGCCTCAACCTTTAACCGAACTTAATATTGAATTAAATGAATCATTCACATTGAGGATCTTTTCAGGTTTAGAGTTTTAGAGAATTAGGACATAACTATTACATCACAAAAGATTACAAAGTAGACACTTCTGCTAAGTTTCCATAAAATTAAAACTATTAAAATGAAACATGTATAGTTCCATGTTTTAGATATCATGAGTTTTCCTTGATCCCATCCTCGACCCTATTCCACATTAAGTCCCATGAAAAACAATTCAAAAACTTGGTGTGAGCATAAAAATCTCAGTAAGGGATACACAATGAATGAAAACTGTTAGTTTTTCAAAACAACAAGTAAACCATGTATACTTTATAAAAGTAATACTTTTCACCTTTATGAAGTAGTAAAAACTCTTCACTGAATAAAAGATCATTACTTACCCTTTTGTAACAAAAATATTACCATAAAACCCATATAAAGATCACATAACTTATAAAGGTAACTTGGGACATAAACCTACTTAAATGGAATAACCATATGGTCAACTTCCACACATATCACATAATGGAATAGCCATACGGCCAACTTCCATACCCATTGCATTGTAGGTTATAACGTAACCACCCTTCCTGGTATTCACGGCACCACCCGTCATATGGTTTATCACGTGACCACCTGTCAAATTTCCAAGTACCATTATAAAATCATAAGACATAAAACAAATATAATGGAATGAAAACATTTCCACACTTTGATCACAATATATAACTTAAATATATTGACATTACAAATCAATTATAAAAACCATTTTCAATAAAAAAACATAAAAGATTATATGGTATTTCTTTCATTTTAAAAACATTACGGCTTATTGAAGAAGCAAAATACCAAATAATACTCACGGTGGCGGAAAATGTCATTGTCACCACATACGTTAAAAGAAACATTCCATTTTTTCATTTAGTAAAATGCTTCATAGAAAAGTATTCCTTTGGTATAAAAGTAAAATTCAAAGGGGTTTATACACCGTATAAAAGAAAGTTGTGAATAAAATGAAATATGCCTCAATTAATGGAGATTGAGACGAAGTCCCTTACCTCATGTCCGACGTGACTCGATTGCTCTTTAATCTCCGGAATAATCAACTAGTGTTAATTTGTACTTTCTTAAGAACCTTTTCAAGTTTATTATTTCTTTTATATAACTTATTGCCTTTTTATAAATGTTATGTATTTATTTAATTTAATAAAGTTCGTTTTATCGATATTTGGTACATAAGTCAAAAATGGACTTCTTACAATTACATGTTGTTTATATGGTCAAAGGTTCATTATATCCAGAAAGGTATTCATGATTTTTATATCATATATATCATATATATCAAGAATATAATTTATTTATAATATTACATAACATTTAGAGGTAAGAAATGAAATGCACCGTTCATGGAGACGGTAAGACGTACGTACGCATGAACCCTACTTTCTTTTCTATTTCATATTTAATGGAGTGAAATGATAATGATATAAGGGTATATTATAATTCCAGTATAACATCATATATAATAACATTAACTCCATCATGTATACTTCCTACATATGACATTAACGAATTAAATCACTTTGAGGGGGCGATAGTCCCCACTTCTTAAAATGAAGATATTGCGTATAACCATAATGGAAACCATAAATGTATTCCATAAATGAAAAATACAAAAGCTTAAAGAAATCATAAACATATTATATATCATATATAAATATAGTGACATCTTAATGGCCACCTTTGAAAGTGTTAAAAGAATATTGAACAATCATCGTTTCGTGAGGCAGAAATTCACAGTCCACATAAACAGTATGATATTTAACCATTAGATGTATTTGTGTGTAAGTGTAGCTATAATAATTCTAATAAAAACATCCTAGTATATTTAAGATACTGTATTGGTTACAAAAGAAATGAATAAAAACAGTTTAGGGGGTTGCAGAAGCAAAGTAAAACAAATGAACACAAGTGAAGACATTACCTTAAAATCGGGTAACTCCCTTTGGTTTGAACCAAAAGGGTTTCATGAAGAGCTTACTACCTAAGGTATGGCTTCTAGGATTAGGATAGGGATGTGGAGAGACAACATTATCAGAGCATGGCTGAGCTAATGTCTTGAGATGTGTGGGTAAGGTTATAGAGGTGGGGGCCTCTTATAAGAGGAGAGGAGGGACACTCTTGGAATGTTTTAAAAGGTTACTTTATTATAAAATGAGTTTCGGTTTTTAAAGGTCCCACAATTATATATTTCTAGGATAATGTGATAAGAGTTCAAAATACACCCATCCAATATTTTTTTGACAAGTGTAGGTCTTATATTTTACATTATCTTTTCATTTTATTTAAATTATAAAATAATGCGGTCATCGCTGCATCATAATGGTGCCATTAATAATTTAATTTATTTAATGTATAAAAATTATAAAAAAATATAATAATGTTGGAAATATTTTTATCTTTCTAATGAATATTTATAGTAAAAAATATGACTTGAATAACTCCATTTAAAAATTGTTTTAGTAAAACAACTCATGTTTGTGACATTTTTATTTTAACTTTAAATAAAAAGATATTAATGTCATTTTCCTACCAAAGTGGCTCCATGGGGTCCCCAAGTTGACCCATGGATTTTCTGGGTCAGCCGTGACACATCCAATAAGGGTATTACATGTTTATAGGTCATTTAATATTATTAAAACATTATTTTTACCTTAAACTAAACTAATTACCTCTAATCGCGATTAATAAACTTAAAAGTTACTATTCACCAGAAAACTATTTTAATCCCATTGAACCAAATTTTACTTCTTAAGGACAACCATGTATGTCGGATTTTTATAATTCAAAACACAGAGGTGGTAAAATTTCATTTAAATGAAATATCAGTTTTTTTAAGTACCACTTAATGGTTTCACTATTCATCGAAAATTGATGTTTTTTAGAAAAATACCAAAAATTCACCCTAAGCTATATTTGATATTACGAATTCAAAAATGATTTCTATTTTAAAAAATTCAAAACATATATGTTTAATTAATTAATTCAATAATTAATTCCCATTGTTAGAGCAAATAGCGTGTTTTTATGAAATAATAAGTATCAAAAGATTGACACTAGTTTAAGTCCAATTTAAAATTGATATTTTTTCCAATGACCACTATTAGATTAAATGGTAAAAATATATACTAATTTAACTTCAAAACAAATTCAAACTATAATATAATCATATAAATAAATTAGATTAAAAAGAGGTTTTGAATTAAAATATAACATTTTTCACTATTCATTAAAAATGAACTTTATCAGAAAAATACCAAAAATTTACACAAAGTAAATTTTGATGTCCCAATTCTAAAGACGTGTTTTATTTGGTCCAATAGAATGTATAAGAGTGACCAAAACTATATTTATATTAGGTTCCCCATGAAAAGGCGATAAGTTGACCTTTAGTGAATATTAGAGTATCTATGCATAAAATTGAATTATTTTCTTATTTTAAGCCTTTGTATTTTATTTGATAAATGTAAAACCATTTAAGAAACATATATAATCATATTTTAGTAATTTATATTCATTCCCGCCAATACATCGGCTACGTGTTAACTACCATTTAAAATAATAATATTTTATTACTAGTGTGCAACGTAAGATTCCAAAGAATCACATTGTTGCGTATCAGGTACGCTATCGAACATGGAAACCCCATTATAGTAAAATTAATATTTAATTCCTAAATATTAATAAATATGAAAATGTTTTATTTTCTTTTACCTGGATGTTACATCCTTCCCCCCTTTTGGGAATTGTGTCCTCGCAATTTTATTCACTTATCAAAATAAGTGGGGGTATTTATCACTCATAGGATTTTCAGATTCCCACGTTGCCTCTTAAACAATATGGTTTTTCCAGAAAACCATTACCTGGTGAATTACCTTATTTCGCAACACTTGCTCTCTTCGGTCAAGAATCTAGACTGGTTGTTCTTCATAAGGCAGATTCTCTTCCAACTGTACTACCTCTGGGCACAAAACATGAGATGGATCTGGCATATACTTTCTCAACATGGAAACATGAAAAACATTGTATACCTAAGATAAACTCGGAGGTAAAGACACTCGATAAGCAACTGATCCAACTTACTCCAGAATTTCATATGGTCCAATGAACCTTGGACTCATATTTCCTTTCTTACCAAATCGCATCACACTCTTCCATGGTGAAATTTTAAGGAAAACATGATCACCTACCTCAAAAGATAGATCCTTCCTCCGGTTATCTGCATAAATTTTCTGTCTACTCTGAGCTGTTCTCAAGTGCTTCTGAATCAACTGAACATTTTCTTCCATCTGTTCTACCAATTATATTCCCATCAGCTTCCTTTCACCTACTTCATCCAAAAAAGTCGTAGTTCGACACTGGTTCCCATATAATGCCTCAAAAGGATCCATCTGTATACTAGAATAAAAACTATTATTATATGAAAACTCAACCAAAGAAAGATGTTTGTCCCAACGTCCCTGATAATCCATAGAGAAATCATGTATCATATCTTCCAAGGTCTGAATTGTTTGTTCTGACTACCCATCTGATTGCAGATGAAAAGGTGTACTAAAATTTAATTCAGAACCCAATGACTTCTGAAGGCCTTTCCAAAAGTTAGAAGTAAACCTGAGATCACGATCAGAAACAATGGAGACGGGAACTCCATGAAACCTGACTATCTCTTTAAGATACAATCAAGAAATTTGATCTAGAGAGAAAGTATCTCGAATAGGAAGTAAATGAGCATATTTAGTCGAGCGATCAACAATAACCCATATTGCATTATTACCTCGAGATGTCCTCAGTAATCCCAAAACAAAGTCCATGGATATATTTTCCTAATTCCACTCTGGCACTGGTAATGGCTGAAGCATCCCTTTCGGTAACTGTCGCTCTGCTTTAACCTGCTGACATGTCAAACACTTCACAGTAAAATTAGAAATATCTCTTTTCATTCCATCCCACCAGTAATACTCCCGTAGATCTCTGTACATCTTAGTACTGCCAGGATGAACTGAAAACAGGGAACTATGAGCCTCACATAACAACTCATTCTTCAACTGTGAATCACTAGGTACACATAATGTCTTCCCAAACCTCAAAACACAATCATTATCAATGTTGAATTCATGAAACATACCCTTCTGAACCATCTCTACCTTTTTCTGCAACTCACTGTCTTTCTTCTGTGCTTGCTTGATTCTGTCTAATAGAGAAGATTTCACTGATACCTGAAACAAAATAGAAGAACATTATGCACAAACAACATCCTTTCCAAAGTTCATCAAATCAAAAACAAAAGGATCTTGTTCCAAATGTAGCATGGTTAATGAAGCATTAGTTTTTCTACTCAAAGCATCAGCCATTTTATTTTCTTTTCCTGGATGGTAATGAATTGTACAATCACAATCCTTGATTAATTCCAGCAATCTGCCCTGTCTCATGTACAACTCTTTCTGAGTGAATATATACTTTAAAAATTGGTGATTAGTATATATTTCACACTTTACTCCATAAAAATGTTGCCTCCAAATATTTAGAGCAAAAACAACAGCAGGTAATTCCAAGTCATGTGTAGGGTAATTTTCCTCATGTGTATTCAACTGACGTGAAGCATAAGCAATTACCTGATCATTCTACATAAGGACACAACCAAGTCCTTTCTATGAAGCATCACTTTAGATAACAAACTCACCATTCCTGGAAAGAAGTGCTTAAACTAGAGCATTCACCAATATTCCTTTCAACTCTTGAAAAAAATCATCACATTCTTTTGTCCAGATAAACATAACACCCTTCCGAGTTAGCATAGTCATTGGACTAGATAACCATGCAAAAATTTCAAAAAACATTTGGTAGTAACTTGCCAAACCAAGAAAACTAGGGATCTCGGTTACATTTTTGGATCTTGGCCATTCATCGAAAACTTTTTTTTTAGCAAGATGAACAGTTATGCCATTTTTTAAAACAATGTGACCAAGGAAAGAAATTTTTTGTAACCAAAACACACACATGCTGAATTTTTTATACAGATTCTTTTATTTTAAGGTTTGCAAGATAACCCTTAAATGACTTTAATTATCCTATTTACTTTTAGAAAACACAAAAATATCATCGATGAAAACAACCAGAAACTTATCCAAGAACTCATGGAAAATTCTATTCATAAGGTCCATGAATACAGCAGGTGCATTGTTTAACCCAAAAGGCATAACTACAAATTTATAATGGCCATATCTAGTATGGAACACAGTCTTCGGAACGTCTGCTTATTTTACATTCAACTGATGGTACCCTGACCTCAAGTCAATCTTCGAAAAATACTGAGCTCCCTGGAGATGATCAAATAAATCATCGATATGAGGCAAAGGATACTTTTTCTTAACAGTAATGTTATTCAATGATCTATAATCAATGAAAAGTCTCATTGAACCGTCCTTCTTTTTAACAAACAATATAGGAACACCTTATGGTGATGTGATAGGTCGAATGAAACCTTTTTCTAATAACTCCTAAAATTGTTTCCTTACAACAAAAAGTTCAACTTGATCCATTCGATAAGGGTGTTTTGAAACTGTATTAGAATCAGGAACTAATTCAACAGTAAATTCATCTTCCCGATAATGAATAATATCAGGCAACTCATCAGCGAAAATATCAAGATACTTATTTACCACTGGCACATCATTAATCTGAACAGTTCCTTTATTTTCAATAATATGTCCAAGGTAACATTCATTTCTATCTTTTACTAGTTTTTCAATTTCCTGATATGTTATCAAAATCAAGGGTTCATTCTTTTACACAAATTGAAAATATTTCTATAATGAAATCATTTTACCTCTCCATTCAATCTTAGCATGATAAACAGAAAACCAATCCATGCCCAAAATGTCATCAAACTCGACTAGAGGAAAAACAATAAGGCTTGAAGGAAGATTCTTTCCGCACACAAGGATAGAAAGGTTCTTATAATTTCATTTTGTCTCAATGTTTCCTCTGGGTGTTTTTACCAGAAGTTAAGGATTCATATCTAGAGATGGAATTCCCAATTTACTAGAAAACTTCTCAGAATTAAAAGAATGTGTAGACACTGAATCAAACAACACATTGGAATAATCCGAATAAACAAACATTGTACCTGATACTACATCATTTGATGTCCCAACATCTGCTGAAGTAGTTGCAAAGGATCCCACCAAACATTTCTGCTTGTAGTCTGGCTGCTTTCCCCCAGTTGTCTTCTTTGTTAGACACTCATTTTTATAATGACCAATTTCATTACACATAAAACATCTTACCGCTAACTTTTAATTGCCTTCTTGATCATCTTCCTTACAGTTACGAGCAATATGACCATACATACCACACCGAAAGCACTTTCCAGACTTGGATAAACATTCTCCAGGATGCATTTTACCACACTTATCACAAGATGGATATTTGGTTTTCTTACCTCCTTGCTTCTTTGATTAATTCTTCCATTTTGTATACCAACTGGACCTCTTATTCTGTTTTTTTTCAAAGATCACCTGATCATCGACAAAATCTATTTCCACCTTCTCCGCATATCGAACAAGTTTTTCATTACTTTTGAACTCCCGAGAAGCTATATCCCTTTGATATGTTGGCTTTAACCGTGAGTAAAAATGGTTTATTTTACTATCAAGATCTCGTATGAAGTTTGGAGCATACCTTTCTAGTCGAGTGAACTTTGCTTCATAAGAATCCACTTAATCATCCTCCTACCTCAATTCTAGGAATTTTTTTTCCATCCTAAGATGAACCACATTATGAAAATATTTCACAAGAAACATACCTTTGAATTCGTCCCAGTGAAGATCATCAATCTCATCACTATCCCTGATATTTTTCACCATCGACCACCACTGATCAGCTTCTCCTTCAAAACGGTAAACATCAAGACTATCCTTTTGATGTTCTGAACACCCCATGAAATAAAAAAATTTCTCCAGTTCTTTAATCCACCCTTCAGCTAGAACAGGGTCAGATGATCCTCTGAATGATGGGGGATGTTGGCTCATGAAATGTTCCACCACTTACATGTTCTTTTGCGGTTGATCTGGCAAATCTTGCGCATGGATACCACCACCATTTATAGCCTGAGTCAATTGTGCCATCGATGCAAAAAACTGTTCAGTTCCAATTTCGACTATCTAAAGTTGCTGATTTGGACGGTTGTCTTCCTCATGATGTCGTCCCAACATAGCTGCTTTGTTTTCTCTGCGAAAAACCATTTTGAACACAAAAATATCTTAGGCGGAGCAACATGTTAATATTTAAATTCTATATAATTTCAATCATACCAAAAATTAACTTATAATTTAACACTTTTATAACTCTTAAAGTTGTCTAGACCGACCTATGATACCAACTATAAGGCCCCAGCCTTAAACCTCACTTAATATTGAATTAAATGAAGAATTCACATTGAGGATCTTTTCAGGTTTAGATTTTTAGAGAATTAGGACATATCTATTACATCTCAAAAGATTACAAAGTAGTCACTTCTACTATGTTTCCATAAAATAAAAAATCATAAAAAGAAACATGTCTAGTTCCATGTTTTAGATAGAATGACTTTTCCCTGATCCCATCCTTGACCCAATTCCACTTTATGTCTTGTGAAAACATTTCAAAAACTTGGGTTGAGAATAAAAAGCCCATTAAGGGATACACAATGAATGAAAACTGTTAGTTTTTCAAAAAAAAAAAGTAAACCATGTATACTTTATCAAAGTAATAATTTTCACCTTTATGAAGTAGTAAAAACTCTTCACTAAATAAAAGATCATTACATATCATTTTATAACCAAAATATTACCATAAAACCCATATATAGATCACATAACATATAAAGGTAACTTGGGACCTAAACATACTTAAATGGAATAACCATACAGTTGACATCCACAAATTTCACTTATTGGAATAGCCATACGGCCGACTTCCATACCCAATGCATTGGAGGTTATAACGTAACCACCTGTCCTGGTATTCACGACACCACCCATCATATGGTTTATCAAGTAACCACCCGTCAAATGTCCAAGTACCATTATAAAATCATAAGACATAAAACAAATATAATGGAATTAAACCATTTCCACACTTTGATCACAATATACCAATAAAAATATATTGACATAACAAATCCATTATAAAAACCATTTTCAATACCAAAATACATAAAAGAGTATATGGTATTTATTTCATTTTAAAAACATTACGAATTATTGAGGAATCTAAAGACCAAATAATACTCACGGTGGTGGAAAAGGTCGTTGTCACGGCATACGTTAAAAGAAAAATTCCTTTTTGTAATTTAGTAAAATTATTCATAGAAAAAGATTCCTTTTGTATAAAAGTAAAAGTCAAAGTGGTTTATACACCATATAAAATAAAGTTGTGTATAAAACGAAATATGCCTCAATGAATGTAGATTGAGATGAAGTCCCTTACCTCGTGTCCGACGTGACTCGATTGCTCTTTAATCTCCTTAATAATAAAGTAGTCTTAATTTCTAATTTCTTAAGAACCTTTTCAAGTTTATTATTCAATTTATATAACTTATTGACCTGTTATAAACGTTATGTAATCATTTAATTTAATAAATTTCGTTTTGTCGATATTTGGTACTGATGTCAAAAAATGGACTTATTACAATTACATGGTGTTTATGTGGTCAATGTTTCATTATATCCATAATGATATTCCAGATTTGGATATCAAATATATCATATATATCCAGAATATACATGTATTTATAATAGTACATTACATTTATAGGTAAGAAATGAAATCCACCGTTCACGGAGACGGTAAGCCGTACGTATGCATGAACCCTACTTTCATTTCAATTTCGTATTTAATGGAGTGAAACAATAATTATATAAGGGTATATTATAAATCCAGTATAACATCATATATAATAACATTAACTTCATCCTTTATACTTTCCACATATTGCATTACTGAATCAAATCACTTTGAGGGGGTGGTAGTCCGCACTTCCTAAAATGAAGATATCACGTATACCTATAATGGAAACCATAGAGGAATGCCATACATGAAAAATACAGAAGATTAAGGAAACCATAAACATATTATATATTATATATAAATATAGTGACATCTTAATGGTCACCTTTGAAGGTGTTAAAAGAATATTGAACAATCATCGTTTCGTGAGGCAGAAATTCACCATCCACAGAAACAATATGTTCTTTAACCATTAGATGTAGTTGTGTGTAGGTGTAGCTCTAATAATTCTTATAAAAACATCCTAGTATATTGAATATAATGTATATGTTACAAAACAAATGAATAATAATATTTTAGGGGTTTGGAGAATCAAAATAAAACAAAAGAACACAAGTGAAGACATTACCTTAAAATCGGGTAACTCCCTTTGGTTTGAAGCAATAGGGTTTCTTGAAGATCTTCCTGCCTAAGATAAGGATTATAGGATGAGAAGAGGGATGTGGAGAGACAAAATGATCACATATTGGCCGAGCCAAAGGCTTGAGAGGTGTGGGTAAGGTTGTAGAGGTGGGGGCCTTTTATAAGAGGAGAGGAGGGACACTCATGGAAAGTTTTAAAAAGTTACTTTATTATAAAATGATTTTCTGTTTTTAAATGTCCCAAAATTATATATTACGAGGATAAGGTGATAAGATTTCGAAATACACCCATCCAATAGGTTTTTGACAAGTATAGGTCTTAGATTTTTCATTATCATTTCATTTTATTTAAATCGTTAAATAATGAGGTAATCGCTGGATCATCATGGTGCCATAAATAATTTAAAATATTTACTGTCTAAAAATTATAAAAAAATATCATGATGTAGTAAATCTTTTTATATTTATAATGAATATTTATAGTAAAAAATATGAATTGTATAACCCCAGTTAAAATTTGTTTTAGTAAAACAACTCATGTTGGTGACATTTTTATTTTAACTTTAAATAAAAAGATATTAATGTCATTTTCCTACCAATGTGGCTCCATGGGGTCCCCAAGTTGACCCATGGATTATCTTGGTCGTCCATGACACATCAAATAATGGTAGGACATGTGTCTATGTCATTAATATTATTAAAACATTTTTTTACCTTAAACTACACTAATTACCTCTAATCGCGATTAATAAACTTAAAATTCACTATTCCACAAATATTATTGTAATCCCATTGAACCACATTTTACTTCTTAATGAAAACCATGCATGTCAGACTTTTGAAATTCAAAACACAGAGGTGTTAAAATTTCATTTAAATGAAAAATTAGTTTTTTTAAGTACCACTAACTGGTTTCACGATTCATCAAAAATTGAAGTTTTTCAGAAAAATACCAAAATTTCACTCTAATATATATTTGATATTCCGAATTCAAAAATGATGTCTATTTTACAAAATTAAAAACATATAAGTTACATTAATTAATTGATTTATTAATTCTCGTTGTCAGAGCAAATAGCGTGTTTTTATGAAATAATAAGTATCAAAATAATGACACTAGTTTAAGTCCATTTTCAAAATGAAATTAATTCCAATGACCAATATTGGATTAAATGATAAAAATATATTATAATTTCACTTTAAAACCAATTCAATAGATAATATAGTCATATAAATAAATTATATTAAAAAGGGGATTTGAATTAAAATACAACATTTTTCACTATTCATTAAAAAATTAACTTTATCAGAAAAATACCAAAAATTTACAAAAAGTAAATTTTGATGTCCTGATTCTAAAGAAAGGGTTTTATTTGGTCCAATAGAAAGTAAAAGTGTGTCCAAAACTATATTTAAACAATGATCCCCATGAAAAGGCGATAAGTCAACCTTTAATGAATATTAGAGTATCTATGCCTAAAATTGAATTCTTTTCTTATTTTAAGCCTTTATATTTTATTGGAAAAATGTAAAACCATTTAAAAAACATATATAATCATATTTTAGTTATTTATATTCATTCCCTCCAATACAACAACTACGTGTTAACTACCATTCAAAATAATATTATTTTATTACTACTGTGCAACGTATGATTTCAAAGAATTTCTTTGTTGTGTATCGTGTACGCTATCAAACATAGCAAACCCTTTAAAGTAAAATTAATATTTAATTCATAAATATTAATATGTCTGAAAATGATTTATTCTTTATTTACCTAGGATGTTACATGAAGTCCCTAGGTATAAGAAGGATATTTAATGGGAGTAATATGTTAGTGGTTATGTATTTTAAATTGGGTAATGAGTGGTTTTCCAAGTGGTGGGAGATGGGGTATTTGTACTTGAGGATAGGTTTATTTTTGGAATAATATATAGAATAAAATATTTTATAAAAGGTAAAACAAAACATGGTGATTTTTAACATTATAGATCATATATATATATATAATCATTGGTTTGGGAATTTAATTCATCTTTATTATTCGATTTTATAAGATTATTAAAATGGAATTTTGAAAAGAATTTATTTTAAGGAATAAAATTTTACTTTAGAATTTGGAATCTTATTTTTGGGGATGGAAACAATCTTTATTTTATTTTAATGAATCGTTTATGAAATAAAATATAACATGGCCTAAAATCAAGTTATAAAAAGTATAATTTCAGTATCACATCATGAATTTTGTAATTTATGATAAACATAAAATGTGAAAAACATTATTTTGACTATTCACTTGAAAATTTATGTATTTATTAAAATTACCAAAAAAATAACCCCTAACAAATTCCACATGACGATATCCAAAATGTTATTTAATAAATTAAAATAAATTTATGACATATAGAATATTATGGTTTAATATAAAAATTATGTTATTATGAAATATCTTGAAATAAAATATATTAAATAATATTTTTATATTTTATTTGAGTTTTAAAAGCTTGTTTTTATTTTTATGAAGTATAATATATATATATACATATATTATTCATGAAAAATAATATTAATTTTATATTTTTCTATTCTGAGGTCAAATTATTATTCCAAAGGTATGAATACTATTTTAATGGTCACATAACAATTACAATTGTCACCATATCTCATAATAATAACACTTAATTCATTCAGTAAATATTAATCATTATTACTATGAAGGTCAAATATTTTAATTTTCTTTGATGTAGATTGGTTTACTAATATTTTTTTATATAGTATCAGCATTTTGGGTGATGATTCTATTAGATTGGGGTGATCCACATTTTCCTATTTTCCCGTTTCTATTAAATATTATTTCAAACCATTGTAATGTTTGGAAATTTAATTGGTTTTGTTTATATTTAATTTAATAGTAATTATTAATGAAATTTTTTTTTTCAGTTTATTTACATGTATAATACATTATAGTATATTATAAAGCACAATTATTTCATGATACAAGAATCATTAAAAACATTAGGATGTTAAATTCTTCCCCACATTAGAAATTTTATCCAAGGAATTTCAACTCATATTTTACGTTGATAAATGGTATGTGTATCTATGTTTCATTATTTTCTCAATTTACCACATCACCACTTCGTACTTCTGTGTTCTCCATAACACTTTTACAAGGTGAGTTAACATATGGCCTAGAAAATTGTCTCTATTGTCCTATATCTTTAATAGATTTGCTTTATATTAGTGTAAGCAATCCATTAGTACAGAAAATGGGTTTTATACATGTGAGTGATTAGGTATGTACTTCCTCGGGAGTGATATATGGCATATATCATGAACATTCTCAACAAAAGGTTGAGGTTAAAGCTGATAAGTCAATACTCTTATGAAATCAAGAAACAAAATGTGTCAATGTACATTGGGATGAGATTCTATTTCTATGGAAACCACATGACTCTATTCATACTCATATTCAAAAGAAAACATTTCCTCCAACATTGAAATACATTCCCCTTATATGGTTTTCAACATAGATCTTTTTCTGACTTTGAGAATATTTTATATGTTTTTAGAAGGCATGAACCTTCTCTATCATCTATTAAACAAGTTCATTCCCAAGTAGTTTTTGTTCTCCAACATCATCCCTACATGTTTGAATTGTACATCACTCTTCATAAAAAACATTATATGGATCGATTTGAATACTCATGTAGAAGATATTGCTATATGAGTTATCAACTAATGGGTGATGTTAATCCCATCCACATTTGTATTTTATTGAGAAGTATCATTGAATGTACTTATGGATCTAAATAGTACATTTAGGTTGTCTATCTATGTTGGGTGGTATGCAATGTTGAGATTCAATTCAGTATTCAATGAATGTTTATTATTAACTAGAATTTATATGTGAACCTTGGATCACGATCAAAGTCAATATAAAGGGGAACCCCATGCTACCTCCTCACATATTCCACATATAACATGCATGTTGTTCATGAATGAATTATTAGAAAATAGTAATGATGTGGGATGTCTCTTTGATTGGATACACCTTAATGCATATCATAGTGTTTCCATTACATTTTTGCAAGAGAATGGTGACAATTTTCATAGTGACATTTTCACACTACATGTGGGTATACGAAATGGTTTCTCATCCCTTTGGGAATATGTAACTATAATTTAACTTGGTTCCATATCAAACACATTGAGATATAATCCATACTATATTACATTATTTTTTCCCACCAAAAGTGTTGTTATAGTTCAATGTAAATCATAGTAATTCCATAATGGATGGGGGAATATGAGTTATGTGAATTATCCAAGAGATCCTTATTTATATAATGTGATAATTGAAAATGAAGAAAAATTATAAAAATAATAAATCCATCATCATTGATATGGCACACATGTAGCTTTCCATCATTTACTTCTTTCACATTTATTTATTTCTCCAGATCATCCAGTTATGCCTTCATTATCATCTCATGGATAGACGGTTGGGAAATAATTTGGGAAAGATCGGAACTATTCATAGCCTTTATTATTTCATCAACCATCATATTCAGATCCTCTAAGAGAGGGTCTTTCTCAATCCACATCGTAGATTGAGTAGTAGGTTCTTTTCTACTAAGAGCATCAACTACCATGATCTCCTTTCATAGATAGTAGTTAATATAGAAATAATTGTCATTTATTATATATAATAACATATTTTGATTAATTTTTATGCCCTTCTACGTTAATAAATACTTTATACTCTTATGATCACTATATATATAACACTTTTCACTATAAAAGAAGTTTCGCCAAATCCTTAGAGTAAACATAACAAATTATAACTTCAGATCAAGAATTTCGTAATTATTCTAATGGATCGTAAACATTATTGAGGAATAGAATATCTACTTCTCATTCATCATTAGTACACAACCCAATCCATTATTTGGAGGATCAATTTATATCACAAAACCTTCTCCCCTTATCAGTATATTGTGTATAGGTGCAGTGATTGGCCTCTTCTTAAGATCATTAAATACTACCTCAAATTCTTCCATCCATACATAAATTACCTATTTCCATGTTAAATTATTTAGAATACCAGATAATACTGATAAATTCATAATACAATTTGGGTAGTACCGAAGAATGAAACTTATTTCATTCAAATGTAACACTCGCTGGACATAGTGCATATTTTATCCTTAATGTTTTTGGAAAATTACATATATTCTCTTAATCTCACTCATTACTCATGGAGTAAATGAGAATTTCATTAATAACCATAAGAAAAATTTATAAAATTTTTTTCTCTAAATACCCTATTAATAAAATACATAATGATTCCAGTGGAATTAGTTAGTCAAAATGGAATCACATTTAACTCCTAGGTCCCATTCATTTTGTTGAAATAAGTATTATAAATATATTTCTTCTTCACCATCAATTTATAATATTAAAAAAGGTATATATTTGAGAATTATTGTTCTCTTTATGGTTGATTTCACAATTAATATATCTTGGGAAATGGATACTTGTTCATTGTGGTGATCTTATTGAGATCCACTAAATCGATACACAACCTCATTAATCTGACCATTTTAATGTCAAAGAGTACCAGTGCACCATAAAGTGAAGTTTTAGGAAGTATTAAACCATTTATGAAATGATCCTACTACATCATATTTAATTTTGATAGTTCTATAATGTAATTTGGAAACATGGGTGACACTTGGTATAAGTTCTATTAAGATTTACACCACATTATTTGGGATATATCTAGGTAAATCTTCGAGAAATACCTGACTATATTCCCTAATAGTGGAAATTTCATATATGTTGATACCTTCCTTTGACTAAACCATTTGAGACATTTATTCTTCATCACTGGTTATCAACATCCACATAGTTGATGGATTTTCTAAATGAGATTAATGATCTTTCTTGAATTTTTAGAGGAAATTTTGATTTTTTCGGGATGTAAAAAGGGACTTTATTTCCAATAAAGATGATGTGTCCTCTATATAATTATAGAAAATACATTCAATGTATAGAGTCAAATTTTACAATGGGGGTATTATGAGATTTTATGGATTAATCCTCCCACATGCAGATATAAGAGAAGAGCACCACACTTGGATTTCAATGATTACACAACTATGTTTTTTATTTATGCCACTACTTCATGGAATTAGGGAATTGATGGAACATTTATACAAATAATTATTGATATATTGAAATGCATACATCTAGAATTAAATCTTAAATTTTTCATTCATGAGTTAATATGAAGTTTACAATGTATGAATATATTTTTATCCTCCACATTTGCAGTACTAATGGAATAATATATTATTTTATCATTTTTCATTGGTGGTTGCTAATAATTATTATCCTTGAGGAACTATGGTGTAGTATTTCATAGTTCCCTTTATCCCAATAGTTGATTCATTTAACAATTGGTGCTACATTAGGATGTTAATTCCATTACTCTTTCATGTTGGCTGGATTCTTCATGTCTTGTTGACATTAATTATCTTGTTTTCCTTCTCTCCCAACCAAAATATTCTCTTTTCCCGTTGTGGAAAATTTCTATGTTTTTTCTTCCCGTATTTTGATATGTTGGTAGTTGGATCAACGTTATGTTTATGTCATTTGGACCAACATCTTGAAACACTATTCTTATCTTCTTATCTCTGTAACCATTGGACATGTTTCTTAAATCTATCAAAACAATGAGAACACATCATGAAAATGAATCACAACTCTAGGAGTATTGGATAACTAAATATTTGGAATGTGGTTAATTTAAAAAATATAATATATTTTTTTCTATCATTGTTGATAAAAAACCCAAGGCATATCTTGAATAAATTTTATATCATTCCTCATAATCTGTGACAGATTCAGCTACATTTTTCTTAGGCTCTTTGAATTCATTCGAAATATTTTTTTAAATATTTTGATGAGTATAATGTTTTTAAAATATTTTGAAAATTTCTTCCCACCCTATATCATCTATTCCATCACACATCATTGTATTATTAGTCAACACGCACCATTGATCGACCTCTCCATATAAATGATTTATAGGCAGAGTCTCATTCTCCTTCTAAAAAGGATCATAGAAAAGATCATATTTATTGGGACAAAAAATGACACCAGAACAATGATTTTGATGTTCAATTAAAAATTGGTGGCCATTAACACATAAAGGAATCAATGTATTGTTTCTCCTTGTTAGGTGATGATAGATTTTCCATGTGGTTTAGGATATTATACATATTCTGAAAGAGATAGGAAATAATAACCATAACATTTTGATATCCACATCACATGGCATTGTGGATGTCGCTCGGGAAATCATTGTATTGTCCCTCACATGGCCTGATTTCTCCTAGTTCCAACCATTTAATAAAATAAAAAAAAGGTTTATTAAAAATATAATTCAATTATAATAGATTAAAAAAGTTATTATTTTGAATAATTAATTATAAATGATAATCTTATGATATCCAAATTTTTATCATGTTTTAAATATATTCTTCCAGAATGTTTTTCCTATACATAGGATAATAATTATAGATTTCACAATTATTTTCCATTTATAATTCTCCAATTTACTAAACCATGATCTGGTACCACATATAAAAATCGTAATTTTCAATACATGACTATTACATATTTTTTTTACGATAATGAATATAATAGTGATACAAATCTAGGACCAAAAGTTTTAGTGTCTTGGTAAAATTATCCTCAAATATTAAATGGCGATAGTTTAAAATAAAAATTTACTTAAATCCCTTTTTTATCCTTTAAATCAAAAATCATCTTTACTACATGTAATCATATGATGATATACATCAATGAAAGTGGTGAGCTAAAATCCCATTAAGAGGATGAATAAGTGTAACACCCCAAGGATTTACCAAAAAAATTAATATTGAATGCATAAAACACTGAGTGTCTTCAAAAAACACATTGTTATAATTGAGCCTATAAAAATAATTTTCCCACTAATGTGATTTGAATTTTGAAAATCAAACAAACACTATTTCCTTTAAGGTGACTTTTATAGTCTCTTGGGACAAACAAAAGTTTTGGTGATTTGTGACCTACCCAGATGAATAGTTATCTACACTTATGAATAGAAATATAACCTTTTGAATAGTAACCTCACTGATGGATGTATTAATAAAATCTAGGGACATATAAATGAAATATAACATTTTATAAAATATTGAGTATGTATTTTTATTTTTGTGAATAATAAAATTTTAATTATAGTTCTAAATTAATAAATGGATTTAAAATTCATTTTCAGAAAATATTTTCTTAAACAATTATTTAATTTTCAAATGATTTTGGTATAATTTTATGAGACATAGTTAATTTTGAAAAGGATTACAAAATCATTTTTAAATTTAAAATATTAATTTTGTGTTAAATAGTATGTTTATTTTAAAATTAACTATCACAACTTTAGAAAATTATAATGATAAAATGGATTTTATTTTTTTATTCTACATATCTATAAATGGTTATAGGGAATTTTTGGTATTTTCATAAAATAATTCAGTTTTATGAGAATTGTAAAATATGATAATTTACGATAACTGCAAAATACACAGTTTTTTGAGTAATAGGTGATGTAATGATGATGTAAGAACACTTGGTTCGAACCCACATTCAAATATTACTATTCTTGTTCACAAAAGTCATTACTATTGATAGCTATGATAAAAATAATAAAATAATGATTAAGATATTCAAACATTTCCCCTCTCCTCCACTATAAAACTACATTCACTCACTCTTCCCTTCTCTTATATAAAGCCTTGTTACTACTTCAAATTCTACCCAAATTTCTCCCTAACAAACTTACCCATGTCCATCAGCCCTTGGTCTCATAAAAAGACCAAATCCTCTCCCCTGAATAGGATCTCAAGGAAGATTAATTCAAGAGGTAATTCCTCTTTTCAATTACTTTACTTTCTTTTCTAGTTCATTTATTTTCATTACTATCATCAACTATCCTCATCCAAATTTTATGAAAATTATAATACCTTACATGTCCTATAATGTTTTTATGATTATGATTTATGTTATTCCCATCTCTCCTTTACCCTTCTATTAAGATTGTTGTAAAAAACCATCCTAGAAGTTCTAATTCACCATATTCAAGGATAATGGATCTCCAATTTATATTACTGTCTTCAATTATTATCATTAAACCATTATTTTGATTGAAACAGACGATAATATTTTTATTAGGTCTCATATATGGATCTATATTATTTTTTTATACGTTGTATTGATTTATTAAGAAACATGACTTCGTTATGTTCAAAAAACTACCAATAAACCCAAACACTTGTCATTAAACAATTTATATAATGATATATCATCACACCAAGTAAAAAATTGAAAATTATAACCTTGTAACCTTATATATTTTCAATAATAACATGTAACTTCAATTATGGACAAACATACCCCTTTTACAAGATTCTTCATTCATGTATATAAGTATACTGCTCGAGAAACAAACAGACTAGAACAAAGAAATTGAACCTCATAACTAATCAAAAAGTCCATGAATTAACATAATCAGTTTATACTAAATATATTACATGTTTAGGATGTTCTATAGATACTAATTAAGTATCATAATTTTTTTCAGGTCACTAAGATCATGTGAATATCACCATCAGACATAATATAAGGGTTTCTTTATCTCACATCTATTTTTGTTAGAGATTTCTTATTAACTGTTACTACTTGTGTATGGTGTATGTATATTTCACATTGATGATTCATACCATGAGTAATATTATTTTCATGATATTCATTTTATCATTTTGTGATTACTAGTTTTGGGTCATACGATACAATTGATTATAATGTTTTATGTATTTTCGACGTGAACATCCATTTTCATTCGGGATTCCCTTATTCTCTAATCAACACAATAAAATTATTATTTATTCATACATCCTCATTATAGATTATGAATTAATATTATATATATGTTTAACTATTATAATCCTTCCTTATTTTTTGGTGAGATAAATGTTTAAAAATAAAAATATAGAAATTCTTCCGAAAGGCAAGCCCGGTTCAAATAACTTCTCGAATTCATACATATTTTGAAGTTCACTATATAATCAGTTTTAATCCATATTTATCATTTTATAATAGAAAAATTTAACATGAAAATACATTTTTGTTCATTTCTTATTTTATGAATGTAAACATGCCTTTTCACTATAAAATCTATTTAATACATTCTTTAAACCATACTAAAATGTTTTTATTATAGAACTTCCATATAAATGATTTTTAAATGGCTTCACTTCAGTGGGATATCATTTATGCCTCAACTATAATCTCAATTTACATAAATTTGTTTTCTGTGATATACATGTTTAAAACTAGATATATGAAAAATAAAAATGATTTTCCAAAAAAACACTTCATTCCCATGTAAAATAGATTTGTGTCACCTAATTTTAACTTTTATAAGATACATGCCTTGTTCACTACATATTCCATAAATGTGGTTTATGTACTTCCCCTTGTTATGACATATCAGGAGTCTCCTTAATCTCATGATATTCTATGTGATTATTATTTGATTGTTTCAATGTGGTATAGGACATTTTGGAATCTTTAAGGATTATAACACAAGAATTTCTCAATAGACTCATTTTAAAGTATCTTTATTTATATCATGATTCGTAGATGAATCTTGTATTTAATATAGGTTTATATCTTATGATATAATCTGAAATATGTTGTTTATGGGATTCTAATTAGTTGGAACGTGGATGTTCTATCATTATATCATTCACTAGTTTACTTCGAATGTTTAGTGTTTATGTTTAATGTACAAGGGATGTTATAAACATTTCATATGCTAGTTTCAATATGAATGTATATGTTTTTATTTTTATAATAATTCATATAACGAGTTCATTGAAATTATTATTTGTTGGGTGGGGCCTGCTATAGCCCCTTGGTGCATTAGTAGGTCTTGTGAGACAAACTACGGTGTTGGCAAGAGGCCTTGACAAAATGGTAATTTATGGTCTTGGAAAATGCCTCGAAAATATGGTTATGTTCTCCTAAATTATGCACTCCCTCTTTATGAAAATAGTAATTGAATGTTCATGTGGTTATTTTACTTGTATAATACCCATGCTAGTGACATATTATGGCATATTTACCTAGCTCATATCCATTCCATATTATGTTCACGTTTATTTATTAAGGCATGTGTTTTTATTTATTATTCTTGTAAAATGTTTATTTTATGATATATTTTTCTATATTGTTTA
This sequence comes from Viscum album, assembly GCA_963277665.1. Lineage (NCBI taxonomy): Eukaryota > Viridiplantae > Streptophyta > Magnoliopsida > Santalales > Viscaceae > Viscum > Viscum album. The sequence continues at coordinate 643,304,177 of OY728135.1, read as the reverse complement.
CCATTACTGAACATCTGATCTCACACCTTTATTATGTTTCATTTTAACATGACATGTTGAATTTTATTTTGAATGACTTACAGGGATAAAATTTGAGTTGTGGATATTCCCAATAAAACACGTATGATGTTTTTCATTTCATGTTGTAATGTTGAACCTATATGTGTATCAAGATTTTCCTAAAATACTAAATGACTCGATCATTTAGGATATGATTCCTTATAATAGTGGAAATGTACTAAAATAATGCAGCATCTTTGAGCAACTAGGGATGGGATGTTACGGTTGGTATAAATGGAATTTTAGTAGAAAACAAGGAAAATAGTTTTATAAAATATAGATTAGGGAATGAAACCATAAGATAGACTTGAAAATACCCATACAAGATAATCCTAGAATTATTGTATGTAATAGATTATTTGGACCATCCTAGAAATAATATCTTTTCTGGGCATTGCAAGTGGATGTGGTTCTGAAAAAGACGTACCTAGGAGTAAAAACTCTGAAAAAGTGTTTCTGGATTGAACTAGGGTATCCTGGTACACAAAATTAGACCCTAGGACAAGTATAGTTTGAAACTCTAATGGTATATGCTTAGGATAATTCACATTTTTGTGACAATTCATTATGAGGGATTTAAGGCGATATAGTATCCAAAGTATACGGTTCTAGGACTTTTCATGCATAAATTTATGTTATGTAATATTCCATGGTTAGGTTTATATAGAGTTCATTATTTTATGATCAAATTTAATATATAGAATTGATTAGAAATGAAACCATGTAGATGGAATGAGTACTTCACCACTTAAGGTGATACAAAGAGTAAGATGAATCATATATATTATGGTCTTAAGACACTGTTTCAAAGGAAGATAGTCTCCCATGTTTCCAAATCATATGAGGAAATAGTTTCATGTGTTAACAAAAAGTGTAAATAATTTTCTAAGTCCTATGGATTTGAAGGGAAGAAAAAGGATAAGATGATGGAAGATAAAAATACAGATATAATGTAGAAGGGAATAGAGGGTTTTTATACATATGATAACTGTGGAAATAATCATCGTGGTAAATTATTGATGGGAATGAGATATTATTATAAGTGTGGAGAAAAAACACCTATATCGTGATTGTAAGGGAACGAAAAATGTTCCCTATGTACAATGCATGAACAACAAGGAGATGGTAACCTATGTGAATCAATGTCACAAGGGTTAATGGAATATTCCCCAAATTATGTCACTAGATACTTATTAAGTTATGATACTACCACAGATGTAGTGGAAGGTTTAATAAACCTAATTACGAATCTTGAAATTTGAATATTTTATCAGCAACGTAATAGGTATAAGAAATATGGAATATTTTAGGATTTTACTATAGTACTATTTCATTATGAATTTTTGGTCATATGATGAATTATACCAAGGATATGTCACTCAGTAGAATTTTAATATCATGGCTAAAAATACGGTTGATGGGAAGAGAACCCTAAATATATTCATTATGATTATGATACAAATGAAGAAATGATTGATTTTGATAAGTACGCACTACCTCAAAAAATGATTATTGACGTATCGACAAGTTTTTTATGCTATCATTTATAGAGTTTCCAGTATTTTTGGATATAAGGAATATATGCAATAGAATTTGTAATGATGAATGAATATGTCTAATAAGGATTTATGGTAATTTGAGTTATTATCATATTTCAAGAGGACACATGATGAAGATGTTCACATGATTGGAATGTGAAAATTTAGGGTTTCATCATGTAGATTATAGAGAAATAACATAGTTGATTCCTTGAGTATGATAGATCATGGAGTCCTAAAAAATATTGATTGAAAAAGATCATGTGTACATGGATCTAGAATGGATGGAAACTGGACTCATTGTTAAGTGATGTATCTTGAACTTGTGGAATGTTAAACTATTTATGAAATGGTTTAGTTTGATCATTGTATAAGGATTTAGAGTTTAATGTAACCCCATGATGCAACATGTGATAAGAGATGAAGTACATATAGTTCAAGGCACAAACAAGTGAAAAGATTTTGTTTATGAAATATACTCATATATTTATACTCTTATAGAGTGGAATAATTCCTAAACTCTAGGAAATGATTTTTAATAAATAATAATTTCATGTTATCATTTTTTTCATAACTGCAGTTTGTCATTTTTTGGTAATTATCTTTCATCTGAGCATGTTATCATTCACATTTAATTAGAACCTGATGGTAAGATTATTCTTCCTTGAACAAGTCATCCAATTAAAATGCATTATTTTCTAGTAACTAATGCATTTCTCTTTCCCTCTAATTAAGAAGCTATTTTAACTATATTTGGGTCTCCGAAAAGGGAATTTTCATGTATCAACAATTATCATTTGAAATTCAATTTGATAATTTCATGGAAGAAATTTCTGTAAGGAGGGTATAATGTTACACCCCATGTATTTACAAATAAATTTAATATTGAATGAATAAAAAACCAAGTCTCTAGAATTATTTTATAACTGGGACAATAATTGTTTTCCACATATGTGATTTCAATTTTATAAATCATGACATACATAGTTTTATTTAGGGTGACTTTTATAGTATGATAGAACAAACATAATTTGTGGTGAATTGTTAACTACCCTTATGAATAGTTACTTACACTTATGAATAGTAGTGTACCATAATGAAAAGTAATATACCGTTGTGAAGAGTAACCTCACCCATGGTTGTATAAATAACATTTAGCCACATTATAAATTAAATAGAACAATATATAAATTATTGATTATGTATTTTTACTTTTTTAGTGATAAATATTTAATTATAATTTTAAATAATATATGGATTTAAAATTCTTTATGATTAAACATTGTCCTAAATTAATATTTTTCATGTCCAATTTTTTTTGTATAAATTTATGAGACCTTATTTATTTTTTGAAATTAATAAAAAATATGTTTTAAAATTAAAATATATATTTTTCAAGTAAAAATTAAATTTATTTAAAAATTAAATTTCAAAAAATTTGAAATCAATTGGATAAAATGGAATTCATATTTGGAATCTACAGGTAAAAAATGGTTTTGATGAATTTTTATAATTTTTATAAAATACATTAATTTTAGGTGAATACTAAAATACTACAATTTAAGATAAATGTTAAATACATGTTTTATTGAGTCAAAGGTGATGGAAGGCGGATGTAAGACCACTTGGTTCGAACTCACATGCACATATTACTATTCTTGGAAACAAGAATAAATACTATTACTAATCTGGTGAAATATAAAAAAATAATGATTAGGATATTCAAAAATTACTCCCTTCTTCCATTATATCCCCTCCCCCATCTCGACCTCTTCTCTTCACTCATCTTTAGCCTTGTACCTAGTCAAAATTCTGACCAAATATCTCCCTAATCTCTTTACCCATGTATGTCATTCCTTGGTCTCTTGAAAAGACCATATGCTCTCCTTAAATAAGATCACAAGGACTATTAATTCAAGAGGGAGTTCCTCTTTTCAATTCTTTTACGTTCTTTTCAACTTCCAATAATTTTACTTCTATTCTCACCTATCCTCATCCAAGAATTATGAAACTATCAGTACCTTACATGTACCATATTTTTTATGTACATAGAATAAGTTGTTCTCATCCCCCCTTTAACCATCATTTATTCTTGTAGTAAAAAACACGATCCATGATGGGATAATTTTCCACATTCAAGGACAATGGGTCTTCAATTTCAATTACCATATTCAATTATTATAATGAGACAATTATTATGGTTGAATAAGATGATAATATATTTATTTGGTATCTAATACTATTATAGGAACTTTTTGTACATATTTTGTTGATTTAAAATGAAAAATGTGTTTGTTTTGATAAAAAACCACTAACTAACCCCAATTGTCTTCAATAAATAATTTATAAAATTATTCATATACACTCCAAGTAACCAAATGAAATTTAAAACCATGTAATGTTATGTATGTTCACTAATAACATATAACTTCAATTCTGTACAACCTTCCTCATTTTACCTGATTCTCCATTCATGTTTTTAATTATACTGATCATGAAACAAACAGGTTCGAATAATGAAATTGAAACTCTTAACCCATAAAAGGGAAATGAATAAACTCAATAATGTTATAATAAATAAATTATATGTATTGGAGGTCATTTAATTATTAATTATTGAACCAAAATATGATTATTGAGGTTATTAAGATCATGATAAGAACACCATCGGACATAAGGTAAGGGTTTCTTCATCTCATATTCATTTTTATGTGATATTTTGTATTCACTTATTTTCCATGTGAATGGTGTATTAGTACTTCCCATTGATGTTAAATATCATGAATCTCTTTATTTTTATTATATTTAACGTATCATTTTATGAGTATTAATTTTGGGTCAGACAATTCAATTGATTACGATGTTGTAAGTATTTTAAACCTGAACCTCCATTTTTATATGGGTTTCTCTTATTCTCTACACACCTCAATGAAATTATAATTTATTCAAATTCACTCCTAATAAATTATGTTCTAATGTTATATATATGTTTAGCAATCAGAATCATTCACTATTTTATGATTATTTTAATTTTTTAATTGAATAATTTAAATATTATTTCTAAATGCAAGCCTGATTCAATGAACTTCTCGAATTCTTATTAATTTGAAGTTAACTTTATAATTTATTTTGATCAATGTTTATCATTATAAAATCACAAATATTCTCAAAAAAATCTATTTTGGTACATTTATGGTTTTATTAAATAATTTTTTTCACTTTAAAATATCTTTAATGAATTCAATAAACCACATTAAACATTTTTTATTCTAAAAATTCATTAAAAACACTTTTTACAAGATTTCACTTCAGTGGGACATCATTTATGAATCAAATGTAATATCAATGTACTTACATTTTTTTTATGTTATATATATGTTTAAAACTAGATTTATGATAAATATAAATGATGTCCCAAGATAAATCATTTTTCCATAGTAAAATAGATTTTTTACACATCACATTATCTTTTATGAGATATATTCCTTGATTTGAAAATATACTTTCCATGTGTTCTATGTACTTTCACTTGGTATGTAATATCAATATTCTCCTTATTCGTATGATATTTTAAGGGATTTTTATTTGAATTTGAAAAGGTGGTAAGGGCCACTTTGGAATATTTAAGGATTATTTGCACAATAATTGTTCAATGGTATCATATAAAAGTATCTTTATTTATGTAATAATTCTTTGAGGAATCTTTTATTTCATAGAGTTTTATATCTTATGATATAATCTACAAATAAAATTTAGATGGATTCTAATTAGTTGGATTTTTTGATGTTCTATGTTGATACCATCCATGGATTTACATTGAATGGTTGGTGATTATGTTTAATATAAGGGGAATGTTATATACATTTAAAATTCTTGTTTCAATATGATTGTATTTGTTTTTATGTTTATCCACCTTCATAAAAGGAATGTATTAGTATTAATAAGTGTCAGGTGGGGACCAATATATCCCCTTTGTTCATCGGTAGGGCTCATGAGACAAGCTACAGTATTGGCCTGAGGCACTGAAAAAAGGGTTTTTATGGTCTTAGCATGAGGCCTTGACGGTATGGTTATGATGACTAGAATTATACATTACCTCTTCATGAAACTAATAATTAAATGTTCATTTGGTTATTCAAAAATTATAATACACATGGTAGTGCTTTATTATAGAATAATTACTCATCTCAAATTCCATCTATATTTTGTTCAGGTTTATTTTTGAAGGAATGTGTTTTTAGTTATTCATCATGCCTAATGTTTATTTAATGATATATTCCACTGTATTTCTTACCCTTACTGTGCTTTTTAGATCACCCCTATCCTTTCTTTCATTTTCTCATGACATTATTATGTTTATTATGAATGAACTACAGTGAAAAACAGAGAGTTGTGGATGATCCCAATACAAGTTATATGTTGTTTTTCATTACATGTTGAAATGATGAACCTATGTATGGATTTGGTTTTTTTAAAAAAATTAAACTTCTTGGAACTTTGGCTTTTTATTCCTTGTAATAATTCCAAATTATTAAAATATTTCACCATCTCTGAGAAACTGGGTTTGGGTCATTCAATAATGGACATGAATCAATATTACTTGAGTGAGAATAATAATAATAATCATATAATTATCATTATATAATTATTTATATCACATGGGAACCATGTGGTATAATAATGGAATATGGAAATGAATAAAAATTAAACATCATGTCATAGAGGTCAAATACCACACATAGTTGTGGGAAAATATAGAATCATTTTCATACATATCATATGTGCATAATCATAGAATAATCATTGTGAACAAATATAGAATATTGGTCATTCATATAACAAATTATCTAATGATAAGCATTTCATTACACAATTTTTTTGGGGGATATAAATTTTTTATCCTACCCATCACATTATAAAATTTACATAACCATACGTGACACAATAAACACATAACAATCATAAAAATGAAATAACTCATGAAAAGGAATGTGTTTCGTATGTATTTCATAAATGGCACATTTATCAATATTTTTTTTGGTTCCAAATAGAAACATTTATATCCAAGGTTGTAATAATAGATCACATTTGTTTAGATATGAAACAACACATTTGGAGTCAAAGAATTTTTTTTGGAAAGAATTAAATTTTTAAAGAATCTCTATATTTGTTTTAAAAATAAATATGGGAACATTTATACCCATTTAATAAAATTCAATGGTAATTTTTAGGTATTAATATGAACATTAATATTGTGGGAAAGGCGATAACCCAAAAAATGTTATTGGGTTCACATATCCCCTTAAAATAATTCAATATTTAGTTCATCATTTTTTCAGATTCTAAATAATAAACATAGAATTACTAAAATATTTATCTAGAAGGAAATTATTTTAATTTTTAACAATTTTTATAATTTATATTCATTTGAATATATTTATTATTTTCCTTGGTTATAAGTTTGTCATTCGAATATCTTGTTTACTAAGAATTTATTATTTTTCCTCCATTTTGCTACATTGTTCAATTTAATTTATACATCTGTATATGTAATTATTATAAATTATTATACATATCTTCTGGTTTATATATTATATATAGTTTATTATATCCATCCATGATGATTATTTTTTGTGTTGACACAAAAATGAAAATATTTGTGGTTAACAGACTTATGACATGACTTTATTGTGGGAGCAGTAAACAATGCTTGAAAATTTATATATATATTAAATAAGACAGTAACACTACGTTAAAATAATTAATATATATTTAATAGAAATCATAATTAATTTATTATTATTATATTTTAAATGTGGTGGTTGGAAATATAAATAGACTAAGATGAAATAAAAGAAGAGTTCATCGAAACATACATAATCCTCAGTGTAACATCTCTTGTATGCCACTATCACTTCACTGATGCTGGGGAATGTTTTATTCTATAATGTCCCTAAGTATTATAATGATCTTCCAGGGGAGAATTTTTATGGGTTTTGGGTTTGGAATATTGTGAAATTGTGGTTTACCACAAGGAGGGAGCGAGGTTATTTATACTTGAGGGGAGGGGTAATTTTTTTAATAAAACCATATATCCATAGTATAACTTTATATATTGAATTTATAAAAATATAAATTATAAATAAATATAATATAATGTGTTTTATCCATTAAACCTATTTTATAATGAAAATTCATTATTTTATTAAAATGGAATGTAAAAAATATGAAAATATTATTTTATAGAACTAATTTTGAGCTTAGGTTTTTTAATATTATTTTTAGTTTTTGAAATTTATTTTATTTTATATTAATGACTCATTTATTAAATAAAAAATATCATGTATGAAAATGATGTTTTTTAAAGGATTATGTAATTACTATATCAATAATAATAAGTGTTACGCTACATTAGTAATGTGAAAAAATATTTTTTTATTCACCCAAAAATGTATGTATTTGAAAAAATTTGAAAAAAAATTATAAATTACATAATTTCAGTTTGATGATTAAAAATATAATATTTATTTTATAAAAAAAATTCAATTATATTTAATTTAAAATTTTAAGATTAAAATTTTTATTTTGACAAATTACATTAAAACACACTCTATTAAAAATGTGCCTATATTTTAGTTGAGTTTTTAAATCATCCTATTTATTTTTCACCATTATAATATTAATATTTAATTATATTTATCATGATAAATTGAATTTATTTTATATTTTATTATTTTTATGCCCAATTACTATCCAAATTGTTATGTTACTAATCAAACGACCACTTTATTATTCCAACAGTCACACTACCTAATATATATACAATTTATTTCATTCATTTAAAATTGAAATCAATTCCACTAAAGTTTCTATATTTCAATTTTCTAATAGTTTTTAATGGTTTAATAATTCTTTGATTTTATTTTATAGTTTGTGTAGTAGATGTAATGATTTTAATGGATTATGGTGATCAATATTTTTATTATTTTAGATTTTTTTATTTTATATATTTTATCGAATTGAAATGTTTGTAATTTTAATTGTCTTGGTTTCTAATAAATTTTACATTTTTTATTAATGAAATAATTTTTCAATATTTTTCTGTATGTGTAAAATAAAATATACTGTATTTTATCCCACATTTATTTCAAGAGGAAAATGACATTTATAAATTATAGGAAGTTATCTTGGGCTCTAGAAGTCTTAATATACTTTTGCAATGAATGCTTTAAAATAATATTGACTGTGTCAATATATCCTGGAATAAACAATGATCATATACTTTTAAAACATCGTGCATTTATAATCCTTTCCCCATCCCAATGGTGGTATTATTGGTGATATTTCCATTCAAAAGAAGGTGTTTGGTGTGAAGTGATGGGATTTTAAGATGGATTTGTAATAATAACTAGATTTAATGTGATGGTTGTGATTTATACATGACCAATTATTTTTTTCCGGAGCCACTAATGTTGGCTTGGATTTCCCTCTAGATCATTAAAAAGTATCCTCCATCATCTATGAAACTACAGAATGATATTGAATTTCTCCTAAAATATTTAATGAGATTAGTGGAATTCATAGATCGTTATGGTGGTTTTAAATAAAAAGGCCACAATTGTCCTATTTTCAACGTGTAATATCTAAGGAGTTCGTAAAACCCCTTCCACCTACGAAACAATCTAACAGCCTATCGTTTACACACTATTTAAAATTTAGACTTTGAGGACTAATCTGCTCTACAACCCAGTGAAAAATTGATAATGGAACTATCAGTTAGGATATTACCAATGTTAGATATATATGGATGGTAACGGGTATACCCAATGATGGATGATCCCTATAATTTCAATACAGAACATCTGATCTTGGATTCTTCCCCTTTCCCAAGAGTTCCCATCATGGGACCACATTGGTCCACAAGGTTCCATCAATGTTCTTCCAAATCTAACAAACCATTAAACAATGTAAATATCATATTCATAGATTTTTTAGAGGAATATTTTCATCCATCAATTCATGGCATTGATTTCTCATTTGTTACATAGGTGAACATCAACCATCAATAATTTCCAACCATACTTATAATGAAAAAAAATAATCAAAAACATCATGGGGGATGACTTCGTAAGCGAGAGCCTAAATTGGGGGGAAAATAAGCTGTGCTATTTGTGAAAAACCTATCTTTACCGGGGGTTGATGAATTAATAGGATAACATCAGAGGCTGCATCTAACATAGCTATGTCTACATCTATATGAGTGGAAACGCTTGGTATCACACTACCATGGGGTCAAAATATATCAGTTGTATTTATCACACATTGAGCATAGGTTATGAATCTACACTTTATTGTTATGAAGAACTCTTCTAGCAATGTTATGTCATTAGTGTGAGTGATACAAAAACATGAATGAAGAACATACCCAATAGGGATATTAACTATATAAATTTTCACATTATGTGCCCTTATTTTTTCCATCTCATCCTCATATAAAAAAATCATTCCCAATGAATAATTTGTTAAAAATATTCGGGGGTTGGGTGATAATTGTTCATTAATTTAACATTTTATATGGTTGATAATCAGTAAGTAGGAGATGGAATAACATTTGAAGTAGTCCTAAAATTCCTATCAATCCTCCTATTTCTGGAACACACATATACTTCAGGTATTTCTACATGGACCATATTTTGATTGGAAACATCCTCTTCTTGTTCCCATGTATTGTATTCATGTTTTGTATCACCCATAATTAGAGAGATAAAGGAATTTAGTAGCACTTAATGAATTTATTTTGTGCCACTAACATCAAAATTACTAGAGTTCAGGTTGTTCAATAGTTTTATCTAGGAGAGTTGTGATCCTTGAAAGTGTTTGTACTCCATGTAGATAAATTTTTCTATCAAACAATATGGGTATTTATAATTACAATCATGTATTTAGTAAAATAAATTTGATAAAGGGTTTTTAGATTAATTATCCTTGTATTTATAACATACCCATACGAAATAAATATGTTGGGTTTTTATAAGGGAAATACTATTAGATTCTACCTTGCGGTGGTCTTCCTAAATGGGAATATACTTATATCCATTATAACATACCTACTATTTATTACACACATAAACATGATTCATTAAAAAAACATTTACATACGAAAACTCTAAGTATTGATAGTTTTACTGTCATGGGAAATTATGAGCATTAACTAACTACTTAAAACACAAAATACAAAATCCTTATTAAAAACTTCATTTACATGGCCACAAAAATCTTTTGTAATTAAAATTGCATGGGATAACCAGAGGACATAAAAAATGTTGAGCTATAAAGCCTAGTATGGGATTAAACATGGAATTTAATGAAGAATAAAATACATGTTAGGAAATAGGCGTATCAATAGAGCATAAGAACCACATGAACATAAAGGCATCATATAACATGATTATCATAACATGCAAATGTGGATAAACATAAAACATGATATCATCATGAGACATGAAAAAATTCACATGAATTAGCATGAGTAAACCCTAATTAACATTGAGAATCATGATGTTAAACATTAACTAATGCGTTGGAGCACTATCAAGGTGCACCTTTTATAAACAACTCATTTCATGCATAAGTGTGACACATAGATCATATAACATGTAATCATTAAACATAATCCGTTATACCATCATAAAGTAATGCGAAATACTTACATGTAATTCTCCTTAAATATTTAAATGTTTATAAAGGTGAATTCCCTTGATAGATAAATGGGTTTTGTATTCACTACATAATGATTTTGTCTTGGAAAATCATGGTGCAATTTCAGCAGCATAACTGCATGACATAAAACATAATAAAAAATTTTGATGAGAGGGAAATGGGTATCTCATCATATGAAAATTAAATGTAAAATAAGGGGGTCATATTGATACATTTCCCAACATATTTAATTTCTTAATAGACGGCACAAAAAAATAAAGAAACATCAATAAAGAGAAGAAATGGAATAACTCTTATGAAATTTTAGCATTTTAGTAGGTGTATGTGGGAGGGATTAATGAAATATAAAGGAATATATCACCATTATATTATAAGTAGGGAAGTATGGGGGAGGTGAGAAATCATACCCCAAATTTTTTATTTTTTAAAAAGGTTATATCTACATAGAGAAACATGGAAAGAGTGAGAAAGGATGAAATCCCTTAAGAAAACATGGCATGGTAATGAGTATAAATAAGGGTTAATAAGAGGGATAAATTAGAGTGAAGGATACTATCATAATTTATAAATAAAATGGAATGTAAAGAGTTTTTCTAGTAACATATCTCAACATATTAATAAGTGATATTAAAAGTGTAAGAAACCATACCTTCCTTTCAGGTATGTTTTTCTTTTTCATAGAGTTTTTCAGAAAAGAGGAGTTTCTAGAAATTTCTTAAGTACATGTCGTGTACATTATGAGAACACACCGTGTACTTCCTTTCCAAATCAGGTCATATGCTGGATATGTAATAGCCACACACACAGCCATGTGAGAGTGACTTGGAGGCCACTTAAAGCAGAGTACCGAAAAAGAGAGTACACTCTGTGTACATCAAAAGTACACAATGCGTACTTTTTTCATTAAACAAACCGGTGTCACATCTAATCACCAGAACAAAATTCTTTTAGGTCACATTCATCTGAGAGTTTCGAGCAGCCTTGGATCTTCGACGAACCCTTGTGCCTTCGTCCGTCTTCCGAATCGAACAACGTTGATTGTGTTGGAATCACTTCAGTGAGTTCTCTCTTCTGATGGAACCTCATTTGATGATTTCTATTCTTTTCCAAGTTATCATGGGCTGAACATTTTATATGTTTTCAAAGATCTATGACATTCAAAGGAGATTCATGCTTTGACATTCATGTATTTTGACTTCCTAACCCAGAGGTAGGTGGTTTGTGACTTTCTGTAGAATGTATTTGAGTTTTATGTGGAAATTTTCCCAATACCCATGCATGGGGTATTGTGCGTTTACCGTTTTAGCCATATTTTTTCTTGGTTTTTGTGTATTCCTGATTAGATGTTATTTTTTGTGAATAATGAATGTTTCTATGCTTTGGATGTTTTTTCCCATGCAAGTTTTGCCTGTTTTGACCTTTGGGTCTTGTTTGCCTGTAGGCTGCTGTTACTATCGGTGCCTAGTATTATAGGATGGTGTTTCTATTCTTCTATATATGTTTTTGTGCTGTAGAATGTTTTCCAAGTAGATCGTGTGGTTTACATGGGAAATTACATGATGCTACACTTTCTTGACTGGCATAGGGCTATGAGAACCTAGTGTATAGATCATTGTTAGAATTGATGTTGAGGGATTCTCCAGAGTGTCTTTATAATTATACGATGTGAGACTATTGGGGGAATTGATGTTGACTGCTTCCCCATAGTGTTTTTAGTTCCTCGACACAGGCCACATTGAGAATTGATGTTGAGTTCCTCCCAGAGCGCCTTTAGTACGATATAAAACTATAGGGGGAATTGAAGGTGAGTGCTTCCTCATAGAGACTATACTTTAGCTGAACCAGAGGGGTGATACTGTGTGTTCATCCCAGAGGGTTTCTTGTAATTGATCGGTTGGACCAAAAGGGATAGGCTGTGGGTACATCCCAGATAGTTACCTGTTGTGTTATCTGTTTTTTGTTGCATGCTATGTGGTATTTTGAATGGATGAACTGTGAATTGTTTACTACTTAGTGCATCCTTGTTTACTGCTTTTTTGTAATTTTACCTACCATATACTCACTGACTGTTAGGAATAGATCTTCAGGTGGATGTCTACTGAGAAATAGTCTCACACCCTATTTGGGCCATGATTTTGGGCCCAAACAGATTATATTGCTGCAGGTATAGACAAGGGAAAGCAACCTTCAACTTCAGTTACTTGATTTCATTAGAGCTGGAGAGCATGGGACCATGTATAGGGTTGTTATACTGAGGAGTTGCTCATATATTTTCCATTTGTAGTTTTCTATAGTATCGTATTCAGCATTGTGACTTGTTTGGCTGCTTTCCTAGACATATATGTATCATGCATCATTTATATATATATATTTTTCTCTAGTATTTTTATTATCATTCTTCTGCTGTTTACAATTGATGGATATTTACTATTTCTTCTATTATGTGTTGTTACTTCGGTTGTGTACTCTACTAATGAGGTCATAGTTTTCCCCACTATCACACCCAAGTCCCTCACTGCTAGTCGGCACCCTCTGGCATTCGGGAAAATGATCTTGAGGCCATGTGACCAACCAGGTACGGGGTGCCTCCAGGTGACTTCTAGAACAAGGACATTACAAAGTGGTACCAAAGGAGTTCTTTTCTCTTGATTTACTATTTGGAGCCTATAGCTAGGGATAGGAAAGAATATGTACATGGTAATATGCTATGCCTGGGAATAGATAACCCGTGTATAGGGAAAAGACAATATACCTCGTTAATTTTAATTTTTATAGGTTTTCAATTATTACTGTTGATTTTATTTTCACCGTTGGGTGATTCACATGTTTTGTGTGGTTACAATTTATGTTATTGAGGTTCTATTTTTGTCGCAACCCAATGATATGAGGGTTTCCCATCTCATGCATCTTATAGGAACTTGTTAGAAATCACATGTCATGCATTCTTGCTATGCCATCTAGGATGCATTAGCAATTTTATGTTGTTGTGATAGATGATGTGTAGAATATGCTTGTTGTTGTGATAGATTCCTTGATAGAAATAACTATTGTTTGATAGGGAAATGTGTGTATGGTTTTGTTTGAATGAATGTCAAAATTCTGTTTTTGAGGTTTTATGGGCCCTCATGGGCCGGAATTGTGTCGATCATTGCACTATTTTCTTGTTTATAACTTGTATGGGATGCAAAACATTGATTCGTGAGGATTATGGGACCTCACGGCTAGAAACTTGGTACTTTCAATGCTTTTTTTAGTGTTTTCTGTGTTCCGAAGTAGTTTCTGAGGTTTACAGTCTAGGAAACCCCTAAATACACACCGTGTAATGTTACGTACACCCCATGTGTTCCTCTGTTCAGGAAGAATATTTTTTCATAAGTACATGCTGTATACATTTTGTACACGCCTTGTAGTCTCTGACCGTGTTGTAGGCCATGTGGGTAGAGACATGTGATGGGAAAAGTCTGGTGTAAACATTCTGTGTCCACGTTGAACAGACCCTGTAGTATACTCTGAGGTACCCGACTGTGTAGCTAACAATACGGGTAGGTGGAGTCTCTTCTTATAAACTATGATTCCCCCTTGAACATGCCATGTAGTCTGACCCTGGGACCCAGCCATGTCACGAACAACACCGGTCTGTGTTACCCTTTCACGTATATGTCATGTCTGTCAGTAACACACAGTGTAGTTTGAACAGTGCGTCTGACTGTGTCACTAAAACACAGGCTAGTTGAAGCTTGTCCACTACATGTCGTGTATACTTTGAACACGTAGTGTAGTTTTTTCTAAGTAGATTCATGTGTCATAACCATGTAGAAGGACTCGAGCAGGGTAAGAGGATTCGAGTACAAGCCGTGTGTTTTGAGAACGCGTCGTGTGCTTGGGGTGTTACACGACCAATTTAGGAAAAAGTGCATGCCTAATTGAATGACTTTAGGGAACATGCCTTATTGGTAGTTTACACACCGTGAAGTCATGTTTTGGAAAACATGACTGTTTTCTTCCTCTTGTTCTCTTCTTACACCCCTTTTTTAGTCAATGGTAATTATAATATAAGGTGTGTGCTTGACCTTGTAGAGTCATGCCACCGGGACATCCTCCATTTGTATGCAAATTTCTAGGTGATGATCAGACACTGTACATGGCTGATGAGGGGCCACCTGCAGATCCTCCTATTGTTCCAGTCATGGCACAAGCAGTTATACCAGTTACCATTGCTGATGCGAATTTCATGGAAGGCTTCATAAGGATGATGTAGACTTTTCACGGAGCACCACATCCTGCAACGTCGATGGATGATTTGACGTAAGTCTTCTAGTAGTAGCATCCTCCCAACTTCTCAGCAGAAGGAGAACCTCAAGGTATAAAGTCATCGCTCGAAGCCATGCTGATACCTTTTTAGCATCTGGAGACACCTTCTGATAAGAGAGTCAACTCCCTACCTATATGCTACGATATTTCACCAAGAGATGGTGGGATGTGATCTCAGAGAAGGTGCATCAGTAGGTTATGGCTTGGGAGGAGTTACAACGCATCTTCTATGACTTCTTCTATCCAGAGACCCTGAGGGCCGACCGAGCCCGAGAGTTTATGAGCCTTGAGCAGGGTCCCCTATCGGTTATGGAGTACTCCACTCGTTTCAATGAGCATGGGAGTTTCTCACATTTCATGGAAGGATATTGGTTAGTTATAGCAAGGATGTTCGAGGATGGCCTCAGACAAAACATCTTCTCCCAGGTTAATATCTTCAGGTTTACTTCCATTCCTCCCATTATCAAACAGGCACTGATCATGGAGGGGAATGTGTGGGAATCGAGAGTTGTGAGCCATTGTGTCTCGACATCCAGAGTTAGTGCTCCTCAAGAA
This sequence comes from Viscum album, assembly GCA_963277665.1. NCBI lineage: Eukaryota > Viridiplantae > Streptophyta > Magnoliopsida > Santalales > Viscaceae > Viscum > Viscum album. The sequence goes on along the minus strand of OY728135.1, from coordinate 643,287,993 downwards.
AATAGCCAGAAGCTCCACAGGGAGACTACATGGGGAGATCCTAACTGGAAGCATTCCTCTTCTCGTATCCAGGTGGTGTGCTACTAGTGTGGGAGAAATGGGCATACAAGGCTGCAGTACCAGAGAAACCTGATGGAGTTCTGTTCTCACATCATGTTGGGACACCTTCAACATTTCTGTTAGATAATTTCAACATCATCTGGAGACAGGGGTTCTTTTATGAACCTCGTACAGAAGCAACCCCACCAGTTTCTCACTAGTATTTGAACTGTAGTTATTCCATCCATTCAGGACGAGGTGGAGGTCATGGCTGCGATGTTCTATCACCAGGCTACCAGCAATAATAGGGTGGCTCATCTCAGAGTAGTCAGGCATGGTCACAGGGCCATGGAGTTGTCCAAACATTTCTATTAGAGTAGAACCATCAAGAGCAGGATCTCGACCCCTCTACAGTTTGAGTTAGGATCCTTGTTGCCTCGGTTTTATCTTCATGACTTTTCGATACTGGTGCTATGCATAGCTTTATATCGGTCATTGTTGTGGAGATTCTTGGGCTCTGTATCTTTTCTTCTACCAATGTTTTGACACTAGACACATTGTTAGGGACTAGAAAATCTGGTGTTCGTCTGTGCAAGGAGTTCCCTCTTGGGTTAGGTGGGTGTCACTTATTTTGGTATCTCTATGTCTTAGAGATGACATGGTACGATGACATTATCATAATGGACTGGCTAGTTCCTTTCCTGTTAGTTGTCGACTGTTATTGTAGCAGGGTGAGTTTCATATCACCAGAGGGTGGATCTTTTCTTCATAAGGGCGAGTGGGATTTCCAGGAGAGTAGAGTGGGACCAAAGCATCATGGGTTGGGAGCAGTTATAGCCCAGATTGCTAGTCTTTTTCTGGTTGACCTGGGGAATTCACAGTTAGACGTTCCTCCAGCGGTGGATCATTTAAAGGATGTCTTTCCAGAGATATTTTCAGGTTTGCCTCTAGAGCGTGAGGTAGAATTTTCTATTTATCTTGTGCCAGAGGCAGCACCGGTGTCCATTCCTTTTTATAGGATGGCTAAACCAGAGTCTCTTGAGGTCATGAAACAGTTGGAGGAGTTTAAGGCCAAGGGTTTCATCTGACCCATTACATCTCCTTGGAGTTCTCATGTCCTGTTTGTAAAGAAGGCAGACATTACCCTTAAGATTTTTGGGGATTATCAGAAGCTAAACTAGTTGATGTTCAAGAACCGATATCCCTTTCCTAGGATTGACTATCTCTTTGATCATCTTCAAAGATCTCGGGTGTTCTCAATGATTGACTTGATGTACGGTTATAAATAGTTGCATGTTAGACCGTCTGATATACCTCTCACAGCCTTCAAGAGAAGGTATGGTCTATATGAGTATATGGTTATTCTATTCGGTCTCACGAACGTGCTTGTATTTTTCGTGTAACTGATGAACTATGTGTTCCATCCATACATGGACTCTTTTGTGGTGGTCTTCATGGAAGAAATTTTGGTGTACTCTCACACTCGACATGACCATGCAACCCATCTAGATATCATGTTTCGTACACTGAGGGGACATCATTTATATTCTAAGATCTAAAATTGCCACTTTTGGATGGACCATATTCACTTCATGGGACATATTATCTAAGATACATGAATGTCAGTAGACCTAGAGAAAGTGATAGCAGTAGTTTCCTAGGATATACCGAAGAACTTCTTTGAGGTGAGGAGTTTTCTAGGGTTGGCTGGATACTACATATGTTTCATACAAGACTCTTTACGCTTAGCAGTACCACTAAAAAGTCTGACCAAGAAGGGTGAGATGTTATTATGGTTAGATTTTTGTGAGTCAGCCTTTAAAGAGATGAAATGGAGGTTGAATTCAGCACCGATACTAGTCTTTCCAGAGTCAGGAAAGAGCTATACCATTTACTGTGATGCATCGGGTATCGATTTGAGTGCTATGATTATGTAGGGAGATGAAGTCATTGTATATGGCTCTCGGCATTTATTTCCACATTAGAAAAAAATTACCTGATGCATGATTTGGGGTTGTCATCTTCTGTTAATGCCATACTCTACTTGAGGCATTATATTCCGGGGTAGCACTTTGTGGTTTTCACTGACCAAAATAGTCTCAAGTACATCTTCACTTAGCGTGATCTGAATTTGAGATAGCGAAGGTGGGTTGAGTACCTTCAGTCTTTTGACATTGAGATGCCTACTTTCTAGGGAAAGGAAATGCAATGGCTAATGCATTGAGTGGGAGGAATCAGATACATGAAATTTAGGAGTCCGGTAGTGAGTGGAATCTTTTGGCTCTGTTCTATGAGATGCATTTGGAGGGTCACGATAGATAGGGGAAGACTTTTTTATCTTTTGTAACTATTACCTCTACCCTTCTTGATCGGGTACGAATGAGGCAACTATCAGACTCTGAAAGCCTAGTCCTAAGGGAGAGTGTGTAAGGAGAAGACCCTCTTACTGGATGGGCCAAAGTCGTGGATGAGATCTTTCATTTCCAGGGGTGCATATTGGAGCCTGAAGAAATACGTAAGGAGAAGATGCAGGACTATCATTTATCAGTTTGGGACGTTCATCTTGGAGTCCACAAGATGTATTGTAATCTACACCATCAGTATTGGTGGCTGGGTAAGAAGAGAGATGGCGCTGATTTTATCATGAGGTGTTCAACATGTCAACAGGTGAAAGAAGAGCATCAACGAACAGTATGGATTTTACAGAAGTTACCCATTCCTGAGTGGAAGTAGAATGAAGTAGTTATGGTCATCATGACCGGTTTAGAGAGGTTTCCTTGAGGGAATGATGCAGTTTGGGTTGTCATTGAAAGACTCATGAAGGTACCTCTCTTCTTTCCAATCAAGGAGACCTTAAGGGTTGATGAGCTGGGATGGTTATACATCTGAGAGATTGAACATCTTCATGGAGTTATACACTCCATTGTTTCTGATAGAGATGCATGTTTTACTTCTCGGGTCTGGCATGGGCTTCAGAAGGCTTTGTAAACACAATTACCTTTGAGTACAGCTTACCATCCCTAGACAGATGGCTAGTCTGAGCATACGATTCAGGTGTTTGAAGATATTCTCTGAGAATTCATTATGGATTTAGGAGGTTCTTAGAATAATCATATACCTCCTGTGGAGTTTTCCTATAATAATAGTTTTCTAGATAATATTCAGATGGAACATTATGAGGCTTTGTATGGTAGGCCAGGCCGATCATCCTTATGTTGGTTGGAGGCAGGAGGGGAAGCCTTGTTGGGACCAATTCTTGTTTAAGAGACCACAGAGAAGATATAGTATATTCAGAAGAGGATGGATACTTCATAGTATCATCTGAAGTCTTATGCAAAACCGCGGAGATGACCTCTAGAGTTCGAGGTCGGGGATTAGGTTTTTCAACGTGTCACACCGAGGATGGGACATAAGAAGATTTGGACACAGGGAAAGCTTTCATTATGGTACATCGGCCCATTTGAGGTATTGGACGGTGTTGGGTCAGTTGCCTATTAGTTGTAGTAATCTCAGAGGTACCGAGCTATGCATGATGTTTTTCACATCTCTCAGCTCCGATATTACTTTTCTGAAATGTCTCTTATCTTTCAACCAGAGGAGGTTGAGCTCGAAATGGATCTGTTGTTTATGTAGAATATTATATGGATTGTGGAACATAGTACAAATTTTATTCATGGTCAGTATGTTCACTTGGTACGAGTGTTGTGGAAGGATGAGGGGGTGCAGGATGTGACTTGGGAGAGGGAGACCGATGTAAGAGAATAGTGGCATGAACTATTCGAGATTTCTTCTTCTACGCCATGATGGGGAAATTCAAGGATTAATTTATTTATGGGTGGAGGTTGTAAGAACCCGGACCTTCCTTTCAGGTATGTTTTTCCCTTTCCTAGAGTTTTTGAGAAAAGAGATGTTTCTTGAAATTTTTAATGTACACACTGTGTACATTATGAGTACAGGTTGTGCACTTCCTTACCTCATAAAGTCGTGTGCTATCCATGTAATAACCACACACAAATGGCTGTGTGAGAGTGACTTGGAGGAGACTTAATGAAGTGTATGTAAAAGGAGAGTACACACCGTGTAATTCAAAAGTACACGCCGTGCAATTTTTATTTTTTCATTAAACAAAATGGGGTCATGTCTAATCGCCAAAATAAACTTCTTTTATATCTCGTTCGTCCAAGAGTGTCATGAATATTTGAATCTTTGATGATCACACGTGCCTCCATCCATCCTCAGAATCGAACACCGTTGATTAAGTTTGAATCACATTGGTGAGTTCTCTCTTTTTCTGGAACCCTGTTTCATGATTTCTCTTCTTTTTGATGTTGTCGTGGGTTGTATGTTTCAGTAATTTTCATAGATATATGGAGTTCTAAGGAGATTCAAGCTTCTAGGATCAAGTATATTGATTTCCTAACCTCGAGGTAGGTGGTTTTTTCTTTTCTGTAGAATTTATTTGAGTTTTATGTGCAAATTTTCTCAATACCCTTGAATAGGGTATTGTGCATTTACCATTTTAGCCCTATTGATTTCCTGTTTTTCTTGTATTCCTGAGTATAGGTTATTGCTTGTGAATAGGGAATTTTTTTGCTCTTTGGATGGTTTTACACATGCATTTGTTTTATGTTTTGACCTTTGGGTCTTGATTTCCTGTAAACTGCTGTTACTATCCTTTCCTAGTATTATTGGATGTTGTGCATCTTCTTCTATTATGCTATTGTGCTATAGAATTCTAGCCCAATTGTTCTTGACATTTAATTAGGCTGTTACGCAATGATACACTTTCTTGACCAACAGTGGGCCATGAGAACCTGTTGTACGGACCATAGGGAGAATTGACATTGAGGGCTTCTCTAGTGTGTCTTTATAATTATACGATACGAGACCACATGGAGAATTGTCGTTGAGTGCTTCCCAAGATTTTCTGTAGTTCCTTGATGCGGTCCACAGGGGAAATTGACGTTGAGTGCTTCTCCTGAGTTCCTTTAGTATGATACCAGACTATATGGGGAATTGACAGTGAACACTTATCAGAGAGTTTATACTTTAGCTGAACCAGAGGGGTTAGACTTTGTGTGTTTCCCAGAGGGTTTCTTGTACTTTATAGATAAATATAGAGGGGATATGATGTGGGTACATCCTAGATGGTTACCTGTTGTGTTATCTTTTTTTTCTATTTCATGATGTGTGGAGTTTCGAATTCTTGAATTGTGTTTCGTTTACTACTTAGTGCTTCCTTGTTTACTGCTTTCTGTACTTTTATCTGCCATATTCTCAGTTACTGTTAGGCCCAAATCTTTGGGTGGTTTCCTTCTGAGATTTAGTCTCACACCCTATTTGGGCCATGCTATTGGGCCCATAGAGATTATAATTTTTCAAGTATAGACAAGGGAAAGCACCCTTAGGAATCAGGTACTTGATTTCATTGGAACTGGGGAGCATGGGACCAAGAAAAGGGTTTTGATGCTGAGGAGTTGCTCATCAGTTTTCCATTTGTACTATGGTTTAGTACCGTATTCATCATTGTGACTTTTTTGGAAGATTTCCTAGACATATATGTATTATTAATAATTTATTTATATATATATTTATATTTCTCCAGTTGTTTCGTTATCAGTCATCTGATGTTTACTGTAATTGGATATTAATTGTTTACAATATTGTGTGTTGTTACTTCTGTTGTGTACCCTACTAATGAGGGAATAGTTTTCCCCACTATTACACACAAGGCCCTCGCTGCAAGTCGGCAACCTCTTGCATTCAGGGAAATGCGCCTGATTCCTTGTGACCAACAAAGTACAGGGCTCCTCTGGGTGGATTCTGGAACCAAGATGCTTTAAAAAGACAAAACATGAAAAGAATGATTGATAAAAGAATAAAGTGGAATATCCCTTATAAAATTTTGGAATAGTAATAACTTAGGTAAGGATCAAAACAATGGAGGATAAATAATACATCATTAAAATAACAACAAATGGATAGTAATTGAATTATTAGAAAAGTACAACATTATAAAAATTCATAAGTACAATAACAACTTGTGAATAAGATGCATGAATTTGAAAGGAGGAGAAGAAAGTGAGGATCCCTTACTTGGAAGTGTGATCCCAAAGGCTTGAGAGAGGATTATTGGGATCTTGGGGGAACAAATGGAACACTCTACAGAGAATGGGGAAGAGGTTGGTCAAGATCCAAATGGATGGATTGAAGAGGAATTGATGGCTATGTGGGTTTATATATGAAAAGAGAGGGAATTCCTTATTTTTTAGGTTTGGGACACTACAAACTATCCTAATGAAAACAACAACCCATCCAATGGTTTAGGTTAAATGGGAATGGCGTAAAATATTTTATAAGTCCATGGGCTGAACTCCACTATATATACTAAAGTTGGGTTACTCCTTTCTTACATGTCGACTCCACATTCAGCCACGCCTCTTTACTAATCAATTTATTCCAAAATTACACATGCCTATCAGGCCGATCTCGCAAAATTTGTTCTCCAAGCTCCATGCCGACCTCCTGTGTCGCTCAGTTTATCTCCTCCTTTGTCTGGGCTCAAGGTTTCTACTCAGGAGTGTTCATTCATGGACTTCATCTTCATTCATCCACATGAGGTTGATGACTTCCTTTTAGCTCGGTTTCCAACGGCTTAGCTCCTTCTCCATCCAGGCTTAGGGTTTTGACTATGTGGGGTTCATTTAAGGACTTCATCCTCATTCATCCACAAGAACTCGAAGCCTTCGTTTGAACTCAGTTTCTAGTGTCGGCTACATTATCCTCTAATCGCAGTTCAATAAACTGCTGTTCGATTCGTCTAATCTACCTTCTTAAGGCATTTGTAGAAGATCGCTGTCTGTACAAGCTTTTCAGGGAATGATTAGGATTTCACACAAGCACGATTCGATACACCGATTGCAGTCTACATCTCCCTCGACCAGAGGCTCCTTAGATCAAGTCCTCCCATTAAACCCGCCTTCTGTATCCCTCCTTCTTTGACATTCGTCTTCGTGGTCTGCATCATACCTGTTCTATATGAATATTTAACCAGTACATCACTACTTATGGATATCTGTTTCATTTTACTACAACACCCTTTGCCGATGGCGATTTCCTGCCACTACATCGCCAATTTTAGTCAATCTTCGACTGCCACCTACCTGGTCACTACGGTCGTCACTCAAAATCTGGTTATGGTAACCCAAACTACTACAACTTCATGTTCGAAATCTGGAAACCCTTAAATGCTCATCTGATTTACAGTGTTGATATGATTCAACAAATTCAAGCAGTATCCTCCAATCCATTGTAAGTCTGTTTAGCTACATATTAATGTTTGTTCATCCCTGCTTAACAGTAACATTCCTACTACTGTGAGCCAAATGTTTCAACCCACAACACGGATTTTGATTCAATTTATCATGTTTGGGTTTTTGATTCACACTGATTTTATCCAGTATACAATGACTGATTACTTAGTATGTGATTTTACATTTTCTTTTTTCTATATTTTTAGATATTCAATTATATGGTTTCTTCCAAATTTGTAGGTGATTATGTTTTAAGGGAGCTAAATATTGGCTTGTGATGTAATTGTTTCACCATTGGTCCTATTCTAGAATAATTGAATTATTTATTTTAAAATCTTGACTCTTTGTGCAGTTGCATGGTTTCATATGCACGTTATGGAGTTGTGTTTGGATGATTAATTTCGAGTTCACAAGATATTGGTTATCGTTGAACAAATTAATACAGTTGGCTTAATTAATTTAATGTGTGTTGGTGCAGGTTATAATTGGTCAGTTAGATGGTAAATATTCATATGTTATGGAATAATTTCACTATTTTTCATCTGCTGGAATAATTGAATTATTTCATTTAAAATCTTCACTCTTTGTGCACATGCATGGTTTCAGATGCAGTTTGTGGAGTTGTACTTTCCTGATTTAATTCGGGTTCACCCGAAATAGGTTATCCCTGATTTAATTAATGCAGTTGGCCTTTTTAATTAAAATTGTCTTGGTGCTGGTGATTAAGGATCAGTTTGATGGTTTCCAACGCATAATGGACATTTAATTCAATTCATATCCCTACCTTCTAATTTAAAATGGAGTTACTTTGATAGGTTTATTTGAAGCAATTACCAGCTTGATAATATTTTTCAATTATGATACTTTCATTATTTGGGTGTGAACTATGTTTTTCATGAAAGATTTCATGGTTTCAAATTCAGGTTGTGGAGTTGTGCTTGGTTGATTTAAATCAGGTTCACAAGATATATGTTATCGCTGATTTATTTAATATAGTTGGCTAATTTAATTCAAAGTGTGTTGGTGTAGGTTATAATTGTTCAATTATATAGTAAATTTTTGTATGTGATAGAATAGTTTCACTAATTGCTTTATGATGGAATAATTGAATTAGTTCATTTATAATCATGAGTCTTTGTGACCTTGCATGATTTTAGATGCAAGCTATAGACTAGTTCTTTCCTGATTTAATTCGGGTTCACACAATATAGATTATCACTGATTTAATTAATGATGTTGGCTTATTTAATTCAAAGTGTGTTGGTGTAGGTTATCAAGGATCAGTTTGATGGTTTCGAGCACATCAATGTTATTTAATTCAATTGATTTTCTTACCTTCTAATTTTCATTGGAAGTAATTCAATTCATATTCAATTCATTTTTTTTAATTTTTAGTATGTGGAAGCATATTTCTGAATATTTGGGATACATTGTATATATCATTTGTGATTAAGTTTAAAAATTGTATTTAAATTAACTTACTGTAGTGTATTGATTTCATTATTTTTATAATGTCAAATTGTGCCCTATAAATATTCTTGGTTAAACATTAATGAGATTTTTGTTTTGATTTTATCAATATTAACTTATATTCATTGGTCCATGTTTCTAATTCCAATTGGTTAGGGGAACGACGCCGAAGAAATACATCTTTGGTACCACAACATGGTATGAAATTAAAATCATTGGAACAATTTTTATGATAAACTATTTTTCTAGCATTGAAACATATGATATTTTATTTTCTATTAGAAACATTCTAAATGATTCATATTCAATTTTTAAATTCATGTTTTAATAATGACCGAAAAATGGTCATTGGATGTTGTTTTTTTCCATACAATGTTAATCATTCAATAATCAAGGAAATTTTTTCTCCCATTGCAGAACCATACTTGACTAGACTTCCCATTGGGTTATTCCCTTTCATGGGGTCGACAATGGAAGTATCCCATCAAACACAAGCTGTGATGATTGTATTCATATAGTAATGAATTTTTTTTGATTTTTTTATATGTATTCCCTTATGTGTCGTTGAATATTCTACATGCATTTATTATTTACAGAGCTTCGAAGTTGAATAGAATGGTGACATTTATTCTCATGCTATCCCAATATTCAATATGTCCTCACATATATATTTTAATTCAATTTCATGTTTTCAGGTATTCTAAAGTGGTTGAGAGATCCCTTTCAAATCATCTTGGCATGTGTAAATGTCTCGATTCAATGAAAAAAAAATCTAGAATCACCTCCGTTCATCCATTACTTTTCACTATTCAGGTGAGCTTTAAAACCAACAATACATCACTCTCGATATTAAGTTAATAAACATGAACATTCAATCTATCTTTATCAATTTTTTTCACTCCCATGTTGTCAGGTATTTTAATGTTGTTAAGGGCTCTCTGTTGATGCTACATCACATGGGTGAATGTCTCCATTCAGTGAAGTGATATTTTTCTACCCCTCCGCTTACACAGGATTGGTCTGTGTTCATGTAAGTTGTAAAAACAGTAACCTAGGTAGGTGTTTTTTTCACTGCCTTCACTTTTGATTATATAATTGGATTAGGCAATGCTGTTTTTTTACAGTATCAATTTCATTATATCATTTAAACAGAGTATAATTTTTTGACTCATTTGACAATATGTGAACAACAAATTACTGATTAAATAATTACAGTGGTACATATTTTTTGTAACTTATATATTTAATTCATCTCTTAATGTATAAAAATCTGTTGATTGAGTTTTATGATGATGATGTAGGGCAATAGAAATTTAAAATGACTCATGGCGATGCAACATCCACAAGCCATTCCAATGAACTACATCCATGTCTCATGAAAAACATAAAATAGATGACTTTCATAGCTGATTGAAATTATGTGGTGCATATGAAAGGTATCACAAAATCATTATAGAACCTGTTCTATTTCAAATTATCTTATACATTTTTATGTTAAATTTTAACTCTACTTTTATTATAGGATACAGGAATGTTGTTATAACACATATAACAAACACGATTATCCTTTCTCATCAGTATAGGATGTATATTGTACATTTTTTCCTGTATATTTTTTATTAGCTATATTAAATCGATGCATTACCAACATCTAGAATTGGTCGTCCAATGCACCACAGATGCACCCTTCTAGATGGCTTGATGTAAGAGGGAGGAACCTGTATATGACAGTCCGACCTGCACACCAGATATAGTTAAAACCAGTTTAGTTGAATATCGATTCATGTTAAACTACATTTTTTTAATTTTAAAATATGGCAGCAGATTTGTGATTGTTTTGGATACATTGAATATATCATTTGTTATTAAATTTATAAATTTTATTTAAATTTACTGACTATAGTGTAATGATTTCATTATTTTTTGTAATGACAAATTTTGCCCTATCAATATGATTGGTCAATCATTTATGATATGTTTATTGTGAATTTTCAAATATTAACTTATTTTCATTGGTCCATGTTTCTAATTCCAATTTGGTAGGGGCACGAGGCCAATGAAATAATTCTTGGGTACCACAACATAGTATGAAATTCAAATCATTAGAAAACTTTTTATGATAATTTTTTTTTCTAGCATCAAAACATATGATATTTTATTTTCTATTGGAAATATTCTAAATGATTCATAATCAATTTATAAATTCATGTTTTAATAATGGCATAAAAATGGTCATTGGAAGATGTTTTTTTGCATTCAACGTTAATCATTCAGTAATCAAGGCACTGTTTCCTTCCACTGTAGAACCATACTTGACTAGACTTCTCATTGTGTTATACCCTTTAATGGGGCCGACAATGGAGTAATCCCATCAAACAGATGATGTGATTATTTTATTCATATAGTAATGATTTTTTTGATTTTTTTAATTTGTATTCCATTACGTGTCTTTGAATATTCTACATGCACTTATTATTTACAGAGCTTCGAAGTTGAATAGAATGTTGATATTTATTCTCATGCTATCCCAAGATAAAATATGTTCTCATATATATCTTTAATTCAATGTCATGTTTTCAGGTCTTCTAAAGTGGTTGACAGCTCCCTTTCCAATTTTCATGGCATGAGATAATGTCACGAATCAGTGGAAAAAAATCTGGAATCACCTCCATTTATCCAAGAGATACAGGAGCTGGAATGAGGTTATCCTTGATCTGTTGGAAAGCTTATTGAATTATCTAAATATAATTTAAATAGAGGTAATGTTTAATCTACTCTTTAATGCCCCTAAAAATTGTCCAAGTCTTATGACTTCAAGCTGGAAAAAATTTCAGAGGGATTTAAATGAAAAACTGTGAATGAAAAATTTATTGCGGTGGTGTTATGGGAGAATTCTATGATATTATTCCAAGCTTGACACTCTGAATTATGTGGAGATTTGAATACCACGTTTATAGATTTAAATGGAGATTTGAAGGAAGGTTGTTTTATGTGGATTTAAAATAGATTTGAGTTATGAATTTTAGGTATATTTTGAATTTAGTATTGACTACATAATTGGGAGTTTCCATATTTTTAAAATATGGAATATCGTCTATGGAAATCTCAATCTAACGAGGCCATTTGTTGTGGAATGCTATATGAGTTATTTGTTTGAATCATTTAATTGGATATTTCAAGTGCTAGAAAACAGGAGTTTCCATATCGGTTAACTCAGAAGATTGACCTCATTTAATCCTTGGGGAAGAAGAAAAAAAAGGGATTCAGGACATTTTCCACCTATATTTGGTTTCTTGGTGATGACAATGAGATAAACCAGTTGTTTTTTTATCGTTGCTGAAGGAAGAAAGGTAGTGCACTATCAAAAATGGTTTGTGGAAGGAGGAGTGCAGGATATAACCTGTAGCCATATAGAATCACCGGTTGAAGGGAGGGAAGCGACACATCATCATATTTGGTTTAGGACTATAGAATTTTATGAATCTATTAACTTTGTTATTCATAAAAGTATTACTTTATTTTTTGGATTTAGTTTGGAATGGTTGAAAAAAACACAAATTAATGTGATTAAATATTCTTATCATGGAATGTTATTTGAAATTGATATCATTGATCCTCACAAATTATTGCCATAACAATCTTTGATGGGATGAGTGTACAACTTCAACTTTTTATTTCATATCATTATTATATATTCATCTTTGAAAATGTTATTATAGATGCTTATTGAATATATTTGAATATTTTGAATCTCACGACTTATTGAAATAAAATTTTCTGATTGGCGGACTGTACAAAAACTACATGCTAAAACAATTCAACGTATATAAACATCACATATTCTACTACAACTAATAATTGTGTTTCTCTCATTTTTTATTAAAATTATTCATCATTTCACATATTTATTATTACAAATAGTATTATTTATGTAATTTCTTTTCAATATGTATTTCATTGTGTCGAATGATGTTTTTGTAAATGCAGTTGAAATTGACATGAAATCTCCATCCTAAAAAAATAGAAATTTGATTACTCTACCTTAAGATATATCATCTACTCGGGTATATACAGTTTTTCAAATCTATAACATTATAATGTTAACTATATGAAATGTGATTCTTTCATTTAAACTACAAATATTACCTACAAATTCTTGAAACTATATTATCTACTTAGTTGGGCAGATGCATGGTGGTAGGATAGCTATGGTTTGGTGGTACTGGGGTTCAACGCGTCTTTCGGTGCTGAGTTTTCTCTTGCAGTAACAGACCATGTCAATGATTTTATTTCAGATAACAGTTCGGTGCCCTTATATTAATATGACACTGAAACTTATTAAATTGCTCAAAGATTGATGAAACAAAACTGATTGCAAGGTCTGGGCAGCATGGAGGGGAGGGAATGGGAGGGGAGGGTGATGGCAGGGGGGAGGGTACTGCTGGGGGGAAAGGTTGTGCAGGGGTAGGGGAGGGCCAGGGGCTTGGAAGGTTGGAGGGGAGGGGAGGGGAGGGGTTGGGAGGGGCTCGGCAGGTTGGAGGGGATGGGAGGGGAGATGAGGATGATGGAAGGGGGATGGTGGTGCTGGGGGAAGAGGTGTGACTGTCTATACTTATTTCAAGATGATGAAAAAATCATATGTGTTTTGACAAACATGCGTTCAGACAGCACCCATGATGGGGTAAACAAACATACCACCAATGAAATAAAATTGTATGTTTTCTGTAATAATCTGTTTTAATGAAAGAAATGATGGTTCTAAAAAAGGAACAGAGGATTATAGTTGTTCCATGTAACCCTGGATATATGTATGCTAGATACAAAAACCAGTTTTCAGATCTGTAGCATCTAAGAACAGTAGAAACTGTTGAAGATGGTACTTTCAATGCTCAATTTACATACTTCTGTTCCAGTTACTATGTATTTCTGTTACATAGATGTCTTCATTGTGTACTTGATGATGGTCCTTGTGGAGGAGGAGAAGAATAATATTGTTCATAGGAACCCTGGTTTTCTGTATACTTGATACCCATTCCAGTTTTGGGCTCTACAACATCTTATTAAAATATAAACTACACAATATGTAAATTTCAATACTCTTTTTCGAAACTTCTGTTTTCAGATTTCAGAATTTCAGTACCATTTATTTCTTCAATATCTAATTGATATATAAGGAAGATCAATATGTTATATGCCTAAAAAGTGTGTTTTATTCCATGTTTACATAATTACAGATGATCTATGGTTAGAGAATATATTTCTGTGATTTTTTTGGTAATGAAATTTTAGATCTGTAACATTTTCTATGTTATAGAAAATATTGTTCTGTGAGTTCATTGTTTTTCAACTATTAACTTATTGGAAATTAGGTGAGGTCTAAAATTTTCAGTTATTGGGATTCCCATCAACATCGACAAAGATATTCTGGTACCCTATGACACCACGTTTTACTGTTTCTTATTACATTAACTTTCATCCACCGCCAAATGGCCTAAAGTCCTTCTTTTTATATTTATTATAGATAATACCCCTTTCAATCCATTACATATATAATTTATGTTACATGATATTATTATTTTTCTGATTTTCATAATTTTCATTCAGTGAAACCTTTTTTTTAAAATATTTTAGGTTTGATACATGAACAGTAGTCCTGGGTTTTGGGATGATGTCACTCCAGAACAACTATCACATTTCCTGTAACGGGAGATTTTTCTATCCTCTACATATTCCTAGAATGGGGTTGGTTGATGTAGAATTCTGGTGAATTTTTTGTATTTTTGTATCAAAATGTTGAGTTTTTTTAATCACATGTTGTTTTTTACATTAAGATTTCGATCTCAATAAATGACTGTATATTTTTCCTTCTTTTCCATTATATGCACCACACATTTTTTTGTTTTAACCATTTTTAATTTTATTATGATTTATTATGTTTCAAAATTGGTATTCTATTATTGATAATATAAATTTTATTATAGTGCCATGAAAATGCACGGGCAGAGTACTAGTTATTAAAATATTAGGCTTCATTCTATGGAGGTGAGTCACACTCTCAAGGAAATCATTTAATAATGTTAAAATATTTTATAATTCATAGAGGGTCCAATAATGGATTACAAAAATTATAAACAAAACAAAAATTATAATATTTAAAATTTAAATGATATATTTGAATAATATCCCTTCTATATGATTTTTTTACATTACTATTTGGTCATTATAATTCAATTAAACACTATATATATTTATACGTTATTTAATTTTACCAAAAAGTTCAATTGACTCAAAAAATTATGAAAAATTCATCGATGGGTAATTTAGATGTCTTGATGCCAAAAATAATAATCATTTTATCAATATTATATTCTAAATAGGTGAATTTTTTACTTTTAAAATAAAAATTTTCTTTTATTGATAATTCCATGGTTTTGAAAAAAAACAATTTCGAAACCATAATAAAAATTACATTTGAATCCATTATAATTTTCTGATCGTTTATATTTAATAAAATATATAATAATAATAATTTTCTAAAATATTTCTAATTCCAAATAAAATTAATTCATCAAAATAAGCTCTTTAATTAAAAATACAATAACAGTTTTATCTTGTAAAAATATAATTCTTATCAAACTGAATAATTAATGATTTATTGTGTAAAAACAATAATGAATAAATATATTAATAACATATAATTAAAAGAATTTTTTTTATGAAACTATTAAAATAACATTATTAATAATAACTCTTTTTAATATAATATTTTATATATTTCTAAAAAATAATATTTTACCCAGAAATATCATTTTATATAATTCATTATATTTTTAAAATAACTATTATAATAAAATTATTAATGGAATAATAATTTTATTTATAAAAGTAATTACACAGAAAGTGACTAATAACAAATTACATAACACCTTATAACACTCGTATAAAACCTAAGGGTGAGGTGTGAAATTATGATAGACTCATGGGATGGATCAAATAGCATCGCTCAAGTGGTAATATCATTTAACTTCCATTCTCTTTTAAGTGGTTAAATTAAAGCTTAACGCAAGTAAAATGGATTGGAATTAGTGAAGAGCTAAGAATATAGATGCTACCTGCATTCCGAGCTCCAAAATATGATCTTCATTCAGCTCGAGTCTAATGGATGAGGCTATTTGATACATTTTTTAGGAATTTTTTTTTTGAAAATACTAAAATTTATAATAGTCATGTGATCACTATTCAATGGATATATGATCACTCTTAATGTACTTAATGGTCATTTAAGCCCAATAAAAAAGTTCATATGATTTCTATATCAATAAAACAATTAATTAAATATATGAAATGAAATTTTATTCCTGAATGTTCGGGTTGTTGCAACCTTCCCCCTTAAGAAATTCCACACTCAAATTTTTATATTCCCACTCTAAAATAGATGTAGGTAACATTTCCTCATCACTTCCTCTAGTTCCCACATTTCTTCTTCTATCATGTTGTTTCTCAATAATAATTTGAAGTGGGGATTGTCTTATTTTGAAGAATAGTATTCCAATGATCTATGATCTTCACCAACTTCTATTTATAGGAGAGTTCATTCTCTAATGGTACCACCTATGGATTGAGTATATGAGATTAGGCAGGCATGTACTTCCTCAAGAGTGATACATTGAATACATCAAGTACTTGAGACATGTACGGTGGGATTTTTAGTTTATAGTCCACCTCTTTAATGCGATCAAGGATCCCAAACGGGATGATGTACCATGGACTAAGCTCTTAATTCATCCAAAATCTCCTAACTCAATTCCATTGTAATATACGGAGGAATACCATGCCTCCCACCACAAACTCTATCCCTTGTCAGCAGTTATTAGTATATCTCTTTTGTCAACAAATAACATCATTAATGCACTACAGGATGGTCTTAACTTTCTTTATCATCTCTTCAACCATTTCTATACCTAGATGGGTTCACTCCCCAACTTCATCCCAAAATGTCGATGTTTTTCACTTCATCCCATAAAGTTCTTCATAAGGATCCATTTGAGTTGATGAGATGAAACTTTTATTGTATGAGAATATAAACAATTGATGATGTTGATCTTGTACATCTTTGTACTCCACTAAGAATGCTCTCAACATGTACTCAAGTGTTTGGACAATCCATTCAAACATTCCATCAGTCTGTGGATGATAAGACGTACTGATGTTCAGATCATTATTATGTTCTCATTTGAGACTCTTCCAGAACACATAGGTAAATCTAGGAATTCGATTGGATATAAATGATAGTGGTACTCCCTAACTTCTTACCACTTCTCTAATGTATATTTGTTGTAGTTGATCCAATGAGAAATCCTCCAAAATTGCAGTGAAGAGTGCATTCTTTGTAAGATGATCCACAGTATACTAGATGTCATTGTTTCCTTGGGATTCCTTTAAACGTCCAGTGAAAATGTCCATGGTTATTTACTCTCATTTCAATTTTGGTTTGGGTAATGGTTTTTTCATCCCATTGGACTTATTCCTACCATCCATCATTTACTGACATACCAGGCACTTCTATGTATAATTAGGGATCTCCATTATCATGTTAACCCAACAATAATTCTCTTGGATTTCTCAGTACATCATTGTGATTCTTGGGTGCATGGGGAAATTTGAACGTTGTACAACATCCAACATTTTTTATTTAAGATCAAATATTCTGGAACACATAGTCTTGACCCAAATCTCAAAATTCCTTCACCATTAACATTGAACTATGAGGTATTACTATTTATGATAGTTTCCAATTTTTTATGAATTCATACATCATTATTTTGAGCATCCTTTAACAATTCCAAAAAAGAGGGTTGGGATAAAATTTGTAAAAGAATTGGTTATTTTACCTTCTTTATGATTCCCATTTCCATCAACATAAAGTTTTAGAAGATTGAATCATTTTCAATTATCACCAATGATAGAATCTATGGGTCCTTTCAACATAGAGAATCTTCTATTTTATTCGTTTTCACCTGATGGTAGGGAATTGACCATTAATATTCTTTAATCAGCTCTATCTATTTTCATTAATTCATAGTCAACTCTTTCTATGTGAATATGTAATTTTGGCATTTTTGATCTGTATATATTTCAAACTTCTCCCCAATTTGATAATTTCACTGGATTTTTAATGCAAAGATCACTACCGCCAACTCTAGATCATGTATTGGATAGTTTTTTCAATGAAATTTCTACTTCCATGGGGCATAGGAAATTACATTTTCTTTTTTCCTAAAATTCCATAAAAGGGATACTTATAAATTTTTCTAGAGGAACATTCCCATAAACATCAACATGTGATAAAATACTTATAGATGATTTTACTTAATGATTTAATATCATTTATATTGGGGACACAATATTCATAGAAAATATAAAGATATAATAACAGGACATGAATTGAAATAAATTACAACATACACTGAATTTCAGTATTAGTTACATGTAATTAATTTATCATTTCCCATATTAGCATAATAATTCCTATGCAAAATTGATCATGGTGATTTTTTATGCTCATCTTGCTTCTCGGCACGTGAAATAGAAAACAGTCTTCGCTAATGCTCGACTTCTCCCCATTTATATCATAGAATTGTGTGATATTCCATATATGGAACATTGTTTCTATCCATCACATTATCCATTATTTCATTAAAACATTATAATTTGTGCCCTTCCTTGTTACGACCCATCCTTG
The DNA here is from genome assembly GCA_963277665.1 of Viscum album. NCBI lineage: Eukaryota > Viridiplantae > Streptophyta > Magnoliopsida > Santalales > Viscaceae > Viscum > Viscum album. The sequence goes on along the minus strand of OY728135.1, from coordinate 643,269,429 downwards.
GGGACCGTGTCCTGACTACCCCAAACCCGCCTTCCATACGCCAGTGGCTGGCGACATGCACCAAAGGTGTAAATTCCAAAGCTAAGAAGGAATTCCATTTATGAAAGTAAAAAAACACAATAGAGTACGCAATATGAATTAACGCTTAGTAAAACTGAATACAATTGAGTGTGATGGAAAGTAAATGGGCTAGTATACAAACCAAATAGAACAAAAAGTACAAGTACAGAGAGAAACAACTGAAAGTAAAGAGTAGCTCCTAGATCATCCTCCAAGGATTCATACCTGAAGGGTATGTACCAATGGCCACCTCATCCCCCATGTCCATCATTCTCCACCATATGCTGAATCGTCACAAGGTCCTCCTCCAGGTACCATCCAGTCGTGGCACTCTCGGCCTCCATCAGTATTGTCAATCGTCTGCATCCAACACAACAAAGAGCAGGCATATCCTGTGTAGGGGTGAGTATAATGTTACTCAGTAGACACCCCGAGACTTTTGTGGTCTCACAATAACCAATAAGGATAAGAAAAAGAAGAAATATACTACCACAATGTATCAACTAATCCTACTTAGGTATATGTCCATACATATACCTAAGTTACCAAACTCAGTCTGCCTCCAACTCATGAGCCCAAGCACAAACCAATCCCACAATGGATGTAACGTCAATCACCATGATGATAATGGTTGAATGACACGTATCAGCTAACATAGGTATTCCACAATTGTAGAGAGATATAGATGATCGGTTGTACCCACTAGATCATCTAAGTTATTGGACCCACATAGGATACACTCCAGCTATCTCGTCTAAGATATCAGACCCACACAGGATACAAGCCAACTATTCTATAGTAATAGAGATGATCATATTTAGTTACTGATTCATCAAAACTATCAAACCCACACAAGATTCTAGTATAATTGTCGTCATCATCAAACCCACGGAGGATTCCAGTATGTTAGTCGTCGTTGTTGAACCCACACAGGATTCTGGTCCAGAAGCCGATGTAGTCGTAGCCTGCTCTAGGGTTCTCGCACACAGCACGCTTAATTACTGGAAGGACCCCTCCTCGAGCAAAGGAGTAGATACATCAACTATCACGAAGTCCTGATTTGATGTATCCAAAAGTTTCTTCTCTTCAATAGAAACCCAACACGACAGACGGTGTGTCAATTGGACACCCGATCTGAGAGTTATTGGATTTTCTGTTCCAGGGGCCCTGTTGGATTTATTCATGATCCAAACCCGTGCGTTTTCCAAATTCATCCAAAACTCACTTAGATTGTCTCAAAAGGACCAAATTGTCACAAGGGTCCCAGTTCAGTAGACGGCGCGTCGATCAAACACACATTCTTGAAGATATACACGTTTAAGCTAAAGGGGCACGACCCGTCAAGCCCAATGGCCTGGAGGGTGTACACGTCCTAGATCAGTAGGTCTGACTTGGGTGGGGGGTCGCCCGAGCCCGATTTGCGTGGTCCGACCTAGCTGAGGGGTTTCCCCAGCCCAGTGGGGCATGACCCACCCGCGGACCCGGCCCGTGGGGCAGGCCGGTCTATTTCACCCTACAGCGCCAAGCGGCGCCGCCTCTCCCTGCTCAGCCGGCCGAAGCTAGCTTGTTTTTTCTGTCATGAGGGGCCCGCACAACAGGTCCCTGTCCTCAAATGTAGCACTATGCACAGTCGCGTTTCTACCACCAGACTAGTAGGAGGATGTCCAGTTCACCCATTGAGCGGCCCGTAACCATAGTTTGCGGTCTTCTCAGTAGTGTCGTGCCAAGCGGCGCCGCGGTCCTCCATCCCGGCTGGTAGGCGGTCGACCAGTTTGGCTCGTCCGAGCACCCCGCGGATGCAGGCCACGTCACCTCTGCGCTGCACCTGTGGGTGCCACGGTCCACCACCATGACCGGCAATAGAAGACTGGTTCTTCATCCCGAGCAGTCTGTGGTTGCGGTCCACAATTTTCCTCCATGCGGCCACCGCCTCTAGTCGTCGTCACCCCTTCCGACACCGCCTTTATCACCAATAAAAACAAGGATTAACGGAGGGTCATCGGGCCATGTTTGTTCGGCCCACACCCTCCGCGTACGTCGATAACAAAAGGCTATAGTCTAACTAATCATTTCACAAGAACAAGGATATAATTTTATTCATTTAAAATTATACATAACCCCCTACCTCAATACATGGTTCGTTCGTCATCGATGGTGTCGATTTGTTGACATTGGGGTGCGTCTAAGGAGAAAGCATCTCTATCGGCGACGTTCCTTGCAGATGACATCTTCTCCCTTAACACATAGGAAGAGGAAGGAAGACGGCGTTCTTCGTGGGTGTCAAATCAATTTCATGCCCTGATTAGAAAGAATGAAGAAACCACATCGTTCTTCGGTGCAATCGGTGTTCTTCTTCGAGAGGACGTCGTTCTTCGTTGGTGATGGTGATATCCTCCAAATTCTCTCAAGTTCCACCCAATGTGAGATTATTCCAACCCAAGTAAAATAATATCTTATCTTCTTATAATGTTTGAAATGTAAATTCAAATGAATTCAAAAATATTAATTAACTGTGGAATTTAATTATTCCTAAATGTTGACATTAATTGTGAGAAGGTGGAGGGTTTAAAATTTATAAGTTGAGAGGAGGATTCATTTAATTCAAATGGGTGTTTAAAGGGAGTTAAGCGGAGGTGAAAATTTTGAGTTCGTGTGGGACCAACCACACTTTATCCTCTCATGAGAGGTTATGTGGCGGTGGGCCCCACCACCAACGTCCCTTTGGAGATAAAAACCTCTAACTAAATAAAAATGTGTTACTACACAATTTATTAAATTTCTAACTTTTAAGTAAAGACCCCAAAATATAACTTCCATCCAGTATAAAACACAATTGTGGTAAAGTTCCCCTTAAGAGAATATCAGTGCTGCGAGTTCATCAGTGTCCTCAGATTTCAATTATATGCAGTAGTTTTAAAGATAAAAAAATATGCACATACATTTACTGAATGTACCCGAAAAAACCGTCAAAAATAGATTTCGGGCACACCGGGCCTCGGAATCAGGTGCTGTTAGAAAGTGCATAATCATAGAATTCCAATGAAATTAAGAAATAATTTCCCTAGAAATTTACATAACATTACATTACCCCAAAATTAGGGCTTTACATCCTCGTAAAGCTACAACACACACTAGGGAAACAAATGTGGGCACTGAGCATACTTCTGAGCCTCATGCTCCCTTGTGCTCTCCTGGAGGTTCTCGTGCTTCCAGAAAATGCAAACTAGAGGAATCGACCATCTTCATAGGACCTGCTTCTGTCGATCCTCGATCTCCATTGATACCTTCATGAACATCGCTTCGTCATCGACGTCCATCTCCCCATGGTAGATGTTGTGGGATGGGTCGCACACATATCTCCTTAGCTGAGATACGTGGAAGACGTTGTGCACCCGGTGCACATGAGGTGGAAGGGCCAAGTGGTAATCCACCTCCCATACTCTGTAGAGGACCTGGAACGGCCTGATAAAATGCGGAGATAACTTGCCACCTCAGCCAAATATCTATAGACCTCGTCGAGGTGAGACCTATAGGAAGATGTGGTCACTAGCCTCGAACTCCAGTGGTCTCTGTATCCTATCAATATAGGACTTATGTCTTCTCTATGTAGTCATCATCCACTCATGGATGATCTGCACCTTCTCCATCATAGCCTGCACCATCTCTAGTCCTACAACTACTGACTCTCCTATGTCAGTCCAACATAGAGGTGATCTGCAAGGTCATCCATACAGTGCCTTATAAGGGGACATCCCGATGGTGGAGTGGTAACTATTTTTGTAATCATACTCCACAAAGGGTAAGTGATCCTCCCAGCTACAACCAATGTGGAGGAAACATGCACGAAGAATATCATTTAGAATATGAAGGGTCCTCTCAGTCTGACCATCCGTTTGAGGATGGAAGATGGTGCTCAAGAGAAGTTGCATCCCAAAAGCCTCCTGTAACCCCTTCAATATCCACGAAGTGAAATGAGAATCTTAATCGGAGACAGTAGTCGATGGAAAACCTTGAATCCGTACGATCTCTTGAACATAGAGGCGTCTCATTCTCCTAGTGAGCCCTGCCCTCTGATTGGTAAGAATTGTGCCAACATGTTGAGTCAGTCTATGATCACCTAGATAGAGTCATGTCCTCTAGATGTACGTGGATGTCCTATCACGAAATCCATGGATATTTTGTCCCACTTCCTCTCTATAACCTCTAAGGGTTGAAATATGTTTACTAGAACCTGGTGCGCTGCCTTCACTTGCTGACAAGTGAGGCATCGAGAGACAAACTCGGCTACTACATTACTCATACCTTGCCACCAGTTCTATCATCTGAGGTCCTGATACATCTTCACCACCCCTGGATGTACCGCTAGAGGGAAATGTGAAACTCCGTCAACACCTATTCTTGTAGTGCAACTGATACCATGGTACGTCCTCTGAAGAGGATGACATGCTCCCCACCTTCAAGAAACCAATCAGGTGCCTGCCCTGAGGTTATCTGATCATGTCACACCTCACAGTCAACGTACACACACTGCTCCTCTCTGACTCACTAAAGAAGTGGAAGAGTGATTGTGAGATACTGCAGAAAGGCTGCTCCATATCTATCCACAAATGATATCCATAAAATGGCCAACTGGTCTGTCGCCTCTCATAGCAGCTGAATTCCTGATCTCTTGCTGAGAGCATCTCCTACAACATTCCCCTTCCTAGGAGTATAGACTATCTCGAAGTCATAGTCCTGGAGGAACTCAATCCATCACCTTTGTCTCAGGACTAGGTCCTTCTGCGAGAAGATATACCTCAGACTCTGTTGGACATAGTAGACTATAAAACACCCACCCATCAGATAGTGCCGCCACACCTTCAAGGCGAAGACCACTGCTGCTAACGGCATGTCATGGGTAGCATAGTTTTGCTCTTACTATCTCAACTATCAGGAACCATATATGATCACTACTCTCTCCTGCATCCGGACACACCCGAGTCTAGTCCTTGATGTGTCACAATAAACTACATACCCAATGCCCTCCTCCGGTAGCCTCAAGATGGGCGCACTAGTCAGCCTCTGCCTCATCTCCAAAAAGCTCTGCTGGCATCTCTCCAACCACATGACGGGTTGTTTTTTCATTTCCAAAGATGATATTGGTGCTGCAACTCTAGAAAATTCTAGCACAAAGGTATGTCTGGTTGACTCATGAGTGATTGATCGCACCCTCTTATCAATGATTACATCCTGTGCTACTTGGTTTTTCCTTTTCACCGACCTAGGAAAACCCATCCCAACTTTGTAGATAAACCATAAACTATTTTCCTAATAGATTCAATATGTGTATGAACTATGGTTTCCCAGTTCATACCCAAACTAACATCGTAAGGCCTCGACGCTGCCACTAAGAGGTTCTAATCGAAACTCTTGCCTCAAGGGTTATATCATACCATCGGCGTTAGTGTAATTATCGAGTCTCTTCCTAATGGTTTCTCCAGATGTGAGGGTCCAATCAATGGCTTAACTAGAAACTGTAGGTCTAGTACAAGATTTGTGGAAGGAAGGATTGATTGGTACCAATGTCTATTGTTACGGAAGATAGTAGTAGACACAGTTTGTACGGAAAATCATTCCTAGATCCCTTGGGTCACACTTTTGGACCGCATGCAGCTACTCTCTCCCCCTTCCCTCCAACTCCTTGAGCCTTGTAGGGACTACACATGTGGGTGGTTGTAACATGTTGAAATGTAAACCACCTCTTGTTGTTATCTTAGCTCTACTTCCACATCTACTTCCCTGGAGATTCATCTATCCTTAACAGTTACTCTTCTTGAAACATTTACACGCTCTAGTATCTGATACTGGCACCAGTTTCATGCTTTCCAATAGCTAACATTAACTGGTTGTATCCACTCAGCCAACGAACATTCAACCAAAAAGGTTCTCTCTAGCACCCTAACAGAAGTAGGAATCCATAGAGGAAAAAGTGTTGGATCAGATATACTTAAACACACCTCTCTCTAAGTTCTGAGATCTAAAGCACCACTTTCTCTGTATTAATCAAGTACCAGGAATGGTCGGTACGCTTCGATGAATACTCAACTACCGACATGCCATCCAACCAAAACTACATAAGCTCTAGAAAACTCTCACCCACCTCCTCAAGCCTGTCCTCAGCTACCTGTGGGTAGGTCTCGCCTAAGAACTTGAGTGATATCGGGTGCAAAAACACATATAAGGCTCTAAGCCTACATGTGTCCTCTACTGGCACCACCGGTAGTGTCTACTGACCAACAGGTAGTGATTTAGTTGGCACACTGCCCCAAGGTACCATCTCGGAAAGAGTCAAAGTACCGAAACCTCACCACTATGCTAACCATCCTCATGGTCACTCACTAAAAATATTAGTATCTATGTTCACAATTTTATCCAATGGTGTCTCAACTAGGCTGAAAACTCTAGCTTTTACCTCCATCCAGCCCTCAACTGCGTGGGGATCTGACTCGCCTCGAAACCTCAGAGGCCTCTACAGTTGGAACTTGTAAAACACCATAAGTCTGCGTGCACCATAAGCCAATGTGAATGGTGGTATCTACTACCCAATGGGTGGTGGTACTACTAGTACACCACTCGAAGGTGCCAACGTAGAAAGAGGGTCCTAAACCAGAGCCTCGGTGCTCAGTAGGCCATCTTCGTGTACTCTCTCGAAAACCCAAGCTGGCTATCTACGCAGTGGCATCCAGATAAATAACAGGTGCGCCATGGTCAAAACATTATACCTAGTGAGATGACATAATGTAATCACAAAGAATAAATTTTCAAAGGAAACACACACACAATCAGTGTTTTTGTGTAATTAGTTGGAGATTAGAAGTCAGAGTCCTAGTGTATAGATACGTCGGTCGCCACAACAACACCAGTTTCCCTAAACTGATAACCACACCCAAAACAGTAAACACTATTGCTGTTATAAGAAACAGATTCTATGTTTTGTTGTAGAACCGACCATCCTTTGATACCAATTTGTCACGAACCATCCTCAGGGCCCATTCTGTGACTACCACAAGTCCGCCTTCCATAGGCCCGGGGCTGGTGACTAGCACAAAAGGCGCAAATACCTATGCTGGGAAGGAATTGTCTTTATGAATGTAAAGAAACACAACAATGTATGAAACATGAAGTAAAAACTATGTAAAACTAAATACCAAGGGGTGTGATGGAAATTAAATGGGCCAGTATAGAAACACAACTGAACAACAAGTACTAGTAAAGGGAAAATAGCTGAATGTAAATAGGAGCTCCTGGATCGTCCTCCGGTGTTTCCTACCTGAAGGGAAGGTACAGATGTCCAACTCAGCACCCACATCCATTAGTGTCCACCATCTTCTGACTCATCGCAAGATCCACCTCCGAGTAACATCCAGTCATGGCGCTCTCATCCTCCGTCAGTGATGTCCATCGTCTACATCCAACACAATGAGGTGTGGGCATAGCCCGTGCTGGTGTGAGTATAACGTTACTGAATAGGGATCCTGAGACCTGCGGTGTCTTACAATATCGACTATGTTTATGAAAAATAAGGACGATACAACCAGAAATTATCAACCAACCCTACTTAGGTATATGCCCATACATATACCTAATTTACCAAACTTAGTCTGGCTCCAACTCACATGGCCAAGCACAAACCAATTCCAAAAAATAATTAAAGTGAATCACTATGATGATAATGGATGAAAGACATGTATCATATCACACACGTATTCCACAATTATAGAGAGATATAGATGATCAGATGTAGCCACTGGATCATCTAAGCTATTGGACCTACACAGGATACAGTCCAGCTTACTCGTCTAAGATTTCGGACCCACACAGGATAGAGGCCAGTTATTCTATTGTAACAGATATGATCATATGTAGTTACTGATTCATCTAAGCTGTCAGACCCACACATTATACATGAATAGCTACTCTGTCAGAACTGTCGAACCCGTACAGGATTCCGGTACAGTTTTCTTCATCGTTGAACCCATGGAGGATTCCATATAATAGTCGTCATTGTGGATCCCACGCAGGATTCCGATATAGAAGTAGAAGCCATCGCAACCTGCTCTAGGGTTATCGCACAAAACACACTCAATTCCAGGAGGTTCCGCTCCTCGAACAAAGGGTTCAATACATCATCTGTCAATACATCCTGAGTTGATGTATCACGATGTTCCATCTCGTCAAAAGAAACCCAACGTGATAGAAGACACGTCAATCAGACGCCCGGTCTGAGAGTTATTGGATTTTCCGTTCTAGGGGTCTGGTTGTATTTAGGCTCAATCCAAATAAATTTGTTTTCCAAAGTCATACAAAAATCTCTTAGAGTATCGCAAAAGGACCTCCACATCGTAAGGGTCTCAGTCCCGTAGACGACGCATTGATCAGATGTACGGTCTTGATGATATCCACGTTTAAGTGAAACGTGTCCAACCGATAAAGCCCGATGGGCTGGCGGGTCGGCCTGTCCTGGCTCGGCTGGTCTGACCCGGCTGGGGGGTCGGCCTAGCCCAATTTAGTGGGTCTGGCCCGGCTGGGGGGTCGGCCCAGCCCGGTGGGGCGTGGCCCGCACACAGACCCGGCCTGTGCGGCGGGCCGATCCGGTTCACCCGGCGGCTCATCCTCTCCCTGTCGGTCGTCTGAAGCCTGCCGGTTTTTCCCGGTGCGATCAGCCCACAGAGCGGGCCGCAGTCCTCCCACGTTGCGCCAAGAGGATGCATGGTTTCTTTTTCCCGACTGGTAAGTGGCCGACCGGTTCAACTGTCGAGCGGCCAGCAATCATATTTGGCGGTCTTCTCCGAAACGCATCACCAAGCTGCGCCGCGGTCCTCCCTCCTGGTTGGTAGACATCTGGCCAGTTCGGCTAATATTCGCGCACCAGTAGGTGTCGCGGTCCACCATCCTGGCCCGTAATAGCTGGATGATTCTTCGGCATGAGCGGTCCGTGGTTGCGGGCTGCGGTTTTCCTCCACGCGGCCGACACATAGCAGCCGCCTTCGGTCGTCGTCGCCTCTTCCTACCCAGCTTTCGTCGCCAATACAAAGAACGACCAATGGAGGGTCATCAAGCTGTGTTTGTTCATCCCATTCCCAACGTCTTAGGTGATAACTAATGTCTATAGATGAAATAATCATTCAACAAGATCAAGGGTATAATTTTATTCATTTAAAATTATACAATCCCCCTACTTCGATTCATGGTTTGTTCGTCATCGATGGCGTTGATTCATTGACGTCAGGGTGCATCTTGAGGAGAAAGCATCTCTATTGGAGAAGTTCCTCATGGACGACGTCTTCTCCCTTGACACAAAGGAAGAGGAAGGAAGACGGAATTCATCGTGGGTCTCGCCTCACGTTCTTTCCCTGGTTAGAATGAAGGAAGACACATCATCTTTCTTTGGTGGAATCAGCATTCTTCATCCAGAGGACATCGTTCTTCGTTAATGATGGAGATATCCTCCATATTCTATCATGTTCCACCTAATGCGAGATTATCCCAACCAAACTAAAAGAATTCCATATCATCAATTAATGTTGGAAAAGTAAATTCAAATCAATTCAAAAATATTAATTATGTGTGGAATTTAATTAATATTAGGTGTTTACATTAATTGTGAGGAGGTGGAGGGTTTAAAATTTAAAATAAGTTAGGTGGATTCATTTAATTCAAAGGGGGGTATAAAGGGAGTCGAGGGGAGGGGAAACATTTTAGTTCATGTGGGACCCACCACACATTATCCTCTCATGAGAGGTTATGTGTGGGTGGGCCCCACCACCAACCGTTATTTGGAACTAAAAACCACCAACTAAGTAAAAATGTGTTACTACACATTTTATTTAATTTCTATATTTTATGTAGAAACCCAAAAATATAACTTCCCTCTTGTATAAAACACAACTGCGGTAAAGGTCCCCTTAATTAAATACTGGTGTTGTGTCCCCGAATATCAATTCCGAGCACCGGTTCAAAAGTTATAAAAACATGCATGCATGTATACTGAATGTACCAAAACAAAAATTTAGAAATTGATTCCAGGCACACCGGGCCTCGAAATCAGGCACCGTCAGAAACTACATACTCGTAAAATTCCAAAGAGATAATGAAAAAAATTTACTTGAAATTTTCGGGTCTTTACATTCCATTCTGCATATAAATCATATGGATATTGATGATACTTTATCTTACTCTTCCTTGATTCCTTGGGTAGTCAACAACGTTCCAACTATGAATTGTGTTTTTTGATAGCTGGATTGGCATAACCAAGATATTTCATAGATGAGCACACATTTCATAGGGAATCCTGTTTGGAAATTCATCATGTTTCCATTTTCATTGGATGTTATCCTTATTCCTCTTATTACAATCCATTGTCTAGAATAAAATTGAAATTGGGGTTGAGTTTCTTAAATAGTTTAACACATAAAGGGGAATCTTATGAAAATTTGATAACTTATAAATCACATTGTTTTCTTTAACCGGTGAATTAATAGGCTTTAATCTATGTTATCAACGATCTACATCCCATCATATATTCTTAGGGAAATTTTTATTTATTCTATTAAAAATGGTCTATAATAAGATTATAAATTTAACAAAGAATTCTCCCTGGGAGTGTCGATCCATGAGTGTAGTAAGGCCCATTTGCATGCAGAAGTTCAGGTTTGATTGTAGCTCAAAGAGGATTTTTTTAGTTTTACCCCTAGATACATCTGTTCAAAAGCCATATTTACTTGCTTGTATCCAGAAAGAGATTTATTTTCTTGCTTAGCCATTTACTCTATTTTCAACAAAATTTAGGGATTTTTTCTCATAATTAATCTTATCATTAAGGCTTTCACTAGGGTTTTCTCATCCTAATCCCAAAAATAACTAAACCTCCCATTTCTACCAACTATAACAACTCTACTCTTTATTACACAATTAAACATGATTTATTACATAAAATTATACTTATGAAAACTCAAAGGATTGATAGGCCTAGTCTCTTGGAAAATTACGAACATTACATAATAATGTAAAATATAAAAAACATTATATTTATAAAAAATTCTATTACATGACCACAACATTATTTTGTACTTAGCATGTCATGGGATAACTAGAGGACATACAAAAGAAAAAGGTGAGCTATAAAGCCCCGTAAGGGAGTAGACAATGTATAACATGAAGAATAAAATACATATTAGGAAATATGTGTATCAATGGAGAATATGAGAAATATTGGCATAATGGAAAAATTTATCATGATTATTATAACTTGGAAATGTATAAACAACAAAGATCATGATACTTCCATCAGCCATGGCTCATTTCAAATGGATTTGTTTGGGTAAACAATAATTTCACATGAATTAGCATGTGAAAACATACACTGCGCTTGTTTTAGCTTGAGTAAACCCTCATTGCACAAGTCTTATCATGATACAAAACATTAACCAATGCATTGAAGCACTATAAGGGCTAACCCTTTATAATCATTTTATTTCATTCATAAGTGTGCCAAATGGATCATATAACATGGAATCATTCAACATCATCATTTATTCCATGATAAATAAATGTTGAATAAATACATGTAATTACCATTTAATATGGTTGTGTACATAAATTTTAATACCCATGATATAGAAATGGGTATGGTATTCACTACACATGGATTTTCAAATAGAAATCCACAGTTCAATATCGGCAGTATAACGACATGACGTAAAAATTCTAAAAAAAGAAGATGAGGGAGAAAGGGGTATCTCATCATATTAATATGAAATAGAATTTATGTGGTTCATATGGATACATGTACCAATAAAAATAATTTTTAACTAGAATGCATAAAATAATAATGAAACATGAAGAAAGAGGAGGAATTGAATAAATTTTACGAAATTTAGGCATGCTAATGGGTGTATGTGGGAGGGGTTAATGAGAGATAACGAGTCTCTAATCATTAAAACATCAGGAGGGATGTATAGTGGATGAGAGAAATAATACCCACATCATTTGTAATTAAAATATGGTATATCAACAAAAAACTTCATGGACTAAAATAAGTAAGGAAGAAACCCCTTACAAATATTTGGCATGTTAACGAGTGTACGTAAGGGTTCATAAGAAGGATAAATGATATTGAAAGGGGATATAATCCATTATAAATAAAATTTTATGTATGTAAGATATTTATTGTCATATATCGAAATAGGATTAAAATAGACTATAATACATAACATGAAAATAATTATTGATAAAAGAAAAGGGTGGAAGATCCCTTATGAAATTTTGGCATCGTAACATCATATGTAATGATCAAAATGAGAGAGGATAAATAATACACCCCAACAATAACATAAAATGTAAAGTAATATATTGATTCTAAAAGGATTCCATTATAACCATTTTAAAATTTCAAGAAATAATTTTGAATAAGATGCTTGAATTTGAAAGGCGGAGAGGAAAGTGAGGATCCCTTACATGGAATTGTGATCAAGAAGGCTTGGGAGAGTCTTGGGAGAGGATTATTAGGGGATTTAGAGTTCTTTTTATGGAGTATAGAGACTATAGTGAAGTGTTTATTCAAGATAAAAATGGTTTGAGGGAATATTAATGGGAGGTTGGGATGGTTTATATAGGAAAAGATATGGAAATATTAATTATTTAGGTTTTGGACGCTACACATTAAACAAATAAAAAAGACAAACCATCCAATTGTTTTCCCCATGGATAATTCCAAATGGTAGTGTTAAAAAAAATTTAAGTCCAGGTTCAAAAATTATTAAAATATTAGGATTTTATATGTTTGAAGCGTCATACTCTCAAGGAAATCATTTTAAAATGTTAAAATATTTTATAAGTCAAGGAGGGTCCACTAAGGCATTATAAAATTTATCAAACCAATATGAAAACACATTGTTTTAATGGTAAAAATATTATTGTCTAAATATTCATATTATATTATTTTATTACATCACTATTTGGTCATTGTGATGGCATAAAACTCATTATATATTTATATAATGTTGAATTTTTACCAAAAAATAGATTATATTTGAAAATTATGAAAAAATAACCATGGAATAATTTCAACTTCATGATTCTAGAAAAATATTCATTTTATACAAATAATTTTTTAAATATTAGAATTTTACCTTTTTAAATAAAAACAGTCATTTATTGATAATTGATGGGTTTTTGACAAAAACTATTTCCAAACATTAATAAATGTTACATTTGAAATCATAAAAATTATATGATCATTCATATTTAATAAAAATTATATTATAATAATATTTTATTAAAATATTATTTATTAAAAAAATTAATTAATTATTCAAAATAAATTCTTTAATTAAAATTTTAATTTCACTTTTATCATGTAAAAATATAATTCTTATCAAAATTAATACCTAATAAATTATAGAGTAAAAAATATTGAATAAATATATTCATAACTTATGATTAAAATAAGTTTTATTATAACACTATTTTAATAAAGCCTATGTTTAATATAATAATTAATATATTTCTAAAAAGTAATATTTTACCTGAAAAATAAATTTATCTAATTCAATAGATATTTATGAAAAACTATTCTCATAAAGGAATTGATGGAATAATAATTTTATTTATAAAAGGTATTACACAAAAAGTAGCTAATATTTTGGTATACAACCCATTATTTCACCCTCATAGGATGTAATGGTAAGGTTTGTGATTGTGATAGACTCTTGGGGAGGATCAGATAACATCGCTCGAGTAGTAATCTCTATTAACTTCCACTTCTATCATAGGTGATTCCATTCAAGCATAACGTGTGGAAGACTATCTTGGTCTTGGTCAAGTGCAAAGCCTAGTGACCCTACCTCATGTCTGTGCTAGGATAAATGATAATCGTATGGCTCCTGTCTACTGTATGAGACCATCCACTCTATTTTCTATGTCGAAAAAATTATTTTTTAAAATATGTAACATATACTAGTAATGTGATTAATGTTAAATGGATATATTATCAATGGTTATGATACCTAACAGTTATTTAAACCTATTAGAAAAGTGAATATGTTTTTTATATCGATAAGACATTTAATTAAATAATAGAAATAGTATTTTGATCAAGAATTCATAAGACGTTACATCCATTGGAGAGGTGTTTGATCTAAAAATACACCTTGCATTATGTATTGGGGTTCCCCTTGATCAAAATAAAGAAAACAGTGAACTGTATTTATTGTTCTTAGAAGGGCCTGTTGTGGTAAAACCTCCCCCAGCTATAAAACTCCAAATTCTATTAATGGGAATTCCATTTTTATAATTACTTCATTTATTATAAATAACATAAAATCCCTTAAATAATATATCAAAAACATTAAAAATGACTTGATTGAATAATAGTTATTTCATGAAGTTATGTAACTTATACCAATTGAATAGTAACTTGAATATTTGAATAATAATAAAAACACTACGAATAGTAAACTAGATAATACAATCATTACCATATCAATGATATTATTTATCAATATTTTCCATATTATAACATAAAATATAATATATTTATATAATAATAAATGTAAATTATTGTTCTTAAAATGTAAAATTGAATATGGATATTTTTGTGTAACAAAATTTTCAATTATAATTTTTTAATTATAAAATTTTTTAAGTGAAATTTATATTACTAAAATAGATTCATGAATATTATTTTTCATACTTATTATTATATTGTGATTTTATAAGACCATAATTAATTTTTTGAAGTATTTTAAAATCATTTAAAATTTCAAAAGTGTGTTTTTTCAAATAAATGTTGATTTTGATTAAAAATTAAATTTACCATATTTAAAAAATAAAATTCAAAAAATTTAGTTCATTTTTGAATTATAAATTACAATAAATGGTTTTGGTGAATTTTTTGAATTTATCTAAAATACATGAATTTTTTATGTACAGTAAAATACGGTAATAGACATTATATACACATTATAAAGTAAATAGACTATTTATTGAGTCATGGTTGATGCAAGAACCATAATTTCAGTTTAACCTGCATTATTTATATATATATAGATATAATGATCATACTAGTCACATTCTATAGGAAAAATTACGAACTAATGAATCAAATATTGAGAAAACACCCCTCTCATCCACTATAAATACCACCCTCACCAACTCTTGTCCTCACACCTATCCATAATTGCGACATATCTATATTCTACTAAAATATTTATAAAATATATTCACCCACATATGAGGGAAATTTTTCTCAATAGAATAATAAAACCAATACCCTTTAAAAGGATTTCAAGAAGAATGATTCAAGAAGTAAAATCCTCATTTTTTTCTTTAAATTTCATTTCAAGTTCTTTTATTTTCTAATTATATCATCTCATCCCATCATACAATTGGTTTTTAAAATCTAGTACCATACATATACTATAATTTTATTATAATAATTTAATAATCCATCATCATTTATTTCCCATCTATTTTTTTAAAATGAAAACAATATTACTGATGTGTTAATTTATCATGTAAAATGACAACCAGTTTTCAATATCCATTTCTACGTTTGAGAATGTTCATAAAACCACATTAATGGTTAAACAAGATTATTATATATTTATTAAAAACCATTAAATGTTCTATATCTATTATATATATAAATATAATAACAACTAATAAAATAAAACTTGTATGTGATGATCGAGAAACATCATAATTAATCGAAACAATTATCACTAAAATTTCATCAAATGATTCAATATAAAAAAACTAATTGAATTATATAATCATTTATAAGTTTTTTTATTAACAACATATATCATAAATTGTGGACATCCATGATCATTTTACATGATTTTTTGGTAGATGTATATGAGTAAATCGATCATGAAAATGATGGATGCCAACGCTCTTAAATGATGTAATTGAATCTCATAACCCATCAAAATGGCCCCAAATGGACTTAATAAAATTGAAATATATAAATTAAATTTTTAAATATTTTATAAATAAATAATTTATTTGTTTAATATTATTATCCATAACATTATGATGATGTGAAGAACCGTTTCACATATAACGTTAGAGATTCTACCCGAACCTCCATTTTTCCTTCAGGTTGCTCTTTCTCCATATTTATCCATATTTAATGATTATTTATTTTGGTGTACATATTATATATTACTTTAATATTTTCCATAGTCATATATAAATATCATATAATCCTTATTTTATGAGTAAATAATTTTTTTTAAAAGTCTCCGTTTTAAATTATTCTCAATATGCATGCCAGATTATAGGAAATGTTCCGATTTATCAACCATTTTTAATATCACTCAATAATATATTTGGGGACATAATTATTTTTTTAAAATCACAAATTAAATCATGAAAACCTATCCGGATTAATTTCTTCTTTTATATAAAAACATTTGTTTTTCTCATTTTAAATAATCAATAATATTATTCCTTAAATTCCTCACTAAAATGTTTTCTTTCAAAAGTTTGTCGAATAATATTTTTACATATTTTGACATTAACCAGACATAACTAATCATGTATATGCATATTTCACACTATAAATTTCCATGTAAGATTTAAAAACACTATTTCATTGAAACCATTATGTTATTCTCTTTTCTTAATCCTTCAACATGATTATGATTCCCAATTCATTTCATGGGTATCCTTTCTATTTATTTTGATATCTGATGTATGATTGTTCACTAAGAAAATAGATTCCTGAACATGTTATTTTATGTTATCCTAGATTGTACTCTAATGAATTGGGGAATGGTTAGTCTCAAGATATATCTTGTACAATGGTCTTGGTTGTTAGCCATGACTCATGAACTATGTGCGATGGTCTTAGCAGATATACTTCACTTGTGATGAATTTGAAACTATCTTAGTGATTATCCTTGACTCAAGATCCTACACTTTAAAAGAGAGATGAATCATTTTTATTTAATGTTTTATATTACTTCCACATTATTATTATTCCATGACTACATGATTTCATGTTATATATGTTATGTTTCCATAAGTTTATTAATCTTATATGATTTTTATGGAATCTTATGATTTCTTCTAACCCATGTGTTGTAATTTTTATTATGTCTATTCAATTACTATGAATTTTAGCCCATCCACTTTTCATGTATTCCCCAGGTTATCTCTTTAATATATAAGGGCTCTAATGGTGTTATTATCTCATTATAAAGAATAAATAAATGATTTTTTTATTTTGGTTTCATGATTTCTAATTATGTATCTAATCATCCAAATACACTAGACATCAGAATCCTTGTATTGTAATTTGATGTATAAGTATGCATAAAATCATGTAATAATAATTTTAAAAAAATAGTGTCAATATTTTTAGTATAAGAGTATGTTATAATTAATTTTAGATATCAGGACTATATCACTTTAGTATGAACAAAATGGGATATTTTTTCACCCTTGATAACCTAGATTTGATCTTAGAGAGTCGCATATTTGGATTCACATTTCATTTTTCATGATTATCCTTATATGTTCGATGTTTTATTTTTATATTATTTTTAGATAAGTATATAGGACCCCTAAATTTAATTTATTTTAGTTAATTTTTTGAAGTATGAGACCTATGCTCACTTTTTTCCAACATAGCATCTAAAAATAATTTGAGGTGAAATTTCATAAGGGGGAATAATGTAAACACCCTAAATTAAATCAATTGAAATTCCCATTATAATAATTAGTTCATATAGTATAAATAACATAAAATCACTTAGAGAACAAAATAAAATCTTTATAAATGAATAATGAATGGAATAAGAGACAGTTCTATAAGTTATGGAACCTATACTAATCAAATAACAATATTAACCTATTGAGTAGTAAACTAGAATTTATGATAGTAACCTCATCCAAAAAATTATTTATGAAACGTATAAGTCTCATAAATGAAAATATGATATAATTATTATATTGTATTGGTAAATAAATGTTTTGAACATTTTTAAATAAGTGTTAATATTTTGGTGAATCATAAATATTTATTTACAATTTTATTATTAAAATAATTACTTGAAAGAAAACCTATTTTCATATAGTTCATTCATAAATTATTTTTTTTTCTTATTACTATAATATAATTATATGATACCTTAATTAATTTTTGAATTTTTTGTATAATGCATAATAATAATAGAATTACTTTATTTCATCTAAATGATAATTTTATTTAAAAACTAATATTCTCATATATATGAAATTATTTTTATAAAAATACTCTTTTTTAATCAAACTAATTAAAAAATGGTTGTGGTGGATTTCTGAGACTTTTCTATAATACATGAATTTTTTTGAATAGTATAATACAATAATTTTCAATATATATACATTATAAATTAAATACACTATTCTATGATATATGGATGATGTATGATCCATAATATCAAACACTGATTTGTTATGTAAATATTTTTATTGATAATTACTTTACTATTCAAAGTCTTGGGGAATAATAACGAACTAATGAATAAAATAATATAAGAACACCCCTCTCCTCCACTATCAATACCACCTCTCACCACCTCTTATCATCACACCTCTATGGTTTTTATCCTTATCCAAATTCTACTAAAAAAACATACCAATCCCCTCCCCTACTTCAACAAGTATTCAGCCTCATCAAAAAATAAATACATTCCACTTAATGTGTTTTTCAAGAAGAATGATTCAAGTGGTAAAATCCTCTTCCTTTTCATCTAATTTCTTTTCATGTTCTTTGGTTTTATTACTCTCCCATCACCTACCCTAATTCAAATGGTTTGATAACTCCAGTACCATACATAGACTAAAATTATATTATTCTAACGTAATTATAAATAATAAGTTCATTCCACTCCAATATTTTTATAAACATGAATATATCATACGTGATATGTTAATTTAACGCATTTAATGATGATGAGTTTTCAATTTCAATTAATGTATGCACGACTAGTCATTAAACCATTTTATGGTTAAAAAAGTTTATAATTTATTTATTACAACCCATTTAATTTTTGGGAACCATAATATATATAATATAAATAAATATTACAAAACTAATTTTTGATGATCAGAGTACCACCAAATTAATTAAAACCATTATTGCTAACATCTTTTCAAATGATTCATCATCAACTGAAGTTACCAAATGACATATGTAATCATTTAATATTAATTTTATTCAGTAATAACATCAAACTTCAATCTTGAACAAATATTCTAATTTTATATTATGTTATCATACATATATTAAACTAAACCAATCATGCAAATAAAAGAATCCAATGCTCCTAAATGATGAAATTGAATCTCATAACCCATTAAAAAGTCCATAATTCAACTTAATAAAATTATTCTAAATAAAATAAATTGATAAACTAATATGAATTAAATAAATAATTGAGTTAATTTAGTTAACATGGACATTAATATCATTTGAATAGTTGTTACATACATAGGTTAAAATATTCTACACGAACCTCAATTTTTTTTTCCTTCGGGTGACTATTTCTCTCTATTTACGCCAATTTAATTTCATTTCTTACTTGTTAAAAAAATATTTATGTTCAATATTAATGTATCTAGATCAGATCATAATTCTTTGATGGAGAATTGTGTGTTTTAAAACGTTTACCTTCTAAATTCTTCTTGATAACAAAGCCTGATTAAAGCGAACATCACAATTTATATCGCATTTTAAAGATCACATTATAATCTACTTAAAAACATTATTTTTATAAAATCAATAATTCTATAATTAAAAATTATCTACATTCATTTATGTTTTATTCAATGAATTACACCTTTTCAGTTTTTAGAAATCATTAATATTGTCCATAAAAACATACAATGAATTTTTATTTTTACAGATTCCCAAACACTAATTTTACTTTTTTTTCTCATCATTTTGAAATCACTTCTCATGCCCTATACCTATTTTAACTGATTAATGACCATTAATTATTTAAATATTTTATTTCATGGAAATAATTATGATATTCTCTTTTGTTATGTCTTTTACAAGATTATGATACTCAATTCATTCCATTGGTAACCCTTATGTTTATGTTTTATTCCCTATGAATGATTATTCATGTGGACCACATATTCCTAAACATTTTGTGTTGTGTTGTACAAGATACATCTCCAATTAATTGGGTAATGTTTAGTCTCTCAACATGTCATGTGTAATGGTCTTATTAGTTATCTCGAACTCATGATCCTTGTGCAAAGGTCTTTGTGGTCAAATGTGCCTCGTGCTCCATATGAAATGGTCTTGGTGGTTAGCATGGATCCTGATACCGATGTTCAGAAATCCTTGACTCATGCATATTCGGGTTTTATATTGCTATAACATTACTATGATTCCATTATGATGTGATCTGATGTTATATGTGTTATACTTACATATGTTTATTCATACTCCATGAATTCTTATGTCATCATGTTATGCCTTATACCCCCTATGATTAACATTATTCTTATGTCTATTACATTAATGGGATTTTTAGCTCATCCTAGTGTTAAGATATTCCCTTGGTTATCCTAGTAGGACATAAGGTCTTAATGGGTGTCATGATCTCATTATATATATATTAATTATATGATTTTTTTATTTTTGTTTCATGATTTCTAATTGTGCATCTAATCATCCAAATAGAGATTACATTATGATTCATATATTTTAATTTTATGGATAATATCGATTAAAATAATGTATCAATATGTGTAAAATGAAAGGGTATCTATTGTCTGTGCTTGGGTAAGGTTTAGTTATTTTGGGATATTAAGACTAGAGGATTTTTGTAAGTACCCTGGTGGTAATTTTATCACCATTGATAACCTAAATTGGACCATAGGGAATCACATGTTAGGATACACATATCATTTACATGTTTATACTTATATTTTATGTTTTTATATTCTTATTAGATATGTATACAAAGACCCTATTTTTATTTTCATTATTAATGATGGGGAGTAGGATAATTAACCTTTCTTGTTTTCACCATAATATGAATAATGAAATTCCAAGGCTGAAATTTCATAAGGGGGAAGAATGTAACAGTACTAACTCCATCAATAGAAATTGACCTTTTCTAATCATTCCATACAATATAAATAAAATAAAATAACTTAGAATACACAATAAAAACATCATAATTGATTAATGAATAGAATTATAGGTATTTATAGATGTTAACAGACCTATATCAATGGGATAGTAATACAGACCATAGGTATAGTAAACATTAAAATAGAATAGAAACATCATAAATGATAGTATATTTGAAACATAGTCTTCTAATAAATGAAAATAATATATAACTACATCATTGTATAGGTAAAATGAAAACAACATCCGAGATTTGTTAATTTATCTTATTCAAGGACGAGGAGTTTTAAATTTCCACTAATGACTTCGATTAAATTAAAAAA
Organism: Viscum album; assembly: GCA_963277665.1. Lineage (NCBI taxonomy): Eukaryota > Viridiplantae > Streptophyta > Magnoliopsida > Santalales > Viscaceae > Viscum > Viscum album. The sequence continues at coordinate 643,247,862 of OY728135.1, read as the reverse complement.
AATATGCATAAAATATATTATAAAAGATTTATTTAAAACGATTTATTTTTTTGGAACACTTTTATATACATAATATTAATTAATAAAACAAAACTAGTATTAAATGATCGTAAAACCGCCAAATTATTCAAAATGATTATCGCTATGGTCTTATCTAATGATTCATCATCACCATAAATTACCAAATTATTTATATAATAATTTAATATTATTTATCATCATTAATAAATTATAAACTCAATCCTAGCCAACCATTACCATTTTTCAAGATTTTTTTGTACATGTATACAAAGAACTAAACATATATACCATGGCAACCAATGCTTCTTAAAGATAAAATTGAATATCATATCCAATAAAAATTCATAAATAAACATACTAAAATAATAATAATTTAAATATTTATATAAAAGGTTATGAACTATATAATTAATTGATTTAATCAGATTATCCATGGAATTATGATCAAGTGAGGAACTGTTTCATACATATGGTATGGGATTTTACACAAACATCCTTTTTTTCCTTCTGTACACTCTTTCTCAATATTTAACCAAATGTAATGATTATTTAAATTTTTTGAATATTATAAATTATGTTTATATATTCCAAAATAATGTACCTATATAAGATAATCCTACTTTTATGGGGAATAAATTTCTTTTATTAAAGGTTACCTTCTCAATTCTTCCTGATAAGCAAGCCTGATTAAAGGGAACTTCCTAATTTCCCACCAATTTTTATGTTCAGTCAATAATCCTTGTCATTCCATTATTATTTATATTAAAGAACTCAATTTATAATGAAAAAAATATTGGTTAATTTTTGGTTTTCTACAAATATTTATGCCTTTTTCATTTTAAATAATCATAAATATCTAACTTAAATTCCACACTATGATGTTTTATTTCTAATGTATCTAAAACACTATTTTTTATGATTTAAAATAATTTTATGAAAACTTAACATAATATATACCTATTTTACCTTATAAATGTACATGTATGATTTGAATCCATTATTTAATGGATGACTTTATGATATTCTATTTTGTTATTCCGTTGACCTGATTATGATATGTAATTCATTCCATGGGTAACCATTAGGTTTATGTCTAATTAAATATGTATAATTTTACTTTTAGAACACATATTCATTAAAATTTTATTCTGTTTCTTCCAAGATATTTATCCATTAAATTGGTCATTATTCACACTCTTGATTCATCGTGTGTATTGGTATTGTTGGTTATCCTTGGCTCATGGTCTCTGTGCAATCGTGTTGCTGGTTAGCCCTGACACCGGAAAATGTAAATTCGTTTATATTTATATCTTATATTTTTCTTATTTTAGACACTGATGTTTTTAATATTTTCATGAGTTATTATATTTCCTCTTTACTGATTTTATATGAAATCTGCATAATTTGTGTGAAATATTAATATTTTAATATTAAGTATAATTTTAGAGCAATTTTAGAAGTAGTCCAATTGAGTAAATTTAATGTTTTAATAATAACTATCACTATACTGATCCAAATTTTTTGGTTCTTCTTTTTTAGCATTTTCCTTTCAATATACAACATTTCATTAGAAGGTACCATGAGCCAATTCTTTCATTTGAAGGGTCATATGGTCCTCACAAACAAGACCAAAGAATCTATGAACAAACGGGACTAGCCTTGAAGATTGATTTACTTGTCTCAATCCAGAAGCCCGAAAACATTAACCCTCCACAATAATTAGGGGGACACAACATTTTATCTTGGATAAAAATTTCAAGGTCCAAATCTAAGTACAAGGGGCCCAAATGAAGCTTTGAATTCCAGCCCACCATTAGGGACGAGAAATAAAATCAGTATAGTATACATGACATATCTCATGATGTAGCATCAAATCGAGCTGAGATTTTTCAGTGTGAACGAGGAGATATAGGCGATCGACTTTTTTGAAGAAACCTTTCAGATTTGTAGTCATATTCATATTCAAAATCCCTTTCACAATTTGGGCATCGATAAAGCATGGATAGAAATGGACAGTTTCCCTTTGTTTAATAAAATCGGCATAACTTTGGCTCCACTTGTCCAAATTCCTCCACATTTATCCAGTAGTCGGAAAACTTTATTGTCTACAACTTGTAATAAGGAGATATTTTCAGATTCGGATGTCTGAATAGCCAAATTGTCGATGCAACGGGAGAGATAGATTGGGAATGCAAACAGTCCACTCCTTGGGCTATAAATACTCTCCCCTTCTCTCCTTGAGAGGGGTTGGCATTTCAGAAGAGAGGGGAACATATTGGAACTACCAAGGCCTTTACAAAGGCTTGGGAGGATCTTCCTTACTCAAATTTTTACTTGAGAGACCTTTCTTCCTCTCTTTGTTTTCACTTACTTTCATGTTCTTCATTTTTGTAATCTTGTAATTCTCTTTCTTTGTGATTCTGTTATAATGCAAGTTACTTATTCAATATCTCTTATTCTCATCCAAATTCTATAGTTTAATATTTGAGTTCTTTACATAGTTTAAATTTAGTTGAATCCCCTTCCCTTCTTTTGCATTCTAATTCAATCGAAAATCTGTTTTTAATTATCATCATTGTTCGTGTGTGTGTGTCCGACATACCACTCATTTCTAATCCCTTTCTTTTTCTTCTATTCTAAATTTATCATCATAATTATTTTAACCAGACTATTAAACACCCAAATGGATGAGTAAATGTCTCATTGGGGTGAGTCAAAACATAGGTATGTTATGTGATTGAGATTATTTTCTCGATGATTATTCGTTAATTTATCATTGTGTATGTTGAACATAATATGTCATTGATGAATGAAATAATTTGTTTAGCACGTGGTTTCCATGGATTATTGGAACCATGAATACACTACCATAAAAAACTACTAATTTAGTTTAGTATCCTAGTTAAGTTAAATCTTGGATTAAAGCTTTAACACTTAGGAATTCTAATCGACGTCAACTTGGAAATTGGGTGTTAATTTAAATGCAATATAAAGCAAAGCTCAAGGATATCATAGGATTAACTGCCTAATAATGAACACAGCCCAATATTTATCAATTTTTAAAATAAATTATAGTCAATCAATAATTTTAATTAACATCTTCAAACAAACCCCCCTAATCAAAATACAATCAACTAAAAACAAACGATTATTTCAAAGTTTCATCACTAAGGATTCGACCCGAGTGCTTCTATACACATTAGCATAGCACCAGAACATTGACCGGTCGATAGGAGACAATCGGCCGTGTGTTTAAAATGGTGCTGTTGCCGGTGATGGTGCTTTAAGTAGTCATTAGTTTGTGTTTATTGTCAAAAAAAACAAAAAAAACAACTAAATTTGAAACAAAAACACAAAGGAGAACCCGTCTTCCTCTTTCTTCTAAAATCTATCTGAATGCCCCATTGCCTCCCAAACAATCCCTCGGTTTTGATTGACCCTGAAATTGAGAGAAAAATTCTCCAACTTAGGAGGAACATACGATATACTGAAATAATTCAAGAACTAGTCCTCATCCAATCATTTGAAATTGAAATGGACAGTCATAGGGAACAAACACATAAAGAACTCATTTCCCCTGATATGAATTACCAACCTCTTGGTATTCAATATCCAAACATTGAAGCTGACTTCGAACTTAAATCGGGTTTGATTCATCTTCATCCTCATTTAAACGGGCTATCTGGCGAGGAACCACGTCTCCACCTTAAAGAGTTCCAAGTAGTGTGCTCTACCATGAAGCCTCAAGGGGTTTCTGAAGAATAAATAAAACTCTAAGCCACTACAACAAAACCGGCCCGTAGTGGCCGTTTTTTTTTTCATTTGGAGGCGGTTTAAACCGCCGCTATAGGGTTTGGCGGCGGTTTAAACCGCCGCTATAGGGTTTGGCGGCGGTTTACAAAAACTGCCGCGAAACTGGGCGTCAGCAATCTATTAGCGGTAGTTTTTACTATTTCGCGGTGATTTAAGAAAAGAGTCATAGATACCTCTTTTTGTGACAGTTTTTTCCATTTCGCGGCGGTTTTATGCGTAGATGATACTTTTTTTTCGCGGTGGTTTTAACCGCCGCTATATTTTGGCGTTTGATGCGCCTATGTCGCGGTGGTGAAAACCGCCGGTAAATTTAAACATAATACATTTAGCGGCGGTTATAACCGCCACTAAATTCTGACCAGTAAGGCATTAGCAGCAGTTAAAACCACTGCAAAATGTTGACCTGGAAAAAAATTAATTCTTCTCCTACCACACCACTCCCTTGAAAAAAAAATCAAACTAGAATATTGAACAGGAGACACCATACAATCAAATAACATGGTAGTATTCATTGAAAAATAGGATATGATCAAATGTTGTATGTTATGGAGTCCAACCTAAGGAAAGGTATGCATCACAATTTGGTGAGTAACCAATCCATGTGACCCACAAGATGTATATGTGTTTTTATCTTCTTTAATTTCTTATGTGTTTTAAGAAGGGTTGATTTATATTATATGGATACTAATACTCTATATAATAAATGGTTATGAATTTTGATACAATTTATGTGATCATGCGAACCATGGTGATGTGTAATGATATGTAATTGGTTATGCTCTAAGTTGGCCGATATAACATCCATGGGTGGATTGTGATATGGGTTGGGTTTTTTAACATTGGATTTGTGTTATGGGATAAAACAAATTATGTTTATATGGGTATAGAATTTGTTCCAAAGATGGATGATTGAGTAGTTATAGAATGTATGTTATGGTATGGTTTGTTGTGTGTTTTGGGTTGGTTGTTAATGCCTACTATAGAAAATGGGTAACATGTGAATTGGTGTGTGTTTTAGGTTGGACAACACACTAACCGTGCATGGTGCTTGAGAGAGTATGGTTTATGATCTTGTAGGTTATACATGATTCCTATTGAGAATTTGAGTTATGTCATTGGATATGAGATAAGAGTTTCATGTATACATCCCAAGATGGTCATCATCTTGCAGGTTGGATGGGATGCATCATGATATAGTTTTTATTGACTTCGTTAAAGAAAATAGGTTTGAGTTTTTTAACATTTCAACAACAACTTATCTAATGTTTTCCTAAATACATTATTGGTGGAATTATACATAACCAAACCAAATGATATTGATTTTTCACAATAGTTATTATCATAAGATAATGTAATTAATATATATGTGAATGTATGTGATCTTTATCCTTCAGGGGAAGTATGGTGTGTCGATTTCTAGTTTGGATTAGTAACCTAGATTTCATAGTTGGATTGGGTATGGGATTTGTGATATGCATGAGAACCATCGAGTGGGTATATTGGCCTATGATTTTCCTCGTGATATTTGAGATGGGTTCATAGATTCTTCTCCATGAGTTGTATCCTATATAGGATGTGACATGTGAACTAGGGTTGAGAGAGACTAGTAATATTGAGATGCATCTTGGGATATTGGTGATTGGAGTGTTCTAATCAATTGAAATAGAGATTCTCATTTCCACCTGATGTGGGTTTTCTTGTATGTATGTAATCCAAGAGAGGACTTATCCTAGGTCTATGAGTTCATTATATAAATGAAAGTAAGTTTAGACACTTTCTTCTATAGTGATGGTATATAGGTGGATTGTGGTTTGGTATTCAGGGAGTAATATCATTGTATTTAGTATTGTGAATGTAAAGGCATGGGTAGTGCTTGTGTTTTGTTAAGTCTAACATGAATAATTGACATGGTTATTTGGGGGATAAGTTAAGTTAAACTATGATTATTTGGATGTTATTGTAATGATGCATATTAGGTGTTTTAATAGAGTGTATACATTCTTAGATTCATGTTATACTGATAACGGTTAAATTTAGGTATTGTGGGAGGCTTCCATGATACACTCTTTCCATGTCAGTAAGAGCATGAGTTCATTATCAGCATAACTGGTATGTTGGGTGTATAGTCTATGATTAGCCTTTCAGGTGTGGATTTGGGTAGTTATTAGGTGTAGTTTTACTTGGTTAACATGTGGTTTATAATAATTGTTGGATTTTCATAGATCTCATAGATAGAGAGATTTAGTGATGAAGGTAATGTGACTATTGGGAATTTGGTCATGGGGACATTATCAATCCATGGTTGTTTCATGTGATGCTTTCCTAATGTATGGGTTTGTTCAATTGCGGAGACGCCAGGTTTCTGAAGATGGTTAGTGCATTGGGATACCAAATGACACATATTTTGATGCATTTTTTATTACAATTAGATGGTCCTTGTACATTCTTCCTATGGTTTATACACTATTCTATGATACATGTGATATGTGGTCTCATCGCTTGTTTTATATCAACCTTAAACTAAAAACAAATTGGTATTCCTTGACCCATTTGAGTGGTGTAAAAATTTTAAGGCCATTACAGAGCCTTTTATCATTAACCTTTCATGCCTTAGACATTTATGGTCATGGGATTAGCCTTTTAGTGTGATACATATTGGATATGGATCCAATAGGGGTATGTCTATGCTAAACTAAAACATATTGGGCCATAAGATAGGTGCTTTATCTTCCACTTAGTAAGGAAATTGATTGAAAAAGGGAGTATCTAGTAAAAATTGGCATATATAAAACCAATATGTTACCTAATAACTTCTTCCTTGTTCAGTGTTACATGGGGTGACTGTTCCTCCCTCCTGAGATTTTATTCTAAGGGGATATAATTTGGTTGTGATTATGGATATAGGTTGGGAAAGTGTAGACCAAACTAGCGTAGACCTAAGGATGTGTTAGAATTTATGGAAGCCCTTCAGTGAGATTTTTATCTTCTGTTGTTTTGGTTGTCTTTATACCATTGAATGTTTGGGGCTTTGGTATGTGATAGAATTTCTTCATGCATGTGTAATGTGTTGTGGCTCATTGGACCTTGATAGTGATGGTATGAATTGGACTTACATAGCTAGGATACCCAGGTGCTGCTATAGAGCAACAATGATATGAATGGGACTTACACAGTTGGACTGCCTAGGTACTTCTATGAATCAGTTATGGTATGAATCGAGCTTACACAATGGGGCTACCCGAATTGCTGCTATATAGTAGAAATGGTATAAATATGGGTTACATATATGGTATTCCCATTGGATGTGGTACCAATTCAAACACATGCCTAAATGGAATGATGTATACCACACTCGAGAAATCGAGACATAACATGAAACATCATAAATAAATAAAATGCATAGAAGGAAACATGGGAAATCAAGAAAATGTTAGGACATGAAAATGTTTGGTGGAAACTATGTGCCATACATGTTACATATACAAACCAGTCATTCTCATACTTGTTCAACACATCAACAACACTACTACTCATTATCTGATGCTGCATCGTCACCCTCTCCACCTTCATCTACACTACCTGCTGCCACCTATAAGAACATTATATTGAAAATTAAATATTGTTACATATTTATAATTAAACTTAAAACCAATAAAAGTGTGAAAACTAAATGATTTTGATTTTTTTGTGATTTACCTGCTCACCACTAGCCGATGCACTACCACAGAGGGCATATCTGCTCATATGCTGATGTATTTCAAACAACTCATTCTGCAAAGCAGATATCTGATCCCCTTGCTGGTGAACTGTGTTTCGTAGAGAAGACATATCCCTCTGAGTATCTTCAGGTATGAAATGACTACAACCAGGAGTAGATGTAGCATAAATCCCTGATGGCCTGGCAAAGACCTCAGATGGTACGGGTCCCAAACCCATCCCGTACACTCTACCAGGATGCTCCTTCCCAAGGACTTTACCAACCGGGTCATCCTGGGAGACTGAGTAGGATTTCCCAGGATTGACATCCCATATTTATTTAATTTTTACCTATAAATCAAATATGAATATATATTAACACAATAAAAACTGATAATAAGTTATTATAATAAATAATTGACTTCATACCCCAACTTCTCTGGCAGGTTCATTAACAAAACTTCCATCTGTTTTTTTATGAACATCCATCCACAGTTCTGTTCGGGATGCTTCATGCCCTAAACTTTGTGACTGCATTAAACAAATACAAATCAACAATTAAATATGTTAAATAGATAATATTGTCTTATAAATATTTAAACTAATTAAAAGATTGCCAATGACATTCGGCTTCTAGCAATGCTTTTTGAGCCCACAGTGTGTGGGATGACCTGCTTTGCCCGGTTTGATGCATTCTGTCTTGAGAGATCATGAAATAAATAAAATTCAATTTAACAGTAATGTATTCAATGTCTATCTCCTCTTCATGTACATGTATAAATGTAAAATTAGTATAATATAATAATATATATTTCAATACCATCCGCTTCTCATCACGATGGCTATCGACAAAAACTTTCCACTGTTCTTTCGGTACCCCACTGGGTAGCTTCTCATACATCTGTTGCACGGTCAACAAAGTATCATTGACATCACACCACAACCTCCATTTGAAATCATTCCATTTTTTCCAAGATTTTTCCATGTCCACTTCCGTGCTATCACATCAGCAACGGTAAAGTGGAAGATCATCTATATACAGAAATTCGTTTTTAATATATTAGTAACATGAAAATCAATTAAATCATAAAGTAATAAAATTACCATTATCTGAGAATCAAAAACATCATTTTTCCAGTTTGGAGGCATATGCCTCCAATCATCATATAAAATAGGCAGGGAAATGGGCTCCGCTGCCAGCCGACCTATAATCTGACCAAGTAAACCTGCGGCATCATCCGTCGGGACCCCATAAGAATGAAATGGAACCACTATATTCTCGCCATTCATGTTCCAAACATCAATACTTTTTAAGTGTTTTTCCACGGTTTCATTTTTTTCATCTGCAATTAGAAAATAATTACTATAAACAAGATGCAATAAATTAATTTAATTAAAATTTGTACCTATGACTGTGACCCTCCAGAATGTCAGTGATTAACTGGAAGGGGAGTGTCACTGCCCCACTGCTGAGGCTCCTGTAGGGGGAGGCGATGACTCATCCTCTAATGAGACATCTGCTGACGGTGTCAGAGATGGTGCAGGGGGAGATGATGCAGGGATGTAGGCAGCTACTGCCTCAGATGCCGTGGGGACAGACGGATCTTCATCTGTCGCAGAAGTAGATGAAATGGTGTACCGCTTCTTCCTTGGCATTCCTGTCATTTAATCAAATAAAATTATGTTCAGAATATATATTTCAAAAAATTTATGCATAAAAAAAATTAAAAATGATAATAGATGCCCATTACTAACAAACAAAATATATATAACAATGATAATGAATGACTACAGAAATGAAACAAGTGGTTGCTGAATGAATAAATAATTGTACATACAATCATTTTCCCCTTCAATCATGTCGGTTTCATGCTCCATTGCTTCATCCACTTCATCCATACTTTCTAGACTAATATTTTCAATATCGTGATGGACAAATAATTTTGCTTCCTATTGTTGATGAAATTAAATTGCAGAGGTCAAATCTTCCACTTCATCACCCATATCATACAAATCTCTTTGTATTACGTGAGTAACTACACTCCACCCTTCATCCACAACATCATTCACATAATATACCATTTTTTCCTGTGATGCTAAGATATATGGATCATGAAGTTCACGATCACCAACATCCATCAAGAGAGAGATGTTTACAGAAGTAAATTGCAAAGAATCTCTTTTAACACCTCTGATAATATCGACCCATTTTCATTTGAATAAAACAACCGAAAAATGCCAGTGGTAGTTTAATTAAATAATATCATACAACTTTCCATAGTATTTCACTTCAGCAAATGTAAATATACAACTATTCTGTGTTTTCAAACCCACTTCTCGATTGACTGTACGAAATCTAAAACCATTCACATTATAAGCGTCGAACTTTCTAACTTTTTTTATATGACCTCTAGAAAGAAACTTCAAATCTTCTGACAAGTCTGCTCGAGTATCAGTATTCATGATCTCAAGAATAAAAATATAATTTAATATATTTGCAAATTGTATGTGTCAAACTAATATTCGTATTTATTGCAATATATATAAACTTACACGTCGTGAAAACCATTCTACCAGCTCTTTATCACATCTTTCATTATATCTTTTTCATTTCGTGTTCGGCCTCTCATTCGTCTCTTTGTTTGTATCCTCAAATCTTCAATAAATGGATCTGAAATTTCACTATTCAGCATCACATATCTATGTGCCTGTAATAACTCCAATTCTGTCAGTGTCGCGTATGAGGTCCTCCCAACTGATCGGCCAATAGCAGGAAATATTTTTTATTTCTAATGCATTTTAGATTGAGTTGATTTGTCCTCAACACGTCCAACTCGATTAAATCTTGTCTCAATATCATCCAAATATCTGGAACAAAAGGTGAGACAATCCTCGGCCAAATAACCTTCAGTAATAGAGCCTTCTGGTTGACCTTTATTTCTCACGTATGCTTTCAAATGCCCAATATATCTGTGAAAAATAATAACAATATTATGCACTTATTTAAATTCCAAATATTGTTTACTTAACTAGAAACATATAAATAAAATACCTCTCAATTGGATATATCCATCGATAATGAACGGGGCCTCCTAATTTAGCTTCGTCAACCAAATGCACAGTTAAATGCATCATGATAGTAAAATACGATTGAGGAAAGATCGTCTCCATTGCACAATGGGTCAATACAAACCTCTCCTGTAGGTTGTCGAACTGTAATGGATTTAGAGTTTTCTCACATAATTGCCTGAAATATGTGCAGAATTGCAGTACAACAACAGTAACTTTTTCAGGTAATAATGTACGAAATGCCAATGGTAGTAACTGTTGTAACAAAACATGTGAATCGTAACTTTTCAATCCATATAACTTACGATTATTCAAATAAACACACCTCAAGATGTTACTCGAATACCCATCAGATACCTTCACATTCTTTAAAATTTTATGGAACGAATCTTTATCCTTATTTATCATTGATAAAATGGCCGAAGCATACTTTTCATTCTCATCTGGCCAGAGATCACGTTTTATGTTCATTACTTGTAAGTCTTTGCGAGCATTGAGATGATCCTTCGACTTTCCATGCTCATTAAGTAATGTGAAAATCAAATTATCACATAAATTATTCTCAATATGCATCACATCAAGATTGTGGCACAAAGAATTAAATTCCCAATACGGAAGTTTGAAGAATATACTTTTTTTCTTCTATTGTTGCCTTCTGATTTCACTTGATGATGCACTTCGCACTCGTTTTCCGCTATCAGTCAAATGATGAATCTTTCCAAATTCGGTTTTAACATTTTCAAGCTGTGTCAATATTTCAGAACCGGTTAACAACTTTGGAGGTGGTCTACGATCAATGGAACCATTAAATTTTGATTTGTTCAGCCGAAATCTATGAGATGCATCAAGAAATCTTCGATGGCACAAGAAGCACCATTTTCTACTGTGAGGTTGCCGTTTGGGCTCGAAATCAAAGTTACAAACGGGACAAGCCAAACCCGTATAAGTGTTCCAACTAGATAAATTCCCAAGGCCAGGGAAGTCACTAATGGTCCACATTAAAGAAGCATGAATTTTGAACATTGTTTTAGAAGAAACATCAAATGTCTCAACACCGTTGCTCCATAACTCCTACAATTCTTCAATCAAAGGCTGTAGGTATACATCAATATCATTTCCAGGCATTTGTTTTCCAGGAATAATCATCTAAATGATAAAATATGTTTGTTGCATACACATCCACAGAGGCAGATTATAAGGGATCAAAACAACTGGCCAAATGCTATAACTCGTACTGAATGTCCCAAATGGGTTGAATCCATCGGCAGCCAATCCCAATCGAACATTCCTAGGATCAGCTGAGAAATCTGGATGTAATGAATCAAATGTCTTCCACGATTGAGAATCTCGTGGACGTCTCATTAACCCATCATTGTTATTATCTACAGAATGTCACTTCATGTGTTCGGCGGTTTTTGATGACCTGAATAATCTTTGCAATCGAGGCTTCAATGGAAAGTAAAGAAAAACTTTTGCAGGTGTGTTCCTTTTCTTCTTCTCCATGAAATTATGTTCAGTCATACTTCCAACATCACCTTTTGTCTGCCATCTAGAAGAAGAACATTTCTTACAATTCTATCTACTTGAATCCTCTCCCCAGTAAAGCATACAACCATTGGGACACGCATGTATTTTGGTATAATTCATACCAAGCTTGTTTACAACTTTTTTCATCTTATAAAACGATTCTGGGATTTTTTCTTCCGGAAATGCATCATGAATCAATTCCAATAACATGGACATTGCCTTATTTGTAATTCCACATAGACATTTGATATGGTACAACTTCATCAGAAATGAAATCATTGAATATTTCAAACACCCACTATAAAACTCTTGATTTCCATCGTCAAATAAATCATGAAACACATTTTCCTAACTGAAGTTTTACCTTACATTTGGCTCCACATAATCAAGAGGAGGATCCAATGATATGTTACAATCTTGATCTGCTTGTGTTACAGTCTCAAAAACATCACTTGTCACGTTGCAATTTGTAGCACCCTCTTCTGGTTGTTCTGATGTGTTTTGATGCTCATAGTGGTGTCTTGCAGTGCCGAATGCATCATCTATGAGGTTTTTCATTTCATTTTCCATTGGAGACAATCTTGGGACCTCATTCTGTGGATTAACATCAGTCCTCAATCTTTCTGTATTTTTTGATTCTCCATTCCAAATCCAACACAAATATTGATCAGGGAATTGCTTCAGTATTAAATGTTCATAAACTTCATCTCTCTTCAACCATGTTCTAAATTTACATTTAGGACATGGACATCTTATTCTCCCTTTAATGGATGGATTAGAAATTGAAAAATCTAAAAAATCATTCAAACCCTTAACATATTGAGGTGTGTTCCTCGGTAATGTGATCCAGTGTTAATCCATGTATATCACAATGTGCCTACAGAAAATATACGATAGTATAGGATTATAGAAACATAATATAATAAATATGAACCATTGATCATAAAGTATGCATAATATAATAAACATGATTCATTGATCACATTTACCAATTCTGACCAACCGAAAAAGTCTGGTCCATAGGAGACAGCATCAACACCTCTTTGAGGAGCAATAAGAATATCAGGTTACACACTTATCATAACACTATCGATCACACATTTATGTTGCCTCAAACAACACCCCATGGATGTGTGATCGAAACTGATCATAATGCATTTTAAACCTGAGACATTATGTGACTGTTTAGGCTTGACCTTAGATGTCCTCCAAGAGGAATGATGTTTCTCAATGGTTTCATACACAACCAACCATATCAAAGTCATATTTCCTATGACAAAGAAGACTATCTGGGTACGAATCCATGTACTGAATATGGTGTGAGGTAAATTAAGTAGGCCACCACTAATGGTTTCTAATGCATAATCTAGTCCACAAATATAAAACAAACAATAGTGTGTAGGTATATCAAAATTAAGTGTCACTATAAATATAAATCCATGTCACACTCAGGTTTCGTAGGAGACACTTGGCACAATCTCAAACCTTAGAGATTTCATGTAAACATTGGTAATAATATCCACTTTGAAATGCACCAACCTAGAAATGTTAGTGGAATACACTATAACAATACATTCCCATTTTTATAATGTTAGAAAGTATCAGGTCTTTTACACATGTAACATTTTAGTATAAAACTATAGTTTATATATTCTCTTGAAGGATTCCCACGTAAGATGCTCATAAAATATAGCATGCACAACTGAGCCTCACCATTTCCTTCCCAATCCATCAAGAATATATGTTGACCCCCACACCATAGATTCCTTGGGAATCATTATAATTTTAAATCTCCTACCAATCTACTCAATCCTCTCCTCATATTTCTAGATTCCATTATCACCATGAAAGATAGGTGGATTCTTGTATTAAATTCTGAGTCATGATCCACTACTCCTCCTCGGTTTTTAATACCTTCATAACCAAAGTATGAATAGTGCATATTATAACTTCCAATAAAGAAGATACCACTAAGGGATTCTCCCATTAAACCCGTCTCACAAATCTATCACTTATATTCATAAGACCTCTTCTAGTAGGAATAGTCTAACAAATACAAGATGAAAACCCCTTTAGTCATGAGAAAATTCCTAAATCATAGAACAACTTCCATAATCAATATTAATGATTTAAAATAATAATAATTTTATGAATTTATGAATTTTATTAATGAAATATAAAACATAAGAAAGGAATAGATTTTTTTAAATAGACACCAAATCTAGTTTATTCAATCAACAACAATGACCAAGTGACAATATTTTCAAAAATGACTAACCACCCATAGTAACATGAATTCATACATGGAGGTGAGATGTCTAGGCACCATTCCATACATATCAACTAAATTCTAGTGCTACTAAATCTAGTCTACCAATAAAACTAAACACAAACTAGGAAGTGTCGTAACATTCCATGCTCAATATTCCTTTTGATATTAATTTATAAAGAACCGACTAGGGAATACTAGGAATGTCTCCCAAAAGGGTCTTATACATGGAGATGTGTAATAAAGATACATGAAAGTAGTATCTTGTTTTAGAGAATAATGTTATGAAACCAAATTAAAATAAAAAATAAAGATAAACATCCATTAGTATAAAAAATTCAATCTAAATAGGCCAAACCATAAAGAATTTAGCCAACCACTTTTTGGGAGAAAAACCACTTTTGAAGAAAGGCCTCATTAAAAACATGTATATTTTCCATAAAATCCAGTTAAATCCATCAATTTCATGAAACAAGCCAAGAAAATTAATAAGAATATAAGGAAATTTTAAATTAGAACCGCTTGTATAGATACACCTACCTTATAAACATAAGGAACCTAAGATCCTTCAACAACATAAATTGGAAACATGCAGATATTCCTCAAATACAAAAGGAATGAGGGAAAACCACAATGGATTGATTGATAACACATATTATTTATGAAACCATCGAAACCATATCACACAACACTACTAAACCAAGAACAGAAATGATAAAGAGAGTGAATGAGATTACACGTAACCAAAGGAAGAAAACCCACCACACTAGTGAACAAATGCTCCAAGAAAAGAAATCCGGTAGAGGAAGATACCCAATATTATCTAAAATATTTCTAGGATTTATGAGGGAGGTATTCACATTGAATGGAAGAAGGGTAATATGTAAATCATGATAAAACCCATTGGTTATAAATAATTAATGTCATGAACCCCTTTCATGGTGTGAATTCCACAATTTATAAAAATACCCAAAAAAGTATCCTTAGTTGGAATTAATCCTAATCAACCCATTAAAAACTTGAAAATGTTTTATGACTTATAATTCATCAAGCTCTATACCAAACTCATAGTATCTACCCTGCAGTAGATTCACATTGTGTAACAAATTCATGATTCAAATCAAAGAACCAATAAATAACTAAAAATTACAAAAATAGAAGGTGGTCGCGGGGGGTGCCAGGGGGTGCGGGGGTCGCCGGGGGCCGTGGGGGGTGCGGGGTCGCCGGAGGGCGTGGGGGGTGCGGGGGGCATGGGGGGCGCACAGGGCGCGGGGGTCGTTGGGGGTCGAGGGGGCGCCGGAGGGGGGGTGCGGGGTTCGCCGGAGGGCATGGGGGCGCGGGGGGGTGCGGGGGTCGCCGGAGGCCGCGGGGGGTGCGGGGGTCGCCGGAGGGTGTGGGGGGGGGGCGTGGGGGGCACGCAGGGCACGGGGGTCGCTGGGGGTCGAGGGGGGCGTCGGGAGGGTGCGGGGTTCGCCGGAGGGCGTGGGGGGTGCGGGGAGTGCGGGGGTTGCCGGAGGGCGCGGGGGGCGCAGGTGTCGCCGGGGCCGGGGGGATCAGGGAAGAGGAGGGATCGGGGAAGTGGGGAGAGGGTTTGTGGGGGAACCGCGGCAGGGGTATGGGAAAGGGTCATGGTTTTTGAAATAAAATAGGGTTTCGCGGAGGTTTATTAAAAACCGCCGCAAATCCTTTCACTGAAAACATTTAGCGGCGGTTTTGTGAACCGCCGCCACAAAACCGCCGCTAAACCCGGTTTGTTTTGTAGTGAGCCTTCCCTTTTTCCCTAGCTAACCCCGCTAAGTCATGGCACTACTACCTACCTCATGGTTCCATAACCACATGGAATGACATGAAGCGGCTTTTCATAGAAAAATTCTTTCCTGCTTCTTGTACTGCTTCTATATGAAAGGAAATAAGTGTTATTCGTCAGTTCCCAAGTGAATAACTCCATGTGTACTGGGAGAGGTTCAAAAATCTTGTTGCAACCTGACCACATCATCAAATCCCTGACCAACTCTTGATCCAATACTTCTATGAGGGGTTATTGGCTATGGAGAGAACTCTCATAGATGCTTCAAGTGGCGGTGCTCTTGTTGATAAAACTTCTGCAGCTGCAAGAGATCTCATACGTAACATGGCTACAAACACACAACAATTCCAAACTAGAGATCATGCTCAAGTCAAAAAATCCCAAGATAATCAATCGATTATGCTGAACATTTTGACCGAGTGGATGAGTGAACTTACAGGTCTTGTGAGACAACTAGTTGTGGCCACCAAATCCCCAACATCGTCTTCTCCACAATCAATGTTTCCCGGACCTATCAAAAATAGTGGAATCTGCAACTCTCCATCTCATTCAACTGACACATGTCCACAACTTCAAGAGGATAAATCCGATTCATCTGGACCAATGGAGCTCAATGCAGCATATGCTCAGTGGAACACCATTCCTCAACTATCAGGTCAGTTTGTTAGAAACTTCAACAAACCCCACTCTGAGCCCTTCTCTTCTTCCTATAACCAAGGCCTTAGGTATGGTAATCCCATATCTCACCCATATAAATTACCTCCTCAAAACCCAAACCAATTACAATATGGTCAAGGTGGTGGTAACTTCCATCAACCTTATCATTTTGTTTCTCAACCTCAAAGGAACAATCCTCCTCTTGGATTCCATTATCCTAGTGAGCCTTCCCAATTCCAAAACCAATACAATTGATTCCCAATAACCAAAAACAAGGCAATCCCAATTCGGGAAAAGCCTCTTCTTCCAAGAAACCATGGGAATGTGACATGGAAGAACATTCCACCTTCACCCGTTCTAGTCTCAAGAACATTGAAACCCAAATTGGTCAACCTGCATCCCTCCTCAGCCATCAACAACAATCAAATTCTTCCCACCTCCCAGCTCAACCATTACCCAAACCCAAGGGTAATGTAAGTGCAATTGCACTTAGATCAGGAAAGCCACTATCTATGCCTCAAGATAACTCCTCAAACCCTCCTTTGAATGTTGACCTAGAAAACAAAAATAAAAAGAAACATGAAAAGGAACCTGAATCCATTCTCTCACCTCCTTCCATTCCACTGAGAAATCCAATTCCTTTTCCTCAAGCTATTTCTAAACCAAGGAAGTCCTTTGAACCTGATCCTGAAATGCATGACATGTTTAGACGTGTTAAAGTCAACATTCCCCTCTTAGATTCCATAAAACAAATTCCTAACTATGCCAAGTTTCACAAGGATTTGTGTACCCAAAAGAGGCAACTTAGGACTTTTGAAAATGTTTCCACCCAGTAGTCCATACCCATTAAGTGCAAAGATCATGGTATCTTTACGGTTCCATGGAAAATTGGAAGTTCCAACATTGATGATGAACTCATAGACCTAGAAATCCATATTCTCCAACCTTGGTCTAGGTACCTTGCACCCAACGGGTGTTGTCATTCAGTTAGCCAATCGATACACAACCATTCCTGAGGGAGTAATTGAGGATGTCCTTGTCCGAGTCAATGATCTTATCTTCCCCGCTGATTTCTATGTCCTCGACATGGAAGGTGAGATGAACTCTTCTCGATCTCCCCTAATTCGTGGAAGACCATTCCTTATGACTGCGAGAACCAAGATTGATGTCCATTCTGGTATCTTATCCATGGAATTAGGTGACCAACAGGTCAAATTCAACATTTTCCAAGCCATGCGATACCCATCTGAGGATCACTCTGCATTCTCAGTCCATGCTTCCAAGGACACTTCTAAGAGTCAATTGAACCCCATTCCATCATGTTCATCATTTTCTGAAGAGAGAGGATGTTGTGAAATATTCACTAGGATTAACCAAGTCATAAATGGTGATATTGATGTGGACCTTTCATTAATCGACTCCATCAATCTAGAAGAACTTGAAAACTCTCTTGAATTCCACATCAATTCTGATCTCTACTGCTCCACCTTGGATAGTATTAAGGAAAATGAATCTGAATCAACTGAAGTCCCTTCTTCTATTCCTGAGTTGTCTATCCCACAAATAAATGATGATACTAATATGAAACCCCTTCCTGCACACCTGAAATATGAATTCCTCTTCCATGATCACTCATATACTGTCATTATCTCTGCCACCCTTACTAAAACCAAGGATTCCATACTTGTTCACTTGTTAGAAGAAAAAAAAATCCTTAGGTTGGAACCTAGATGACATACCAGGAATCAACCCTGCCCTTTTCATGCATCACATCCATCTTGAGGAATCATAAAAACCAATTATACAACCACAAAGAAGACTCAATACACTGATCCTTGAGGTAGTTAGGGAAGAGATCACCAAGCTTCTTCAAGATGGTATTATCTATCCAATTTCTGATAGTGAATGGGTTAGTCCAATTCAATTTTTACCTATGAAGGGTGGGATAACTGTTGTCACAAATCAACATGGAGAGGTAGTCACAACTCGAGTGAAGAACAAATGGAGTGTAAGCATCGATTATTGAAAATTGAATGGTGAAACACGAAAAGATCACTACCCTCTTCCATTCCATGATCATATGCTAGAAATATTAGCCAGAAAGTCACACTATTGCTTCCTTGATAGATACACAGGCTATTTACAAATCCCAATCTCACATCAAGACCAAGAAAAGACTACTTTCACATGCCCCTTTGGAACATATGCATATAGAAGAATACCTTTGGGACTTTGCAATGCCCTGCAACATTCCAGAAGTGTATGATGAGTGTCTTTTCTGAATTCATTGAACACTGCATGGAATTATTCGTGGATGACATCCCCATTTAGGGTGAGTCATTTTACTCTTGTTTGCATTCACTCTCTCTAGTCCTTCAAAAGTGTGTCAAGTGTAACCCTGTGTTAAATTTTGAAAAATGTCACTTCATGGTTGCAAATGGGATTGTTCTAGGGAACATAGTTTCAAAATATGGTATTTAATTCAATCCTTCCAAAATTGAAGTGATCCAATCACTTCCTGAACCCAACTCTGTTCGAGACATCCGTTCATTACTCGGTCATGCTAGTTTCTATCGGAGACTCATCCATAACTTCAGTGAAATTTCCCTCCCACTCACTCATTTTCTCCAAAATGATGTCTCTTTCCATTATGATGAGGTTTGTAAGAGAGCCTTTGTTGAACTCGAAACTTCTCTAACATATGCCCCAATAATCCAACCCCCAGATTGGTTATTACCCTTTGAGTTGATGTGTGATGATTTTGATAAAGCTGTTGGGGCTGTTCTTGGTCAAAGAACAGAAAGAATTCCTCATGTCATCTATTATGCCTCAAAAACATTGGATGAAACTCAATCTCACTACACTGTCACTGAAAAGGAACTTCTAGCAGTGGTTTTTTCCTTAGATAAATTCCGGTCCTATCTCTTAGGTGCCAAAATCATCATCTTCACAGACTATTCTGCTATAAAGTTCCTACTCAGGAAAAGTGATTCCAAATAGAGACTAATAATATGGATCCTAATGCTCCAAGAATTTGACCTTGAAATAAAATATAGACCAGGAAAAGAAAACCCTGTGGCTGATCACATGAGTAGAATTTCTAATTATTCACAATCTGAAATCATTGATCCTGAATTCCCCACTAAGAACCTTTCATCACTCACTCCAAAAACACCATGGTATGCCCCAATTGTAAATTACTTTGTTTCTGGTGTTTTTCCTAAATTTTTTTCAAAAGAACAAAAAATGAAGTTGAAAAGTGATTCAAAATACTATTTTTGGGAAGAAAATAAACTTTGGAAAACTGAGGCAGACATGGTAATTAAGAGATGTGTTGAAGAAAATAAGCATTCTTCCATCATAGAATTTTGGCACTCACTTCCCAGAGGTGGCTACTTTGGACCACAAAGGACCTCCCAAAAAGTCCTAGACTATGATTCTTCTGGCCTTCACTCTTCAAGGACTCACATGAGTTCTTTCAATCATTTCCCACTTTCCAAAAGTTTGGCACAATCTCTAAAAAAAATGAAATTCCCCAAAAGCCCTTAATCATTTTTGAAATCTTTGATGTTTGGGGCATCGATTTCATGGGACCATTTTCCACTTCCAATGGATTCTCATACATTCTTCTTATGTTCGATTATGATTAAATGTGGGTTGCGGCCAAACCCACTAGGAAGGATGATGCTCATACTGTTAGTGAGTTCCTAAAGACCCACAACATCCAAATATTTGGCACACCTCATGCCTTGATCAGTGACTTAGGAACCCATTTTTGTAATAGAACCATAGAAGCTCTTCTGAAAAAGAATGGGGTTGTACATAAAACATCAACTGCATATCACCCTCAAAAAAATGGCATGTATGAACTCTATAATAGGGAAGTGAAAAGGGTACTTGAGAGAATTGTTAAGCCAACCAGAAAAGACTGGCCTGAGAGACTTGGTGAAGTCCTTTGTGCTTATCGAACTGCCTATAAAACACCCATTGGGATGTCTCCTTTTAGGATAGTTTTTGGTAAATAATGTCACATACCAGTTGAAATCCAACATTAGACTTTTTGGGCTATGAAAACCTGTAATTTTTATTGTGAAAAATCTGGTGATGAAAGATTGTTGCAATTGGCTGAACTGGAGGAGCTTCGACTTGAATCCTATGAGAATTCCAATCTGTACAAAGAGAAGGCTAAGGTACTCCATGACAGCCACATCCTGAGAAAGGTATTTCATGAAGGTGAAAAGGTAATACTTTTCAATTCTCGAGTCTAACTTCACCCAGGTAAGCTTAATTCACGTTGGGAAGGTCCTTTTGTTATTACTAATGTTTACTCATTTGGTGCAGTGCAAGTCCACGACCCTTCTTCCAAAAGGACATTCACTGTTAAGGGACATCGGTTAAAACATCACAATGATAGGATGCACAATCCTGGATCAACATCGACTTCCACTGGCTCACCAACTTCTCTAGTCGACCTACCACTAGATGGAGAAGGCGACCTGCCACCCCCAAACGAGGGGGCACCTCTTTCCCTTTAACTCGATCTATCTCTTCCTCTCTCTACCTCTTTCTTCTTCTTCCTATCTTTTTCATTTTTTTACCATTTTCTTTATCGAAACTGTTATTTTTCACATTCTCTATTGTGTGGGTGTATCTTTACAAAAATAAAAACCTAAAAAATAAAAAAATCCAAAAAAACAATCACTTAAAAAAATACAAAAAAAATTCAAGTCATGCATACTCACCACCGAGTATTGAAATTTTGTACAACCATGTTGGGGAGTTAACAAACATGTTTTCATCTAAGAAAATTTTTATTTTCATTATGAATTTGGATAATGAATTTTTTGTCAAAACCAACACATTTTGAATGCTCAATTATTGATTTAGAAAATGATTTTCCCAAACTGTGAGAACAAACATTTTCTTTCATGCCAAGGCCACCTATGGCCATCTTTTCAAAATGTGTGTTTTCACCCCCATTTGTGAGTCTTTAGTTTGTGGACCTTCGAGCTGAATTTCCTACCTTAGTGTGTATTAATATGATAGAGACATTTTCTGAACCACATGATAATCACAATAGCCAAATAGACTCCCATTTCCCTTACATTAATCCTCCTTTTGAAAGCCCCTTAAAGCCTATGAAAACCTTTTCTTTTATAGCCACATTACTAGACCAATCCTTTATCCCACCCAATATCAACATGGATTTTCATTGCATAAGTTTTTTAAATTTAAGTGTGGGGGGAATGGATTTCATTTTTGGATATCATTTCCTTACATTACGGTGTGTTATCATATGCTTGAGGGAAAGCATCCATTTTAGTGTGGGGGGAGGTTGTCATTTAGTGGTATTTGGGAATGTATTGTACAAATGATTTTGAAAAGTGTTCAAAAAAATCAAAAAAAAAATTCAAAAAAAATGAAAAAATGGGTTGTGTCTTGGGTAGGTCAAAAATAACACTTCCTCAACTTTGGATCTTGTTATAACTATTACAATTACTGTCATAAGGAGATCAACATGGGTTGGGATATGAGTGTGTGATCTGTTTCAAGGTCATCTTTCAAAAAAAAAATAAAGGAAAAGAAAAAAAAGAACACTTTCATTATATGCTTATTGGGAGAAGTTTTTTTTTTGTTTTGTAAATATTCCATCTTCTTATTACATTCATATTTTCTTCCTCTATTGGGTATTTCTTCACACAATCATTCCCTTGTAAATATGTGTTTTCATTTCCTTCCATGTTTTATTTCAAAAAAAATGTGCATTGCTTTTTATAGGTTGGTATTTTAACCCTCTTCTTCTCTCTCTTGGAAATTATATTCCTACCATCCCATAGCAACAGAAAAACCCCTTTAAAAGACCTCTTGATTATTGTTCACTTTGGATAGTGATTGGAAGCTTAGAGCTCTTTTCAAACTCTAAGATTTTCACTTTTGGTTGGTGAAAGAGTGAACCTCCACAAATGAATTTTATCATCTTTAGAGGTGTGAGTTTGGAGTTTCCACATTTTATATTTCCAAATTTGAGCATGAAAAGATGAACTAGTTTTGGAAAATTGTTTCTGTAACATCTTGTGGTGGAATTCAAAATGGATGAGTGAAATAGTCTAAACCTCCCCTGATAGGAGATACAGAATTTTAATATCTGTTGGTGAGTAAAAATGATTTTTTCATCTTTTTATATTTGTTCCTCATGAGGACATGCACAAAACTAAGTGTGGGTAGTTGATGTTTTTAATATTTTCATGACTTATTATATTTCCTCTTTACTGATTTTATATGAAATGTGCATAATTTGTGTGAAATATTAATGTTTTAATATTAAGTATAATTTTTGAGCATTTTTAGAAGTATTCCAATTGATTCAGTTTAATGTTTTAATAATAACTATCACTATACTGATCCAAATTGTTTGGTTCGTGCTTTGTAGGATTATCCTTTCCATATAAAACATTTCATTAGAAGGTACCATGAGCCACTTCTTCCATTTGAAAGGGTCATATGGTCCTCACAAACAAATCCAATGAATCTGTGAACAAACTGGACCAGCCTTGAGGATTGATTTACTGGGCTCAATCCAGAAGCCCAAAAACATTAACTCTCCACCATAATTCGGGGGGCACGACATTCCATCTTGGATAAAAATTTCAAGGCCCGAATCTAAGTACAAGGGGCCCAAATGATGCTTTAAAGTCCAGCCCACCATTCTGGATGAGAAATTAAATCAGTATAGTATTCATGACATATATCATGATGTAAGCATCAAATCGAGATGATATGTTTCAATGTGAAAGAGGATATATAGGAGGAATACTTTGTTGAAGAATCCATTCGGATTTAAGGCATCTTCATATTCAAAAATCCTTTCAAATTTTGGCCATCGAAAAAGCATGGATACAAATGGATAGTTTACCTTTGTTTAATAAAACCTCCATCACATTGGTTCCACTTGTCCACATGCCTGCAAATTTTGACAGTATTCGGAAAATTTTATTATCGACAAAGTTGATGAAAGAGATATTTGGAGATTCAGCTATCTGGATAGCCAAATTGTCTATGCAAGTGGAGGGACAGATTGGGAATGAAAACAGTCCACTCCTAGGGCTATAAATACTCTCCCCTTCTCTCCTCGAGAGGGGTTGGCATTTCAGAATAGAGGAGAACATATTGGCATGACCAAGGCCTTTCCAAAGGCTTGGTAGGATCTTCCATACTCATGTTTTCACTTGAGAGACCTTTCCTCCTCTCCTTTTTTTCACTTACTTTCGTATTCTTCATTTGAGTAATCTTGTAATTCTCTTTCATTGTAATTTTGTTTTAATGAAAGTTACATCTTAAATATCTCTTATTCTCATCCACATTCTGTTGTTTAATATTTATGTTTTGAAAATAGCTTAAATTTAGTTTTATCCCCTTCCCTTCTTTTTCTTTCTCATTCAATCGAAAATCTTTTTTTAATTATCATCATTGTTTGTGTGTGTGTGCCCGACGTATTACTCTATTCTAATCCATTTCTTTTTCTTCTATTATTAATTTATCATCCTAATTATTTTAACCAGACCATTAAACACCCAAATGGCTGAGAAAATATCTCATTGGGGTGAGTCAAGATTTAGGGATGTTATGTGATTGATATTATTTTCTCTATGACTATTCGTTAATTTAACATTGGGTATGTTAGACTTAATATGTCATGGATTAATGACATCTTTTGTTTAGAATGTGGTTTCCATGGATTATTGGAACCATAAATACACTACCATAAACAAGTACTGATTGAGTTTAGAATCTCAGTTAAGCTAAATCATGGATTAATGCTTTAACACATAAGAATTCTAATCGACGCCAACTTGTGAAGTGGGTGTTAATTTAAATGAAATATAAAGCAAATCTCAAGGATATCATAAGCTTAACTCCCTAATAATGAACTCACCCCAATATTTATCAATTTTTTAAATCAATTATAGTCAATCAATCATTTCAATTAAGTTCTGCAAACAAACCCCCCCTAATCAAAATACAATCAACTAAAAACAAACGACTATTTCAAAGTATCATCGCTAAGGATTCGACCCGAGTGCTGCTATACACATTAGCAGAGCACCAGAACTTTGACCGGTCGATAGGCAACAATCGGATGTGTGTTTCAGACACCAAATATTTATATCAATTTTAAATAATGTTTTCCATCGCTGTCTAGTTGGCTTCATAGTATAATATGTTCCATGTATACGAGTAATGAAACCATCATTCCTAAATGAATTTGTTTTTTGTGGTGTCACAGTGCGACCACATGACACTAAAAAATGATTTTTCATTTGATGGATTGTTAAAATGGCACCTCTATACAAAACTAAATTATATATTTTTATGGTTGGAGGAGTTGTGAATTACCACTACTATATATCAATTACTTTCAGTGGTGGTGTTGTTAAAAGGGGGCCTCATTCCTCAATATAACAGAGAAATCATATTGCGGGGGGGGGGGGGATTTTCCCTTTAAGGAACTGACAAAGGAAATGTTTATTTTGTAGGGTGACGGATTTAACCACCTTATCCCGGATTTTTTTTGCAGGGGTGTATCAATCTCAGTTCTCCTTAAATATTAATTTGACTTTATTGGTGAAACATACTGATTAGTGGCCCCACATAGTGTATGCATTATTAGGAATGGGATTTTACACTATACGATTATAGGAACATTACTGATTTTGACTTCATGAATATCTTATAAAATTTTATTAAGGATTCTGAAAAATTTATAATATATTTCTCAAATAATATTTCAACTTGACCTAGCCCAAAAATTAATTTTTCATTTGTTATATGTTTTTAGTACACCAAAAAACATGGGAAATCAATTTGTTTTTCATGGTTAACTTCCATGAATATCCTTATCTGTTGGTTTTACTTCCAATTCAATCATATTATTAGAACCATATTAATCATAAGACTATTATTGTGGTATGATTCGCTTATTTAACTAGAATCACATTGAATTAATGTAATTATTATCTAGTGAGAAATACATCAGTACCAAATGCATTAGCGGGCTATGGAATTTTATGCCCACCCATCACAAAATGATAATCATACTTAAGTGTGAAAAAATGTCATAAATACTTAATCATATCATGCAATATTAAAATGAAATGGGTTAATTATCATTTCAACAATTCGTTAATGCATAACCCTTGCAAAAAATGGAATGACTTAATTAACATATGTAAAAGAAATGGATTTCATTGAACCGTCCTTAACAAAACATCCTTATAAGACATAAAACACTGAAAGTGAATATTATCATTGGATATAATCCTAAATAAAGAAATATAAACTTTAGAAGACTTTTTCCCATATGATAAATTACTTTATTTGATTACAAGAGCATTTCTTATAAAAAATTCACTTATTTGAATAGAAATCTCTTATTTAAAATTTAATAATTTTCCAAATATTATGAAAAAAATTACTTCAAATGAACCATGATAAATTTCAATGTAATCATTAATTAATTGATCATTCATTATGGTGGGAGGTTACATTCATGTTTTTTATATTAAAACTAATATTCATTTTACTTTTTTAGAAAAAAAAACATTAATATCTTACTAAAAACGACATAAAGAATACAATTTGACAATGTTTTAAAATTTCAAAAATTAAGAATTTTTTTTTCAAAAATATCATAATAATTTTAAAACAATTTTTATATAATTTTATTAAAATCATAGAAATTAATGAAAAAAATATTTTCAGCCAAATAGATAAATAAATTATATTTTCCATCAAACAAATCCTTTAGTATCTCGAGTTATTGATGATTTGAGAATGAAATAAAATAATTCATTTTCAAAAATGAAAATATTATATTAAAATTAATTAAATTATTTATAGTATGATAGTAACGATTTTTTATCTGAAGCATAATAAAAAAATTTAAAAAAATAATAGGATATTGACATAAACACCTTACCCTTTTGGTATCATTTGAATTATACTTACAAATAATGAATGACATATAATTAAAATATAGGTATCATGAAAATAATTAAATTAATTATATGCAATTTCAAAGGGAATTATAGAAACATCATAAAAGACTATAGGTGCATAACATATGTTATGTCTCAAAAAAGAAAATTTGAGACAATAAACCATTACCCCATGTTTGAAATTCTTAGAAATTGATATATTATACAATATAATAAATTTAATTTTTTTAAAAAAATATAAAATTATCCAAAATTAAATTAATATATTTTATTATCTACTTATAACATTCTAACACACATTTTTTAATAAATCATTATTAAATTCATTAGTCACAGGTATTAATTGTTTCTTTTTTCATGAGGGTTTCAATACGATGGTTTCAGTTATTAAAGTGTGATCATGGTTTAATCATATATAAAATATTAACCATGATATAATTATAAAATATTTTCTTTTTATATTCATATTGATCTGTAAATTGTAGAGATAGAACGATTCATTACAGCATTAATAGAGATGGTAGGCCATATGTATGAATAAACGCTATCATTATTTTTTGACAGATTGAATGACTGATTTGAAAATAAAACTTCACCATTATTGGATAATTATTATGTCATATATATCATTTAAATTAATTAATAATCACAATTTTACTATAAATGAAATGAAAAACTAATCAAATCACATCATAGAGATCGTAGTCCACCCATACTCATGATCTACATCATCATTTTCCAAGTGATGGGATGAAGGTTAATTCAATGTTTCCATTATTAAAATTTAATATTGTTATATTTTGGATTTAGATTTATTTATATCAAAATATATTCCTTATATTTATAGTATTTATAAGAAGAAATAAATCTGAATATAATATTTATTAAGAGCTATAAAACACCATTGAGAAACATCATTTTCATTAAACATCATGCCTTGATTAAAAAACCTGAAACCCCAGTAGCATTGAGTTTGTAGTCATTTTATTAAAATGGAATAGATAAAAGAGATTAAACAATCATGGATTTATTAGTTTAATAGTCTTTAATAACTAGATACATATATAGAACACATTTTAAAATGGGAAATGAAAATATAATACAATACATTACAATATATAATAAAACACATCTGTGAAAACTCACTATTGATCTCTTCTTCATAACTTGGGGAAGGAAAAAAAATTAATGTGTGATCTAAAATACTCAATAAGGGTTATGTAAAATGGAAAATAACTTCAATAAATAATTGTGAACAATATTTAAAGGTAAATAACTAATAAACAGATTCCAAACAATAAACTAAAAATGAAAATGAATCCATATATTTTTTTCACAATGAAAATATTCTGTATAATAATAACTGAATACTGAATCAATGAAATATTTAAATATTGGACATAATGAATCGGTAACAAGAACCATTATACAATCATGTAATATTAACTTTGTGGGAAGAAACTCATCTGATTCATCTTTGACATAATGACAAAGGGTTTGTGACCATCCCTTTTCGTCTTAGGATACTGCCAATGCATTGAGGGGATTTACATAACTGGTACCCACTAAAAGGAAATTCATTAACTAATACCCAACCCATATAGATTGAATTAATTAACCCCATCCCATTTCAAAGTAGTCAAAATAATTCTTCACATATGAAAAAATTGATTTAATTAGTAAATAATTTTATTTATCAGTAAATATATATCTTGATGAAAATATTCAAATTTATCAATATTTTCCTAGTTAGTCAAATAACTATCAATGTAAAATACATATGTAAATGTTTTTATAGATAAGACAATAGTATTATCCATGAATGTATGGATTTGAAATGTGAACATGGCATTAATCATTTAAAATTATATCCAACATAAATGAAAACCATTAAAAGGTGTTTTAAGAATGGTTAGAAATGAGGCATTTTAGTGATGTTTAAGGGAAAATATTAAAGTAGCTTTACAGAGGGAAATGGGATAATTGTCATCAAAAAATATAAAACTAAATATTATAGTTTTTAGTGATAAAATGTGTGATTATATAAAAATAATTTTTGATTAAGATAGATTGTAATGTGTGCATGAAAATGGGTAACAAATTGGGAAGTTCCCTTTAATCGAGCTTTCTTATCTGGGGGAATTGAAAAGGGATCCCGTTAAAAAATGAATTTCTAATCCTAGAATTATGAACTGATCCAGATAGATATCTTTGGAACATAAAAACAAAATTTTTAACAAATATATAAAATTAAATAAGAATTTCATTATGGTATTGACAGAGAATGTGTAACCTCATGAAAAAATGGGTGTTTGGGTAGATTCCCTTATCAATTTTTCATCAATCGAATCATATGACTCATATAATTAAAATCCTAAAACGAAAAAATATATACCAAAATTATATTTGAAATCATGATATTTTATATAAAAATGAGGAATATATACACCACACATAGGAAATAAGTGAAGAATAAGTCATATCAAAACGAAATAAAAGTGAGGAGAGAAACTCTTTTCAAATATCATATCATTTGAGTGAGGATAAATCAATGAAATAGTTATGTGTCAAAAATATAAATACGTATTGTAAAAGTGGATATAATTTATAAAATAATAATATTTCATTTCATAAATATACATTTTCATAAAATAACCAACAACGTAAATTTAACTCATGAAATGAAACTGAGTTAAGAAACCCCTTACTTCAATTCATGCTTAATTGGGTCATATTTACTTTTCCTAAATAATAAATACATATGTATTAAAACACATATCCAAAATTATATTATACTAACTTCAAAATCAATTTATCAATTATAATCATTGGTTAAATTTTATTAGTTTATTTTTTTTAAATTTAAGTGTTTTGATATCTCATTTTTCTAAAATGTTTCCCAAGTTGCCTCAATTTGTCTATATTGTAAAATGTAAATAATAAATTTGTTTAATTAATTATAGAATAATTGAATACATTTAACGACATATTTATATATTATATATAGTTCACAATTTCTATCCATGAAGTTGGTTATATTAATTTTCTTGATAATGACTCCCTTTGTAGTTAAATGTCCTATGACGTGATATTGTCGAAAGAGCGGGAATAGTGGGTACACAATTTATATATAAAAATATATGGTACTTTTAGTTGTAAAAAATACTTTATATCATGTCATGTTATTTCATAATTAATTTTATTGTATCTGTTTATGAATGGAATTGGGAAAATAGAAGATAGATATGAAGAGAAAAAGGACGATTTAATGGGCACATACAATTTCTTCAATGTGGCATCTCATGTAGAACACTATAACTCCATTGTATTTTGTAGTTGGATTACTATGGAAGAGTATATGTATTCTAATATTACTAATGAATAATATTTCGGAAATTTATTTTCTTTGGAATTTATAGGATAACTGGTTTTACATGGGAAGATGAATGAGTTATTTATAGTTGATGAGAGTGGTATTTTTATAATAAAATATAAGAAAAGTATTATATCAATAGTGAGATGTGTGATAGGTAATTATTGAATATATAAATCAAATATTAATATAATATAGTTGTTTTGAGACTTTAGAAAACATTTTTAATAAAATTCATTAGTTAATAAAATAAGAAAGTTTAAAAAAAAGAAAAAAATGTTATTTTAAAGAATCACTTTTAAATTTAGGTTATGGAAAATAAAATTTAGTTGCTTAAATTGAGATTATTTTATTTAAATGAATCATTTTTCAAAGATAAATATTTATTATCCTAAATTTATGTTCTATAAATCATTATATCAATAATACATCATGAATTATGAAATTTATGTTGTACATGTTTTGTGAAAAAATTATTTTCACTATTTATTTTAAAATAGATGTAAATTACAAAAAATACCAGAAAATAACCCTTGAAAAATATCATCATGGTTATTTTATAAATATACTAATATTTATGAAAATAATTTTATGGAAATGATATAATCATTTTTTAATCAGAATAATCATTTATCCAAAAATAACATATTTTAATGTTATAACTGATTTTGGGAAACTATGAAAAATTAATTAAGATCTTGTAAAATTATCTTATATTAATATGAAAATAAAATATTAATTTATGAATATATTTTATGAAAAAATAAGTCTTATAAAACACTATATTAATTATAAAATTGTAAATAAATATTTATGTTACACAAAAATACCAACACTTAATTTACAATATTTATAACATTCATTTACTTAATAAAGACGCCAATCATTAATGATTGTAATTGAAGAGAAGAAAGTCATTTCCCAACAAAACTAGGTTAGGGAGGGGAAATCAGTCACATGGGCTCATGTAATATAGCCCAAGAGCATCGATTATGATAAAAATAGATCCCTCCTAGGGAATGACCCCGAACCTGAAAACAAGGTCACTGAATCGAAGGAAATATCTATGAGGAAAGATAATTATAAACTTCATTAAAATTTATCCTAGTGTGGGAGATACGCATGCCTTCATTTATTAATCTCTTATTTCATTATATTTCATAGGTGATATAATAAGTGATTGTTTTATGTCTATATAGAGTGTTGTAAATATGAAAAAAGTTGGTCTCTAACGCTGTAAGAATGATATTCCGGCTATTGAACATCTCGAGACAAACAAGAACTGCATTGGATTTATCCTAGAGTGATTCACTGTGTCCAAAATTTGTTGTTAGTGTCATAATAATAGTGTTGTTACAGTTCCTCCCTAGGCCCCCTACACGCATCACCCCCTTAGGTCACAAAACATCAGTCTTCAGCTTTACCCTAAATTATAGAGGGATGCCGTGAATCCATCTTCCAAAATCGAAGTTCTTGGAAGAAGTTTTCTGCATAAAAGTGAGTATGAGAGACTTGGGGGACAATTATTCAAACTAATTATCTATTTTCTGGATCATTTCAGCCGACATACTTTTCAACCTAAAGCCAATGATTGAGCAAGAATAATTAATAACCTCGAAACACGATTTATTCCGCGTGGTACAAAGACACTAGCAGACAGAGGTGGGTATAAGGCCTCATAATTTCATCTTCCATGTCTTTTATCCTAATACCAGGGACTATAGATTGGGAAGGTTATCACCAATAATGATCTGTGAATCCATCCCAGTGAAGATACATAGACTTAATTATATCCATATTTTCCATTAACCCATAAAAAATGTAGGGACCACTCTAAATTTTGGCGAGTGTTTGGCGTGAGAACACAATAGAGGATTCAACACTCGGTTGTAATTGAAAAGGATTCACCTTTGTTGGGCAGTCAAGGTGGATGAGTAGCAAGCAATGAGAGAAATTTCATGGGTAGATGAGCTACCCAAACCAAACCGTCGAAGCAATGGTTTTATTTTATTTAAAAAACAAGATAAAATTCCATGAACTCGATGTGTGGTGTAATTTTTGTGAGCCACTGTTGAGTTTGATCTGTAGAGAAGAAATAATGAAAGGCCCCCTTCTCATATGGATACAGTTCATCTGACCTAACCATATTAAAACCCTTGTGTTCCTCTATTTTCTCTATTTTTTGTGGTTTGTGGTGCCACACAACTCATTTGCACCTTTACAATTGGTATTAGAGGGAGTTGGAGTGATTAGAGTTGAAACAGAAAACCGATATGAGGATTTTCTCGTGATTGTAAAATTGAAGTATGATAGAATATTTTTTGGAGGCCAAATCCATGAAGAGGACGATGACATTATTCCAACAACGCAAGTAGTGTTGAAAATGGAGCTGAAAAAAAGGAGATATGCTCAGTTAAATTTTCATCAAAACCATGGATGAAAAGTAACCCCATGCCGAAGAGGATGATACTATTAATTCCACTAGTGAAAATTCCATGAATATTCTTGCAGCTTCTCTAGTGTTCCACGTTAGTACCTCTCCATCGACATGTCAGTAGTGTGATATTGACTATTGAATTTGTTTTGGTTATATCTTGGGTGATCGGTGTCTAATTTCAATAATCCATAAGAAGATTCTGAAAAGTTAGACAGCTCCAGATGCATTATTATGGTATGTTTTTTAAAAATTAAACTCCATCAGGTGGGTTCAGAAGTGTGTGATATCGATGTAGGTCATCACATTTTGTGGCAACGATGATGTCTGGTGGTGGATCACTACCAAAATTTGAGATTGAGTAGTTCAATTGATGGAAAAACATATGCTTGTGGAAAAGAACATTGAAAGATATTATTTTGAAGTAGTAAATGATCAGACTGTTGGTTAGAGAAAAGAACAAGACAACTAGTAAGTAGGATTAGAAAGAGATTGAGATGCGGCTCGTCTATACAATTCGACTATGTCTAGAGAATGAGTTAAAGTAGTTGATGTAGGATTAGACCTCACTGAATGAGATATGGAAGAATTTGCAGTAGTGATATATATAAAAAGTCTCTCAGCAAAAAATTATTTATTAAAAATTATTTTGTATAAATTTCACATGGATGAGGGAATTTTTTTTGGATCACAGCAATGAATTCAACTAAATCCTAACGGAATTATTGGGGCTCGGTGTGAAGCTTGTAGAAGAAGACAATGACCTTTTTATTTCATCATCTCTACCAAGTTCATTTCATGGTCTTGGGAATGCATTTTTCATGGGGAAGGAAACATTGATGATGGACGAGGTGATGGAGTCACATAATGATTCAAAGGAATTCCGGAGACCTTTGACACATTCCGATGAGAAAATCATGGTGATGTGATATGATCAATGTGGGAGAAGCCTACATCGAATGATAGGCAGTAAATAATGGAGATAAAAATCTAGGTGAAATCTTCCTTAACAATTCACATGTTTTGGTTCAAGAAAATGTGTCAATATAATATTTAATATGAAGAGTTAAAACAATATGTTGTTGGAAAATTGAAAGACAATGAGGGGGGGTTCAAAACATCACATTATTATCTACACATGATGAAATATGCGTAATATGGGGAATCAAGCACATAGATGAGAGAGTTGAATAGGGGGAAGTACATTAGTATAAAATATATGGGAACAAGAAGTGGGGATGTCAATTTCTAATAAGGATGAATTCATGGTCTAAAAATCCAAAAGAAGTCAGATGAGTTTTAAATTTGGGGAGATCAGTACACATATGCACAACCAAAGGTGTGTATCATACCTTTTATCATGTGAATGATTCGATGAGACATGGGGATGGTTCAACATGAAAGGTTCTATGATTCAGTAAGGGGAAACTAAAGGCACCCAATAGAAGAGTATGTAGCTTTCCTGACATTCAATTCATTCGGAGGCTGAGACATAAAATAGTATAATTAAGTAGGCTTGATGGGATAGGATACATCATTTCCATTGTAGGTGGAGTGTTGGGAGTCTCATGTGGTGATGCATCGAGGCATACATGGAAGTATTCCTAAGGCTTTTATAATTTATGGGAACCTCATTCATCCAATGATTGATTAAGGATAGTGGAAGTGACACATCATCTGGCGTGAAGAAGCTTGTCTAATTTGCTGATGATCCTTTCAACGCCTAATAGAAGACTGAAGGACTATATTATACCCCAAACTAGCTATCTGGGGAGATTTTTAGGGACCAATCTCTATTTGGGAGTGTTTTTGGTGGGAGAAATTAGTGGAGGATTCAACAGTCTATTGGAAGGGAGAAGGAGTCCTTATTAGTTGGTAGTAAAGGGGGACGATTTAGCCAACAACTGGAGAAATTTCATGCGTATATGAGATACTCAAACCAATACTGGTAGTAATTTTTTTATTTATTCTCTAAAAATAGTATCACATCCCACGAACTAGATGCGTGGTGTAATTATTGTGAGCCTCTATTGAGTTTTATCCATATATAAGAAAAACATAAAGTCCCTCTTCCCGCGTGGACATAAGTCATCCAACCGAACCCTATTAAAATCCATGGGTTCTTCTATTTTCTCCATTTGTGTGTGATTTTTGTTTCCACAGACCTCCAATGCACCCTTACAGAAAGAATTATATTTACTATTTCTTCTCCATAGACACTGCAATAATGGAATCTGAATGCATGCGGGATCCCCAAACGCTAAACATTATCATCTCGGGGGAGTGCAATGTCCCTCACACACCTACCAAGTATAATCATTTTAAAGGTGATATTTTTTCCCAAATTTTTTCACCTCGATCATCCTATTAAAATGATGAGTTTTCACATATTTAATTGTCTTTACTAGATACTGTCCCTAAATTGGTGTCCATAAACCCAGGCACATCGGGTTCTGATGACAACTCAATTAAACACTAAACATACAAGTGACCTTTATCCAAGATAACATTAATAAACATTGGTTGTTTCTGATTTTGTCTAATGGTGATACATGTGGTGGGATATCTTGAAAAACCTTTCTATATACCACACTAGTTAAGAAATAAAAAATTGATATCTACCCGACCCACAATCACTCAGGCCTTGTTCTAAATATCCTGATCAAATGGAATCCTAGGACACCATATAGAAGACAGCCTGCCTGAAAAAGAAACATCATAATTCCCATATTTTCTAGTAGAAAATTTCCCCCATAGGGTCTGGCCTTCCAGGTGCACCCATTATAGCATTACATGAATCTCTTGCATGATCATTGAAATGCTCTAGAAACCAATGCCACCTTCCATCACTGGCATTGTGAGTGCTCCCCAAGAGTTCCAATTTTGTTTACCAATAGAATTGGAACCCCAAAAGAATTAACCAATGATTTTCACTCGCTTTTAAATAACTTATTTTGGGACCTTGAAAACTGAAAATATTCTATTCAGGGAAGAAGATAACTCTCAGTTTATCAACGTTATTTATCCTATGAAGAAGAAAAATGTCTTTTCCCACTGTGTACCCATAATTGAAAATAACTCTAAATATAGAACTTATAATGTTATTACCATATGTGAAATTATTGGACTTAGTATAACACATGATAGTTAGAAAATAAAATTAGATTTATCTCGTTTGAGGATGAAAAGACTCCACAAGGGGGGGGGGGACCACAAGACTCCTATGGTCGACATATCAAAAAAATGAGAACAAATTTGAAACATGGAAGATAAATTTTTAGACTAACAAAATGATTCAAATAAAAAAAATTAGCATCAGGGGTGTCCATTTCACTAATCTCATACATGTGAAAATTTCCACCAAATAAAATGGATCATAACAGTATCTACCATTGCAGCCATCCAGGAGTGAAACTATTCCATATGGCTAATTGAATTTTTACCATCGCCTCTAATCCTAATATTATCAAACCATATGAGGAAATGATAAATATAGAATGTGAATGTGCTTTAATCCTAACATACATGGATCAGGTCATTTTTATCTCAATATCCACCACCAAGATCCTCACTATCAATGGGGGTCCTATTGAAGTCATCATCGATACTACATCAATATCATCCCATATGTATGGGAGAAAATATATCACAATTTTCATCTAAGGACCCATCAGATCATTGACTAGTTTCCTCATATCATAAAAAATAAGATTACAAATTGCTAATCGAATCCCTGAATCATCCCCATCCTCTAAGTATAGGGGTATTTCATTCAATATCATCACACATAATGGAATAATACACCCCATTTATGATTTTAATATCAATAGATAGTATCCCAACCATTCATTCCACTATGGCGCACACTTCTTCCATTTTGGCCTCACTCGACATGTGTTACCCAAATCACACTTAAGGTCACGATTCACAGTCTAATACAAGAGGATCATATGGAAAGGTTAGTCAATACTATTATGTTTTGTAATCCAAAATGGTCTAAGGTTACCAGTTTTTAATGAAATGAACCTGATGCATTACTCAACAGAGGATTATGTAGTAAAAATGTCCTATTACGTGGAGAGTAATGGGATAACTATCATTTCAAGATACACCTCAGTGTATATCATCACAGTAAAAATGGATATTTATTCTTATTATGAATTGAACATAGAGGGGGGAAATGAGGAAACTATTCCTCGATAAGTGTATGGTCTTTCTACACAAACAGATGTTGCACACACACGGAATCAGAGAAGAAATAAGAAATATGAACCACCCAATGATAAATTACCTCATCCTTGGAATAATTCTACCAGTAATAATGGGAAGGGTTTGGTTAAATTTCTATAACATACTAGTTGATATGGAATTCCATTAATCAAGTAAGCACTACCATAATATGAGAATGTGATAGATACTCTCAGGTAGCTCAATTAGGATGTTTCGGGGGGAAACATATCCTCTTGGTACCATCTTCAAACTGAAAAAATTGTCACACCTCTCATACTTTAGGATAATAAAAATTCACATAAAATAGATGCATGGGATAATTAGGCTATATTATAATCTATAAAATCCTTTTATATAAAGTAATTAATTTATGATGATAAAAAAATCCTCCATTACAATGACAGATTATCCCACATTAATGCGATCATTCATTCATATCAAAGTCCAATAATAAATGTTCCATGAAATTAGGGCCACCAAATAAATAATTTTTTACTCCTGATCGATTAAAGGATATCTGGATAATTATACATTCAAAACTAGTCAATGAAATTTAACCCCATCATTCTCAAAAGGAATACTTGAATGGTAAACACACCACTATTTATCCTGTAATGAATCTATATCCCAAAAGTGTAGATAACACTTTCCCCCTCCCAATCGTAGAAATCATATATTATAAACATTTAATGATTTATGAAATTCATAACACTATCTCACATACATCAAGTCCCAATTTGGCTTGATGATATCCCCTTAAGATTTCTATAAGGAAACCAAATTATGATGTTTGTTTTTGATATTAGTAGGGCCATCCTTTCTTAGGGTTTGCAGCCGTCTAGAGGGATTAGTTATGGGATGGGAAGATCTTAATCATCACATCATTTATCAATTCATAAACAAATTAATTAAAATGATGATTTCCAAACTAAAAAACTACAAAAAAGGTTTAAATCGTATGGGTTGTACCTATTTCTCATGATGGAATGGTTTATACAATTCACTTATTATCACTCTACCATAAGAATAGTTGTTTGAGTTTTGTGATAGGAATAATAGTGATTACTGAGAAACACAATTAAATATAATGAAGTATTTAGAAAGATTATATGACAATAGGATAGAACAATGCCAAGAATATTAAATTTCAGTGAACCATCTCTAAATCTCATACCATTCACTTGGCATTGGGAAAAATCCTATTAAGTTAGATACTTTTTTTGTTACCCTCAGGCCAGTAAAAATTCTTTTTCAGGTTCCCATGTGTGCTCTAAATCATCTAACACATCTCATCAAGTGTATGTACCATCAAAATAACCCCTTAATAGAAGAATAAATATTTTATGGTCTCCCATGATCCGTGGAATGGATCAGAAAATATTATTATATAAAAATTACTAGGTTTCAAGTTATTTCCTTTCATCGATTGAGAATAACTTACTCAAGCTACGAAAACCCTAGAAACCTAACAAGATGAACTTTAGTGATCGTATTGAAAACATCTTATTTCATAGTTGATTGGAATAAACCATATAGGGATGAATTTTTAATGAAATTCTATATATCATTGGGGATTTTGGATATGTGGTACTGTAGAAGGCCCTAAAACATGTGTGCAGTGTAACTATTACCCTTCATGAAGAAGAGAGAGACGAAAAAGATGTTAATTATAGGAATGGATTAAAGTTGGTAACTAGGTAACTCGAATGACAATTGAACATCCTAATGGAATCCTAGGAGTGTAGTTGTCATGACCCAACCCAATATAGAGATCGATCAACAACTACCCAAAGAACACCTCTATTGGACAGGGGTGGTGATAGTTGTCAAAGGATCAAAAAACCCAAGGAGGCCTTATTCTTGAGTATCTATACTCAAGAACAAAACTAAATCAATGAATCATTATAGAGGGAAAGGTTTAAAAAATGCTAGAATACCATAAATAAACTAAAAATGTATGGGAATCTAAACTTGACAAGTATAGTACTATAAACTAAAAAGAAAATTGGAAAAAATACTTGCCCATCCAGTAAAGTGACCCAACCTGAAAAAATATATAAATGTAAAATAGATCAGATATCCTCACTCATAGATCCCGTGAAATGACCATAATATAAATTCCAAGATCCATTTATCCTTAAGATACACTGATGTAACGATCAACTTGTCTGACATATGTATAAGGAACAACACATTTTGGCAATGCCCAAGCAGGGGTGAGTATAAAAATACCTAGTATAACACCATGAATGTTGAAGGGGGAGAAGTAAGAGATACATTGAATTGTAAAATAATAGATAGAACTAGGTACAATGAAATAGTATAGATGGACCCTAATATAATAGATTATGAGACAAGTTATATATATATGATTAGTCAAATTAAACCCAAACAAGAGAGTAAGGGGGTCTCCATCTCACATCTCAATCCTAGAGGATAAGTCACCAATAGTTACATGTGTAACCATAAATGATTCCTAAAATCCAATAAATATTCCATGAACATGAATGTTAAAGGGGCTTAATCACCACACCTTGATATTATCGGCATTGGGCGACACTGACTTCACTATATATTTTTAGGTTACGTCACAAGGACGCATCTCAATGGGGAAAGTGTCTCTCTTTCTCATGAGTCATAATGTACTTCAAACCATGTCACTCCACCAAACTATATATATATATATATATATTACAATCTCTAAGTTGAGTTCCCATACCCTAGTGGGTCTGGGGTGTTACGTTGTTGTAGAAGTTATAGGGGACCCACACCCAAGTTCATTAGGGGTGTTCCACTCTAGTGGTCAATGACTCAATACATGGTATCCAAATGAGGTTATACTCTAGTTTATCAAGGAACCACTCCCTACCCCATTGGTTTTTCAACTATGATGTAATTTTAGAGGTCCCAGACCAATGTCATTGGGGGTCACACTGTGATACTATTGGTGACATGTGCCCTAGTGCATCATGGGGGCTCTACATAGAGATATCTGATATCTTTTCTAGAATGATATTGTTGTTAGACAATGCCTACATTATAGAAATTATAATAAAGCCTCAAATTGTATCTTGAAAGCTTCATAATAGGTCACTATCGCACTCTATGTGAAAAAAATGATAGGATGTTCACTCGCATGAACTAGGAAATAGGTGAGAGGGGTACATTACACCACAACATGCATGAATGAGACACCATCAGGACAATGGCTATGTCCTATATATTTTATTCAAAAACATTCATAAAATTTCTAGTTCATAAATAGTACCACATTTACATAAATGAAATATCAATTGGATTCTCTATTTTGGAGCAATGACTATTTGAAGCTGCCCTCGAAGAGCTTCCCACATGCCTTCTCGAGGCTGCATGATAACCAGTAGTAAACTGACCACTACAGTTGGAACACATACTTCG
Organism: Viscum album; assembly: GCA_963277665.1. Taxonomy (NCBI): domain Eukaryota; kingdom Viridiplantae; phylum Streptophyta; class Magnoliopsida; order Santalales; family Viscaceae; genus Viscum; species Viscum album. The sequence continues at coordinate 643,207,554 of OY728135.1, read as the reverse complement.
TTGGTCCCACATCGTGGTCGACCACCCATTGTAGATCTTCCCATAGAATGAATGCCTTGGTCATTCCCCTTTCCATTCCGACCGGCCATCATGGTTGACCACCAAGGGTCGACCATGATCTCTAGCCCTACTAAAGATCGATCATTTCTGGGCCTGTGGTCAACAATTTTTTTAACCACCCAGGACTGATCATTGTAACTATCACAATAGAATTTTGATCTTATGTGGCCTCACAATCAATTTTTGTGGTCTAACATAGTTGCGCTTCGTACTAGTCACCCTAGGTATGAACCTAGTTTCACTATGTCTACCCCACATAACCCACCATGGTTTGAGCAGCCTTGGCCTTCCCCTCTTGGCTATCTCACTCTACGTCAGTTGATGTGGCCACCCACCACACTCTATGGTTGCCAACCTACACCCATGTCATTCACTATAGCACCGTCGCTACCACCAATTGATGTGAACACCCACGGTCTCCCGACACCATCTAGTAGCCCGTTGTTACTCCCAAAATTAACCAAACACATTCCCTTCCATGTGACACCACTATCTATCACCTAGTTAGTTGTCCCATCCATAGACCATCATTCCTCCTATGATTCTTGAATGATGAAACAAATGTATATCTAGACACCTTGGGCCCTGATCTAAATAGATCCATGGCCCTCTAGAGGAATCATTGTTGTTTGAACGTTCCAAAAATTAACGAAATAATAATAATTGAAGAATGACTAATGGAGACAAAAAAACGTATTCCAAGCTTATATCGATGGTCATGTTATTTTTTCCATATAGGATGATGTTCAAAATAAATAAATCGGTAAGGACAGAATTTTAAAATTTCATAATAGGGAATGGTATCGAAATGAATAATACTACCGCTATTTGGATATATTCATTGTCGATGATAATGTTCACCAATGATCATTAGAATCCAGTGAATCTTCTATATTGAATCGCCATAGCATGTACAGGTGGAGGGCCAGCCGCCGATGGATGTGTTATGTAGAAACCCTCACCAAAACATTATAATAATCTATTTTAACCTTGTAATTAGGTTAGATATAAATAGCTTGAATACACCCACCAATGGTTGAAGGATCCTAACATCTCACTCCCTCTAACATTATGCTACACATAGTTGAAACACCGCATTACATACTCAACAGTGGTCTTAGATTTATAATCTGAGACCATGTCAAGAGTTATTCATAATAATGTACAAAAAAATGTTATTATTATTCTATTAATTGTTATGTTCTCAGTGAATTTTTCTTCCAAAGACACATGCCAACAATAGTTAAGTACATGCTATGGTAAACCCCATGCTCTGAAATCATCCATGACATCATATTTTTTATCATATCTCTTGTTTGAGAGTTATCCAGATTCTGTCAGGTGAATAATTTAAAACATACTTAATATTTTTTATAAAATTAATTTTGTGCACTCCGGACCTTATAATTTCACACCGTCTTAGTTCCTAACTATGGATATACATAGAGAAATATTTCAAATATAATATAAGGAAAAACTATGTCTCAACATTATCCCCTCGTACAATATTTTATTCCTTGTAAATAAAAAGTAGGAAAAAACTCAAGATATTGATCTCGCATCTGGATCATCGGTTCCCCAAAAATTTCATTCACATTTATGTTCTACAAAAACTATCAAACCAGAGGGATGGTTCATAAAAATAATGTCTACTCATATTTATCCTCGATCGCCACCATCTACTCTGCAATGTTGGATCTATCATCAATGTTTGTCGCACACCGTTTGATGATGTCCACAGGATAACACATGTACATCCTTAGCTGCGACTCGTTGAAGGAATCATGAACCATATCCACCAATATGGGATGGTCCTGGAAGTAGGAATCATCTCCTAATATATGTATGATCTTGAAAGGCCAAATGAACATTGGTTATAGATTTCCTCCCCAAACGAACTGCCACATTCAGCGTCATGGACCACTAGGGATGAATCTTCATCCTTCATCTAGTATTTTAGTGACATTTTGGGTTCCCATTTAGTGACTCAAAACGTTACATGATTATAGTAGAGTGGAATCAGTTGTTGTTTTCATACACTACCAAATTCATGTGATCCTCTCAGCTCCGGCCAAAATCCAACATGCAAGCGCTCAACATATCCTCTAGTGCCTATCTCATGTGCTTAGTATGCAAATTTTTCCTATGGTGAAAGGATATATTCATCTGATGTTGGGTCCCAAATTCCTCTTAAATTCCTCTCAAAAAATGATACATTAACCTCATGTCATGATCAGATACAATACTCAAGGGTACCTTGGAAGTTGGACTATCTCTGTATGTACAACTGCCCCAAGCACTACACCGAACTCTATTCCCTAATAGTAATGAAGTCTTCTAACATAGTGACTTGGTATATAATCCCCTAGAGGGTATCATGGTATTTTTATATGAAACAAATACATGGGCCAAATTCCATGGGTATGCCATCCCATTTTCACTCAAGAATATCTAGAGACAACAAAAAACCCTCCAAAACCTGGTGCTCAGCCATGACATGTTGACATGCGAAGCTTCATGAGATGAACTCAACTACTCTTCATCTCATGTTGGACAACCAAAATTGAAAATGATGATCCTTTTACATCATCCCAATACAGTGATTTTCAACAAAGCGATAGGTGTGGAACTCTGCATCACCTCTTCCCACATCACGACTAAAATCACTATTTTCCCATGGAACAAGATCTTATAATTCTCTCCTTCATAATATTCTTATGGTGTGTCACAAGTGGATATCTGATCACATAGAATGTCACAGTCGATGTCTCATATTTGTGACTCATTCACACACTCAAGGAGAGAAGTATTTAGTACCATCTAATATAGAGAAATTTCAACCTCCTGCTCCACTAGGGTCAACTACATGAAAGCTAACTACTCTAATGCTTCCTACACCCGGACAGTATTAGACATCATTCTAAATGAATCATATAAAATGTTTCCCTTTCTATGAGTATAGAATATCTAAATGTATTACTCTATAAGGAACAGTAACTAGTGATACTACCTCCAATTTAGGTCTCTCTGGGTAAAAATATTCATGAGGCTCTGATGCTCTATGTAAAAAACAACGCTCTCTCCCAGAAGGTAGTGGGACTACATCCTCAGGGTTGACAATACCAATGTTATCTCTATGTCATTAGTCACATAGTTATTCTAATGGGGTCACAATTTCTTGAACACATATGTGATGACTTCTGTTCATTATATAGACATGCAACCATGTCTAGATCACAAGGCAAAACAATACACAACAAACTCAACAACTTCATCTAGTAGTCACAAAACTGGAGCCCTTGTTTTCCTTTTCCCCAATTCCTTAAAATCCATTTTTCACTTTTCAGGATTGGTAAATGATTTTCCCTTCTGAATCCAAGTGATCATATTGGGTGTGATATTAGAAAAATGTGCTAAAATATTCTACAATACCCTTTCCACCCATGAATGTTTCACAACTATGAAAAATTATATGTGTTCAAGTAAGAAAACACCACATAAATCTTTATTGTATCTGTGGAAAAACATTGTTGAAAAATGAAATTCCTCCAAACATAGACCTTATGTATCCATAAATATAACATTGAGATCATTCTATAAAGCTTGTTATATTGAATTAGAGAAAGAAATATTTGCATGTTCTCCCCATATTCCCTTGTTGATGTAATGTGGATGAGTTTTTTATCAATGAAGACCAAAAAACTGCTCCATGCCAGGCTGGATGATCTGGTTCATCAATTCCATAAAAATTGTGGGGGGGTTTGTACATAAAAAATAATCACTATGAAATCGTAGTACCCATAGTTACATTAAAATGAAAACATCATAATATCTACCTTAAGGACCTGTAGTTAATGGTAGATAGTCCTTAGATCAATATTGGAGATACACCTCTCACTTAAAAACTGGTCAAAGACGTAATTGATCCTCATCCATGGGTACTTGTTCTTTATGGTGGCCTCTTTTAGGTGAAAAAATATATGAAAATCCATAAGATCCTTTTTTCCTTCATTACAAATATTAAAAGAACATCACATGGGGACACACTGGGTCTGATGAAAAATTTCATGCCAAGGTACTCTAAATGTAACCATATCATTCGAAGCTCATTGGGTTCCATTCGATATGTCGTGGAATTTATTAGGAAAGTCCCTAGTTTTTAGTCAATGAAAACTCCAACTACCTCCTTAGAGGTACCCCTAGAACATCTTTAGGGAAGACATCCATATATTCCTCCAAAACTGAAGAAACCAAAATGTTTGAAAAGTATATTTCACAAAGGGTGTAACTCGCTAATAGATTTTTGAAATGTTTTAACATCCTATTCACATCAAATGGATTCCCCACGACTAGGTCTCTTTCCATGAGAAAAGAGAACCCTCATCTCATCTATGTAAAGGAATATGACTGGTATGTGGTGAAATCCAATCTAGGCTTGAACCATGGAACACCAATCAAAGCCCAATATGTTGTCATAGGTTTCCATACTGATGACTATATTTTCCCACATGAAGATATCTCCTCTAAATGGTATCTCAAACTGTAGGAAGATAAATGAAACAATAGATGAGCTTCTAGTTGCATCCTTTAGAGAAAGATGTTATTCCAACAACACTACTAGTAGTTCTATCTCATATACCAGGATTAACAAGATAAAATAATGAACGGAACCTATTTTTATTAATCTTGAAGAAATATTTGAATAAACATCAATTTTACCTCAAATAATATCGTGGGTTATAGGATTGTGACCATCCATATCATGCAGCTCACCATATCCATGGCCAATATTTCCATCAGCCTGATGCCATCCACCCAGTGGTTGTGGGGGGATAACCTCGTTGTATAATCATACACCTGTAGATCCACCCACTCATCTATAGCACCACCTTCATGGGGAAACCCCAGATAAAGGAATTGTCTCAAACATTGCGGTTCATTTGTTATCTTCATTGGAAGCTCAGTATGTCTGGTCATAATGTCTCATTCCTTGTGACCTCACCCATCACAAACATAGCACTAACCCTGATGGAGCTATCCCATTGCTCTTTGATACCCCAGTTCGACCTTACCATATGGAAGTGCCTAATCAAATGTGGCCTCCTACATTGAGATCTTATGAAATAATTTCTGATAGCTTCAGAAGACATATCATCTTTGAAGATTCTACTACATGTTCCACCAATTTATAGTCCCTCTAAAAAACATATCTCAATAAAATGTTCCCTCTCTAGAACCCCAGTATTGGTGGGGATGCATATGGGTACTATGCTGGAATAGATCTCTTTGTGGAGTCCCGTATCAAACATTTATTCTCAGAAGTAGAAACCAAGGATCATGTCCATTGAGTACTTGGTCAGGTCTACAAACCTATATGATTACTTTTCAATGGTCATCCCTCCCATTCTGAACATCCAAATGCTATTGGATCTGAATGAAGCATAAACAAGAGGGGTAGTACTCCTCCATAAACTGCTACTATAATTCATCCAACGTGGGTTCTGACTCATCCTGCATATGAGTAACAGATATCCACCGACATCCATCTAATCCATCGGAAATAATAGTTATGAATCCACCATTTGATCTGTTGGTGTCCAAAGAATCTTTAAGTGTAACACCCCAAGATTACATAGTTTGTTATTTCTTCAAAATAATTCAATAACTTGCACTACACGCAACACCGAGTTAAAGCGCACCATGACTTACTAAACTAGCCGTTATGAATAGTAATACCTACTTTTAAAATTTTATAAATTATATCTCTCAAAATGGACAACATTATTGGATTTGGAATATCAAAATTAGCCAAGGGTAAAATTTTGGTACTTTTCGGATAACTTTAATATTTTGATGAATACTGAAGATTACTAAATTTTAATTAGAAACAAATTTTTTAATAAAAATAATTAATGGTGATAAATTATGAATTTGAGTTATTTTAAAGTATAATTAGAATAAATTTTTACCATTTTATCCAATGGTTTTCATTAGAATTAATTTCACTTCGAAATTGGACCTAAACAATTGTCAATCTTTTGATATATATTGTTTCTTAAAAACACACTATTTGTTGTGACAGCGGGAATTAATTATAAAATTAATTAATGAAACTTATATGTTTGGAATTTTGTAAACTAGATATAATTTTTGAATTTTGAATATAAATTATAGCTTAGGGTGAAATTTTGGCATTGTTCTGAAAAACTTCAATTTTTGATGAATAGTGAAACTAATAAGTGGTAGTTAAAAAAACTGAATTTTTCATAAAACATTATTTTATCGCTTCTGTGAATGGAATTTCGAAAATCCAAGATACAAGGTTAATATCATGAAGTAAAATGCAGTTCAATGAGATGAAAATAATTTTTGGTGAATAGTAACTTTTTACTTTTATTTACCACGGTTAAAAGTAAATAGGGTAAATAAGGATAAAAATGATATTAATATTACCCTAACACATGTATTAATTCTTTTGGACAAGTTTATCTCGACCAAAAACAACCTTAGGAATAAAATATTATCATTTAGTTCCACTTGGATTAGATTAGGACATTTATTATTATTTTATTCAAAGAAGAGTTAAAAGAGTTGAAATCAATGTTTATATAATAAAACATTTTTAATATCGGGTTATACATAAGATAAATTCGATTTTAAATATTAAGTAGAAGGATAAAAAGATTTCCTACATAATGATATTTTATTTATAATTTTTAGACATTAAATAAGTTAATTTATTTATGACACAATGATGATGCAGTTATTACCATAATAGTGAAAAATTAAACTAATTGATATTATAAATACCCAAGGAAATATAATTTGAGACTTTTAATGAATTACACTAATTTTCTAGGATAATATGACATATTAGGATTGAATTAATTAACATTTTTTGAAGTAATAATTCTGTTATAAGTTTCAAAAAAATCAACAATTGAATAGTGTCAAAATTGACATAAAAGAGTTTTTAAAACAAATATTATATTATTAATTGATATTAAATTCCTAAAAATCTAAGGTTAGGCCAAGAGACATATATCATGATAGGTGTATCATTAACGGACCACTTGGGGGTCTCTTGGATGAATATAGTAATTTTATTAACTATATAATATAAAAATACAAAGTGACATGGTAAATGTCAAACTAATTAATTAAGAGTTAAAACTAAAAGATAATGTCATATTGTAACCCAAACCTCTCTAAATTATATTGGTTGAATGGGTATCGACCTATCCCCACCTTAACATTTGAATAATAAACTTTGGAGCCATTAGAAACTGAATATGAATTTATTAATATTTCTAGCTTTTCCAATGGTGCCCCTCACCCCTCTTATAAAAGTGCACTCACCCTTCTCATTAATTCACACCATAAAAGCCTTTTGGTTTGGCCAAAATCTGCCCAAATACTCTCTAAACTTCCCTAAATCCAACCTAGAGGCCTTAGTTTGATCATAAAAACAACCTATGGAACCCTTTTGATCAAATCAAAAGGAAGAACCCGAAGAAGAGGTAACGATTTCAACACCCTTTTCCAAGTTTCTTTCTTCTTCCACTTCTTCTTCCTTTGTTGTTACCATTATAAAATAATAAATCCAGTATCATATATATACTGTGATGTTATTATAAATATGGTACAACCATATTCAGTATTCTATCCATCCTTTTAATAACATGTCACCATACGTGCGTACGTACGACTTACCGTCTCCACGTCGTGGTGTAATTGTTATTCAATATATTATTATTTGGATGGGTATAATAATGATGTGTAACTCATGTAAATAATAAATATAACATGATAATGATTCTGTATATATGATATACTATCCAATTATATATTTTTTTAATATCAAAATAATGATATTGTCACTCGTGCGTACGTACGGACTACCGTCTCCACGAACGTGATGAGATTCATTCTCAGTCATATCCATTCAAGTATAATTCTCATTTGATGATTAATAATAGTATCTAAGGACTTGATATCATTCTGGATATGATTAAGATACAACCTACACATGAAAAACATGGCTTACATAACAAAACATATAAAATAAAATGAGCAAGTTAACACCCAAAACAATAATAATACTAAGATATTATTAACAAATCACTGTTAAAAGATCATATATGATATCTATTTCCGACTCTTTTTCCGGGGAACGTGCATCCGTCTGTGGAGGACGCGCAGCTGTTTCCCCGCATTCCCGCTTTCCAAAGGTGAGCGGCATTCGCTCCTTGTTCAAGGACGTCTGCTCCTTGATCGAAACGGGATGATGGGATGTCGGTTCTTCCTTCCATGGATTCCTCCTCAGGACTCATCACCTAGTCCGAGTCTCCCACATATATTTAATACATTGTTCTTGAATCTCATTCCTGGTGCCATATCTTCATGGACGACGGTTAATTACACTACTTCCGTCAAGACTTTCCAGAGGGTCTTGACATGGTAGCGACCTTCGGTCGGAGTAGACGGCAACATCAGGCATGTCAGGGCATCTCTGGGTGCATGGACATTGGGGAACCTGTATTCTTCCTCATAAGAGGGCATCTCAAGGGTGCAGAACCCGAGGCATGTATCTGAGGTTTTCCTCAGCTTTCCGTGTTTAACACAGGGTATGCAGAATGTTTAATGTCTTGCGAAGACGGCTACGCCAATGGCGTTCCGTCCGAGGTTTTCCTCAAGCATCTCATGTTTATCACGAGGTAGGTCGTGAGTTTAACGTCTTAAGGAGATGGAATGGGGGTGATCAGAACGTCCCATAGAGACAGATCATATTGGTACATCCCTAGGAGGGAACACCTGGATGTTTTACCAAGGGTATGGATCAAAACGCCCAATGAGGAAGGATCTGAGGTGGTGCGCCCCATGGAGGGGAGATGTCACACCGTAATGGATGATCTGAACACCACTAAGGGCGGATCAGGGGAAGTGCACCCCAGGATGGGATACACCATGGATTACCATTGCTTGGGATTGAACCTCTTGGAGGTTTCCTACGTATCTTGTGTAGAGGAAAGGGATCAAAACCCACGTAGTTCGAAGGGGTGATGAATCAGGGTGTGCGCAGAGGACAATGACCTGGAGATATGATGGGGCTTACACGTGGAAAGCGGCCCATGTGCTGCTAGGAGAAGCGTGGAGGTGGATGGCATGATCCCACCAGGATGTGGCAGCCCGGGTGAGAATCAGGATGGGTGATGGATGGATGAATGAAGTGGAGGGGGGAAGAAATGGGACCATTGCAGGGGCGACGGTGAAGTTGGGCTTGGGCCTCGAAGAGACCTCCTACGTATCCCCGTGGTAGGGAATCAAAGTTTGCGTAGTTCGGGATGGTGCTGGTGGACCGACGTGAAGGTGGACCATGGTCTGATGGATGGTGTTGTCAGCTAACCGACGTGAAGGTGGACCTTGGTACGATGGGCATCGTCAGTGAACCAATGTGAAGGTGGACCTTGGTCCGATGGACATCGTCAGCGAACCGACGTGAAGGTGGACCTTCGTCCGATGGACATTGTCAGTGAACCGAAGTGAAGGTGGACCTTGGTCTGATGGGCATCGTCAGTGAACCGACGTGAAGGTGGAACTTGGTCCGATGAACATCGTCAGGGAACCGACGTGAAGGTGGACCTTGGTCCGATGGACATCGTTAGGGAACCGGCGTGAAGGTGGACCTTGGTCCGATGGACATCGTCAGCGTACCGACGTGAAGGTGGACCTTGGTCCGATGGGGATCGTCAGTAAACCGACGTGAAGGTGGACCTTGGTCCGATGGACATCGTCAGTGAACCGGCGTGAAGGTGGACCTTGGTCTGATGGACATCGTCAGCGTACCGACGTGAAGGTGGACCTTGGTCCAATGAGAGATGGGCTTGAACCTCGGGGAGGCTTCCTACATACCATTCCTTGACATGGATCAAAGACCTCATAGTTCAAAGGGTTTCATCGGTGAACCGACATGAAAGTAGACCTGTGGGTCCACTAGTGGTGGGATTGAACCTAGGGAAGGTTTCCTATGTACCATGCCTTGACATGGATCAAAGTCCTTGTAGTTCAAAGGGTTGATGGAATAGAGTTTAAAGTCATGCAGGACGATAGTGAACCCTGAAGTGAATAAACGACGGGCATTGGGTGTAGGTGAACCGACGTAAATGAGGGACCTTGGTCCAATGGGAAATGGTCTTGAAAATGGAGGTCTGGCACACCGACTAGGAGACGGTTTGGGCCAATGATTGTTGGGCTTGAACCTCAGGGAGGCTTCCTACGTACCATGCCTTGACACAGATCAAAGTCCTCGTAGTTCAGATTGGGGAATACAGTTTAACGTAATACAGGACGGGGGTGAACCAACATGAATGAGGTCGAAACGACCAAATGGTGGGTTTGAACCTCGTAGAGGCTACCTACGTACCATGCCTTGACATGGATCAAAGACCTCGTAGTTCGGGTTAGTCACAACGGCTTGCCATCAGACTGGAATTGCAGTTTAACGTCGTGCTGGACGTAGGTAGAACTCGACGTGAATTGGATGATGGGTGGGCTTGAACCTCATGGAGGCTTCCTACGTACCACGCCTTGACATGGATCAAAGACCTCGTAGTTCAAATGGGGCTTTGTCGGAGAACCGACGTGAAAGTGGACCTTGGTCCAATGAGTGGTGGGCTTGAACCTCTGGAAGGCTTCCTATGTACCATGCCTTGACATGGATCAAAGACCTCATAGTTCAGGTGGGAATGGGTGTGCAGTTTAATGTCATGCGGGACAAGGGCATACAGTTTAATGTCAGGTTGGATGAGGCATGGAGTTTAATGTCATGCTGGACGAGGGCGAAACTTGACATGAATGAACGAACGAGTAATGTGTCTTGAACCTCATGGAGGCTTCCTACGTACCATGCCTTGACAGGGATCAAAGTCCTCGTAGTTCACTGGGGGTGGGGGCCAGGTTCGGTTCTCACTCTATGCCCACGTGAGTCATGCTCGGTGTGAGAAACAAGAGGTTGCAAGGACCTGACGATCACGTCGCGAAGGATGCGTCCGTGAGAAGCGAAGAGGGGATTACGCGTTAGGCGGCCCATGGTGCTGGGACTTACTCTAGGATGGAATTCCAGGTAAAAGGATGAAGATAGCTTCGGTCTTGAGCCTTTAAGAGGCTTCCTACGTACCATGCCTTGACATGGATCAAAGGCCACATAGTTCTTTTGATGACGACTTACCGCCGATCGTGGGTTTCAACGGCTTACCGGCGGAAGGGGTCACAACAGCTTACCTCTGGATTGGGTCACAACGACTTACCGCTGGATAAGGATGTCAACGACTTACCGCTGCATTAGATCACAACAGTGGATGGGGCTTATGCGAGGAAGCTGCCAGGGTGCCGCTATGGAGTGACAATGGTGAATGGGGCTTACGCAAAGAAGCTGCCCGGATGTCTTCCTCATGTCTGGCCATGAGGGAATCCCAACTCACTGATGAATTGAGGCCTTCACCTATGCACTGGTGCACAAGAGGGATGATGCCAAGGGGCATTGGAATCATGCCAATGTAGTCATGGCATTGAGCATCTTACGCTTGGTGCATAAGGCATCTCTTGCTTGGAGCAAGGGGCATCCTATCATTTGTTAGATAGAGATTACTACAGTTTATAGTCATGTAGATAGGACTATTGGAATCTCATTATTGGAGCATAATGCATCTCTTGCTTGGAACAAGGGGCATCCTATGTATGGAACATAAGGATTACTATAGTTTGGAGTCATGTAGAAAGAACTATTGGCATCTCATGCTAGCAGCATAAGGCATCTCTCGTATAGGGCAAGAGGCATCCTATGTTTGCCACATAGAGATTACTACAGTTTATAGTCATGTGGATAGGACTATTAGGTAGAAGGTTCCTAGAAATGGTTGGTGTCGGTATTTATGCAAGGGCGGCCCTTTCAGGTTCAACCTGGCATAGGAGCCAAGTGATAGGGTTTGGAGGAGTTAAGTGAGGAATGGTTCGACTCAAGGTACTCGGGGAATTGATGATGAGAATCTCAACTCACGACATGGAATGAAACCCAGAGGAATATGTCAACTGAAGGTGTTTCATGGTGCGTAGAGGAGTGGCTCTAATCATGGTATTCCATAGGTGGAAGGTGGGAGCGCATAAGGGCGCAATGGAAAAGCCCGACATCCTGGCCCGAAAAGTTCACGGTGCGACTCTCCATTTTTCATGGGGGTCTGTGACGGTAGCGAAGGGACCGTGCAAGAGGGCCAGGACCGCAGCACAGAACTGACCTCGAGCGGGGGTGGGGGGCACAGCCCCCGCGGTATGGACTAGTGGGCGCGAAGGTAGGATCCTCATGAAGGATAGGTCTTCGCGATGTTGCTTTGCGGAGCACGGCCTCGTGGAGAAATGGTCTCTCGCGGAGCAAAGGGGTCTCGCGGAGCTTGGTCTCGCAGAGCAGCATCGCGGATCATGGGATTGCGGAGCAAAGGGATCTCACAGAGCTTGGTCTCGCGGAGCAGCATCGCGGAGCATAGGCTCGCGGAGCATGGACTCACGGAGCCTCGGCTCGCGGAGTAGCAACGCGAAGGAAGCTGCTCGCGGAGCATGGCTTCATGGAGCCTCAATGCGGAGCTCCGCTTGGCCGCCCAAGGGGCGAAGTGGCCGTGGCCGTCCTTCTGGAGAAGGGGGGTGAGCTGGGTATTTATAGGCAGGGGCGCTGCGAAGCAGAAATCCCGCTCAGCCTCAGGTTCTTCGCGACATGCTCGCGAACGTCAAATTCGTTCGCGGAGAGGTACCGCCTCCGGAGCTTCGCAGCGGGCTCGCGAACGTCAAATGTGTTCGCAGAGAGTTAACGACTCCGGAGCTTCGCGAGACCGCGATACTCGGGTGCTTCGCATCGGTGCTTCGCGAGGGGTCTTCGCGGCGCATCACAGAGGGGGCTTCGCGAATGGGCTTCGCGAACCAGATTTCCAGCCCAACTTCAAATGTCCATAACTCCTATTCCATAGCTCTGTTCGGGCCCTGCGACCTACCAAATCAAAGCTTACGTAAAGTTAGACGATCTTGGATCGTGTATGGTAGCATTCGGAAAATTTCAGGAACGCGTTTTCTGGGGTCTACAAAACCCACCCCTAAGAACGTGGTCCCATGAGGACGAGAAGGGCGAGGCAGACCGCGTTATTTGGAAATGACTAAGGAAGACATGTGCATTGGGGTCCATTGTACCTCAATCGCATTTTAGATAAAATAAACTAAATCTCTAAGCCTGTGTGAGCTATGATCAGTGAAGGAAACAAGAGATAATAGGAGCTCCTGTATGAGAGTGTAAAACAACGGCAGGTGCGAGGGGATCGATATGGGAAATCAATCACCATTTGGGGGAATCCTGAAAGGGAGAAGGGTCACGGCTGGAGAGCATGGCTCTCTGAACTGCCGACCTGCTTTTCCCACCCTACTCTGGTGCACGAGCGGGGTAACGCTAGGGGTGTTAGCATCAATCCAAACGGAGGGAAGTGGGAGGTTTGAATCACGATACCCAAAATCCGGAACACTATGGAGATGGCATGACAATAAAGGACAACCATTAACCATGGCGGATAAACGGTATCCTTACTACATTAGCCTGAAATGGGGACAACAAATGAGGGTCGACCGTTGACCATGTTCGAAACACGGGACCATGTCACAAATGTTGTCAATAAATCCTTCGGGACATTGGCCCAGGACAGTAGGTGGTTCTTAGGTCGAACATCCATACTGTTAGGGGGTCCTTCTAGACATGACCCATATTCCGGAACGTTGGCCCAGGACGGTAGGTGAGCCGATGCGGCATGAGACCATGCCGTTAGGGGGTTCCTTTAGACATGAAAGAGGACGAGGGTCCGAATAAGGGGCACACAAAGCGTGGAATATAGAGTGATGGTTTGTCTGAACATAATCCAACACTTATGTAGTTACACCACCGTGGTGGGAATACGCCATATGGGCACATTGGTCTGATCATGGATCATTCCTTCTTTGGGAAAGGTCCTCTCTGGCGAGGGGGTCTGTCACTTCCCAATGTAATCTTTGGGCATCCTGAACTTGTTCAGGGAAAAATTGCAACTACCTAGTTCCCCCCGAGGGGCCAGGCCAGAGGGCCGGAAATGGGGGAAGAACAGTATTTTACGATTCTTGAGGCTGGACCCTAGGTGAAATTCCAGAGTGTCTCTACGTATCCCATGAGGATGGGAATCAAGCCATACGTAGTTCTGGAGGCACAGTGTAGTCATAGACCAACAATGGCAAGTGAAATCCTCTTTATTAGAGGCTCTGGTGCATCCCATGATTAACATGTTGGGCATCCTGAACTTGCTTAGGGTAGAACCGCAGTTTAGTGTCATGCGCTGAGGACACATGAACTCCTGTAGTTTAACGTCATATGATAGGACGTGGAATAAAAGGGAAGATCCTAGGAATCATGTGGTACGGTAGATATAAAACCAATGTGAATGAGGACTTGGAGTCCAAATCACACCACGCACTCCCAGAGGAAATTTTTCAGGTCGAGGGACCAAGAGTGAGGATTAGGCTGGGCCCAGAGCAGAGTGGTCGGGCGTTCCTACATACCCCATGAGGATGGGAATCAAGCCATACATAGTTCTGGAAGTGCAGTTTAACGTCATGCAGGACGTTGAGAAGCCTGACCGTGTTGGTACACATCCCGCCAAAACTACTAAGCCCACGTGAGTCGTGCTCGGTGTGGGAGACAAGCAGTAGTGGTGGGAATTTACCGACATAGAAAGGGGAAGGTTAGGGAAAAGGGATGCTCGGTGAGTACCGGCCCAATGACATGAACATGATCATTTAGCGCACCTAGATGCGCGAAGGGAAAGAGCCAAGTATGATGGAATTCCACTTGAACATGAGGAAGTGGAAATGTGTGAATCATGGTGCTCGAGATTTAGATCACGATGATGGCGGCGTGACAATGGAGGATAACTACTGACCATGTTCGCAACACAACATCCTGTCATGTTAGCCAAGAATGGTGAAAAACAAATGAGGGTCGACCGTTGACCATGTTCGAAACACGGGACCATGTCACAAATGTTGCCAGAGATTCGTAGGGACATTGGTCCGAAACGATTGGAGGTCCCTTAGGTCCAGCATTCATGGATATCCCTTATGCCTAGTATCCATGTCGTCCGAGGGTCCTTTTGGATGTGGAAGAGGATGAGGATCCAAATAGCGAGCTCACGAAGCTTGGTAATGGGACGAGGGGAATGTCCCTGTTAAAATCCCACACTTTTGGCTCTTTGTCAAAACACATTTGAATAGGACAACGAGACGTATTAGATAGAGGGAGCAGATTCCTTTCCCATAGGGAGATCTTAGTTAGGGTTGTAGAATTCGGACCATGGATGGGAGGAGACCTAAGAGGCACATGGTGGAGTAAATCAATCACCTGGTGTGAATGGGAAGAGGGGGTGTGTGCGGTGCGATGAACAACCTGACGTTAATGAGGACGTAATCCCATATCACACCGCACGATTCCCTTAGGAGAGGCTTTAGGTCGAGGGACCAAAAGAGAAAGTTAGGTTGGGCCCACGGGGAAGTGCCCGGGCGCTCCTACGTATCTCATAAGGATGATAATAAAGCCTCATGTAGTTCTTGATGGACCGTAGATCATAAATGGGTAAAAGGAGCAGGGGACGCATGGCATCAAGACCCGACATGAAGGATGACCTAAGCCATACTTATCATGCGTTCTCTGAGGAAATGCTCGAGTCGAGGGACCGAACAAAAAGGTTAGGCTGGGCCCGCGGGGAAGTACCCAGGCGCTCCTACATTCCTTATAAGGATGACAATCAATCCATACGTAGTTCTGGAAAGTGACATGGTAAGAGACTAGTTCCGGGGAAAAAGTGGAGTGCGGGCGTGGCCCTTGCGCTGAAAGAAGCGGAATTTGATAAATCTTGTTTCTTCTTTAAGGTGAGTGGTTTTTTTCTTTGTGATGCGACAAGCCTAGAGTAGTAGGCCGTGGTGTCGCCACAAGGATCAAGCCGTGATGGGCGTTGACAATTGGCATGGCATGTGACCAATACCCAACGTGAGGTCTTCTATAATGAGGTTACCACAATGCAGTGCCGTTTTTCGTCGTGCGGCCAGGACGATAATGTCATAGTTTAGGGTCGTATGATAGGACCAAGCATGCATTTTATCGTCATGCAGCGCAGACGTAGTAGAAAAGATGTTATGCGGGGAATGTGCACCGTGTTATAAAACACAATTGACGGAGACATGATCCCACATCACACTATATGCCACTCGAAGAGGGAGACCTTAGGCCAAGGGGCCTATATAGAGGTAAGAGGTGAAACAGGGGGAGAGACTGGCTCTCTAAATGGGCCGTACACGAAGACAGGGGGTCCGGGTGGTCCTACGTATCCCATGAAGATGGGAATCAAGCTGAACGTAGTCCCGGATGGATCTTAGTTTATGGTCTTAGAGCTCGGACCATGAGAGGTGACAACTTCCCGAGTAAGCACAGATGTCAACCTTATCCCTAAGCCCATGTGAGTCAAACTCGATGTGGGAAACAATGGTGGTATCTTCATCGCAATACTTGGGGCATCCATCAAAGGGGAGTCGGCATAGAGCCCCGAAGGACACCTTCGAAGCAGCTTATTCCCCCAACACGCGGACGTGCACGGAGGAAAAGTACCAAGATTTCCGAGACTCTACTTGGACATGATGAAGTGATGAAGGGTGTGAATCGTGTAAACAACATTTTGGGCTTAATGGGTTGGCGTTGCGATAGAGGAAAACTGTTAACCATGGTGGAAACACAGCGTCCATATCGCGTTCGCCTGAGGTGGGAACAACAAACGAGCATCGACTGCTGACCATATTCGCAACGCGGGATTTTATCGATTCGATGTCCGAAACCCTCGGGGGTGTTGGCCCGTAATGGTAGGAGAGCCCTTGGGCATAGTATCCATGCCATTCCTAGGGGTCCCTCCGAGTGTGAAAGATGATGAAAGCCCTGATGCAGGGATACAAAAAGCCTGGAAAGCGGGTGCAGACGTGTCCGAGCAAAGCTTGGCATTCCAGGTAATAAACCAGAGTACTTTTTGGCACATTGGTGAACCGCTGAAAAGGGATCGACGAAACAGCTCAGTAGGGGGAGGTATATGGCGTGGTCATTACGGGACCGACGTGAATGAGGACGTAGTCCTACAGCACACCATATAATCCCCTCAGGGAGGAAGTATAGGCCAAGGGGCCAAGATGGGATGAAGATTCCCAAGAGATGGGGCTGGACCCGAATCCTGGACATTCAGGTGGTCCTACGTATCCCATGAGGATGGGAATCAAGCCACACGTAGTTCTCTAAATTTATTTTAACGTCATACGGGACGAGGGGGGAGTAATATACCCCTAAACAAGGGAGGTGTACGGTATGGCGATGAAGCCGACGTGAATGAGGACGTAGTCCCACACCACACCGTACACTCCTATAAGAGAGGACCTGGATCGTGGACCGGAAAGGCAAAGGGGCCTGATGGTTAGGAATAGGTCAGGAAGGCCTGACCTGCTTGTAGTTTAATGTCTTGCAGTAAGGACGGGGGGCCAGGGGCCCAAGGAGGCCAAGGGGCCTGAGGCTAAGCCTCGGTCAGGAAGGCCTGACTGGCTTGCAGTTTAACGTCTTGCAGTAAGGACAGAGATGCAGTTTAAGTTCGTGCGGGACCATCTCGCAATTTAGGGTCGTGCAGGACCCTAAGGATCAATTTTACGTCATGACGGATGAAGATGAACAATTTTACATCATGCAGGACGAAGATGAACAGTTTTACATCATGCAGGACGAAGATGACCAGTTTAACGTCATGACGGACGATGATGTGCAGTTTAACATCATGACGGATGAAGATGAATAGTTTTACATCATGCAGGATGATGATGAGCAGTTTTACATCATGCAGGACGATGATTCAGTTTAATGTCGTGTAGGACGATAATGTGTAGTTTTACGTCATGAAGGAAGAAGATGAGCAGTTTTACGTCATGCAGGACGATGATGCAGTTTAATGTCGTGCATGACGATAATGAGCAGTTTAACGTCATGACGGACGAAGATGAGCAGTTTTACGTCATGCAAGATGACAATGTTCATTTTTACGTCATGACGGATGAAGATGAACAGTTTTACGTCATGCAGGACGGCAATGTTCAGTTTTACATCATGACGGACGATGATGCAGTTTAATGTCATGCAGGACGATAATGATCAGTTTTACATCATGACGAACGAAGATGAGCAGTTTTACGTCATGAAGGAAAATGATGCAGTTTAATGTCGTGCAAGATGATAATGACCAGTTTAACGTCATGATGGACAAAGATGAGCAGTTTTACGTCATGCCGGATGAAAATGTTCAGTTTTACGTCATGACGGATGAAGATGAGCAATTTTACGTCATGAAGGACGACAATGTTAAGTTTTACGTCATGACGGATGATGATGCAGTTTAATGTCGTACAGGACGATAATGTTCATTTTAACGTCATGATGGACGAAGATGAGCAGTTTTACGTCATGTAGGACGATGATGCAGTTTAATGTCGTGCAGATAGGACATGGTTGCTATGCAGTTTAAACGTCATGAAACTGGGACGTTGAACCACACAAATTGTGTCGATAGCGGAACAATAATCTCTACTCCATTCTAGTGGAGCAAAGGGGTCTCGTGGAGCAAAGGGGTCTCGCGGAGCTTGGTCTCGTGGAGCAGCATCGCGGATCATGGGCTCGCGGAGCAAAGGGCTCTCGCAGAGCTTGGTCTCGTGGAGCAGCATTGCAGAGCATAGGCTCGCGGAGCATAGACTCACGGAGCCTCGGCTCGCGGAGCAGCAACGCGAAGGATGCTGCTCGCGGAGCATGGCTTCGCGGAGCCACAATGCGGAACTCTGCTCGACCGCCCAAGGGGCGAAGTGGTCGTGGTCGTCCTTCTAGAGAAGGGGGGTGAGCTGGGTATTTATAGGTAGAGGATCCGCGAAGCAGAAATCCCATGCCACCTCAGGTGCTTCGCGGCGCGCTCGCGAACGTCAAATTCGTTCGCGGAGAGGTACTGCCTCCGGAGCTTCGCGGCGGGCTCACGAACGTCAAATGCGTTCGTGGAGATTTACCACCTCCGGAGCTTCGCGGGACCGCGATGCTTGGGTGCTTCGCGAGGGATCTTCGCGGCGCATCACGAACGTCAAATGGGTTGGCGGATCCTCTCGCTTCATTACTTCGCGGCGGCGCTCCGCGATCACAGAGGGGGCTTCGCGAATGGGCTTCGCGAACCAGATTTCCAGCCCAACTTCAAATGTCCATAACTCCTATTCCGTAGCTCCGTTCGGGCCCTGCGACCTACCAAATCGAAGCTTAAGAAAATTTCTACGATCTTGGATCGTGTATGGAAGCATTCGAAAAATTTCAGGAACGCGTTTTCCGGGGTCTACAAAAGCCACCCCTAAGAACGGGGTCCTAGGAGGACGAGAAGGGAGAGGCGGATCGCGTTCTTATGAAATGAATAAGGAAAACGCGTGCATTGGTATCCATTGTACCTCGATCGCATTGTGGATAAAATAAACTAAATCTCTAAGCCTGCGTGAGCTATGCTCAGTGCAGGAAACAAGAGATAATAGGAGCTCTTGTACGAGAGTGTAAAACAACGGAAGGTGCGAGGGGATCGATATGGGAAATCAATAACCATTTGGGGGAATCCTGAAAGAGAGAGGGGTCACGGCTGGAGAGCATGGCTCTCTGAACAGCCGACCTGATTTTCCCACCCTGATCTGGTGCATGAGCGGGGTAACGCCAATGGAGTTAGCATCAATCCAAACAGAGGGAAGTGGGAGGTTTGAATCACGATACCCAAAATCCAGAACACTATGGAGACGGTGTGACAATAAAGGACAACCATTAACTATGTTAGGTAAATGGTATCCTTACTGCATTAGCCTGAAATGGGGACAACAAATGCGGGTCGACCGTTGACCATGTTCGAAACACGGGACCATGTCACAAATGTTGTCGATCAATCCTTCGGGACGTTGGCCCAGGATAGTAGGTGGACCTTAGGTCGAATATCTATACTGTTAGGGGGTCCTTCCAGACATGACCCGTCTTCCGGAACGTTGGCCCATGATGGTAGGTGAGCCAATGCGGAATGAGACAAGGCTGTTAGGGGGTTCCTTTAGACATGAAAGAGGACGAGGGTCCGAATAAGGGGCACGCAAAGCGTGGGATATAGTGTGATGGTTTGTCTGAACAGAATCCAACACTTATGTAGTTACACCACTGTGGTGGGAGTATGCCATATGGGCACATTGGTCTGATCATGGATCATTCCTTCTATGGGACATGGCCTCTCTGGTGAGGGGGTCTGTCACTTCCCAATGTAATCTTGGGGCATCCTGAACTTGTTCAGGGAAAAATTGCAACTACCTAGTTCCCCCCGAGGGTTCAGGCCAGAGGGCCGGAAATGGGGGAAGAACAGGATTTTACGATTCCTGAGGCTGGACCCTAGGTGAAATGCCCGAGTGTCTCTACGTATCCCATGAGGATGGGAATCAATCCATACGTAGTTCTGGAGGCACAATGTAGTCATAGACCAACAATGGCAAGTGAAATCCTCTTTGTTAGAGGCACTGGTGCATCCCATGATTAACATGTGGGGCATCCTGAGCTTGCTCAGGGTAGAACTGCAGTTTAGTGTCATGCGCTGAGGACACATGAACTCCCGTAGTTTAACGTCATATGATAGGACGAGGTATAAAATGGAAGATCCCAGGAAGCGTGTGGTGCGGTAGATATGAAACCAACATGAATGAGGACTTGGAGTCCAAATCACACCACGCACTCCCGGAGGAAATTCTTCAGGTCGAGGGACCATGAGTGAGGATTAGGCTGGGCCCAGAGCAGAGTGGTCGGGCGTTCCTACGTACCCCATGAAGATGGGAATCAAGCCATACGTAGTTCTATAAGGGCAGTTTAACGTCATGCGGGATGATGAGAAGCCTGACCGTGTTGGTACACATCCTGCCAAAACTACTAAGCCCACGTGAGTCGTGCTCGGTGTGGGAAACAAGTAGTAGTGGTGGGAATTTCCCGACACAGAAAGGGGAAGGTTAGGGAAAAGGGACGCTCGGTGAATACCGGCCCAATGACACTAACACGATCATTTAGCGCACCTAGATGCGCGAAGAGAAAGAGAAGAGTATGATGGAATTCCACTTGAACATGAGGAAGTGGAAATGTGTGAATCATGGTGCTCGAGATTTAGATCACGATGATGGCAGCGTGACGATGGAGGATAACTGTGGACCATGTTCGCAACACGGCATCCTGTCGCGTTATCCTCGAATGGGGACAAACAAATGAGGGTTGATTGTTGACCATGTTCGAAACATGGGACCATGTCAGAAATGTTGCCAGAGATCCGTAGGGTCGTTGGCCCGCAACGATTCGAGGTCCCTTAGGTCCAGCATTCATGGACAGCCCTTAAGACTAGTATCCATGTCGTCCGAGGGTCCTTTTGGATGTGGAAGAGGATGAGGATCCAAATAGTGAGCTCACGAAGCTTGGTCATGGGACGAGGGGAATGTCCATGTGAAAATCCCAAAATTCGGGATCTTTGTCAAAACACATCTGAATACGACAACGAGACTTATTAGATAGAGGGAGCAGATTCCTTTCCCATTGGGAGATCATAGTTTAGGGTCGTAGAATTCAGACCATGGATGGGAGGAGACATAAGAGGCACATGGTGGAGTAAATCAAACACCTGGCGTGAATCGGAATAGGGGGTGTGTGCGGTGTGTTAAACAACCTAACGTGAATGAGGACGTAATCCCATATCACACAGGACGATTCCCTTAGGAGAGGCATTAGGTCGAGGGACCAAAAGACAAAGTTAGGCTAGGCCCGCGGGGAAGTGCATGGGCGCTGCTACATATCTCATAAGGATGAAAATCAAGCCTCACGTAGTTCTTGATAGACCTTAGACCATAAATGGGTAAAAGGAGCAGGGGACGCATGGCATCAAGAGCCGACATGAAGGATGACCTAAGCCCTACTTATCAGGCGTTCTCTGAGGAAATTCTCGATTCAAGGGACCGAACAAAAAGGTTAGGCTGGGCCCGTGGTGAAGTACCCGGGCGCTCCTACGTTTCTCATAAGGATGAGAATCAAGCCATACGTAGTTCTGGAAAGTGACATGGTAAGATACTAGTGTCGGGGAAAAAGGGGAGTGCAGGCATGGCCCTTGCACTAAAAGAAACGGAATTTGATGAATCTTGTTTGTTTTTTAAGGTGAGTGGTTTTTTTCTTTGTGAAGCAACATGCCTAGAGTAGTAGGCCGTGGTGTTGCCACAAGGATCAAGCCATGATGGGAGTTGAAAAATGGCATAGCACGTGACCAATACCCAACGTGATGTCCTCTATAATGAGGTCACCACAATGAAGTGCCGTTTTTCGTCGTGCGTCTAGGACAATAATGTCACAGTTTAGGGTCGTATGATAGGACAAACATGCATTTTATCGTCATGCAGCGCAGAAGTAGCAGAGACGATGCTAGGCGGGAAATGTGCATAGTGTTATAAAACACAATTGATGGATACATGATCCCACATCACAATATACGCCACTCGAAGAGGGAGACCTTAGGCCAAGGGGAATATATAGAGGTAAGAGGTGAAACAGGGGGAGAGATAGGCTCTCTAAATGGGCCGTATCTGATGACAGGGCATCCGAGTTGTCCTACGTATCCCATGAATATGGGAATCAAGCTTAACGTAGTCCTGGATGGATCATAGTTTATGGTCTTAGAGCTCATACCATGGGAGGCGACAAATTCTCGAGTAAGCACAGATGTCAACCTGATCCCTAAGCCCACGTGAGTCAAAATCGGTGTGGGAAACAAGGGGGGTATCCTCATCGCAATACTTGGGGCGTCCATTAAAGGGGAGTCGGTAGAGAGCCCTGAAGGACACCTTCGACGCAGCTTGTTCCCCCAATGCGCGGACGTGAACGGAGGAAAAGTACCAAGAGTTCCGAGACTCTACTTGGACATGATGAAGTGATGAAGGGTGTGAATTGTGTGCCGAACATTTTGGGCTTAATGGGTTGGCGTTGCGATAGAGGAAAACTGTTAACCATGGTGGAAACACAGCGTCCATATCACGTTAGCCTGAGGTTGGAACAACAAATGAGCATCGACCACTAACCATATTCGCAATGCGGGATTTTATCGATTCGCTGTCCGAAACCCTCGGGGGCGTTGGCCCGTAACGGTAGGAGAGCCCTTGGGCGTAGCATCCAGGACGTTCCTGGGGGTCCCTCCAAGTGAGAAAGATGATGAAAGACCTGATGCAGGGATACACAAAGCCTGGAAAGCGGGTGCGGACGTGTCCGAGCAATGATTGGCATTCCAGGTAATAAACCAGAGTACTCTTAGGCACATTGGTGAACCGCCGAAAAGGGATCGACGAAACAGCTAAGTAGGGTGAGGTACATGGCGTGGTCATTACAGGACCGACGTGAATGAGGATGTAGTCCTACACCACACCATATAATCCCCTCATGGAGGAAGGATAGGCCAAGGGGCCAAGATGGGATTAAGATTCCCGAGAGATGGGGCTGGACCTGAATCCTGGACATTCAGGTGGTCCTACGTATCCCATGAGGATGAGAATCAAGCCACACGTAGTTCTCTAAATGTAATTTTAACTTCATACCGGACGGGGGGGGAGTAATATACCCCTAAACAAGGGAAGTGTATGGTATGGAGAAGAAGCAGACGTGAATGAGGACGTAGTCCCACACCACACCGTACACTCCTATATGAGAGGACCCGGGTCATGGGCCGGAAAGGGAAAGGGGCCTGATGGTTAGGAATTGGTCAGGAATGCCTGACCTGCTTGTAGTTTAATGTCTTGCAATAAGGATGGGGGGCCAGGGGACCAAGGAGGCCAAGGGGCCTGAGGCTGAGCCTCGGTCTGGAAGTCCTGACTGGCTTGCAGTTTAACGACTTGAAGTAAGGACGGAGATGCAGTTTAAGGTCGTGCGGGACAATCTCGCAGTTTAGGGTAGTGCAGGACCCTAATGATCAGTTTTACGTCATGACGGACGAAGATGAATAGTTTTACTCCATGCAGGATGAAGATGAATAGTTTTACGTCATGCAGGACGAAGATGAGAAGTTTAATGTCATGAAGGACGATGATGTGCAGTTTAACGTCATGACAGAAGAAGATTAACAGTTTTACGTCATGCAGGACGATGATGAGAATTTTTACGTCATGCAGGACGATGATGCAGTTTAATGTCATGCAGGACGATAATGTGCAGTTTTACGTCATGACAGACGAAGATGAGCAGTTTTACATCATGCAGGACGATTATGCAGTTTAATGTCGTGCAGGATGATAATGAGAAGTTTAACGTCATGAAGGACGAAGATGAGCAGTTTTACGTCATGCAGGATGACAATGTTCAGTTTTACGTCATGACAGACGAAGATGAACAGTTTTATGTCATGCAGGACGACAATGTTCAGTTTTACATCATGACGGACGATGATGCAGTTTAATGTCGTGCAGGATGATAATGATCAGTTTTACGTCATGAAGGACGAAGATGAGCAGTTTTACGTCATGCAGGACGATGATGCAGTTTAATGTTGTGCAGGACGATAATGAGCAGTTTAAAGTCAAGACGGACGAAGATGAGGAGTTTTACGTCACGCAGGATGACAATGTTCAGTTTAACGTCATGACGGAAAAAGATGAACAGTTTTACGTCTTGCAGGACGGAAATGTTCAGTTTTACGTCATGACAGACGATGATGCAGTTTAATGTCATGCAGGACGATAATGTTCATTTTAACGTCATGACGGACGAAGATGAGCAGTTTTACGTCATGCAGGATGATGATGCAGTTTAATGTCGTGCAGCTAGGACATGGTTGTTATGCAGTTTAAACGTTATGCAACTGGGACATTGAACCACATGAATTGTGTCAGTAGAGGAACGATCATCTCTACTCCATTATAGTGGAGCAAAGGGGTCTCAAAGAGCAAAGGGGTCTCACGGAGCTTGGTCTCGCGGAGCAGCATCGCAGAGAATGGGCTCGCGGAGAAAAGGTCTCTCACAGAGCTTGGTCTCACGGAGTAGCATCGCGGAGCATAGGCTCGTGGAGCATGGACTCACGGAGCCTCGGCTCGCGGAGCAGCAACGCGAAGGAAGCTGCTCGCGGAGCATGGCTTCACGGAGCCGCAATACGGAGCTCCGCTCGGCCTCCCAAGTGGCGAAGTGGTCGTGGCCGTCCTTTTGGAGAAAGGGGGTGAGCTGGGTATTTATAGGCAGGGGCGCCGTGAATCAGAAATACCGCGCCACCTCAGGTGCTTCGCAGCGCGCTCGCGAACGTCAAATTCCTTCGCAGAGAGGTACCGCCTCCGGAGCTTCGCGGCAGGCTCGCGAACGTCAAATGCATTCGTGGAGAGTTACCGCCTCTGGTGCTTCGCGGGACCGCGATGCTCGGGTTCTTTGCATCGTTGCTTCACGAGGGGTCTTCGCGGCGCATCAAGAACGTCAAACGGGATCACGGAGCCTCTCGCTTCATTACTTCGCGGCGGCGCTCCGCGATCACAGAGGGGGCTTCGCAAATGGGCTTCGTGAACCAAATTTCCAGCCCAACTTCAAATGTCCATAACTCCTATTCCGTAGCTCCGTTCGGGCCCTGCGACCTACCAAATCGAAGCTTAAGAAAAGTTCTACGATCATTGATCGTGTATGGAAGCATTCGGAAAATTTTAGGAATGCGTCTTCCGGGGTCTATAATATCATATTAATATATATGATTCTTGTATAATTTAATAACAATTATTTCACCATTATACAAGAGTTTAACCTACCCTCAACCAAGGAAAAGTGCAAGGTAAGGGTTATTTCACAGTCTCTACATTATCCGAGGTTGTTTATACATAATAATCTACTGGGATTTCTTTATCAACCACATCCACGTTTCATAGAAATGTATTTCAAAAAAAATTTACTATTTACAAATAATATGGGTTAAATTCATTTATACCCTTATATGTTTTTAAATGAATATTTCTGTCGTTTTCCAAACAAGGAACATTTTTACCTATCGAAAAATTTAAGGTAAGAATGTTTTTTTAACTTATACGGTGGGTGCGGCTATTTACCACCGTTATAAAATCATCAAAGCTTCCCTTACAAGCTTATAAGAATATTTCAAAAGTAAATGTTTTATTTTATAAATATGTGACTTTTAAATTATTTCAAAATGAATATTTTATGAATTTTTGAAAGGTACTCTTTCTCAAGATCATAATTTTAAATGTTTTAAAGATTTTTCTTTATAAATATTTTTAATTAATATCCATGTTTTCAAAATGATTTTAAGGACTTATTTATATGGACATGAAAGTTTTGAAATGATATTTATTTTCAAAATTTTTAAAGTGGTATGGGACACTTTGATTCAAAAATGTCTTTTAAATTACATCCTTTATAAATGTGTGACTTTTCAATGATTTCGAGAAAAGAGATATTTCTCTCAAATAGCTTTGATTTAATATATGTCAACATCCTTTGATGGTTTTTAAGCTTATTTGAAGTTGATTTATTATGATACAAAACTTCTATATTGTATTGAAGGTTTTGTGATATGTTTGAATATGGATTTTTATTTTTATACCATTTATCGTATAGCATGAAATTATTGACATTTCGTATGCTAGTTTTAATACGAATGTTTATGTTATGTTTAAACCTTTTCATATGGGAATGCATTGGACTTAATATGTGACGGGTGGATCCCACTATAGCTCGTCGATGCATCGGAAGGTCTCATGAGACAAACTAGTGTCTTGGCACACGGCCTTAGAAAAATCTTATTTGTAGTCTTGGCACGAGGCCATGGCTATGTGGTTATGATAGTCTGGAATTATGCATTCCATCATTATGAATGTGGTTATTGATATTGCATGTGATTTTTCGATTAGTAGAATATCCATGTGAATAAGTAAATGGCATTATTTCATTTTACTTTTTCCATACTATGTTGAAGTTCAAGTTTAAAAGGCTTTTGTTTTAGTTACACATTGCTTTAAATGTTTATTCTTATTTATGAATGTTTCTGCTATATTTTTATCCTTACTGGGCATTTGAGCTCACCCTTTTTCTATGTTTTATTTTTCCAAGGATGTGAAGAAGTAATTTATGAATGACCTGCAGGGATAGGGTGAGGGGATAAGAGTGTGGACTATGGAGACTATGTTGTTGTAGTTTTCATTTTATGATGTAATGTAAACCTTAAGAATATATCTAGTGTTTCCAAGGCTACTAAACCAATTGTTCTTTCAAGATTTGATCTTTCTTGTGATCATGCCAATGTTATGTAATAATGCACAGACTCTGGGTAACTGGGGTCGGGGCGTTATAGTTGGTATCAGAGGAAGTTTAGTACAAACTTTGAAATTTAGATTTAGATAAACTCTGATTAGAGCACATAGACCTATGATGGACCTTGAGGATTAGTATAGAAGAACTTCCTAGAATTTTGGTAATGTAGAGATTTTGTGAGTTTTCCAAGAAATACATCCCTGTCTGGATACGAGCAGGTAGAGGCGGCTCTGGCACAGATGTACCTAGGGGTAAAACCCAAAAACACTGCTTTGAGCTAGACTTGAACGAGAACTGGTGCACGACAATGGGACTTGCTACACTCTTGGTTACGACACTCCCGGGGGATATGATTAGGATAATTCTCATTTTCTCTACAAACCATTATTAAGGGTTTATGAGTATATACTTACTCAAAGGAGACATTTTTATGATTATGACTTATATCCATAAACTATTTAATTTATGTTATGTGTTTTAAAAGTTTGGGATTAGGTATTGTTATTCATAAACTAATCTAATGTATGTCATTGTTTAGAAATGGCGCCTAGTAGAAGGAATGATAACTGCAGCAATGCACATGATCTAAAGAGAAAGAAGGATCATATCATTCATGGTCTTAACCCAGAATTTATAAGAGAAATAATCTCCCATGTATTATCATCATATGAAGAAATAATATCATGTGTTGATAAGATAAGTAAAGAGTTTACTGAGTCCTATGGCTTTGAAGGTAAGAAAGAGAATAAAAGGATAGAAGAGAGAAGGATGGATAAAGGGAAGAGGGAAAAGAAGAATTTTCCCATATGTGATAACTGTGGGAGGAAACACCCTGGAGCTTTCCTGAAAGGAATGGGAGTTTGTTATAAGTGTGGAGGAAAATGGCACAATGTACGTGACTGCAAGGGTAATAAAATGGTTTCAAATGTACAATGCTTCATTTGAAAAGTGTTTAGACACTACACGAACCTATGTCCCTGTCATCAGACTATGCCACAAATGATGTTATTGGATAATAATCAAGTTATGATACTACCACAGATGAAGAGGAATGATTAGAGTTCTTATGTTGATTATGTCAATTGAGTGTTGTATCAATAATGTACTTTTTATAATAATTATGGAGTATATAAGGATTTTACTACAGTACTATTTCATTAAGGTCATGAGATTGTGTGGAACAAATAAAAGTGATTCAATATCAGGTTAAATTTTTGGAAAATATATGGTTGAGATAAATATATACCATAATATGGATCTGATACCGAGGTAGTGATTTTAGAATAATACATGATTTATTTGGATAAATTATATTGGATATTCTTGACTTCCTTGAAGGTGATTAATGATTTTTATATTCCATCATTGTTGGGGATTAAAACATTTTTGGATTGATGAGGTATATCCAGCATTCTATATGGAATAAGGGAGCATGAATGTAATCAATAAGGATTATTGCAATTGAGGATGTTTCAGTGTTTTAAAAGAATACATGATGAAGGTATTCATATGATATTACGGGGTAAAACAGATCTACATTAGGTTTACCTTCCATATAAATATTGGACTGTGAGTTGGGACAGAAGTATTTTGGATAAATTCTAGTTTGAGATTAATTTTGGATTGCCATAAATGGACAACCCGGAGGTCGGGCGACAACCCGCCGTGACCGGCAAGGCCGCGAGACTTGAACCCGCAACCGAAGGGCGACAAGGGTGTATCACCTACCACTGGCCCTCGAGATGTCCTGGATTAAATAATGTATTTCTTTTAAAAGATCTGGTAGATGAATTATAAATTCGTTTATTTTGGAACCCTGTACAAATAGTATAAATAGAATTTTTTTAACGTTCTATTATCTTTTAGAGTGAAAGATGAGTTTGTGGTAGAAATTTATTAATGGATAAAACTCTAATTATTAAGTAAGTATATCTCCTTATGAACTTAGCCAATATCATAAATAAATTCATCAACATTGAGAAAAAGAACTTAGAACAAAAATGTTGTCCTGGATGGTACCTTAAATCAGCACTAACTTATGGCTTTGTGATTGTTGGCCTTTTCATAGCCATGTTCTCTACCACTCTCCATCAGATAATTGATGGTTTGATTTCTCCTCCATATCCATATTTTCCTACATGGAACCCTAGTATGTGTTATTTTCGGTAATCTACATACTTTCCACTCTTTATTTTAAATAGAGGCCTCATTAATTCAATTTTCGATTTGGGATTTCAACTAAGATATTTTGAAATGTCAAAAATGTGTTATCCTAATACCTTATGTTTTGTTGAATCGATGGTATTTTAAATCATCATAGATTGATGAATTTAAGGACCTCAATTTTAAACTTGTTTTTGATTGATGACCTCAATCACTACCTATAAATATTTATTTTTTTCATCCAATTATATGTCTCTAATTTCCACCAATGATCTCCTAATCGAGATCATAATTTGGTGGTAACCCTTTCATTTCTCTTTTCCCCATATTGAGACTAAATTTTAGTAACACAATTTCCGATGTGGGGTTTCCCACAAAGATATTTTCTATTTTCAACCTTTTATTTTAGAAGAACAATTTCATATTACGAGGACACAATTTATTGAAGGAGGGTAGAATGTAACACCCCAAGATTACATTGTGTGTTATTTCTTCAAAATAATTCAATAACTTACACTACACGCAACATCGAGTTAAAGCGCACCATGACTTATTAAACTAGTTGTTATGAATAGTAATACCTACTTTTAAAATTTTATAAATTCTATCTCTCAAAATGGACTTCAATATTGGTTTTGGAATATCAAAATTATCCTAGGGTAAAATTTTTGTACTTTTCGGATAACTTTAATATTTTGATGAATAGTGAAAATTACTAAAATTTAATTAAAAAAACATTTTTAATAAAAATATTTAATGGTGATAAATTATGAATTTGAGTGGTTTTAAAGTATAATTATAATATATATTTACCATTTTATCCAATGGTGTTCATTAGAATTATTTTCACTTTGAAATTGGACCTAAACAATTGACAATCTTTTGATATATATTGTTTCTTAAAAACACGCTATTTGTTGTGACATCATGAATTAATTATAAAATTAATTAATGCAATATATATGTTTGGAATTTTGTAAACTACATATCATTTTTGAATTTGTAATATCAATTATAGCTTAGGGTGAAATTTTGGCATTGTTCTGAAAAACTTCAATTTTTGATGAATAGTGAAACTACTAAGTGGTAGTTAAAAAAACAGATTTTTTCATAAAACTTAATTTTACCTCTTCTGTGATTGGAATTTATAAAATCCATGAGACACGGTTAATATCAAGAAGTAATATGTGGTTCAATGAGATGAAAATAATTTTTGGTGAATAGTAACTTTTTACTTTTAATTACCACGGTTAAAAGTAAATAGGGTAATTAAGGGTAAAAATGATATTAATATTACCCTAACACATGTCCTAATTCTATTGGACAACTTTATCTCGACCAAAAACAACCTTAGGAATAAAATATTATCATTTAGGTCGATTTGGATTAGATTAGGACATTTATTATTATTTCATTCAAAGAAGAGTTAAAAGAGTTGAAATCAATGTTTATTTACTAAAACATTTTTAATATAGGGTTATACATAATATAAATTCGATTTTAAATATTAATTATAATTATAAAAAGATTTCCAACATAATTATATTTTATTTATAATTTTTAGACAATAAATAAGTTAATTTATTTATGACACAATGATGATGCAGTAATTACCATAATAGTGAAAAATTAAACTAATTGATATTATAAATACGCAAATAAATATAATTTGAGACTTTTAATGAATTAAAATAAATTTATAGGATAATATGACATATTAGGATTGATTTAATGGACTTTTTTAGAAGTAATCATTCTGTTATAAGTTTCACAAAAATCAACAATTGAATAGTGTTAAATTTGACATAAAAGAGTTTTTAAAACAAATATTATATTATTAATTGATATTCAATTCCTAAAAATCTAAGGATCGGCCAATAGACATATATCAGGATAGGTGTATCATTAATGGACCACTTGGGGGTCTCTTGGATGAATATAGTAAGTTTATTAACTATATAATATAAAAATACAACGTGACATGGTAAATGTCAAACTAATTAATTAAGAGTTAAAACTACAAGATAAGGTTAATATAGTGACCAAAACCTATCTAAATTCTATTGGTTGAATGGTTTTTGACCTATACCCACCTTAACCTTGGAATAATCAACTTTGGAGCCATTAGAAACCGAATATGAATTTATTAATATTTCTAGCTTTTCAAAAGGTGCCCCTCACCCCTCTTATAAAAGGGCCCTCACCCTTCTCATTACTTCACACCTTAAAAGAATTTTGGTTCGGCCAAACTCTGCCACAATACTCTCTCAACTTCCCTAACTACAACCTAGAGGCCTTAGTTTGATCAGAAAGCCAACCTATGGAGCCCTTTTGATCAAATCAAAAGGAAGAACCCAAAGAAGAGGTAATGATTTCACCACCCTTTTCTAAGTTCCTTTCTTCTTCCACTTCTTCTTCCTTTGTTGTTACCATTATAAAATAATAAATCCAGTGTCATATATATAATGTGATGTTATAATAAATATGGTACAAACATATTCAGTATTCTATCCATCCTTTAAATAACATGTCATCATACGTGCGTACGTACGGCTTACCGTCTCCACGTCGTGGTGTAATTGTTATTCAAAATATTATTATTTGGACGGGTATAATAATGATGTGTAACTCATGTCAATAATAAATATAAAATGATAATGATTCTTTATATATGATATACTATCCAATTATATATTATTTTAATATCAAAAGAATGATATTGTCGCTCGTGCGTACGTACGGACTACCGTCTCCAGGAACGTGATCGATTCATTCTCCATCATATCCATTCCAGTATAATTCTCATTTGATAATTAATAATAGTATCTAAGGAGTTGATATCATTCTAGATATGATTAAGATACAACCTACCCATAAAAAAATGGCTTATGTAACAAAACATATAAAAGAAAATGAGTAAGTTAACATCCGAAACAATAATAATACTAAGATATTATTAACAAATCACTGTTAAAAGATCATATATGATATCATATTAATATATATGATTCTTTTATAATTTAATAACAATTATTTCACCATTATAAATGAGTTTAACCTACCCTCAACCAAGGAAATGTGCAAGGTAAGGGTTATTTCGCAATCTCTTCATTATCAGAGGTTGTTTATACTTAATAATCTACAGGAATTTCTTTATCATCCACATCCATGTTTCATAGAAATGTATTTCAAAACATTTTGACTATTTACAAATAATATGGGTTAAATTCATTTATACCCTTATGTTTTTTTAAAGGAATCTTTCCGTCATTTTCAAAACAAGGCACTTTTTTACCTTTCAGCAAATTTAAGGAAAGACTGTTTTTTTAACTTATACGGTGGGTGAGGCTATTTACCACCGTTATAAAATCGTCAAAGCATCCCTTAAAAGCTTATAAGAATATTTTGAAATTAAATGTTTTATTTTATAATTATGTGACTTTTAAATTATTTCAAAATGAATATTTTAGGAATTTTTGAAAGGTACTCTTTATCAAGATCATAATTTTAAATGTTTTAAAGATTTATCTTTCTAAATATTTTTAATTAATGTCCATGTTTTCAAAATGATTTTAAGGACTTATTTATATGGACATGAAAGTTTTGAAATGATTTTTATTTTCAAAAGCTTCAAAGTGGTATGGGACACTTTGATTCAAAAATCTCTTTTAAATTACTTCCTATATAAATGTGTGACTTTTCCATGATTTCGAGAAAAGAGATATTTCTATCAAATAGTTTTGATTTCATCTATGTCAACATCCTTTGATGGATTTTAAGCTTATTTGTAGTTGATTTATTATGATACAATACTTCTATATTGTATTTAAGGTTTTGTGATATGTTTGACTATGGATGTGCTATATTTATACCATTCATGGTTTAGGGTGAATGTATTGACATTTCGTATGCTAGTTTTAATAAGTATGTTTATGTTATGTCTAAACCTTTTCATATGGGAATGCATTGGACTTAATATATGACAGGTGGAGCCCGCTATAGCTCCTCGATGCATCGGTAGGTCTCATGAGACAAAATACTCTCTTGGCACAAGTCCTTGAAAAATATTATTTGTAGTCTTGGCACGAGGCCTTGGCTATGTGGTTATGATAGTCTGGCATTTTGCATTCCATCATTATGTAAGTGGTTATTTATATTTCAGGGGATTATTCTAATTAGTTGAATATCCATTGAATAAGTAAATGGCATTATTTCATTTTACTTTTTCCATAGTATGTTGAAGTTCATGTTTAAAAGGCTTTTGTTTTAGTTATACATTGCCTTAATTGTTTATTCTTATTTATGAAAGTTTCCGCTATATTGTTATCCTTACTGGGCATTTGATCTCACCCCTTTTCTATGTTTTATTTTTCCCCGGATGTGAAGAAGTAATTTATTAATTCCCTACAGGGATAGGGTGAGGGGATAAGAGTGTCTACTATGGAGACTATTTTTGTTGTAGTTTTCATTTTATGATGTAATGTAAACCTTATGAATATATCTATTGTTTCCAAGGATACTAAACCAATCAGTCTTTCGAGATTTGATCTTTCCTGTGATCATTCCAATGTTATGTAATAATGCACCGACTCTGGGTAACTGGGGTCGGGGTGTTACAGTTTGTATCAGAGGAAGTTTAGTACAAACCTTGGAAACTAGATTTAGATAAACTCTGATTAGATCACATAGACCTAAGATGAACCTTGAGGATTAGTATAGAAGATCTTCCTAAAATTTTGGTATTGTAGAGATTTTGTGAGTTTTCCAAGCAATACATCCCTGTCTGGATACGAGCAGGTAGAGGCGGCTCTGGCACAGATGTACCTAGGGGTAAAACCTGAAAACACTGCTTTGAGCTAGACTCAAACGGGAACTGGTGCACGACAACGGGCCTTGCTGCACTCTTGGTTACGACACTCACGGGGGATATGCTTAGGATAATTCTCGTTTACTATACAAACCATTATTAAGGGTTTATGAGTATATACTTCCTCAAATGAGACATTTTTATGATTATGGATTATATACATAAACTATTTAATTTATGTTATGTGTTTTACATGTTTGGGATTATGTATTGTTATTCATAAACTAATCTAGTGTATGCCATTTTTAGAAATGACGCCCAGTAGAAGGAATGATAACTCCAAAAATGCACATGATCCAAAGAAAAAGAAGGATCATATCATTCATGGTCTTAACCCAGAATTAATAAGAGAAATAGTCTCCCATGTATTATCATCATATGATGAAATAATATCATGAGTTGATAAGATAAGTAAAGAGTTTACTGAGTCCTATGGCTTTGAAGGTAAGCAAGAGAAGAAAAGGATGGAAGAGAGAAATATGGATATAGGGAAGAGGGAAAAGAAGAATTTTCCCATATGTGATAACTGTGGGAAGAAACACCCTGGAACTTGCCTGAAAGGAATGAGAGTTTGTTATAAGTGTGGAGGAAAAGGGCACAAAGTACATGACTGCAAGGGTAATAAAATGGTTTCAAATGTACAATGCTTCATTTACAAGGAGTTTGAACACTATGTGAACCTATGTCCCAGTCATTAGACTATGCCGCAAATGATGCTATTGGATAATAATCAAGTTATGATACTACCACAGATGAAGAGGAATGATTAGAAGTCTTATGTTGATTATGTCAATTGTGTGTTGTATCAACAACGTACTTGTTATAATAATTATGGAGTATATAAGGATTGTACTGCAGTACTATTTCATTAAGGACTTGTGATTGTGTGGAACAAAGAAAAGTGACTCAATAGCAGGTTAAATTTTTGGAAAATATAAGGTTGAGAGAAAGATAAACCATAATATGGATCTGATACCGAGGTAGTGATTTTAGAATAATACATGATTGATTTGGATAAATTATATTGGATATTCTTGACTACCTTGAAGATGATTAATGATTTGTATATTCCATCATTGGTGGGGTTTAAAACATTTTTGGATTGATGAAGTATATCCAGCATTCTATATGGAATAAGGGAGAATGAATGTAATCAATAAGGATTATGGAAATTCAGGATGTTTCAGTGTTTTAAAAGAATACATGACGAAGGTATTCATATGCTATTACGGGGTAAAAAGGATCTACATTATGTTTACCTTCCTTATAAATGTTGGACTGTGAGTTTGGACAGATGTATTTTGGATAAATTCTAGTTTGAGATTAATTTTGGATTTCCATAAAAGGACAACTCAGAGGTTGGGCGGCAACCCGTCGCGACCGGCAAGGCCGCGTGACTTGAACCCGCAACCGAAGGGTGACAAAGGTGTATCACCTACCACTAGCCCTCGAGATGTCCTGGATTAAATAATGTAGTTTTTTTAAAAGATATGGTAGATGAATTATAAATTCGTTTATTTTGGAACCCTGTACGAATAGTATAAATAGAATTTTTTTAACGTTCTATTATCTTTTAAAGTGAAAGATGAGTTTTTGGTAGAAATTTATTAATGGATAAAACTCCAATTATAAAGTAAGTATATCTCCTTATGATCTTAGCCAATATCATAAATAAATTCATCAATATTAAGAAAAGGAACATAGAACAAAAATGTTGTCCTGGATGGTACCTTAAATCATCACTAATTTATGGCTTTGGGATTGTTGGCCTTTTCATAGCCATGTTCTCTAACACTCTCCATCAGATAAATGATGGTGAGATTTCTCCTCCATATCCATATTTTACTACATGGAACCCTAGTATGTGTTATTTTAGGTAATCTTCATACTTTCCATTCTTTATTTTAAATAGAGGCCTCATTATTTCATTTTTTGATGTGGGATTTAAACTAAGATATTTTGAAATGTCAAAAATGTGTTATCCTAATACCTTATGTTTTGTTGAATCGATGTTATTTTAAATCATCATAGATTGATGAATTTAAGGACCTCAATTTTAAACTTGTTTGTGATTGATGACCTCAATCACTACCTATAAATATTTACGTTTTTCCTCCGATTATATGTCTCTAATTTCCACCAATGTTCTCCTAATCGAGATCATAATTTGGTGGTAACCCTTTCATTTCTCTTTTCCTCATATTAAGACTAAATTTTAGTAACCCAATTTCCGATGTGGGTTTTCCCACAAAGATATTTTTTATTTTCAACCTTTTATATTCAAAGAACAATTTCAAATTTCAAGGACGCAATTTATTGAAGGAGTGGAGAATGTAACAACCCAAGATTACATAGTGGGTTATTTCTTCAAAATAATTCAATAACTTGCACTACACGCAACACCGAGTTAAAGCACACCATGACTTACTAAACTAGCCATTATGAATAGTAATACCTACTTTTAAAATTTTATAAATTCTATCTCTCAAAATGGACTTCATTATTTGATTCAGAAAATCAAAATTATCCTAGGGTAAAATTTTGGTACTATTCAGATAACTTTAATATTTTGATGAATAGTGAAAATTACTAAATTTTAATTAAATACAACTTTTTTAATAAAAATAATTATTTGTGATAAATTATTAATTTGAGTGTTTTTAAAGTATAATTAGAATATATTTTTACCATTTTATCCGATGGTGTTCATTAGAATTAATTTCACTTCGAAATTAGACCTAAACAATTGTCAATCTTTTGATATAAATTGTTTCTTAAAAACACGCTATTTGTTGTGACAGTGGGAATTAATTATAAAATTAAATAATGCAACTTATATGTTTGGAATTTTGTAAAATAGTTATCATTTTTGAATTTGGAATATCAATTATAGCTTAGGGTGAAATTTTGTCATTGTTCTGAAAAACTTCAATTTATGATGAATAGTGAAACTACTAAGTGGTAGTTAAAAAAACTGAATTTTTCATAAAACGTAATTTTACCTCTTCTGCGAATGGAATTTCGAATATCTGAGAGACATGGTTAATATCATGAAGTAAAATTTGGTTCAATTAGATGAAAATAATTTTTGGTGAATAGTAACTTTTTACTTTTATTTACCACGGTTAAAAGTAAATAGGGTAATTAAGGGTAAAAATGATATTAATATTACCCTAAAACATGTCCTAATTCTATTGGACAATTTTATCTCAACCAAAAACAAACTCAGGAATAAAATATTATCATTTAGGTCCACTTGGATTAGATTAGGACATTTATTATTATTTTATTCAAAGAACAGTTAAAAGAGCTGAAATCAATGTTTATTTACTAAAACATTTTTAATATAGGGTTATACATAAGATAAATTAGATTTTAAATATTAATTAGTGAGATAAAAATATTTTCTACATAATGATATTTTATTTATAATTTCTAGACATTAAATAAGTTAATTTATCTATGACACTATGATGATGCAGTAATTACCATAATAGTGAATAATTAAACTAATTGATATTATAAATACCCAAATAAATATAATTTGAGACTTTTAATGAATTAAACTAATTTTATAGGATAATATGACATATTATGATTGATTTAATTGACTTTTTTTGAAGTAATCATTCTGTTATAAGTTTCAAAAAAATCAACAATTTAATAGTGTCAAAATTGACATAAAAGAGTTTTTAAAAGAAATATTATATTATTAATTGATATTAAATTCCTAAAAATCTAAGGATCGGCCAAGAGACATATATCATGATAGGTGTATCATTAATGGACTACTTGGGGGTCCCTTGGATGTATATAGTAAGTTTATTAACTATATAATATAAAAATACAAAGTGACATGGTAAATGTCGAACAAATTAATTAAGAGTTAAAACTAAAAGATAAGGCTAATATAGTAACCCAAAACTATCTAAATTCTATTGGTTGAATGGGTTTCGACCTATCCCCACCTTAACCTTTGAATAATAAAATTTTGAGCCATTAAAAACCGAATATAAATTTATTAATATTTCTAGTTTTTCCAAAGGTGCCCCTCACCCCTCTTATAAATGGGCACTCCCCCTTCTAATTACTTTACACCATAAAATCCTTTTGGATCGGACAAAATATGCCCAAATACTCTCTAAACTTCCCTATCTACAACCTAGAGGCCTTAGTTTGATCAAAAAGCCAACCTATGGAGCCCTTTTGATCAAATCAAAAGGAAGAACCCGAAGAAGAGGTAATGATTTCACCACCCTTTTCCATGTTCCTTTCTTCTTCCACTTCATCTTCCTTTTTTGTTACCATTCTAAAATAATAAATCCAGTATCATATATATACTGTGATGTTATTATATATATGGTACAACCATATTCAGTATTTTATCCATCCTTTGAATAACATGTCACCATACGTGCGTACATACGGCTTACTGTCTCCATGTCGTGGTGTAATTGTTATTCAAAATATTATTATTTGGATGGGTATAATAATGATGTCTAACTCATGTAAATAATAAATATAACAAGATAATGATTTTTTATATATGATATACTATCCAATTATATATTATTTTAATATCAAAAGAATGATATTGTCGCTCTTGCGTACGTACGGACTACCGTCTCCACGAACGTGATGAGATTCATTCTACATCATATCCATTCAAGTATAATTCTCATTTGATGATTAATAATAGTATCTAAGGACTTGATATCATTATGGATATGATTAAGATACAACCTACCCAGGACAAAGATGGCTTACGTAACAAAACATATAAAAGAAAATGAGTAAGTTAACACCCGAAACAATAATAATACTAAGATATTATTAACAAATCACTATTAAAAGATAATATATGATATCATATTAATATATATGATTCTTGTATAATTTAATAAAAATTATTTCACCATTATACAGGAGTTTAACCTATCCTCAACTAAGGAAAAGTGCAAGGTAAGGGTTATTTCACAATCTCTTTCTTATCCGAGGTTGTTAATCCGTAATAATCTACTGGGATTTCATTATCATCCACATCCATGTTTCATAGAAATGTATTTAAAAACATTTTTACTATTTACAAATAATATGGGTTAAATTCATTTATACCGTTATGTGTTTTTAAAGGAATCTTTCCGTCGTTTTCCAAACAAGGCACTATTTTACCTTTCGACAAATTTAAGGTAAGAATGTTTTTTAACTTATACGGCGGGTGCGGCTATTTACCGCCGTTATAAAATCGTCAAATATTTCCTTACGAGCTTATAAGAATATGTAACACCCCAAGCTTCCACGGTATGTTTCCCTTCGAATAATGCAATAGCGTGTGTTGTACGCAACCTCGAGCTCTAACACACACCACAACTAATTAAACTAGCCGTTGTGAATAGTAATACCTACTTTTTGAAATTTTATAAATTTTATTTATCAAACTAGACTTCATCTTTGGATTTGGAATATCGAAATTAGCCTATGTTGAATTTTTGGTATTTTTCTGAGAACCTCGAATTTTTTATGAATAGTGAAAAATACTTAAAAAAAACTTTTTAAATCAAAATAATTTATAGTGATAAATTATACTATTTAGTGGTTTTAAAGTATAATTAGAATATATTTTTACCATTTTATCCAATGGTGGTCATTAGAATTAATTTAACATTGAAATCGGACATAAACAAATGCCAATCTTTTGATATAAATTGTTTCTTAGAAACACGCCATTTTTTGTAACAACGGGAATTAATTATAAAATTAATTAATGCAACTTATATGTTTGGAATTTTTTAAAATAGACATAATTTTTGAATTCGGAATATCAATTATAGCTTAGGGTGAAATTTTGGCTTTGTTCTGAAAAACTTCAATTTTTTGATGAATAGTGAAACCACTAAGTGGTAGATAAATAACTGATTTTTCATTTAAATGAAATATTACCACTTCTGTGATTTGATTTTCAAAAATCCGACATACATGGTTTTCATTAAGAAGTAAAATGTGGTTCAATGAGATTAAAATAAATTTTTGGTGAATAGTAACTTTTAAGTTCTTAATCGCGATTAGAGGTAATTAGTGTAGTTTAAGGTACAAATAATGTTTTAATAATATGAGATGAGCATGAAACTTGTCCTACTCCTATTGTATGAGTCATGGCCGACCAATAAAACCCATGGGTCAACTTGGAGTCCCCATGAAGCAACTTTAGTTGGAAAATGACATTAATATATATTTATTTAATGTTAAAAGTAAATTGACACAAACATGAGTTTTCTTACTAAAACAGTTTTTTAGTGGGGTTACACAAGTCCAAATTTTGATTATAAATATTCATTAGAAAGCTAAAACTATTTCCTACATCATAGTAGTTTTTTTACAATTTTTAGAAATTAAATATATTAAATTATTTATGACATCATTATGATGCGGTGATGACCTCATTATTTAACGATTTAAATAAAATGAGAAGATAATGCAAAATCCAAGGCATAAACTTGTCCAAAGCCTATTGGATGAAGAAATTTAGAACCCTTATCACCTTATAAAAGAATTATATAAGTGTGGGACCTTTATAATCAGAAAAGCATGGTATAATAATGTAACATTTCAATCTTTCCAAAAGAGCCCCTCCTCTCCTCTTATAA
Organism: Viscum album; assembly: GCA_963277665.1. NCBI lineage: Eukaryota > Viridiplantae > Streptophyta > Magnoliopsida > Santalales > Viscaceae > Viscum > Viscum album. Next base: position 643,166,360 of record OY728135.1, on the reverse strand, counting down.
AAGGCCCCCACCTCTATCACCTTATTCACAATTTCAAGCCTTTTGGTTCGGCCAACCTCTGCCCAAATACTCTCCAAAAAATTCTCCCTTCATCCTGGAAGCTTTACTTCAGTCAGAAAGCCATCCTAAGGAGTCCTTTTGATCAAATCAAAAGGAAGAACCCGAAGAAGAGGTAACATTTTCATCACCCTCTTTCATGTTTCTTTCTTCTTCCACTCCCTCATTGTCTATTATTTCAATTCTAAAATTATAAATCCAGTATCTTCTATATACTGTGATGTTATTATAAATATGGAACAACCATATTCAGTATTCTACTCATTATTTGAATGACATGTCACCATACGTGCGTACGTACGGCTTACCGTCTCCACGTCGTGGTGTAATTGTTATTCAATATATTATTATTTAGATGGGTTTAATAATGATATGTAATTCATGTAAATAATAAATATAACATGATAATGATTCTGTATATATGATATACTATCCAATTATATATTATTTTAATATCAAAATAATGATATTGTCGCTCGTGCGTACGTACGGACTACCGTCTCCACGAACGCGATGAGATTCATTCTCCGTCGTATCCATTCAAGTATAATTATCATTTGATAATTTAAAAATAATGTTTAAAGGACATGATATCATTCTGGATATGAATAATATACAACCTATCCATGAAAAATATGACTTACGTAACAAAACATATAAGAAAACGAGTAAGTTAACACCCGAAACAACGATAAATCTAAGATATTGTTAACAAAGCAATGTTAAAAGATCATATATGATATCATATGAATGTATATGATTCTCATATAATTTAATAAAAATTATTTCACCATTATACAGGAGGTTAACCTACCCCAACCAAGGAAAAGTACAAGGTAAGGGTTTACTTCACAACCTCTTCACTATCCAAGGTTGTTTATACATAATTATCTACTGGGACCTCGTTATCATCCACATCCATGTTTCTTCAAAATGTATTTCAAAACATTTTTATTATTTACAAGAATATGGGTTAAAGTCATTTATACCCTTTTTGACTTTTTATAAGAGGAATCTTTCCGTCATTTTCAAAACAAGGTCATTTTTAACCTTTTCAACAGAATTGAGGTAAGAATGTTTTTTTAACTTATACGGCGGGTGCGGTTATTTTCCGCCGTTATAAAATCTTAAAAGCTTTCCTTACAATATTATAAGAATATTTTCAAGAAAATGTTTTTTTTATATGGCTCTTAAATGATTTCAAAAATAGAAAGAGATATTTCTCTAAAAAGTGTTTTGATTTCATCTATGTCAACATCCTTTGATGGATTTTACGCTTATTTGAAGTTGATTTATTATAATACAAAACTTCTATATTGTATTGAAGGTTTTTGTGATATGTTTGACTGTGGATGTGCTATTTTATACCATTCATATTTTATGGTGAAATTATTGACATTTCGTATGCTAGTTTTAATACGAATGTTTATGTTATGTTTAAACCTTTTCATATGGGAATGCATTGGACTTAATATGTGACGGGTGGAGCCCGCTATAGCTCCTCGATGCATCGGTAGGTCTCATGAGACAAACTAGTGTCTTGGCACAAGGCCTTGACAAAATCTTATTTGTAGTCTTGGCACGTGGCCTTGGCTATGTGGTTTTGATAGTCTGGCATTATGCATTCCAACATTATGAAAGTGGTTAGTGATTTTTCATGTGATTATTCGATTAGTAGAATATCCATGTGAATGAGTAAATGGCGTTATTTCATTTTACTTTTTCCATATTATGTTGATATTCAAGTTTAAAAGGATTTTGTTTTAGTTATACATTTTCTTAAATGTTTATTCTTATTTATGAAAGTTTCCGCTATATTGTTATCCTTACTGGGCATTTGAGCTCACCCCTTTTCTATGTTTTATTTTTTCATAGGAAGTGAAGAAGTAAATTATGAATGACCTGCAGGGTTATTATGAGGGTATAATAGTGTGGACTGTGGAGACATTATGTTGTTGTTGTAGTTTTTCATTTTATGATGTAATGTAAAACTTATGAATGTATCTATTATTTCCAAGGCTACTAAACTAATCGGTCTTTCAAGACTTGATCTTTTGTGATCATGCCAATGTTACGAAATAATGCATCGGCTCTGGGTAGCTGGGGTCGGGGCGTTACAGTTGGTATCAGAGGAAGTTTAGTACAAACCTTGGAAGCTAGATTTAGATAAACTCTGATTAGAGCACATTGACCTAAGATGAACTTTGAGGATTAGTATATAAGAACTTCCTTGAATTTTGGTATTGTAGAGATTTTGTGAGTTTTCCGAGCAATACATCCCTGTCTGGATACGAGCAGGTAGAGGCGGCTCTGGCACAGATGTTCCTAGGGGTAAAACCCAAAAACACCGCTTTGAGCTAGACTCGAACGGGAACTGGTGCACGACAACGGGCCTTGCTGCACTCTTGGTTACGACACTCCCGGGGGATATGCTTAGGATAACTCTCATTTTATCTAAAAATCATTATGAAGGGTTTATGAGTATATACTTCCTCAAAGAAAACATTTTTATGATTATGGATTATATCCATAAATAGTTCAATTTATGTTAAGTGTTTTATAAGTATAGCATTATGTATTTTGATTCATAAACTGGTCTAGTTTATGCCATTGTTTAGAAATGGCGCCTAGTGGAAGAAATGGAAACCGTATCAATGCACGCACTCCATGTAGGAATTTCCCTCCTGCTCAAGATAATTATAGTGGGGATGGTGATGCAACTGGTGCCGATCAACTTATTACCATACTGGGACAACTCACTCAGGTTATGAATAATAACCTTACTCGTATGGAGCACCCTGATCCGCAATGTGGAGGATCAATGCTAGAACGTTTCATGAGGCAACAACCACCAACCTTCAATGGGAGTACAAATCCTATAGTAGATGAGCAATGGATAAATTCCTTAGAGAAAATATTCCATGCCTTGGGGAGTAGTGAAAGGGAGAAGGTTGTCATGGCAGTTTACCACCTCACTGGAGATGCCGATCAATGGTGGTCACTAATTCAAAACACAAAGGAAGATGATGAATTAACAAACATGGAATGGAAGGAGTTTAAAGAGTTGTTCTCAGAAAAATACTTTCCTCGAGACCATCGAGCGGATATGGAAAGGCAATTTCTGAGTCTGAGGCAGAAGGAGGATGAGAATGTCACAAAGTATGAGGCTAACTTTACAAGGTTAGCAAGGTATGCTGCAGATTACATACGTAACCCAAGAAGTAAGACTGATCGTTTCTTTGATGGGTTGAAACCATTTCTCCGTCGAGCTTTAGTATCACAAACCTTCTCTTCATACGAAGGTATTGTCTCGTGTGCTATCAAGACGGAAAAGGAATTCTCTAAGTCTTATGACTTTAAAGCGAAACAAGAGAAGAAGAGACCTGCTGATCAATCTGGGAATGGAAATAAAGGGAATAAGGGAAAGGTTGAATATCCATCTTGTGGTAAATGCGGGAAGAAACATCCTGGTACTTGCTTGAAGGGAATGGGAGTCTGTTACAAGTGTGGTGAAAAAGGCCACTAAGCTCATGATTGCAAGGGGAAGAAGGAAGCTACCAACGTTCGGTGCTACAATTGCAGGGAGATGGGGCATTATGCAAATGAATGTCCTAAGCGTCAGGAGAACTTACCTCAGAAAAGGCCAAGGGATCAAGGCCAGACTTATGCTATCACTACTGCTGAGGTAGAAGCTCCGAAAGACGTGGTGGCAGGTAATTTAATGGTTTCCTCAAGATTAGCAAATGCATTATTTGATTCTAGATCATCGCATTGTTTCATATCTTCCCAGTTTGCTAAGAAAATTAGATATTTCAAATTTGATTTAACAAGGGATTTGTTGGTCAAAACCCCTAAGGGAAGTATTATTGCAACAAAGTTTTGTCGATTAGTTCCCATTAGAGCACCTAAATGTTCTGTACCTGCTGATCTCATCGCCATACCCATGATTAAATTTGATATAATCCTCGGTATGGATTGGCTTTCGGACCATGATGTAAAAATTTATTGTAAGAGGAAAGAGGTTACGATTCTTGATAATGATGATAAGAAACACCTTATCTTTAGAGCCGAATCGTCGCCACATAATTCTTATCTAGATCCACCCCCAGTAGCTCAACTAAATTCAATTATTGGGGAGGAAGAGAAGGAAATTACTGAGGGTGAGGAAAGGAAGATTCAAATAGAGGATGTACCTATTGTGAGAGAATATGTTGATGTGTTTCCGGAAGATTTACCTGGACATCCTCCAGAACGAGAAGTTGAGTTTTCCATTGATTTAATTCCTGGATCAAGGCCCATATCGAAGACCCCTTATAGAATGGCCACTGTTGAATTAGTTGAACTAAAGAAACAACTAGAGGAATTGAGTAATAAGGGATTTATTCTCCCTAGTGTTTATCCTTGGGGAGCCCATGTTCTTTTTGTTCAGAAGAAAGATGGATCTATGAGGTTGTGCATTGACTATAGGGAGATCAATGCTATAACAATAAAGAACAAGTATCCCCTACCTCGCATTGATGATTTGTTTGACCAACTGCATGGAGCTCAATACTTTTCAAAGATTGACCTTCGGTCTGGATACCATCAGTTGTGTGTGAAGAAGGAAGACGTTCCAAAGACAGAATTTCGAACAAGGTACGGGCATTACGAGTTTACAGTAATGGCTTTTGGATTGACTAATGCACCCTCTGTTTTCATGGATCTGATGAATAGAGTTTTCAAGGAATATCTTGATGACTTTGTAGTGGTATTTATTGATGATATCTTGGTATACTCCAAAAGCCACGAAGATCATGAAAATCACATACGCATTATCCTGAAGACTCTTAGAAGACATGAATTATATTGGAAATTTAGCAAGTGTGAATTCTAGCTTCATGAGATTTCTTTTCTTGGCCATATTGTCTCTAAGGAAGGAATTTCCGTTGATCCTTCTAAAACCAAGGCAATCCAAGAATGGCCAGCACCGACAAGTATAACTGAGGTACGCAGTTTTATTGGTTTATCAGGTTATTATCGACGTTTCGTCCAGAATTTTTCCAGATTGGCTAACCCATTGACAAAGCTCACACGTAAAGGGATTAAATTTGTCTGGACAAAAGAGTGTGAATAATGTTTTGAAGAACTAAAGAGAAGATTAGTCAATTCCCCTGTATTGACTCTACCATCGGGGAATGATGGGTTTGTTATTTATAGTGATGCATCAAAGAAAGGACTTGGTTGTGTCCTTATGCAGAATGATAAGGTCATTGCCTATGCATCACGACAGCTAAAAATTCATGAGCAAAACTATCCTACTCATGATCTTGAGTTAGAAGCTGTGATCTTTGCTTTAAAGATATGGAGACATTACCTCTATGGTGAAAATGTGAGATTTATACTGATCACAAGAGTTTGAAGTATATTTTCACACAAAATGAACTCAACATGAGGAAAAGGTGATGGCTTGAACTACTCAAGGATTATGATTGCACGATACATTACCACCCGGGGAAGGCAAACAAGGTGGCAGATGCTTTGAGTAGAAAAGACCATGGAGTTTTGAATGTGATGAGAATTGAAAGGGATCCAATTTTCTTGGATCTAGTGAAGATGGACATGGGAATAACTAGGGAAGGTGAAACATCAATGCTTTTTCAAATGGTTGGCAAACCATCATTACTAGAAAGGATTAAGAGTTCTCAGACCAATGATGAAGAATTTCAGAAGATGATTAAAGATGTGAATGATGGAAGATTGAGGGACTTTGTGTATAAGGATGGAATTTTGAAATTCAGGAAGAGACTTTGTGTTCCCGATATAACTGATCTAAAAAGGGAATTGCTGGATGATGCTCATAGTTCCAATTTCACTATACACCCTGGGAGCACAAAAATGTATTGAGATTTGAAGGAACATTTTTGGTGGGACAATATGAAGAGGGAGATTTCTGATTTTGTGTCGAGGTGTATGGTTTGTCAACAAGTGAAAGCTGGAAGGCAACATCCTGGTGGAGTATTGCAACCTCTTCCCATACCTGAGTGGAAATGGGATAATATTACGATGGACTTTGTCATGGGACTACCAAAGACTCCTAGAAGGAATGATGCAATATGGGTCATTGTTGATCGTCTTACTAAGTCAGCACATTTTCTGGCTATACGGGAGGATCTACCACTTGAACGTCTAGCAAGATTATATATTAATGAAGTTGTAAGACTTCATGGAGTACCCCTATCGATTGTTTCTGATCGTGATCCTCGTTTTACTTCAAGATTCTTGAAAAGTCTTCAAAAAGACTTGGATACTGAACTTTGTTTGAGCACTGCCTATCACCCTCAAACAGATGGACAATCAGAACGGACTATTCAAACCTTAGAAGACATGTTGAGATCATTCTCTCTTGACTTTCAGGGTATGTGAGATCAATACTTACCACTGGTAGAATTTTCCTATAACAATAGCTTCCATTCAAGCATTCAGATGGCACCTTATGAAAAGTTATACAGAAAGAGATGTCGTACACCAACCTGTTGGGATGACGTTGGTGAAAGAAAACTTGTGGGACCAGAACTGGTGGAAGAAACAATGGAAAAGGTGAAGGTAATCCAAAATCACATCAAATCAGCTCAAAGTAGGCAGAAGAGCTATGCCGATAACAGAAGAAAGGTTTTGGAATTTCAGGTGGGAGATCATGTTTTCCTAAAGGTATCTCAATGGAAGGGAGTTATACGTTTTGGTAAGAAGGGTAAGTTGAGTCCCAGGTACATCGGACCTTTCGAAATTCTAGATCGTATTGGGGCTGTAGCTTATCGTTTGGCGATGCCGCCAAATCTCTCCAAAGTTCACGATGTTTTCCACGTATCTCTGTTGAAGAAATACATGCCTGACCCAATGCATGTACTCACCTATGAGGAATTAGAACTGGAACCCGATCTTTCCTATTGTGAAGAGCCTGTCAGGATTCTTGATGTGAGGGAGCAGGTGCTGAGAAACCGGACGACTCGTCTGGTAAAGGTTTTGTGGGGAAATCATAAAATGGAAGAGGCAACGTGGGAACCTGAGGAACTTATGATGAAGAACCACCCGAGTCTTTTTATACCCTAGAAATTGCGAGGACGCAATTATTTGAAGTAAGGGAGAATGTAACACCCCAAGCTTCCACTGTACGTTTTCCTTCGAATAATGCAATAGCGTGTGTTGTACGCAACCTCGAGCTCTAACACACACCACAACTAATTAAACTAGCCGTTGTGAATAGTAATACCTACTTTTTGAAATTTTATAAATTTTATTTATCAAAATAGACTTCAACTTTGGATTCGGAATATCGAAATTAGCCTATGTTGAATTTTTGGTATTTTTCTGAGAACTTCGAATATTTTATGAATAGTGAAAAATACTTAAAAACAAATTTTTAAATAAAAATAATTTATAGTGAAAACTTATAATATTTAGTGGTTTTAAAGTATAATTAGAATATATTTTTACCATTTTATCCAATGGTGGTCATTGGAATTAAGTTAACATTGAAATCGGACATAAACAAATGCCAATCTTTTGATATAAATTGTTTCTTAGAAACACGCCATTTTTTGTAACAGCGGGAATTAATTATAAAATTAATTAATGAAACTTATATGTTTTTAATTTTTTAAAATAGAAATCATTTTTGAATTCGGAATATCAATTATAGCTTAGGGTGAAATTTTGGCTTTGTTCTGAAAAACTTCAATTTTTGATGAATAGTGAAACCACTAAGTGGTAGTTAAATAACTGATTTTTCATTTAAATGAAATATTACCACTTCTGTGATTTGATTTTCAAAAATCCGACATACATGGTTGTCATTAAGAAGTAAAATGTGGTTCAATGAGATTAGAATAAATTTTTGGTGAATAGTAACTTGTAAGTTCTTAATCGCTATTAGAGGTAATTAGTGTAGTTTAAGGTACAAATAATGTTTTAGTAATATGAGATGAGCATGACACTTGTCCTACTCCTATTTTATGAGGCATGGCCGACCATGACAACCAATGGGTCAACTTGGAGACCCCATGGAGCCACTTTAGTTGGAAAATGACATTAATATATATTTATTTAATGTTAAAAGTAAATTGACACAAACATGAGTTGTCTTACTAAAACAATTTTTTTAGTGGGGTTACACAAGTCCAAATTTTGATTATAAATATTCTTTAGAAAGCTAAAACGATTTCCTACATCATAGTATTTTTTTATAATTTTTAGACATTAAATAAATTAAATTATTTATGACATCATTATGATGCGGTGATGACCTCATTATTTAACGATTTAAATAAAATGAGAAGATAATGAAAAATCCAAGGCTTACACTTGTCCAAAGCCTATTGTATGGATAGATTTCGAACCCTTATCACCTTATCCACGAATTATATAAGTGTGGGACCTTTAGAATCCGAAAATCATGGTATAATAATGTAACATTTCAATCTTTCCAAAAGAGCCCCTCCTCTCCTCTTATAAAAGGCCCCCACCTCTATCACCTTATTCACACTTTCAAGCCTTTTGGTTCGGCCAACCTCTGCCCAAATACTCTCCCAACATTTCCCCCTTAATCCTATAAGCTTTACTTTAGTCAGAAATCCATCCTAAGGAGTCCTTTTGATCAAAGCAAAAGGAAGAACCCGAAGAAGAGGTAACATTTTCATCACCCTCTTTCATGTTTCTTTATTCTTCCACTCCCTCTATGTCTATTATTTCAATTCTAAAATTATAACTCCAGTATCTTCTATATACTGTGATGTTATTATAAATATGGAACAACCATATTCGGTATTCTACCCATCATTTGAATGACATGTCACCATACGTGCGTACGTACGACTTACCGTCTCCACGTCGTGGTGTAATTGTTATTCAATATATTATTATTTAGATGGGTATAATAATGATATGTAATTCATGTAAATAATAAATATAACATGATAATGATTCTGTATATATGATATACTATCCATTAATATATTATTTTAATATCAAAATAATGATATTTTCTCTCGTGCGTACGTATGGACTACCGTCTCCACGAACGCGATGAGATTCATTCTACGTCGTATCCATTCAAGTATAATTATCATTTTATAATTTAAAAATAATGTTTAAAGGACATGATATCATTCTGGATATGAAGAAGATACAACCTATCCATGAAAAACATGACTTACGTAACAAAACATATAAGAAAACGAGTAAGTTAACACCCGAAACAACGATAAATCTAAGATATTGTTAACAAAGCAATATTAAAAGATCATATATGATATCGTATGAATGTATATGATTCTAGTATAATTTAATAAAAATTATTTCACCATTATACAGGAGGTTAACCTACCCCAACCTAGGAAAAGTACAAGGTAAGGGTTTACTTCACAACCTCTTCATTATCCAAGGTTGTTTATACATAATTATCTACTCGGACCTCGTTATCATCCACATCCATGTTTCTTCAAAATGTATTTCAAAACATTTTTATTATTTTCAAGAATATGGGTTAAAGTCATTTATACCCTTTTTGACTTTTTATAAGAGGAATCTTTCCGTCGTTTTCAAAACAAGGACCTTTTTAACCTTTTCGACAGAATTGAGGTAAGAATGTTTTTTTAACTTATACGGCGGGTGCGGTTATTTTCCGCCATTATAAAATCTTCAAATCTTTCCTTACAAGCTTATAAGAATATTTTCAAGAAAATGTTTTGTTTTATATGGCTCTTAAATGATTTCAAAAATAGAAAGAGATATTTCTCTAAAAAGTGTTTTGATTTCATCTATGTCAACATCCTTTGATGGATTTTACGCTTATTTGAAGTTGATTTATTATAACACAAGACTTCTATATTGTATTGAAGGTTTTTGTGATATGTTTGACTGTGGATGTGCTATTTTTTACCATTCATAGTTTATGGTGAAATTATTTACATTTCGTATGCTAGTTTTAATACGAATGTTTATGTTATGTTTAAACCTTTTCATATGGGAATGCATTGGACTTAATATGTGACGGGTGGAGCCCGCTATAGCTCCTCGATGCATCGGTAGGTCTCATGAGACAAACTAGTGTCTTGGCACAAGGCCTTGACAAAATCTTATTTGTAGTTTTGGCACGAGGCCTTGGCTATGTGGTTATGATAGTATGGCATTATGCATTCCAACATTATGAAAGTGGTTAGTGATTTTGCATGTGATTATTCGATTATTATAATATCCACGTGAATGAGTAAATGGTATTATTTCATTTTACTTTCTCCATATTATGTTGATATTCATGTTTAAAAGGCTTTTGTTTTAGTTATACATTGCCTTAAATGTTTATTCTTATTTATGAAAGTTTCCGCTATATTGTTATCCTTACTGGGCATTTGAGGTCACCCCTTTTCTAGGTTTTATTTTTTCCCAGGAAGTGAAGAAGTAAATTATGAATGACCTGTAGGGATATTATGTGGGGATAATAGTGTGGACTGTGGAGACATTATGTTGTTGTAGTAGTTTTTCATTTTATGATGTAATGTAAAACTTATGAATGTATCTAGTATTTCCAAGGCTACTAAACAATCGGTCTTTCGAGGCTTGATCTTTTGTGATCATGCCAATGTTACGAAGTAATTCACCGGCTCTGGGTAGCTGGGGTAGGGGCATTACAGAATATTTTGAAAGTAAATGTTTTATTTTATAATTATGTGACTTTTAAATTAGTTTAAAATGAATATTTTAGGAATTTTTGAAAGGTACTCTTTATCAAGATCATAATTTTAAATGTTTTAAAGATTTATCTTTCTAAATAATTTTAATTAATAACCATGTTTTCAAAATGATTTTAAGGACTATTTTATATGTACATGAATGTTTTGAAATGATTTTTATTTTAAAAAGTTTCAAAGTGGTATGGGACACTTTGATTCAAAAATCTCTTTTAAATTACTTCTTTTATAAATGTCTGACTTTTCAATGATTTCGAGAAAAGAGATATTTCTCTCAAATAGTTTTGATTTCATCTATTTCAATATCCTTTGATGGATTTTAAGCTTATTTGAAGTTGATTTATTATGATACAAAACATCTATATTGTATTGATGGTTTTGTGATATGTTTGACTATGGATGTGCTATTTTTATACCATTCATGGTTTAGGGTGAAAGTATTGACATTTCGTATGCTAGTTTTAATACGAATGTTTATGTTATGTTTAAACCTTTTCATATGGGAATGCATTGGACTTAATATGTGACGGGTGGAGCCCGCTATAGCTCCTCGATGCATCGGTAGGTCTCATGAGACAAACTAGTGTCTTGGCACAAGGCCTTGGCAAAATCTTATTTGTAGTCTTGGAACGAGGCCTTGGATATGTGGTGATGATGGTCTTGCATTATGCATTCCATCATTATGAAAGTGGTTATTGATATTGGATGTGATTATTCGATTAGCAGAATATCCATGTGAATAATTAAATGGAATTATTTCATTTTACTTTTGAAAAACTATGTTGAAGTTCAAGTTTAAAAGGATTTTGTTTTAGTTATACATTGCCTTAAATGTTTATTCTTATTTAAGAAAGTTTCCTCAATATTGTTATCCTTACTGGGCATTTGAGCTTAGCCCTTTTCTATGTTTTATTTTTTCCAGGATGTGAAGAAGTAATTTATGAATGACCTGCAGGGATAAGGTGAGGGGATAAGAGTGTGGACTATGGAGACTATGTTGTTGTAGTTTTCATTTTATGATGTAATGTAAACCTTATGAATATATCTAGTGTTTCTAAGGCTACTAAACCAATCGGTCTTTCGAGATATGATTTTTCTTGTGATCATGCCAATGTTATATAATAATGCACCGACTCTGGGTAACTGGGGTCTAGGCGTTTCATTAAGAGTCGAACCATCAACTCTGTCCAAAACTCCACTACCATAGGATCTGGTTCACTATGGAACCTCAGTATTTTGTAATGATGGATCTCAGTGAGTGCACTCAACATGAACACATCTTCAGCATACTCTACCAAGACTATCAAATAATCAATAGGTGTATGGATACAACCTATGCACCTGGACTAATGGGATCACATCATGGTTCCTGAACATAGGTGTCATCGCTCACAGGGTCATTGTCATGATTCGTAGCCGGTATCCTGGCTGATAGTTTTCACAGAAAAATCTTGAAAGTTATCAAAGAGTACCGTAGTCAGATGAGAATATATACACATATATATATTAACAACAATGGGTAGTTATACAAAGAAAGAAATTCAAATACTCATCCCTATATGATTCATGTACCATTGATCCCTAAAAAAAGCCTCATCATACAAATTTAACAAGAGGGAAATCTGGGTCTTGGTGAATGGATATATTAGCCACCTACACCGTCACTGGACTCCCTGGCCTAATAACTTCTCAAGGGATACATTTAAATTTTTTACCTAATCCCAACCAGTCATTTTAAGGGGAAATGTATAATGAACATATAATGGAATAAACATTCTCAGATGCAATGTTTTTCATGAGCAGACCCATGTAGGGGATCGAGCAACAATATCCCCATGTCCGTATCCATAATAAAGGGATGAATACAATATCCAAAGGCACAAAAAACATGGGGGGCATATCCAATGTACCAGTAACCACACACACAACCAAATTAGTGGAAAACTGTATAGGGAATAGAATAAAAGATGATACACTATAGTAAGTAAACCAAACATGGATGTAATTATAGAAAATACAAGGATGGTAATGTAAAATTAGAGGAAAATTTTAAAAATACACACCCAACCAAAATAATCCTAACCTAACAGAATATGGAAATGTAAATTTCTTGAGAGATCTCCACTCCATGATCCCAAGCTATGACCGTTTTATGAGGACCATGAACCCTTTATCCTTAGCCTTCTTTAAATTAATGATCAACCTATTTGTCATATGCATAAGGAATGACACGTGTAGGAAAAACCCATGCATGGGTGAGTATAAAAATACCTTGTAAGATGACCCAAAAGATGATGGGGGAGATGTAAGAGATAAACTGAAGAGGAAAATAATATATAGAACAAGGTATTGAAGAAGAGTGCAACTCGACCCTAGAAAAGATAGTAAGAAAACTGATATATATATATATTCTTAGTCCAAAGAAACCCAGATTGTAGAGTAAGGGGATCATCATCAAATAGTTTATCCCAAGAAGATGTGTCACCAATAGTTCAATGTGTAACCATCAATGATGCCCATCATCCCAAACATCTTCCCCAAACACGCAAATCAAAGGTACACAACAAAAAAACCATGATATTATCCCATTTGGGTGGTATTGAATCACCCACATAATTTTAGGTCACATCACAAGGATGTGTCTCAATGGGGAATGCATCACAATTTTGTGTGAGTCTAAAGGTACATTAAACCATTATTCACTAGTAATCCATACATTCATATGGTGAATACTAAAAGTAGAGGACATGTAACCTTGTGCATTAGGTGATTACACTCTATTAGTAGTCCTATAGCTCACCCACCCAAGTGCTTTAGGGGGTTCCACTATAATTTTCTATGACATGTGACTTAGTATAAGAAGGGGGTTCCACTCTCAATCATTAAGGACCTATGCCCTACATTGTTGGGAAGTTCCACTCGGTTGTAACCGTAGAGGACCCTCACCCATACCAAATACGGATTCTACTCTAATATCATCAAGGACCCATGTAATTATGCATCATAGGGGTTATAGTTAGATATATATGATATACTTTCTTGATCAATACATTTATAAAAAAATCCCTAAATATTAATTATACACAAAAACACCTTTCATCAAATCTCAAAATTTGCATCATAGGTCACCATCATACTTTACGTGAAAAATAATGTAGGACAGATAGTTTACTTTACAGAACTGTGTAACTGCTGGAAAGGGTTCTTTTTACAACAGAATTCCTAAACGAGACCTCATGCGACCCACACCTCAGTACTGAACTGTAAATTCATAGTATTGAATCAAAAGGACTGTATCAAAAAAAGAATCACATTTCCATAGATAATATATCAATTGGACGCTCTGTTTAGGAGTTATGATAGTTTGAATCTTCCACCCGAATAGCTCCTCGCAGGCCTGCATGAGCCTATGGGATAACTTTTCATTGAAAAAGAACTTGGTTCAGTCCACTTATGGATGTCATTTCCCACCTAATTTGTGTCTACCGATGGATCGACCACCGCTGCTGGTCTACATGTTGTGCTGACAAACCACTATGGTTGACTTCCTGACACATCTCCTGGTCACTTGCCCCGTATTAGAACGATTTTTCACTACCTCGTGGTCAAATTTGGTGATTGAACACCCTAGACCAGAAATAGTCACTGGAATCATGGAAGATTGAGCTCCTACTACATCATGGTAAACCATGGTCATGCTTTCCCTGGTCATCCCATGTCTGACCCATGTCTGACTCAGTCTGGCCCACCTAGCAGGCCACGACATAGCCCACCTGGCTAGCCCACACCGCAGGAGTTGACATGGTTTCTACCCACCACAAATCCCATAGATTCTCATCACATTTTTCAACCCCTTATTCCATCAGGGTCTCCCCCTATGAAAACATCACCCCCACCACTAGCTACAACCACCCACAACCTCCTACCACCATCCTATAGCTCGACTCACACTATCGTCGTCATGTGCTGCCACTGGCCACTGGCTCACAAGAAGTCCCTTCTATGGGCCAATGTCCCTCTACTAAATTTTGAATGCTGAAAAAAAATTCATATCAAGAATCCTCAGGTGTAGGGATCTGGATTTCTCTTTAAAATCCTTTAAAATATTTCTATACATATCTCCAAAGATAGGTGCTGAGAGGGTGTGCAATTCTGAGGCTCGATGTGCCTGATGATTATTTTATAAACATATTAAATATATTTTATTCTATAAATGTGAAGGAAATGGGATAACTCTTATAAAATATCTCGAATCGGAAATAAAAGGACATGGTTGAGTGTAGAACATGGTTTTTACCTGAGGCGTGACATAATTTTCTTCAGTGCAAGACATCTGTGGAAAATTTGACCCATGTAAAAAATGGTAGACAAAATAATTAAATTAAATTATTTTACCCCAAACATCATAACTATCAACTCTTGAATGATGAATTATATTGAATATCTGAGACCGCGATTGAGTTTAAAAATGGGTGTTTTAAAGAAGAGTGACATAAAATGAAGGGGCGTGGGAGATTCAGATTCAGTGGTGAGAGGGACTCCTATAAATTGAGGTCAAAGGCTTCAGATTTGAGGTTATCTAATAATCCTCTATCTATCTATCCCTAACTCCACCAATCCTTCTCCCTTCCATACATCAGTGGATCAAGGAGAAACCCTTGCATAAGCCTTTGTAGATCAGAGAAGGAGTGCAACAGATGCATCATCTGTGATGAACAATCAATTCGAGGAAGGTTTTTATCTAATTTTGAGTTATGATTCAATTTTTACTTCAAATATCTATTTATTTTATTTCTATTTTGTAATTTCAGAAATAAATTATTGATTACTATATGAACACGACAATTGGTATGTGTTTAAAACCTATTTTATCAACTGTTCTTCATGGATATTCATCACTGATTTTTGGGTGCTTCATACCACGAACGGATCGATGATGGAAGGATGGTGTTGTGAAGATTCTAACATGAGGATCATGGATCTATTCATAGATCCAAAATTGAACGTGGAATGGATGCCTAGTGGTCTATTTAATGGACCACTAGAGTGTGTATGGTGCAGTGGAAAACAGAGCGGTGGAGGCACTGCGACCGGTGGTACCTCAATGTGGCGGGCCACGTGGCCTAGAAATTCGTCCAGGTAGGGTTACAAGGCACGTTAAAGGTTTCCACCAGCCACCAGGTTGGGTTGGTGTTGGAATTGTGTCATTCACACTTAGAGTGGGTCGTGCCAGGCTAACGGGAGGGGTCCAAACCCAGATGGATAGACTTAGCAGACCAGGTCTGATCCTAGGTTGGCTCGGGGTGAAGACATGGTCTACGGACACGGGAGCTCAAGCTACCATGGAACGGGAAACTGTGGGGCAGACCGACCATGGTGGTTGTCTGTAGTGATCGATCCACTGCCCTTGTAACCATCTATTGAAACATCCACAATTTATACAATCTAAACTGATCATATGTTTTACCTGAGATGTATAACCACACGACTTTCTCTTCGAGACAGATCCTTGGAGATAAATTTGAGAATTTGATGTTCTAGGTCATGATGTGGGATCCACTTTTACATGATCAAGCATTTTTTCACAGAAAAGAACCATTTTAACCATTTATAAATTCCTAGTATTTAAATAGTATATCAATTATTTCATTTAAAATATAATGCATTAGTGACATCAGTTTCAGAAACTGGATAATGTTGTGAGTTGTTCTGAACATGAAACATGTTCAGGGGTATTCAATTATAGCAACAAGAATGATATGTTTTCAGTGAAGTTCGAGTGGAACCATCTAATTTGGCTAAGAATGTGTCCTCGATGACACTAGAGTGGAACCCTCCACCATGGCTAGGCATGGGTCCTCATACTTTTAATAGTGAAACCCTCTAGCCAGGCCAGGAATGCGTCATAAACCATTTTAGAGTGGAACTCTCATGTCGTGATGGACATGAGTCCTCAAAAGTATTCGAATGGAACCCTCTAGTCATGATGTGTATAGTTCCTTGATGGCACTAGAGTGAAACCCTATAGTCAGGTTTGGTGTGGGTCGTCATCCTTTATGGACTAACTCATGTATATATGGATCAGTGACGACACATGTTTTCATGTATCCATGGGAACATTATTAAGAGGGGTTCATTCCTTACCGAGATGACTCTGTATGACATGATGTAAAATTTTGAGGGTGAGACAAACCCACGTAATGAGGATATTATTGAGGTGTGCTGTTTGATCATCTATGACTTGTATTTTAGAAAATATGTGAGGGATGTTGACCATCAACACTGGTTACTTCATGTACTATTTCCTACTCCTCATCATGGGTTGAGTGGTAATATAGATATCCAGTTACTATATCTTGTTGGGTTTCATTTGTGGAGAATATTTATATATCATATTGATAACAAAATCTATGTGTTTTGGTTACAATCCTTATAGAAGAGACAAAGGTGCATGAGGTATGACACAAGCTTTCCATGTCTAGTGTACCATGGTTGGATGAGTCTAATCTCTTTCCATAGTTAGAGAATACTCGATGAGAAGTTCACCATCCCACCATTTTAGATCCTTATGTTTGGTTGAACTTATACCCATTCCTTGTTGGGTTGAGCTACATTTTTATAATATACATTGATCCATCTTTTATTTTCCTTTCCTTTTTACATCTTACTCCTCCTTATTATTCTAGGGGTGTCCTACTAGGTATGTTTATAGTCACCCCTACATGATATTTTTCCACCTCTACCATCCCTTATGCACATGATGGATATGGTTGATCATGAATTTTGGGAGCATAGGGATACAGATGCATGGTCCATGTACGGTGGTCATACCATCGATTCTTGGATTGCAGCTCTCTTTACCATTTACCATTTTCTAGTTTTCTATTAGGATGAGACACTAATATGGTTAGACAATTATTTTTCCCCTTTACCTATCTATTTATGTTTCATTACTCATAGTGTTTCTGTGGTCCATTCATGTTTTTGTTTATTATAGCTGGTTTTAGGTTTTTATTCTTTCCCTATGAACTTTTTCACAATGTTACCTATGTGTGTGAATATAGGTACAGAAGAAAATTCTTACCCGATTTTGTTGTGCCTTCGACACTTGTAACCACCCCTGGATTATTGACACATGATTGTAGTAGTTGTGCCTCTATCCCCAAAATCGGCAAGGTCGTGATCAAGTGTTATTACGGGTTGTTAGTTCCTTGGAATGTTGTTTGGACATTACCTAAAAATACATCGGTTTGTATTTAGTGTACTAGAGTCAAGGTGTCTCGAGACTATGTCATAGGCTAGGGAGTGACGTGTTGGTGTAGTGGTAGATGTATCCATACACTGGGAACCTAATTACCTACTTTTAGACTCATCATGATGAGGCACATGAGGAAGATAACATTGGTACACGTATCATATGGTATTGAGTCGTTGACTATACCTATTGACCGAAGTGCCATTTTTTTGTTCTTGTTATATATATATATATAAT
The DNA here is from genome assembly GCA_963277665.1 of Viscum album. NCBI lineage: Eukaryota > Viridiplantae > Streptophyta > Magnoliopsida > Santalales > Viscaceae > Viscum > Viscum album. The sequence continues at coordinate 643,148,090 of OY728135.1, read as the reverse complement.
AATCCAACTATGGTACTTCATGATAACTTTTTGGATGCCTATTCTATTGAATACATCCAGTATACTCACCGATGTTCATAAAGAGGACCTCCCATGAGATGAGGCCTTAGTTCATGTACCATAACGTGATCACCTTCATCCCTATGGGCCATTAGCGGCTGCCCTACCTACGGATCAATAGATAGTTCTAGCAGTGAAGGTTGAGGACAATAAATGATTGGGCGATCATCATAATCTGTCTCACCATAGGCAGATGAAGTTTTTTGTTGATGAAGAACATTACGAATTAGAGGACTTGTCAGAGTCAGTAGCCCTCCAATGTAGTCTTGTAAAGACTCCAATAGACTAGATTCTGGATTTGGCAGTAATCCTTTTTCATGGGATGACTGGGTGTTGGTGGAGCCTAGTTACCCGAGTGCATAATGGGTCATCACTATCGTGGGACAAGTTCCAGAAAATATTTAATGAGGAGTACTTCCCTTAATGTTTATGCTCATTTAGGATTCATGATCCTCTAGAGATTGAACATGGAGGCATGATAGTGGTAGATTATTTTTCTGGGTTCAGAATCCTAACTCGATACACTATATATATGATCCTTAATGGAAACATACATGCACATAAGTCTGAGCCGGGACTCCGTCATGAGATCTGTGATAGAATAGTCTCACTGTGCATCCCCACTAATATGAGGGTTCTAGACCAGATAGTAGTTATGGAGAGAATCCTATGTGAGGTATTTTTGAAAGATGGTGCTTTTGGATGTCGCTAAAGAACCATGACCTCTGGGGAAGTTGTAAGAGGTTTGTTGGTAGGTTCGCAGTGTTGGATATCATTCCATGATCATGCTTGTGTTTGTGTCTTGGTAGTACTAGGGTATTAGAGAGAACCAGGTCAACCTAGAGTGGTCCAATGCATTTCATCTGATGGGTGAGGTCACATTGAACACGACTATCCAACAAGGAATACTGAGCATTATAGGTAGATAACTGGTGGAACACCATGAAATCTACTTCATCATGATCAGGGTGGTCCCTATGGATGTGGTGCTAGTATAGGGGAAGGAGTAGATGGATGTTGGTGACAATGTTATCAGATCCTCCCACCACCACCATCGGGTTGACCACATCTGGCTCAGGGACCTAGGGGTTGGGGCTATAGATAGTAGTAGTCTATGTATGTTCATGAACTTCTAGTGAATGAGATGATCTGAGGTATGATCTTTGATTATTACACTCTTTAATTAGTATTAGTAGACATAAGATCAAATCAATCATTTATATTTTTACTCCTTATACGGGAAGTGGAGATCCCAGTAGAGGATCCATCACATCATCAATATCTCTAGGTTACAATGGAAAGTTATTCTTAATTATCATTTAGGTTCCAGTACTATGAGCTTTCATTTGGAGGAGAAAGGTTCATGTGGTACCTACTAGTGATCAAGATTCACCCTTATGATTTCATATTGGGCATGGACTCACATTCCATGGTTCAAGACCATATTGAATGTCACCACTGGCTAGTTAGATGCCTACACATCGATGGTATGAGGATCCCATTTCTCATTGAATGAGACCACATAGTGGGATTGAAAGTGGGGTGATAAAAAACTACAACCATTTACCCATCAGTTAGAAAGTGTGACCCTTGGTGTAGCGAACTCTTGAGGCACCTGGGTTCCTTCAGTTGTGGAGGATTATATGGTTGTATTCCCTAAAGTGTTTTCTGGACTACCTACATTGAGAGTGTTGGATTTTTGAATTTATTTACAACTACGGAATACTCCGATATATTATATGTTATATTGGATGGTATCCACCATCCTTCAAGAGATGTGATTGTAGTTGGACAACAATCATGAGAAAGGTTTCATTAGACCCATTATGTCCCCCTAAGAAGCTCTTATGTTGTTTGTCAAGAAGGAAGACGAGATCATATGAGTTTTTGTGGATTATCATTACCTGATCCAGATCAAAATAAAGATAATGTACCCCTTATAGAGTATCAACAACCAATTAAATGATTTTTTAGGGGCAATAAGGTTCTGCAAAATCATTCTCAGATCCATCTACCCCCAGCTATGGGTTTGTGAGGCAGATATTCTAATGATGGCCATCTGATGTTGCTATAGGCATTACAAGTTCCAAGTAATTCCTTTCAGTGTGAAATTGTTTTCCATATTTTTCATGGCTTTGATGAACCTGGTCATCCAGACATAAATAGACATGTTTTTAGTTTTCCTCGGTGATGATCGATGTACTACTTTCTTGGGATCCACCCAAGAGTGCATCAAAGGTGTGTAGTTTTCATCATTTGGTAGGGCACTATAAATGGATTGTAGTATATTTCTATAGTATTTTAGTCCCTTTGAACTCTCTAATTCAGAAGGGACAACCATTTACCTAGTCCAAGTAGCTCTAGAGGGCCATCGCGGAGATGAAGCAGAGGCTAACGGTCAATACCGTTATGAGGCTACTGGAGGAGGGTGTTGAGTTTATTGTGTATTGTGATGCATTGGGAGAATGGATTAGTTTCATTTTTATACAATTATTGGATGTAATAACAAATTTTTATAGGATGTTGAATCCCTAGGATAATAACTGTGGAAATCATGACCTAGAGCTCACAGTGGTTGTCTTCACTAGAAGGATAAGGATGAACTATATCATGGTGGAGAACTTTGTTGTTTACTAAGACAATCGGAGCCTCAAATATATATTTATCAAGAGATATAAAACTTTTAGGAAGAAACACTAGTAGGATTTCCTAATAGAAAATGAATTTTGGATTGTTTATACTCCCGGGAATGGAAACGTTGTAGCAGATTCCCTTAGCAAGAATTATGATGCTTTCCTAGTGCAGGAAGAATTAGATTAGTTATCTTCCCTACAGATGACCCTACTATAGATGCAGGGTATATATTTATTTATTCAATGGTGTTGAATCTTTATCTCCTTGATAATTTGATACAGTCTCCTCTAAAAGATATAGAATGCGTATTTTTGTGTGACCAGGTATCCAAAGGTGATGCAACTGGTGGGAATTCTGAAGGAGGGAATAACATGATCTTTCTATATGTGGTAAATAGATTCTAGTCATTACGTGTGAGGAGGTGATGTTGAAGTTCTATAATTATCCATTAGCTAGTGTGGGAAGATGTACAATGATCTATAGTGACAGTTTTGGTGGTCCGACATGAGATGATGTATAACCGAGTTTGTGTCACGATGCCTTACATATTAGTTGGTGAATACTGAGCGTTAGGTTCATGTGGGTTTTTTATAGACTCTCGATACCCTAGAGTGTAAATGGGATGGAATATCCAACTAATTCATCATAGGGATACCATGCATAGTGAATCACCATTACGTGACATGGGTGATAGTGGGCTAACTCACAGTGTTGGTGCATTTCCTTGAAATTAAGGATCATATTTAAGTGGGGAGTTTTGGCAAGTTTTAATTATGTGATATCATCCGCCTTCGTGGGGGACCATCAATCACTGTCTCTGATTGTGATGTGAATTTTACATCATTATTGTGGAGAGGCCTATAGGATGCATTTGTGACCCTAAATTGAATGAGTAAAAACTTTCAACCCAATAATGATGGGCATACCGAGTGAAATACCTAGGTACTACAGGATATGATGAGGTTCTGTGTGTTAGATTTCTTCCAGATATATGATGATAACCTAGCTTTAATAGAGTTTTAATACAACATAATAATCCACTCCACCATCATAATGACACATTTAGAGGCCCTGTATAAGATACTGCTTAGGTCACCATTATTGTGGATGGAGGTGAGAGAGTCATTCCTCATGGGACAGAGTCGGTTCAAGCGATGACGGATAATGTTTTGGTCATCTTTGAATGGATTTATATGGCCATCATTGGACAAAAATCATATGAAGACCACGATCATAGGCCCTTGGAGTTCATGTATGGAGACCATTTATTCTTTAAAGTCTCCCCAAACTGATAAATGTGATGGTTTAGTTAGGGAGTAAATCAATCTTTGAGGTTCATCGGGCCATTCCAGATCATGCATAAGGCCAGTGAGGTTGCCTACCACATTACCCTACCCCCACAGCTTGAGTGGTTATAAAAAATCTTCAACATGTCACATCTGAGGAGATACGTTCATGATCCTACCCATTTCATTGATTTGGCAGTGATGGACCTTAAATATGGGGAAACCTTTGTAGAGTACCAAGTGGTGATCGAGGATCGATAGGAGTAGACTTAACATGGACAATATTTTCCTTTGGTTCACATGTTTTGGGAGCATAGAAACATCTAAAAATGTTCTTGGGAATGAGAGAACCAGATGAGGTCTCAGTATCCTAAGTTTTTCCCTAGTTTTTATTTTCCTGGATAAAAATATTAATGGGGGAGGGATTTATGGCTGTAGTTTTTTTCATGCAAGACTTATATATATATATATATCAAGATCTATGTACTGAGACAGTGTGAAATTCTACGGCCCGGTGTAACCACAAATAATTTCATAAAAATAATAAGTATAAATAATACTATTCACATGATGGAAATTAAATAAATCTTAAATGGAAAAACATATTAAAAATATGTGGCCATGGTTGAGTTCAGAACATTGAAAATTCCCATGTCAAAGAAGAACATTTTTTGGAAAGAGGCTTCTATTGAAAAATCCACCCAGGGGAAAAATTGAAAATAATATAATGAAAACAAATTATTTTATACCTTAAATAATATTTAATAGCTCCTTACTGATGGTTTAGATTAAAAATTTGAGGAATCCATTGAGTTTAAAATGTGGTGTTTTACCTAGGCGTGACATAAACTGAAGGGGCGTGTGACATTCAGATTCCGTACTAGGTGGGACACCTATAAATAGATACATATGTCATTGGAATTATGGTTATCTCATATTACAATATCCCTCTAGACCATTCATGAATTCTCTCCCTAATTATTTTATCGATCAAGGAGGAACCATCGTACAAACATCAACATATATAGTTGGTGCACTATGGACACATCATCAATGAAGATCAATTGATTTGAGGTAGGATTTCTTCTACTTTTGTGATCTGATTGAAAATTTGTTTTGAATGTCATTTTTTCCCATAATGTTTGTATTTTAAAAAAGCATCAATGTACCCCTGAAAAAGTCCATTGATATGTGCTTAGAACTCCATTATTCATCCATTCATCATGAATATCTGTCACCTATATTTGGGTGAATCAAACAACTGACAGATCGATGAGTGGAGATTAGAGAAATGATTCACAAGACATTATGATGATTGATCAATTCATAGATCCAAAATTGGCCAACCAGAGGATTCTCAATGGTCTATGGAACAGATCACTACAGCACTGACAGTGCAGTAGATGGTGGTGTCTTACGACAGCAACACCACAGCTGAGTAGTTATACAACATGGAAGGGCATGTACCCCTGCCGGTCAATTGGTTAGGGTCATGTGGCATGACCTAGGCAGTGACCAACACTCCAATGTGCAGCAGCTAGTTGTCCGCTTTCACAATGGTGATAGCGACCATCCACTTGGACTAGACTACTCAGAGTGGGATAGGCCGACCTAATGGGTCAAGTCCAAACCAAACTGGTTGGACCCAAAAGACCGGTTCGGTCCTCGGTCAGATCCCAGGTCATCCCGGGGTGACCACATGGTTTTATGCAGGGCAGACCAACCGCTGGTCTGTCCAACGGCCCCATTACCCTCTTCTAAAACTTAAAATTCTTTTATCTAATACTTTGGTTGTTTGTTTTATATGAAAACTATGGTCACGATACCCTCTCATTTATATGATTCTTTTGAGATAAATTTTATAAATTGATGTTTTGGGGTCATGACATGGGAACCACTTTGACTCATTCTGACATGTTGTGGTGAAAAGAACCATTTTCACTGGTTATCCACAGAGGGAAATTAAATCAGTTATCTTGTGTGTATTTAAGTTTATAATGTGATGGTGGCCTCTATTTTGGAAACCATATTACAATGTGAGATGATCTGAGGAAACTTCTTGTTCATGGGTGTTTGAAGACAGGAGTAGGAAACTCTATTTTTAGTTTCCTCTGAGTATGACCCTCCACGCGAGCTGGTTATGGGTCCTTATTGACACTAGATTAGAACTCTCTAACTGGACTAGGAAGGGGTAATATAACTTATTAGAGTAGAAATTTATAGCGGGGAAGGTCATGGGTCGTTAACCTTTTTATAGTGGAACCCTCCAGCCTGGTTGTGCAAGGGTCATGAATATTTTCAAAGTGAAACCCTATAGTCGGGTTGGTCATGGGTACTTAACATTTTCTGAGTGGAACCCTATAGCTGGGATAGGTATGGGTATTTAATGAATGTAGAGTGGGACCCTCTATTCGGGCTAGGCTTGGGACCCCAACCATGAGGCATGAGCTCTTAGATATACAGATCAATGAAAAAAAAGTTTTTGATGTAACCTTTGAATAATAAGTATGATGGGAGATTTCCCCACCAATATGCATCCTTGTGATGTAACGTAAAATTGTCCTATTGAGATCGATCCACCCATAGAAGATTGTATCAAGGTGTAGTGTTTGAGCCCCTTTGAGTTGTAGTTCAGTGAATATGTGAGGGATGTTGGGCTTCGTTAGTAGTTACTTATGGATCAATTGGAAACTACTCTTCTTGGGATGATTAAGGAGATAGAGATCCCCTTACATTATCTCAATGGATTTCATTAACTTATAATATATATATATATATAAATCTTTTTGTGAACCCACTCCTTATGTTCTAGTTTGTCTCCTTCCAAGAGAGTTGAAGACATGCAGGGTATGACACATGCTTTCTCTTTCTAACTTATCTGGATTGGAAGACTGTACTCTCCAAACGTAGGTGTAAAAGACTCTATAAAGATTACATATTCTCAACATTTCTATCTCCTTACATTTGGATGTGCTTACGACACATCCTTGTGGGGTTGAGCTATACTATTTTACTATAATTTGATTCATCTAATTTTTTCATTTCCTTTTGTATCTTTCATTCCTCCCCCTTCTTTTAGAAATGTAAAACTAGGTATATTGATACACATCACTACACGGTATTTTCTTGCACATATCATGCCTTATGAAGCTGATGGAGAGGGTTGATCATGACTTTATGGAGCTTAGGGAAATAGGTTCCTAGGCCACATATGGTGGTAGAAGTTTTCATTATAGATGTAGGGCTCTCTCAACTGTTTATCTTTGGGAAATTAACCATTAGGTTTGGATATTGATTTGGGTTTGTGTGTATTTTTCACCTTTACATTACTTTTTTAAATATCCTTACACATACTACTTTAGTTATCCATGGATTTTTTGGTTTATTTATAGAATTTTACATCATTTTCATATTTCCCCCATCACTTTTGCATTGATTTGGTTGTGTGTGTCGGTATAAGAACATAGAAAAAGGCATCCCCATTTTTTTTGTGCCTTTGGTTCTTGTCACAACACCTTACTCTGTGGAGGAATGCTTGGAGTAGTTGAAACTCCATCATCGGCATGGTTCATTCCAAGACATCCAACACCAATTTACACATATCCATGCCCTACTAGAAGATTCATTATCATTTTGATGAATAATAAATTAAACGATGAAGAACACATGAGGAATTGGAAAATAGGGGAAAAATAAACGTAATACAAGGATTGATTGATGGCCATGTTTGTTTTCCCATTGATGAAGATGTCCAAAATGAATAAATAGAAAAGGAACCAATTTTATAATTTTTTAATGGGGAAACTAATCCAACAGAAGAATAAATCATCAATTTGAATCTGTTCATTGACAATGAGCTTGTCCAATAATGTTCATCACAATCTATCAAATCATTATCATTGATTCCCCAAAGGGAGGATTGGAGGAGCGATATCTACTAGTTGAAGGGTTATGGTGAAAACCTAACCAAAACATCATAATCACATATTTATAAAATTGTAATATAGGTTACTGTTAAACCTCTAAACAAAACATACCAATAGTCATGGGATCTGAACATCTCATACCCTCTAACAGTAGGCCACACATTGGTAATAGACTATAGATCAAACTCAACGGTGGTCTCATATTTCAAATACAAGTTCCCATTCAAGTGTTATTCAAGGCATTGTTTATAATAAAATATTTTTTATGGTTATGTCCAAAAAAATTGTTTTCTACAGAAGACCATGTGCTTACAAAAGTAATGTCTCTCATAAGGTAGTCCCCATGATCCAAACTCAACCATGTCTTTATATTTATGATCCGAGCATTTTTTTAATTGTATTTATACTATATATATCTTCATAGTATAAAATAAACTAAATGTTATTTATAAAATTTATTCTGTACACACCTGGCCTTGGAATGACATGATGTCCCAAAGGCTCACACCAGAAATATATAAAATGATATTTTAGATTCTTACAAGGAAAAAGGGTTTTCTAAAATATTATAAAAAATTAGTAATGATCCTTGTACCTAGGGAGAAATTATTAAATTTTCTTCATGTGTGAATTCATAATCATTATACACAATTGAAGACACCTGGGTATGATCCAGATCAGCTCCTACAAAATCATTGATTTTTTTAGTTTATTTCATTTAAAGAATCCATTAATATGTTTAATTAGTGATTGATTTCACCACTAGGGATGTAGCCTCCAAATTAGGAAGAACCATTTGAGCTATGTTTTGATACCTCCATCCATGAATTTGTAGCAGTCCTCTCTCAACGAATTGAGTGAAGACCAAAATTCATTTTATTTTTCTTTATAACCATAGATGGAGCCCAATGTAATTTCTCGACCATGGAAAAAGTGTTCTTAGTAGTTGTAGATTGGCTTAGTGGTAAGCACCCCTTAATCCTACATGAAAAATGGGGGTTCAAAACCCATTGGGCACTGGTTGATTTATCATTAATATAGAATTTGGTAGCAGTAGTGGTACTGTAGCAACGACGGGCACTATATTGGCTACAAGGTACTATAGTAGCAGCAGGTACTATGCGACACATTAGTAGCGCGGGGTACTATAGTCGTACTATACATAGAATGGGCCTTGGGCAAATAGTTTTTGAATACTATCCATTTATTTGGATAAATTCTCACTAGGACTTTGGGCTATGTAATGGGACTCCCTCTACCCAGTTAAAGAGGAATATGATTTGATTTAATAATAAATGAGGCTTCATCCGCAAAAAATGGAGTTCTTAGTAGTTGGTTTTTTTCATAGGAATGATTTAGATCATAACATATGGGAACTGAAATCCATGAGTTTGAGATCATGCATCTCTGGGGTACTTGATGAAGAATTTTGATGCTTAACCAATGTTAGTGAGGTGGATGATACCTCTAATGATGTTCAACATAGTAATCAAGGATAATAAGGGCTATGAGAACCATCAAGCTGATCAGTTAAGTAGACATCCACACACTGCCTAAACTGAAATTCCAGAAAGAGACTCACTGAATGATCAAAGACCATGTGAGAAGTTTTAATTTAATGAAGTTTAAGCGCCATGGTATGCTGACATGGTCAATTATCTGGTAGCATCTCAGGCCCCATATAATTTCAATTCTCACCAAAAACACAACTAAAAGATGAATATATGTATTAAATTTGGGATGATCAATTCATTTGGAAGATTTGCAATGATCAAGTAATAATATGATGTTTACCTAGAAGTGAAGTTAAATATGTCTTTTAGTTTTGTCACACTTTATCTTGTGGAGGACACTTTTTACCTTAATGGACATCAATGAAGGTTTTTTAATCTTGAATTTATTGTCCCACCATTTTTAAAGAAGATCATGAATTTTTCAAAATATGTGAAAAATATGAGGTTTCAGGAGAAATTTCCAAGAGACATGAAATGCACCAAAATAAACTGAATATTTGTTACATTTTAGAAGTTTGGGGGATATATTTTATGAAACCTTTCACGATATCAGTTGTAAATTCTTATATATTACTTGTTGTTGATTACGACTACAAATTGGTATAAGAAAAAGCTACTAGGATTGACTAAGCTAATGTTGTTTGTGATTTTTTCAGGCCTAACATATTTTGTAGGCTTTGATTTCCTAGAAAAATTATCAGTGATTAGGGGACTCACTTATACAATTTGAAAATGGAGACTTTGCTAAAAAAGTATGGGGAAAATCATAAAACATAAACTCACTACCATCAAAAGAAAAATGGGAAAGATGAAGTTTCCAATAAAGAAATCAATGGAATTTTGGATAAGAATAATAAAAAAAATTAGAAGGATTGGAGACAAATGTTGTAGGATACCTTATGGTCTTACAGGAAGGACTAAACTACCCCAATTGGAATGATTACATAAAGGCTGATTTATGGGAAAAGCTGTCACCAACCTTTGGAATTATAGCGTAAGGAGTATTGGGCTATGAGGAAACTGAATTTGGGCATTGAAATTTCTTTGAAAGAATGTAGATTAAAGTCTCAATAGGTGTAGAAAATTATAATGGAGGAATATATATTTAAAAATAATGAACAAGAGTGGCCCCTGACAAGCAGATCCGAATGGAAGACTTCTATCCTATAGACAAAGTGTTGTTATTCAACTCAAGACTCAAGCTGATGCTAGGTGAACATCATTCCAAATGGGAAGGTACATTTATATTTACTCATGTATATCCTTTTGGTGATGTGTATATTATGAGTGATGGGGAGTAGGATTCATTCACTGTTATAGTGATTAGGATGAATAAATTCTATGGGATCCTACCAGTAGTGACAGTGGAAGCGATCACAATCCTATAACATGTTTATCATTAAAATCCATCTGGCCGTACCTCTCCATAACATTTTCTTACTTGTTGTGATTTATTTTCAAATATTCTAACATGTTTAAATCCATTTGAATGAACTATGTGCACTTCATCATTTATGTGTGAGGGAGGGAACCTTTGTGTTTTAGTATTTTCAATTGATATTTAGTTTACTTAAATAAAATATTATTTTGTTAGTTTTTTTTATATATGTTAGTTTTTTTTAGTTTTTGTGTGTTTTTAAATATTTTGAACTATAATTATTTTCACTTTCATTTTTGAAACCCGTTTGAACGAGTGATCCTATATATTTCGAGGATCTGAGATTAAATGAATGCTGAAATGACTTTTTTTCATGTTCAATTCTTTTCGAATTTCATGAAATGTACTCTGATTTTTTTAAATCCCTTGCCACATCTTACTATATATAATTTTGAAATAAAATTTATTTTAGGATCTTTACCCTTTTTTCATATTTTTTATATTCACCTCATTTCTTGAGAGAACTAGGCCATGATTACATTAACTAGAATTTGATTTATTCCTATCAAAACATGTGGGTTCGAGGTACTTTTGTTTTAAATGATTCAGAAAATTATTTGGATTTATGCCCCCTTTAAATATAATCCTTTTTATTATGGCTTTACTTATACATTAGTCCTTTTATCCATTAGATACTACGAATAACATGTTATCTTAGCCACAATACAAGACAATATTCCCTATCCATCCTGTATATTAAAGTGAAATTGCATGATCTACTTGAACATAAGTGTGAGGGAAGTTATATTTTAGTATAATACCTCATTTGGTTATTCATTAGGTGGAAACTTAAATGATTCAGAGGTGATGTTTCATATTTGGATTTCATTCTTTAAATGAAATGCCTTTTCTAGATCTTTCATGTTAAAATAAGTTATGCCTTTCTAGAGATTCCAATGTAACAAACTTGTTCTTATATATAGTATTCAAGAAAATCAATGTTTTATAAGTAATCGTTACTAGTAAAACATTAAATGGAGTGAAATTTCATAGATTTTTTAGAATGATGGTGCTAATTTTCTACAAATGGGAACAGAATGCGACTATACTTGGGTGAAAATTAGAATCTTTCAATTTTATTCAAAAAGATCTAGGCCCACCTCTTTCATCCTCATAATTTTTAACATTAAAATGCTGAAACCCAAAGACAAAGAAAAACCCTGAAATGTCTTCAAGAGAAACAACAAGTCCTTGAATCACATAGGGTAGAGAAGGTAGGAATTTGCAAAGCCTATGGTGAATCTTGTGTGATTTTGGATGAGAAAAGCCTAGTTGAACATTTACATTTTTGGGATGAGAGAAAATTAATTTGAGGTGGGTGTTTTGTTCGAATGGGATAATAAAGGATGTGTAAATATATTAAATAATCTAAAATGGTGAACATAAAATAATTTTTTCATGAGGTATGATATCTTTTTTAGTTCTTAGTGTGGATTTTCTAGATCTCATGGGTATGTGTTTTGGAATTGATTTGAATTGATTTTGATGTCTAACTGTCTAGGTGTCCAAGTGTTGAGTGTGGGGTAATTGATAAAGAAAATATTTTCAGGTAAATTGACTTTGGATTTCATTAATTTAAACCCACCAATGTTTTACTTTAAGATAAATTGCTACAATTTTATGATATTGGTGATATTTTTAGATTAATAGTAAAAATGGACCATTTGGTACTTTTAAATATTTAAAATTATTTATGTATTTTGGAAATAAAATTTTATAAACTAATACAAATTGAAAAATTAATTTTTTTTCCAGATTTTACACATTTTAGGGATTAATTTATTCCTTCTTGACCAATGGCTGAATCAACCATATGGAATCTCAAATGAAGCTCACATGATGGACAATGAAATCTAGTTACAGATCTGTCAAGTTGTTTTGTGGGGTCCATACTCATTCATGGTGGGCCCCATTTCCCAAAATTTCAGTGGGTGGAAGCACAAGACGTTTTGGAACATATTTCATTAAGGCTATGAAAATTCAATCGGCTAGATTCATTTCCATTAAAGTACTATAATCTGGATGTTTTTGATTTGGAGAGTGTGAGTGGATAGATAAAATTATCAGAGTAAAATCAGAATAACTCTAAGAATACTTATACATGTACGCTAAGATGTGGTGGGCAAACGGCCAAGATAATTTGTAACAACATTAAATAAGAGTGAAATGTATAAAGATGTCATTTAATGGGGCTATAATGCATCTACATTTAGTGGAATGATTCTAGCTATAAAAGTAGGGGAGCTCCACCCTCTAAAAAATCTCATTTCATCCAATTCCATCGAGGAAACCAAGGAGGAGATATATTCAGATATCTCTCATTTATTTCTTTTATTTTTTTTAGATTTTTAATGCCTTATTTTTTCCCATTTTTCTCGATTACTGTTGACATATTGGGTTAATCATTTTTAGTGATTATGGAAGCTTTGGTTTTCTATTTTTCTAATTTTTTGAGTTTTAGGACATAATTGAATGAAATTTCATTCTTTTTAAAAGTTGTTCTCAATTTCATATAGCGCCATTTATTATCAAGTGCAATCGTTCTTGAATATTAATTATATTAGCTATTTTTTCCCTGGTAAATTAATCATTATCTCTATCTACTATTTTTTGTTTTCTATATGATGGAATTGACCAGGGATTAGCAGTGAAGTACTCGATGATCGTCAGAACATGTAAAAGGTGTAGTGAATGTTCTTATTTGTTTATGATAAACAAGACATGATTGGGTATTTGCAATGTGAATTGAAGAAATTAAATAAAACTATTTTAACAAGGAAGGAGAGTTGATCAAACCGAGATCTTGGTAAGGTTTTTTGTCACTATCACAATTTCACCAAGGAAGTGAGAGGAAATGATTATGAAGACTCACCTTAACCAACTAAGAAGATCAGATTGGAATTTAAATGAATAAGGATTGAATTACAATTGAGAAACTAACCCCGACCTAATCACCCTTTTAATATCATATTTTTCAATCCATTTGAACTTCAATTTGTATTTCAATCATTATTATATTGATTTATTCTAAAAACACCAAATTTTTACCCTCGTTTAAAAGTTAAAAACTATTTTGTGGAGACTCCTATTAAAGAGACTTCCCAGATTTAGTCACTTGATGACACATAGGGAATTAAAAACATTGTTTTCCCATACACTATGATAGGCGTGCGTAAAATTCGGTGCTGTTTTCGGGGAGGCAGTCCTACACAAAAAAAAGATTTTCAAATTTAAATGACACGTAACACAAGAACCATTAATTGAATTTGATCCAAAAAATTAAATAACATTAAACCAACTATGAAAAAGAAACAGACCATAAACATTTGAAGAAATAGATCTCTCATATTAAATTTAAACTCTTAGTGTTCACCCAAAACCTGAAATCATGGATGGAAATCCCATCCCATCCCTACGTAATCTATGTGCACCTCAATTTTTTATTCAATAAAACTAACTGATGACACCCAATGAATGAAATGATTTTTAATTACCTATCAATATGGATCATGTTCTTCCAATGAATCATTGTCTTATCGTTTAACATCCAAATCGGCACATGAATGAATTTAGATACACTTACTCATGCTTTAAGCCAAGAGGAGCACCCGAAGAGCAATTTCAGTGGAAGGAATTACATTTCCCACTCAAAGGAGAGGCTAATGAATGGTTTTACAATCTATAACCATGGGCGATCAGTGATTTTGAAGACCTAAAAAAGGAGATTCATGTAGAGATTCTTTCCCTCATCCTAGAGAATGACCATCATGATGGAGATTTACAGCATACGAAAAAAAATGAAGAAACCCTCTTTGAGTACTAAGATCATTTCAAGAAGATATATTCTACCTGACCATATTAAGAAATAGAGGAACACAAATTCATTGTGTTCTTCTATAATGGAATTCTCGATAATGATCGAAATCATCCAGATGCCTCATCAGGGGGATCCCTAATTGAAATGATTCCTTCATATATTAGCGTAATAATTGAGAATATTGTTTAATTCTCACAACAATTTGGTATAAGATGAATGAGAAAAAGGGAGATACATGTGGAAAAATATATTACTTATATGAATTTATTGAAACCAATGTTAATGACCATGAAAGGACTGCCTGTCAAATAGTTATAGCTCAAGAAAATAGACATAATGCTTCATCACT
Source organism: Viscum album (assembly GCA_963277665.1). Classification (NCBI taxonomy): domain Eukaryota; kingdom Viridiplantae; phylum Streptophyta; class Magnoliopsida; order Santalales; family Viscaceae; genus Viscum; species Viscum album. The sequence continues at coordinate 643,133,066 of OY728135.1, read as the reverse complement.
GGGATGTGGTTTTGTTATTCTTCCAGAAATAATAGTAACCAGATCCCTGAGATAGAGGGGATAGAATACTACGATGTGGCCTTTCAACCAAGACAATTCCAAAAAATAAACTACATCAACCCCAATTCCATCATGTACATGGGAACCATCAAAACCATATGAGATAATTTAATCCTAACCAACACCCATGTAAAACTATTAACTAGGGGATGCAATACCAAAACCCCCTCCATTCCAACAATCCAATAAAAACACTTCCAATAACAACAAGTCGTTCATCCACCACGATTCCAATGAAAGACATATGAATAATCATCCACGAGCACAAAACATTCAATGGAATAACAATAATACAAGTTTTAGGTCCTAAAAGATAAGGATGATAAGATGGTAGAAATGGTGTAAATATATGTTGAAATCATGTCCACGAATCCTAGGATGATTCCATCCCAAATAGTGCCAAATCCTAAAGGTAATTTCACCACAATCATAACATGATGTGTAAAATAAATTCCACCTCGCGCCAACCTAAATCATGAAACAATACCACCTATTCTAAGGGGTAATGATGTTAAAAATTCAAAAAACAATGTGAAAATCCAAAAATAAGTAGAAAAGGAAGAGGTGGATGAGAATGATAGGCCATGGAATAAGAAACAAGAAACATCAATGAAACGGAAACATAGGGATAAGAAAGACTTACCCCCCACCCATTTCCAAAAAGGATGATTGAATCAATGAAATTGAATGAAGAAACACTTCATAAAGATATTATAGACCCTTTTTAGAAAGTGGAAATCAATATCCTACTACATGATGATGTCAATCATAATCCAAGGAATTAAATTTTTTTGAAATATCATTGCACCAAAAATAGAAGACTTCATGGGAATTAAAGACTAAAAAATGTGAGTAGTGTCTTAGCCCTTATCACACCAAAAATTCTAACAAAATGTCAAGGTCCAGGGACATTTTTTATTCTATGAACCATTGGATAATTAAATGTATGTAATGATTTTTGGGGAATAGTTTCTTTAATTAATGTATTTCCTCACACTGTATACACTTCATTTCATATGGGAGGCTTAAATCCCACAAGAGTGGTGGTCTAGCTTACAAATTGAACCATAGTTATCCCAAATGGAGATCTAGAGGATGTCATAGTGAAATTCAATGATTTCTTATTCCTTGGTGACTTATATGTTCTAAATATGGAAGAAGATAGGAACTCGTCACACTCACCCCTAATTTTGGGGACACATTTCTTGAAGGCATCTAATCCAATCATCAATGCCCATGAAGGTAAACTCATCATGGAATTTGTAGATAGCACTATACACATCAATGTTTTTGAATCCATGAGGTACCCATCAGATGATCACACCATCTTTTCACTCTCCCCTGAAGTTAGTACAGAACCCATTGAAGAATCAAGTATGATCCATGAATTCATATACATAAGAGATAATTATTCAATTAATGAACATGTGAATGCCCAAAACACTAGATATTATGATTTAATGTTAGAAAAAGAGTAAAAATCTGATTTATGTGATTTTTTTTGATTGATGAGGAATATTATATTGTTTCTTGTGTGTAGAAGGTTCATCCTTTATATGTGGGTAACGTCAATTTAATTTCATCCCATTAGAATCCCCCTGAACTTCAATTAAAACCACTCCCCAATGATTTGAAATATGTGTACTTTATGGAATGATGGAAATTAAAAGTTATAATTGAGAAAAATCTTCATAAAACCCACGGAAAAAAGATTGATTGGTATTTTGAGAGAGAATATATAGAAAATAGGGTGGATCTTAGGTGATAGCCTAGGAATAAACCCAAAAATATGATAACATATAATTTTTCATGTGGGAGATTCCAAACAAGTTAGAAAACCCAAAAGGAGGCTGATTCCCTCTTTAATGAAGGTTTTCAAGAAGGAAATAGGGAATCTATTGGAATATAGGATCATCTATACCATTTTAGATTCACAGTGGGTTAGACCTATTAATTTCGTTCCAAAAATAATTGGCCTGACCACTGTGAGGAATGAAAATAATGAGTTAATCCCGGTGAGAATTCAAAATAGCTAAAGTGTATGCATTTATTTTTGGTAATTGAACCATATCTCTGAGAAAAATCATTTCTGCATCCCCTTCATTGACTATATGTTATAGATATTTTCAGTGAGAACTCATTATTACTTTTTGGATGGATTATCAGGTAATATATAGTTAACCATTGCTCTCGAGGATCAAGAGTAGACGACATTTACATGTTCCTTTGGAAAATTTGAATATAAAATAATTCTATTTGGGTTATTTAATTATCTAGTTACATTTCAGAGGTTCATGGTAGGTATATTTTCTGATCACATTGAATATTTCATGGAAGTTGCTTTTGATGATTTCATAGTTTTTGGATATTCTATGGAAAAATGTTTGAAAAATCAAGAAAAACATTTGAAAACCTTCATTGAAAAATATTTTGTTTTAAATTTTGAATATTGTCATTTAAGGGTTAAAATATGATTTTTACTTGGACATTTTATTTCACGAAATATAGTTGAAGTGGATTAATCAAAAATTGAAGTGATAAATTCATTGACTTACCCAACTTCTGTGAAACATGATAGATCATTTTTAAGACATGAAAGACAATATATGAGGTTTATTAATGAGTTCAGTAATATTTAAATCCCTGTTTCTAGATTAATTTTGAAATATTTTGATCTTGATTTCAATGGTTCATGTGGGGAGTCCATTGATGAGTCAAAGAAGAGAATTATTTCACCACCAGTAATGCATCCGCCAAATTGGGAAGAACCATTTGATCTACATGTCATGACAACCTCCAAGCAGTTGGAGTATTCCTTTCCTAGAAAATTTAGGGCTGACCACACATCATTTAATATTTCTTGAGAACCATAGATATGGTCCAATTTAATTACAAAACCATATAAAAAGATTTCTTAGTTGTTTTTTTCTTTAGAAAGATTTATATCATATATTTTTAGAACTAAAATCACTGTGTTTTCTAATCATGGAGCTCATAGGTACATGATAAAGAAATATGTTGATTAACTAAGGTTTGTGAGGTGGATAACCCTGCTATAGGAGTTCAATATAGAAATAAAGGATAATAGGGGATCTAAGATCCAAGTGACTGATCACATAAGTAGATTGCCACACATTTCTGAAATTGAAATTCTAGAAAGAGACACATTGAATGATCAAATTCCAGGAGAGCAGTTGTAATTGATTGAAGGAAATGTGCCTAGGTATGCTGACATGATAAATTGTCTTGTAACATATTAGGTCCCATATCAATTCAAATCTCACTAAATTCAAAAACTAAAAAGCTTAATCTAGGTATTACATTTTATATTATTCATTACTTAAGAATATTTATAATGATCATATAATTAGAAAAGGTTTTCCTGAAATTGAAGCTAAATTTTCCTTTTAGTTTTGTCACGCATTAGCATGTGATGTCCACTTTAGACCTCAATGGACAACATGTATGGTTTAGAATCTGGAATTTATTGGCCCACTATTTTTAAATAATCTAATAACGATTACAAAATATGTAAAAAATGTCATTTTTCAAGAAATATTCCAATGAGACAATACGTACCTCAAAACCACTAAATTTTTGCGCTATTGTTAATGTTTGGGGTATATATTATATGGGACCTTTCCCAATGTCATTTGTATATTAATATATATTTCATGTAGTTGATAATGTTTCCAAATAGGTGGAAGAACAAGCTACCAAGGCTTATGATAAAAAAGTTGTTTATGATTTATTAGGGCTAACATATTTTGTAGGTTTCGAGTTCCTAAAGAAATCACTAGTGATTAGGGGACTCACTTATTAAATTGTAAAAAGGATAATTTTATGAATAAGTATGGGGTAAATCATAAAACATAAACTCCTTATCATCCACTTACTAATGGGAAAGAAGAAGTTTCCAATAGGGAAATCAAATGAATTTTCATAAAGACTTATAATCCAAATTGGAATGATTTGATCCAATGGTTGGAAGATACCGTTTGGGATTACATGATGACATACAAAACCCAAATTGGAATGAGTCCATATATGATTATTTATGGGAATGTTTTCCCCTAACATGCGTAATTGGAGCAGAAGGTGTATTGGGCTGTGAGGAAAATGAATTTGGACCTTGAAAGTGCTGGGAAGAAAAGAAGATTGAAGTTTCCAATGCTGGAGTAACTTATATGGGAATCATTTGAAAACTAATGTATTTACAAAGAAAGAAAAAGAGTCACCCCTAACAAGCTGATTCGACTGAAATAATTATATCCTAGAGAAGATATTTTTTTATTCAACTCATGACATAAGTTGATGCCAGGTGAACATCATTCCAAATTGGAAGGTTCATATATAGTTACTCATGTGTATCCTTTGGGTGGTGTGCAGATCAAGAGGGATGTAGATAAGGATCTTTTCACTGTTAATGGGAATAGGTTGAATAAATTCCGTTGGACCATACCACCAGATCCAGTGGAGGAGATCACACTCCTCTAACCTGTTAATCAATAAAATCCATCAGGTCATACCTCTCCTTAACATTTTCTTTCTACCTGTGATTCATTTTAAAATAATCTTACATTGTTAAATTCATTAGAATGCACTGAGGACACTACATATTTTAAGTGCTGGGGAGGGAACCTCTGTAGTTTAGGATTTTAATTTGATCATTGGTTTACATAAAAAAACAGCATTTGGAATGTTTGTAAAATTTTTGTCTATTTGTTTTATTAGTTTTCATGAGTTTTTGAATATTTTGAAATATAATGATTATAATTTTTATTTTTGAGACACATTTCAATGAGTGAACATATCTATTTATTGTAAAATGAATAAATTAATGCTAAAATGACTTTGTTTAGTGTTTAATTTTTTTTTGAATTTTAGAAAAAGTTCTCTGATTTTTTTAAAATCTCATGCCCCAACTCACTGCCTTTATTTTTGAAATCCCTTTCCTAGGAGGCTTATTTAACAATTTTGACATATTATTTACATTCAACAAATTTCATGAGAGAACCATATCATGCTTTCTTAAAATACAATTTGATTTATTACTGTCAAAACATGAGGGTTCGAGGTACTTATGTTTTAAATGATTGAAGAATTTATTTTTTAAGCCCCTGATTCAAAATAAACCTTTTTATTATGGACTAAATTATACATTAATCATTGTAGAAATTAAAATACATGATCATACTACATTTTTATCCACAATAAAATCCAATTTTACATATCCAACCTTCTCTTGATGTGAAATTTCATGATCTAGTTGAACTTAATTGTGGGGGAATATGTCTTGGGGTGTACTATCAGATTCAGTGATACATTTCGTGTAAAATTATTTGTTGAAGAGCTAATTTTTATACTGAAGATTTAAATTATTTTAAATATGTTCCTTATCTATAGATTTCATGAAAAAATATGTTGTACATTTCAAGAGCGTCCAATGTTTAGAAGAAAGTTGTACTAATCTGGAGCCTTCATGAAAAACAAAGTTTGAGAAGAAATTTTTACCCGTGAAATGCTAAATGGAATGAAATTTTGTTGTGTTCTCATGATGATGGAGCCAATTTTATACAATGGGTAAGAGAAGGTGACCATACATGAGAGAAAATTATAATCTTCCAATTTTTCTTCAAAAAGCGCCAAGCCCTACTTTTTCGGTCTTAGAATTTTTAGCATCTAAATCTTACCAACCAAAATCCACAGAACAATCCTAATAAGTACTCATGACAAAAAAATGTACATGACTAAAATTAGGTGTATAAGGGAAGAGTTTATCAGGCCTATGATGACTCGTGTATGTGATTGGACGAGAAAAGCTTTTTTGAACATTTACATTTGTGAGATGAGAGAAAATTTATCTGAGGTAGGTGTTTTGTGTTCATGGAAAAAGTGATTATGTTGAAATATATTAATTAATCTAAAATGGAGATCATGAAATATTTTTTTAAGATGCATGATATCAATTTTTTTTACATTGGATTTGGTAGATCTCATTGGTATGTGTTTTGGATTTGATATGATATTATTTTGATGTTTAAGTGTCCTATAGTCCAAGATCTTAGTGTGGGGGAATTAATAGATAAAATATTTTCATTTCAATTTACATTGAATTAAGTAGTTTTAAATCCATTAATGTGTTATTTCATGATGAATTTCTTTATGTTTATGATATTGTTGATATTTTGTTCTAAATATTAAAAATGTCCCATTTTGTATTTTTAATATTTCTATAATTTGGAAATAATCCTTTCTAAACTAATGAAAATTTAATAATTATTTCTTTTCCAGATTCAACATATATAGGGTATAATTTTATATTTATTGACCAAAAGCTTAATCATCCATATGTAAGATCAAACCTTACATACAAGATGGACCACAAATAACATTTACATATGAGTCAATATTTTTTGTGGGGTGCATAAATCATTCATGTTGGGCCCAATTTCTCTACAATTTGGTGGGTGGAAACACAAGATGGTTTTTAAAATCATTAATGAAGGCTAAGACACTTGAATTGGCTATTTTAATGTCTATTAAAGAATTATAATCCTAAGGATTGTGATTTGGAGAGACTGAGTGCATAGAATAAATTATCAGAGTAAAATGGGAAAAAATCTCGGAATACTTGTCCAAATATGCTAATAGTTTGAAGGGGAATGGCCGAGGTAGTTATGAAAATCATTAAAGAAGTTTTAAATACGTGAAGAAGTCAATTAATGGGGCTACAACTCATACTCTCGTGGGATAGATTCTGGCTATAAAAGGAGGGGAGCACTTTCGTCTCAAAGCATCTCGTTCCATCCCAATCCTTCGAGGACACCAAGGAAGAAAAAATTTCAGTATTCGATATATTATTTCTTTTATTATATATAGATTTGTAAATCATTATTCTTCCCCATTCATCTCTATTATACTTAACATGTTGGGATAAACATTTTGAGTGATTGGGTAAGCGTTGGATTTCTATTTTCTAATCCTTGAGTTCTTGGAAGTAATTGAATGAAATTTGTTTCTTATTAAAAGTGGTTTTCAATTTATAGAGAGATTTTTATTATCATGTGTGATAATTTGTGAAATTTAATTCTGTTATTTACTTTTTCCTTGGTAAAATATTCACTATCTCCATCCACTAATTTCTAATTTAAATACAATGGAATAGACCAGGGATTAGTGGTGAAGTACTCGACGATCATCAGTACATGTAAAAGCGGTTATGAATGTTCTTGATTGTTTGAGATAAACATGAACCGATCGGGTATTACCCATGTCAATTAAGGATATTCTATACAACTATTATTCACATGGATGGGGAGTTTAACAAACTTATATATTGGTATGGTTTTCTCTCACCATAATAATTTCACTAAGGAAGTGAAATTATAAGATTGTTAAAACTCACTTTTATCAACTCAGAATAAGTAGTTTGAATTGAATTGAACAAGGATATAATTACAATTGGAAACCAACCCCGACCTAATCCCCATTTTAATATCATATATTTTCAATAATTTGAATTAGAATTTTTATTTCAATCATTCTCGTATTAATTTAATCCAAAAACACCACATTTTTACCCTTTTTTAAAAGTGACAAACTAGATTCTATCCACTCCCCTTCAGGAGACAACATGGTGTTAATCATTATACTACACATAGGGATTTAAAAAAATTGACATGTCGGATGATAGTTGTCCTTTAATGTTCTTTAAAAAAATTGTATTTCCTTCTGTATTTCCTCGAAAGAGAAATGGTGTAAGTCTTTAGAACCCTGATGATACTCTAGAAGAATCCCACAAATCATTAACCAAAGTGGGAAGGACCATATGTTAATTATGTGGTGTTTTCCAATGGATTATAATCCATGATATCAATGGATGGATTGCTCATCACAACTCCCACAAAAGCGATGTTATTGAAGAAATACTTCACGTAATAGCCCCCCAAGTTAAGGACTAAGTTCTATAACCCTAAATTATGAGTTATAATATGCATATGCCAGGGTCCAAACACTAAGACCGTAAACTATTATTCATTTCCCTTCACAAAAGAAATTAAATTGTAAGGAACTCATACCAGAAACATGACCTTAAAATGTTGCTCATGTCCTCGCTATAAGACATCAAACTTCATAGCTCATATCATCATAATCGCATGAAAATAAGCTACATTATCTCTTACAGAACTAAATGTGTGTTTAATATAGACCACACTTGATATGTAGTGTTGCCTCGACCATTGATCTTTTCCCATACCTCTTCATAAATAATTGCCTCCATCATGACCCATATCTACCAATATTCATTTGGGAATCCTTTATCACTCTGTGTTTCTCACATCGAGTATAACTCATGTGAGAATATGATCAGTGGTAGAGATTCTATTACAATGGGAAAATATATAGTTAAATGGTAGACCAGGAAACCATGAGGGATAGAATGAAGATTCCCCGACCACATGGACCAAGCCAGATCATTATAAGGAACATTATGAACTATGTATTGAATGATTCCTTCCCTCCTAAGATATGTAGTGACACCCTAATTTGGAATCCCAGCCTAGCCATCATAAAGAATTTCTTCAACTATCCCTCAACATCGAGCAAAAAAAATTAGGGATCTTTATGAACTACGCATTGCTTGATTTCTACCCTCGCAGGAAACGTTGTGACCTCTAGATTTGGCATCCCTACCCAGCCAAATATATATGGAAACAAAATTCCCTCACAATTACATACACATAGACCGAGATATACCAGTGCAAGGAACGTTCAAAACTATGTATGACATGATATCTAGCCTTTCAGGATACATAGCGATGACTAGATTTGGCATCTTGGCCTAGCCATCATCAAAAAAATAATGCCCCTTTCCCCCAATTCATAGATCAAACCAGTACCGGGAGTCCATGAATTTCCCTAATAACATGAAAATAATTTATGAAATTCATCAAGGGATATGTGTGGTCTACTCCATGGTGTTATGAGGTCCCACACATGCCCCCTACTCATGAGAAGTATACCAATATTGCTTTCCCAAATTCATATGAATCAAACCAATGTAGAGGCTCTAGTAGTTCACCGGTAATCACAATCTGGATATTTCTCACCATCCCAGATGCATCTTCCCCATTTATCAAACTTCATACTCTAGAAATCTTGGATATCCATAATGATTCAAGGACATCTGATATCAAATTCTAGTGTCCTACAGACACCTTTGAATGACTATTCACTTCCTTCCCTAGAGGCTATGCATATGTTTCCCACAAAAATTTCCATCAATCAATGGTAAATTCTTCCCCAGGAAAGTCCTCTCCAATCTCATATAACCAAAAAGCTTCTATGATCCATGTCATCCCTCCTACTTCAAGTATCCCCCCAAGAACTATGGTCTAAATATTCTATCATTACTCAGGTCTATGGAATGTCAGAAAAACTTGATTGTGATTAACCCAAAACTATTAAATATCATTATGATAGTATAATCGTCCTCATTGCAAGACTCCAAACAAAACAACATCGTGTTGTCACCACATGAAATTGAAAAGCACGACCAAAATTGTCCTTTTGGTATAAAGTTAAAATACATAGTAATGTTTTATACCCAATGTTTCCTCTAATGTTTATTTTTATATTCATATGAAATGTCCCGAAATCCTCATAATCACTTATTTCTCACACAAAGCATATGTTACGTGAGTGTTGGGATCTTAATGGGAGATACGCCATGATATTATGGAAAACGGACCAGGCATTTTTTCCTAACATCATGAGCCTAAAAGGCATGTCATGGTTCCCTCCCTCGAGAGGAACCCCATGTCATGTACATGTGACATTAAATGGCAATGTATTTCAAATAAGGAATGAATCCCTCACCCTACGTACAAGTCAAATATACATAAGGGACACCTAATTCTAAAAGTAAAATGCAGACTAAATGTCCCCAATATATATAGATACACTACAAACCTACAAAAAACTCCATGCATTAAATGATCTTGAATCCCCATAACCCTTCAAGGCCATCAGAGATGGAAGGCCAATGTCTAGCAGACACCTTTGGGGGACTATTCACATTTTTCCATGGTTGATCTTCATAAGTTTCCCAAAATTATTGGTCATCAATCAATGGAATATTCAACCCCAAGAAAGTTCTCTCCAATCTTAGTCTTCCCAATGGATTCCAATCCTCGTTCCACCCCTCCATATTCAAGGGCCCTCATGGTCATGGTTTATATTTTCCTCTTTTCACACATCCTATATATATTAGAACATACAGTCCCAATTCATCTATGGTCAATTTTTAGGTTTATAAATATACTCCATCTATATGTGTGGAGTAGATCTACATATAAATGAAGAGTTCCCCCACTCATTCATCGGTTTCCCGAAAGTAGTTCTACTAAAATGACCTCTTTTTGTGTTCAGGTTCACCCCTTATTGAAGAACACATACCATATCCAGAAATATCCGAATCAGCATAATCCTCAATGGCCATTGGATAATGAATTCCAGTATCTTGCAGATACATTTTACTGACTATGAAAATCATTCCCCAGTGTCTTTGTATATTATGGCCACAAAAAAGGCAGTAAATCAAAGGAAAATTTGTCACAAGAACTGCCTTTTCCAGTTTATGTATAATTGGATGGCATTCATGACCGGTCACAACCCCATATTTGGAAAACCAAAGGATAATGGAATAAATAACTTCAACTTCCAAATTCTATTTACATAAAAAAATGGATTTTTAACTGAACTAACCATTCATCATCTCTCCCTCATGAATGTGAGAGCCATATCGGGACATTTTCCCCTTAAAAAATAACATGAATGTCCTTACTATTTCCAAACATTTCTACTCAAGCCAGTCACCTAGTGTGGCTCCTAAAATAAATATAAATTCAATGTGTTGAAAATCTTACAAAGGCCATTGGAAATCGAAGGCAGGTGTCCTGTATATAGATTTTCTTGACTATGCTCATCATTACCCTCATGCACTGTATATGTTTACCATCAAAATGGATGTTAATCAAAGGAATGTTCATACATAAGAGAGTCCTTTCCACCCTCTATATGACTAAAATTGATCTTGAGCATCATACATGTCTTAATAAAAAACATCTGGGTCAAGAAAAATAACAAATCCATGTCTGAATGATATTAAAACAATCTCATCGGATGATCCCGAATTACCGTTATGTTCATTAAAATTTGTTCAACCTAAAACACCAGTAATAAGTTTGATTATAATAACTTCAAACATCCATAGAAATAAAATTCTCTATAATTATAAGAGTGAAAATCCATATAAGGAACCTCTAAGAAAAAGTCAAGTATTTTCTTGTTAAAAAAACATTTAGCCATCGGATATTATGTAAACATTGTTTGTTCAAAACCCTATAGAGGACATCCTATGAAATATTCATGATATGCCCTCTAAGCCCAGGATAATTAGTCTTGTAAAAAATTAGGTAAAAAATGGAAAAGACACAAAAGTTCATGAAGTGTTCCATGAAACTCTAGCAATATTTGAACTACGCTCAATCTGTCCCACGACTCTTGAAAAAATTAGAGCACAATTCGATTATTTCAATTTACTGGTATCAATCCCAGGTTTAAAATTATGCATGATTGAAATGATGTTGAAATGATAGTAAAAATCATAGAATAATAAATCAGGGTAAATTAGGTCACATCATATTCCAAACAAATATATGGTGGGAATCCATAGCCTGGAGCCCCTTCTTCTATGAAACACATGAACATTACAGAAGATGTTTTACAGTGTCTCAAAGTTGCCTCAATGATTGGTGATACTGTTTAATGGCTCATAGAAGCTTCAGTAAAATCTTATTCTCATACTCTGCACTTTATCTTAGTGCCTCAACATCCCTCATGGCATGATGGTTGGTCCTCTCTCTCTCATTCAGTTTCCATCACCCATCCTCAATGGTGGCTGTGGCCAATGCCAGCTCCAGTTTTCACCAATCCAGTTTCTGGCTTTGTTGCTCTACTTCTTGGTCAAGTAGTTCCATCAAATACTCGTTCATCATGAGCTAATTTTTGAAATTCTTAACCATTCAATCATGATTAGAAACTTTGTCAGTGATATTTTTCTATATCGTATCCAAATAAATTGTCGAAGATTCCATAGAATGTCAAGATTTGAGTGTACTAGTTGCATCCCCAGAAGCAACATCCAACCTTACTAGATCATATATTCCATAATAGTTGAATCCACCAAATCATAGGACCGGAAACATGGGGGTGTAACAATGGAAATTTAATTGGAATATCATCCAATAAAGCCTGTATGATTAATCACCAAATGAGCTCCATTCCTTTTTTTGAGTGGGATGAACATTGACATGAATTTCCCAATCAGTCTCATAATCACTCCATGATGAAAAAATGTAGTCTGGAATAAGTTCCACCATTAAGGGACTTGTTTTAGAAGCCACTACATGGATCGACACCACAACGACCTTATCTCTGGTAATTGTAATAGATGACATGGTATGGGAGTCCAATGCCATTTCCAATGCTTGGGTTTGGGATTCTGAGGATAGAGAGGAGATATCATCAATACCTCCCACCCCTGCTGCAGTCCCTCTATCCATTATAGGTGACACTACATATTTAATCATCAGTGGTGCTCCGTGGATACAGGGGAATACTGATGACCCATGGCCATTCTCAATAGAAACAATATCCCTCAAGGTGGCCCTCAAAATGTTTCCAGTTAATATAAAGACCATATGGATAGTAATCTTAGATAACGATATGGATCATGGAATCCTGGGGGTAGAAAATATAATCCCTCCTGAAATTGGAAGAAATGGCACGATAGCCCTCCCCAAATTTTTAGTGGTTGGAATATCAACCACCCAAATTTGTGACTTCCTGAGAGACACAATGAGTGGGAAGAACCTCAGTATTTAATGTGGATCCCACTATAAGGAAAAAATCCACTTGAATGAAATTAATTGGATCTTAGATATTCGAATACCCTCAAATATATATCAAGGCTGGGGGATCGCCACTAGACTCGACCACTACTATAAAAGCCACCATGTCTCTCTCCATGAGTGTCAGATCAACATAGACAAGTAATTCATCATCTAATGGATATATTTCTATTGATTGGGAAGAGCTTGTTCAAGTGTGTCACGACCCATCCTCAGGGCCCATGCCGTGACTACCCCAAGCCCCCCTTCCATAGGCCAGGGGCTTGAAAATAGCACCAAAAGCATAAATCCTGATAAAAAGGGAAGGCATTGCCTTTATAAAGTAAACAAACACCACAGATTACACAAGCTGAGAAAACACTAAGTAAACTGAGTAAAAAAGTAAGTGATTAAATGTAAATGGGTCAGAATACAAACCCAACTGAAAGCAAAGTACAACTGAAATGAAAGTTCAAAAACTGAAATGTAAAGCATCGAGTCTGAGCCATCCTCTTGAAGTCCCACCTGATAGGTGGGTACAGATAGTCTCCTCTGCTCCTCAAATCCAGCTTTCCACTCCGTGTACATCACGTCTAGTGATCCACCTCCAGGTACTGTCCAGCTCCACAAACTCCCACCTCGATCAGCGATGTCCATCATCTGCATCCAACACAACATAGTGCGTGCGTAGCCCGTGCAGGGGTGAGTATACGCTACACAGTAGGGACCCAGATACCCCCAAAGGTCTCCCATAATTCATGAAGGATAAACCATAATGGAAAGATACAATCACTAAGTAACAACCAACTCTACTTAGGTATATGCCCATAATTATAACTAAGTCATCAATTCCATCTCGGCTCCATCACACGAGCCGAAGTACAACGTAGTCCAAATAGGAATAAAATAACCTATTCAACATTGGAAATCACAATATAATACACACAAGAAAGCACAACCCAAACCACATAGGAAGGCACAACAATCATGTCAATGATAATGATTACAAGTCAAGACTCAACTCACACAGGTCTCTATTTATGAAGATGGGTGGAGATGATTAGATGTAACCTCAGAATCATCTCCTCTACCTAACCAACATAGGATCCAAGAATAGTAGTTGTCACTGCCAAACCCACGGTGTATCCAAGTATAGTATTCATCATCGTTGAACCCACGGAGGATCCCCACACGGTAGTCTAACCCATGGAGGGTCGCAGTATAGAAGTTTTCCTCGTCGAACCCACAGAGGAACCCAGTACGGTAGTCGCCCTCATCGAACCCATAGAGGATCCTAATACGGTAGTCATCCTCCTCATACCCACAGAGGATCCTAGTATGGTAGTCATCCTCATTGACCCCACAGAGGATCCTAGTACGAAAGTCATCTTCGCCACAACCAACTTTAGGGTTCACGCACACACCACGCTCGATTCTAGGAGGGTCCACTCCACGAGCCAAGGGTCGATACATAAATGTTCACGATGTCCATAGTTGATGTATCACAAAGTTTCGTCTCATCAAATTGAACTGAATGCGACAGATGGCGCATCAATCGGATACCCGGTCTGAGTGTTTTTGGCTTTTTCGTCCTAGGGGCTGGGTTGGTTTTTAAGTAAAAACCAACCGACCATACTCTAATTGTGTCCAAACCTCAAGCGGAGTAAGTCAAAAGAACTATCTCACTAAGAGAAAACCAACGATGTTGACGACACTTCAATCAGACGTCTGGAGCTCATGATATAAGCATTTCCACTCTGAGGGCCCGGTTGGTTTCATGTTCGATCCAACCCAGCCATACGAAACGTTCTCCAAAACCTTTATTTTAATATACCGAAACGACTGTCTCAATCCAAGGATCGCGACGCAATAGACAGTGCGTCGATCGGAGGTCTGTAGCAAAATTTATGGGCATTTGAACGGATCTGTCCGGAAACAGGCGGTTTGGGCCTAGTCCGACCCTGCCCAATACACCCCTGGTGGCCCGAACCAGGTCGAACTGACCCGGGTCTGGGTCCGAACCGGTTGGACGCAGCCCGGCCCGGATGGGCCCGGCCCGGCCTGGATGGTGCAACCCGGCCCGGCCGCGCGGGGTGGAGGTCCGGCCCGGCGCGGGCGGCCTGGCCCGACACGGGTGGTCCGGCCTGGTGCGGGCGGTCCAGCCCGGTGCGGGCGGTCCGGCCATTTGCGGGCGCCCGCGCGCTGAGCGGACGCGGAAGGGGGGAGGGCGGCGCCCCCTAGGAACCAAACAGCAGACCCATGGGGTCCGCCCTTCATGGCTAACAAGGGTTTCAAACCAATGGCCTTAATGGGAACGGCCTGCCGTTTTGGCCGGCCGGTTGTGCCATGCAGGACCCGCTGGGGGTCCTGCCTCCTCGATTGTCGGCAGCCGTCTTGGCCGGCCACCACCTACAGCTCTGCCGTGACCAAAGGCCATGGCCCTTGTTCAACCGGCATGAAGCAATGAAACTATGCCCCCCCGCTACGGCCCGTTTTTGGCCGTATCCACCTTCGGCTTCACCGAATCGGTGTGACGGTGCCACACTCCTTCACCGCGGCCAGCTCCGGCCGCAGTTCTCTCATTTCCGCACGGTGCAACTGCATCGCGTTTCGTCCATTTCAAGCGACAATAAATATCCACAACAAAGGGGAGGATGATCGTCCATGATTGTGTGGTATGGCCTCCTCCCGTTTTTTTAATATCAAGTGGATAATTTATTTAACAACGAATTTCTTTAAATAAAACATGAATGATGAAACAACTCCTACCTCGATTCTCATAGGTTGATCGATTGGAACTGAAATGAGAAAGCTCCAATGTTCCATAGACGTTGCTGTTGAAAGACGGCATCGTGGGGTGAGGCTCCGTATGCGTCGATGGAGAACATCTGAGGAGAAAATGGTGTCTCCCTTCTTCGATGCGGGGAGAATATGGAACGATGTTCTTCGTTGAAGCCTCAGTGTTCTCCAACGTAGAAGATAATGATCTTCAAGACTTTGAGTATTCTCTCCCAAGAAATCACACAACGAAACAACCAAAAATAAAATAAGGCTTTTTCCTTATTTTATTACTCATGCCAACACTTTTCAAAATTCAAAATCCTTAACTCACTTAATTAATTAGACTTGTGTTGTCAAATTCAACGGAGAGATAAGTTGGCAAGAATTAATGTGGGGGAGAGCAACATAATTTAAGAGGGGGGTTTAGAGGGTATAGGGAATTTGTAAAGGCGGGGGATCATGTGGGCCCCTCCCCTCTCATAACCACACATGGGAAGTTGGGTGGTCATGGGACCCACCAACAACTTCCCATGATAGAGTCTAACCACCTCAAATAAAATAAAATTTGCACACTATTTCATTTAACTTAAAATTTAATCCCTAAATTTTTTACAACTCCTCCTGTGCAAACAAAACTACAGAAAAGGTCTTCTTAAGCAATTACCAGCACTGCAGTTTTATCGATGCCCTCAGATTTCTATTCTGAACACCGGTTCAAATGTTAGAAAAAACTGCTCGTCCGTTCACTGAACATACCCGAGCTAAACATCAGAAAATAATTTCGGGCACACCGGGCCTCAGAATCAGGTGTCGTTAGAAACTGCATACTCGTAAAATCATAAAGAATTTATGAAAAAAAATTCATTGAAATTTATGGGTCTTTACATTACTCCCAAATCAGGGATTTACGTCCCCGTAAAGATACGACATAAAATAGGGAAACAAATGAGGTTACTGAGCAAGCATCTGTGCCTCCCGCTCCCAAGTGATCTCCAGGAGGTTCCTGTGCTGCCACCTGATGCACACTAGAGGAATTGACCATCCATGTAGGACCTGCTCCTATTAATCCTTGCTCTCCACAAGAACCTCTATAAAATTCACCCTGTAATCGATGTCCAGCTCCCCGCGGTAGATGATATGTGTCAGGTTGTGCACGTATCTCCTCAGTTGAGATACGGGGAAGACATCGTGCACCTAGTGCAACTGAGGTAGAAGTGCCAGGCGGATAGCCACCTTGCCTATCCTTCTGAGAACATATAATGGTCTGATAAAGTGCTGATAGAACCTGCCACCCTGGTCAAATCTCCGTAATCCACGTCGAGGAGAGACCTGTAAGAAAACGTGGTCTCCATCCTCGAACTCTAGTGGTCTTCGCCTCCTATCAGCATAAGACTCATGTCGGCTCCGAGCTGTCCTCGTCCGCTCCTGGATGATCTTCACCATCTCCATCGTAGCCTAAACCATCTCTGGTTCGACATGTACATACTCTAACACTAACCACGAAGGATATCTGAAAACGTGGCCAGCTGTTGTCTCGCCACACCTAACAGCAGAATGCCCGATCTCCTACTAAGAGAATCTTCTGCAACGTACCCCTTCCCAAGAGTGTAAACTGTCTCGATATCATAGTACTGGAGGAACACAATCCATCACCGCTATCTCAGGTTCATTTCCATATGAGAAAAGATACACCTCAAACTATTGAGTTGGTGATAACCGTAAACCATTCGCTCGACGAACAATGGGTGAGACTAGCCATTTGTAAGAACTCAACTCCACCCTTCTACGTCTATGATCTGTAATAGCTGATGAGATTACTCTTCTACCAAAAAGAGAAATCTGGTCTCATCCCTGAGATAAACCACATCCTTTGCCTAATACTGTCAATCCTGACATGAATGGTACTATTTCATTCCATGGACGATGTCATAAGGCCACGACGCTACTACCAAGAGATCCAACTGTTACTCTCATCTCCAATGGTCGAGTCACAGTGTCGGCAATAGTGTGTTGTCACTAGGTCTCTTCCAGTAGTAATCTTCGAAGTGAGGGTCAAGTCAACAGTTTTAATTGGAACCTCTCAGTATCAACTACATAGAAAGGATAGGGAAGAAAAATTCATGAGAACAATTGTACTTTATTATTGCATCTCAAATTACAAAGACACAAAGCATCAAAAACATCAACAAAGCTAGAAGAATCATGAAAAAAAGTCTCCATGTCTGGAGCTAGTCCTGCTCCTGTCTATCTGTTCTTGGAGCTCCAGGGTAATAGCCATCAGCTGCCTGATGCTGAGCTCTACCTTGTCCACCCGTTCCCTATGGTTGGGGTGGTCTTCCTCGTGGTGGTGGTGGTAGGGCCTCAAAGCATCGCCCACCATACGCTGTTCGGCCAGCTTTTCTGCCTCGTCTTCCTACTCCCTATAGACCGCCATGGTCGAACCTTTGCCTGGGAGGTACCTCTACCGCATGCTGCTCATCTGCCGGGCGGGTCGGGTAGTTTCATGCCATATGACCCTGCCCGCCACATGCATAGCACTATTTGCTCCTCGTGTGGCTGGCTCTCCTTCGTGTGCCCCGTACAATCGAATCTGCATCCTGAGATTGCTCATCTGATGGCCTGGCCCACTTAGACCTTTGCGTCAACTGTCTTCTACCAGCTGTAGAAGACTCCGCTATGGGTCGTCCTGCAGAGGGTCTCACCCCTGATGACTGCTGAGCGAGAAAACTCTCCACTAGAAGGGCTCTCTCCAGCACCCCCGCGTGCGTCGGGATGTGGAAATAGATCATTGAATCCCTGATATCATGCCTCAGTCCCTACTCGAAGGACCAAGTCCCGAATAATGGGTCTCGTACCATGTCTGTGGAGTAGCGCGAGAGATCGGTAAACCTTGCCGAGTACTGGGCTACCGTCATGCTGCCCTGTCGCAGCTGTAGTAGCTCCTGAATGAGCACCGCACAGAGGGTGGCTAGAAAAAACTCCGAGAAGAAGAGTCTCTTGAATTCATTCCAAAGAAGTGATGCCTCATCATGCACCTCGAGCATCATGCTCCACTATCTACCTGCTATCGCTTGCAGGAGACTCGCCACAAGGATCACCATGAGGTCAGCTGGTTTCCCTACTAACCTGAAGACTCATATGACTACCTCCAGCCAATCCTCAGCTGCCTGAGGGTCTATCTCTCTGCAGATCCTGGGTGTTCTCTGACACTGAAACTCGGATAGTGCTCTCAGGCGATGTGCACTCTCATCTGCTGGGGCTGGTAGTATCAGTGGGTAAAGCTACCATCAGTGCCTCCGCTGTAAAGGGGCCCTACACCGAGGCCCCATCACTCAATGGGCTGCCATCTGTTTTGTAACTGAGAACCCTAGATGGTTGTCGTAGTGGGTCCATCCCGAAAAGAAACAGTTGCACGACAGTTAATATAGTATACCTGGTGAGCTGACACAAGTAATAACAAAGAAAACATTGAAACACACATGCAATCAATGTTTTCGTGCACTGAGTCGGAAATCAGAAGTCAGGGTCTTGGTGTATGGATACGTCATCCATCACACCAACACTGGACTCATTGGACTGATAACCACACTCAATACACTTAACATTATTGCTTCACATAGAAGAAATTTCAAAGTCCTAAGTTCTGTGTTAGAACTGAACTCCTCTGATACCAATTTGTCATGACCCGTCCTCGGGGCCCGTTTCGTGACTACCCCAAGCCCACCTTCCATAGGCCAGGGGCTAGCGACTAGCACCAAAGGCATAAATCCCGATAAAAAGAGAAGTTATTTCTTTTATAAATTAAAAAAACACCATAGAGTACACAAGCTGAGAAAACACTAAGTAAACTGAGTACAAAAGAAGTGCTGAAAAGTAAATGGGCAAGAATACAAAGCCAACTGAAAGTAAAGTACAACTAAAATGAAAGTACAACAACTAAAAAGTAAAGCAGCGAGTCCGAGCCATCCTCTGAAATCCCACATGAAGTGTGGGTATAGATAGACTCCTCAGATCCGCGGCACCAACTGTCCGCTCCATGTAAATCTCGTCCAGTGATCCACATCTAGGTACAGTCCAGCTCCACAAGTGGCCACCTCGAACAGCGCAGTCCGTCGTCTGAATCCAACACAACGTAGTGCGAGCATAGCCCATGTGGGGGTGAGTATATGCTACTCATTAGGGTCCCCGAGACCCCCGAAGGTCTACCAGAATCCACGAAAGATAAACTACAAAGGAAAGATACAATCACGAAGTAACAACCAACTCTAATTTGTAATATGCCCATACATATACCTAAGTCATCAATTTGATCTCGGCTCCATCACACAAGACCAAGTACAACCCAGTCCACACAAGAATAACATAACCCATTCCACATAGAAAATCACAATCTAATCCACATAGTAAATAACAACTCTAACCACACAGGAAGTCACAACAATCATGTCAATGATAATGATTATAAGTCAAGACATAGCTCACATAGGTATCCATTTACAGAGAGGGGTGGAGATGATTAGATGTAGCCTTAGAATCATATCCTCTATCGAACCCACATAGGATCCATGTATAGTAGTCTTCGCTGCCGAAACCACAAAGGATCCAAGTATAGTAGTCATCGTCGTCGAACCCATAGAGGATCCCAGCACGGTAGTCGAACCCATGGAGGATCCCAGTATAATTGTCATCCTCGTCGAACACACAAAGGATCCTAGTGCGGTAGTCTCCCTCGTCAAACCCATGGAGGATCCCAGTATGGTAGTCATCCTCATCAAATCAACGGAGGGTCCCAGTACGGTATTCTTCCTCTTCGAACCCACAAAGTATCCTAGTACGAAAGTCATCTTTGTCGCAGCCAGCTCTAGGGTTCCCGCACACAGAACGTTCGATTCCAAGAGGGTCCGCTCCATGAACAAAGTGTGGATTCATCAACTATCACGAAGTCTAGATTTGATGTATCATAAACTTTTTTCTCATAAAAAGGAACTCAACGCGACAGACGGTGCGTCAAAGGGACGCCCAGTCTGAGAGTTATTGGCCTTTTCATCCTAGGGGCCCGGTTGGTTTTTAAGTCAAAACCAACCTGATAGTACTCCAACTGCATCCAAACCACGAGAAGAGTAATGCAAAAGAACCGTCTCACTAAGAGGAAACCAACAAAGTAGACGGAACGTCAATCGGACGTCCGGAACTCATGATATAAGTGTTTCCGCTCCGAGGGCCCAGTTGGTTTCATTATTGAATCAACCCATCCGTTCCCATAGTTCTTCGATACTTTGAGTAAAATATAACTAAACGACCGTCTCTATCCAAGGATCGCGATGCAACAGACGATGCATCGATCAGAGGTCTGCAGCACATGTTATGGGTGTATGAACGGATCTGTCCAGAAATAGGGGGTTTTGGCCCGGTCCGACCCTGGTCTGGCTCCAGCCTGGTTGGCCGCGGCCGGACACGGGGATCCGGTCCAACGCGGGCGTCCTGGCCCGGCGAGGGCGGTCCGGCCCGACGCGGGCGGTCCGCCCTAGTGCGGCCTGTTCGGCCCTATGCAGGCTCCCACACACTGAGCGGATGGGGAAGTGGGGAGGGCGCTGCCCGCCTAGGAACCGAACGGCGGACCCGTGGAGTCCGACCTTGATGGCTGCCAGGGGTTTCAAACCCATGTCCTTAATGGGAACGGACGGCCATTTTGGCTGGCCGGTTGCGGCATGCGGGACCCACGGGGGGTCCCGCCTCCTTGATTGCTGGTGGGCGGCTTGTCCGTCCACCTCCTGTAGCTCTGTCGCGGCCAAAGGCCGTGGCCCTTGTCTGACCAGCGCGGCGTGACGGCGCCACACCCCTCCATCGCGGCCCGTTCTTGGCCGCGGCAACCTTCATCTTCACCGGCGTGGCGTGACTGCGCCACGCTCCTTCGCCGCTGCCCGCTCCGGCCGTTGTTCTATCATTTCCGCACGATGCGATGGCACCGCTTTGCCTCCATTTCAAGCAACAATAAAGATCCCCAACAAAGGGGAGGTGGATCGGGCGTGTTTGTGTGGTCCGACCTCCTCCCATTATTTCGATATCAAGCAGCCAATTTATTTAACAATGAATTTCGTTAAATAAAACTCAAACGATGAAACAACCCCTAACTCGATTCTCATAGGTTGATCGCTTGGTGAAGAAAGTAAAAAGATCCACTATTCCATTGATGTTTCCACAGAATGATGATGTCACGGGGTGAGGCTCCGTATGCGTCGATGGAGAACATCTGAGGAGAAAGCGGCTTCTCCCTTCTTTGATGTGGAGAGAAGATGGAACGACGTTCTTCGTTGAAGCCTCGGTGTTCTTCAACGTAGAAGATGAAGATCATCAAGACTTTGAGTATTCTCTCCCAAGACATCACACAAAGAAACAACCAAAAATTAAATAAGGCTTTTGCCTTATTTTATTACTCGTGCCAACATTTTTCAAAATTTAAAATCCTTAACTCACTTAATTAATTAGACTTGTGTTGTCAAATTAAATGGAGAGATAATTTAGAAATAATTAATGTGGGGGAGAGCCACATAATTTAAGAGGAGGGTTTAGATGGTTTAGGGAATTTGTAAAGGTGGGGGATCATGTCGGCCCCACCTCCCTCATAACAACATATGGGATGTTGGGTGGTCATGGGCCCCACCAACAACATCCCATGAGAGAGTCTAACCACCACGAATAAAATAAAATTTGCACATAACTTTATTTTACATAACATTTAATAACGAATTTTTTTACAAATCCTCCCTTGCAAACACAACACTAGAAAATGTATTCTTATGTAATTATCAGCGCTGTGGTTTTATTAGTGCCCTCATATTTCGATTCCGAGCACCAGTTCAAAAGTTAGAAAAACCCGCTTTTCTGTTCACTGAATGTACCCGAGCTAAACTTCAGAAAATGATTTCGGGCACACTGGGCCTCGGAATCAGGTTCCGTCAGAAACTGTGTACTCGTAAAATCTCAAATAATTTAGGAAAAAAAATTTCCTTCAAATTTACAGGTAATTACAAAGTGCGATCAGGCACACTCGAGGGGTTAACAACACCCTCGGTCTCATCAAATGGACCTTCTTCCCTATTTTTATTAGCCATAATATATTAAGACCCTTCCACTACCCTAGATTAGATAGGAACTATAGATTCCCGAGCGATCATCAACATTTCAGCAATATGCCCTGCATCAAATTAAATCTATGTACGACTGATAGGCTTGCTTGCATTTTTTACTTCCAAGGGGATGCCTCTTGAATAAGATCACCAATATGATCTTTAGGAGGAAACTTCATTGAAGGGTTCTCAATAATTGCTTCCATATGTTCTTGGGTTTTGGGGGATCCTTTCGTAGTACCTCTACCATTGATGGGGCATACTCCCCAGTTGCAGTACCTTTGGGAGAATAAATCGGGGGGGGGGGGGGAGTCTCTTGAGAAAAAATAGGCCCCTCCAAAACAGATGGATGAGGGTCTATTAGCATCTACCCATTAAAATAATTTAATGAAATAGGATTCTAGTAAAACCCCTCCTGTCAACAATGGGAGTACTACCATCAACCCCACATGATCTGACTGATAATACCTATATGATGGAGATTGGAGACACATATACATCTCATTCAAATAAGAAACCACCTCCTCAGGATATTAATAAACTGATATAATGATAGGTGAAATGGGTCCCAAAAAAACTGGAAGTTCGAATAATTCCTTTTTAAGAAGCCTCCATATATCTTCATCTGAAGCGCTTTCCCTCAATTCAACTATGACTCTCCAAGCCTCCAGAAATGAGGCTATAACTTGTATGCCCAGTGCTGGAGGGATGTTATGGTGATTGGAGTAGGTTTTGAAAACCATAAAAGTTTCTCAGGAGTCTATGCAAACTCATGCCCTTGGGGTGGGGAATGTTTATGAGATAATGATGGAAAATAAGTAACTTTTTTCATGGTATCCATAAAAGGAGAGACAACAACGTCATCATCCTCATATATGGTTTCTGGTCGTAGCATAGAAATTACCGAATGCGAGTACATACGGTGACCACTTTGAGAATAGATCAGGGTCTCGAAGTCCTTATGATAACATCCCACCCTATTTGGATCCTCATAAAATGAAATGTAAGTCAGTGGTGACATGTAGAAAATTCATATAATTGTCCCTTCCCTACTATGTAGAAGCTTCCATCAATAACAAGGATACCGGTCATGGGTAGATGGATGACCTTTCAAAATGTCACTTTTCCTTCAGGCCTCTGGTAAATTGGCCCTAGAAAGAATGGATGACAAACTCCTAGAAACAGGTCCAACAACATGTTCGGCTGCCCGTGAGGTCATTATCCCATCTTTTAGAACATTCTTCTGTGTGAAGCAAATTGACCTTCAGAGGAATTTTCTCAATTGAGGCTATTCAAATAATACCTTTTTCTTCCCATTTAATTTTACCTTAGATTCCTTCAACGTTATCAGAATAGGCATTAGGTCTGCTAATTGGTCATCGAGATATGATTTTACCAATGCCTCGGCATAGTTCTTGTTAAATAAGGGCACATAATCTCTAAAATCATGAATTATGGACTCAAAATAGGTGTCCTCCAAGGTAAAAAATAGCCATAATTTAAATTCTATAATAAGATGTTTCTCCTGATGAGTACTGCTAATAGTGTGAGGGCACAACATTTGAATGCAGTTGAATTGCATACTTAATCTGTAGTGTGCATATCCCTCCCTAATAGGCATACCTCCAATACAGGAAACTAGAAAAAATTCTCACAGAGTACAGTAGTAACCTCAATTGATGATGTCTTCATATGAATTTTCTATAATAACAACATTACATGAATCATAACGGTTGTAAGATAAATGTTCGAGAAGGGTGAGAAAATACATTTAGTCAAGATCGTTCTTTTCAGTCTTCTCCTCTTGCTTATCTTGTGAAGGCCAAGCCATGGGAATGACCCCACTGGTACACTATAGATACAATCAGTTGGAGGAATGATTAATTTTTAAGGCATTTATGATGTAATAACTCCCTATGTGGACTCCCATCTAGCCCAAATAATTTGGAAGGGCCTAGTCATCCGATAATGTGACCCCCTTCCCTAATTCGACCAAGTAGGTTTAACAAACCTTTTCATTTTTAAACACATAAACATTATTTATTACATAAAATATTCTCTTGATACAACATATAAGATCAAGAGGTCTAGTGTATTTGTTTCATAGCAATATTACATAACAACATAAAGAATGAAATACTCATCATTACTGAAAACATCTTTTACATGACCACACACATTCCTTCGTACTTAGAATTTGATGGGATAACCCTAAAACATGAATATGAAAAGGGTGAGCTATAACACCCAGTACTACTGTAAAAACGATATAAAGTGAAGAGTATATTAATTTTTAATAAATAGTCATATCTATGAATCAGAAGAGATATTTTAACATAAAGCCATGATATGGCAAGATTATAATAACATGAAAATGTGTCCACAAAAATTCTCATTTTATTAACATTTTCAAAGGATCATTACGCATGGAACATGATTAAACCCCCATTGAACTTGAATTATCATGAGTAAACCCTTATTTCACTTGACATTTCCAGATACTGACCTTTTCCCAATGCATTAGAGCACTATCAGGGCACTCCCTTCTTAATAATTTCATTCAATGAAGAAGTGTTCCACATGGATCACACAACATGGAATCATTCAACATCATCATTTATTACATAATAAAGGATTTTGGAATACATACATGAATCTATATAAACAATATGTAAATATTCATTAAGGATAATACACCTGATATGTAACTAAGCATTTTAATCACTACAAAATGACTTTGTCTTAGAAAATAGTGGTGCAATATCGGCTGCAAAACGATGTGACATTCAAAATTTTTAAAAAATTTTGATGATAAAAAAATGTGTAACTAAAAATATGTAAATCAAATGTAAAATAATGGGGTAATATAGATACATTTACCAACATATATAAAGGAATTTAGGTGTATAATGTAAAAAAATTGCTCGATTGTACATTAGGAGAGAGATACCCCTTATGGAATTTCGGTATGGTAACAGTTGTATAGGGGAGGCATTAATGATAGAAAAATGGGTATCTCATTATTAAAACATATTATGTAATGTATGGTGGAGGTATGAAATCATACACCATCATTTTTAATTTAAAATATGAGAGCATGACAACATAATTAAATTCGGACAAAAATGAGAAAGGAAAAATCCCTTACATGGAAATGTGATCCCAAAGGATTTTGAGGGGCTTGAGGGAGGCTTCATGGGAGCTTGGGGAACCTTTGGATGATTTTAGATATAAGAGGGAAGATGTTGGTCTATATTCAATGTCTTTGAGTGAATAGAATGTGGGTTCTTGTGTGGGTTTATATAGGAAAAGATAGGCAATTCTTTATTATTTAGGTTTTGGCCACCACACATTAAACTTATCAAAACCGGAATTTAACCAACAGTTTATCAAATGATTTTTCCCAAAGGGGGGGTTTAATGCATTATTTAATGGGGCCAACAGTCGAACTTTCTAAAATATTATGTTTTATTTTGTGTAGCTGAGTCACACTCTCAAGGCAATCAAATTAACATGTTAAAATATTTTTTAAGTATTGAAGGGTGCACTAATGCTTTGTAAAATACACCAAACAGATATAATATTAAATTAAATTAATGGTAAGACATATTTTGATCTCAAATAGTGTTTATAGTATTTTATTACATCACTTTTGGGTTATTATGATGTCATACAACACATTATATATTTAAATGGTATTTAATATTTACCCAAACAAATCCGACTGTCATAAAAATTATTAAAAAGTTACTGGTGGAAAATTTCAACATCCTAATTCCTAAAATAATAATAATTTTATCTATATAATTTCATAAATATGTGAGTTTTTAATTTTAAAATAATAACTGACATTTATCGATAATTCATTTGTTTTGGAAAGAACAGATTTCAAACCATAATAATAATTAAAATTGTATTCATAAAAAATATATGATCATTTATATTTAATATAAATAAATTTATTAATAATATTTAATTAAAAGATTATTTAATTAAATAATCTATAAATTCCTCAAAATAGATTTCATAATCGAATAATAACTAAGAATAATAATTTTTCATTAAAAAATATTTGGAAGGTAACAATAATAAAATGAATGTATATTCGCTATACAAAAAAAATGTACATTACAATTGTTCTAGGGTCATATTAATAACACCTTATAAAACATTCATAAGGCCGAAGGGTAACATGTGTGATGGTGATGATTCTTGGAGTGGATTAGATAACATCGCTCAGAAGGTAATACCTATTAACTTTCACTTCACCCGTAGGTGGTTTTGCTCAAGATTAATGTGTTGGAGGATGGCCTGGTCTTGGTCAAGCATGAACCCTGGTGACACTACCCCCTTTCTGAGCTTTGAAAAATTGCTTCAAAAGCACCAATTTTACAGGATGAGGCTATCGCTTCCTTTATCTGAGTAAATTCGTTTTATTAAATCCCTATATTTATACAAATAATGTGATCAATGTTCTATGACTATATTACCAGTGCTCACAATTCATAACTATATTTTAAAAACCAAAAACATAAATACAAGGAAGTACATATGTTATGTAATCTTTTTACATAATAAGACTTTATATCAACAGTAATTTTCAATATTGAATGTTTGTTTTGTTATAATCTTCTTCCTCCTTAAGAAATTTTTCCTTCGAAATTTCCTTTTCCCACAGTAAAAAGATGTGGATAACTGTACTTCATCACATACTATGATTCCCATGTTACCTATTCATACTTGTGGTTTCACCACAACAGCTATACGAGGGTAATTATCAAAAATTTTAGAACTTTTTACCTATAATCTAATATCTTCAATGAATTCTCTTCATAATATATTTCATTCTTCAAGTGTACCACCTCTGTATTCAATACATGTGATGGATTAGTTTTGTACTTCTTCAAGAGTGATACATAGAAAACATCATTAACATGAGATAGGTTTTTTGGGTGTTCATGCGAATAGGCCATTACTCCAATTCCATCAAGGATCTCACAAGTGCGAATGTACCTTGGAATATACTTTCAATTTTTCCCAAATATTGTTACTCTCATCCATGGTTATATGTGGAGGAATACAATGTTTCCAACATCAAACCCTAGGTCACGTTAGTGAGTATTCGCATATATCTTTTGTTGAATCTATGCCGCATAATGTGTTGTTAGATTGCCTTAACCTTCTCCAACATTTCTTCGATCATTTCTGGACCAAGGAGTTTCCACTCCACAATATCATCCTAACATACCAATGTTATACACCTCTTCCCATATAGGTTTTCATGA
The DNA here is from genome assembly GCA_963277665.1 of Viscum album. Classification (NCBI taxonomy): domain Eukaryota; kingdom Viridiplantae; phylum Streptophyta; class Magnoliopsida; order Santalales; family Viscaceae; genus Viscum; species Viscum album. The sequence continues at coordinate 643,104,857 of OY728135.1, read as the reverse complement.
AGAGCAATTTGGATCCTTGAGTTGAAACTGTTATTGTACGAGAACTCAACTAGAAGAAGATCTTGGTCCTATCCTCCTTTTAATTCCATCAAGCATTCTATAAACATGTCCTAATGTGTTTGGAAAATCTTCTTAGAGTGGCCATCAGTCTGAAGATGATAAGCCATATTGATGTTCAGATCAGTATTCATAGCATGTTGATGACTCTTCAATAACATAGAGATGAATCTCATATATTAATCAAATACAATATATAGTGGTACTTCAAGAATCCTTAAAACATATATAATGTATATCTATGCCAGATGATCTAATGGGAAATCCTCTCGAATTACAATAAAGTGTGCAGTATTTGTAAGATGATCCACAAAAACCAAAATAGCATTGTTTCCTTTGGATTTCATTAGATGTCCAGTGACAAATTCCATGGTTATGTTCTGTCATTTACTTGCTGGTATGGGTAATGGTTTTATAAATCTCTTAGACAATTTCCTCCCAGCCTTCACTTGCAAAAATACCATACAATTTGATGTATAGTCAGCAAACTCCATTATAATGTTATCTAACAAAAAATGCACTCAGAGATGATGATACATATTTTTTTCATGGGATAATGAAGTAATTTGATCTATGTGAATCATCCAAAAGATATTTTTCAACTCTTGATTTTATGGAACACATAGTCTTGACCCAAAGATAACAATTCTTTATTCTTTATCATTAAACTCTATGGATTTTCCCAATTTGATAGTTTCCAATTTTTTTTGAATTCCAACAGAATCTTTTTGAGAATCTTTTAACATTTTCAATATTGTTGGTTAGGAAAAAAATTGTGAAAGGATTGATAACTTTCCCATATCTATGATTCCCATGTACATCTTCATCAAATCTAAAAAGATTATATCCTTTTAAATTCAAATCAATGATAGAATTTTCGGTTCCTTTATACTTAGATCATCCTCCACCTTATTCAATTTCCTAGGGAGTTAATGTATTGATCGTTCATAGTCATTGATTAGCTCTGACCATCTCTTTTGGAACATGTTCAACTCTTTCTACGTGAATATATACTTGAGGCAATTTTAACCTGTATATATTTCACACTTCACCCCAATGAAGTAATGCCGCCAAATTTTTTAAAGAGAAGATTACTACAGCCAACTCTCAATATTGCATAGGATAATTTCTCTCATTAACCTAAAATTTCATTGAAGCATAGGCAATGACATTGTCATATTGCATCAACACATATTCCATGCCCTTCTTTAAAACATCTCTGAATACCAAAAAAACATTCTCCACTTGTGGGTAATGTGAGGCCAAGCGTAGTGTTAAGCCACTTTTTCAACTCCTTGAAAATATCCTCACATTAACCACACCAATAAAACGTTTCTCTATTACAAGTTATCATGGTAAATGGGTTGGACATTTGTGAGACAATTTTCAAAAATACGCGATAATATCTCGCTAACCCCAGGAAGCTACAGATATCTGCTACCGATGTTGGCCTTGATAATTCCCCAATTAATGTTGTCTTGGAGGGATACACATATATCCCATTACTTGTGATTTCATGACCAAATAATAAGACCTCCATCAACAAGAACTCTCACTTTTTATACTTTTCATAGAGCTTATTCTATCGTAAAATCTCCACTACATTGCTTAGATTCTTCCCATAACCCCCTTGGTTTTGGAGTATATTAGAATATTGTCTACAAATACTACCACAAATTTGTTGATGTAATATCTAAAGACTCTATTCATCATGTCCATAAACATTACTATAGCATTAGTGGGTCATAATGGAATCATAATGAACTCACAGTGCATATATCTTAAACAAAAGAGAAGTCTTGGGGATATCCTCCTTCTTCACCCATACATGGTAATATGCGGATCGCAAATACACCTTGGATAAGTATTGTTCTCCATGAAGCTAATTAATAAAGAAATCCATTCTTTTTAGAGGATAAATTTTCTTTATAATGCTTTTTTTGTGCTGACGATAATCAATGCAAAGACACATTGAACCTTCCATTTTCATGACGAAGAGGACTGGTGCACCCCAATGAGAACCACATGGTCGTATAAACCCCTTATCCAAATTCTCCTGTAGTTGTTTCTTCATCTCCTAATTCTCCATAAAATCCATTATGTTTATAGTCTTGGATATAGGAAACACCCCAAGTATAATATAAATCAAGAATTCAATATCTCTTCTAGGAGGAAGACTAAGAAATTCCTCGGGTAACACTGCGACGAATTCCCTCACAATTAGGCATGACATCAGGGATGGATTCTTCTTTAGAATAAATCATATTTTCTAAATATTATTTCTCATAGGGATTTATTATCCAGGATTGATATGATGGTTCTAAATAAGATTTATCTTCCTCCTTTCACTCATACAAAATCAAGGGTTTATTCTCCATATTGATAGAGATTTCCCACATACATAAATTTATGTTTCCTCTATATAATGAAATGATATCCATTCCAAGAATTGCCTCATATTCCACCAATGTGAGTATAAATAGGATATTTGGGTAGTTCAATCCAAAAATTATGATAAGGGAGGTTTTATATTCATGACATACAATGAATTCCCCATTTTCTATACTTACCGACATCATTTCATCCATGATTTGTGGGGGTGTTGCGATTTATCTTCTAAACATTCAAGATATAAAATAATTTTTAGAACCATAATAAAAATATCTATTCATTGTTATTAAATGAATAATTAGAGTACCTACCACCACTTCGTTTTTGGGGTTCACTTTGGTGGTAGTGATGAAAAAAGCTCTCCCTATATTCCATTGAGGTTGTTTGTTACCTTCGAAAACTCTTGGCTTAGGGAACTTGTTTGTAAAGTGCTAGTGTTGTTTGTAGTTGACGTAATGAACAATGCATTGAGGGTAGAAAAAAATATTCATCTCCCCTATCGTAGCTATGGGTTTTTCTTGTTGGAAATTCATTGTGAGGTTCCCTTCTCTTCTACACATAATTCATTTCCATGTCTCCTTCAGGGAATTTCCCAGTTGCTTCTTTCTATACCTTTGAAAGGGTGGTATTGTATTTTCTTACAACTACTGGATTCATCCGTTAGACCTATCTAATTAATGTGTTTCTTCCTCTTCTTATCCCAATGATTGCAATGATATTTTCTGATCTCTATTTTGACATTGAGGGAACATCGTACAATTTTATCATAGCTATAAAATTCATGGATCGCTATGGATTTCCGTAGGCTAGGTCTTTTCCCATAAAAGGTGGCAACCCTTGCATTCTGGGGTAATGAATAAGGCAGTGGCATATCGTGAAAGTATTGTGATGTTATCCTTATAAGCTCCATCAAATTCTTTATATTTTTTCATAAGAGAAATTATGTACCTTTTCATCTTAAGTCGGAGGGTGTGGGGATAATATTTATGAAAAAATGGGAATCCTTCCATTATAATGCATTGATATTTTCCTCAGGAACTGTATTTTTAATCAATGTCCATCATTGATCTGTTTCACCCTACATATGATAAGAATCCAAAATGTCCCTCCCTTGTTCAAAAAATGAAAATATGGAGAAGATATTTTCAATGGAGTTGATCTATTGTTTGGAAATTGAGGGATCAGATGATCCATTAAATGTAGGAGACATTTTCATCATGAATCTCTCAATTGAGACTTGTTCAGTCATTGGTGCGTTGAATGTTCCACTTGATCCATGTTTCTATTAATATCATGTGTTAATTAAGAGATTATCCTGATAAAATTTTCGATTGCAACTCCCACCTGATTGGGTATCTCATTAGAATAGTCATCACATTGTTCCAAAAATCTTTTTTTTTTCTCAAGTCATCCTATTACTAGTGATTGGCTGGAATAAAAGGAAATATAGGGTTAACACATAAAAGGGGAATACAAAGACAAAAGGGATAAATTATAAATTACATTTATTTTATTAACTTATGAATTTATAGGCTTTAATCTTTCTCACTCATTATCTAATACCCAAAATATATTCTTAGGGGAATTTTTTTATTCACGTAAAAATGGTTAATACAAAACATGTTTATTTACCAAGTCATATCCACATGGGTTTTTGTAACCAAGAGTGCATCAATGCCTGTTTTCATCCACTATTTCTTGTTTGAGTTTAGCTCAATGCAGTTGTTTCGGGTTATACCCCTAGATATATATGTGCTAGAGACACCTCTACCTGGTCGTATCTGGACATGGATACATTTGATTGATAAATCACTTACTGAATATTCACCAATATTTGGAGATGATTTTATTATACTTAGTATTATCCTTAATTATTCCACTAGGGGTTTCTAATCCAAATAACAAAAAATTACGAAACATGTCCTCTAAAACTAACTATAACATCCTTCTTATTTATTACATACGTAATCATTAAATATTACATAAAACCAGCACATGATACAATATATTATATCTAGAGGTTTGGAGATTTTGGGTTTTAGAAACACTATATAACATCTTAAAACATGAAATACACATCTTTATTGAAATCTACTTTTACAGGGTCACACACATTCCTTCTTTCTTAGTATTGCATGGGATAACCTGAGGACATGAATAGGAAATGGGTGAGCTAAAAAGCCTAGTATGGGAATAAAAAAGGAATTACATGAAGACTATAGTACATGTAAGGCAATAGACTTATTAATTGAGTATAAGAGAAATATGAACATAATGGCATGATATAGAATGATTATTATAACACTGAATTGTGGCAACAACACTTACATGGTATTAGCAGGAACCAAGGATAATTAAACTTGGAGAATGAGTAAAACCTCAAATAAATTGAATTAGAATGAGTAAAAACTCATTTCACTTTACATATCATGATACTAATATTTACCCAATGCATTGGAGTGCTACTAGGGAAACCCTTATTAATCATTTAATTTCATGCATAATTGTGCCAAATGGATTATACATCATGGAATCATTCAAAATAATGATTTATTCCATGATAAATGAATGTGGAATAAATTAAGGAAACTATATAATGAATTATTAAACGCGAATAAAGGTGAATATCCTTGATAGAGACATGGGCCTAGTAATCACTACACCATGACTTTGTCTTGGAAAATCGCGGTGCAATTTCATCAGCATAACGGTGTGATGTAAGAATTCATAATAATGGTTGATGATAGAGAAAGGGATATTGAATAAAATATACACATCATTTATAGTACGTGTTTCATATATATATGTTTCCCAACTCATTTAAATGAATTTATGTGCATAATGTAAAATAATTTATTTATTGTAAATGATGAGAGAGAATTCCCGTAAGGATTTTCATCATTGTAACATGTGTACATGAGAGGCATTAATGAGAGATAAAGGGGTCTCACATCATTCAAAAATAAAGAGGGAATTATGGGGGAAGATTTAAATCAAACCCCAACATTTTTAATTGAAAATAAGAAGGACTAAAAAGGTAATTTCTTTTGACAAAAATTAGAACGGAAAATTCCCTTACATGGAAGTGTGATCTCAAAGGCCTCAAAGGGGCTTGAGAGTAGATTATTGGGGGCATGGTGATGCTATAGAGTTTTTTAGAGAAAGTAGGAACGATTTTGGTCAGTCTCCAAATGAATTTAGTGAATAGAAAAGGGGATCTTGGATGGATTTATATAGGAAAATAGAAGGAACTCTTTATTATTTAGGTTTTCACCACCACACAATATACTAATCAAAACCACTAACCCACCCATGGTTTTCACCCATGGTATTTTCAAAGGTGAGTGGAATACATTATTTTATGTGTCCAACGATAGAACCTCATAAAATACTAGGTTTTTATGTGGAGGTGAGTCATACTCACAATGAAATCAATTTAAAAAGTTAAAATGTTTCATAATTATTTAAGGGTCCACTATGGATTTTTAAATTAAACCAAACAAATTGAAAATAACATTATTTTAAAGGTTAAACTTATATTCCCAAAAAAAATATTTATAGAAATTTTATAAATAACTTCTGGGTCATTATGATGTCATAAAACACATTATATATATGATTATTATTTAATTTCTTCCCAAATTAATTCGACTATCTCTAAAATTTATGAATAATTAACAATATTATAATTTCGTCTTCCTAATTCCTAAAAATTATAAATTTTATATAAATAATTTTATAAATATTTGAAATTTTTACATTTTAAATGAAAACTGACATTTATCGAAAATCAATGGTTTTTGACAAAAACAGTATTCAATCCTTAATAAAAATCACAATGGTATTCATAAAAATTATTGGATAATTTATATTTAATAAAAAGTAATTTATTAATAATATTTCATTAAAATAATATTTAATTCAAAAATCTATTAATTTATCAGAATATATTCCTTAATTTTATATTAACTACAAATACTCTTTATCGCTAAAAACTATTTGCAATGTAAGAACAATACAATGAATGTATATTATTATACAAAAGAAATGTACATAATCATAGTGCTAGGTTCTTGTTACATTACCCCTTATAACCCCCGTATAATACTGAAGGGTAAGGTGTGTGATGGTGACATACTCAGGGGGAGGCTTAGATAACATGGCTCAGGTGGTAATCTCTGTTAACTTCCACTACTCTCATAGGTGGTTCCAATCAAGCATAATGTGTTAATGCTCAGATTGGGCTTGGTAAAGAACTATGCCCTTTGACGCTACCTCTACGAGATTTGGAAAATGGGCTTCGAATGGAGAAATTATAATGGGTGAAGCCACCTATTCTTTTGTATGATTAAATTGGTTTTGATAAAGCTCTATATTTATACTAATCATGTGATTACTGTTCAATGACTATATTAGAAATGGTCATAATTAATAAAGGTATTTTAAAATCCAAATACATAAATCCATGGAATTACAGAAGTTATATAACCATTTTATATAATAAGACATTAGATATAGAGGAATTCTCATTAATGAATGTATTTGTCATTACAGTATGTGGTAAATATTGGCCAACACTAGTATAGCCAAATTAATACATCTGTTGGTGGTGAACAGAGCGACCATGATGAATGTTGCGGATCTTACACCACTGAATTACCACACTTTTAGGAGCCACATTTAAGAAATCCCCTAGTCAAAATAGCAGATCAACGTCATGGATGATCCCCCATCCCATGTTCTGAAAATCCTTCTCTTCCATATGGGGACCATAAGTCCCCGCTTGCCTCTCGGTTGATTTTGGTGGGACAAGCCCAATGTCTTCATGGATCGAGTTCGAGGCCAGTATGATTTAAAAATGCACCAAACCATTCGTCAAAAAACCTTCCTGCTTCTGACATGGATCACTTTAAATCAAAGGAACCTTATCTTGGACAATAAGATTCTTTGATAAAGGGGGACTTCATTCATCATCATCCCAAACAAAGGGTGGAAGAAGGAATTAATCATACATGTCCCTAATGATAGGGACTTATAGATTTATACAGATTCCCCATTGAATGATGCTTACCAACCCATGGGTATAATGGAAGGTATTAGTATCTGGACTCCACCTTCTTAATAGCTGTGAAACAAGGGAAATAGGATTATGTGTGTATGTATGAGAAAAAAACTACCTCGCACAATCCCACGGTATGTAACTTCATTCAAAATTAATCACCACTCTGGCTGACTAAAAGGTCCTCCCCCAGTTAAAGATGAATTATCCCCCATTGAGAAATTGTTTCGAGATTACCAACTACGATGCTCAATTCCTATATCCTTCCTCGCAATGCTCTAGTAACAGTTGGTTGTCTGATCGGGCTTCCTCTTCACCACTCTAGTGTTCGAGGTGTGTAGTTCAACAAAGACCTAAAGAAAGTATATATCTAAAGGCACCTCTCCTAGGAGGAATTCAATATTTTAGAATAGTGTTATTAATTATATAGGTGGTAGGTTGATCAATCAAGTTTGGAGTGAGGATTGATGTGTTCGATAATAGACCAATCCTCTATGAAGGATGTTTTTATGAATGTTTGTAATATTATTGGCCCATTGTGAGTAGATTCACTTGATATTGGTGAAATGTAATGGAGAAAACTTGGTCTTCAACTAAAGCATCCATGTTCTTCGATATTTTTTCATCAGAAAAACGTGGGGAAGTAATAACAACCTCAAAAAATGCAGCAATGTTAACAATAACCTATGAAGCAGCCATTGTAGCCTACACATGAAAAAACAAAAGCGGACAGAAATTCAATCCAATAAAAATTAATGGATAAAGGATATAAAATAATGAATTAAGGACATAAAATATATCCTAATAAGTCTCTATTTACTATTCCTTGAAACTGTATGTGGAAGGAATGCTCCCCATAATTCTTGATAAACGGAGGAAAGTCCTCACACATATACGGTGCGTGGATGCATTTCACCACGTACACCCATGGTACGCAAACCATCCACGATGTGTTGGCCCACAGATCATTTCCCAAAAAATAGAGAGGTTTTCAAAAGATGGACTGATTTCCTAGGACATGATTAAGTTCGTGCTGATAAGTTTTAGATTATTCATTAAGATCAGATTATTAATTCTTAATGTTTAGTTCGCCAATCCATTTTCGTTATGTAGACATGTCATCCATTTAAAATCCTCATACAGAGAATGATGGTTTTAATTTTAAAATTATTCAATGCCATTTGTGGAGACCAAAATATGGTGCAGGGGTAGATAAATTGAGAAAAGCATGGTTCATAGAAAATATGAAGTAGTTTGTGAATGAGATTTTTGCAAGGAGCATGGTACGCAAGGGAAGACAAAGTGGGGGAAATTGAGAGTACATTTCTCCATGAAAAACATTAAAAGAAAAATGGTGTAGGCCCATGTATATAGGTTTTGTGCCCTCCAAATGAGCCTATATATTCTCCTTTGAACCATTTTAGTTCTGTAATTCTTCTACATCGAAATATTCTACTTTTCTTTCATAACGGACCTGATTCCTGTGGGGGACATTTGTAGGGCCAGGAAAGATTTTCCAACGGAAGAACATACCCGAAACATAACTATGTAGAAGTATTCTAGTATTCCTACACGACTGGAATAGTGAATGGACAAAAAATGAGTTTCAAATTTCAGTAGAAAGTTGAAGGAATTCATGTTTTTAAAGCATTTCAAGTGGCCCGTGTACTATCACCGGGAATGTTCCGCGGATCTCCAAGATCACGAACCACCTTGTATAAGAAATGATCTAAGAATAGCTGATCAATAGAGTTATTTCCGACATTCAAGGTGGTCCCCGAACCGCGCCACTGAAGGACTCATACACATAAAGGCCATCTGCATACCATTCCGGGAACTCATCAGATTGAAAATGACGTGATCGAGATGGGTTCTGAAAACCATGATAAAGAACTGTAGCCTATATAGAACCACAGTTGACAAAGACTTTCATGGATCAGAATATCTCCACATGGGACTCCACAAATGGTGTCATGTTCCCAGTAGATAAAATTGTCTTGATTATCTATAAAAGGAGAAGAGAATAAATTAAGAAGGGTAAGGACGAGAATAAAGATAGAGGGAAGAAAAAAGATTAAAGGAAAATGAACTTAGTGAATATTCCAGCTTCATTCTTGAATCACCAAAGATTAATGAATTGAGAATCACATCCCCCGCACGTACAACCAGCCACAGACAATAAAATGGGGGAATTGAATAATAATAACAGAACTGCAATCCAAATTGGGGGATTGAAAAACATATAATTATCATGGATGAAATCCTTGCGTGAAGTAGTTCCTCAGACCCTCCATCAACATGGTGCTCCGTGTAGTGCATTGCTACGTGGGTTGAACCCAATGCTGCGTACTACCTCAGTATGCAGATGGAACCCAAAGCGGTGTGACAGGCTGTGTAACACTACAGTACATGGTGGAGTAAAATCATGACAGCATAACACATCAGTATGCGGACAACCCCTCTACTAGAACACCAATATGGTATCTGGAGCCTCACTAATCATTCATAGGAAATTAGTATGTGGAATGGGGTGTATTGGGTATTATTTCTTCTGGTTCATTCTCACTCATACATTACCGTCTAGTCCCCCATGGTCAATCTCCGAAGCAGTTCAATGGAATCAGGCCAAGGCCTCCACCAAAGACACCAGACTCTTATGATCAGACCATTGAGTCTACATATCCATGGTAAATGGAGTCATGAAGTAAAGCCCCCCAAAAGTTCAGGATTTTGGAATGCCTATGGGTTTATATTCCAATGGTAACATGGATTCCAACCATGGGATGCCGATGTGAACCTCTCTGTTCTAGGGATTAATGTTGATCACCTGATTTTCCATTCAATTAAGGGCGGTGATCAGTTAAAGGGGTTATGTTTTGTCCCTCTTTTGATGATTATAACACTCCTCCCCATACCAAAACGTGTTCTGGGGACCACTCACTCAGGAAAGTCCCCAATTTTGGTGGTTGTTCTATATGACCTTAAATGTCGATTCACACTGAATGGTTCATCGATCTATTCCCTCACCCACAGTCCCTCCTAGAATCTTCTGAGATAGACACTCCCTCCCCCTCTGATAGGAGAGGAAGAACATGTTATGATGAATATTTGACATTCTCTTGTTTCTCACACCGAGCATGACTCGTGTGACCTAAGAGATTGGTAATGGTCTAAACATTTTCACAACAAAAACACCATCTGAATCATGAGAAATTTGATTTTTTATCAAACCGGAATATACAGGATGGCTACTAGATGACTCAGGTTCAAAAAGTGTGTCTACCCAATAGGGTTCACCCAACCATGAACCCTTCAAATGGGCTGTTTTTACATGTTATCCCTACACAGTCCGAACTACATGGGTTTTGATTTACTCTTGAGGATATGTTAGAAACACATTTTATGGTTCTGATCCCAACCTCAATTCACATTCCATCACACCATAGATGACGATAAAATATAGAGTGTCATATTGTATGGATCAATTCATCATCAACTCTGTAGCATCAAATACATGCTTCCCAACAATGATCCAGATAACCAGGGGGAGCCCATGGTTACACTCTTTGGAAATAATCCCATGATTCACAAACATATGAACATGACTTAAATCAATTAGAGAGTCCCAAAATAGGTGACAATCCTCCCCTGGAAGGGTGCGATGAGCTTGACCTCCCATCACCTCGACCAATGGAGTACTTAAATGTTTTTGGGATAATCATCTTCCAACAAGTGCCTCCCATTGGAATGATAGTCCATGAATCAGGGATATCAGCTCCATTGGGTATTTCTGGCTCAATGAATAGACATTTTGGAGACCATATGAAAAATTTATATCTGAGGATGATTGATTACAAATGTACTTGAACCAGTGCAATCACCCGCTAGGATCATGTTATTTTGGAGCCTCTATTTCAATGATAATGGGCTGAATTTCCTAGTCCCCATGAGGTAAATAGAGTCTTCTTTTAGAGGATAATGATGTATAACAGATTGAAATAATAGAAATGGTGAACATGATAGGAAACGATCTCAGAAAATGGGATGAGTGATGATCCTTGTCATTCCATTTCCGTACCACCTGAAACGTGCCACCTCATAGGTGGAATAATATATTATTCCTGGAGAGTATTTATTTCTCATATAACTTATTCGTTTACATTTTTTTTGAGAGATTATAACATCGCTCTTGTGTATGAGGGATTGTCTCTTCGCAAAGTGATGTGATTCATCTTTCTCTAATTATTTACATGGAAGGTGATAAAGTATAATGATAATGATTATTTGTGATATAAATGAAATATATTTAATATTCATGAAATATTTTTTGTTCTTGAAAATTAATATATCATTTTAATTTTTTTAAACTTAATAATGAATACATTATTCTGGTATTTTTGGACTTCCTCCATCAGGGAGCGATGTTATTCTATTTTCATCACCACACCACGTGAATGATATATGTATATATATATAATTGATGAAATAATATTGTAGATTGGAAATTTTTATTATTACATAATGATAATATTTTACGTACAGAATTTCCATAATGATATCTGATATATAGAAAACATTACTCATGTTTTTGTACAAACTACCATCTCCATGATCACAACAAACATCATTTTTTAATCATCACTCATGATTTGTTTTATTATTTTAATTGATGTATAAATATATTAATTATTACATGATTTGTTTTATGTATGTAATTGAACTAAAAAAAATCATGAACTAGATATTAAATGATAATACACAAATAAGAAAAAAAAATTAATTGACACATAAAATTATGAAAATAATGAATAATTATTAATAATTTTGTTAAAAGATGTTACAAAATGATAATATATTACATTATAAATATTAATATGGTTCTTATATAATTTAATTACATGTTTAGGAAAACTATATGGGTGGTTAAAGAACATAAAATAAAATCTAATCATGCATTACATTCTATTGATAATTATTATTTATGATGCCCTAATTCAGTTTTTTGTATATATGTATCAATTTTGACAGGTAATATCATGAATAATTAATAATTCATAAATTTTGACTTCCACTTTGAATCACATATACCAAGCAAATCTGAATAGAAAATTTACAATAGTTAAATGTTATTGTGGAGGCTCACCTTCATTTATGATTTTTTAAATTCTCTTGAAAAAATCAAATCCATGAAATCCATTATCCTTAGAAATTTCATTTCATCTAAATACATGTATTATTGAGTAATATATATTATTATTTCATTAATTGTTTACAATTTTAATATATGGTGTATATTTTGAAAATTATTTTTATATCTATGAAATTTTGATAAAGCTTCATTCATTATTCAAAATTGATATTTGATGTTAAGGAAGAATTTTATATTGATGATTAGATATATGTGAAATTACATTTGACTATATTCATTGGTAGGTCTAGGTTAATGATATACCCTTGATGCATTAGTACTATCATGAGAAGAAATGTATTCAGAAATCAAATAGGTTTTTACCATGTATGTTTTAAAACCATATTGTGTATTATCCTGATACTATTGGTATCATGTTCATGGGAAACACATCTTATGTGAATAAAGAATTTAATTAATTAAGAAATATATTATTATTATACATGAAATTATCAGAATTATATTATTTATGGATTAATTTTCCTCTTATTTAATTGTTTAAATTTATTTATTTCACAACCACTTACCTCACCATATTTATTATGCCATATTTTTTCATACAATCAATTTATTTAATGGTCGTGTGAGTTCAATTATTCACCTTTCCATGTAAATTATGATTATATATTCATATTTTTTACTTATCCCGTATTGAAAATTATAGATAACCTTTATATTGTTTCCTTTCATAATGTTATGAAGAAGAAATGTTATACTGTGTTTTCCAGAATATAGTTTATTATCCTTCATTATGAGTTATGTTTTTTATATTCGCAATCTAAAATTTTTATCTTTTATTAAATATTTTTTTTTGGTCATTTAAGATTTAAATACTTGAATCTATACTAATATAAAAATGTATGGAATCATGTTTGTCCCTGGAAATTCCACGTAATTTTTTTTTATTATATAGGAATTTTACGAGTCCATGAATATTTACAGCGTGCTATTCCATGACCCTATGTGCCTGGAATGAATTTTTATATTTTTTTATATGCATTCAGTAAATGCGTGAGCGAGTTTTTTGTAACTTTTGAACTAGTGCTTGAAATTGAAATCAGAGGACACCGTTGAACACGCAGTGCCAGTATTCGCTTCAAGTGGTTTTCACCTCGATGATAGTTGGTCAAGGGTGAATGTTAGTTTTCTTGTTTTTCATGGAAATTAAAATAAAATAAAGAATAAATTTTTTCTTATTTTTAACATCCCAATTGAATGCTCGGTTGTGGGAACAACCCAAGCTAGTAAATGCCCAATTCAAAACCATGGTGGTAGGGACAACCCAAACCCCTCTTAATGTGGGGGGGGGGGGGAGGACCCCTCAACTTCCCCAATTAATTAAATTTTACAACATAAATTAAATGTTAAGTTATTTATTTATTTTATATTGGATCCTCACTTTATTTTTTGGAGAAATTGTTGGAAGGGATAAGAGTTGTAGGGGAGAGATTTTGGAAGATTATTCTCTCCAATGAAGGACATATCTCAATTAATATCATCCTCCCAATGAATAACATATCATACAAAGAACGTGTCATCTTCTCCAATGATGAACGACTCATCTCCAATGATGGAAGTATTCAACGAAGAAGATTCGAGACTGTCCTTCCCTCCTCACAGAAGATCTCCAATGGAACCCTCATAGTAGAGGTTTTTTTGTTTGTTGTGTTTGGATTTGAATTAATCCTCTTAATCCGCCTGCTAGCGATCTAATGTGGAGGGTGCAGGCCAAACGAACATGTCCCAATCCCTTCATTGTTCTTCATTGTTGTTGTATTCCTCGTGGTGGAGAAAAGTGGTGACTTCCTCCCAGGCCAGCCACAAGGAACTGGGGCGGCGCATCCTTGTGCCGCTAGTATGGGAAGAGGTTGTGAAGAGGTTGGAGTGTGGCAGTCTATTGTCCGTTGCGGTAGGGGATGGAGCTCAGCTGGTACTTCGGCCGGTCGCGAAATCATAGATGGCGTGACTGAGCGCCACTGTCGGAACAAGAGGTCACGACAAGCCTGGCTGCAGAAGAAGGTGGAAGGTGGCTGGAGTTCGTCCGGCCACAGAGGGGCGGCACACGATGCACTGCTGGGAGGAGCAAGGGTTCGGCCATTTCGGATAGCCGACCTGTATCGAGCGAGAGTCGCGTTGCGTCCCAATAGTTGGCTTGCGATTGAACGGGTTCAGTAATTCAGTGATTGAAGGCAAGTGGCACGCGATCACCACCCCCCCCCCCCAGCATGCACCCAGGCAGGGCCAGACCAAGCCGCCCGAGCAACCCGAACTGGGTCAGGATGACCAAGGCTGGGTCGGGTTGGTCTGACCAGGTCGGACCAGACCCAGAATAACTTCGACACATTTTCACTCTTTTGTCCATAACATTGGCACTGGTCGTCCATTTGAAGAACTGTCTACGGTGCTTGAAACCATGGAGCGAGACAGTGATTTTTGTATTCCCGATATAAGATTTGGATAAACTTGGGGTATGGTCTGTTTGGATCGAGCACGAATTTAACCTATCCCTCGGGACTAAAATCCCAATAACATATAGACTTGGAATCTGATTGACACAACATATATTGCGTTGTAACCCCTTCTATGTGGCAGTCCTTTGGGATACTTTTTCGTGGGACGAAGTCTAAGTTGGAGTATCGACCAATGACTTTAGGAGAGGACCCTATGGAAATCAAGTGAGCATAGTGCGGAAACACTATAGCTGGATGTAACATGAGAAAGGTATCCTTCGTGGGTCTTTAATTGAGGATCCCACATGGATTCGCTCTTAGAATACATGTGGGAATACAATAAGATCTTGTGCTGGTCTGCTGTACTAGGATCCTATATGCATCTGACGATGTACTAGGATCATCTGTGGGTCTCCTATACTAGGATTCTTTTTGGGTCTGACGATTTAGTCGGATCCTATGTGGGTTTGCTGTACTATGGTCTTTTGTGGGTCTGTCGATGTAATAGGATCCTACATGGGTTTGCCTATTAATAGAGTAGGATGATTCATCATCTATAATTTTGTGTTTATGTTATACTTGGTGTGAGCTGAATCCTTACCTTCATGGTGATACATTTGTGGTATCTTTCGATATGGCGTACATGTGTGGTACTTTTCAACAGGGTGATACCTTTGTGGTATTATTCTGTGTGGTGAACCTACGTGGAACATTCCTTCCTGGTGATACCATGGTGGTATTCTTCTATGTGGTGTCCCCATGTTGTACATTCCTTCATGGTGATTCCATTGTGGTATTCTTCTGTGTTGCATTACCATTTTTGTATATACCTTTGTTGTGTTACTTTTATTATAATACTTCCTTTTTGGAAAATTTGAGTTTTGAGCTTTTGTGTTGGACCTTGTGTTCTTTCATGAGTGATATGGGTATACATAATGACTTAGGAATATGTATGAGAATATACCTAAGTAGGGTTGACTGTTGTTTCCATGATTTGTGGTTTATACTTTGTCGACATTGAGAGACTATCAGGGGTCTCTAGGTCCCTACTATGTATCATTATAATCACCCATACATGGGATTTTCCCGCACCGTGTGGTGTTTAGTAAAGAAGACGAACAATGTTGACTGAGGAAGAGAGTACTAGGACTGGAGGTAGATTGGAGGTGGATATTAGATGAGGCATTCCATGGAGATGACCGTTTGAGAGTTATAACTACCCTTCAGGTAGGATCCTTGGCGGGTGTTCACTAGAGCTTTTCAGTTTACTTTTTCTTCCTAGATTACTTATACTTTTCAGTTTTCTTGTAGTTTACAGTTGGACTTGTATTCTGGCCCCTTTTTACTTTCTATACACACTCTATTCAATTAACAGTTTCCTTGTGTTTGTATATTGTTGTGTTTTTGGTTGTGTGTGTTTAGACTTTATAAAGGAAATGCCTTCTTTATTTTAGGGAATACACCTTTCGATGCTAGTCACCAGCCCCTAGACTTTTGAAGGAGAGCTTGGGTTAGTCACGGAATGGACCTCGGGGGACGATTCATGACATATTGGTATCTTAGGAGTCAGTTATACTATATATCATTGGACCTTGATATTTCTAATTGAAATAGTGTTGAGTGTAGTGAGTGTGGTTATCAGATTAGGGAATCCACTGTTAGTATGGTGGTTGACGTATCCATACACCAGGACCATGACATATGATTTCTGACTTAGTGCATTAAAACACTAATTGCGTGTGTGTTTACAAATGTATACTTTGTGATATCTTTGAGTCAGATCACCTAGTATAGCTTATTGACCGTGGTGCACCTGTTTCATTTTAGAATGCCTCCAGATAGATAGCCAGATAGGGTTCTTGGTAGAGTACGCGATGATAGAAAACCGAGCGACGAGGCCAGAGTGCAGGGCCCTCTATTAGTAATGTCAACAACGGAGGTGCCAGCAGTACCATTACCCATTTGGCCACTGATTCCACATTTCCCAACAACAGACAGTACATGCTAACCACAAGTTCCAGCGCTAGAGTCCACCAAGGATTTGGGGCGAGACAGACCCACAAGCAGCTGAGGATTGGTTGGAGGACGTGGTGAGAGTCTTCTAATGGGTTGGGACACCTGCTGATCTCATGGTGATCCTTGACGCCAGTCATCTACAGGAAGTTGTAGGAAGATGGTAGAGAAAGATGCTCCCTGTTCACGATGAGGTGACAGTTCTCTGGGAAGACTTTGGAAGCCTATTTCAGGCATAGTTATTCCTAGTGACCCTTCACGTTGTGGGAATTCATGACCTTCTTTATCTATAGTAGGGAAGCATGATTGTGGCTTAATATTAGTTGAGGTTCACAAACCTCTCATGCTACTCCACAGATATGGTTCAGGACCCAATTTTCAGGGCCTGAACTTTTGATAAGGGACTCAATTGGGATATCAGGGATTTGATGATCTCACTCAGCATCCCGAAGTAGGTGGGGGTGATAGAGAGGGCCCTAATAGTGGAGATTTTTCTTGCTGAGAAGTCAACATCATTGAGACCCACCACAGAGTGTCACATTGCAGAGTCTTCCGCAGTTGGAAGCAGACAATTGTCATAGAGGTCCAAGAGGACCAGACATACCGGTGGATGACCATAGGATTTAGGGACAGTAGTGTGGTGCACCAGAGATAGAGCCAGTCATGTGAGGGGAAGGCAGTGTCACATATGTGGTGGGCAGGGTCACATGGCTCGATACATCCCGACCCTCCATACGGAAGATCAGAAGATGGTCAAAGGACATCAGAGACATAGATATAGGATCTATTTAGGAGGTATACCGGGAGTTGGTGGATGTGGTAGAAAATTTGGACATGCTGCTAGAGATGGGAGATGATTCGAGATGTTACCGCCACCCCAACCACAGGGCGCAAGAGGACAAGGGCAGGCTCATAACCAGGCATCAGAGTCCTATGACCATGGCGCTCCGGTGATGATTCAAGGTACAATATTTTTCTACTCCACCTAAGCTGCAGTACTTATAGAAAAAAGTACCAGTAATTCTATTATTTCCATTTCCCCTGTTTGGAGGTCAGAGATTCTGACAGAGTCGTCGACTTGATCATTATGGCTAGAGAATCTTATAGGAGAAGATTCGGCCATTATGCACTACTGCCGATAGTGTGAGATTACTTCATGATGCAAGAGCTTCGTCTGGGATCTCCTAGTAGCATTTTTCGAGGCCTTATGTCGTCATCATGGGTATGTCCTGGTTATCTAATGTCCATGCTCAGATTGGATGTATTAGGAAAAAATTGTGGTGTGTCCACACTGATGGGACTGTGTTTACCTTCACCGATGATAAGGGAGCCTTTTCATCATAGGATGGACTTACCCAGAGGGGAGTGAAGCTGATCACTCATCCGTTGGCTCACCATACCCTTGGTGTGGTTGATGTGGAGAGTCTGAGCTATCCTGTAGTTGTAGAGCAGTATGCGGACGACTTCCCTGATGAGGTTCTGGGTCTATCATTTCACAGAGTGGTGGAATTTTACATTAACATGTACCTTGGGATGGTGTCGATATCTACACCAGCGTATCATATGGCTCATGCATAGCTTTGTGAGTAGTGGGTACAGTTGGAGGACTTGTAGGGTAAGGGCTTAATCCAGACTAGTGTTTCTCCTTGGGCATCCCCAATTTTTTTCACCAATAAGGAAGATCAGATCTTGATACTTTTTGAACACTATCTGTGCCTAATCCAGGAGACTGTGAAGAACAAGTACCAACTCCCTAGGATTGATCACCAATTTGATCAGCTAAAGTGAGCATGGGGGTTCTCGAAGATAGACCTTAGATCTTTCTATCACTATCTAAGAGTACCAGCTGAGAATTAGCATAAGATGGAATTCAGATGCCTCTATGGCCATTATGAGTTTTTGTCATGTAGTTTGTCATGACCAACGCTCCATGAGTATTAATGTGACTCATGAACATGATCTTCTTGCCATACCTTGATCACATTGTATCAGTCTTTATCGATGACATTCTGATCTACTCGACTACTAAGGGGGATCATGGTTATCATTTTTAGATAGTTCTAGACACACTCTGAGAGCACCAACCTATGGTAATCTCTCTAAGTCCCAATTATGGATTTGAGAGGTTCAATTTCTGGGAAATTTCATCTCAGTGACTGGAGTTGCAGTGGATCCAGGCATGATTGAGGCTGTACGTGATTGGGATCCACCCAGGATTGTGACGGAGGTATGAAGTTCACTGGGTTTGGGTGGATACTACTAGAGGTTTGTGCCAGATTTCTCCAAAGTTGCAGCACCTTTATCAGCATTTATGAATAATGGGAAAACCATTATGTGGTTGGAGAGATGCGAGAGGAGTTTTTAGGATCTGTGGAAGAGGCTGACTAGTGCCCCTATCTTGAGGCTACCAGAGGAGGGTGTTGGGTATGTATTCTACTACGACGAATCAGGGACTGGACTCAGATGTGTCCCGATGAAGGAGAGAGTAGTTATTTCATATGGTTCTCGATATATGAGACAACATGAGTAGAACTACTTTACCAATGTCCTAGAGTTATTAGTACTGGTCTTCGCCTTGAATATGTGGCAACATTACATGATGGGAGAAAGTTTTATGGTTTACTCTGATCATAAGAGTCATAGGTATATCATCTCTCAGAAGGACCTGAACCCAAGATGGAAACGTTAGCTTTAGTTCCTCTAGGACTATTACTTTGAGATAATATATAATATTGGGAAGGGGAATGTTGTAGTACATATAGTAAATATGAAATCTGGTATACAACTGCTAGGTGAGGTGACAGAGTAGCATGACGCTTTATAGATATCCTTCGTCAAATATGAAGGAGTAGCTTTTCTTTAGTCTCTTACAGTCACTGCCCCACTTCTTCAGTAATTCAGGGAGGCACATCATGAGGATGTTGACTGTAAGGCTCGACATGCTCAGATATCCACAGGAAAGGCACCCGATGGATTTTCTGAAGGTGGGGAGCATGTCATACTCTTCAGAGGACTAACCAGGGTGCCAATGTCGCTTCGAGAGTAAGTGTTGAGGGAGTTCCACCCATCAACACTATTGGTAAATCCAGGAGTGAAAAAGATGTATCAGGACCTCCGATGATAGTAATGTTGGTCGGGAATGATGAAAACAATAGTAGGGGTTGTCTCTCGGTGCCTCACTTGTGAGCAAGTGAAAGCAGTCCATCAGGTACCAGCAGAATTAGTTCAGCCATTTGAGGTCCTTGAGTGTATGTGGGATGGGATATCCATGTGCATCATGATAGGACTTCCAAATACATCCAAGGGTCATGATTATATTTGGGTGATTGTCGACCGACTCACCAATTTATAACACTTCCTACCGATCATAGAGAAGGGTTCAATAGAGAAATTGGGATGCCATTATGTGCAGGATATTATGCGGCTACATGGAGTACCCTTGACGATTTTCTCCAATCGTGGTACATATTTCACTTCCCGATTGTGGAAGGGGTTTCAAGAGGCTTTTAGAACATAGTTTTGTTTCAGTACCACCTTACAACCATAGATGAATGGCCAGACTGAGAGACAATTCAAATCCTCAAGGACATGTTATGTGCTAGCATCCTCGACTTCTGTCGCTGCTGGGAGGATCACTAACCTTTGGTGGAGTTTTCATAAATCAATAGCTATCACACCACCATTGGGATGACACCATTAGAGGTGTTGTACGACTGAACATGCAGATCAGCTCTGTGCTAGAGTAGCCTAGGGGAGTAAGCACTCATGGGACTAGATATGGTATGGGCTACCACAGAGAAGGTTCAATTCACCCAGGAGTAGAGGAAGACTACACAGAGTAGGCAAAAGTCCTATGATGAATTAAGAAGGAGACCATTGGAGTTCCAGGATGGTGACCATGTATTTCTTTGGGTCTCACCTCGATGAGGTTTGAGGTGATTTGGCTTGGGTGGAATGTTATCTTCGAGGTTTATCAGACACTTCCAGGTCCTCAGAAAAGTTGGTGGGGGTGGATTACTATCTAGAACATTCCCCTCTGTTGCACCGAGTGCACGACATCTTCCACATATCCTAGCTGAGTAGATACGTGCATGACCCTTCTCATATCATCTACCACAATGAGCTGTACATCGATGATGGGGCGACGTTTACGGAGGTTCCAGTTGAGATTCTGGATCAATGGGAGAGAGTCCTTTGTAGGCGATCGATACCTTTGGTGCATGTATGTTGGCATCTCAGGAACCTCTTGGAGAGCACATGGGAGTGTGAGGCTCAGATACGTGATTATTACCCACACTTATTTCCTTAGTATGAGTTGTGGAATATGAGGACGCAAAGCCATGAGGTGGGGATAATTAAATAACCCGGAAAATCCACGAATTTTTTTAATTATATAGGAATTTTACGAGTCTACAAATATTTACATTGCGTGATTACGAGGCCCGGTGTGCCCAGAATAAATTTGAGAAATTTTTTTAAGTACGTTAAATAAATGTGAAAGTGGGTTTGTGTAACTTTTGAACCGATGCTGGGAATTGAAGTCCAAGCACACTGTTGAACTCACAACATCATTATTCACTTATGGATACATTCAAATTAATGATATTTGGTCTAGGTTTCAAGTTATTTTTCATTATTTCATGGAAATAAAAATAAAATAACGAAGAACTTTATTTGATATTTTTAACACCCCAATTGAATTCTCTGTGGTGGGGACCACTCGAACTAGAAAATCTCAAATTCAAAACCATTATGGTAGGGACCACCAGAATGACTCTTAATGGGGGGAACCTCTCATCTTCCCCAATTAATTAAATGTTCCATCATTAATTAAATGTTAAGTCAATAATTTATTTCATGTTGGATCCTCAGTTGATTTAGGGGTAAATCATAGGAAGGGAGAGGAGTTGTAGGGGAGAGATTTTGGAAGATTATTCTCTCCAATGAAGAACACCTCCGAATGATGGTCTTCTACAATGAAGAACGCACCATATTCTACAACAATGAATGTGTCATCTCCAACGATGGACGTCTTCAACGACGATGAACCGACGTCCGTCTTTCCCTCCTCACAGACGATCTCCAATGGAACCTTTGAGGTATGGGTTTTGATGTTTTTCATGGTTTGAGTTCAATTATTCCTCTTAGTCTGCCTGCTACTGATCTAATGGAGAGGGTGTAGGCCAAATGAGCATGGCCCGATCCCTCTGCTGTTTTTCATGTTTGTTGTATTCATCATGGTGGAGAAAGGTGGTGACTACCTCATGGGCTAGCCTCAAGGAACATAGGCGGCGCGAGCCTGAGCAGCTAGTATAGGAAGGGGGCACACAAAGGCTAGAGGGAGGCTGACTATTGTTAGCCAAGACAGTGGATGGAGGGTGTCCAGTTCTTCGGATGGCCACGAAAGCACAGGCGGTGCGACCGCATGTCGCCGTCGGAACAGGAGGGCGTGGCCCACCTAGCCGTGGCGGATGGTAGAAGGCGGCCAGTGTTCAGCCGGATGTGGAGTGGGGGCACACGATGTACCGTTGGGAGGAGCAAGGGGCTGTCCATTTTTGTCTACCGAGCTGTACTGAGCGGGACACGCGGTGGGTCCACTGTGCCTGCTGGAGAACAAACGCCTTTGGTCGTTTCATGGTTAAAGGTTGGAGGCATGCGACTCCCCCGCCCCCTGCATACGGCCTGAAATGGCCATCTAGTCCAGCCCTCCCAGCGAGGTCTGGGCCGGACCCAGTGGGCTGGGATGATACGAACCGGGTCGGGTCGGACTGGGCCTGGACAACCATCGACCCATTTTTTCTCTTTTGGCCATAACATATGCACCAGGCGTCCGTTTGACAGACCGTCTGTGGCCCCAAAAACCATGGAGAGGGACTGACCTTTTATTATACCCCACTACATTTTTGGATAATGTTGGGGTATGGTCGGGTTGGATCAATCACGAATTCAACCAGGCCCTTAGGACTAAAATGCATATAACATATAGATCGGGTGTCCGACTGACTCACCATCTGTTGCATTGATACCCCTTTTACAGGGTGGTCCATTGAGATAACTCTTTTTGGGACTTCATGGCAGTTAGAGGTTAGAATTGTGACTTGATGAGCAGACCCTCTATAAATCACTCTTGATTAGGGCGGGAACCATGTAGCTGGGTGTAACCAGAGAAAGGGATCCTTTGTGGGTCTGTATTTGAGGATCCCATATGGATCTACTTTAGGAATCTTTGTGGGACTACTTTAGGATCATATATGGTTCTACTGGACTAGGATCCTACTTGGGTCTCTCGATGTACAAGGATCCTATGTGGGTATGATGTACTAGGATCCTGTGTCAGTCTGGCAATGTACTAGGATCCTAGGCGGGTCTGTTGTACTAGGATCCTGTGTGGGTCTGACGATGTACTGGGATCCTACTTGGGTCTTCCTTTTAACATAGTAATATGATTCAACAGTTACATCTAATCATCTATACTTCTATCAATATGTTATACATGGTGCGAGCTGAGTCCTTACCTTCATGGTAAAACCTTTGTGGTATTCTTCTCTGTGGCATACCTATGTGGTACGTTCTTTCATGGTGTTACCTTGGTGGTATTCTTTTGTGTGTCATACCTACATGGAACATTGGTTTGTGGTGATACCTTGGTGATATTATTATTTGGGTCACACATGTGTGGTACTTACCTTCATGGTGATTCCTTTGTGGTATTCTTCTGTGTGGCATAACCTTTGTGGTATATACCTTTGTGGTGTTACCTTTGTGGTAATTCTTAATTTTTGGAACATTGTAGCTTTGATATTTTAAGTTGGACCTTGTGTTTACTCGTGATTTTTTTGTTATACTTGATGAATTAGGAAAATATATGGGCATATACCTATGTAGGGATGACACTTGATTCCATGCTTTGTGGTTTATCCATTGTTTATTTTGAGAGACCTTCGGGGCTCTCAGGGTCCATACTCAGTATCGTTATACGGACCCGTGCATGGGATATGCACGAACCTTTTTGTGTTTATTGGAGATGATAGAAATCACTGACTGAAGATGATAGTACTATGATTAGAGGTAGCTTGAAGGTGGATATTATATGAGGTGTACAACGGAGACGAAAATTCGAGTGTTTTACCTACCCTTCAGGTAGGATCCTTAGAGGGTGTTCACTGGAGCTGTTCAGTTTAATTATACTTCCAAATTTAATTTCACTTCCCAGTTTACTTTTACTTTTCAGTTTTCTTGTACTTTACAGTTGGGATTTTATTCTTTCCCTTATTTACTTTCTGTACACACTCTTTTCACGATATAGTTTCATTCTGTTCGTATCTTGTTGTTTTCTTGGTTCTGTG
This sequence comes from Viscum album, assembly GCA_963277665.1. NCBI lineage: Eukaryota > Viridiplantae > Streptophyta > Magnoliopsida > Santalales > Viscaceae > Viscum > Viscum album. The sequence goes on along the minus strand of OY728135.1, from coordinate 643,080,353 downwards.
TGTTTACAGGTTTTGAAGGCAATGACTTCTCGGTTATAGGGAATACGCATTTCAGTGCTAGTCTCTAACCCCTGGCCTTTGGAAGGAAGGCATGGGGTAGTCTTGGCACGAGCCTTGGGGGACGGGTCTTGTCAAATCATATCCATGATACTGTGGTTTGGGTCAATACAGAAAAATAAAATTTCTAAAAAATACACATAATTTAAGGATATATCATGAAAAAAGTATGAAATTAAAAAAAAATATAATTGATTCAATATTAAACTATATATAGAGGATGATGATTAATTTAACTTTACTACATTTAATTTAAAAGACAACATATAAAAAATTTAAGGACAAAGTTTATATTTTCCAAAAAAACATCTATTTCTATCTTTTTATTCATCTGAATAATACAATGGTAAAATTATTTTTTGGAAAGATTTTGTCTTTAGAAAAAATTTATCGATTATATAAAAATAAATTTATTTCATGACAAAAAAATGAAATAATAATGTTATCCAATAAATATCATTTGATATTAAAACATTATTTTACTGCCATCCATTTTTATACACACTGTACATTATTTGTAAAGTTATCATTTATCAAAAGTGAAACTTTTATTTGATAAAATGATTTTAATATATTTAAATAAAAATTTGAAAATAGTTATTTAGAAAATTATTATTTTTATCCACTAAAATTTATTAATGGGGTTAAAAACTTGTTAACAATCTAAAATATAATAATGGTTGTATCTAAAAAAACTATTTGAAAAAAAAAATCAAATTAGTCATGGATTATAGGAAATTTATTTTTGAGAGGATTATAGACCCCACCTCCACAAAAATTTCATTATTTCCTTCTATTTTTGGTTTTTATATTATTATAAGGTTATTATATTATTGAAAACTAATAAGAAATTATAAAAATTCAACATTTCACCACTTATAAAAGGTGTCCACTTACCCAACTTCATACTGCAAAAATACCTAACAATTTCACTATGAATTTATTCTATTTTATCTTCAAAAAACAAATTCTCATTCTTATAAGTCTTGGGTCTCAATTAGTTTTCCTTGTGTCACTATTTTCAATGATATTTCCTAGGTTATGTATTATAATTTTTCAATCATTTTTTCTTTTATATCTTCTAAATTCAAATAGATATTCCCTATAATATATTATAAAATATATATTTAAATTATGTTTCATATATTATATTATAGAAAAAATTATTACACACCATTCCAACTTTTTATTATTAAAATCAAAATTGACATTCATATATACATGTTGTCTATGACCTTGATGAAGAATCATCATTTATTGTACATTACTACTATAAAAGATAGGAAATTATTTGTAACATTATTGATATATATGCTACTTTTAAGACTATTAAGATTCATTTGTGATAAATTATAAAAGATACTAATAATACACACTATAAACTATGATTTTATATTCTCCAGCTTAATATATATCAACTAAGAGGAAAAATAATTTATTCCTTCCTAGTAATTGTTGTCTATAAATTAAATATTTCATGAATTATTTTGATTCTAATTTATCAAATTACTAAAATAAAAAAAAAATTATTATACCCATTGAACAAATTTATGACTACTTATTAACTACATAATAATCCACTATTTATGTTATCTTAATGTTTTGGTATGTCGAACTACCAACTGAGAAAATATTATGAAAAGAAATGTTTTTTATTATGTGAAGTTAATTATATAAAATATATTATATAGATATCTAATAATAATTTTATTTAGATTCTTTATCAGTAACATTAGTATTTATCTTATTAATTAATATATCAAAACCCATTCATTAAAAACTACCAAATAAAGCTCATTGTCGACATAATTATTGATGATGGTAAAAATAAATCCCTTAATGAAATTGTATAGTTAAATAAATTAAATAATAAATTATAATAACTTTTCTAATATATTAATGGTTTCATTTTTGAGAATAATATAGAAACAAACCACTTCTATAAACTAGTTTAAAAATATCATGATTACTCAAAATTGGTATTGAATATATATAATTGATTACTAATACAAATGTATATAATATTTATAAATGATGTTTTTTAGGATAAATATTTATTTTAAAATTTTTCTGAAATATGGGATAAAGATAATTGTTTGTATTTTATTGGCGATTCATGAGCTTTAGTGGTAGATAGAAATTATTATATGTAACTATTTGTCTCAAATTTAATTTAATTATAAATATTTCATATATTAAAGCACGATTTATTTGACATGGTGTGATGACTACCTAATTTATTTTTTTTATCAAATTAATGTTATTCATTGGGCTATAAGAGTCATACCATGGCCTTTTGTTATTGGTATTTTGATTTAATGGCTTTTAATTTTGTCACATTTTCAAATCTCAATTTTTGTACATTGAAATGTAATTTATATTTAAAACACGTTTACATTTTTGGTGCATATTTTTCATAGATTTATAAATTTTTTATTCATTTTATTGTATATTTCAATCCATATCACACTCTATTTTAAGTGTTTTTTATTCAAAAGATACTGTGTTTGTAAGGATATTGTTTTACATAATTCAATTATTTATGATATAATTCTTCTTCATAAACATTATTCTTAATGGATTGGTTTGTTTAACCCTAAAAGTTTAGGTAATTTTATATTCTATTCATCTATTAGAAAAGGAAATTTTAATAAATTGTTTTAACAACAATAAATTTCACTTACAATTCCTATTTTAATAAAAATATTTAAAGAAAATAGAAGTAAAAAAATAATGAGGGACTAAAATGATGTATCCATATTGAATCATCCCTTACAATGAAATAGAAATAATTTCATTAGGACCATGTATTGTTGTAAATATTGTTATATTTTATTAGGATACAATATTTGGAAATTACATCAACTGTTTAATTCTATTCCCTCCAATTAACATCAATAGAAATACATGGAATGATGATGTTCATTCACTTTATAACTCAGTATATTATGTCATGTTGGAATATATATCCTTACCATAAATAATCCCTAACAACACACTGATGTCTGATTGAACCTCAACATTAATGATTTTATAAAGTATATATAGTGAAAAACCTTTGTGAATTTCCCTATCCTCTTCCTAAAATAATGTACATGATCCATAGAATGCACTAAATCCTAGAAGAACAGAACCTCTATAATCCCAAACAAGACCTCTATCACTAATTAACATAGAAAACAATTATATATCCATGCTCATATTTATTCCCATGCATGGATAGTTACATTTAAACCATCTCCATGTGGCCCTTTGACTCCTTCCTCTTGTATAATAAAAAATCATTGGTATAATTTTGTAACATGTAATGATGACCCCCTCCATTAGTGAGAGGCACACACATAATGAAACAAGAAATATGAATAACAAAAAATAAAGGATATGTGAAAATTATTTATTCTCAATCATTTTCTCTCTCCACCAAATGAACATAGGATACCCCAATTAATATCATACTATGCACCTTACAATGCACACCATATTGCTATAGCACATAAAAATAATTCTATAAGAATTTATTGGATGATTCCACACCCGCAATTAATCATAGAACATTGACATTGAAATTAAAAATATTGATTACTTAGTCATTTTTGAATAAGATAGTTCCAAAAGATTCAAAACATGGTGATGCACAACATTTGAATTATGATGTTATGGAAAAACCCTTCCTATTAAAATTTTTATCAGTGGGAATTTCTTGGTTCGATAACTCCCACACCAAATAATTAATCTTCATACGAATCTCCTTACACAATATTTTTTTACCCACTCATCATGGTCATTTTTTTTCATCATAAAATAGAAGTCATAAATATTTAATTTCAAAACCAATTATATTGAAAGAAACATTTATCATGTCTATCATTCATACTAGTTTCATTATGGGGGTGTAATTCCCCACCCTAAAATCCCAAAGTCAGTAATTTATTTTAATAAATTAGAATGATTAAAAGGTATAAAATCTAGAAAGAATCAATTTTTTAGTAGTTTTGGAAAAATATAAAAAACATGAAATTTATATTATAATTCAATATATAAAATGAAACATAGATAATTATTTGAAAACACCATAATTATCCGATCATAACCCTGCATATCACTCATAAAAATCTATTTGGCATCCAGGGAAAATAAAACAAAAGAATGGGGTGATCTCATATTCTTATTAAGGGTAAACCATACAACATAAGCATTTATAAATAATTATAAACATTAAAGGTAATGTATAAAACTAAAAAAATCATTTATAAAATATATATAGCATAATATGGAAATAATAAATAAATTAATTGCATATAAACATTCACATGTATATTATAATAGTAAATAATCACATGTAATATCAATAAATAATATCCTTATGATGTAATATGTAATTCATAACATCAATATTATACGATCAAGGCCTTATTCCAAGACTGTACATAAACAGGTAAAAATCCAAACAAGTTTGTCTCATGAGGACGATTGATACATCACAGGGCTCACATTAACTGGTCCCCATCCCATAGGGATTTAATTAAGTGGTCCCCAAACTGTAACTTACTATGTAAAATAAATTCCACATATGAAAAGGGTGAAATGTAACATAAAACATTCGAATTAAATCCTACATATGTAATAATAATACTTTAACCATATATGATGAATGATATCTAAATAGAACGTCCATAATCAAACTGATCATGAACCATTTAATAATTTTTTTAAAATTATAACATATGATAATAACCTCAATTAAGAATGTGATCCAACAAATTATGTTTAAATACATGAAAATACACTAATAAAATCATTAATAATAACTTGATATAACCCAACTTTTTTGTTCAAATCATTTATTCACAAGTTGGACACCTATAAAAGACGACATTTCAAAATATATTTTTGAATCAAATTGTCACATAACCCATAGAGAAATTTTAATGGTATTAAAATTTTAAAACATTTATGTCATTATAAATAATTCCTTAAACCCATTTTGATATCATTAACATTAATGATAATTATTTAGAAGAATAAATCCATAAAATAATAAAAACGATGTTCTAGTTAATGAGTCAAATATATAAAACTAAAAAAAATTAAAAAATTATTGTAATTAAAATTAAAATATATATAACATTCTTTTCTAATCTTTTTTAACTATATAAATAGTTATGTCAAATAATATCAAAAATATTGAAATGGGGAAAGGATCAAATCATTAAACATTCAATTTTTAACATTCGACTTTGAACATTTAAATCATAATCCCAATATCATGAAATGATTCATTAAATAAGATGATGAAAAAGGTACTCATGATATGAAATATAGTAAGGGTAGTACATACACCACACACAAGAAATATGTTTTTAACATGGCCTATAAGTCACCAAAATTAAAATTGATATGGAAATTCCATTACAAAGATCGTATCATTATATTGAGGATAAATAAATGAAATAATTATGACTAAAAATATAAATACTATAAATATAAGTGGATATTTAATATGAAACAATCAGGGGTCAATCAGACATATGTTTTGAAGAATATAACCAATGGCTTATATGTTTATCTCAATGAATGGAAATCTAGTAATGATTTCCCTTAATTTTGGTTTGATACTCTCTATAACTGTTCTAAAAACCTATATAATTGTTTTATTCAAATTATTAACTTCGTAAAAAGAAAATAATATTTATTGTATCATATATTATTTACTTATGACTTTATATTAACCAATAATTAATAATTTACAAGATAAAGTATCATTTCTCGTAATAATCACTTTGTTTATCGTACATGTTTCGACATGTTATTTTTGTTCTTATTTCACAGATCATGATTTAAGTACTTCTATAATCTAAAATATTATATATATATATATAGTATATTCTATATATACATATATATATAATAGATATATAAATTATATGGAACACACCTTTCATGGAGATGATAGGTTGTACATACGCATGAACGTTGTCTCTGTTTTCTTAACATATTGAATGGAAGAGAGGTAATGATATATACCTATATATAATTACCAGAAATGTATGATTCCATGTATTTAAAATTTATTAAGTATATATATATTTTAATCATTCTGAAATGGTTGTAATGGAGTATGAATATCATCACATCTTGGAGACGGTAGGTCGTACTTATGCACGAGCGATAATATCATTTATTTAAGGGTTAAATGGTATGAAATTAGTTGAAATTAAAATTATAATGAAAAAATATCATTTCATATTCATTATTTAAATACATTATATTCATCGTTTTATTCATTTAAATAATTAATATATGAAAAAAAGTTTACATCACGACGTGGAGACATAATGCGGTACGTACACTTAGATGGAGATGTTGTATTTCATATGGCTAGTAAAAGGAGAAATATTATAAGGCACCAGCCTTAAACATTACTTAATATTGAATTAAATGAGTTATTCACATTGAGGATCTTTCCAGGTAAAGAGTTTTAGAGAATTAGGACATAATTATTATATGTCAAAAGATTACAAAGTAGTCGCTTCTACTAAATTTCCACAAAATAAAAACAATTAAAAAGAAACATGTATAGTTCCATGTTTTAGGAAGCATGACTTTCCCTTGATCCCATCCTTGACCCTTTTCCACGCTAAGTCCTGTGAAAAACATTACAAAAACTTGGGATGAGCATAAAAAGCTCAGTAAGGGATACACAAAGAATGAAAACTGTTAGTTTTTCAAAGCAACAAGTAAACCATGCATACTTTATCAAAGTAATACTTTTCACCTTAATGAAGTAGTAAAAACTATTCACTGAAAAAAGTATCATTACTTACCTTTTTGTAACCAAAGGATTACCATAAAACCCATATAAAGAACATGTAACATATATAAAGGTAACTTGGGACATAAACATACTTAAGTGGAATAACCATACGGTCGACTTCCACACATATCACTTAATGGAATAGCCATACGGCCAATTTCCATACATACTTAGTGGAATAGCCATACGGCCGACTTCCATACCCAATGCATTGGAGGATATAACGTAACCACCCGTCCTGGTATTCACGGCACCACCCGTCATATGGTTTATCACGTAACCACCCGTTAAATGTCCAATTACCATAATAAAATCATAAGACATAAAACAAATATAATGGGAAGAAAACATTTCCACACATTAATCACAGTATATCACTCAAATATATTGACACAACAAATCCATTATAAAAACCATTTTCAATACCAAAATACATAAATGAGTATATGGTATTTATTTCATTTTAAAAACATCACGGCTTGTTGAGGAAGCCAAAGACTAAATAATACTCGTGGCGGCGGAAAAGGTTGTTTCCACCGCGTACGTTAAAAGAAACATTCCTTTTTTTTGTTTAGTAAAACGATTCGTATAAAATGATTCTTTTTGTATAAAATTAAAAGTCAAAGGGGTTTATACACCGTATAAAAGAAAGTTGTGTATAAAATGAAATATGCCTCAATGAAAGGAGATTGAGACGTAGTCCCATAAAAAGACGGTATCCTTGGTTTAAGGATAAATCAATTACATAATTATGTGTGACAAATGAATACAAAAAATATAAGTGGATATTAAGTGAAAATAATCGAAGGTCATTCACACATATTCAAAGGATGACATATTCAATAACTACATGTTGAACCCAAATAAATTGAAATTGGGTTAAGAAGTTCCATTGACAGCCTAACAACGTCACATCAAAATGCGTTTATGAGAGATAAAAAGTGTATCTCATCACTTGGACATAAATGTTAAATCAATAAGGATATATGATAACATATCCCAACATAACAATATGTAAATTAAATGACCCAACAAAAGAAGTCTTTTAAAAAGTGGAGGGTGAAAGGTTCCCCTAGTGACTTTTGTATCTTTCAAAACATACACCCCATGAAAGAAAGACAAGACATCATTGATTTAAATAATAATAAAAAGAAAGTATATTACAAAAATAGTAGAATAACGGGAAGTACATACAGCACTCAAAGGAAGTTGTGGCAAATGTAGCATAAATCTCACGGGAATAAAAGTGAGATGAAAAATCACTTACGAAAACTCGGCAGCCTAACGACGCCAAATAAAACTTACAAAAATGGATTTATGAGATCAAATAGGGTATCTCATCATATTAACATAAAGTTTATAGAAATGGGAATATAAAAGAACACCCCCCAACATAACAAAGTGTAGCTTAAAATAAGTGACATAAAGGAGAGTACTTAAAAAGAAAGAGAGAGGTTGGATCTCTTACGAAAAATTCGGCAGCCTAACTGTGCCACTCAAAACTTCCAAAATGGATTGATGAGAGAGAATATGGTCTCTCATAATATGAACATAAAAAATTATAGTAAGAGTAATAAAAATAATATCCCAATAACAATAAATATGATCTTTAAAAGGAATGACATAAAAGAATGTACATAAAAAGAAAGAGAGGTGTAGAATCCCTTACCTCGTGTCCGACTTGACTCGATCGTTCTTTAACGTCCTGAATAATAAACTTAAGTTAATTTATATTTTCTTATGAACCTTTTTCAAGTTTATTATTTATTTTATATCACTTATTTCCATTTTATAAACATTATGTAATCATTTAAGTTAATAATGTTTGTTTTGTCGATATTTGGTTCTTAAGTCGAAAGTGGACTTCTTACAATAACATGTTGTTCGTGTGGTCAAAGGTTCATTATATCCAGAATGACGTTACTGATTTGGATATCATATATATCATATATATCTAGAATATACATGTATTTATAATATCACATAATCATTTATAGGTAAGAAATGAAATGCACCATTCATGGAGACGGTAAGCCGTACGTACGCATGAAGGCTACTTTCATTTCTTTGTCATATTAATGGAATTAAAATTAAATGAGCGGTATGTATATTTTAATTCCAGAATTATATTCATCATTTAGATGTATCATTCATCATATATATCCATTATATACATGTACTTATAACAGTACCTTACATTTGGGGATAAGAAATGAAATGCACCGTTCATGGAGACGGTAAGCCGTACGTACACATGAACGCTACTTTCATTTCTATCTCATACCTTAATGGAAAGAAATAATAATTATATATAGGTATTTAATAATTCCAGTATAACATCATATATAATAACATTAAATCCATACTTTATACGTCCCACGTATGGCATTAATGAATCACATCACTTTGAGGGGGTGGTAGTCCGCACTTCCTAAAATGAAGATATCGCGTATACCGATAATAGAAGCCATAAAGGTAAGACAAAAATGAAAAATACAGAATATTAAGTAAAACATAAACATATTATATATCATAAATAAATATAGTTACATCTTAATGGCCACCTTTGAAGGTGTTATATGAGTGTTGAACAATCATCGTTTCGTGAGGCAGAAATTCGCCATCCACAGAAACAATATGTTCTTTAACCATTAGATGTAGTTGTGTGTAAGTGTAGCTCGAATCCTTCTTATAAAAACATCCTAGTATATTTAATATACTGTATTTGTTACAAAATAAAATAATAAAAAGAGTTTCTGGGGTCGGAGAAGCAATATAAAACAAAAGGACTCAAAAGAAGACATTACCTTAAAATCGGGTAACTCCCCTTGGTTTTAGCTAAAAGGATTCCTTGGGAAGACTTCTTCCCAACGGGAGGCTTTAAGAAGTAAGAGAGGGATGTGGAGAGCCCAAATGGGTAGGGTTTGGCCGAGTCAAAGGCTTTGGGAGTGTGGGTAAGGAGGTAGAGGTGGGGGCCTTTTATAAGAGGAGAGGAGGGGCACTCTTGGAAAGTGAAGAAAAGTCACTTTATTTCAAACTGGTATTCGTATTTAAGAGGTCCCACATTGATTTATTTCTAGGATAATGTGATAAGGGTTTTAAATACACTCATCCAATAGATATTTTACATGTGTAGGTCTTATATATTACATTATCATTCCATTTTATTTAAATCGTTAAATAATGAGGTCATCGCAGAATCATCATGATGTCATAAATAATTTAACTTATTTAATGTCTAAAAATTATAAAAAAACTACTATGATGTAGGAAATATTTTTATCTTTCCAATGACTATTTATAGTAAAACATCTGACCTTTATAACCCCATGTAAAAATTGTTTTAGTAAAACATCTCATGTGTGTGTCATTTTTACTTTAACATTAAATAAAAAGTTATTTATGTCATTTCCCAACTGAAGTGGCCCCATGGGGTCCTCATGTTGACCCATGGCTTTTCTTGGTCGTCCATGACACATCCAATGATGTTAGGACATGTTTCAAGTTCATTTCATATTATTAAAACATTATTTTTACCTTAAACTACACTAATTACCTTTAATCGCGATAAAAAAACTTAATAAATTACTATTCACCAAAAAATTATTTTAATCCCATTGAACCACATTTTACTTCTTAATGAAAACCATGTATGTCGGATTTTTTAAATTCAAAACAAAAATGTGGAAAAATTTCATTTAAACAGAAAATCAGTTTTTATAAGTACTACTTAGTGGTTTCACTATTCATCAAAAATTGAAGTTTTTCAGAAAATTACAAAAAATTCACCCTAAGCTATATTTGATATTCTGAATTCAAAAATGAAGTCTATTTTACAAAATTCAAAACATATAAGTCACATTAATTAATTTAATAATTAATTCCCGCTGTCATGACAAATAGCGTGTTTTTATGAAACAATAAGTATCAAAAGATTGACACTAGTTTAAGTCCGATTTCAAATTGAAATTAATTCCAAAGTCCACTATTGAATTTAATGTTAAAAATATATTCTAATTTCACTTTAAAACCAATTAAAAATATAATCTAATCATATAAATAAATTAGATTAAAAAGAGGTTTTGAATTAAAATACAACATTTTACACAATTCATTAAAAAAATGAACTTTATCGAAAAGATACCAAAAATTTACACAAAGTAAATTTTGATGTCCCGATTCTAAAGAAGAGTTTTATTTGATCCAATAGAATGTATAAGAGTGAAAAAACTATATTTAGTGACGGTTCTCCATCAAAAGGTGATAAGTGAACCTTTAGTGAAAACTAGGGCATATACGCCTAAAATTGCATTCTTTCCATATTTTAAGCCTTTATCTTTTATTGGATAAATGTAAAAACATTTAGAAACATATATAATCATATTGTATTTATTTCTATCCATTCCTGCCAATACAACGACAACATGTTAACTACCATTTAAAATAATATTATTTTATTATTAGAGTGCATCGTAAGATTCCCAAGAAACTCGTTGTTGTGTGTTGGGTACGCCATCGAGCATAGTGTCCCCTTTAAATTCATATTAATATTTTATTCACAAATATGGATAAATATGAAAATGTCATATTATTTATTTACCTGGGGTGTTACATCCTTCCCCCCTTTTGGGAATTGCGTCCTCTCAATTTTTAAAATTGAGTATGGAAACATCCTTGAAAGTCCCACATCAGAACAAAAGTCGGTAAAACAATCACTTTAAAATAAATAAAGATAAGTACAAAGGTCACCAGTGTTAACCCATAATAGGATTTCGTGTAGGAAAACATGGACATGGAAGAAAAAGCAAAGGGTCATGTTCTGATGGAGAGTGATAGAAAACATGTTTAGGAGAAAGTTAACCATGAGAAAATCACAAACTTGTGATGGGGTAAACGGTATTCGATTCCCCAGTAGGAAAAGTTAATAGACAACATTTTTGTTTTAAGTTACTTTTTATTGAGTAATTTATTCATAAGGAAACTTAATCACTTATCATGTTGACTTTCAATATTTATTATATTCCATACACAAACTCATATTTTCTCTAAAAGGCGAGTATTTTGGAAGACTTGTACACATTAAGAGTACTATAATCAACATTTAGAGAATCACCTAATCCACAATAGAGAACTATATACTTCCCAAGTCTTTAGAATTTAACCAAAACCAAAACCAAAAAGGCTAGTACAAGATCATATAATCCAGAAATGGATAACCCTTTATAAAAAGAAAATCTATGCTTAATATCCAAAATTTGTCCAACAAAACCCAATGTTCAATGAGGACTATTAGATAAACAATTTTTCCATAAAATTATTCAAAGTAAACCAAACTAAGTTTGAAACCCAAATATTTGAAGGATTTAGTCACATAGTCTTCCACGTTAAATCATAACATTTATCTCCAAACAACATCTGTTGCTCCTAAAGTCTCGTATTGAAAAATAATTAACCTAATCACATATCCTCCATAATAGGTTAATAATTTTCATAAATAACCCAAAATCAACTTACTCTTAATTCATAAAATCATATAACTAGAAAGAATTAGTCAAACTAACCAGGGACTTCACGTAGTCCAGTGGTAGGCGATAAATACCAGTCGCCCTTTGGTTGTGGGTTCGATTCCTGCGGCTTTGTCCGACGCGATGGGTTGTCACATGGTCTGCGTGTTGTCCTTTTTCCAAAACTATATAATTCTTAAAACATTCCCCAAAACAATATAAAAGCTTAAAAAATAATCATAACATATTTTAACCTCAATTTTATCTCATGCCCTTCATTTTCCATCATATCATATAATAACCCATAATTACCTCAAAAGTAAGGATCATATAAACTATAATGGTTGCCTTTATAATTATTACCTAAACTTCCACATCGATTGGTCATCTTGTACATGATGAATTACAGAACATACCAAGGTTTATGTGGTTGATCATGACTCCTTGATATTTGGTTTAGAACAACCACAAGTTTCCTCATTGAATCCCCCATTTTATCTAGTATCTTAATCAGATAACCACCACAGTTTCCGTCAAACCTGTTGTCTCTTTGGTGCCTTCTAGATCAATCCCTTCACTAAAAACAGAAATGTTAGTGTGAGTATATCAACAAAACCATCATGTACTAATGAGGAAGGTAAACACTAAGATATACTTACTCATTCACTTTATCTAAAACTAGGACTCTTTCTGAAATCCTAACCATTATGGTAATGTCACTTATGCTTAGAGAATACCCTAACCTCTAAAGTTATCTAAACAATACTTTGATACCAACTATAAGGCCCAAGCCTTAAACCTTACTTAATATTGAATTAAATGAGTAATTCACATTGAGTATCTTTTCAGGTTTAGAGTTTTAGAGAATTAGGACATAATTATTACATCTCAAAAGATTACAATGTAGTCGCTTCTACTAAATTTCCATAAAATAAAAACTCTTAAAAAGAAACATGTATAGTTCCATGTTTTAGGTAGCATGACTTTCCCTTGATCCCATCCTTGACCCTATTCCACGCTAAGTCCTGTGAAAAACATTTCAAAACCTTGGGATGAGCATAAAAAGCTCAGTAAGGGATACACAAAGAATAAAAACTATTATTTTTTCAAAACAACAAGTAAACCATGTATACTTTTTCAAAGTAATACTTTTCACCTTCATGAAGTAGTAAAAACTCTTCACTGAAAAAAAGTATCATTACTTACCTTTTTGTAACCAAAGGATTACCATAAAACCCATATAAAGAACTTGTAACATATATTAAGGTAACATGGGACATAAACATACTAAAGTGGAATAACCATACAGTCGACTTCCACAGATATCACTTAATGGAATATCCATGTGGCCAATTTCCATACATACATAATGGAATATCCATACAAACGACTTCCATAACCAATGCATTGGAGGTTATAACGTAACCACCCGTCCTGGTATTCACGGCACCACCCGTCATATGGTTTATTACGTAACCACCCGTTAAATGTCCAAGTACCATAATAAAATCATAAGACATAAAAAAATATAATGGAAAGAAAATATTTCCACACTTTGATCACAATATATCACTCAAATATATTGACATAACAAATCCATTATAAAAACCATTTTAAATACCAAAATACATAAAATAGTATATGGTATTTATTTCATTTTAAAAACATCACAGCTTGTTGAGGAAGCCAAAGACTAAATAATACTTGTGGCGTCGGAAAAGGTTATTGCCACCGAATACGTTAAAAGAAACATTCATTTTTGTCATTTAGTAAAACACTTCGTATAAAAATATTCCTTTTGTATAAAAGTAAAAGTCAAAGGGGTTTATACACCGTATAAAAGAAAGTTGTGTATAAAATGAAATATGCATCAATGAAAGAAGATTGAGACGTAGTCCCATACAAAGATGGTATCCTTGGTTTAAGGATAAATCAGTTACATAATTATGTGTGACAAATGAATACACAAAATATAAGTGGATATTAAGTGTAAAATAATCAACGGTCATTCACACATATTCAAAGGATGACATATTCAATAACTACATGTTGAACCCAAAGAAATCGAAATTGGGTTAAGAAGTTCCCTTGACATCCTAACGGCGTCACATAAAAATGAGTTGATGAGAGAGAAAAAGTGTATCTCATCACTTGGACATAAAAGTTAAATCAATAAGGGTATATGAGAACATATCCCAACATAAAAATATGTAAATTAAAAGACCCAACAAAAGAAGTATTTTAAAAAGAGGAGGGTGAAAGGTTCCCTTACCGACTTGGGTATCTATCAAAACATACACCCCATGAAAGAAGGACAATACATCATTGATGTAAATACTCATAAAAAGAGAGTATATTACAAAAAGAGTAGAATAATGGGCAGTACGTACACCACTCAAAGGAAGTTGTGGCAAATGTTTCATAAATCTCACGGGAATAAAAGTGAGATAAAAAATCTCTTATGAAAACTCGGCAGCCTAACGGCGCCAAATAAAACGTAAAAAAATGGATTGATGAGATCAAATAGGGTGTAGAGACCCATATCTTGACATACATGGACATTACATTACTTTTGCGGAATACTTAGTACATAACAAAAACACACACACAAGGATCGTAATAGTTTAGTGTCTTTGGAAACTCGGAATATAATCTTCTAATCGTGGTGAAAGATCTTCAACATCTCCCATAAAGATCTTCTTTTTTTTTACCTAAAACCTTTCTTTATATCCTGGGGAAAAGAAAACATAAAAGGGTGAGCCAAATTCTCAGTAAGGGTAAACAAAAGAAATATCAACCACATCATATTCATAAGAACATAACATTTTGGAAATCATAACCTGCAAAAGAGAGAATAATTTCATAACATGGGATAAATCATGGCAGTGAAATGTAATCACAATAATCATAACTGAAAACATGAAACTTTGTGGCATTCACACATAATCATAGAGAATCATTTCTAGTTAGTCAAGACTCATTTCCAAGACTATCTTAGTGGACAAAGTCCCTTTCTGAATCGAGTAACCCTCGTTTCAGTCCTGTTTCACTGAACCGATATAACCTACCATTCCAGCCATGTCTATCTCATGAGATATAAAATCTTTACCCAATGCATTGGAGGGATATATAGGTCACACCCATCTCATAATGATACCATTCATATGTGTGCCACAAAATCATAAACCATACATCATTTCATAATCTATGTAATACAAATGGGAATCTTAAATATCATGACATCATAAAACAAATCATATAAGATAAAGGGTTTCATAAAAATATTTCCATCACAACATAATCAAATCCATGTAATTATAGGGATAAAAACATAACCCTTTATTATCTTAGATGGAAAATAATTTTGATAAAACACTTGAACTTCATTGTTGAGGAAAATATCCTTTTTACTTCAAAACACTTTTCTTTTCTTAACAAGTCATACAATTTTAAACTAAAAGAAGTTGATTAAAAATAAACTTGAAATCTTGTAAAGGAATATTCTTTGAAATAATGTTTTAAAAATCCATTCATCCCGTATAAGTTAAAAAAAACATTATTCTCGTACTTTTGTTGGAAAAGTCAAAAAGTACCTCGTACGAAAAACGACAAAAGATTCCTTTCATATCTATTACAAAAAACCTAACAAAGGGTAAAATTGGATAAAAAATATTGTAGAAGCAAGGAAATAATATTACATGTTGAGGTAACATGGATGTGGATGATAAAATACACCCCAGTAATTACCAAAGTAAGCACAATCTCGGATAAAAGTGAGATTGTGATATTTCCTTTACCTTAGGTCCGATTTGCTTTTGTACGTGTCTGAAGCTCCTGTATAATGGTTTAAATAATGTTATTGACTTATAACAAAATCATAAATATTGATATGATATCATATATGGTAATATTCTTAGCTTCTTATTAGTAATATTTCATTGTTACTTGTTACTCGGGTCTTTATTGCCTTTTGTTCTTATGCGTGTTTTGTCGAATAAATTCTTATTATTTTCTTTAGGTTATAGAAAACACATTTAAAGAATGGTATTAGTGTAATATATATCATATTCATTCAATTAAATTCATTTATATAATCATTATTAAATTAATATCATGTAGAATGGGTCACGTCACATCGTGGAGACGGTATTCCGTACGTACGTACGAGTGATGATATCGTTCCTATGATCGTGGAATTGTATTTAAGTGTATTTATACTATTTAAGTATCAATATAACTTTATAATAATCATATATAGTTACTCATTACACCATTATACCCATCCTTGTAAGGTGATGGTGGAAAATAGATTACACCACGGCGTGGAGACGGTATTCCGTACGTACGCACGCGCGGTGATTTCATTTTTCCGAAGGATGGATAGAAAGTGAATTAGGGTTGTTTAATATTTATAATAACATATCAGTATGTAATTAATACTGATGTTATTACTTTATCATGAAACAACTAAAGAAGATGATGTTGAAGAAGAAAGAAATTGAAAAGATCGGTAATGGATATTACCTCTTCTTTGAAACGCCTCTTTGAATCCTCCACTTAGGGAACTAAGATTGGTCTTTGAAGAAGACAAGGACCTCTAGAATTATTCTAAGGAAGTGGATAAGGGATTTTTTCAGGGTTTGGCTGAGATTGAGTGCTCAAATTGTTGTGAGGAGGAGGGGGAGGAGGTGTCCTTTTATAAGGGAGGAGAGGGGCACCTTAGGAATATCTCAAAATATTATTTTATATTAAAGTCAAAACCGGTTTATAATGGTTCGAAAGGGTCTTATTTCGAAGCTAATGTGGGGATGGGTCTAAATCCTATCAACCAATAGGATTTAGACAAGTTTAGGTTATTAATTTAATCTAATGAATTAGATTTAACTCTAAGTTAAATAATTTAACTTTTACTGTGTCTTTTTGTTTTCTTACACTATATGGTTAATACACTTACTATAACATGCCAAACTAACCCCAAATTTTTTATTATTAATATATATATCCGTATCTAAGTAATTTGTCCAAACCTTAGATTTTTAGGAATAAAATAACAATTAATAATATAATATTTGATTTAAAAACTATTTTGTGTCAATTTTGACACTATTTGATATATGATTTTTGTGAAAGTCATAAAAGAATTATATGTTCAAAACAAGTTGATTAAATCAACACTAATATATCATAGTAACCTACAAAATTAGTGTAATTCATAAAAAGTCTCAAATTACATTTATTTTGGTGTTTATAACATCAATTACGTCAATATTTCATTAATAAGATAATTATTGCATCATCATTGTGTCATAAATAAATTAACTTATTTAATGTCTAAAAATTAAAAATAAAATACCATTATATAGGAAATCTTTTTATCTTTCTAATGTATATTTTTAGTCGAATTTATCTTATTTATAACCCCATATTAAAAATGATTTACTTATTAAACTTTGATTTTAACTATTTTAACTATTCATTAAATAAAATAATATTAAATGTCATAATCTAATCCAAGTGGACCTAAATGGTCATATTATATTCATAAGGTTGTTTTTGGTCGAATTACATTTATCCAATAGAATTCGGACATGTGTTAGGGTAATAGTAATATCATATTTACCCTTAGTTATCCTATTTACTATTAACCGTGGTAAAAAAAGTAAAAAGTTACTATTCACCAAAAATTATTTTCATCTCATTGAACCACATTTTAGTCCTTGATATTAACCGTGTCTGTCGGATTTTCGAAATTCCATTCACAGAAGTGGTAAAATTAAGTTTTATGCAAAATTTAGTTTTTAACCTACCACTTAGTGGTTTCAGTACTCATAAAAAATTGAATGTTTTCAGAAAAATACCAAAATTTCACCCTAGTCTAATTTCGGTATTCCGAATCCAAAAATGAGGTCCATTTTGAAAGATAAAATTTCAAAAATTTCAAAAAGTGGTTATTACTATTCATAACGGCTAGTTTTAATAATATCTTAATAGCATATCGTTGAAACCCGGTATTGCGTACTACACACGCTATCGAGGAAGGTCGCGATTGTGTATAATGAAAGGAAAGTCAAGGATGCGTGTTGAGCAAGATCCTTTTGGTGTAGCGTTCAACACAAGAAATTAATGAAATTAAAAAGAATATTTTTCATAAAATCTCGGGGTGTTACATTCTACCCCCATTAAAATGAATTTCGCCCTCGAAATTCGTCGGGGTTATAAATGGTTTACTATTAGAAATTTTCTTTGATAAGAACCCACATCGTAAAAAGGAATACCAAAACATGGATTTAAAAAATAAAGTATGAAATGTAATGATTACCCAAATAAACTAATCACTGGGTTTCCACATAGGTGAAAATATGGATATGGAAAAAAAATCTAACCATCATGTTCTGATGGAGAGTGGTAGAGAACATGGCTATGGAAAAGCCAGTAATCACAAATCCATAGATTTGGGATGATATAAGGTACCATCTAATTCATCAGGTATAAGATCACTAGGACAACATTTTTGGTTTTCAAGATCATTTCCCTAAAGTTGAAAATTTGCTTAGAATAAATACTTACTTTATTTTGGTACAATCTCACTGTTGTTCGTGCCTTGAACAATTTCCACTTCATCTCTTAAATAAATGAAGTTGAATTTGTTATTCGTGAAGTGTTAGCTGATCATGTGATAGAATGACGGGTCATTCCATCTGTCTCAAACAAAAGGTTAGCAAAAATTATATACATAAGTCGATCTATAGTGAGATTAATCATATATGGTTCCTAAAATGTACTTATACTTCATATATCATACCGCTTAATAAAAAAAAACTAGTTTCTACTAAACAGGGACTTCCTGTAGGCAAGTGGTAGGCGATAAAGGCCAGTCGCATTTCGGTTGTGGGTTCGATTCCCACAGCCTTGTCCGTCGCGATGGGTTGTCGCCCGTCCTGCAGGTTGTCCATTTTATAAAACTATATTAATATAACATCCCATCAATAATATCGAAAAAAAACTTCTATCCTTAAACAATACTAACTTATGTCCAACATAATCCATTCCAATCTTTAGGTTTTCCCATAATACTGCAGTTCACTCTCATAATATAGTGAAAACAATTACCAAAGATTTAATACCATCGTTGATCCCCATATATCATAAGATATGTCTTGTTGGTCACATTCTAAACATTCAAAGTCCTTAATCATGTATTCTCTTGAATACCCATTGAACCTTAGTGAAAACATGAATGCAGTTAAACACTTTCCACATACCAAAATCCTCAAAATTCTTTATAATCAAACCATTATATCACTTAGTCCTTATATCAATCATGAGCTCATGAATACTGTTAAACATTTCATTTTCTCATTTTCCCTTCATTATGCGCATATCGTCTTATTTCCAAAAATATCTCAATCACTTTGAATACCACATTAGACCAATATATAAATATTCCAATACTCCATGATACAACATTATTTTGGAATCCCATTACATAAACACTTAATCATTCCACCACATCGTTGTCATATTCAACATCGCCAATAGTGATCGCATGTGACTTACCTTTATCCTTTGCCTTCAGCGGTTGCTCATGTCGATCATCACTAACCCTTGGATTAGGGCATTTATTAGCATAATTCCCCATTTCCTTGCACTTCAATCATTGAAGTGTTGGTGGTGCATTCTCTGCAGTGTCTTCTTTATTCACATCATTAGAAACCCTTTTTCCATTACTTCGACACTAAGCTGCTCGATGACCTTCTTTTCCAAACTTAAAACATTTTCTAGTCCCTTTAAGACAATCTCCGCCATGCTTCTTTCCACACTTTGTGCATAAGGAAACATTCATCTTCTTTTCACCATTATTCTGAGATTTCTCCTTGAACTCCATCTTTCGTTTCTTTTCAATACCATGAGATGGATATGTAACACCAACTTCCATTTCTACCTTGATAGCACAATGCACAATTTCTTCATAGCTACTGAAGTCTCTTATAGCTAATGCCCTTCGAAGACTTGGTTTTATGCCACTGAAAAATCGATCAACTTTACTTTCAGGTTGGATGATAATGCCAGATGCATACCTTGCAAGTCTTGTAAAATTCTCTTCGTATATACCAACAGATTCATCATCCTTCTGCTTCATCTCAAGAAACTCCTTTTCCATATTTGTTCGAAGAATACGAGGGAAGTACTTACTGAAAAAAATTTCTTGAACTCGTCCCATTCCATGGACTCAATTTCATCTCTTGGCCTCGTATTCTTGATAAGATTCCACCATTGATCAGCTTCACCTTCCAAACGATATACTGCTAAGATGACTTTATCATGTTCAGAACATTGAAGAACTGAAAATATATTTTCAGTGGTACTGATCCATTGTTCAGCAACAAGTGGATCAGAAGTCCCACTGAAAGAAGGTGGACGTTGCCTCATGAAGGACTCAATAGAATATTGTTCCTTTCTCTGCTCATTTGGAAGTCCAGAATGATTCATAGCTTGTGTAAGGATAGCAATAAGATTTTTCACTCCATCTCCCATAACATTTGTTTGTTCAGGATGACAATCATTGCATTGTCCATTGCATTGATCAACACGGTTCCTTCAGGTTCTAGCCATCATCTAAAACCCAAAAAGAATAGTGTGAGAGGCATAAATCATGCTAGGGAAAACAACATAATAAAGGGGGGGTACCTTCAATATCTAACATCTTAGGTTTAATTCTATGATCGTTAGTGTAGTTCTAGTACTATAACCTATACGTATACTTAACCTTAGGGACATCCCTAGACATACCGTAGAAATATCTCTAGGAATCTCACTAAAGTTCTCGCATCCTAGTTTGAAAAGGATGACTAAACCTTTCCTCTGATACCAACAGTAGAGACCCGTATCTTGACATACATGGACATTAAATTACTTTTGCGGAATACTTAGTACATAACAAAAACACACACACAAGGATCGTAATTGTTTAGTGTCTTTGGAAACTCGGAATATAATCTTCTAATCGTGGTGAAAGATCTTCAACATCTTCCATAAAGATCTTCTTTTTTTACCTAAAACCTTTATTTATATCCTGGGGAAATGAAAACATAAAAGGGTGAGCTCAAATGCTTAGTAAGGGTAAACAAAAGAAATATCAATCACATCATATTCATAAGAACATAACATTTTGGAAATCATAACGTGCAAAAGAGAGCATAATTTCATAACATGGGATAAATCATGACAGTGAAATGTAATCACAATAATCATAACATAAAACATGAAACTTTGTGGAATTCACACATAATCATATAGAATAATTTCTTGTTAGTCAAGACTCATTACCAAGACTATCTTAGTGGACAAAGTCCCTTTCTGAATCGAGTAACCCTCGTTTCAGTCCTGTTTCACTGAACCGGTATAACCTACCATTCCAGCCATGTCTATCTCATGAGATATAAAATCTTTACCCAATTCATTGGAGGGAGATATAGGTCCCACCCATTTCATAATGATACCATTCTTATGTGTGACACAAAATCATAAACCATACATCATTGCATAATCTATGTAATACAAATGGGAATCTTAAACATCATGACATCATAAAATAATTCATATAAGATAAAGGATTTCATAAAAATATTTCCATCACAACATAATCAAATCCATGTAATTATAGGGATAAAAACAGAACCCATTATTATCTTAGATGGAAAATAATTTTGATAAAACACTTGAACTTCAATCTTGAGGAAAATATCCTTTTTACTTCAAAACACTTTTCTTTTCTTAACATGTCATACAATTTTAAGCTAAAAGAAGTTGATTAAAAATAAACTTGAAATCTTGTAAAGGAATCTTCTTTGAAATAATGTTTAAAAAATCCATTCATCCCGTGTAAGTTAAAAAAACATTCTTCTCGTACTTTTGTCGGAAAAGTCAAAAAGTACCTCGTATGAAAAATGAAAAAAGATACCTTTCATATCTTTTACAAAAAAAATTACCGAAGGGTAAAATTGGATATAAAATATTGTAGAAGGAAGGAAATAATATTACATATTTAGGGAACATGGATGTGGATGATAAAATACACCCCAGTAATTACCAAAGTAAAAACAATCTCGGATAAAAGTGAGATTGTGATATTTCCCTTACCTTAGGTCCGATTTGCTTTGTACTTGTCTGAAGCTCCAGTATAATGGTTTAAATAATGTTATTGACTTATTGCAAAATCATACATATTTATATGATATCATATATGGTCATATTCCTAGCTTCTTATTAGTAATATTTCATTGTTACTTGTTACTCGGGTCTTTATTGCCTTTTGTTCTTATGTGTGTTTTGTCGAATAAATTCTTATTATTTTCTTTAGGTTATAGAAACCTCATTTCAAGAATGGTATTATTGTAATATATATCATATTCATTCAATTCAATTCATTTTTATAATCATTATGAAATGAATATCATATAGAACAGGTTGCATCACATCGTGGAGACGGTATTCCGTATGTACGCACGAGTGATGATATCGTTCCTATGATCGTGGAATTGTATTTAAGTGTATTTATACTATTTAAGTATAAATATAAATTTATAATAATCATATATAGTTACTCATTACACCATTATACCCATCCTTGTAAGGAGATGGTGGAAAATAGATTACACCACGGCGTGGAGACAGTATTCCGTACGTACGCACGCGCGATGATTTCATTTTTCCGTAGGATGGATAGAAGGTGAATTAGGGTTGTTTAATATTTATAATAACATATCAGTATGTCAGTAATACTGATGTTATTACTTTATCATGAAACAACTAAAGAAGAAGAAGTTGAAGAAGAAAGAAATTGAAAACATCGGTAATGGATATTACATCTTCTTTGAAACGCCTCTTTGAATCCTCCACTTAGGGAACTAAGATTAGTCTTTGAAGAATACCAGGACCTCTAGGATTATTCTAGGGAAGTGGAGAAGGGATTTTGGCAGGGGTTGGACGAGCTTGAGTGCTCAAATTGGTGTGAGGAGGAGGGGGAGGAGGTGTCCTTTTATAAGGGAAGAGAGGGGCACCTTAGGAATATCTCAAAATATTATTTTATATTAAAGTAAAAATCGGTTTATAATGGTTCCAAAGGGTCTTATTTCAAAGCTAAAGTGGGGATGGGTCGAAATCCTATCAACCAATAAGATTTAGAAAAGTTTAGTTTATTATTTTAACCTTATCAATTAGATTTAACTCTAAGTTAAATAATTTAACTTTTACCGTGTCTTTTTGTTTTCTTACATTATATGGTTAATACACTTACTATAACATGCCAAACGAACCCCAAATTGTTTATTATTAATATATATATCCATATATAAGTCATTTGGCCGAACCCTATATTTTTAGGAATAAAATAACAATTAATAATATAATATTTGATTTAAAAACTATTTTGGGTCAATTTTGACACTATTTGATATATGATTTTTGTGAAAGTCATAACAGAATTATATGTTCGAACCATGTTGATTAAATCAACACTAATATATCATAGTAACCTAAAAAATTAGTGAAATTCATAAAAAGTCTCAAATTACATTTATTTTGATGTTTATAACATCAATTATGTCAATATTTCATTAATAAGATAATTACTGCATCATCATTGTGTCATAAATAAATTAAATTATTTAATGTCTAAAAATTCCAAATAAAATACCATTATATAGTAAATATTTTTAGCTTTCTAATGAATATTTATAGTCGAATTTATCTTATTTATAACCCCATATTAAAAATTATTTACTTGTTAAACTTTGATTTTAACTATTTTAACTATTCATTAAATAAAATAATATTAAATGTCATAATCTAATCCAAGTGGACCTAAATGGTCATATTATATTCATAAGGTTGTTTTTGGTCGAATTACACTTATCCAATAGAATTAGGACATGTGTTAGGTTAATAGTAATATCATATTTACCCTTAGTTACCCTATTTACTATTAACCGTGGTAAAAAAAGTAAAAAGTTACTATTCACCAAAAATTATTTTCATCTCATTGAACTACATTTTAGTCCTTGATATTAACCGTGTCTGTCGGATTTTCAAAATTCCATTCACAGAAGCGGTAAAATTAAGTTTTATGCAAAATTCAGTTTTTAACCTTCCACTTAGTGGTTTCACTATTCATCAAAAATTGAATGTTTTCAGAAAAATACCAAAATTTCACCCTAGGCTAATTTCGGTATTCCGAATCCAAAAATGAGGTCCACTTTGAAAGATATAATTTCAAAAATTTCAAAAAGTTGTTATTACTATTTATAACGGCTAGTTTTAATAACATCTTAATAGCATATCGTTGAAACTCGGTATTGCGTACTACACACGCTATCGAGGAAGGTCGCGATTGCGTATAATGAAAGGCAAGTCAAGGATGCGTGTTGAGCAAGCTCCTTTTGGTGTAGCGTACAACACAAGACATTAATGAAATTAAAATATTTTTCATAAAATCTCGGGGTGTTACATAGGGTATCTCATAATATTAACATAGAGTTTATAGAAATAGGAATATAAAAGAACATCCCCCTAACATAACAAAGTGGAGCTTAAAAGAAGTGATGTAAAGGAGAGTAATTAAAAATAAAGAGAGAGGTTGGATCTCTTACGAAAAATTCGGCAGCCAAACAGAGCCACTCAAAACATCCAAAATGGATTGATGAGAGAGAATAGGATCTCTCATAATATGAACATAAAAAATTACAGTAAGAGTAATAAAAATATTATCCCAATAACAAGAAATATGATCTTTAAAAGGAATTACATAAAAGAATGTACTTAAAAAGAAAGAGAGGTGTAGGATCCCTTACCTCGGGTCCGACTTGACTCGATCGTTCTTTAACGTCATGAATAATAAACTTGAGTTAATTTCTATTTGCTTAAGAACCTTTTTCAAGTTCATTATTCCTTTTATATCACTTATTTCCATGTTATAAATATTATGTAATCATTTAAGATAATAATGTTTGTTTTGTTGATATTTGTTTCTTATGTCGAAAGTAGACTTCTTACAATTACATGTTGTTCATGTGGTCAATGGTTATTTATATCCAGAATGAAATTCCTGATTTGGATATCATATATATCATATATATCTAGAATATATATGTATTTATAATATCACATAATCATTTAGAGGTATGAAATGAAATGCACCGTTCATGGACACGGTAAGCCGTACGTACGAATGAACGCTACTTTCATTTCATTGTCATATTAATGGAATTAAAACTAAATTATAGGTATGTATATTTTAATTCCAGAATTATATTCATCATTTAGATGTATCATTCATCATATATATCCATTAAATACATGTACTTATAATATTACCTTACATTTGGGGATATGAGATGAAATGCACCGTTCATGGAGACGGTAAGCCGTACGTACGCATGAACGCTACTTTAATTTCTATCTCATACTTTAATGGGAAGAAATAATAATGATATAGAGGTATATAATAATTATATTATAACATCATATTTAATAACATTAAATCCATCCTTTATACGTCCCACATATGGGATTAACGAATCACATCACTTTGAGGGGCGGTAGTCTGCACTTCCTAAAATGAAGATATCGCGTATACCCATAATGGAAGCAATAAAGGTAAGCCACAAATGAAAAATACAGAAGCTTAAGTAAAACATAAAAATATTATATATCATATATAAATATAGTGACATCTTAATGGCCACCTTTGAAGGTGTTATATGAGTGTTGAACAATCATCGTTTTGTGAGGCAGAAATTCGCCATCCACGGAAACAGTATGTTCTTTTACCATTGGATTTAGTTGTGTGTAAGTGTAGCTCGAATCCTTCTTATAACAACATCATATTATATTGAAGATACTGGAGTTGTTACAAAATAAAATAATAAAAAGAGTTTATGAGGTTGGAGAAGCAAAATAATACAAAAGGACTTAAAAGAAGACATTACCTTAAAATCGGGTAACTCCTCTTGGTTTGAGCTCAAAGGCTTCCTTGGGAAGACTTCTGCCCACAGTGAGGCTTCAATGAGTAATAGAGAGATGTGGAGAGCCAAAATGGGCAGGGTTTGGTCGATCCAAAGGCTTTGGGAGTGTGGGTAAGGAGGTAGAGTTGGGGGCCTTTTATAAGAGGAGAAGAGGGGCACTCTTGGAAAGTGAAGAAAAGTCACTTTATTTCAAAATGGTATTCGGATTTAAGAGGTCCCACATTGATGTATTTAGAGGATAAGGTGATAAGGGTTCTAAATCCACTCATCCAATAGGTTTTGAACATGTGTAGGTCTTAGATATTACATTATCTTTCCATTTTATTTAAATCGTTAAATAATGAGGTCATCGCTACATCATCATGATGTCATAAATAATTTAATTTATATAATGTCTAAAAATTATAAAAAAAACTATGATGTAGGAAATCTTTTTATCTTTCCTATGACTATTTATTATAAAAAATCTGACTTTTATAACCCCATGTAAAATTTGTTTTAGTAAAACATCTCATGTGTGTGTCATTTTTACTTTAACATTAAATAAAAAGTTATTTATGTCATTTCCCAACCAAAGTGGCTCCATTGGGTCCCCAAGTTGACCCATGGCTTTTCTTGGTCGGAAATGACACATCCAGTGATGTTAGGACATGTGTAAAGTTCATTTCATATTATTAAAACATTATTTTTACCTTAAACTACAGTAATTACCTGTAATCGCGATAAAAAACTTAATAAGTTACTATTCACCAAAAAATTATTTTAATCCCATTGAATCACATTTTACTTCATAATGACAACCATGTATGTTGGATTTTTTAAATTCAAAACACAAATGTGGAAAAATTTCATTTAAACGGAAAATCAGTTTTTATAAGTACCACTTAGTGGTTTCACTATTCATCAAAAATTGAAGTTTTTCAAAAAATTACCAAAAACTCAACCTAAGCTATATTTGATATTCCGAATTCAAAAATGAAGTATATTTTACAAAATTAAAAACATATAAGTCACATTAATTAATTTAATAATTAATTTCCACTGTCATGACAAATAGCGTGTTATTATGAAACAATAAGTATCAAAAGATTGACAGTAGTTTAAGTCCGCTTTCAAAGTGAAATTAATTCCAATGACCAATATTGGATTTAATGGTAAAAATATATTCTAATTTCACTTTAAAACCAATTAAAAAAATAATCTAATCATATAAATAAATTAGATTAAAAAGAGGTTTTGAATTAAAATACAACATTTTACACTATTCATTAAAAAATGAACTTTATCGGAAATATACCAAAAATTTACACAATGTAAATTTTGATGTCCGGATTCTAAAGAAGAGTTTTATTTGGTCCAATAGAATTTATAAGAGTGAACAAAACTATATTTAATGATGGTTCGCCATCAAAAGGCGATAAGTGAACCTTTAGTGAAAACTAGGGCATATACACCTAAAATTGAATTCATTCCATATTTTAAGCCTTTATCTTTTACTGGATAAATTTAAAAACATTTAAAAACATATATAATCATATTTTAGTTATTTCTATCCATTCCCGCCAATAAAACAGCTAAATGTTAACTACCATTTAAAATAATATTATTTTATTATTAGAGTGCAACGTAAGATTCCCAAGAAACTCATTGTTGTGTGTTGGGTACGCCATCGAGCATAGCGTCCCCTTTAAAGTCATATTAATATTTTATTCAAAAATATAGATAAATATGAAAATGTCATATTCATTATTTACCTGGGGTGTTACATCCTTCCCCCCTTTTGGGAATTGCGTCTTCACAATTTTTAAAATTGAGCTTGGAAACATCCTTGAAAGTCCCACATCAGAACAAGAGTTGGTAAAACAATCACTTTAAAATTAAGAAAGATAAGTACAAAGGTCACCTGAGTTAACCCATAATAGGATTCCGTGTAGGAAAACATGGACATAGAAGAAAAAGAAAAGGGTCATGTTCTGATGGAGAGTGATAGAAAACATGATTAGAAGAAAGTTAACCATGAGAAAATTACAAACTTGTGATGGGTTAAACGGTATTCAATTCCCTAGTAGGAAAAGTTAATAGACAACATTTTTGTTTTATGTTACTTTTAATTGAGGAATTTTCTCATAAGGAAACATAATCACTTATCATTTTGACTTTCAACTTTTATTATATTCCTTACACAAACTCATATTTTCTCCAAAAGGCGAGTATTTTGGAAGACTTGTTCACATTAAGAGTACTATAATCAACTTTTAGAGAATCACCTAATCCACAAAAGAGAACTATATACTTCCCATGTCTTTAGACTTTAACCAAAACCAAAACCAAAAAGGCTAGTACAAGATCAGATAATCTTGAAAAGGATAACCCTTTATAAAACAAATCTATGCGTAATCTCCAAAATTTATCCAACAAAACCCAAAGTTCAACGAGGACCATTAGATAAACAATTTGTCCATAAAATTTTTCAAAGTAAACCAATCTAAGGTTGAAACCCAAATATTTTAAGGATTTAGTCTCATAGTCTTCCAAGTTGATTCGTAACATTTATCTCCAAACACCATCTATTGCTCCTAAAGTCTCGTATTGAAAAGTAATTAACCAAATCACATATCATCCATAATAGGTTAATCATTTTCATTAATAACCCAAAATCAACTTACTCTTAATTCATAAAATCATATAACTATAAAGAATCAGTCTAACTATCCAGGGACTTCACGTAGTCCAGTGGTAGGCGATAAATACCAGTCGCACTTTGGTTGTGGGTTCGATTCCTGCAGCTTTGTCCGACGCGACGGGTTGTCACACGGTCTGCGTGTTGTACTTTTTCCAAAACTATATAATTTTTAAAACATTCCCCAAAAAGAGATAAAATCTTCAAGAATAATCATAACATATTTCAACCTCAAGTTTATTTCATGCCCTTCATTTTCCATCATATCATATAATAACCCATAATTACCTCAAGAGTAAGGATCATATAAACTCTAATGGTTACCTTTATAATTATTACCTGAACTTCCACATCGATTGGTCATCTTGTACATGATGCATTATAAAACATACCAAGGTTCATGTGGTTGATCATGACTCCTTGATAGTTGGTTTAGAACAACCACAAGTTTCCTCGTTGAATCCCCCATTTTATCTAGTATCTTAATCAGAGAACCACCACAGTTTCCTTCAAACCTGTTGTCTCTTTGGTGCTTGCTAGATCCATCCATTTACTAAAAACAGAAATGTCAGTGTGATTATATCAACAAAACCATCATGTACTAATGAGGAAGGTAAACACTAAGATATACTTACTCATTCACTTTATCTAAAACTCGGACTCTTTCTGAAATCCTAACCATTATGGTAATGTCACATATGCTTAGAGAATACCCTAACATCTAAAGTTATCTAAACCAACCTTTGATACCAACTATAAGGCCCCAGCGTTAAACCTTACTTAATATTGAATTAAATGAGTAATTCACATTGAGGATCTTTTCATGTTTAGAGTTTTAGAGAATTAGGACATAACTATTACATCTCAAAAGATTACAAAGTAGTCTCTTCTACTAAATTTCCATAAAATAAAAACTCTTAAAAAGAAACATGTATAGTTCCATGTTTTAGGTAGCATGACATTCCCGTGATCCCATCCTTGACCCTATTCCACGCTAAGTCCTGTGAAAAACATTTCAAAAACATGGGATGAGCATAAAAAGCTCAGTAAGGGATACACAAAGAATGAAAATGTTAGTTTTTAAAAACAACAAGTAAACCATGTATATTTTATCAAAGTAATACTTTTCATCTTCATGAAGTAGTAAAAACTCTTCACTGAAAAAAAGTATCATTACTTACCTTTTTGTAACCAAAGGATTACCATAAAACCCATATAAAGAACACGTAACATATATAAAGGTAACTTGGGTCATAAACATACTTAAGTTGAATAACCATACGGTCGACTTCCACACATATCACTTAATGGAATAGCCATACGGCCAATTTCCATACATACTTAATGGAATAGCCATACAGCCGACTACCATACCCAATGCATTGGAGGTTATAACGTAACCACCCGTCCTGGTATTCACGGCACCACCCTTCATTTGGTTTATCACGTAACCACCCGTTAAATGTCCAAGTACCATAATAAAATCATAAGACATAAAACAAATATAATGGAAAGAAATCATTTCCACACTTTGATCACAATATATCACTCAAATATATTGACATAAAAAATCCATTATAAAAACAATTTTCAATATCAAAATACATAAAAGAGTATATGGTATTTATTTCATTTTAAAAACATCACGGCATGTTGAGGAAGCCAAATACTAAATAATACTTGTGGCGGCGGAAAAGGTCGTTGCCACCGTGTACGTTAAAAGAAACATTCTTTTTTGTCGTTTAGTAAAACGCTTCGTATAAAAAGATTCCATTTGTATAAAAGTAAATGTCAAAGGGGTTTATACACCGTATAAAAGAAAGTTGTGTATAAAACGAAATATGCTTCAATGAAAGGATATTGAGACGTAGTCCCATACAAAGATGGTATCCTTGGTTTAAGGATAAATCAATTACATAATTATGTGTGACAAATGAATGAACCAAATATAAGTGGATATTACGTGTAATATAATCAAAGGTCATTCACACATATTCAAAGGATGACATATTCAATAACTACATGTTGAACCCAAAGAAATCAAAATTGGGTTAAGAAGTTCCCTTGACAGCCTAACAACATCACATAAAAATGAGTTGATGAGAGATAAAAAGTGTATCTCATCACTTGGACATAAAAGTTAAATCAATAAGGATATATGAGAACATATACAAACATAAAAATATGTAAATTAAAAGACCCAACAAAAGAAGTCTTTTAAAAAGAGGAGGGTGAAAGGTTCCCTTACCGACAAGGGTATCTTTCAAAACATACACCCCATGAAAGAAGGACAATACATCATTGATGTAAATACTCATAAAAATAAATTATATTACAAAAATAGTAGAATAATGGGAAGTACATACACCACTGAAAGGAAGTTGTGGAAAATGTACCATAAATCTCACGTGAATAAATGTGACATGAAAAATCACTTACAAAAACTCGGCAGCCTAACAACGCCACATAAAACATACAAAAATCGATTAATGAGATCAAATAGGGTATCTCATCATATTAAAATAATGTTTATATAAAGATTAATATAAAATAACATCCCCCCAACATAACAAATTGGAGCTTAAAAGAAGTGACATAAAGAAGAGTACATAAAAAGAAAGAGAGAGGTTGGATCTCTTACAAAAATTCGGCAGCCTAATGGCGCCACTCAAAACATCCAAAATGGATTGATGAGAGAGAATAAGGTCTCTCATAATATTAACATAAAAAATTACAGTAAGAGTAATAAAAATATTATCCCAATAACAATAAATATGATCTTTAAATGAAATTACATAAAAGAATGTACTTAAAAAGAAAGAGAGTTGTATGATCCCTTACCTCGGGTCCGACTTGACTCGATCGTTCTTTAACGTCCTTAATAATAAACTTGAGTTAATTTATATTTTCTTAAGAACTTTTTTCAAGTTCATTATTCCTTTTATATCACTTATTTCCATGTAATAAACATTATGTAATCATTTAAGTTAATAATGTTTGTTTTTTCGATATTTGGTTCTTAAGTCGAAAGTGGACTTCTTGCAATTACATGTTGTTCGTGTGGTAAAGGTTCTTTATATGCATAATGAAATTCCTGATTTGGATATAGTATATATCATATATATCTAGAATATACATGTATTTATAATATCACATAATTATTTAGAGGTATGAAATGAAATGCACCATTCATGGAGACGGTAAGCCGTACATACGCATGAATGCTACTTTCATTTCTTTGTCATATTAATGGAATTAAAACTAAATGAGAGGTATGCATATTTTAAATCAAGAATTATATTCATCATTTAGATGTATCATTCATCATATATATCCATTATATACATGTACTTATAATAGTACCGTTCATTTGGGGATAAGAAATGAAATGCATCGTTCATGGAGACGGTAAGCCGTACGTACACATGAAAACTACTTTCATTTCTATCTCATAATTTAATGGAAAGAAATAATAATGATATAGTGGTATATAATAATTCCAGTATAAAATAATATATTATAACATTAAATCCACCCTTTATACGTCCCACGTATGGCATTAACGAATCACATCACTTTGAGGGGGCGGTAGTCCGCACTTCCTAAAATGAAGATATCACGTATACCCATAATAGAAGCCATAAAGGTAAGCCACAAATGAAAAATACAGAAGCTTAATTAAAACATAAACATAATATATATCATATATAAATATATTTAAATCTTAATGGCCAACTTTGAAGGTGTTATATGAGTGTTGAACAATCATCGTTTCGTGAGGCAGAAATTCTCCATCCACGGAAACAGTATGTTCTTTATCCAATAGATGTAGTTGTGTGTAAGTGTAGCTAGAATCATTCTTATAAAAACATCATAGTATAATTAGTATACTGGATTTGTTACAAAAGAAAATAATTAAATGAGTTTATGGGGTTGGAGAAGAAAAATAAAACAAAAGGACTCAAAAGAAGACATTACCTTATAATCGGGTAACTCCCCTTGGTTTGAGCTCAAAGGCTTCCTTGGGAATACTTCTGCACAATGTGAGGCTTAAATGAGTAATATAGGGTTTTGTAGAGCCAAAATGGGCAGGGTTTGGCCGAGCCAAAGGCTTCGGGAGTGTGGGTAAGGAGGTAGAGGTGGGTGCCTTTTATAAGAGGAGAGGAGGGGCACTCTTGGAAAGTGAAGAGAAGTCACTTTATTTCAAAATGGTATTCGGATTTAAGAGGTCCCACATTGATTTATTTAGAGTATAAGGTGATAAGGGTTCGAAATCCACTCATCCAATAGGTTTTGGACATGTTTAGGTCTTAGATATTACATTATCTTTCCATTTTATTTAAATCGTTAAATAATGAGGTCATCGCTGCATCATTCTAATGTCATAAATAATTTAATTTATTTAATGTCTAAAAATTATAAAAAAATCTATGATGTAGGAAATATTTTTAGCTTTCCGATGACTATTTATAGTCAAAAATATAACTTGTATAAACCAATTTAAAAATTGTTTTAGTAAAACATCTAATGTGTGTGTCATTTTTACTTTAACATTAAATAAAAAGTTGTTTATGTCATTTCCCAACCAAAGTGGCTCTATGGGGTCCCCATGTTGACCCATGGCTTGTCTTGGTCGGCCATGACACATAAAATGATTTTAGGACATGTTTCAAGTTCATTTAATATTATTAAAACATTATTTTTACCTTAAACTACACTAATTACCTCTAATCGCTATTAAAAACATAATAAGTTACTATTCACCAAAAAATTATTTTAATCCCATTGAACCATATTTTAATTCGTAATGACAACCATGTATTTCTGATTTTTGAAATTGAAAACAAAAAGGTGTAAAATTTTCATTTATACGGAAAATCAGTTTTTATAAGTACCACTTAGTGGTTTCACTATTCATCAAAAATTGACGTTTTTCAGAAAATTATCAAAAATTCACACTAAGAAATATTTGATATTACGAATTAAAAAATGAATTCTATTTTAAAAAATTCAAAACATATATGTCACATTAATTAAATTAATAATTAATTCCCGCTTTCATGACAAATAGCGTGTTTTTATGAAACAATAAGTTTCAAAAGATTGACACTAGTTTAAGTCTGATTTCAAAGTTAAATTAATTCCAACGACCACTATTGGATTTAATGGTAAAAATATATTATAATTTCACTTTAAAACCAATTAAAAAGATAATCTAATCATATAAATAAATTAGATTAAAAATAGGATTTGAATTGAAATACAACATTTTACACTATTCATTAAAAAAATGAACTTTATCGGAAAGATACCAAAAATTTACACAAAGTAAATATTGATGTACCGATTCTAAAGAAGAGTTTTATTTGGTACAATAGAATGTATAAGAGTTAACAAAACTATATTTAATGACGGTTCTCCATCAAAAGGTGTTAAGTGAACCTTTAGTGAAAACTAGGGCATATACGCCTAAAATTGAATTCTTTCCGTATTTTAAGCCTTTATCTTTTATTGGATAAATGTTAAAACATTTTAAAACATATATAATCATATTTTAGTTTTTTCTATCCATTCCCTCCAATACAACGGCTACATGTTAACTACCATTTAAAATAATATTATTTTATTATTAGAGTGCAACGTATGATTTCCAAGAAACTCATTGTTGCGTGTTGGGTACGCCATCGAGAATAGCGTCCCCTTTAAAGTCATATTAATATTTTATTCAAAAATATGGATAAATATGAAAATTTCATATTCCTTATTTACGTGGGGTGTTACTTCCTTCCCCCCTTTTGGGAATTGCATCCTCACAATTTTTAAATTTGAGCTAGGAAACATCCTTGAAAGTCCCATATCAAAACAAGAGTCGGTAAAACAATCACTTTAAAATAAAGAAAGATAAGTACAAAGGTCACCCGAGTTAACCCATAATAGGATTCCGTGTAGGAAAACATGGACATGGAAGAAATAGAAAAGGGTCATGTTCTGATGGAGAGTGATAGAAAACATGTTTAGGAGAAAGTTAACCATGAGAAAATCACAAACTTGTGATGGGTTAAACCGTATTCGATTCCCCTGTAGGAAAAGTTAATAGACAACATTTTTTTTAAGTTACTTTTTATTGAGGAATTTATTCATAAGGAAACATAATCACTTATCCTTTTGACTTTCAACTTTTGTTATATTCCTTACACAAACTCATATTTTCTCCAAAAGGTGAGTATTTAGGAAGAATAGTTCACATTAAGAGTACTATAATCAACTTTTAGAGAATCACCTAATCCACAAAAGAGAACTATATACTTCCCATGTCTTTAGACTTTAACCAAAACCAAAACCAAAAAGGCTAGTACAAGATCAGATAATACAGAAAAGGATAACCCTTTATAAAAAGAACATCTATGCTTCATCTCCAAAATTTGTCCAACAAAACCCAAAGTTCAACGAGGACCATTAGATAAACAATTTGTCCATAAAATTCTTCAAAGTAAACCAAACTAAGGTTGAGACCAAAATATTTGAATGATTTAGTCACATAGTCTTCCAAGTTAAATCGTAACATTTATCTCTAAACAACATCTGTTGCTCCAAAAGTCTCGTATTGAAAAGTAATTAACCTAATCACATATCCTCCATTATAGGTTAATCATTTTCATAAATAACCCAAAATCAACTTACTCTTAATTCATAAAATCATATAACTAGAAAGAATCAGTCAAACTAACCAGGGACTTCACGTAGTCCAGTGGTAGGCGATAAATACCAGTCGCACTTTGGTTGTGGGTTCGATTCCTGCGGCTTTGTCCGACGCGACGGGTTGTCACACGGTCTGCGTGTTTTCCTTTTTCGAAAACTATATAATTCTTAAAACATTCCCCAAAACGATATAAAATCATCAAAAATAATCATAACATATTTTAACTTCATGTTTATCTCATACCCTTCATTTTCCATCATATCATATATTAACCAATAATTACCTCAAAAGTAAGGATCATATAAACTCTAATGGTTACCTTTATAATTATTACCGGAACTTCCACATCGATTGGTCATCTTGTACATGATACATTATAGAACATTCCAACGTTCAAGTGGTTGATCATGACTCCTTGATAGTTGGTTTAGAACAACCACGAGTTTCCTCATTGAATCCCCCATTTTATCTCGTATCTTAATCAGAGAACCACCACAGTTTCCTTCAAACCTGTTGTCGCTTTGGTTCCTTCTAGATCCATCCATTCACTAAAAACAGAAATGTCGGTGTGAGTATATCAACAAAACCATCATTTACTAATGAGGAAGGTAAACACTAAGATATAATTACTCATTCACTTTATCTAAAACTAGGACTCTTTCTGAAATCCTAACCATTATGGTAATGTCACATATTCTTAGAGAATACCCTAACCTCTAAATTTATCTACACAAACCTTTGATACCAACTATAAGGCCCCAGCCTTAAACGTTACTTAATATTGAATTAAATGAGTAATTCACATTGAGGATCTTTTCAGGTTTAGAGTTTTAGAGAATTAGGACACAACTATTACATCTCAAAAGATGAAAAAGTAGTCTCTTCTACTAAATTTCCATAAAATAAAAACTCTTAAAAAGAAACATGTATAGTTCTATGTTTTAGGTATAATGACTTTCCCGTGATCCCATCCTTGACCCTATTCCACGCTAAGTCCTGTGAAAAACATTTCAAAAACTTGGGATGAGCATAAAAAGCTCAGTAAGGGATACACAAATAATGAAAACTGTTAGTTTTTCAAAACAACAATTATACCATGTATACTTTATCAAAGTAATACTTTTCACCTTCATGAAGTAGTAAAAACTATTCATTAAAAAAAAGTATCATTTCTTACCTTTTTGTAACCAAAGGATTGCCATAAAACCCATATAAATAACACGTAACATATATAAAGGTAACTTGGGACATAAACATACTTATGTGGAAAAACCATACGGTCGACTTCCACACATATTACTTAATGGAATAGTCATACGGAAAATTTCCATACATACTTAATGGAATAGCCATACGGCTGAATTCCATACCCAATGCATTGTAGGTTATAACGTAACCACCCATCCTGGTATTCACAGCACCACCCGTCATATGGTTTATCACGTAACCACCCGTTAATTGTCCAAGTACCATAATAAAATCATAAGACATAAAACAAATATAATGGAAAGAAAAAATTTCCACACATTGATCACAATATATCACTCAAATATATAGACATAACAAATCCATTATAAAAACCATTTTCAATACCAAAATACACAAAAGAGTGTATGGTATTTATTTCATTTTAAAAACATCACGGCTTGTTGAGGAAGCCAAAGACTAAATAATACTCGTGGCGGCGGTAAAGGTCGTTGCCACCGCGTACGTTAAAAGAAACATTCATTTTTGTCGTTTAGTAAAACACTTCATATAAAAATATTCCTTTTGTATAAAAGTAAAAGTCAAAGGGGTTTATACACTGTATAAAAGAAAGTTGTGTATAAAACGAAATATACCTCAATGAAAGGAGATTGAGACGTAGTCCCATACAAAGATGATATCCTTGGTTTAAGGATAAATCAATTACATAATTATCTGTGACAAATGAATACACCAAATATAAGTGGATATTAAGTGTAAAATAATCAAAGTTCATTCACACATATTCAAAGGATGACATATTCAATAACTACATGTTGAACCCAAAGAAATCAAAATTGGGTTAAGAAGTTCCCTTGACAGCCTAACGGCGTCACATAAAAATGAGTTGATGAGAGATAAAAAGTGTATCTCATCCCATGGACATAAAAGTTAAATCAATAAGGATATATGAGAACATATACCAACATAAAAATATGTAAATTAAAAGACCCAACAAAATTAGTCTTTTAAAAAGAGGAGGGTGAAAGTTTCCCTTACCGACTTGGGTATCTTTCAAAACATACACCCCATGAAAGAAGGACAATACATCATTGATGTAAATACTCAGAAAAAGAAAGTATATTAAAAAAATAGTAGAATAATGGGCAGTACGTACACCACTCAAAGGAAGTTGTGGCAAATGTACCATAAATCTCACGGGAATAATAGTGATATGAAATATCCATTACGAAAACTCGGCAGCCTAACGGTGCCACCTAAAACTTACAAAAATGGATTGATGAGATCAAATAGGGTATCTCATCATATTAACATAAAGTTTATAGAATGAGGAATATAAAAGAACATCCCCCCATCATAACAAATTGGAGCTTAAAAGAAGTGACATAAAGAAGAGTACTTAAAAAGAGAGAGGTTGGATCTCTTATGAAAAATTCGGCAGCCTAACGGCGCCACTCAAAACATCCATAA
Source organism: Viscum album (assembly GCA_963277665.1). Taxonomy (NCBI): domain Eukaryota; kingdom Viridiplantae; phylum Streptophyta; class Magnoliopsida; order Santalales; family Viscaceae; genus Viscum; species Viscum album. Next base: position 643,041,901 of record OY728135.1, on the reverse strand, counting down.
TGGATTGATGAGAGAGAATATGGTCTCTCATAATATGAACATAAAAAATTACAGTAAGAGTAATAAAAATAATATCCCAATAACAAGAAATATGATCTTTAAAAGGAATGACATAAAAGAATGTACTGAAAAAGAAAGAGAGGTGTAGGATCCCTTACCTCGGGTCTGACTTGACTCGATCATTCTTTAACATCCTGAATAATAATCTTGAGTTAATTTATATTTTATTAAGAACATTTTTCAAGTTCATTATTCCTTTTATATCACTTATTTCCATGTTATAAACATTATGTAATCATTTAAGTTAATAATGTTTGTTTTGTCGATATTTGGTTCTTATGTCAAAAGTGGACTTCTTACAATTACATGTTGTTCGTGTGGTCAAAGGTTATTTATATCCAGAATAAAATTCCTGATTTGGATATCATATATATCATATATATCTAGAATATACATGTATTTATAATATCACATAATCATTTAGAGGTAAAAAATGAAATGCACCGTTCATGGAGACGGTAAGCCGTATGTACGTATGAACGCTACTTTCATTTCTTTGTCATATTAATGGAAATAAAACTAAATGAGAGGTATGTATATTTTAATTCCATAATTAAATTCATCATTTATATGTATGATTAATCATATATATCCATTATAAACATGTACTTATAACAGTACCTTACATTTGGGGATAAGAAATGAAATGCACCGTTCATGGAGACGGTTAGCCGTACGTACGCATGAACGCTACTTTCATTTCTATCTCATACATTAATGGAAATAAATAATAATGAAATAGAGGTATATAATAATTCCAGTATAACATCATATATAATAACATTAAATCCATCCTTTATGCGTCCCACGTATGGAATTAACGAATCAATCACTTTGAGGGGGCGGTAGTCCGCACTTCCTAAAATGAAGATATCCCGTATACCCATAATGGAAGCCATAAAGGTAAACCAAAAATGAAAATTACAGAAGCTTAAGTAAAACATAAAAATATTATATATCATATATAAATATAGTGACATCTTAATGGACACCTTTGAAGGTTTTATATGAGTGTTGAACAATCATCGTTTCGTGAGGAAGAAATTCGCCATCCACGGAAACAGTATGTTCTTTAAGGATTAGATGTAGTTTTTTGTAAGTGTCGCTCGAATACTTCTTATAACAACATCATAGTATATTGAGGATACTGGATTTGTTACAAAATAATGTAATAAAAAGATTTTTTGGGGTTGGAGAAGCAAAATAAAACAAAAGGACTCAAAATAAGACATTACCTTAAAATCGGGTAACTCCCCTTGGTTTGAGCTCAAAGGCTTTTATGGGAAGACTTCTACCCAACGTAAGGCTTCAAGGAGTAATAGAGGGCTGTGGAGAGCCAAAATGGGCAGGGTTTGGCCGAGCCAATGGCTTTGGGAGTGTGGGTAAAGAGGTAGACGTGGGGGCCTTTTATAAGAGGAGAGGAGGGGCACTCTTGAAAAGTGAAGAAAAGTCACTTTATTTCAAAATGGTATTCGGATTTAAGAGGTCCCAAATTGATGTATTTCGAGGATAAGGTGATAAGGGTTCTAAATCCACTCATACAATAGGTTTTGGACATGTTTAGGTCTTATATATTACATTATCTTTCCATTTTATTTAAATCGTTAAATAATGAGGTCATCGCTGCATCATCATGGTGTCATAAATAATTTAATTTATGTAATGTCTAAAAATAAAAAAAAAACAATGATGTAGGAAATAGTTTTATCTTTCCAATGACTATTTATAGTCAAACATCTGACTTGTATAACCCCATGTAAAAATTGTTTTAGTAAAACATCTCATGTGTGTGTCATTTTTACTTTAACATTAAATAAAAAGTTATTTATGTCATTTCCCAACCAAAGTAGCTCCATGGGGTCCCCAAGTTGACCCATGGCTTGTCTTGGTCTTCCGTGTCACATCCAATGATGTTAGGACATGTGTAATGTTCATTTCATATTATTAAAACATTATTTTTACCTTAAACTACACTAATTACCTCTAATCGCGATTAAAAACCTAATAAGTTACTATTCACCAAAAAATTATTTTAAACCCATTGAACCACATTTTACTTCTTAATGAAAACCATGTATGTCAGATTTTTTAAATTCAAAACACAAAGGTGGCAAAATTTCATTTAAACGGAAAATCAGTTTTTATAAGTACCACTTAGTGGTTTCACTAATAATAAAAAATTTAAGTTTTTCAGAAAATTACCAAAAATTCACCCTAAGCTATATTTGATATTCCGAATTCAAAAATGAAGTATATTTTAAAAAATATAAAACCTATAAGTCACATTAATTAATTTAATAATTAATTCCCGCTGTCATGACAAATAGCATGTTTTTATGAAACAATAAGTATCAAAAGATTGACACTAGTTTAAACCTGATTTCAAAGTGAAATTAATTCCAACGACCACTATTGGATTTAATGGTAAAAATATATTCTAATTTCACTTTAAAACCAATTAAAATGATAATCTAATCATATAAATAAATTTGATTAAAAAGAGGTTTTGAATTAAAATACAACAGTTTACACTATTCATTAAAAAATGATCTTTATCGGAATGATACCAAAAATTTACACAAGTAAATTATTATGTCCCGTTTCTAAAGAAGAGTTTTATTTGGTCCAATAGAATGTATAAGAGTGAAAAAAGATATATTTAATGACGGTTCTCCATCAAAAGGTGATAACTGAACCTTTAGTGAAAACTATGGCATATACGCCTAAAATTGAATTCTTTCCGTATTTTAAGCCTTTGTCTTTTATTGGATAAATGTAAAAACATTTAAAAACATATATAATCATATTTTAGTTATTTCTATCCATTCTCGCCAATACAACAGCTACATGTTAACTACAATTTAAAATATTATTATTTTATTATTAGAGTGCAACGTAAGATTCCTAAGAAACTCGTTGTTGCATGTTGGGTACGCCATCGAGCATAGCATCCATTTTAAAGTCATATTAATATTTTATTCAAAAATATGGATAAATATGAAAATCACATATTCTTTATTTGCCTGGGGTGTTACAAATATGGTTTACCAATAAATATTAAAACATATAAAAATATATTATATTCTATAAATATTACTTTATTTTGAAAAAATATAGTAAAATTAAGTATTAGATGAAAATAAATTTGAAAGAGTTGTTAAACAATTACCCCTTCTTCGAGTGTCTCCTTTTTATTACCTCAAAATGACTATATAGGTTGGATTTCTTAAAAATGTATGACCAATAATATGATGTGATAGAATATGTGAGGAACCATTGGTGGGTTTGGGATGAACTAAAGGTATTTATATGTTTGGAATAAAATGGAATTACAAGTTCCCTATTATATGACATGGGAGGGGAACTTTTGGAAACTCCAAAATTATTATTTTATTATAAATTGATTTTCAATTTCAAATAGTTCCAAGGTAATTTATATCTAGGATAGGATTATTATGTGTCTTAATCCTAAAAAATAATGAATTATAGACTTTTTTTATGTCACAAAAATTAATCTTACCTTTTGGCTTTAACCCTTAGTTAAACAATATAACTATTTCCATGATAACTTGTATTTTTACACTACATTGTTAATATATTATCTATTTAATTCCAAAAGAATATAAAATGGATAAGTTATGTCATCTCTGACATTATTTTAATAATTTTGATGAAATTTATATTTTTATCAATTTTAGACCATTTAATAATATATTTATTATTTTAAAATAACGTTTATAGAGATTTTGAAACTATTTATTATTTAAGTATTTATTATATCATAAAAAAAATTATTTATAATAAACACTACATTAACTAATATCTAATATTTTTTTCATCTAAAAATATTATTTATTGAATCAAATATTTAAAATGATAATTATTTTAATATTATTAATAACTTTTTTTTGATTATTACTTTAATAAATAAAATATTACATCATCATTATGTCACACTTAAATTAAATTAGTTATGTTATAAAATTTAAAAAAATTATCATAATTTATATAAAGAGATTATATTTGAAATTAATAATTATATTTGAATTTATCGTTTATAAAACTCTATATTTAAAATCAATAATTATTAACAATTAAATATGATATTTGCAACTATTCTTTAAATAAAATATAAATAACATCATAATCATTAAAAAGTGGATTAAAGGATAATATTTCTATCCTAAGGATTATTTTTGTCTAAAAAACTTATAAATGAAATTAGGAAAAGCGTCATGATAATTATATATTTTTATAATATTTGTTTTCACATTTAATTTCCATATTGACCTTTAACTTTGTTAAATAAAGTCAAAAATATAATATTCACAAAACATTATCTTGATCATATTAGGATAAATTTTTTATAATTATTACAACCATTGATGGTTGTTTTTATAAATTCAATTCATTGAAGTGGTAAAAATATTATTAATGCTAATCTATAGATGTGGTTAGAAGGAGGGTAAAAGTGTCGTTCAAAAGTTCAATAAATTTTTATATCTAATTCTACTATAAAAATTATTACAATGACATAAACTTTGTTAATAAATAAATCCTTTATATATATTGACATTAAAATAAATTTAATGTAAAATAATTATTGAAATGAAATGATAGTTTTTAACGACAATGCAGTATTTCTCAATATTTATAGAAAATTGAAACATTTCAAAGAAATACAAAAAAGTCACCATAATCTAATTTTGATCTTATGATTTTATAGATGAAGAAAATTTTTAGTTTTATATATAAATTTCATAATGTTATCAATATTATACATAACCACTTTTTCAACATCTAGTTTACTAGAACATGATGTACTCGTACTCATTTTTGCATGAAACACATGGTATTAAATTATTTAAAAATAAATATATAATTGAATATTTCGGTGTTACATGTGGATTATTTGTTTGTTATTGATATTAGATATAATAATACATAGAATTTGGTTTTCTTACATGAATGAAAAAACTGGGACATAAGAACCCACAATGTATAGATCATCTCCATCCTAGTTCTCTTTATGGTAATTGATAATTTTTCATACCCCACCCATAGTACCTCATCCCTCAACAACTCAAAATTATTGATTATGCACATAGACAGTATTTATATTATACCATTTCATTTCTCCTAGAGTTTCCAATTTCCTATAAAAACATTCTCTGTGAACGTTTACCAAAAATAATTTCCTTCAATTTTTTCACATGATTGCCTCACCATCACAGAATGCATGATTTCTAAAATACTATGTATATTTTTTCTTCCATTAGTGCTCACATTGGTATAGATCTGAGACCACTATTTACCATATTAATCCTAATCCCAATTAAAATAAATAAATTTTTATCTCCCTCGGATCTAGACAATGATGAATTGAATAAATTCATCTCAATTATTCTATCACAAATAGGTTCTCCTAGATACAACCTTGTTAGATAGCTCTTAGGTATGCCAAATTAATCTTTTTTATTTCAAATATGGCTTTTGTATCACATGATTGATCCTAAAAAATGGGTTCCATATTTAGCATCAGGATATTAAATTATTAAATAATTCCCCTATTGTTTTTTTATCACAAATATTAACAGTGGATAATATTATTCACCTCAGTTAGGGTTAAATATAATGAACATGGCCAATATAATGGGTTAAGATTTTAAATTCCCTAATAAAAATCATTTATTTGATTAGATAGTTTCCATCAAACAGTTATCAAAATATATTAAAATGATTGTCATTTTAATTCCAATTTTGTTTCCTAATTACCATAATATTATTTATTGTAACAAATAAATAAAAAATGTCACTAATTTATATATATATATATATATATTATTTTTACATATTGATTAAAAGGTTCTGAAGATCTAAATTTTTATTTAAAATTTTAATCAATTTTTATCATGTTAGGTTTATTAATTTTTAATGATTGAATATTGACATTAAATTCATAGACAACACAAAAATAATAATTGACCTTGAAATCAATAAATAAAATAAATGATTTTGAAAATATGAAAATTAACAAATTATATAGTTTTTATTATGTTACAATAATTTTTTAAATAATATTAAACATTAATTATGTGATAAAATTTTATATTTAAATCCGATTTCCTGACTCTTGTTTGTCAAACTATGTGAAATGTTTTAAAAATTAATTTCATAATATCATATGTTAAATATCATTTTATTAAATTACATAAAATTAATTAAAATGTTTTATTTGGCCATGTGCAGAGGATATTGTTTAAAATGTTATCCATTGTCTACCTATGGGTCACTTTTCCTTTCATACATCCTTTCATTGCTCTAAAATTTAAAAAACATTAATATCATAGTAATTTATAATGCTTTATCATGGGGTTAAAATTAAGAGATTATTCATAAGAAATCACCTCACATTTTATAAATTTTATTTTATGAGTTGATTTGATCTCATACTAATCCATGATTATAAATCTATCAAAATTGTTCAACATTTAAATGAAAAATAATGTGTTACATTTAAAATTTTTAAATAATTCATTGTGTTTCCTTTCCTTCACTATAAAAGGACACTAGGACTCATAGCATCATCAAAAAATATTGAGAATATTGGATTGAAAACCATTTCCAAAACATCTTCTCAATATTGGTATTCATCTTACAGTGGTTTTGGTACCTTTGGTAGTCCATCCTTATGGTCCATAAGAGTAAATCCAAATGTGTTCCCTCACATACAAGTTAAAATTTTAAACGTATGTCCTTCATTTTAATTCATATTTTACATCAATAAATTTTTACTAAAAAATTAGATATAATAAAAATCGAAAAAAATATATACAATTTTTTGACATTTTTAGGAATTAACAATTATCCCAATCTATTTTCTTCAATGGGACAAAACATTCCTCATCAATACATGTGGACTACTACCACCATAAAGTACTATGTTTAATTATTCAACACCATATCACATTAATGGTTAAAATATATTACATAAAAATATAACTAAAACTTATAATATTATGTTAATTATCAAACGGAAAATTTTTATATAATTTTCATCCACTCCATCCATCAAGAAATTGATATAATACTCATTCATAGATACAAATTACAGTCTCTATAAAATGACGTAATTCATTTTTCATCACTACCATACATTAATAATTATAAAATTTTTTATAATTATTACATATGATAATAAGGATATGATTACCATCACACATATGAAAATATAATTATCAATGTATCAGTACATATATATCAAAACTGAATCATTTGTGGAAAATGATTTAGTAAAAACCAATACAAATGATTTTAATAATGAAATATTAGTAAATTTTGAAATGATTATAAAAATAAATCATATATAGTATGATATAAGTTATTAAAATTATGGAACAAATTTAATATAAATATAATTTTATTATTGATTTGTGTCATACCCTTACTAAGAGATGTGGTACTTGTGGTTTGGGATTTATATTAAAATATCATTTCATTTCGGTATTTTCATTAATAAAATTTAATCAAGGGAAATTATATAATTATTTTATATTAAATAAGATATATTTTCATCTAATCATGTTATTTGAGTAATTTTTAATTAATAGTACCATTTTTTATTTTTTATTAAATATTATTCAGAAACTATTCAAAAAAAAACTGAATTTTTTTCCACATCATTCTCGAATAATTTTGTTAAAAGTCCATAAATTTTAAAATATTTTTAGTATTTTTGTCACTATTATCCATTGGCTAATTTAATTCACTCTCTCTATATTTTTTATTCTACATAGTTGTATTAAAGGACTCAAAATATTATTTTCTAATAAAAATATTATTTACCTATGGTGTGAAGATAATAATTTTCTAATATCTACCACACAAAGTAGCTCTCCAACCATCATGAATAGAAATTTTTTAAATCATCCGTTTTATGTTTTAATTGTTCATTTCAATGAAAAAAGTCGTTTATAGTATTTTAAAAATATTAAAATTTTATATGTGGGATTTGAAAATGAAAATTTAATTTTCCAAAAAAATGATGTATTGATATTTGTTAAGGTATTTTAATATAAGAGGCCAATCCTTTTTGTACTGATAATTCACTAACTGTATGATCCAGGGAACCAACAATTATTTACTGTATGGATTAATTTTTTATAATAAAATATTTATGAAAACATTTTTCTTTACAATGAGTTAGTATATTGAGAAATGATAGAAATTTTAATGATCTTATTCAATCATTATAGAGGAATTATTTTTATATTATTATTGGGACTATCATAGAATAGTAATGTATTGGTCAATGTTATATAGATATTTCATGAGATGGAGATTATAATCATGGACATTAATATATATAGAAAAGATAAAATTATGATTCATGATTGTTATTTATTCTAGATATGATCATAATATTATGCATAGATATAATTTTTAGTTGATATGATCAAATTTTGATGGATGATTATGATAAAATAAAAATATTATTAAAATAATTAGAATAATAAAATTTAAAACATCATTTCTTAATGGAATTTTACATCCAATGGTTAAAATTAAACCTTCCTATGTTACGACTCCAGAATTATAGTTATTACTTTGAAATCATTATTAATCACGATGTGTTGATTTGAATATATTTTGTAGTTTATGAGATCAACATTTATTATTATGATACTTTTATATGGATTAAATGAATTTTAATGTTTCATCATACCCTTAGGATTATCTTATGATCTTACTGTTGATATCTCTTAAGTTTACCTTTACTGCATATCTGAAATCACATATTTCTATGTTTTCCTTCCTTGATTTTTTACAGATGATTCAAACTGTGATTTCTCTATAAGAGTACTAATATAAATATCATTATCATATATGTTGAATATATTTAATGTATAAGATGACTATGTATCTCGTATCTAATCATCCTAACCATATTAAGTCACCGAACATGTTTTGCTGTGAAAATTATTAAATATTACTCATAAATAATGTAATATTTACTTATTTTTTGATTAGATAAACTCACTATGAAAACTAAGATGTTTAATTTGTATTTAGAGAATATGATATTATAAATGAGAGGATAGAAACTATGAATCCCAGTAGTGAAGCAAAAGTGATATAGGATGAACATGAAGTATCATTGGTTTCATAAATGTTGAAATATTATAAATGATGTTATTTTGATTTTGAAATTTGTTTGCCTTTATAAAACATTGTGTTATCTATTTTGGTTGTAGTCCATGGATGGAACCAAGTGGAACTGTGAGAAAAATGAATGTGATAGGAAATGATATGAATATCCTCATGAGTATGTTAATAGATTTGGAGTCTGGATGCAACATATTTTTGAAATACTCATACATCTATCTCACCCTATGTGAAATAATGAATACCATGTTTTGATTATAAATGAACTAACAAGGATTAAATATTCCACATTGTTTTTTATGAGAAAAATTACACCCTCAATCTATAGTTAATATAATCTTATTTTGCCGAGAAATGGATCAATAAAATTCAAAATATGTTTTGTATTAATTAATTCTAGGACCACAAGAAATTCATCTTAAAAACCACCACAATGAAGGTAATAATGATCGATTATGGACCCTTTTCAAAAGGATATGAAAAGTGGACGAACAAGTCTACAGGGAATGAGAGCAGTTTAAGATGCAATTTATCAATATATACTTTCCAAGAACTCTTTATACTACTATGGAATGGTAATTTCTTAATCTTACATAGAAGGATGATAAATATTTTTTTTATATAAATAAAATTTTAAAATAAATTCAATTCATGATTCATGATTTACCATTAAACCTAAGAAAAATTTTGATAAATTCATTTTTTATTGAATAAAAGTATTTTAAATTAACTTTCTATAAAATATTTTCGTATTTATAATGAAATAATTATATATGATATAAATTTGGAAATAAATAGTGGTACATCTAATGATTTATTGGGTATTAGTGACAAAAATGGAACTTAATAGAAACTGAAATAGGAATTCACCTAGATTAAGACATTTAAAACACTAACATGCCAGAAATATGTAGGAATTAACTAACATCAATTTATACAAGGCACAATGAAATATAAAAATTCTATAATGGATGGACATCAATATAGTGATTATTTATGGGGTATGAAATGTAAAAAATATGACATAGAGGATAAAAATGATTTAACTAATGAAGTTGAATGTTACATGTAACACCCCAAGTAATTCTAAAAAATAAATAGAAATTCTTGTAACCTTTTTAAGTAGATATTTATAATTATCCTTTAAAACAGAACTGTTCTTCTACTATGTTCTGAATTTCATGAAAATGTCATCTAAAATTGTGTTCAGTATGTTATATGGAGTCTATTGGAACCTACTTGTTTTTTAGTGAATAGTAACATACCATTATGAATACTACTATGAATAGTAATATGACCCTAATTAATATTAAATTTCATTATTATTTTATTTTATTAAGGCTTTAAGATAATATCAACTAGGTTAATATTTCATTGTGATATAGAAGTAGTTACGGATTTAGAATTGTTAATTATTGAATTAAATATGATTTTATTCAAAAATTAAATTAAAAAAATTTTGAATATTATTTTAAAAAAATGGACTTCATTTTTGAAATATATACATCGATAAATGATTTGGGTGAATTTTGGGAATTTTTCTGAAAAGTTTATTTTTTAGTGAATTTTAAAAAATACAGGTTTTAGTTTCAGTGTGTTAATGATATCATTAACGATATAATAATGATGTCATAAATCTGGTTGACTAATGTATAGTTAAATAATATGTGAGGTTTCCCATGTGGCTTATACCATGGGCAAACACCATGGGCAAGCCCATCTATTTCCAAATACAACTCATGAGGTGTCCCTTGAATGTTATTAAAATAATCCCTCACTTTTACAATAAATACCATATCTTCCCTTCATTTAATTCATTAACAATTCTCCCTAAATGAGGCTCTAGAAACCTTACCTTTATAGTAGACCTCCAAAGGTTTCCTCAATCCCCCAAGATCCCAACATTCATGTTCTAAGGGTTACTCTACAAGGTAAGAAATTTTTCAATTTCTTTCTTTTTTCCATTAAAGTTCTCTTTTATGTGTAATATCTTTGAAGTTTCCATACCATGTTTTTATTTATTTATTATTAATTATCTATTCTGTATTTTGACTCATTTCTAGATGGTTGACCATTGACCCCTCTCTTCTTAATGTTTTCTAAAACCCTGTCGCATAGCCGTTGGGCTGCTGAATTTTTGTAAGAAATTTCTCACTTATTATTTTATTTTGAGTTCCTTCCTTATATTTCATCATATCTCCTTACCCAAGAGGAATGAAATATCTATAAATCATATATATTTTGTATTTTAACATTTTTATGTAAAATTACTCATCATTATTCTTCTTCTCTCCCACTTACTTAAATAATAAAAACATTGTCAGTTTGTGTCTAATTATCAACATTGTGGATGATGTGATTTAAATTTCCATTGATTATTTCATGTCTGGTCATGGTAACATTTATATGGTTGATCCAGGTTATAATATATGTTTTATGACTCACCCAATGTTAAGATATTCTTTCTTACTCCGGTTCTAATTTATAATACAAAACAAGGTTGTTATTATCAAAGAACCGCTAAAAGGATCTAAACAAACATCATTAATGATCTAACTTATAAATCATCCTCATGTAAGAATTAAAAATGATAAATGGTATAAATTATGGTACTGGAAATATTAAAATACTTTTGATTTCCAATTTTTGAGTTTCACTTTGAATCGACAAGAATGTCCACCATGAACTAAACAAAGAAATCATGTAAAGAATTCACCCAAAAACAGCACAAGGAGCGTAATACTAACAATTAAATGCTGAAATTATGTTATAAAATGATCATATAAGATGTTATGAACATAAAACATGTTTCTTTAAAATATTAATAACATACTTTTAACAATTATATAGTAGGTTTAAACAAGGTTGAAGTAAGACAAACCTGAGGTAAGGGAATTCGTAACCTGATTTACATTATTTAGGTTAACCTTCTACTTCATTACTTATGTTCTACGTAAATACTTTGTGTGATGGGTTCAGTTTAAATTATGTTTTATTAGGTTTATTTATAGTATATATACATAATCCATCAACTCTATTAGGTCTCTCTTCAATTTTATGATATTTATAAGGGGATTATCTTTAAAAATTCTCTTTTTAAATTCGGTTTTACGAAATTCCAATGTAATGTATTTATGAAATTATAAATGTTGTATGATTCTGTTTTGGTTCTTTGGAATTATTTATGATGAATGGTGGGACCTATATTTCCCTCCAATGGATTGGATATTAGTATGTTTGAGGTCGGCCATTTGGTTTCTCCAAGTGTAATTGCGATGGTTACAAAAAGTAAGGTAGCCATGAGGGTTTCAAATTATAAGGTAGCCAATAATGGTTAAAAGATTATGTAAGTGATACCCCAAGATACCATTATAATTATATTTTTGTTCTTATGTTTTTTTAGATCTTGTTTAAATATTACGTTACTCAATGTAAGTATATATGGGTGATAAGAATGTCTTTTGAAAAAGAATTCATATATTAAGAGTATCCATGGAATAATGTAATTATACTTATTTTCCATCCCTTACTGAGTTTTTATGATCATCCCATGTTTTTAAATGATTTTTAATAGGTTAAAGTATGTGTAATACAAGGAAAGAATCCATGTTAAATGTTGAATAATTCTCAACGAGTCTCTTTTTATGTTTTAATTTTTTTTATTTTGAAAAAAATGGAAACTGTTTTTATGGTATGCGCTGTGTAATAATGTGTAATGTCATGAATGTATTGTCCTAATTCTCTAAATCTCTATACTTTGAAAGATATTCAATGTAAAAGGAAGTGTTTTCTTGAATAAATTCATGATTATGTATGTAAAAAGGCCAGGTCCTTATAGTTTCTATCAGATGATGGTTTAGAAAACTGTAGGGGTTAAGGTGATGTTAAGAGAATACCATAAATGATTTTCACTATATATTTAATTTTAAATGTTTTAGCATTTAAATATTACCATGTTGATTCATCTAAGACATGTTTTTTCAGAATGGTTTTCCTCAGAAGGAACATTGATGATGAAGAGGAGAGGCACCGACAGAATGACATCCTTCCGGAACTACAGCCCAGAATGGTAGGTACTGGAACCAAGCAGTTTGTGGAATTAATGGATTTGCTAACGCAGGAAATAAATGGTGGTGGAATCAATTTAAGGGAACCAATAAAGGTACCACAACGAAACATAAAAGTTGTGGAACATTTTTTGAGACAACATCCTCCTACATTCAATGGATCTTCTGACCTAGTATTAGCTAAAGGATTTATCGAAGCCCTTGAAAAGATATTTGATGTCATAGTATGTTCAGATAATAATAAGGTAAGTCTTTCCATATATCATTTTGTAGGGGAAGCTGACCATTGGTGGTCATTGATAAGGAATATCAGGGATATATAGGATTTTGATTCCTTAGAGTGGGATGGATTTAAAAGTCTTTTCCTTGAAAAATATTTTCATAAGGTGGTATGAATTATAATGGAGATAAAATTACATGAATTGAAACATAAGGAGGAAGATTCAGTGGATGTGTATGAAGAGAACTTCACCCGACCGGTGAGGTATGCTCTAAATATTATTCTGGATCTTGATAGAAAAATCAACCACTTTTACTCAGGATTGAAGCCAATGTGTAGACGGGTGTTGGCCTCCCGTGAATTCAAAATTTATGAGAAACTTTTCTGATGTGCTGAGAGGGTAGAGATGGAGTTTTCTGATGATCACATGCATTTTGGAAACAAGGAGAATAATAGGTCCAGTTGGAATGAAATGGGTAAGAATCAATCGAAGAAATATGATTGTAGGATATCTGTTTTCTAGTTTGTTAAATGTGTGGCCAAAAGCACCCATGGGAATGTCATAGAAGAACTGGGAAGTGTTTTAAATGTGGTAAGATTGGAAATAGGGCCCGAGATTGTAACAAAAAAGATCCAAAGGCTAATCCTGATAAGCAGACTGTAAAGTGTTTTAAATGTGGTGAAATGGGTCATTATGAAAATTATTTCCCAAAGAGAGATCTGAATGATGCAAAGAAACTAGACTACACGTAGAAAGGTGTAGTGAGATCCTTTGTGACTACATCAGCAGATGTTGGGACATCCAATGATGTTTTCTCAAGTACTTTGTCTGTTCACTAAGACTTTGCAAATGTTTTGTTTGATACGGGGTCTACACATTCCTTCATCATTGAGAAATTTTCTAATAAATTGGAAATATCACATCAACAAATGAGACCTAGAAATGTTGTTAAAACCCCCGGCGGGAAATGTTATAAAAAATATGAATTATAAGAATCTTTCTATTGTGGTCTATAGAAATACTTCACCAACAAAACTTGTTGTTTTACCCTTAGTTGAGTTTGATGTTATTCTGGTAATGGACTGGCTTTCTGATTTTCACGCTATGATTGACTGTATATATAAGGAATTTGTTTTTTAGAAAATGTTGCAGTTTGTATACAAGAATGAACCCATACAACTGATAACATTTCAAGATTCTAAGAAACTATTGAAAGATGGAAATGAAAGATTTCTTGCTCATTTTGTTGAAAACAAGGGAACTATTCAAAATTATGATGTTCCGGTGCTAAATTGATACCTTCATGTTTGTTCTAATGAGTTACCTAGTGTCATACCTGTTGGAGAAGTCGAATTCACAATTGACATAGTTCCTGATGCTAATCCAATTTCAAAACCCCCATATCGTATGGCTCAAATAGAACTTCCTGAATTGAAAAATCAGTTTCAGGATTTTCTTGACAAAGGCTTCATTAATCCAAGAACTTCACCATGGGGAACCCATGTTTTGTTTGTTAAAAATAAATATGGTTCCATGAGACTTTTCATATATTATAGATCTTTGAATAACATCACTATTTAAAACAAGTATCCATTGCCTCATATTGATGAATTGTTTGATCAGCTCTTGGGAGATCTGTACTTTTCGATGAATGAATTGGGATCCGGATACCATCAACTGAAGGTGAAGCAGGATGAAATCCCGAATAAATCCTTTCATACAAGATATGGGCATTATGAATTTGTTTTCATGTCGTTTTTATTAACTAATTCCCCTTCTATATTCATCAATCATATGAATAGTTTATTTAATGAGTTCTTGGATAAGTTTGTGGTTGTATTTATTGATGAAATTATGGTTTCTTTCTAAAAATAATGAGGAGCATAAAAAAATCTAAGGGTTCTTTTTGAAAACAATAAAAAATAATAAACTATATGGAAAATTCAGAAAGTGTGATTCTTGGTTGAAACAGATTTCTTTTCTTAGGAACATTGTAAATAAGGATGGAATTACAAATGATCTTACCAAAACCAATGTAGTTGATGAATCACATAGATCCCCAAATGTTACATAGATTCGTAGTTTTAGTGGGATAACTGGTTATTACAGACAGTTTGTTAAGAAATTTTCACGGTTATCTATCCCAATAACTATGTTAACACGAAAAGGGGTTAAATTTATTTAGACAGAATAATGTGATGTTTGTTTTCCGGAACTGAAGAAGAGATTGGTGAATGACTATGTTTTGGCCTTACCTTCCTGAAATGGTGAGTTTTTCGTCTACAGTGATGCTTCTTTGATGGGACTTGGTTGTGTTTTGATGCATAATGATCAGTTAATTTCCTTTTCTTCAAGAAAACTTAATCCACATGATCTAAATTATCCCACATATGATTTGGAATTGGCAGTTGTGATTTTTTCTCTAAAAATTTGGACGCATCATCTATACGGAACCAAATACCAAATATATACTGACCATAATAGTCTAAAGCATATATTCCCTCATAAGGAATTAAACATGAGGCAATGAATATGGATAGAACTGATAAAGGATTATGACTACATGATCAATTACCATCATGGAAAAGAAAACAACGTAGAAGATGCCTTAAGTCCAAAACATCTTGCATCATAAACCATGTAACATTTCGAACATGATCCCTTGATTAATGATTTGGTGAATTTTGGAATAGATGTTGTTAGTGCAGGGAATAACTCTATTTTGTTTAAGGTTCAATGCAGCCTTCATTTTTAAACTGAATGAAGCTAGCGCAAAAGGAAGACCATGAGCTACAGAAAAATCTAGAATTTGTTAAAATGGGTAAGTTTCCAAAATTTATCATTGACAAAGACTGTGTTTTAAGATTTTGAAAAAGGTCGTGTGTTCCTAGTGATACTCAGTTAAAGAAATATTTGTTTTACGACACTCATAGTTCTCCATTTTCTGTTTATCCCGGCGAAACAAAGATGTATAGAGACCATGGTAGTATTAATGGTGGGATGGAATGAAAAGAGATATTACTAATTTTACCATGAATTGTTTGACGTGTCAATAGGTTAAAGCAGAGCGGTAGTTACTTAAGGGGATGATATAGAATTTTCTAGTGCTAGAGTGGAAATGAGAGAATGTATCCATGGACTTCATGGTGGGACTACCAAGGACTTCTCGAGGTAACAATGTGATTTGGGTTGTTATTGATTGGCTAACAAAGTCTGCAAATTTTATGTCTATTCGAGATAAAATTACTTTTCATCATCTTTCTCAATTGTAACTCAAGGAGATTTTCAGGTTACATTGAGTTCCTCTTTCCATTTTATCTGACTAAGAACTCAGCTTCACTTATATCTTCTGGAAGGGACTTCAGAAGTCGTTGGGAACATAGTTAAATTTCAGTAAATCCTTTCATCCTCAATCAGATGGGTAGTCAGAACGAATAATTAAATAATTGGTGGATATTTTTCGAGCTTGTTCAATAGAATATCAGGGAAGTTGGGATCATCATCATTATTTAGTTATGTTTTCTTATAATAACTTTTTTCATTCCCATATTCAGATGGCACCATTTGAGGCTTCATATGGGAATTAGTGTCAGGTTGCAGCGTTTTGGGATGAAGTCAGTGAAAGAATGTTGATGGGGCTATAATTACTAGAATAAGTGGCTGAGAATGTGAGGATGATCCAGTGGCACATGAGGATTGGTCAGAGTAGGCAGAAATGTTATGCAGATAATAGAAGGAAAGACTTCTCATTCGAGGTAGGTGACCATGTTTTCCTTAATATCTCTCCTTGGAAAAGTGTGATACATTTTGGTAACAAAGGAAAACTAAGTCCATGGTTCATTGATCCTTTATAAATCTTACAGAAATTTGGAACAATTGCATACCATGTATCATTGCCTCTGAGTTTGTTTCATGTACACAATGTTTTTCATGTTTCGATGTTGAGACTGTATGTGCCCGATTTATCACATTTCTTGAGCCCAGAATTAGTTCAGCTGGAAGAGAACCTTTATTATGAAGTGAAACCAGTTTAGATTATTGATTGAAGGGAACAATTATTGGGGAATAATTTAATCCACCAAGTAACGTTTTTGTGGAGAAACCACATAGTTGAAGAAGCGACATGGCAGTCTGAAAATGCTACAAGGGAAAATACCCTCAGTTTAATAAGTAAATAAACAACGAGGTCGCAATTTCAAGAAGGTGGGGATAATGTAACACCCCCAGTTTTTCTAAAAATAAATAGAAATTCTTGGATATTTTTTTTAAGTGGATATTTTTAATTAGCCTTTAAAACCAAACTTTTCTACTTCTATGTTCTGAATTTCAAGAAACTATCATATATAATTATGTTCAGTATGTTATTTGGAGTCTATTGGAACCAACATGTTTTTGGTGAATAGTAACATACCATTATGAATAGTAATATGAATATTAATATGACCCTAATGAATAGTAAATTTTATTATTATTTTATTTTATTAAGGCTTTATGAAAAAAGCATCTAGGTTAATTTTTCATTGTGATATAGAAGTAGTTACAGAATTTGAAATGTTAATTTTTGAATTAGGTATGATTTTATTCCAAAATTAAATTAATAATATTTAGAAAATTATATTCAATAAATGGACTCCAATTTTGAAATATACATGTCGATAAATGGTTAGGGTTGATTTTCAGAATTTTTCTGAAACAGTTGATTTTTCATTGAATAGTAAAAAATACAGTTTTTAGTTTCAGTGTGTTAATGAAATCATTAATTCTATAATAATAATTTCATAAATATGGTCGACTTATGTATAGTAAAATAATATCTCAGGTTTTCCAAGTGGCTTATATGATGTGAAAACACCATGTGCAAGCCCATGGTTTTGCAATTACCACTCATGAGGTGTCCCTTGAAAATTATTAAAATAATCCCTCACTTTTCCTATAAATACCAACTCTTCCCTTCATTGAATTCATTCCCATTTCTCCCTCAAAGAATCTCTGGACTTCTAACCTTTATAGTATTCCTCACAAGGTATCTAGAATCCACAATGGTCCCAACTTTCATGTTCTATGGGTTACTCTACAAGGTATGAAAATTATAAATTTCATTCATTTTCCATTCAAATTCTTTTTTAGGTGGTATATCATTCAAGATTCTATACCATGTTATTATTTCATTATTACTATTGATCCATTCTCTTGTATGACTCATTTCTTCATGGGTACTCTTTGTCCCCTTTCATCTTAATGTTTTGTAAAACCCTATCGCATAGCCATTGGGCAGCTGAATTTTTGTTTGAAATTTCTCACTTATTCTTTTATTTTGAGTTCCTTCATTATTATTTCATCATATCCCCTTACCCAAGAGGAATGAAATCCCCAGAAATCATGTATATTCTGTATTTTATAATGTATATTTAAAATTAATCATCATTATTCTTCTTCTCTCACACTTATTTAATGATTAAAAACATGGTTTGTTTGTGTCGAATTATCGACATCATGGATGATGTGATTTAAATTTCCACTAATTTGTTCATATCTGGGCATGAAACCATTTAAATAGTTGATCCAGTTTATTATATATGTTTTTTGACTCACCCATGGTTATGGAATTATTTTTTACTCATGTTTCTAATTTATAACACAAAACTAGGTTGTTATTATCAAAGAACCAATAAAATGATCTATACGAACATCATTAAAGTTCTTACTTATGAATCATCCTCATTTATGAAATAAAAATAATAAATTGTATAAATTATGGTAATGGAAATATTTAAATACCATTCCATCCCAATTCTGGAGTTTCACTTCCAATCGACAATAATTTCCACCATGAACCAATCATAGAAATCATGTAACAAATTCACCCAAAAATAGTGCAAGGAGAAAAATACTAACAATTAAAGGATGACATAGTGTTATGAAATGATCATATATGATTTCATAAACATGAAAATATTTATTTAAAATATTAATAACACTCTTTTAACCATTATACACGAGTTTTAAACAATTTGGAAGTGTGACAAACCTGAGGTAAGGGAATTCTTAACCCGATTTCCATTCTTTGGTTTAAACTTATACATTATTTTTTATGTTCTATTTAAATTATTTGTGTGATGGGTTATGTTTATATTATGTTTATATTATGTCTATTTACTATATATATACATACTCCATACACTGTATTAAGTCACTCATCAATTTTATGAAATTTAGAAGGGGATTTTATTTGAAAATCCTATTTTTAAATTCTTTATTAAGAAATTCCAATGTAATGTATTTATGGAATTATAAATGTAGTATTATTATGTTTTGGTTCTTGGTAATTATTTATGATGAATGGTGGGACCTATATTTCCCTCCAATTCATTGGGTATGAGTAAGTTGGAGGTTGGCCATATGGTTACTCCAAGTGTTACAGTGATTGTTAGACAAAGTATGGTAGCTGTGAGAGTTACAAATTATAAGGTATCCAAGAATGGTTAGAAGATTATATAAGTAATGCCCAAAGATAACTTTAAAATTATATTTATGTTCTAATGTTTTGTGTATATATTGTTTAAATATCATGTTACAAAAATTAAGTATATATTGGTGACAGGAATGTCTTTTGAAAATGCTTTCATATATTACGAGTATTCATGGAATAATGTGATCTTCATTCTTTTCCATCCCTTACTGAGCTTTTGTGCTCATACGATGTTTTTAAATGATTTTTCACAGGTCAAAGGATTTTTAATCCAAGGAAGGAATCCATGTTAAATGTTATATAATTTTCAAGGAGTTCTGTTTTATGTTTTAATGTTTTATATTCGGAAAAAATGGAAACTATTTGTATGGTATCCACTCTGTAACAATGTTTAATGTCATGAATTTATTGTCCTAATTCTCTAAATATCTAAACATGAAAAGATCATCAATGTAAAAGGAAGTGTTTTCTTGACTAAATTCAAAATTATGTATGTAATATGTTCAGGTCCTTATATTTAATATGTAGGTAAATTGGTAATTTTATGAATCAATGTCCTAATACAATGGATATTGAGGATAATAGAACATAAAAACCACATATAATTAAATAAATTGATGGAACTTGTGATCTTAAAAAAAGTGCATTTATAGAACAATGTATTGATTTGTTCACTTAACATAAAATCTAATATTATAAATGTATTATTTAATTTTTTTATGTACTCTTTTTCGTTTGTTTAATGTCATTATGATATCATGTCACCACCTTAATTGGTAGATGTTGGGTAAAATGTAAAAAAGTAATAATGTTATGATGATCACATACGATTTCTACAACTACTCTATAAAATAATTGTATTGGAATCTATGTCCTTATAATTGTGTTATTCTCCTTCTAGCAGAATTTTATTTATTTGTGGTTATGTAATATCACTCTATATAAAGAACCCATAAGAATGTAAATGTATGTGTCCCCATTATGTCCGTAAATCAACCTATTATCAAATTTCTATGTGAGGATATGTAGGAAGTTATAATCGATGATATTTCCATTATGTTAGAAGAACTACCAATTCATGAGTGATATATATCTCAATGATTGGTCAGAAACTCAAGAGAAAAGATATTTTTTTTTTGTTAGGGATAATTAAGATGTATTTACAATATAAATTCATAATCACCCTTCATATCATGAAGTTGAGTTATTAATTAGAATAATAAATGAAGATACACTTATTTTAATGAATCCTTAACTAATGTACCAAATTGAGTGGGAGTAATTGAATAAGGGAATCTATTAGCATCATCATAAAGGAATTTTAAACCGAAGTGTGTCACTATGGTGTTAAAATATAATTCATAATAATAATAAATATCATTCAATGCATCTTTTCATTGATTATCAATAAACTAAAAAGATATGTATATAGAATAAGAATCATTTACACTGTATTGATGATTGTTTTGATCAATTTCATGGACATCGGTACTTTAAAATGATTAATCCAAATTCTAGATATCATCAAATGAGGGTCATGAAATATGATATAACAAATAAAACCTTCCATTTTAGTTATGTACATTATGAATGTACAATAATTCATTTCTTATTTATGAATTCACCCATTATATTCAAGGATGTGATGAATAATTCATTTCAATATTACCTTAATCTATTTTTGGTAGTCTGTATAGATGATATTATTATATTTTTCAAGATAATGTAAGATAATATTCATCATTTTAAGAATGTATTGAATACATTGATAAAAGAAAATTTTTATAAAAAATTACCCAACTGTGAATTATTCATGAATATGGTTTTCTTATTAGATTATATAATATCCTCTGAGGGTATACTAATAGATCATCCAAATAGATAATTTATTTACCAATAACCTAGGAAATCCATTGTAACTAAGATTCATATATTTTTAGGTTATTTTTATATTATTGAATATATATGAGGAATTTATAATTATTATCCAATCCACAAACTTGTCTCTTTAGAAGGATGCTAATAAGCTATGGAAAGATGAATTTGAGGAAAATTTCGTGGGGATGAAATAAATGATCAATGGTAACCATAGGTTGTCGATATATTTTGATTTATCAAATATGTTTTTATGATACAACTTCATGTAGAATGGAAATTTGATATATTATGACACATGTAAATGGGAAATTCATAAGGAAAATAACACACCCAGGATTGGGAGCTTGTAGAAGAAATTTTTAATTGATGATATAAATTCATTATCATTATGGTTAAAAGTGTGTCATATATAATGTTCATAAATTCATGAGGTATTTTTACACACCAATTTAGTTTAATATGATAATGATTTGATAATTTGAGAGGAATAATGATTATGAATTCTCAAAACATTACACCACATGAATGGTAAAGAAGGGGGTGATGCTTAATGATGGAAGGCTACTCTACTTTTTCGAATATGTGGTTCTAGGAGATATATTATTAATTATCTAAAAAAATATAGAACATGAAATTATAAGGATAGTGGTTAAATAATATCTTTCTCACATGAATATGAACCTATCCATCCATATATGAATGTAATTATCATAGAATAAGGATTGTGAGCTACATATAAATGAATGAGATGAACTTGGGATAAAAAATCATTGTGATGGAATGATATGGTTCAAAAACAATGTATGTTTCCTCTAAATACCAAACACCATGAATAAGATATTGGATAAAGATCATAGTGGATCATTCTTTATTAATCCTAGATGTATTGAAATGTATCAGGAAATGAAATAATATTTATTTTTGGACAATGTGAAGAGTGATATTGAAACATATGTATCTCATTGTTTTATATTTCAGTATGTTATTGATTATAGACACATATCAAAGGAGATTTAACACCAATTATCTATTACAAAATGGATTTCAGAAAACATCACTATGGGTTTTGTTATTGGACCTCATGAAATCTAAAAGGAATAATCCTGATTGGGTGGTAGCTGATCGTAGTATGATGTAATGATATTTTATTTATCATTAGATAATATTTCTATCCTAATAAATTTAAATGGATAATAATTATGCACGTTTTGAGATAACATAAAAACCCCTATCAATAGTACATTACTAGAATCATAGGATTACCTTGATAATCTGAATAAATAAACATTAATATCATTAAATTGAGTAGAGTTTTGGTAAAAAAAATAACCATAGATAGAAATTATGTATCATTGGACAATTAAAACTCAATAGGACACAATGGGTGATTTATATATGGATTTCAATGGAGCTTCTTATTGAAACCTTCCTTTGATAGAGGTTTCTTACAACAGTAGATCATAATTGATTATTGAGATGGATATTTATAAATATATCTAAGAAAAGATTTGTAGAAATCAAATGTACTAAGATATATTCAAAGATATAAATATATTAGGACATATTCTATGTGAGTAAATCGCTGAGAATGTTATATAAATTCTACAACACATCTGGGATGTTAAATGATAATAGAAATATTATTCCAAAAATTGATGTTAAAATATAATGTTCAAGGTTGGATATAATGAATTCTTATCAATATAAGCATGGATGAATGTTATGATATTACAAAATAAGGATAATAAGAACTATATATATAAAAGTCACATTAAGTTTTCTATAGCATCAGGATGTTATCTTAATGGTTGGTACATCTATAAAATTTTTGTAAGTTATAGAAGTTATCTATGTTTCTCTACTAGTATATACCAGTTCCATATATTGTAATAATCACAAATGTCATACAAGAATAGAAAGACAAGTCTTATGATGAATAATTGGTGGAGATTTTATATCAATGTGTGGAAGAGTGTTATTATAAGAAAACTCCTATGCTCAATGTTTTCTTGTTGAAGCCATATAATTGAAGATGTTACATGGGAATAGAAGGATGTGATTAGAATCATGTTTTCTCACTTGTTTAATATGAGTGATAGTATTTCATGGGATTAATTATTAAAATTGGTTATAATTTATTACCATATGAATTTTTGATCTATTTGTGAAAAATTAAAAATCATTTCATTGATATGTATCTTTAGAAAAAACACTGGGATGAAATGAATGATGATATACAATGATTTATTAGAATTTATTGTGAAAATTATCACATAATCATCAGGTTTTTGGGAATGAATAATATTAACTAAAATTTTAAAAAATATTTATTAAACATATATAGAATAAAATCATTTATGTTTAGTTGATAAAATAATTTTAACGTTGAAAAGTTATGATTTTTTGAAAATCATTTATTATATGTGCAATGTGTTTTTTCATTATAATTTAAATTTATAACTATAAATTAATGAATTTAATGAAATTTATAGATTATATATTTAATTGTTATTTGTTAAATTAATCTATATTTTTATAGTAATAGTGGGATATGAATTAATTGGAAAATATACATAAAAGATCATATGTAAAGTGGTTTTCATATTGTTTTGTGATCTATTTTAAAAATTCATTTCCACTACAATTAATGATTTAATAAAAAAATGGAATCCAATTTTTTAATAATGATTTATGAATTTAGTAGAAATGAATCTTTTATTTTTTTTCCAATTATAAATAGTAACCATGGAAAATATTTCTCACCATAGAAAAGGAAAAATAGG
Source organism: Viscum album (assembly GCA_963277665.1). Classification (NCBI taxonomy): domain Eukaryota; kingdom Viridiplantae; phylum Streptophyta; class Magnoliopsida; order Santalales; family Viscaceae; genus Viscum; species Viscum album. The sequence continues at coordinate 643,017,258 of OY728135.1, read as the reverse complement.
TAAAAATATTGTTTAAAACATAGTATATGGATTAAAATCCATAGAAAACCGGATATTTTTCTTTACATATGACACATTATTCAATAAGAAACATATCATAAATATTTTTGATATTTATTTCCACCTTCTATTGATAATGAACCAAATAGTTTTCTAGTAAATAATAAATATGAGATGTCACTCTCTTTATTTCAATATATTATACATTTTTTCATATGTTTCAAAATAGGTTATGTTTCATTATCAATTATTATTTGGAAAATTAGTAAACTTTTTAAAATTTTTATTTATATTATATTTTAATTTATTCCATGTTGACTGTAACTTCTTACTCAACACCAACACAATACATGGCAATGTAATAGAAAAATAAAATAAATAATTTTAAAAATCATAAAAGTATATTAATTTTGGGTAAAGTATTATGTTTTAGTAATTTTTTTTGAAAAAATATAACATACTATTTAAGTTATAAAATATTATACTAAAATTAAATTTTTATATGGTGGTCTTTAATGTAAAACTATGTTAATATAATCAAAATTGACTCTAGTTGTATCATATTCAAAACAATATATTAAAAAATGTTTCATCATTAAATTAAATACAATCCTTGGAAAAGTGAATTTTATATAAATAGAATGTAATAAATTGTTTTATAAAAGTTAAATTATCATTTATAATAAATTTTTGGAATCTAAATATTAGAAAACATAGATATAACGACAACAACAAAAATGTTAACAGTGGATAAAATTAAGAGACATGTGTTAAATATTTACTGGAACATGTCTAATTTATATTGGATGAGAGGACTAAGAATCATATTCATCCTAAATTATAAATATGTTAGGTTGGTTTTTAATTCATATGAATATGTATTTATTATATTTAAATATTTTAATTGATTTCACATGTGTCTTTTCCTTAATTATAAAAGGAAACCAACAATCCTATCATTCTCACACCATATTGTGATATAAATCTAGGCCAATACCTACCAAAATAACTTCCAAATATCCTTATCCTTGTTCTACAGGTTATATAATTTCAAACTACCATTACTATAGTAATTAATATGAAATAAAAAGAATGTATATCAAAAGTGAGGTAACCATTTTAGAAGATCACTTTAATTTTATTTCTTCCACTACCTCCATCAATGTTTTCCTATCCATTCAAAGATTTTAACAGAAAATTATGTTGTATACAATGATGTTACAATATTTCTGTTATATCTATTATCATTCTTTATTCTATCCTACAAGAAATGATATCATATCACATGTATATGTGTAGACTACCGTGTCAATGAAGTGATGCATATCATGTTTCATCAAGATGTCAAATTTATGGTTATGTTGATAGAATTAAAAAAATTTATATGATATGTATAAATATATTAATATTCTCTATGTGTGTAAAGTTAATTAACATAATTTTTTTGCATTATTTAATAAGGCGAATCATCACTGATTCATATATGAAAACTGACATCTACGTGTAGTGATGTAGTTCATCTTTCATCACCACTTCTGTAGAATTATTATAAAAGTATATATATATATATATATTACATATAATATTTAATACTTCATTAAAATTATTTATAAAATGAAATAATTATCATGTATAGTTATCAAGACTTTTAAACTAGAACATGCTTTAAAAATAAAGAAATCTTCATCAGGAAGCATTATTTTTAATATTGAATTATTAATAAATGAGTGATAAAATGTCTTAAGTATACCATACATGGTATGATATGTATATATATATATATATATATAGTCATGGAATTGATTTTCAATAAATTTATATTTATTATATTTGAGGTTTTAACAAATATGGGGAATGAAATAACTACAGGAAATGGTTTATGTAATAATTCCACTGATTTTCAATAATATCAATGTTAAATTTCCTATTTTGGGAATTATTTATCTATTATTATAATATAATGGATTCTCATAGATGTATGAATACAATTAATTTTTGTTTACAATTTTTTACTACCTGGTGATAATTCTTAATGAGGTCATAATGGGTTTAGTGGTAATTCAGGCCTTGTTCAGATCCTGGAGATATCCTCCCTATAGAATTATCTTTAGGCACATGTTTGGGGAATATTAACTAGTAACCATATGGATCAACTATGTGGCCTTATAATAAATAATCTAGGTTATTTGAAAACTAAAATATGTGTTTTTTAGAGAAGAAAAATATTTAATAATTTGTAAGAATATTGACCATGATTGGCATACACATTGTTTAATCTTGTTCCTAACCATGTGTGATGGTAGATTTTGTAGATAATAAGATCAAACATGATGTGAATGGGTTTTCAAACCAGATTCATTGTAATATGATAGGGTGTTCAACTTGTACATTTTTTTTGAATGTTGGGGGAATAGATTTTTCCATCTATGTAGATTAATCATGAACCCCATTTAAATTATGTAAAATGAATGATTTTACCATGATGTATTTATCCTTTACCCTCCCCTTTCTATCTCACATTATGCATATGGACTATCAATTTGATTGTTCCGATTCTCCTCAACCTAGGTGTGGAAGAAAACTCATCCATTCAAAATACTATTTGAACATCAATCATCACATTGGAATCCCCTCAATATGGTTATCATTCCCATTAAACCATTTAATTGTATTTATATCCATTATTATAATTATTTCAATATGATATGTTATTAACTATTTTTGGGAAATTTTCATTTTTCATAAATTTCATCTTTTATATACAAGATCATTTTCCAATACTAAAAATAGATCGAACAACTGAAATAAATTATGTTGTTAGTTCTCTTTGCTAGAGTCATTATATTTATGTGATGTTTCCTTATCACACAGATATGATGTTCCATGAATAACATATTAAAATGAGATATTATTTAATTAAAATTATATTACATAAACTAAAAGTCCCATGATACCACTCATTAAAAATGGATTTTGATAACATCAAATGTAACTACCCCCATTGAGTGAGTTATATAAATAATTATAATTTAAATTCATCAATTATGAGATTAATCCAGCCTTGTTGGGTGTTCAAATACCCCATTTTTAATTGGTATTATCTAATAAGATATATGATATATAAATATAATATTATAATTTATGAATGTTATGTCAATATCCTTGGGCTTTGTTTCTACTTAATTATGTTCGAATTATACCTCATAAGAAAAATGACCAAATTTAATTAAATTAAATGATAAAAAGTTTTCTTAGTATTCGTTACAATGACCATTAAGTAAATCATGTCATGGTAAATACTGGGGTTCCGACATAGAAAACCCTGGATAGGATTATTAATTATATTGAATAAAATTAATTAAAAATGGATCTATGTTACATCATAGAATATATATGGTTTTCTATATGTTATACCAATGAATGGATCATGTGGAAGGTGGACTACTCTTATTTCATTTTAAATAATGAGTTCCCTATGGGGAATACATTGGATATGAAATGGGGGAGATAATAATTTATCATGACATAGAGATACTTCAGTTATTATGAATAATTACATAGAAGTAATAAATGGGTGATGGGTTTATAATATTCCTTTAATGGTTGTTGGATTCCATTTCTAAATTTTATGGATGAACTTTGGTTGAAAATCTGTTGATTGGTGTGTCATCCTAGTCAAAGAATATTCTTGGATTTAGTCCCTTATTTACACAAATGAATCCCTATGATTTATTTCATTTTTTAATTCTTATACACTAAGGGACATTATAAACATTTGTATGGATAAACTCACCTTGGGAATCTTATCTTACAAGGCTTGGTCCATATACTAATATAAATTAAATTTTCATGTATACAAACTCAATGATAATATAGAGTTGGCTGAAGATGTTAGTATTGAATGGATTTCCCATTGAAAACCTAAACTAACATAGGTTCAATTCAATTCATATTAAATATTTATTTTCATAACCTATACACTACTTTATTTTATATTCATGGACTAGTTAATGATATACCCCATTGGTTTTTGAAATCTATGTCTTACTCACAACCAATCTAGGATGCCATTTTGTACATAGATATAATTCATTGATGAATGTAGGGATATAATGACATTCCAAACTATGGATTATTAATTATCTATATTACAATGGTGAACATTAATCTAGGATTGGGTTATTTTATTGATTATAATGGAAAAGGTCTTGTTCTTTTTGTTATTATAGTATAGAAATTTATATGTTAATGTTTATCGATGAACCTTATATCCACCATTCTCTATAACTTCATGATACAACTATTTTCTATATGATATTTAATATTGAATATGTCTATCCTTATTTACATGGATGATTTTCATTAATTTTGTTTAATTTTATTGTGTCCCATTGTTTTCCACTATGATTATGATGGTATAATGCCACCACAATACCATAATGGACCACAGATTCTAGTTAGCAGCCTCTTGTGTATACATAGGAATGCAAGAGGCAATGTGCCACATGAGTTATATCACATATCAGAAGATTTTTCGAGTGAAGTCAAAAAGTGGTATCAGAGTAATATTTTATTTTCCGTACCATATTGGATTCTAAAAGTGAGATTTAGAGTTTTTGAAATTTGGTAATGTGACCATTATAAGGACTATCTAAGACAAATTTATGGGAAATCTAAATTACGTAGGATGGAAAATAATTTTAGTTATTTTTCCTATTACATTATAAGATATTTAGCAGATGGGAGACAAAAAATATTTTTAGTTTTTATTATTATTTTATTATGAATTATCATTTTACACACAGCCTGATATGGAGTGAAAATAGTGAATCATTCATCATAATAAGATCTTAATGATTAAATATATCATCATATGACATGCCAAATTTAAATTCTAGGTTGAATTTACAATTACATATTGTTTTTGACAATAAAATATGTTGTTTTTAATTAGTCTAACACTTATTTAATGATGTGCGTAATGAATTGGATATTAATGATTATTCATCAACCAAAACAATTTTTTCTCCCATATTTTATTGGTGTATCATTAATAAACCAATTTTTATTTGTTTGAGGTATGTAATAGTGGTTATATGAGATTAAAATTTTGTGGTTTCTTATTAAATAGATGTCAATTATAATTTTTAAATCTATTACATCTATAACTTTGAAATGGAGATTAATATAATCTAGAGATTGTATGTGAAAATGTTATATTTTGAGATTGGATTTAATGGTCTAGTTGTAGGTAAATGGAGTGAAATTTATTTCTTATATATCACATGTAATTATTATTTGAAAATTGTATCTCATATAACATCACAATGATGTATATACATTTCCACTCAATGATTTTTGAATGTAAATGGAAATGGTTTCTCTTAAATGAGGATAAAAATTTCAAAATAAACTAAATTTTCCATTAGAATGTTCAATTTTTATGCTATTTACCAAAACATATTCTATGAAAAGACGAACATGAACGTGACCCAACCACAACATTGGGTATTTGGGAGTGTCTCTTATGATCCTTTATAATGTTCTACGTCATATGGATATTGTTTTATGAAAATGAAATTGGGTGTCGCATCAATAGTAAGAAAGAGTTGCATCAATAATTTTATCTTATATGGGGAATTTTCAGTTACAAAATCTTATTATAAAAAATGTTATTAAAGTTTTATATTTATTTCCACTAGTGGGAAATATTTGAAATTCCAAGATGGTGGAAATTATCATACTCAAGAATTTACCTAACATAACACCCTTATAATTATACCTATGGAATCTCTAGTTATACATGATGTTATTAATGAACTAGTCACCTATGATCAGCTTCCAAAGGGTATTCTTTTATTAGTGAATTATATTAATGGAGTTTCACATCCTATACTCACTATGATATATATTACTTTGGATTTTTAGTACCATCATCAAAATATATTCCAATAAGTTTTTGTCCCCGAGGAAGCTAGGTCATGCATGATATTGTTCTAGTGATTTTCAATATTTAGAGAACACCTATAGAGAAGTGGTTCAAGATCACCATTTAAACGATTTGTAGATCCTCCAATAGCTGTTGGTGTTTCCTAAATTATCTATGTTAGAATTAGGACATGGAATGATTGGGATTATAGACTTCATTATATGATTTATTATTCCTTAAAATGATTAGTTATGAATATTCTTGGGAGTTTATAACCCTTTATTATTGTATTATATCCATTATAAAATATTCATATCATTTTATAGAGGTCCAATAATAAATTATTATCCTTTATGGTGATGTATTAAAAATATATAGATGATTTTAGGTTTGTTTTAAGTAGAAAATTTGATCTAAGGAAAAACATATTCACATGGATGTTGTTTCATAAATCGTAAACAAATCCAACATCTCAAAAAATAAATTGAGTTTAGTGAAGTGTGTGGTCTATAATGGTTCAATTCATTGATAGGGAATAAATTAATCCAAAATTCTTAAGGGTTCAATTGATATTTCCCAAGGGGGGTCATTATTCAAATTATGATCCCTTGTATGCAAGGGGTATTCCATCAGTACGAATGGATGAGACACATAAAGAATAATTGTATTAATGAATTAGTTTAGCGTCAATCTATTAGAATAATCGTTTAAAATGGGATGTTTTAAATAGAATTATCTATAGATTCTATTTAGATAGGGTCTAAATCGTCTCTAGGATATGGATTTGTATTAGTATCTCAATATAAGGGTTGATGTTGGAGCACAATAGACTGAACAGGCTGAGGTGTTGGTCATGGATGAAGGATTAAGATTTCTAACATGAATCACCAATATAGAGGGACTTTTGAAAGGGGTAAGGTGGTGGTACAAGGTAATAGATTGATATACATATATTTAATAAAACATATATCCTAGGAGAATATTTTCATTTCTTATACAGTTTAGTGTTTTCTTTCGGTATCGTCAACTATAGTGTCTATGTTATTTGATATTAGATAGTCAACATTTATTATGTCTATTGATATTTTGAGTATCCTTTTCATATAATTTGATTTATATTATTTTTGGACGAATAAAGACTGTAACTCCCCGACCCCAGTTACCCAGAGTCGGTGCATTATTACATAACATTGGTATGATCACAAGAATGATCAAATCTCAAAATATAGATCCGTTTAGTAGCCTAGGAAACACTAGATATATTCATAAGTCTTACGTTACATCATAAAAATGAATACTACAACAACAACTTTTCTTCATAGTCTACACTCTTATCCCCTCAAACTATCCCTGTAGGTCATTCATAAATTACTTCTTCACATCATGGGAAAAATAAAACATAGAAAAGGGGTGAGCTCAAATTCCCAGTAAGGATAACAATATAGCAGAAACTTTCATAAATAAGAATAAACATTTAAGGCAATTTATAACTAAAAAAAGCCATTTAAACTTGAACTTCAACATAGTATGGAAAAAATAAAATGAAATAATTCCATTTACTTATTCACATGGGTATTCTACTAATTGAATAATCACATGCAATATCAATAACCACTTTCATAATGATGGAATGTATAATGCTAGACTATCATAACCACATAGCCAAGGCGTCGTGCCAAGACTACAAATAATATTTTGCCAAGGCATTTTGCCAAGACACTAGTTTGTCTCATGAGACGTGCTGATGCATTGAGGAGCTATAACGGGCTCTACCCGTCACTTACTAAGTCCAATGAATTACCATGTGAAAAGGTTTAAACATAACATAAACATTCGTATTAAAACTAGCATAAGAAATTTCAATACATTCTCCATAAACCATGAATGGTATAAAAATAACACATCCACAGTAAAACATATCACAAAACTTTCAACACAATACAAAAGTTTTGTATCATAATAAATCAACTTCAAATAAGCTTAAAATCCATCAAAGGGTGTTGACATCGATGAAATCAAAACTATTTGAGAGAACTATCTCTTTTCTCAAAATCATTGAAAAGTCACACATTTATAAAGGAAGTAATTTAAAAAAGATTTTTGAATCAAAGTGTACCATACCAATTAGAAACTTTTGAAAATAAATATCATTTCAAAACCTTCATGTCCATATAAATAAATTCTTAAAATCATTTTGAAAACATAGACATTAATTAAAAATATTTAGAAAGATAAATCTTGAAAACATTTAAAATTATGATCTTGATAAAGAGTACCTTTCACAAATTCTTAAAATATTCATTTTGATATCATTTAAAAGTCACATAATTATAAAATAAAACATTTAATTTGAAAATATTCTTATAAGCTTGTAAGGGATGCTTTGACGATTTTATAACGGCGGTAAATAGCTGCACCCGCCGTATAAGTTCAAAAAATACATTCTTACCTTAAATTTGTCGAAAAGGTTAAAAGTGACTTGTTTGGAAAATGACGGAAATATTCCTTTCAAAACATATAAGGGTATAAATTTATTTAACCCATTGTCTAGTAAATATTAAAAATGATTTTAAATACATTTTTAAGGAACATGGATGTGGATGATAAAGAGATCCCAGTAGATAATTACGTATAAACAACCTCGGATAATGAACAGATTGTGAAATAAACCCTTACCTTGTACATTTACTTGGTTGGGGTAGGTTAAACTTCTGTATAATGGTGAAATAATTTTTATTAAATTATACAAGAATATGATATCATATATGATCTTTTAACATTGATTTGTTAATAATATCTTAGTATTATCGTCGGTTCGGGTGTTAAATTAATCGTTTTCTTTGATACGTTTTGTTATGTGAGCCATGTTTGTTATGGATAGGATGTATCTTATTCGTATCCATAATTATATCAAGTCCTTAAACATTTTTTTTAAATAATCAAATGATAATTATACTTGAATGGATACGATGGAGAATGGATCTCATCGCGTTCGTGGAGACGGTAGTCCGTACGTACGCACGAGGGACAATATCATTATTTTGATATTAAAATAATATATAATTGGATGGTATAACATATATACAGAATAATTATCATGTTATATTTATTGTTTACATGAGTTACAGATCATTATTATACCCATCCAAATTAAATATTTATTGAATAACAATTACACGACGACGTGGAGACGGTAAGCCGTACGTACGCACGTATGGTGACATGTTATTCAAATGATAGATAGAATATTGAATATGGTTGTACCATATTTATAATAACATCACAGTATATATAAGATACTGGAGTTATTATTTTATAATGGTAATAACAAAGAAGGAAGAAGTGGAAGAAGAAATGAATTTGATAAAGGGTGGTGAAAACATTACCCCTTCTTCGGGTTCTTCCTTTTGATTTGATCAAAAGGGGTCTTAGGTTGGATTTATGACTAAATTAAGGCCTCTAGGATGAATTTAGAGATGTTGAGAGAGTATTTGGGTAGATGTTGGCCGAACCAAAAGTCTTTGAAGGTGTGAGTTAATGAGAAGGGAGAGTGCCCTTTTATAAGAGGGGTGAAGGGCACCTTTGGAAAAGCTAGAAATATTATTTTATAATAAATTCATATTCGGTTTATAATGTCTAAAAAGTGAATTATTTAAATTTTAATGTGGGGATAGGTCTAAAACCACTCAACCAATAGAATTTAGAAAGGTTTGGGTCATTGTACTAACCATATCTTTAAGTATTAACTCTTAGTTAATTAGTTTCACTTTTACAATGTATATTTATATTTTTATATTATATGGTTAATAAAAATACTATATACATCCAAAATACCCAAAAGAGGTCCATTAATGATACAACTATCATTATATAAGTCTCTTGGACGAACCTTATATTTTTAGAAATTTAATGGCAATTAATAATATAATATTTGTTTTAAAAACTCTTTTATGTCAATTTTTACACAATTCAATAATTGATTTTTGTAAAACTCAAAACAGAATGATTACTTCTAAAAAAGTTAATTACATAATTCCTAACCTGTCATATTAACCTATAAAATTAGTTTAATTCATAAAAAGTCTCAAATTATATTTATCTGTGTAACTACAATAGCAATCATTTTAATTTTTCACAATTAGGGTAATTACTGCACCACCATTGTGTCATAAATATAATAAATTATATAATGTCTAAAAATTATAAATAAAATCCCATTATGTAGGAAATCATTTTATATTTCTAAGGAATATTTATAGTCGAAAATCCAACATATATAACCGTATGAAAAAATTTGTTTTCTAAAAGATATATGCTTGTATCATTTTTGTATTCATTTTAACTTAATTAAAATAAAGTGTCCCTATCACTTACAAGTGGCACCATGGGGACCCAAAATATACCCATAGATTCCCAAGGTCGAACATGTATCATCCAATAAGGTTAGGACACGTTTTAGGGTAGTTTTGTATTATTATATTATTATTTTGTAACCATTATTTATCGGATTTATCCTTTAACCATGGTAAATAAAATATTTACCAAAGTAATTATTCAAAATCTCTAAAAATAAAAGTTACCTATTTAAACAATTTGAAAATACTGATTCTAAATATGGAATCCATTTTTCTAAATTCAAAACATAGAGGTGGAAGAAATTAATTTAAAATTAATTCCCGCTGTCAAAACAAAAAGCGTGTTTTTAAGATATAATAACTTTCAAAAGATTGATACTTGTTTATGTTCGGTTTAATTGTAAAATTATGTCCAATGACCAACATTGTATAAAATGATAAAATATTTTCTAAATATTCTTTAAAACCACTCAAATTCATAATTTATCACTATTAATTATTTTGATTAAAAAATTAGTTTTAAATTAAAATTTAGTAATTTTCACTATTCATCAAAAAATGAAAGTTATCCAAAAAGTAACAAAATTTCACCCTAAGCTAATTTCGATATTAATAATCGAAAAATGAATTCCATTTCAAAAGATAAAATTTATAAAATTTCAAAAATTAGTTATGACTATTCATAGCAGCTAGTTTGATTGGTTGTGGTGTGTTAGAATCTCGAAGTTGCGTACAATGCACGCCATTGCATTATTCAAAGGGAAATGTACCGTGGAAGCTTGGGATGTTTGATTGTAAAATCTTTTGATGTCCCCATTCTAAAAAGTAAATTTATTTAGTCAAATTGAATATATAAAAGTATAAAATATTGGATTTAAAAAGTGTTCACTATTAAAAGTTGGTAAAACTACAATACGGAAAATGATTTGTTCTTACATTATGTCTAAGAAACACATATCATGGATTCTAAAATTATAAGGATTATATAAAGTTTAAAATTTAGTTAATACTATTCATAACCTCTTTTGAACGATTTTTTTGGTTAGTCATGGTGTACTTGAACTCGGTGTTGCGTGTAGTGCAAGTTATTGAATTATTTTGAAGAAATAACACACTATGAAATCATGGGGTGTTATATTCACCCCTCCTTCAATAAATTGCGTTCTCTCAATTTGAAATTGTTTTTCGAAAATAAAAAGTTGAATATAGAAAATATCTTAGTGGGAAAACCAACATCAGAAATTGGGTTGATAAAATTTAGTCTTAATAAGAGGAAAAGAGAAATGAAAGGGTCACCACCAAATTATGATCTCTATTCGGAGAACATTGGTGGAAATTAGAGACATATAATTAGAGTAAAACGTAAATATTTATAGGTAGTGATTGTGGTCATCAATCACAATCAAGTGTAAAATTGAGGGCCTTAAATTCATCAATATATGATGATTTAAAATACCATCGGTTCAGCAAAACATATTGTATTAGGATAACACATTTTTTTTTGTTTTTAGATCCCTTCACTAAAGAATAAGAATTAATTTCTTCATTTAATAAGGTAAGAATAAAAATATATACTTGACAAGTAGAGTCTCAACCTTTAACTAAGTTCTACCACAAACTCATCTTTCACTCTAAAGGATAATAGAACTTAAAAATCATATTCAATTTATCCTATTCGAATAGGGTTAAAAAATGAATTTATAATTCATCTAGAAGAACCATTTAAAAATGACATTATTCAAACCAGGACATCACGTGGGTCAGTGGTAGGTGATACACCCATGTCGCCCGTCGGTTGTGGGTTCAGGTCTCGTGGCCTTGCCGGACGCGACGGGTTGCCGCCCGACCTCTGGGTTGTCCATTTATGGCAATCCAAAATAATCCAAACTAGAACTATCCAAAATACATCAGTCCAAAATTTATAAGGAAGGTAAACACAATGAAGATCCTTTTTTTGCTGCGTAATAACATGTGATCAACTTCATCATTATTCTTTTAAAACACTGAAACATCCTGAATTACCATAAATCCTTATTGATTATATTCATGATCCCTTATTCCTTATAGAATAATAGATATACTCTTTCAATCCAAAGATGTTGTAAACCCCAACAATGATGGAATATACAAATCATTAATCATTTTCAAGGTAGTCAAGAATATCCAATATAATTTATCCAAATCAATCATGTATTATTTTAAAATCACTACCTCGGTATCAGAACCATAATATGGTTTATCTTTCTCTCAACCATATTTTTTCCAAAAATTTAACCTGCTGTTGAATCACTTTTCTTTGTTCCACAAAATCTCAAGTCCTTAATGAAACAGTACTGCAATATGATCCTTATATACTCCATAATTATTATAACAAGTAAATTGTTGATAGAACACTCAAATGAAATAATCAACATAATAATTCTAATCATTCCTCTTCATCTGTGGAAGTATCATAAAATGATTATTATCCAATAGCATCATTGGTGGAATAGTCTTATAACCGGGACATAGGTTCGCGTAGTGTCCAAACTCCTTTCAAATGAAGCATTGTACATTTTAAACAATTTTCTTACCCTTGCAGTCACGTACTTTTTACCCTTTTCCACCACAATTATTACAAACTCCCATTAATTTCAGGCAAGGACCAGGGTGTTTCTTCCCACAGTTATCACATATGGAAGAATTCTTCTTTTCCCTCTTCCCTTTATCTATATTTCTCTCTTCTGTCCTTTTCTTCTCTTGCTTCCATTCAAATCCATAGGACTCAGTAAACTCTTTACTTATCTTATCAACACATGATATTATTTCTTCATATGATGATAATACATGGGAGACTATTTCTCTTATAAATTCTGGCTTAAGACCATGAAATATATGATCCTTTTTTCTCTTTGGATCATGTGCATTACGAGAGTTCTCATTCCTTCTACTGGGCGCCATTTCTAAACAATGGAATACACTAGATTAGTTTATGAATAACAATACCTAATCCCAAACTTGTAAAACACATAACATAAATTAAATAGTTTATAGATATAATCCATAATCATTAAAATGTCTCCTTTGAAGAAGTATATACTCATAAACCATTAATAATGGTTTGTAAAGAAAATGAGTATTATGCTAAGCATATCCCTCGGGAGTGTCGTAACCAAGAGTGAAGCATGGACCGTTGTCATGCAATAGTTCCCGTTCGAGTCTAGCTCAAAGCGGTGTTTTTGGGTTTCACCCCTAGGTACATCTGTGCCAGAGACTCCTCTACCTGCTCGTATCCAGATAGAGATGTATTGCTCGGAAAACTCACAAAATCTCTACAATACCAAAATTCTAGGAAGTTCTTCTATACTAATCCTAAAAGTCCATCATAAATCTATGTTATATAATCAGAGTTTATCTAAATTTATCTTCCAAGGATTGTACTAATCTTCCTCTTATACCAACCGTAATGCCCAGACCCCAGTTACCCAGAGTCAGTGCATTATTACATAACATTGGTATGATCACAAGAAATATCAAATATCGAATGACCTTTTGGTTTAGTAGCCTTGGAAATAGTAGATAAGTTCATAAGTCTTACATTACATCATAAAAATGAAAACTACAACAACAACCTTTCTTCATAGTCCACAATCTTATCCCCTCAAACTATCCCTGTAGGTCATTCATATATTACTTCTTCACATCCTGTGAAAAATAAAATATAGAAAAGATGTGAGATCAAATTCCCAGTAAGGATAACAATATAGCGGAAACTTTCATAAATAAGAATAAACATTTAAGGCAATTTATAACTAAAAAAATCCTTTTAAACATGAACTTCAACATAGTATGGAAAAAATAAAATGAAATAATTCCATTTACTTATTCACATGGGTATTCTACTAATCTAATAATCACATAGAATATCAATAACCACTTTCATAATGATGGAATGCATAATTCCATACTATCATAACCACATAGCCAAGGCCTCATGCCAAGACAATAAATAAGATTTTTCCAAGGCCTTGTGCCAAGACACTAGTTTGTCTCATGAGACCTACCGATGCATCGAGGATCTATAGCGGGCTCCACCCATCACTTACTAAGTCCAATGCATTCCCATATGATAAGGTTTAGACATAACATAAACATTCGTATTAAAACTAGCATACGAAATGTCAATACATTCTCCATAAACCATGAATGGTATAAAAATAACACATCAACAGTAAAACATATCACAAAACCTTCAATACAATACAAAAGTTTTTTATCATAATAAATCAACTTCAAATAAGCTTAAAATCCATCAAAGGATGTTGACATAGATGAAATCAAAACTATATGAGAGAAATATATCATTTCTCAAAATCATTGAAAAGTAACACATTTATAAAGGATGTAATTTAAAAGAGATTTTTGAATCAAAGTGTCCTACACCACATTGAATCTTTTGAAAATAAATATTATTTCAAAACATTCAAGTCCATATAAATAAATCCTTAAAATCATTTTGAAAACATGGACATTAATTAAAAATATTTAGATAGATAAATCATTAAAACATTTAAAATTACGATCTTGATAAAGAGTAACTTTCACAAATTCTTAAAATATTCATTTTGAAATAATTTAAAAGTCACATAATTATAAAATAAAACATTTAATTTGAAAATATTCTTATAATCTTGTAATGGATGCTTAGACGATTTTATAACGGCGGTAAATAGCCACACCCGCCATATAAGTTAAAAAAATACATTCTTACCATTAATTTGTCAAAATGCCTTGTTTGGAAAATGATGGAAAGATTCCTTTAAAAACATATATGGGTATAAATTACTTTAACCCATTGTCTAGTAAATAGTAAAAATGTTTTTAAATACATTTTTATGGAACATGGATGTGTATGATAATGAAATTCTTGTAGTTAATTACGTATAAACAACCTCAGATAATGAAGAGATTGTGAAATAAACCCTTACCTTGTACAATTCCTTGGTTGGGGTAGGTTAACCTCCTGTATAATGATGAAATAAGTTTTATTAAATTATACAAGAATATTATATCATATATGAACTTTTAACATTGATTTGTTAATAATATCATAGTATTATCGTTGTTTCAGGTGTTAACATACTCGTTTTCTTTGATACGTTTTGTTACGTGAGAAATGTTTGTTATGGATATGAGGTATCTTATTCATATAAAGAATTATATCAAGTCCTTAAACATTATTTTTAAATAATCAAATGATAATTATACTTGAATGGATATGATGGATAATGGATCTCATCACGTTTGTGGAGACGGTAGTCCGTACGTACGCACGAGCGACAATATCATTCTTTTGATATTAAAATAATATATAATTGGATGGTATAAAATATATAAACAATCATTATCCTGTTATATTTATTGTTTACATGAGTTACACATCATTATCATACCCATCCAAATTAAGTATTTATTGAATAACAATTACACCACGACGTGGAGACGGTAAGCCGTACATTCGCACGTATGGTGACATGTTATTCAAACGATAGATAGAATACTGAATATGGTTGTACCATATTTATAATAACATCATAGTATATATAAGATACTGGAGTTATTATTTTATAATGGTAATAAGAAAGAAGGAAGAAGTGGAAGAAGAAATGATTTTGAAAAAGGGTCGTGAAAACATTACCTCTTCTTCAGGTTCTTCCTTTTGATTTGATCAAAAGGGATCATAGGATGGCTTTATGACTAAAGGAAGGCCTCTATGATGAAGTGAGAGATGTTTAGAGAGTTTTTGGGCAGAGGTTGGCCGAACCAAAAGGCTTTGAAGGTGTGATTTAATGAGAAGGAAGAGTGCCATTTTATAAGAGGGGTGAGGGGCACCTTTGGAAAAGCTAGAAATATTATTTTATAATAAATTCATTTTCGATTTCTAATGGCTCCAAAGTGGATCATTCAAATTTTAATGAGGGGATATGTCGAAAAACACTCAACCAATATAATTGAGACAGGTTTGGGTCATTATAATAATCGTATCTTTAAGTATTAACTCTTAGTTAATTAGTTTCACTTTTACAATGTCTATTTGTATTTTTATATTATATGGTTAATAAACTTACTATATACATCCAAAAGACCCCCAAGTGGTCCATTAATGATACACCTATAATGATATAAGTCTCTTGGCCGATCCGTAGATTTTTAGGAATTTAATATCAATTAATAATATAATATTTGTTTTAAAAACTCTTTTATGTCAATTTTGACACTATTCAATAATTGATTTTTGTAAAACTCATAACAGAATGATTACTTCCAAAAAGTTACTTATATCATTCTTAAAATGTCATATTAACCTATAAATTTAGTTTAATTCATTAAAAGTCTCAAATTATATTTATTTGGGTATCTACAATATCAATCATTTTAAATTTTCACTATTAAGGTAATTAATGCATCACCATTGTGTCATAAATAAATTAAATTATTTAATGTCTAAAAATTATTAATAAACTACCATTATGAAGGAAATAATTTTATCATTCTATGTAATTTTTATAGTCAAAAATCCAACATATATAACCTTATGTAAAAATTGGTTTTCTAAAAGATATATGCTTGTGTCATTTTTGTATTCATTTTAACTTAATTAATATAAACTGTCCTTATCACTTACAAGTTCCACCATGGGGTCCCAAAATCGACCCATAGATGCCCATGTTTGAAAATGTATCAACCAATAAGGTTAGGACACATTTTAGGGTAATTGTTTATTATTATATTATTATTTTGTAACCCTTATTTAACGGATTTCCCCTTTAACCATGCTAAAGAAAATATTTACCGAAATAATTATTCAAAATGTCTAAAAATAAAAGTTACCTATTTACACAATTTGAACATCCTAATTCCAAATATGGAATCCATTTTTCTAAATTCAAAACACAGAAGTGGGAGAAATTAATTTAAAATTAATTCTCACTGTCAAAACCAAAAGCGTGTTTTGAAGATATAATAACTATCAAAAGACTGATACTTGTTTATGTTCTGTTTAATTGTGAAATTATGTCCAATGGCCAACATTGTATTAAATGGTAAAAATATTTTCTAAATATACTTTAAAACCACTCAAATTCATAATTTATCACTATTAATTATTTTTATTAAAAAATTTGTTTTTAATTAAAATATAGTAATTTTCACTATTCATCAAAAAAATGAAAGTTATCCGAAAAGTACCAAAATTTCACCCTAAGCTAATTTTGATATTACGAATCCAAAAATGAAGTCCATTTAAAAAGATAAAATTTATAAAACTTCAAAAAGTAGGTATTACTATTCATAACGGCTAGTTTGATTGGTTGTGGTGTGTTAGAATCTCGAAGATGCGTACAATGCACACCATTGCATTATTCAAAGGGAAAAGTACCGTGGAAGATTGGAATGTTTAATTGTAAAATTTTTTGATGTCCCCATTCTAAAAAGTAAATTTATTGAGTCAAATTGAATATATAAATGTTTAAAATGTTGGATTTAGAAAGGGTTCACTATTAAAAGTTGGTAAAAGTGCAATACGGAAAATGAATTTGTTATTATATTATGTCTAAGAAACTCATAATATGGATTCTAAAATTATAAGGATTATATAAAGTTTAAAATTTAGTTAATACTATTCATAACCGCTTTTGAACGGCTTGTTTGGTAAGTCATGGTGCGCTTGAACTCGGTGTTGCGTGTAGTCCAAGTTATTGAATTATTTTGAAGAAATAACACACTATGAAATATTGGGGTGTTACAAAGACACTCAATTTGGAGACCAATCAAATATTGTATTTTTATTCTAGGAGTTTCCCCTTTTTATGGTTGGATGTTATATCCAATGGAATCTATTCATTCTTAAGATGTTAGTCTATGAAATCATTCATTGTATTGATAAATTATTACCATATCATTCTAACTATAATTTATATCTCCATGAGATATCCTTCAAATAACGTGAGGGTGGTATGTATATCAATAAATTATAATAGTATGTCCGTTCATGTTAATCTATAGCCAAGAATCATCATATTAAATGAGGGAAAAGGCTAGTTTCTAACCATTTTTTCTATGATCATGTAAACCATCAGATGTATTTCCCTCCTTTGATCTACTATATAATGGTTGTTTCTCTAATGTAATTTTTGGGTTCCTCCAACAAGAGAGGAAGATTTTATCATTTGGTGGGTTCTAATTGAATCATCATCATCTGTTCCTCCTTATAGGATTGATATTAAATTGATATGGGTACTTAGTTGTCAATTTTTGTAAATGGAGATTATAGGGTTTATATGACCCAGCACCACACCATGGGGTTCACCTATGTTTTTCACCATGATGATAGATTGGACACTTCAACTATTCATAGATTATTAAAAATTGAATTAGATTACTAGAAATATATAATACCCTTTACCTCATATAGATGTCCCCATAGACAATATCTAATGACAACATAGATTTTCCATGATTGATATGATGTCAGGATATCATTATTTTTATGTTATTCCTTTACATATAAAACAAACATCATTTTCATATAGCTTTGGACGTTATGAAAATTTAAAAATTTATTTCAGCCATATGGAATCAACCATTATTTTTATACCCCAGATAAATTAGGTTTTCAACTATTATATGGATTCTTTTTTTATAGGATCACATCATGGAGTAATCACTGACATGATAAAACCATTCCTAACACCTTAACATCATATTTGGTACATGGAGATATCATTTTATGTATTCCATGTTCTTAAAATACAACTTTCATGTTGATAATTTTCATTTCATAGGTCACATTATCTTGGAGGATGGATTATAAATATGTTTATTGAAGAAGAGATCCTTTGTTTCCTAGAAAAACCCCAAGAACATCTTTGACATACGATGTGTCTTAGGGATAATTGGTTACTACATAAATTTTATTTAGGAAAATTTATTCCATTAAAAAATCTTATAGTCTTATACCAAAATAACAATACATTAATTTGTCTCAAATATTTTGATGAATAATTTTAATAGTTGTAAGTATGATTGAAGTCATCACTACTCTTGTTTTTTTATAATTATAGGAAGAAGGTAGAGATTTAAATGTGAAATATCAAGATTTTGGTTGGGAGTAGTTATAATATAGGGAGAGAGTATCATGGAGTATATTTCACCTTATTTGAGACCTCATTAGTGAAATTAAATGACGACTGATATTGAGTTAGAATATATAAGTAATTACTTTCTATGTTGTAGGAATCATTTTATTGGAGCATGTTTAATGATGATAATAGACTAAAAAATCCCTGTGTGCATATTCAAAAATTCTGATATGAACCTCAGACAAAAAATTATGGTTAAATAAATTCGTTCTTTAATTTTTATATATCATATATGTTTGAAAAATACATTGTTTTGGATGATGATCTAGGAAAGTAGAGTCATAAACAAGGGGTTTACTGAGCGAGAATTGAATACCATTTGATGACCCTATTTTATGAGATTCATTTGTATCTTATGACTATATTAGGAATCCTATAATCACAGAGTTATCAATGAACTATTAAATTCATAATAGTAAGGGTGTGATTCATATTTTCTATCAAGTTGTCTTAGTGTTGAGGGAAAATGCATTAGGCGAGGACACACTACATAGTTGGGTCATTGAAATGGATGTGATTTTGTGCATTTGTGTGAATCTATGGGTTCCGTTAATTTTTTTTGAGGATTTGGTGTGAGAATAGCACACTAAAAAAATGTATAATACACCTTAATATTTCAAAGATGTCTCATAATTTTCTGAAATAGTATTGGTGTTCTGTTATGAAGAGACACATTTAGTGGTTATCTACTTGGTGTTACACCTATCAATAGGTGAATAGAGAACAAAAACTACCTACTGGACTTATATTTCCATTTCTCATTCTGGAGAGAAATGATATTATGTCACAATTGAATTTATATTGGTATTACCAAAATCCTATCGATGTTGTTATGGTGTATTGGTTATCATTAATACCTTGAAAATGTCCACCCACATATGTTCTATTTGGGATAATTTCTTATTGGATGATCATGAGAGTCTTTAAGTACATGAGATTATTTGTATTCATGGGAATATATGTAAAATAGTATCAATAAGAGATTCTCATTTTATGTAATAATTATGTATGTTGTATCAAAATTATTTGTCTTCACAGGTACTACTTATTACAACATATCACCCAAAGACTGATGGTCAGTCAAAATCTATAGTATAGGAGTTGGAGGATCTGTTCTAAGAATGTGTCCCTTATTTTTTATATTCTATGGGGAAGAACACAGACCATATAGATATTATTTAATATAATAAATTCCATGATATGATTTAGAAGGATATGTATGATTCTATGTATGGTAATTCATGACGTTCACCCCTATTATATTTATTGGTATGAGAGGTTCCACTATTGGGACCCCATATCATTCAGGGGGAATAAGAGGTAGTGAAAATTATGAGGATGTATATGGCTACAATTATATATCTTTAGATGTATTCTATTGATTATAGTCACTGACATCATGAGTAAGAGGTTTTGAATAAGGTCCTCTTGTATGTTATTTTTCTGTATTTGGGGAAATGATAAAAATTTGGGGCAAGGGAAGCTATCTCCTTTATTTATCCGGACAATTGAGAATTTTGATAGGGTTAAACAAGTATCTTATCATAAAGAACTCCCTCATAGATATTGAGGTATGCCCGAAATCATTCATATTTCTATGTTATGTCATTATCATTTGGAAACGTCTTATTTCATTCATCATGATGATATTTACATTGATTGTAATGATTATTTAAAGGATTTCCCATTATATATCATTGTATATCGCCAAAGGATATTCGAGTTAAGAAAGTAACTGTAATTCACATTCAATGGAATTCCATCAATTCACATGATGAGACATCAGAGTGAGACTTTAATGTACATGTGTAGAGTTCAGTGTTTTAATTAGATTCTGACCAACTACACTCAGAAGGGAAACATGGGGATGATTAGTCTTAAATAAGGGAAATTCTAATATACATGATTTTAAATATCCATTTATTATTTTTAGAAATATTTTTTAACCCATAAAGGAATGGATATTGAGGATATATAGGTTTTAGTAGCATCTGAGACCTGTTTATTGATTAAATTTCCTGTATTTGGAGGATTAAATTAAGGAACATGGTTGGATCATTTTAAATAGATACCATAAGACTCAACCGTGTTTTGAAAGAGTTCTTTTTCATGGTTAGATTTACTATGCGATATAAGGTTCATGGTTAGGATAAACATTCAACATATTGATGTTTTGTTGAGCACAGATGGTGCACAATTTATTTATCTGTGTGTTTATAACCATGTGATTGGGTGAAATCAATGGATAGAAACATTTCATAGGGTTTTCATAATTTTTCAATCCATTCACCTATCAATGAAAGTTGGTATTCCACTTCAATAATAGTCATTAACATTTGGTTCACATATTGGACAACTATTTTACCAAAATTTACACCCCTTTAAATTTTGTAAAATGACTATTTTCCACTGAATTATTTAACCTTTCCCCTCTATTTTATTTCCCTCATTCCTTATATATATACTCCACTTGAGAGATTTAATTGAAGAAACTCTATGAATTGAGGTATCACCACCACCTGATGCTTGAATTTAATTCCATTCAGAATATTAGAAGCCTCCTTGTAAGGATATAATTACTATTGCTTCATTTCATAGTTTATATCACCATATTAAGAATTATTTATAAATGTAATGATATACCCTATTTTCGTGGAATTTTTTCATTGATTTCTTCTATTAAATCGTAGATTAGAGTAATATAGAAGATAAAGATCCAAATAATAGTATATTGTAGGTGGTCTAGAGTTCTTTACATTGATGTATACATTTTTATATGATTCATCATTTTGATGTGTTCTATATGTTCCATGTGTCACATATTAATATTTTTTCATTAACATAAATTTTATCCCACATATTACATAACCTTCTAGAGGTCGATAACCTAACATGGAGACACTCCTATGAGGTATGTTATATAATTATCTATAATTTTCCTTCATTGAGTATGAGATTTGACACCATTGAGGTATTTTTTATACCCCTATTAAATTAGGATTCCTAAATAAGATAATATAAAATTAATTATAATTATATAATAGGTGAACGGTAATTCCATGTCCTTTGAGCTTGTTTAAACATAATATTGACGAGTTTCACCTCATAAATGAAATAGAAAATTTGAATTACATGAAATGAAAATGGTATAAATATATAGTGAGGGAATAAATATTTAGTATATCATAGTGAAGATGATAGGTAGGTTCTTGAAAATATCACCTTTTAAGGGATCATAATTTTTATTGAATTATGTCAATTTCAAATGGACTTTTTTACGTCATGGAAGATACAAAGATTACTCAATGGAATACCTTGGATAAGAAAACATGGTGGGTGGACTATTATTTTTCAAAAAGATATAAAAGTTTCCTTATATGTAATAACTTGGATGTTCTATGAGGGAATCTCATTTATTCAATTCCTTGAGTGATACATACGTTCTTGGTCATAATTCATTGGATGATCACATAGGGGGATTAGTTTATATAATATTAATTTAGATTATAGGGATCCCTATGTGGAATTACTTAGATAGGATCAAGATGACAATATATTTAATTACATGTATTCCATGTCAAATAATATTCATGGATTTAGTCAATAATTTACACTCATGACATCATATTTTTGTATATATAATAGATAAGTGATTATATTTTTCATTATTTTCCTAGATGGTTTGTCGTTCCATTGTATTTTTTCCTTATTATATTACATTGTGTTCTACATTTATTTTAAGGGTTTATTTTTTCCATTGTACCACCATATAAGCTTGAATCTAGTTGGATGCCTCTTTCTTATGGGGTGGCATTCTTGAGGCTATGTGTACCAGAGGTTAGGTCAATTATCAGTGACTTAGTCTCGATTTATAACAAATATCATTGAAAAAAAATATTTTCTTCTAATCTATTTTTTTATGGAATGTTAATGTAATAGTGACACATTCATCTCTTTTGAACACAATAATAATAAGAAATTTGTTTTATGAAAAAATGTCATAATTTTCTCTAAGATATAAAACCCCTTTCTTCCATATCTGAATTTTTTTGAATTTTTTTTATAATTTTATCACTATTGTAAAATGTATTATTTAGCTCAATTACCATTATTTAAAATCAAATAAAAAAATTTCAGAGGAATATTCATATTTTAATACATATTTTTTAATTTTTAATGAAAGTGTGGAGAGAATAATTTTTTAACATATACCTATTGAATGATTTCTCTACAATTATAGATCATCATTGATTTGAAAACATCGGATAAAAGTTTATATGGTTATTTTTAATGAAATAAAATAATTTCATAAAATAATTTCATTATTTTATTTTAAATATGTTTATTTAAAATGATAATATAATTTACCATATGAAATATGCGAGTTGTATTTTTAAAGGTTTCTTCATCATTGCCAACATCATTTGTCATTACCTATTCTTTACTTTGGACATGATCTCATGAAACCCTCCCTATTATTTCATTGAATTCCTTTTACATATGATTTTGGAATCATCATGACACTAAATTTATTTACTGTGGGATATGCAATGAATAGATGATTAATATTTTAATGACCTCATAGAATACTTGTGAAAGAAATTATTTTTATATGAATGTTTTTCTATTATAGACCACTATTTCATTCAAAAGTATGATATAGATATATCATTAAACGTTGATGATATGGGTGGACATGATTTCAAGTAGCTATGTTCACATTTTGAAGTTTTTGTATGGTTAAAACAATGAATTTCTATAATATTATCTATAGAAAAATTATATATTTTTATTTTCAAATTCTCATGATTATGTATGATCACATCATGAAAAACTCACATTAGTATTCATATACACGACTAAGAATAAATGGATTCCAAATATCATGAATTTATTCCACTTTTGGAGATCAAAGCCAATGTTATTAATTTTTAATGATTATTTCTTATTTGAAACATTTATTTATCATCCATCTCAATAGGACATGATTTTAGAGTTAATGATCTATCATTTTTAGGGTTTTGGATATTTTTTTTAGAAAATGTGCATGATTATTTTATCATACAAATATAATCTTTTTAGAATATTATAATTGATATCTCATATGATTAGTTTACTAAGTAAATGATCTAAACCTTTCTTAGTATTTTCCAATCAATTATTTCATTTAAGGCTTTATGTGTTATATTTATAAAAATGTACTAATATTATGATCCGAAGAAAATATATTAAAATCATTTTAGAAAATTTTTTATTAATTATCTAGTCTATAAACACACTAAATATTGATGGTACTTGAATATTTATACTTCTGATATTTATTGAATATTATCTTATAATGGTGAAATATTAATGTATTTATTTTTTATTATCCTTCAATATTCCACTTCAGTAATTTATAATATAATTTTGTAAAATTCATATTATGATATGGGTTTTCAACAATTTAATTTCAATTTATTAATGATATTTTCTATTTATTCAAAATTAAATGTTTTATATTACACTCCACATTTATTTTTAATAACATTTACATATTTTCAAGAATTTATTATTGGATACTCTTTTGAAAAATGAATCATTTACAATGATTCCACCATACCTTCTTGAATACTTCATATATTTTACAAGGATCCAATTTAATGGAAATTTCTAGAGGTAAATGTTTTCAAAATATTCTAACTTCTCCTTTTCAAGATTTTAATATCCATTTCATGGATTTAATACATATTAGTCATGTTAAATATAATGATTTTTAAAAAAAATTACATTAATATTTTCAATCACGTCTTTCAAATGTGAGATGTGACATTATAATTTATATTAATGATAATAAACCTTTTAAAAACCAATTTTATGGGTTATATTATATTTACCAAATTATCATTAAATGATTTATTTTCATGGAAATTATAGTTTATTTAATTTCTATCCGAATTCTATTTTGAAATATTCTTTTGGGGATATTAAATTTTTGGTATCAACCCCTTACATTCTCGTGGATTATTTTTGTAATAGGATCAATAATTATTATACAACCTATTTTTTATTTCGATGGGTTCTCTATGATTTGATCAATTTTTATTTCATTTGGAACTCATTTTTTGGATTATTGATGGATAGGGTCATATATCACCCTTAAATAAATGGGTAAATGATTTATATATAATGAGACCGTTATGGAATAGATTATATGTGCTCTCACTACTATATGAATCTGAAATTTATTCCCTCTACACTATGATATTGGAATTATATAGATATTATTGCTCATATGTATTATATGTTAATTAGGTATTGATTACTTCTATACTATTATATGTGAATATGTTATTGATTCCTACTACAATATGATTATGGTATGAAAGTATCATTTTTATTCCACTATGGTAATAATGATGTGATAACTTAAGAACCTGGTTATGGGAAACATGAATTGATTTATGTTCACATATTTTATGAATAAAATTTTTATTTTACTGAAATTTTATATTTTAATGCTTAATTTAAAAGGAATTTTATATCTTTATTGAAATCATTATTCCCCTATTGATCTACTTTATTTTTCCGTATTTATTTACTATTATACCATGTTATATTATTTTAATTTTAAGATGACATGTCCTATAATCATGGATTATAGATAAATTTCAATACTCTATGATATCATTAATATGTTATTTCTATCATTCTCATGTTTTCTAAAATTCTTATCAGGTAACCCTTAATGAATCTTTGATGACTTTTTATCTTACTATGCATTGAGTTTACTCTTTCATATGGTTAAAATCCCCATGTTATGAAGTATAGAATAAATTATGGTAATTCTAGATCATGTTTTAGATTGTTATATTTTATATAAATTGTTACATGTATACTGAAATATGATTCACATTTATTTTAAAATTAGTAAATCTAATCCTTATATTCAAATTCTTATGTTATTATTTTGATATATAATTCTTATTATATGTATATGATGTTTAATAAATGTATTTTTATGTTTGGTCATATTTATATATATCAAATACAATATAAACAGAATATATATTATCACTAGACCAATGTGTGTAGATCGTGGGTGCCATAGATTGTTTTAGAGAGGGATATAGGTGGATTAGTTATGTTTTATATTATATTATGATTGGATAATGTTATTGAAATTCATGTGGAAATGTCTAAAGGATATGTTTATATGTATCATAATATTCAAATTATCTTTGTAATTATGAGTGTTTTATTTTCCTATAAGGTACATTCCTATATTGATTAAATAATGTGTATCAAACTATTGATCATATTCTCCTATGGATAATACCTGTGAAAAAGGATGATTGAGGAATAACTAAATCTTTCCTCACTTCATGATGAGTGTGAAAACAACTTTATATCTGGCTAGAAAATATAAAGGGATATGATAATTTTACTCCTTTAATAATCATTTGAAGTTATATGATCATGAAATTAAATTGTATTTTAACTAAATGTATGAAATGATGAAATAAAGGTTCCATTGAAGAAGAATGATTATGTTTGATTTTTAATTTTGATTGAATAATTTTCTCAGGTTATATTTTTTCGTTATTATTTTTAATATTTGGTTGATGTCATGACCCGTCGTTGGGGCCCGTTCCGTGACTACCCCAAACCGCCATACATAGGCTAGGGGATGGCGACAAGCAACAAAGGCGTAAATCCCGATAAAAGGGAAGTCTTTGCACTATATAAGTAATGAAACACAACATAATACACAAGCTAAATAAAAAACTAAGTAAACTGAGTAAAAAATTATGTTTTGGAATGTAAATGGGCAAGAATACAAACCCATGTAATAGTACAGTACAACTGAAAAGAATGTACGACTTAATTAAATTAAATCAGCAACCACCGAGTCATCCTCTGGCAATCCCACCTGAAGGGAGGGTACAGATGGTCTCCACTGCTCCTCGGGTCCGACCGTCCACTCCATGTATGTCCCGCCTGATAGTCCACCTCTAGATACCGTCCCACTTTTCAACCCTCAACCACGATCAGTGATGCCCGTCGTCTGTAACCAACACCACGTTGTGTGGGCATAGCCCATGTAGGGGTGAGTATACAATACACAGTAGGGACCCCGAGACCCCCAAAGGTCTCCCAGAATACACAAAGGATAATCTACAAAGGAAAGATACAAACACAAAGTATCAACCAACTCTACTTAGGTATATGACCATATTTATAGCTAAGTCATCAATTCCAGTTCGGCTCCAACTAACGAACCCAAGTACAACCCAGTCCACACAGGAAAGCACAACCCAATCCACACAGAAAATCACAACCCAATCCACACAGGATAGAAAGTCAATCATATCCATGATATTTATTGAAAGTTAAGACTCATCTCACCCATGTATACTACTCACGAAGAGGGGTGTAGTTGATAGATGTAGGCTTTGAATCATATCCCCTACCGAACCCACATAGAATCCAAGTACAGAAGTCGTCGCTGCAAAACCCACGTAGGATCCATGTACAGTAACCATCGCTGCCGAACCCACATTGGATCCAAGTATAGTCTTCATCAATTCCGAACCCACGTAGGATCTATGTACAATCGTCCTCACTGCCGAAGACATATAGGATCCAAGTACAACCGTCATCGTTGTCGCACTCACAACCAGCTCTTGGGTTCCCACACACTGCATGTTCGATTCTGGGAGGGTCCGCTCGATGAGCCAAGAGGGTCGATACATAAACTGTCCCAAAGTCCAGATTTGATTTATCCTTGAGTTCCATCTTGTGAATTGGAAATCAATGCAATAGACGGTGCTTCGATCAGACGCCCGGTCTAAGAGATATTAGCTTGTTTGTCCTAGGGGTCTGTTTGGTTTTAAAGCTAAACCAATCCGACCATACTCCTGCGGCATCAAAGCCTCGAGTGGAGTAAGCCAAAAGTACTGTCTCACCATGGGGAATTCAACGTATTTGAGGGCACGCCATTCGGAAGTCTGGTCCTTATGTTATAAGCGTTTCTGCTCCAAGGGCCTGATTGGTTTTGGGTTCGAACCAGCCTGACCATACCCAAACATCAGTGAAACCTCGAGTGTATTATACCTAAATGACTGTCTCGATCCAAAGATCCCTACGAAACTAAAGTTGCATCGATTGGAGGTCTGTAACCCATTATATGTGCGTTTGAACGAACCTAGTCCGAAAATAGGGGGTATGGGCCCGGTCCGACCTAGCCCAATACCCCCCGGGTCGACCCGACCCTGGTTCAGGTCTAGCCCAATTAGGAATGACCGGCCCAGGTCGTGCGGCCTGCTACCCAGCTCGGAAGCCGGCCGTGACTCGGTGCTAACCAAGCGGGGCGCAAAGGGTGGCTCTGCCCCCTTGTTTCCGAAACAGAGGACCCGTGGGGTCCACCCTAACAATCTTCCGGGGGGTTACGCCCCCCCCCATTTCCTTCGAAAGACCTACCGTGATGGCCATCATTGTGTTACTGCAAGACCCTCCTAGGGTCCTGCCTTGAGGTGGCGCCGGCAGCTGGCACAAGCGGCTACCCTTGGATGACCACCGCGGCTCTTGATCGACTGGTGCGGCGCAACGGCACCGCGCCCCACTAGCGCGGCCCCCCTAGTCTTGGCCCTTTTAAGCTTTGGAGTAGTGAAACAACACCGCGCCCCTCTTCCAATACCCGCTCCTGGCTGCGGCCTCCATCGGCCTCATCGGCATGGCGCAACGGCGCCGCACACCACCACCGTGGCCCGCTTCTGCCGCGGTCTCTTCGTTCTCATGCGGTGCAACGACACCGTGCCGTCATCACCACAATGATCAATGCGGATCAAGAAGAAAAGGGGGAAGAGGATTGGTCATGTTTGTGAGGTCTGATCTCCTCCATTTATGACGATAATAAGCGGCCATATTTTAATCAACGAAGGTCGATAAATAAAACATGAACGAAGATAACCCATACCTCGATGAATGTTAACGGTTGTCATGCACCGCAGATGATGGAGTCATTCCTCTTGTCACCGGTGTCTCATCCCTTGTTGTGGAGGAATAAGAGGATGGAGGAACCGGGGCCTCCAAGCCGACGTTCTTCATCGGAGAGTTGGAATTCTTCGTTGAAGATGATGTTCTTCAAAAGGGACTAGAGCTCTCTCCTCCAATTCTCAACAGAACAAGCTTACCAAAATAAGATATGATTCCCCTTGTATTATTTCACTTTTCCATGCATTCATATTTACAAAATTTATACACTAAAATCAATTAATTGATTAAATGTTTGATGGCATGAATTAATGCGGAAGATTGGGGAGAGGAGGAGTTACCCCATTGAATACAAGGGGTTTAATGGGATATAGGGTTATGGAAAGTGAAAATGTTGGGGCTCATGTGGGTCCCACCATAGATTTATCCTCACATGGGTAGTTAGGATGTTAGCGGGTCCCATCCTAACTCCCCCATATAGGATAAACCCCCTCAAAATTATAAATAAAAATGTACAAAATTTTATTCACTTTTAATTTAATCCACATTTTTTTAACAACTCCTCCCAATCAAACGCATCTTTGGTAAAGGTCCTCTTAAGCAATTACCGGCGCTTCAGTTCCATCAGTGCCCTCAAATTTCAATTCTGAGCACCAATTCAAAAGATAGAAAAACCCGCTCGTTCGTTCACTAAACGTACCCGAGCTAAACATTGGAAATTGATTACAGGCACACCAGGCCCCGAAATCAGGTGTCGTCAGAAACTGTGTACTCATAAAATCACAATGAATTTATGAAAAAAAATTCCTTGAAATTTACTGTACATTACATTACTGCCACCTCAGAGCTTTACATCTCCGTAATGGTACATCATAACCTATGGAAACAAATGAGGGTACTGTGCATGCATCTGATCCTTCTTCTCCCATGTTCTCTCTTGGAGGATCCCATTCTTCCATCTTATGCGCACAAGAGGAATCAACCATCCACATTGGACCTGGTCCTGTCCATCCTCAATCTCTACCGGGACCTCCACAAATGTCACCCCGTCATCGATGTCCATCTCCCCATGATCAATGATATGCGTCGGGTCGTGCACATATCTCCTCAGCTTTGATACGTGGAAGACATTGTGCACTCGATGAAAATGAGGTGGAAGATCCAGGTGATAAGCCACCTCACCTGTCCTGCTGAGAACCTGGAATGTTCCAATGAATCTCATAGATAACTTGCCACCCCAGCCAAATCCTTGTAATCCACGACGAGATGAGACCCGTAAGAAAACGTGGTCGCCATCCTCGAACTCCAGTGGTCGCTGCCTCCTATCATAATAGGACTTCTATCGTCTCTATGCAGTCATCATCCACTCCTAGATGATCTACACATTCTCTATCATGGCCTGGACCATCTCTGGTCCTACAAGTGCTGGCTCCCTAGGGTTTTTCCATCACAAAGGTGATCTACAAGGTCAGCCATACAATTCCTCGTTTGGTGCAATCTTGATAGTGGAGTGGTAGCTGTTGTTGTATGCAAACTCCACCAAGGGTTGGAGATCCTCCGATCTGTGACCAAAGTCAAGTAAACAGGCATGGAGCTTGTCCACAAGTTTTTGAATGGTCCTCTCTGTCTGGCCATCCGTTTGAGGGTGAATGACAGTGCTCAGGCATAGCTGCATTCGAAAGCCTCCTGCAATCCCTTCCAAAGTCCGGATGTAAAGCGAGTGTCACGATCAAAGATGATAGATGATGGCACACCATGAAGCTTTACAATCTCTTGAATGTAGAGGCTCCCCACGATCTCCACTGAGCCCTGCTCTCTGATAGGTAGGAAGTGGGTAGACGTGGTGAGTTGGTCGACAATCACCCAAATGGAGTTGTGTCCTTTGGATGTACCTGGAAGTCCTGTCACAAAATCCATAGATATCCCATCTCACTTCCACTCTGGGTCCTCTAGGGAATATACAAAGCCTACTGGTACCTGGTGCTCTGCTATCTCCTGCTGGTAGGTGAGGCATCGTGAAACGAATTCTACCACAACCTTCTTCATACCCAGACAGCAGTGCTGTCATCTGATATCCTGGTACATCTTCACCACTCCTAGACGTACCGCCAAAGGGGAAGTGTGAAACTCCCTCACCACCTCCTCCCGTAATGCAGCTAGTACCATGGTACGTCCCCTAAAAAGGATGACGTGCTCTCCTCCTATATAAAATCCATCAGGTGCCTGTCCTATAGAAATTTGTGGACGTCACATCTCACAGTCAACGTCCCCACGCTGTGCCTCCCTGACCCACTGAAGTAGTGGAGGACTGGCTATGAGCTACTGTAGAAAGGCTTCCTCATCTCTATCCACAAAGGATATCTTCATAGCAGCTAATTGCTCTGTCGCCTCTGCAAGTAGTTGAAAGCCCGACCTCCGGCTGAGAACATCAGCTACTACATTCACCATCCCATGAGTATAGACTATCTCAAAGTCATAGTCCTGGAGGAACTTGAGCCATTGCCACTGTCTCAGGTTCAGGTCCTTCTGTGAGAAAATGTATATGAGACTCTAGTGGTCAGAGTATACTATAAATAGCCCACCCATCAGATAGTGCTGCCACATCTTCAAGACGAAGACCACTGCTACTAACTCCATGCCATGGGTATCCTAGTTCTGCTTATGTTGCCTCAAATGT
Source organism: Viscum album (assembly GCA_963277665.1). Lineage (NCBI taxonomy): Eukaryota > Viridiplantae > Streptophyta > Magnoliopsida > Santalales > Viscaceae > Viscum > Viscum album. The sequence goes on along the minus strand of OY728135.1, from coordinate 642,985,143 downwards.
CGTGAACCATAGGATATGACTACCCACTCCTACATCAGGACACACTGGAGTCATATTTCTGATGCCTCATACTAAACAACGTACCCTACGCCCTCCTCCAGTAGCCTCATGATGGGTGCACTGGTCAATCTCTGTCTTAGCTCCTGGAGGCTTTTCTGACATCTATCTAAAAACATAGAGGATTTCACATTATTCGTCAAAGCTGAAAGTGGTGCTGCATCTCTAGAGAAGTCTGGCACGAATCTCATATAGTACCCAGCTAGACCTAGGAAACTCCGGACCTTAGTCACGCTTCTGGGTGGCTCCCAAGCTAGTACTGCCTCGATCTTCACAGGATCAACTACAACTCCCATTTTAAAGATGATGTTCCCCAAGAACTGAACCTCCTGAATCCATAACTCACACATCAAGAGCTTACAATAAATTTGGTGCTCTCGGAGTGTGTCTAGTACCACCCGCAATTGGTAGGCATGATCCTCCTCACCAGTCGAGTAAATCAGTATGTCGTCGATGAAGACTACGAAACATCAATCGAGGTAAGGCTGGAATATCCTGTTCAAGAGACTCATGAACACATATAGAGCGTTGGTTATTCCGGAAGTCATAACCATGAAATCATAGTGGCCATACCGACACCTGAAGGTCATCTTCTAAACATCCTCATCTCAAACTCTGTGCTGATGATAGCCTGGACGGAGGTCTATCTTCGAGAACCATTGTGCTCTTTTGAGATGATCAAAGAGGTCGTCAATCCTCAAGAGTGGATAATTGTTCTTTATAGTCACCTGATTCTGGCGAAGGTAGTCGACACATAGTCTTAAGCTCCCATCAGCCTTCATGGAGGATAAAATCAGAGAAGGCCAGGGTGAAACACTAGGTCAGATGAATCCTTTTCCCTGCAAGTCCTCCAACTATTCTCGTAGCACACAAAGCTTAGCGGGTGCCATCTGATATGCTGGAGTAGATATCGGGGTTGTCCCGGGGTACAGATCAATGTATACCTCTACCTCTTTGTGAGGAGGTAGTCCTGGAACATTGTTAAAGAAAACGTCTGCATACTGATCCACCATAACAGGAAAACTCAGACTCTGTGCATCAAATGCTCTGAGGATCAGACTAGAAAACTGATGTGTGATCGGCTGCCCTCTCCTCTACGTAATTCCATTCTGCACTGCAAAGGCTCCCTTCATGCTGGTGAAGGTGAAGCTGCTCCCATATGTGCAGACACACCACACATTGCGCCTAATACAGTCGATCGGAGCATGGACCGCAGATATACAATCCATGCCCAAGGTGACGTTGTAAGGCCTCGACGCCGCTACAAGAAGATCCCAGCCAATGCTCTTGCCTCCTAGAGTAAGATCACAGTTCCGACAATAGTGCGTAATCATTTAGTGTACTCCTGTAGCAGTCTCTAGACATAAAGATCGAGCCAAAAGCTCTGTTAGAATCTCCAAGCTCCGAACAAGGGTAGCATCAATGAAAGAATGTCTCACTCTTATGTCTATAAGAACTGTAGCAATGGTGGAGTAGACACAAATAGTACCTCGAATAATCTTAGGTGCGCCATGGCCATCAGCCTCTACTGCCTGAAGCTGAGCCTGCCTCTTTCCACTAGCTCCCTGTGGTCGGGATAGACCTTCGGGTGGTGGTGGTGGTGGTAGACCCTCAAAGCGCCATCCACCACCTTCTGCTCGACCATCTCCTCCACCTTTTCTGCCTTCTGCCTACGGACCCCCATGGTCGAACCTATGCCTCTTCCTGGGTGGTCCCTCAACCGTCTGATGCTCCTCTGCATGGCGGGTAGCGCAGTCACAAGCCGTGTAGCCTAGCCCGCCGCATGCATAGCATTGTCTGCATCTCGTATGAATAGCTCTGCTGCATGTTCCATGCACATCCGAACCAATATCCTGAGGTCGCCCTCCTGATGGCCTAGTCCGTAGGGACCTCTGCGACACTTGGATACTCCTGACTGCAGAAGACTCCTCTACATGTCGCCCTTCGGTAGGCCTTACTACTGGTGTTGGCTCCACAAGAATGCTCTCCGGAAGAAGGGTTCGCTTCAGTTCTCCTGCCTGTGTCAGAATACTGATGGAGATCATTGATGCCCTGATCTCTTGCCTCAGTCCCTGCTCGAAGGTCCCGACCCAGTAGAATGGGTCTCGTACCCTTTCTGTGGGGTTTCATGAGAGGTCAGTAAATCTCACCGAGTACTGGGCTACTGTCACGCTACCCTCCTGTAGCTGTAGTAATTCCCGGATGTGCACCGCATAGAGGGTTTTCGGAATGAACTCCGAACGGAAGAGGCTCTTGAAGTTTGTCCATTGTAAGGATGCCTCGTCGTGCAACTGGAGCATTAGGCTCCACCATCTACCTGATTCCGCGTGTCGGAGACTCGAGGAAAGGATCGACATAAGATCTGCTGGTGTCCCTACCAATCCGAAGACTTGAACAACAGCCTCCAGCCAATCCTCGGCTGCCTAAGGGTCCGTCTCTTCGCGGAACCTAGGTGGCCTCTATCGCTGAAACCCGTTCAGTGCACTCAGGTGACATGCACTCTCAGCTGCTGGGGCTAGTGGCTTCGGTGGCTCGGCGGGGGCCCTACACTGAGGCCTCGTCACTCGATGGACTGCCATCTCGCAAGTAACTCAAAACCCTAGGTGGCTGCCATCGTGGGGCCATCCTAAAAAGAAACAGGTGCGCCACAGTTAATAATGTATACCTGATGAGATGACACAAATTAATCAGAAAGAAAACATTTGAAACACACACGCAATCGATGTTTTCGGGCACTGATTCAGAAATCAGAAGCCAAGGTCCTTGTGTACAGATACGTCAGACGCCGCACCAACACTGGACTCCCTGGACTGATAACCACACACATTACTCTAAACACATTTTCTTCATAGGAAGAAATTATAAGAGCCCTTAGTTCTACAGTAGAACTGACTCCTCTAATACCAATTTGTCACGACCCGTCCTCGGGGCCCGGGTCGGGACTACCCCAAGCCCACCTTCTATAGGCCAGGGGCTGGAGACTAGCACCAAAGGTGTAAATCCCAATAAAAGGGAAGGAATTGACATTATATATGTAAATAAACACAACAGAGTACGCATGATGAAGAAAAACAATAAGTAAACTGAGTACAAAAGTATGTGCTGGAAAGTAAATGGGCCAGAATACAAACCCAAGTAATAGTACAGTACAACTGAAAATAATGTACAACAGCAGTAAATTAAATCAGCAACCACCGAGTCTTCCTACGTCTATACCACTTGAAGGGTGGGTACAGATGTTATCCTTACCTCATCAGGTCCGGTCGTCCACTCCGTGTACGTCCTGCCTAATAGTCCACATCCGGATACCGTCACGCTCCTCAAGCCTCAACGAAGATCAGCGCTATCCGTCGCCTGCAACCAACACCATGTTGTGCGGGTATAGCCCGTGCAGGGGTGAGTATACAATACTCAGTAGGGACCCCGAGACCCTCGAAGGTCTCCCAGAATCCACAAAGGATAAACCGCAAAGGAATGATAAAACATGAAGTATCAACCCATCTACATAGGTATATTCCCATACATATACCTAACTCATCAATTACAGTTCAGCTCCAACTCACGAGCCCAATTACAAACCAGTCCACACAGGAAAGCACAACCAAATCTACACAGGATAGCAAGTCAATTATATAGATGATATTGATTGAATGTCAAGGCTCATCTCACACAGGTATACTACTCACGAAGAGGGGTAGATATTATAGATGTAACCTCTGAATCATCTCCCCTGCCGAACCCATATAGGATCCAAGTACATTAGTCGTCGCTGCCGAACCCACATAGGATCTTAGTACAGTAACCATCACTGTCGAACCCACATAGGATCCAAGTATAGTCGTCCTCACTGCCGAACACATGTAGGATCCAAGTACAGTCTTCCTCCCTACCGAACCCACATAGGATCCATGTACAGTCATCATCATCGACGCAGTCGAAGCCAGCTCTAGGGTTCCCCCACACAGCACGCACGATTCCAAGAGGGTCTGCTCCATGAGCCAAGAGGGTCGATAAATCAACTGTCACAAATTCCAAATTTGACGTATCCCTATGTTTCTTCTCGTCAATATTAACTCAATGCAATAGATGGCACGTCGATTGGACACCCGGTCTGAGAGATATTAGCTTTTCCGTCCAGAGGTCCTAGTTGGTTTTTATGTTAAACCAATCCAACCGAACTCCAACTGCATCCAAACCTTGAGTGGTTAAATCCAAAATAAACGTCTCACCAAAAGGAATTCAACATATTTGACGGTACATCATTCAGATGTCCGGTACTTATGTTATAAGCGTTTCCGCTCCGAGGACCCGGTCGGTTTCGGGTTCAATCCAACCCGGCCATACCCAAACTTCGCCGAAACCTCAAGTGTAATATACCTAAATGACCGTCTTGATCCATGTATCCCTACGCAACTGATGTAGCTTCGATCATAGGTCCGTATCCCATGATATGGGTGTTTGAACGAACTTGGTCTGAAAATAGGTGGTCCGGGCCCGGTCCGACCCGTCCCAATACCCCCTAGGTCGGCCCGATTAAACACGGCCTGGCCTGGCTGGGCGCAGACGGCCCAACCCGTGCAGCCTACAGCCTGGCTCGAAAGCCAGCCACGGCTCAGCACTGGCCATGCAGGGTGAAAAGGGGGGCGCCGCCCCTTGTTTCTGAAATGGCGGACCCATGGGGTCTGCCCTAAGAATCTGTCGGGGGGTTACGCCCCCCTGTTTCCTTCGAACGACCGACCGTGATGGTCAGCCGTCTGTTTCCGCCGGACACCCCTTGGGTCCCGCCCTTAGGTGGTTCCGACGGCTATCCCAGCCGGCCGCCCTTGGATGACTGCCATGACATTAGGCCATGACCCTTGATCGACCGGAGTAGCCCGACGACGCCCCACCCCACCAATGCGGCCCGACCCGGCCGCATCCCTTTGAAGCTTCGGCGCAGCGCGATTGCACCACGTCCCTTCGATGCGGCCCGCTCCGGCCACGGTCTCTTCATTCCCACGCGGTGCAATGGAACCACGCTTCTTTCTCTACAATGATCAACGCAGATCAAAAAGAAAAAGGGAAGGAGGATCGGTTGTGTTTGTGTGGTCCAATCCTCTCCCGTTATGCAAATAACAACCTGCAAAATTTTAATCATCAATGGACGATAAATAAAACCTGAACGACGTTAACCCCCACTTCGAAGAACGATTGTAGTTGTCATGTGCGGAAGATAATGGAATCATTTCTCTCGTCGTCCGTGTCTCCTCCCGTGTCTTGGAGGAAGAAGAGGATGGAGTAACTGGTGCCATCGAGCTGGCGTTCTTCATCCAAGAGTAGGCATTCTTTATTGAAGATGAAGTTTTTCAAAAGGGACTAGAGCTCTGTCCTCCAATTCTCAATACATAAACATAACCAAAATAAAATAATCTTCCCCTTATTTTATTTTACCTTTCCATGAATTCAAATTTACAAAATTTAAACACTTAAATAAATTAATTGATTAAATGTGTGTTGGCATGAATTAATATGGAAGAGTGGAAAAAGGAGTTACCCAATTAAATTCATGGGGTTTAATGGGTTATGGGGTTATGGAAAGTGAAAAGGTTGGGGCTCATGTGGGCCCCACCATACATTTATCCTCACATGGGTTGTTAAGATGTTAGTGAGTCCCACCCTAACTCCCCCATGTAGGATAAAACCACCTTAGAATTATAAAAAAAAATTAGACAATTTTTTACACTTTTTTATTTAATCCATAATTTTTTTAAGAACTCCCTCCAAGAAAACGCATCTTCAGTAAATGTCCTCTTAAGTAATTACCGATGCTTTTGTTCCATCAGTGCCCTTGTATTTCATTTCCGAGAACCTGTTCAAACGATAGAAAAACCCGCTCGTTCGTTCACTTAATATACCCGAGCTAAAATTAAAAAATTGATTTTGGGCACACCGGGCCTCAGAATCTGGTTCTGTCAGAAACTGCATACTCATAAAATCCCAAATAATTTATGAAAAATATTTTCTTGAAATTTACGGGTCTTTACAGTTGAATAAAAAATTTAAAAATGATTTCTATGAATGGAATTTCTAATAAAGCATCTAAAGAAAACCTATAGGGTTATAATTTGAATAACTTTTTGAGAATCATAATATAAACATATTATGAGTGAAATGATATATTACATCATCATCCTTAACATATAGAATTTTATATGCTATTATATTATATATATTGAATAATTTAAATATTTTAGACACCCTTGTATATTTTTACTATTTAGTGTCATCTGGAATTGTGATGATAAAATATATATTTTTAGGTAGAATGGCACTCATTGAAATTTTGAAACATAGTTACCTTTAAATAGAAAATTTATCCAATGATTGGTCGATGTGAAACACCAAAATAAGATGATCCATGAAAAATTAGATGAATATTTATGAATGATAAAATCATATATATACATACGAGTTTTGAAATCAAATATTCATTCATACATAATATTGTCAAAAATATATATTTTTTGAAACGAAAATTTTTCATGAAATATATTCTTATTTATATATATATATATTAATTTTCATGTAAAAAATAAATTTTTAAATTAGATAATTTAAATTTTATGACATTTTTTCCATTTTTAAATACAAAATTTTAAATTATATTATGGTAATTTTTTGATTTTTTTCATGAATAATTTATATTTATGTGAATAATGAAAAAATATTGATTTTATAAAAATAGTATAATTTATGTATTTATCAAGAAGAATGCTAATAAAAGAAAAATATTAAAAATATTTCAACATATAGAATTATTTTTAAGATTAGAATTGTTTATTTGAAAAATCTATGTTAAATTTAGAAACCCAATGATCAACATTTTATTGTCTTATGTAATGAAATGCAATAAAATTACAATTTTTTGTTATTTCATTCAATTATATAATATTTTGGAAAATTAGTTTTTTGAATTATTTGTAAGTCAAGTGAAAATTATTTTTTAAATAAGAAATAAATTCATATCATTAAAGTAAATAACATTTTCAATTTTATCCATTCCCTAATGTATAACCATTAAAACACATTTTTGATTAAAATATTATTATGTGCTTGGTTTATTAATTATAAAATTATATTAAAAAAACTATTTGATTAAATATTTTTCATATTTTATATTAGCATGTTCAAATTTGGTTATTAGATAAATCATAACATTTTCCATTCACCTAATTATTGTAATTAAAATTTAGTTTCCAATATAAAAGATAATTATTCTAGAAGATAAAAAACTATGATGAATTTCCTAAAACCACACAATTTGTCTCCAAATATGTATCACCCCTATTATGAGTTAGGTAAACATAGTTTATGATTTTTTTATGTTTTGAAAGTACTTGGAATGAGTTGAGAATATGTTGGGAATGTTTGGAATGGTTTTGAATCAGTTTTGAATCATATTAAGGGTTCACGGTTTGAGAACGATTGGGGAAAACCATGAGTGTTCTCCAGTAAACTATGCAGGGGGAGATAATAGGCTTCACATAGCTAGAGCACGGTTTTCCAAACCATGTGAGGAAACTGTGCGGACCCTTTCTCTCAAGACAGTGACTTGTGCACAGTTAGCGCACGGTTTTCCGAACTGTGCAGACTATCCATGTGACGACTTAAAGTTGGAGTTATTTTTAAAATTTGGGCTCCCTCATGGGTGCCTCATTTCACTCCAAATCATATCTGACTCGATCCTCACTTAGGATTTTGGGTTCTCATTGGTTTAAGGTGTTCTCCCACCCTATTTGGAAGCGATTTAAAGGGGTTTTTTGGTCGATTGAAGGCGGTTCTCCTTAGGTAGGTCCCTCTCCTGGTTCTTTGAGGATTTAGTTAGGTTTAGCCCTCTCCCTCTCTTTGTTTCCTATATTTACAATATTTTCATGTAGATTAATGGGTTTATTTGGCTTTGTGTGTTAATTTATGAGCTCGTTGATGTTAGGTAATGGTTTTCTAGGTGGTTTCGAGGAGACGCTCACCCGGTATGGAGTGTGTTTGGGTGAAGGATCAATTTTGCAAAACCCTAAAAGGTATGTGGCTTATCTCTCGACTACACTTGGTTATAACTAGTGGTTTTGGTTACTATTAATTTTTTTTATTGATATAAATTGTGATATTGATGTGTGAATCTTGTTGGAAGACCATTCGGTGATGATTTGGGGGGGTTTTGAGAATAATGGGTTGTTGTTTCTAAAGGGGGATTTGTTGTGTGATTTTAAAATGTTGATTTTGAAATAATTATTTGTTTATTATGAAAATTGTTTTGGGAAAAATGGTGTTCAATAAAGAAGTTTTTTTTATTGAAATGTGGTTTAGAATGGAAAACGGTTTAAGGGTGGACTCAATAAATGGGTGATTTATTGAAGTGGATTGACATGTGATGGAATTGGGTAATTGAATTTTTTATGGCCGGTGTAGGTCATAATCTTGGTTATGGATTCCTTGAATATGTGTGGAAGTGGGAGGGATGTACAACTACAAAAAGGGGATGGATTGGGGATGAAAGGTCCACCATCAATAGCAAGTTGCTGGGAAGTACCACCTGAGTGGATTGGTAATGAAGGGGTTGGATGGGAAGTGAAACCATGGTTTTCTATGTGCTTTGTTGGGGATGTTTGTAGATGGGGCTTGTGAGTTAAATATTAAAATAGTAATTGTATTGTGGCATGGTTGAATTGGAATCCTTGCGTGGCACGATTGGTTTGGCATCCTTGTATAGCATGTTTGGAATATGGAATTTTTGGATTATAAACATTTGGTATCATGGTTTTTTATATAAAATGATTTATATAAATGTGATAATGGTTTTATCCTAGTGGTTTGTGTTGGGAAGTTAGTTGGTTAAATCCTACTGAGTAGTTGTACCCCCCCCTGCTTTTTCACTTTGATGTCTTTGTAGATGTTGTGTACTGTGACATAGACAAAGTTAAAACATAACCCTCCTTTAGTGGTGCATCATGATGTTCGGGTGGATCTTTGAGCGTGGATCTTAGTGTGGAGTTGTGTTGTGTCAGGGCTCGTGGTGTTTTGTTGTTTCATTTCTACTTTGTAATCTGATTTTTTGTGGACATTTCTAGTTGAATGGTTTAGGGGTTTGTTATGGTTTGTTAGTAGAAAAAAAGTTGGGTTTAAAAGTTCATGCATCTTTAGTTTTTGGGTTGTTGAGTTGGGTTATCTTGCTAAGCGAAAATCGTTCACATTGTTCCTTGAATCCCTCGACATTTATTGCCACCCTTCGATGCCTTGGTAATGTCGCTTAAGGCCAAGTAACCCTCACTGCCTCCTCAAGCCAATGAGGTATGGTCGAGGTGTTACAAAATAATAATTGTTATAATAGTATGGAACTTAGAATTTAATAAAATCCATTTCATAAAACATTTTGAACCATTTAAATTTTAATATTATTATTCCAGTATTGAATGCTATGTAGTGTATAAAAAAAAATTTGTTTTTAACTAACAAAATGGGATTACTACCACCAATTAATGTTAGAATAAACCCTTAAAATTTCATCCTAAATATATAAATTTTTCATTATCCTAGAATCCCATCTCATTTACTATACCCTTTTTTCTTAATTATATATCTTAATCCCTACATTTCATATAATATTTCCCTGAAAAATAAAAATTTCTCAATGTAGGGACTTGCCTTTCACTAATATTGTTTCTTTTATACCATTCCTATTAAACTAAATTCTTGAAAATTTTATTTTATTAATTTATTAATTTTATTATGATAATTTATTTCTTTTTTTGGAAAACATATTATTAACTTTTCAATTATTTCCTTAATAATAATTAAAATGACCTTCTTCGGTATGTGCGTACCACCAACATTATAATGAATCTTGTTTATTTCCTTCAATATCATAAAAGGGTGTTGCTTATAGAAATATTAATGGATATTTTTTATTTTTTATGAAATTATTTATAAATATAAAAAAAATATTGGTTTACTAATTAATAATTTGGGTAGAAAATTTTATTCACACAATGTGAAACAAATATATCAAAACCAGAAAAACATTTATTCACACAATGTATTAGTCTGAAATTAGTTCCTAATATTATATTTAGCTTCCATTATAAATTTTCAAATTGTATAATCCATAATTAAATAAAATTATTCCCCTTTAATAGTGATTTATCATTAAAATGACTTCATAATAATCTATTTGTTATGGTATGTTCATTTTCGGGTAACTCTATCAACAAACATGAATAACTTTATAAAATCATAACATGGATGATTATTTGACATTTATTACATATAATATATGATATATATTAGGGGATAATAAATTTATTTTTGTTTGTGAAGTGTAAATTAATATAAAAATCATTAATTAAGATACTTACATGAATTAATTATAAATCACCAAAATATTATCTTCATTGACTTTTTATTTATTGAATGTAATAAACACTCTATTATAATTAAATTATAAAATTATATATAAATACAGATAATATACTCTATTATCTTTAATGTTATGGTGTTGGTGAAATTTTAGTTAATAATGAATAACAACCCCACTACAGTAATGCATGTTAAAAATGATCAAAATTATTCACTTTTTTTAAAGGTGGGTTCTGGTCAAAAGACCAGAACAAAGGGCTTTATTCAAAGAGAAATAGTCAAAAACAAGTTACAACAAACGGAAAGAGGAAAATTTTCTAGAATCCTTAATTAAGGAAGGAAGCAACTCAGGCGGGATTTCATTCCTCTAGGTAATCTCATGAGAAACTCCCAAGTTGGCAAGTCCATCAGCGATCATATTCGCCTCCCGATAGATATGGGTGGCAATGAAATTGAGGTCAGTGAGCGTAGCTAGGTAGTCCATCCATCTGGGAGTGAGAGACCATGCCAGATGTACATCACCCTTCCAGATGGCTTGCAAAATAGTTGTGGAGTTGCTTTTAAAACATATATTCTTCCAGTGGAAGATATTTGCATAGGAGATGGCATGGATGATAGCATTCATTTCTGCCTCCAGTGCAGAAGCATTTCCAAAGCTTCCAAAGAAACATCCATGGATTCGATCTTGATGGTCTCTGAAAATTCCACCGCATCTAGCAAGTCCATGATTTCCTTTTGAGGCTCCGTCCACGTTTACCTTAATCCATCCAGGAGGGGGTGCCTGCCAAAAAACATCAATAGTATAGAGTGGCTTCAGAAAAATACCTTTGAAACCAGTTCGGTGAATGGTTTCAAAATCTATGACAGAATTGTCACCGCATACTGTTTGAATCGTAGCTGCTTCCTTTATAGCCAGCAGAATCTTCCTTTAACCTGTATTGATATAAAAAGTGTTATTGTTGAAAAAAGAGTCATTTCTACCATACCATATAATGTGCAGAAGTTCTGCAACAGCAGTAAGAAACAGATTCTTGATTTGGGAAGATCATGGGAATTCCACCGCTCTTTTCAGCTGAGAGAAAATAAAAGAATCTAAATTCCATCTGCATCCAAAAAGGTCAAAGATGTAATGCCAACGGGCCATAGCAGTATCACAGGATAAGAAAAGATGATTTAGGTCCTCACAATGCTGATTGCATAATCTACATTTAGAGGAAAGATTATAACCATAAGATTGCAAGAAAACATCAGTTGGAATTTTTTTATGCGCAATCCGCCACATAAGAGTGAGACGAGAAGGCTTAATCCAGGCATTATTGAAATTGGACATCCAATTAAAATTTTCATCCCTGTTAGGGAAGTGAAAGTGATAAAACTTTTTTGAGTCTAAAATACCATTATGAGCAGGTTCCCAAATGAGGAGATCCTCATTGGGGGTGAAATAGTAATTTTCCACAATTCCCTTGATCGGATTCGGAAGTTGGAGTTCAGGGGAGTTGATCATCTCTTTAATGGAGAAGTTCGAAGGATTAGGGGAAAAGGTATTAGGCATATCAGAAATGAGGGGGGAGCCAGTCCAGTTATCAAACCAGAAATTTAAAGAAGAGTTTTTACAAACAAGCCATCTAGAATTTTCCATGATAGAGTGAAAAGAGGCTTTAATCGAAGGCCATATAGAAGAAGTCATGTAATTGGAAGAACCAGACTTATGCTTATCAAGAAAACGGATTTTGAGGAATCTCATGGAATGAGAGTTATTATGAATGAGGGATATGTGAGTTTGGCCTGAAGGGCATCATTAATGATTTTAAGATTCTTAATACTGATTCCTCCATTTTCAATAGGTTTATAACAAGTGGCCCAGTAGACCATTACCAGCTTCTTTTCTAGAGTGCTTCCACTCCAGATAAAATTTCTTATAGCTGTATTTAATTTTTTTATCAGCCTAAAAGGCCATTTGTAAAACATCATCGAGTGAACCAACTTAGATACAATAGTGGATTAAACAAGGGAAATTCTTCCAGCCATTGAGAGGGATTTACCTTTCAAGGAAGAGAGTTTCTTTTGAGTTTGATCAATGGTCCTAAGAAAAAACAGGCTTTAGGTCAGCCCCAGAAAAGGGGGACACCAAGATAAGTAAAAGGAAGGGATCCTTCCTTAACTCCTAAGACATTGGGGATACACATTTTCCTATTTGAGGGGAAGTTTCTACAAAAGTAAATGAAATATTTTTGCCAGTTAATGTGTTAGCCAGAAACATCCTCATAGTGAGAAATGATGGATTTAAGATTGTTAACATTTCTTTTGTATCCCTGAAGAAAGAGAATGATATCATCGGCATAGATAAGATAAGAGGGAGCATGAAGATTTCTATAAGAAATGATTGGTTTGATTTTTCCTCCCTCAACATTGAGGGAGAGGAGTCTACTAAGATAGTCCTCCGCGATTGAAAAAATGATAGCAGAGAGAGGGTCTCCTTGTCTAACTCCTATGGAGAATTTGAAGTATCCCCTAGGAGAGCCATTAATAATAATGGAGATATTGACTGAGCTGAAGATGATTTTAATTTTACTAATAAAGGTATCATTAAATCCAAAACTGGTGAGGACCTTAAAGATGGAGGACCATTCAATAGTATCGAAGGCCGTAGTGATGTCCAGTTTAAGAGCAATGTTCCCACCTATGGTATTTCTGTTCAATAAATTAATGGATTCCGAGGCGAGGAAAATAAAATCTTGTATAGATCTGCCTTTGATAAATCCAAACTGGTTCCAGGAGAAAATTTTGTTTCTAATGTTAGGGAGTCTATTGGAAAGGATCTTAGTAATGATTTTAAAGAGATAATTTAAGAGAGCAATGGGATGGAAGAGGTGAATTTCATCAGCATTTTCAACTTTGGGAATTAACGTGAGAAATTGTGAGTTGAGAGCGTGGGGAAGAATACCTTTTTCAAAGAAATATTTCACTAAATTGCAGATATCATTTTGCAGAACATCCCAATGTTTTTGATAGAAACCATTGTTGAAACCATCGGGACCTTGGGCACTGTTTGGATTTAAACCAAAGACAGTGGCCTTCATTTCAGAATCAAGGGGGGAGCAGTTGAGCAGACGATTATCCTCAGTAGAGACCATGCAAGGAATAATGTTAGGATGAATATCTTTTTTGATGTTAGGACCATTGAAATTGTCAGTGAAGTAAGAGACAACATGATTAGCAATCTGTTCCTCCTAATCAATGAGATTTCCCTCAACTCTTATGCAAGAGAGAGGTTTACATGCTTTCCTAACCCGTTGAAGAGAGTTGTAGAATTTAGTGTTTCTATCTCCATCATTTAGCCATTTAGTTTTGATAATTTTCTTTTTTATGTTATCTTTGAAGTTTAGAAGAGAGATCAATTTAGTCGACATGTTGATTTCCTCCTGGTGATCAGAATTGAAACTGGATAAAGTGTTATTATTTTGAATGAGAGAAAAGTCCTTTTCCAAGCCCTGGATATCATTGTAAATTAAATTAGTTTTATTAGAGCACCACTTTTTGAGGAATTTTTATGGTTTTTCAGCTTAGTGGTGCACAAAAAGGCATAATTGTGATTGCCCATATTAGTCTAGGAAGAAGTGATAAGAGAAACACAATCCGGGTCTGAGGACCAGGAAAAATTAAATCGGAAAGGAAATGAGGGTTTTCGAGAGTTTTGGGGAAAACTGACTATGATAGGATGATGGTCAGAAGAAAGTTTGGAGAGGGTAGCACACAAGATATGTTTAAACTTATCAAGAGCAGGTTCATTAATGAATGCTATATCAAGTTTACTCTCCACCACTCGGTTGTAATGATGTCGATACCATGTGAATTGAGCACTAGTAAGATTAATCTCAATGAGATTATTTCCTTCTATGACAAATTTAAATTCTCTGGCAGAGATAGAGGAGAAGGAGTAGACAATTTTTTTAGAGGGAGAAAATATAGCTTTAATGTCCCCAATCAAAACCGAGGGATCTTGAATCGTGTTATTGATGTCAAAGATCTCCTTCCAAAGAGATCTTTGATCAAGGTAATTGTTTTTGGCATAATCAAAGGTATTGTAGATGTGAGTGTTATCAAGATAGAAGTCGCACGTCAAAGCTTGAGCAGAGAGACTAAAACTGTTAACATTTTGCAGAGTGGAGTGGAAAAAAACCCAGAGAGAGTCCACATAACCATTGTCACAAGCACCCTAAAAGGAGAAACCAAGATTACACAGATGCGTGAATTTAGGAGCAAAGTTGATTTTAGGTTCTGCAATGGCAATCAGCATAGGACGATGGGTAAAAATAAAATGCTTCAAAACATTAAGGGTTCCAGGGTTAGCAATCCCATGAAAATTCCAGTAGAGAATATGCATTGTTAATTACTATTTGGGTTTAGAACCCCTTTCTTTTTATTACCAGCACTTTTTCCTCTAGTTTTCATAGGGGAGGTGGTTTTGATGGGGGAAGACATTTTATCCTTTCCTATCATACGAGGGATGGCAGTGTTACCTCCTGTTTGGATTTGAACATGATTGATAATTGAAACTGGAGCCAAGGGCTCCAATTTAGAAATTGTGTTATCCACCAAAACAGGGGGGCCAATCTCCAAAACAGAACTCCACTGATGCGGGGTCACCGAATCAGAGGAAGGAACTATTTCAGAATGTTCTGCGGTTGATGGGTTCTTATCAATCAAAACATTGGGAGCATTTTTAATGGAAACAATTATGGGAGGGTCTACAGCTTGCATGGAAATAGAGAGGGGACCATCTTCAGGCAAGGCAGCTTGGTTTTCATGATCAAAAGACTTGACAGTTGAAGAGGAAGGGTTGTTTTTTTCCAAAACTATAGAAGGAGAAACACCGGGTGTTGAGGAAATAACCTGCTTACTGCATTTTATTTTTTCAGAAGAACCAAGGTCTTGAAGACAAGAAGTTGAACTGGCAGATCCAAGAGGAGGAAGAGGGTTGAGCTGGGTTCTAGGAGCTGGTTCAATCAGACTAGATGACTCTCCATTATATGTTTGTGAAATTGTCACTAGAGGGAGATCTTCAGGAATGGAGTCATGACCCAAAATAAGGGAGGGGATATGGGTAGTTGTATAAATAAGCAGGTTGTCCACATTTTCCAGTTTTTCCAATATGGGATGCTCCTGTGATTCCTGTTCCTGGTTTTCGACCTGGTCAGCCCATGTTATCCCAGGTTCCTTTGGGGATTTAGGCATCCACCTTCCAGGTTTGACTTGGGAAGGTTCAGTTATTTCCTTGGGGGGGACTCTATCTTTCTTATTTTTCCTAACTTCAGACCAGTCATAAGGGTTATGTTGGCTGGGAGGTCTATGAACCAGTCTACAATTTTGAACAGAATGTCCTATAATCTTGCAATAGTCACAAAAGGAGGGAATATTTTCATATTCAAGGTGAATTACAGACTTATAATCAGTAGAATGAAAAGAGATAGAGTTTGGAGGCTTGGTTTCCAGATTGACATCCACTAAGACCCTAGAATACATACCCAACTCAGCATTAATGGTCCTTTGGTCTATTTTGAGTGGTGTACCAATGTATGCTGCAATATCATTCAAAATTTTAGGGTGCAAAAAAAATAGTTTAGATTGTGAAACCTAACGCAAATTTGTGCAGACTTTCCTCCTTGTGTATTTGGATTGAAAGAAAAATCCCAATCCGAAAGTCTCAAAAAAACAGGCTTCAATAAAAGGTTACGTAACTTCCAAACAGAATTTATATCATCTTGAGAGAACAGAAGTATATGAAAAAATCCCTTACCTAAGAGGATCAATTTCCAATTTGTAATTCCCTAGTAGATTGATATTCGTTGCTTCAAATCAACATAGGACCAAGGTTTGTCTCCTTTAGCATATGAGATACGACCCATTAAGGAGAACATATAGAGATTTTGTCGTTGTGCAATTGCATCAGGATCTGCTTCAACTGGAAAACCTCCATCATCCAATCTTTTGATGGTTGAGCGAGATTTTGCATCTGCGGGAGAGGAAACAGTGGATCTTTTAAGAGCTTCAAGAAAAGAAATACCTCACGGTGCACCACTGTTTGGGGGCTTAGAACCAGAAACCTGAGAAGTATTCCTCGGGTCTGGAGCTTCCATATCTGAGATTTTCATTTCATTTTGCTTTTGAGAAACCACTGTGAGTTCCCAATTATGGTCGAAACCATCCATAATCGACCGAATCAAGGGCGCGATACTGAACGTTGAGCGAGATTTAGAGGGCTAGGTTCATCGAGTTTCTCAGGACGTGAAGCATTTTCATCGACCCCTCAAGATTATTCACTCCCCATATTAGAAATAAAAAAAATTGATACAAATGTATAACATAATTATGAACTATTTTTATAAAATACTATAGAAATTAAAATGTTCTAAAATATATGATTTAGAAAGATAATTTTTTTAATATATATATGATTTAGAGTAATTTGGTTAATACGGTAAGGGGATATTTTGCGTCATATTTAATTTCATGATACTTTTTTATATTATGAACGATCATATTTTTATATGTATATATTACAACATAATTTTTTTATATTATTATATTCATTTCATTCAATTGGTTTAAATATCCACATAATTTTCGTTCAATAAATGGATTTCAATTCTAAATATGCTAATGTTTTATTAATTTTTGAATCTCAATTTTAATTTAAAGTGATATGACTAATTTTTACCACTTAATTACTTTTATGGTATATATTATTTCAATGGATTACAATTATCTATAATTTTAATTTAACTATTGTATTAAAAATTAGTTATTAAAATAAATTTTTTATGGTATTTTGATTCAATATATACCATAATTATTAGGCTCTTTATTATCTCAACTCCATTCGATGAGTCATATTGCTTTTTCTCAAACATAATTATTCAATGCATGGGTTCTTCCAAACAAAGATTTTATTTCAAGGAAAATTATACTCCTCTGTAGGGAGGTATAAATTTTTAATAAATTATTTATCCTTGAAGAATTTATTCTTCAAAAATTATGTCAATATAACTAACAAATACCATCATCTTGAATGATTGTTTCCCAACATAAACCATATTTTCCTCTGAAACAATATAACTCATTAATTATTGGAAACATAACTTATTTTTATCTCATATGAACATATTTTTCCCATATCATGTATTTAAATTTATTAATAATTTATATTTTTATAATATGGGTTTTCAACATAGATATTCTAAATTAATACATTTGTTTTCCATTTTCTCAAAATGATTTTTTTTTCATTATTAGTTTAATTTCTTATAACTTGTACATAATTTTAAAAATATTTTATTGAATATTATTATTAAATTTTAATGGATTCTTATTTTTTCAGTTCAAAATTTTTTAACACAAATTTAATTTTCAAGGATTGATTGTATAAAATTTTTTTACTATTAAATGACTATAAAAACATTTTCGCATCATATTTTGCAAAATAAATATAAATTTTCAATGATCAGCTATCTAAGAATAATTCTAAATGTAATGGTTTTTATGAAACTAATCTCCTCACCTTTCAATCAATATATTGTTAATATGAAAATTATCATAATATTTCATTATGAGGTTTTTTTGAAAAACAATTTTTTCGGTTTATATCTATACTTCCTCTTTATCATTAAAGGACTTATTTATATAGAAATTATTATTCATGAATAACTATTTAAATTATATTTTAAAATATTTTATTGTGATAATCAAATATTGGGTATCAACCATTATCATTCTTGAGGTCAATTTTGGCGTTATAATCTTGAAATGACACAAAACTGATTTTATATTCCATAGGTTCATTATGATATGATTGATTATTATGTTCAAGTGGAAAAATTATGTACAATGGAATGATTATTAATGTCTTACATCTCCCACTAATTCATTGATCACATATTTATATATTAAAAGATATTTATGGAAATTGATTAACGATTCTTGATTGACTTTGTGAATACAAATGTTTTACATGGTCCACTATGCCATTGGAATCAGTTATAGATGCATGCTCTTTTATGTTATGGAAGTCAGGTAATGATATATTCACAATTTTTTGGGAGAATCAGTTAGTGATTATTGCACCTCTATAATTATGGTAATTAGGATATTAATTATATTATACAATGGGAATAATGTGGTGACACCTTCTCATCCATGTTTGGAGAAATTGATCATGATTCCCTCTAAACTATTTTTTTTAACTCCATTCCTATTTTAGTACCATAGTTTTCAATTATGATTTTTTCCAGGACAGGGAAATATTTTTTCGTATGAATATGTTACATTCATATTTTTCTTTATCTCGTGTATCTACACATATATATAATGTAAACTTCTGTTATTTTATAAATTACATGTCAAGTATTATAACTTATGGATTTATCACATTATTCCATGTTCATATTTATAAGATATCCATCCCTTCATTATACATTTCATTTATATATAATATAATGCATGATGACATAATGATGTATTTTTACTTAATAAGTGTTAAATATCACAGATTTCTTATATTTCCATTCCCAGGTTATGAATTTAAGTATATTATATGGTATGTCCATATGGGAAACTTGTGTGGATTGATTGTAGAGAAATGATCACATGTATTATACAATAAAATAAATATATTTTATATTCTCAAAGAATCTCAAATATTTAATCTTGGTATTGTGTGTAGATTTTGATATGTAATGATCATATTATAAAAATGTTTTTTAATATATATATATATATATGTATATTTATGTTCAGTTTTCTCTAATTGAATCAAATCTACTATTTATAGATTATTTTACACAATAAGATATGGGGGTCTTGTGTTCCTTAATTTGTATCAAATATATGATCAATTATTTTTTCAGATTACATTACTTCATTATTTGTTTAATATAAGTTGAAATTAGTGAAATCATATTTATAATCTTCTCATATAAATTAATATCCATGATAATATATTTTTATTTTTCAAATATTTTTATAATGTGGGTTTTTCTAGAAATTACGTCAATTTGTGGATACTAGATACTGTACATGGTTGTGGGTCAAAAGTAACGTGGTAAATCACACTAAAAAATATAGTTGAATATAAACTCAATGTTTACTGAGAGCATGATGTGTTAGCCTAATACTGAACACCTAGAAAGAAATCATGGGGGATATGGAAATGAACCTTTTAGGATTGTTGTGAACTATTATAGAGGTTGTGAGAACATATTATTTATATGTAAGGGATTCAAGTTGATACCTGATCATTGAAAACCAAGGTTAAAAAATCAGTTATAGTTTTTAATATATATATCATAGATGAAATGAATGTATCATAGTCTTAAATAAAGGTTCCATCCGAGAATACATCTCATTTTTTAATTTTCGTTTTATTATGTTTAGTCTCTATAATTATATTTGATATAATAGCAATTATTTGGATTATAGTGATTTATTGGAAACAATATCTCAAAAAAATGAACCTTTCTAATGTATGTATCTAGAAATTCTAATCACTCCTGTTATAGGCATATTTGGAATAAATTGTTTTAAATTTTATTATATTCCTATCATAATGAAAAAATATATATTATGTTGTCTTCCCTAAGAATGAAATTTTATTTGTTATTGAGAAGTTATATCATGTTTCAGGACTATATTTTAGGTACCCATAAAAAGTATTATTAATAGCATAATATGAAAATTGTGTTATTCTGAACAATTTCTTATATGGGGAGAATTTAACACCCATATATTTCAGAATATAGTTTCCTTTAATTAATTTTTTTATCAATTTTTTCACACAAAGAATAAGCTAAAAAAATTTATGATATATTGGACGAATATTTAATAAAAATAAAACTTATATTTAAAAAATATTGTAAAAATTTGTTATTAATCCAAAATTTTATTATTAACACTTAATGTATTAAAAATAACTTTTTTCCATAAAATTACTTCTTCATTATATATATTATTTTTCTGTTATAAACTAAATTTATAAATTAGATAAATTTAATATTTTGAAATGAACATAATTTTTTAATCAATCTGGTAAAAATACCTTTGGTTGTGTGTTTTTATCTTTTTAAAATAATTTAATATTAAATGAAAAGTCAATTTTTTTATTAAAACTGTATAATTTCTGATTATATTAAGAGGTAGTTATAAATATCTAATAGAGTAAATAATTTTTATTATCCCAAAAGTATTTAATGAGTAATATGATTAATTTAAAATTGCTAATATAAATTTATAAAACATATATTTAACCATTTAATGGCATAAGTAGTATCTTTAATAAATATCCGGTTTGGTATTTTAAATTAGAAAAATATTAATCTGTTAATAATAATTTTTGGAATTATTTTGGATGGAAAAAACAATTTTGTAATATTATAAAACAATTAATCTCAAGAAACTGTTAATTTTATCAAGAAATAAATTTTTAACATCAATAATCACTTTTTAGAATTTTTTTACATATTTTATTAGTTAATTAACAAATTACCAGTCCTAAAAGATAAAAATTCTGTTATATAAAATAATTGTTATATATAGATAAATAATTTCTAGATTTTGTAATATGTTCATTGTTAATTTATTTCATTATTATTAATTACTACAGTAAAAAATTACTTTTCGTAGTATAAGTTAACTATGAAAAAATATAAAAAACATTGAATAAAGGCCTAAAATCTCTAAATTTATCTAAAACACATATATTTAAGGGGATAATAGACATATTATTTCAACATATTCATTTATTTACAACCTTTTGATCCATTTTCCTTAGATTAGTTTAATGCCTCTATTGAAAACTAAGGTGTATTAAAAAAAGAAATTTTCCATCACATATAAATGTGGAACAGATCCACCACATCATGTTACACCTATTACATCAACCATAATTTTGATTATAATCCAATATTCAAATTCATGACTGGTCACTTAGTTTCGTAATAATATTCCCTCAAATAATTAATATATGGACTTCATTTTTAAGGATTTATTCAACAGAAAAAAGATGTTATTAACACAAGTACTAAATTTTACCTTCCATTTCATCTTTTATATAAATATTTTTAATTATATTATTCCCATAATTAGATGATGAAATAATTATTTATAGTGTAATATATGTTTTATATCCTGGGAATTTATGATATCAATATTTCCCCTATTCCATTTAGAAAAATAAAAAACATTTATGCATACTTATATAATATTTCCTTTAGTAAATTTTATATTTATTTTCCTATAATCCTATTACAAGGATATTCTTACAAGGTAATTTTTATAACACAAAAATGTTATGATAAATTTCAATTTAAACAAAACAATTCCCTTCTAAATGTTTTTATACATAAAACCCTACACCTCAATTATAGATAGTTGAAATTATATTTTTTTAGAAATATAATAAAACATAAATGATAATATTTTATGGAGAAATTTTTTAATTTAATATGATTTATATCAATTTTGATCTTAGTTTGTCAAAACCAACCTGAATGTATTTTTTGAAATTTTCCGTTATAAATATGCATTTTTTAAAGATAAATATGTAGTATTTTACAATAGAGACTTTTATTTGTAATAATGTATTATTATATCTGAAATTATAAATTTATTTACAATAAATTTTATATTAATATAGATTATAGAATTTTGAGTGGAACATGATATTTCAAAAAAGTGTTTTTTAAAATTGAATAATATCTATCCATTTTAATTAATTAAAATTACCATTAATGTTGAATTTCATAAATTAAATTATTAGATTATATAAATTAATATATGAATTTATTTCCATATAATTATTTTTCAATTTTCAATTATTAATAAAATATCATCTTATGCTTTAAAAATGCATTTATTGATTTTTGACTTGTTTTTTATGATAATTGAAAATTAAAATTCCCTCTAACGGTAGTATAGTTTTTAAAGATAACACCATATATTGATTCAAAATACTTAATATTTGGTAAAAATGTCAACATAACATGTTGTGAAATTTATTTGTAATAATAGTAAGAAAATAAATAACATGGTTAAGGTTAAACGATGTTTTGTGCATTATATGTGATTGTTGTAAAATTGATATTCCAATGAAATAGACTTTTAATTAGATAATTTTTATTTAATATTTAAAATATTTTTTCATGATTATCAAATTTTTATCATTCTATTTGATGATTTAATATTTAATTAAATTATATAAAAACTAGTTATCGTTGTGAAAACTAAATTGGTAAAAGCATTTAAACATAAAGGATAATGGAATAACATTTTTAAAAAAGATTATTTCTAAATATTGTAGTCATGGACTGACTTTGTTGTCCAAAAAATATTTTATGTGACATTTCATGTGAACATTGGATGATAGTGAATTCATATTATCAAATTATTTTTAGTATTTACCAAAATGTAACTCGTCCTAAATTATAATGGTGCCATCCATACCTTCACTTATTTAAACAACTCAAGATATTTAACCTAACATAAATTTAAGGGAAAAAATACCTAACATACATATAAAAATTCTAGATGTTTGGTTCTTTCCAAAATGCCTACCCTAGGGCCCTAAATAAAATATACAATGGGGGTTTATTTAAGAGAAGTTGATATTCTCAACAGAAGACTTTAATTTTCTTTCCTCTTTTACAACATTCAAATTTTTTTTAAGAAATAAAATGTAATTACACTATTATCTTCCATATACTTATATTTTATTATTTTTATTTATTAAAATTTACCCATCTCATTCTCCATCATATTTGAAACAAAACCACAATTTTTGTGTGCATGGGACTACAACCTCACGAACTGATATAATTATGTTTCTATCACTGAATCATCTGGATAGTCATAATGATATAAATAATGTATATAATTGATAAATATTACATAATATTAATTCTATAAAATTAATATACAAGATATTTACTTACCCATTCTACAATTAATGGAATGATATCATCACTAGTCTGTACGTACGACCTACAGTCTCTATGGAGTGAAACAATTCATTTTCCATGTACTAAAATCATGAGCGGTTATAAAAATTTATATATTTATTATATATGATATTTATATCATTCTGATTATTCTATTGTTTATGGATACACAATAATGAACACTTTCATAACAAAACACGCCTAGGAAGATACAGTAACTCACACCAGAAATGATGATTTTTTTGGAAATTATTAACAAATAGGTGGTTAAAATATATAAGAGGATCATATATTAAATTATTTATATGAATATTATTCAATTATTAATTTATAACATTTCTAAAACCTAACATAATGGAGGTTATGTCATTTTTATTATCACGAACCAATGAAGGTCTACCATTAACCCATCACCTGAGATGCCCTGCGACAAGGGCTATGATGTGTTCATGATCCCCTCAGGTAGGTGAAATGCGTGAAGGGAATCAATGGAGAAATATGGGATTGATTTCAATATATATATATATATATATATTTATTCTATCTGTATAATAAAAAAATATCATCCCAAAATAAATTAACCAAACAGATAAAATAAGAAAGAACTGATAAATAAAACGAACATAACCTAATGAACACTAAAAGATAAAATGACCCCATGGGACACACTCTCATTAAAAGACTCAAAATCACCCATGACGATCAATATAAATCTAAAACATGCACATGAGACTAAAATAATTATCAAAGTATATGTGTGAGCATTAATATTATGTAGGAATTCCCAAGTAATCTTGTCCCAAATGCATTTCCTTTGAAAAAAGAAACATAAATTTTAGGTTAGAACTTTAATATATAGAAGTAAGTTTTTTTCACACATTTCTCTTTCAAAAAAATCATAGCGCATTTAAATTTTTTATTTTAGATCAATTTATTTTCCAATAAGAAATATTTATCCCTTTTTATAGAATGAATGATATAGAAGAAATAAGTGTAAAACAATTTAAAGACTTTTTTTCTCAAAAATATCAAATTCATTTTGTCACTTATAGAAAATTGATGAACTATTCATGGAGGAAAAATAAATGAACATGAAAGGTAAATTAAAAAAGATGCAGTGTGACCAATGGAACACTTTACCCTAATCATCCACTATATATAATGTTGTTTTTAAGTACATGATAGATCATATAAGATCGTGTGTAATCAATAATATACTATAAATATGACTTATTCCTGAAGGATTTCCCACCTTCTGATGTCAGAATTACCAAACTCCCAATCATCATTTTACATGGCCAGAAAGAGGGTCCCAATATAATAGAAATAATAAAAAATAACCTCTGATTGGGGTGATAATCAAGTTCAATAACATAAACTGTTGAATCTATCATTCATCGAGAATTCACTCTATATGATAGGTTACCATGTTTAGACTAAAGATGGGGTAAGAGAAAAATTCTAAACAAGTTTCCAAACACAAGTTCATTAATCAGACATTAAAAAAACCACAAGGTGACCTCGAGTCCCCTCAAAGGATGAATATGTTTCAATTACACCATCATTTTAGTAGGGAAGTCCCAAACCAAAGAAAATCCCATATATCATCAATCAATAAGGATTAGACCCATTCCAATGAGAGTGTTTAGGATTACTAGATTTACAAAAAATTCAACCAGCCTCGTTTGATATTATCATGCCAAACATTATCTTAAATAATCACAAAAACACCACTTTGAATACAAAAAACACTCTTAGAAACCCATTTCAGAATCCTAATTCAAAAATTTAAATTTTAATAACATTTATAATGACCTAAGCGATATTTCATAGATCATTTAATAAGACCATTTAAAAATAATTTCTATGAAATTTAAATAGAAATTGGTTCTTACATTATTCCTTAACATAAAATTATTCTAAAAACAATAAATTACTAACTAGAATTAAATAAAAGTTAAAAAACATGAAATAAATACTTCTTTAATTTAAAGGTTAATTCATAGGAAACATACCTCAATAAGGGTGAAGTCCAAGACTAGACAATTTGTAGCTTGACGAATTAGACGTTGACCACTCATAACTAGACCAAACTCTCATTCAAACACACACACACACACACACACACACTCATATATACATAATACAATGAACATATTCCCCATTTCGTGAGGGAATATGTTCATGGAGGACATATATATTATATATATACATACCCTAGTAATAGTTGTGCACACCCACAAACATAGATCAAAACTCAGTATGACGTAACCAAGAATCACAAAAACATAATTTCAAGGATTAATGCACTGAAAAATCCTCAATACAAATTAAATGTGCACCGGAACCACATCAAAGAAAATTTTTCCTTTATTTCTTAATTTAATAAACTAATTGAACAATTTATAAAACCCAGAAAGGGATAAAAAATTGGTTTACACAAAAAACCCACCACATTTAATATAAACATGCTACAAGAAATAAAATTCATGTTAAACTTATTCAAAAAGTAAATTTTCACCACAAATATTAATAAAAAAAACTAAATAATTTATTTATGAAAAAATGAACCCTAATAATTTAGATAGAACCCAAAAACTCAAGATCAGACCCCTAAATAAACACCATAACAGGGAGAAATCAAAATCTCAAAGAAGATGAAGAGAGGCTTACCTGGAGGGGTCACTCCAATAAGTTGGACTTTCTGGTGGTGTCTTTGTTGTCACGGGGTGGTGTAGGAGGTACCCTCATAGGAAGGGGGTCACATTGTTGGCCGAGGGTCACATTCAGGATGGATATTCTGGCATGAATTTTCTATCAGATGGAAGATCATCCATGGGGTCCAACCACCTGAAGATGGTGGGGAAAAATAGTAGCTGGAAGATGGAATCTCAAAAGGGTAGGGGCACTCTAGGAGTGAAAGGATGACAATGGGAGGGGCGTACAGAAAGTGGTAGACAATCAAGGGGAGGATCACGAGGTGGGTGGGTCATGATAGGGAATGAGAATGGATGGGAAAAAATTGTAAACCAAAAAGTAAATAAATTTATAATAGTATTAATAATGATAATAAAATAAAAAATTTATTACTAATATTAACAAGAATAATAATAATAATAATAAACATATAATATTTTCATTTTTATTTTTATTACAATTTGGTAAAATCCATTTTATTTTTATTATTTTATGTTATTATCATTTTATTGGTCATTCATTTTATTTATTTCTTTCTAAAATTGGGCATGTTGCATGTTGACCTAGGTAAAGTCATGTGGTTTCTCAAACCATGAACTGTCTGTACAGCCCGTGCTACCATACCCAGAACATGACTTTTCAATAAAACTCAAAATTTCAAACCAGAGTCAACTTTATCTTCTCAAGGATACTTTATTCTTGAAAAAATAATAAAATTACGTAATTTAAAAAGGTGGTGTGTGAAAATTCTTCACAACATAATTCGTTTTTCTCCAGAAAAGTCAAAACAAGGCAAACCCCCCACATAGAAACCTATACTATATCATAGTCTAAGTGGATTCCCCAAGAAAAATAATAATAAAAATCCCTGACACTATTAATAAATGTATGAAACTTAAAAATAAAAATTAGGAGACAAAAATGGACTCCCCATAATATTCCTCCCACCCTAAAAGTCTAACTGCCTCTAGTTGATGGATTTATGTCAATGAATTTTCACAATATATAATCCAACCCCTTAAAAAACACATGATATGTTTTCAAATAAACCCTAAACGCAGGATTTATAAAAGAAAACAAGATCACTCATTCCCATGAAATCATAAAAAAAATAGAACCTAGTTACCAACACAAGAGGCATGAGCGAACTCTTCCTCCCATGCGACACACCAAAAAAGAACAGGATGCCCTTGTCTCATTTCATGAAATGCGGGAACTTTGAACAATATATCTACATAGGATGTTTAAACTATCTCGATTTCTTGAACTAATGGTAGTAACTAGACCAATGTCCTTTACACCCCATGGGGTTTCTTGACTATGTGCCAACTTCACTCTGATGCATATGGATAGATAATTGATGTTTAAAGCATCTCATGCCTTGTAGTCAGGCATTTATGACATTCAAAAGGAACATATCCTTATGGTTCCACACACAAACACAACATAATCAAATATTCCCAATAAAACACACACATCCTATGACTCACTTGGTATAAACATGATACATCAACATTATGTGAACCTAAACAATTATCCATTTCACTCCGAAGAAAAATAAATAAATAATGTTTATATTGAAGCCACATTCATTTAGAACGAAGAATTCTAGTAATTTGTCAAAGAGGAACATGAATCTGTTAAACCAGATTCTCTCGAAAGGTTTCAAAACATCCACCTTTGCATCTCAATGAGAATATAACTCTTCAAGAGTCAACCAGACAAGACCCTTTAAACTAATAGAAACAATACAAGTATATGGAGCTTAAACCCAATCCCATGTATCACATGAATCCAGCATAAAACCATATGATCCTATTATGATATCAAATTCCACATTGGTGGCCTAGAATGAACCATTTGTAAAAAAATCCAATGAAATGTCAGAAGGACCATTAAGGAAATATCATGCACCAATATCCCATATTTCATTACCCTTTCTCAGTAGAAATACATTCATCACTACCAGGTAGGAACTTCAGGCTTAAGGATGACTGAACTCACCTTTGGCGATTCATGAAACTCAAGAGATTATGATTTCTTCTAACTCCTTCTATATCCACTCTTCAGCTATGAGAATTTCTTATAATTTGAAAAAAGTGAGATAAAATCAATTCTAAAACCCATAAAGATCATTAAAACTTTGATCAACTGGAGGATCTACCAACTACGAACAACTTTTCTCCAAATTTAAAATATTCATCAATTCCTTATTCGGGATTTCACTATACAATAATGAAAATCCACTGACAGGCTCAAGCTAACCCTTTAGATAAACATACCAATAAAAGGAATCCAAAACAGAAAAATGAACCAACTCAAAGGTATCCAAAGCATTTTTTATAGAAAAAAACCTTAACCATTTTCTCAAATAGACTCATTGACAAAATGCAACATTAATAATTTTCCATGAATGAAGGATTCTAATACTCAAAATATCATTCATGTAAAAATCCCAAATCATATTAAATAATAACCACACAATCACCAATTAAACAAACGTTAAATGTTTCTTAAAAACAATATTTAAAAATAAAGATGGTTAGTGGGTTTCACATTCACCAATGGTATCCAATGGGCCCCAAAAATGCATATTCCCATGCCCCACTGGGTACCCACATCGTTTCCATCAAGATACTCATCTTTACATAAAAACTACCATCCACTTACCACATATTTGAATCCATATATATATATATGATCATTTATTGGAATAGATTGATTCCGATAAAAGAAACATTATGACATTAAAAACAATTTTAATAATACACAAACAAATTTTAAAACCAAACCTCTTCATTAATGATGTTTTTCCAAATTCCACATTTATTTTCCAATTTTACCATTCATAAAACATTTAAAAATCACCCAAAAACATTCTAAATGAATTCCATTTTCAAAATAACCAATTTCACACTAAAAAATATTCAATTTTTTTTGGAAATATTATTTTTTATAAACCAATAATCATTTTGTAATACCAATAATCATTTTAAAATAAAAATATAAACCTCCAAAAACATCTTAGCCCATCCATGTGTACAAAAAAGTGACCCACAAACGAACACTTGTATTGATGGGTGTCTTGTATATATGGTTGGATGCAATATACCAATTGATCCATCATTACCAAGTGTATTTTATGACCATTTCCCAATCTCCAAATGGCTTTTTAGGACCTATTATCTCAATCAGAACATTATCCCTACTCTCATTTCATTTTCCAAAATACAAAGCAACTGGAAAAAAGTTCATAAAGCAAAAAAATACAAGATTCCCATGGAAACTCACCATTCAGCCTAGAAAATGATGGCTAGACACTCACCCATACCTATACCCCAATATTCAAAAATACTACCCTATATAACATGAAAACACAAATAAAAAATGGTACTCTATAAAGAAATCCCTCTAAAGAATTTGGAACTGATACCATTTTTTCACAAACCATCCCGTGTTTACTTAGTTGAAATATATTGTAACAAAATATTTAGTGGGAAAAAATAACATTAATAATTAATTTTATATTACTAATAGCTTATTAAAAATTTATAATGAATACGTGGACATAAGTGAAATTGATTCCTAACCATAGTAGCAGTAACATATATTTTATAGAAAATAGTTTCCCCAAAATTTTCAGTAAAAGTGATAGTTAAATTGAACTATTACATAAAAATAAAACAAATCACCATAGTGTAATATATTTTATGATATTATAGAGTGGTATATCATGAAAATATGGCATTTTAAATTTAATCATAAATAATCCTAGTAAACAATCAAAATATAATGTAAAAACTAACATTATCAATTTATTTTTAATCATAATCTACATTAGATAATAAAAAAATTAAAAAATTAAAAATTATGTTAATAAATATTTTAAAGATATAAAATTTCATATGGGTAGTATATACACCTCAAAAATAGCTTTATAACATCAAACATGATATAAACAAACAATATTGAGATGATAAACACATATCCATTTGGTAATCATGGAATCAATGTGTCATTAAAGAGATAAACACACACACATATATATATTTATATTTGTTTAATGAAATACATCATAAAATAAATTTATATGTATTATATATATGAAACATAATGGGAAAAAGTGGTGAATAGCACATGTGTTTTTGTGAAATAAGAGGGATATAAAAATCATTTACCTTAACATTGATTTTTTTTAAATGTTACCTAAAGTAGTTTATAATAAATTAAATATAAAAAATATAATTATATAATAGTTTTAATTGTTTCAATGTAATATTTGATCCACTTAAAACATTTCAACTATCTTTTATTAATAATTGTTTATTAAAAACACTATTATCTGATTACAACTATTTCTGTTTTCATAAATGTTTTCGTTCTATTGTTCCATTCCTTATAAAATGATATTGGTTGCAAACTATTCATTATTTTAACCATTAATTAAATATAATATATATTCTTTACATATATATATATATATATATTTACTCATAAATAAATATTAATAGGAGGAAAATGTATTATAGTGTTCAAAGAGAATATATGTTGTATGTGTACATGAACTCTATTTTTGTTTTTCAATGGATTGAAAAATTGATATTTAAATTATATTTCAACATATAATGAAAAATTTTATGTCATCTAGATCTTATATAATAATAAAACTTCTTTTTATGTTCATCCATGTAAACACGAAATGAAAAATGAATCACATCGCTTTATGTAGGCTATAGTCCACTCGTAAAAATGAGAAACTGTATCATTTCCTAATTATATAAAGAGGGTGGATTATGGTTACTCCACCCTCAAAATAATAATGCATTATATTTATCATAATTAGATAAATATATTTAATGTATATATTTGACTATGATTTTTCAAAGTATTTTTAAATAGAATGATGTTTGTAAAACCAAATCCATGAATTCATTACTAGTGATGTTGATAAGAGAATTAGGTAGATATTGGTTCACATAAAAGATTATTAAGTTTCATGGAATAAAGGAGAATATGTTTCCTTTACTATGTGTGGGGGGTGGGAATCTCAAAATTATAAAGGTATTAAGTAAAAAATGATTAATTATGAGGTTGAGGTTTCCCCAAGTTAATAGATTTAGTGTTTATGAAATTGATTAATCTAATTCCACATATCATAAAATAATTATATATTATTATGTGTAATATCCATGTATTTCGTAAAATATAAATATATTTCAAATAAATTTAATTTATTTGATATATTTCTATACAAGTCACACAACTTTAAAATGTCTTTTGATATAATATAAAAATATTATT
This sequence comes from Viscum album, assembly GCA_963277665.1. Taxonomy (NCBI): domain Eukaryota; kingdom Viridiplantae; phylum Streptophyta; class Magnoliopsida; order Santalales; family Viscaceae; genus Viscum; species Viscum album. The sequence continues at coordinate 642,953,713 of OY728135.1, read as the reverse complement.
ATTTAACTTATCATTAAATTTTCGGCTATCAGATAAGATGGAAGGATGATTACAAACAAAATTATAAAATGGTATGTTTGTGATTATTTCATTGGTTTTCAGTTTATTAGAAAAAAATAAAAACCAATTTAAAATAAATGATATATTTTATAAAAAAAATTTATACACACAATCTGTATTCATAACAATATAAAAAATTTATAATCATTTTCTAATATTTTAAAACGAAAATATTATTTTATAGAAAAAAATTATCATTCATATAATATTTTTTACGTCGTGGGACCAGAATAAATTACAATTTATGATTAATGTTTTTTCTAGAAATATGTTTCATTATTTTTGGGGAAATAATATTAAAATAAATGTTTTATAATATTAAAAAATTTATTTTCAAAATTTGAATTAATCTTTTAATTAAAACAAAAAATTATCTGAGAGGTAATTACTGATAAATTTTTATGAGATTATTTGTTGATGAATAGTGTAAAATAAATCACGTTATTGAAAACCGTCATTTGATTTAAATTTTTTAAAATGATTTAGATTGTTTAATAGTTTTTTATAATGGAAATTTAGTTCAATTATATTATGATTAATCCATCTTAAGTAATTTAATGTTGAATTTTGATATAAAAATCTATAATACACACAAAAAAATTTTCTTTAGAAAAATGATTTTTAGTACACTTATATGTTTAAATTTAAATTAAATTCTTCATTTTATATGAAATAAATTTAATAAAATTTATTCCATTATTATATATATATAAATAATATTGTGCAAGAAGGTGGAGATGATTTTTTTTTCATAATGAATTGTAATGATAGTAAAAAACCTTCAACTTGGTTATGGTTACAATGGGTTCAATATATGGTTAACAAATGATAAGTCAATGTTTTCCAAATAAATATTTTTAAATCATACCATATATCCATATTTATAGAATATAAAAAACAACTATGAATATATTTTCATTTTGAATCATTTTTTAAGGATGATGTAATCATTTTGTATTAATTTAGGAAATTTCTATGTGGGTCCCCCCTCACACAAAAAGGGCACACCCATTCCTATATTATACACAAATAATTTTCATTTTAGTTCAGAAAATACCCTCCCAAAAAATATTCCTAAATCCCTCCAAATTACATATATTCCATGGTTTGATTATAAACCATTTAGATAAAGATTTTAGTTATAATCTTATAGAGGTTGTCCAAAAAAATATGTATAGTTGTTTACCATATGTTTTCATTTTAGTTTTTATTATACCACATTTAAATACTTTCAATTGTGATGATATAAATAAATTAACCCCAAAAAATGGAGGTGTTATTATTTTAATTTAATGACTTATATATATTTTTTCATCCATCAAATGGGAAAAAACCATTGATCGAATGTTAAATAGACAACCACCACACAGAACGATATATTCGGTTTAAAAACCTATAATAGATAGAGATAATGATTAAATTAATATTTATATATTATATATATATGATAAAAGTATTCTCATTTAAATATAACATTAAATCTATCATATTATATTCCAATGAGTTGTAAAATGATAGTGTCACTCATTCTTATATGAGGAATAACACCGCTATAATGTAATGTGATTGGTTTTTCATTTTATTTTAGATAGATGGTAATAAGGTTTTATTTATTAAATATATAAAAAATATATAATATTATAAATATTATATAGGTGTGAAATATTATTTTTAATTCATTTTTTCATTTGTTAAAATATTTTATCAGCGATCATGCGTACATATAACCTACAGTTTTTATAAATACTGTAATTTATTTTTAAATGTCAAACATTTAGGGATAAATATAAATTTGTATATAATGAAAAATATTATAATAATATCATTATTAACAATATTTTGATTATTTAATAATTAATAATGTACATGGAAAAAACATGATAGAAAACAAACAAGAATAATGAAGCAGTTATCATATGAAATTATAATTTAAATAAATAATTGTTTATAAATGTGTGATCAAAGGTTATACGTATATCATATATGTTATGATAAATATGTTTAAATTTCTATAATTTTTTTAAAACAAAACATTATTTATTATAATGTAGATTAAAAAACGAATGATTCAAATGCACTTGAGGTATAGAATTCCCATCTTAACTTTTTTTGAGACAGACTCCATATTCATCTCATATTTATTTTATGTGGTGTAAAAAATTCCCATGAATGTCATTTCTTATTTTTATTATGAATTATATATTTATATAAATATCAATCAAATGTCATTTGTTCCATGTTGATTATAATTCAAAATTTTATAATGTGTAAAGGGGTTTATGTTACAATAACAATTTTTATCAAAATTAATTATGATTATGAATAATGTAATGAAAGTTACTAATCTACCATGAAATAATATCATGATATATTTTTCCTCTAGTTATTTATAGAGAATATAGTATTTCCATTTATTTTACTCCATTTAAATATAATGATACCAAAATAAATTTTTAATGAATATCCATATTATTTATCACTTTGATTTAAAATACGTTGTGATCCACATCCTTGATATCTAAAAATATTTGAATGAATTTTTTGACTATTATAAAATTAAATTTTAAGGTAATTTTTAACCGAGTTGGTCTTTTTAAAAAAATGTTTAATGTGAACCTTTTTCTCATTCTATTTACTAGAATTAGTTTTCTTCTATCATTGGGTGAATATATTTATATTGGAGAAAGACTAAATCTCCATTTCTACATTCCATATAAAAGTTGTTGTACTCCTTTCAGATTAAAAAAAATTAAAAATATGTTGTTGTATAAAAACATATTCGATATGAACCAAATTTCATACCATCAAGATAACTCAATGTATTGAATATTACTTTCATATTATCATGGTTTTTGATTGAAAAAATCTGGTTCATGAATATTGGGGACGTTTTAGATTATATATAAGGAATTTAAATAGAAACTATTCTTTTCCTAATGAAATGATTCAAGTGATATTTGAAAATAAATTTCTATCTAACCGGAATAAATTTTATGTTACCAAATATTTAATGGGGGTGTGATCCAATGATATAATATTTATTCATCATATAAAGTATTTATTATTATGATGAAATAATTTTTACTAAAGTTGAGCCTTTATCTTTAGAATCATGATATTTTAAAAAACAGTCACTATGTTGAACAACGTACATAATTCGCTAAATCAAAATTTATCGAACAACTATTTATTATTATTTAAATTTTACCTTGTAACCAATATGTTAAAATGGATGGAATGAATATTATTAATTGATTTATGACTGTATTGTTTAAATATGTATATATTTAATTTTTTTGGGGACAATTAATTATCAATGAAAACAAAACCCTTTTTAAATAAAAGGAAATGCATTTCTGAAAAACTATTTAAATGAAAATAAATGAGTTTATAAAATAAATAAATCACTATTGATTTATTTTCATTATAAAAAATATATTTAATATATTCAACTTAATTTTAATAATGAATATTATAAGTTTTATAGACATGATATTAGAATAAATTAGAATTTTCAAATAAAATAAGAATTTTTCAAAAAAAATGATTTACCACATTTTGATGGAGAATCCATTTTAAATATAGTTTTTGAAAGATTAAATAATCTATTTAAAAAATAAACTTATTATTTTGAATAGTGATATTAATATTTATTTTTGGTATTTTTTGTATTTAAATGGTAACTTCCAAATTTTAATGAATTCTGAAAAATACTACATTTTAATTCATAAACTTTTCTCTTATAATTTATTAATATTGATAAATTATCATCATAATTGGTTTTAATGAATAATTAGATTTAATTTTTTTCATTTAATCCATATTTTTTCATTTTAATTAATTTTACAATGAATTTTATATAAACTCGTGTCCATATTTTGAGGGTTTCTTACTTCTATAAAAAACCTTTTTCTTGTTTTCACAATAGATACTAGTTTTAAATTATTTATGTAAAAATCTATGCTTTATATTTTGAAATTGTTTTGATATATTTGAAACCATTGGGTCTAAATTATGTAAATATGTAACTTTTCTAGGATTTTATGAATAATATTTTGGTAATTTTTTATTTAACACGTTTAATGGTAAATCTGGTAAATTTGGGTACAAATAATATTATAAGGATATTAAAATTGCCATAAATCCTCCCAAAATATTACTGGATGAATGAATGTAGACCCTTAATACATAATTATTAGAATTGAATCATTTGATTGATTTATTTTAATGAATGTGCTATTAATGTTATTAAAACAAATGTAATTGAAAACATGTCACCCTCTTATTTCATATAACTATAATAATTTTAAAATAGTTATAAATATGATATAAAATCGATAATAAATAGTTTCACGAAATATAATAATATTATATAAATCATTGGAACTTATTTAAAATTTTTAATATTAAATAATTAACATAAGTACTGACACAATAGTAATATAATAATTATATTTTAAATAGAAATATAAAATAAATCATATGAGCATTATTAAAATAAATATAATTAGAATTAATTATAGTACTAAATGAATTTTATAATATTTTTTTCCATATTATAAATGTATGAAATTATTTTTTTTGAATTGATCTCACTTTATGGATTTATTTAAAATTAAATGAAATGAATAGTTTCGAAATTGATAGTATCAATATTTTAAAAAAATAATATATTATTAAATTATTTAAAAATAATATAAATATTTAAAATTAAAATGTGATTGTGATATGATATAAAGGATCATTAAGTGTCCATTTATAATAAATTATCCCCATATATGTAAACATTATTGCCTCAAAATATTTAAAATATTATTACCAAAAATAAAAATAAAATTGATTAATTAAGGGTAAATTGAGAATATTAGGTTTTAAATAAAATAAATACATCTCTAAAAATTATTGGATGAGATAATATAAATCTTTCTTCATATTATAGTTTATATAAATCATATTGGAATAATTTATATTCAAAGATTAATTTAAATTAATTTAATATTTTAGATTTTTGAAGGGTTCCCCTCTCCTCTCCTATAAAAGTGAGTCACTCTTCTCTAATAATGTAAATATAAAAACTATTTTTTCTTCCAATATCATCCTAATACTATTAATAAAATCCCTACCTAGATAATAGAGTCCATATTTTAGGAATAACACCCTTCTTATAGTGGGTGAAATGTTCTTCAAAGTTGGTTAACAATTGTGAATATATTGTATTATATAAGTATTTCTATTTTATTTCTTCTTCAAAATCCTAAAAATATACTACAACCATGATTAAATGATGAACCTAGTTGACCCAATATACATAGATTTTATAATATCATTATCATTACATGAATCGATCTCTAATTTAATCAAATGGAATATTAACATTTTGTTAATGTGTACGGCTAAGAAATACCTCACAAACATATATACATAGATTTTCATCACTGTCTGTATGGAATGGTTATAATAATGGAATTAATGATCAGATGATATATTCATGACATATTTATCATTCAATGATAAATATATTTTAATTATGTTCTTACTTTTTATTCACATAAATATGATATCGTCGTTCATTAATTTGAGTGAACTATCACATGTGTGAATAAATGTAAATAATTTTTATTTACCATATCAATAATATGATATATAAAAATGTAATAATAAAAAATTAATTATTATGATTTTAATAATATTATGATAATTATGGAAGTTAAAAATAGTAATTAAATTATTTCTATAATGATTAATAAAAAATTGAAATGTTACTCATTCCTATGTACGACCAACCTTCTCCATGATTATATGTTGTTTATATTTAATAACAGAAAAAATAGAGTTATTTAAAAGAATAATTGATGTGTAAAACATTATAATATTATCATGAATATTATTTTGGAGATGATAGAATTTTGACCTCATGGACTACTGACATAATTCCAAGTTGATTTTATACTCGAGTACATAATATCTGGAAAATGACTGAAGGGAACATATGAACTATGTAATTTTTATGAAATCATAATTTCCATATTAACGGAATAATGAACTTTATAATAGTTCTTGAGAAATTAAATAATTAACATATTTTTACAATCCTTTAAGATAATGATTGTATGTAATGAGTCGTACTTAACGTAATTGATTTCATCTCAATCTCCTTTGACAATGAAATTTATTAATAATATGATCCTTTATTATTTTATAAGGTGAATATAAAGACATTAGGAAATTTCATATCCTTATTTTATCTATACTGATGTTTTTTTAATATTATAGAAAAGTTCATAATTCATGGAGGTTAATATTATAATGTTCAATGTTGTATGAGACACATTGCACTTTTAATGATTTAATAGTCAAATACATTATTTCATGGTATTAATTTACATATTTCATTATATGAATATATAGGGATTATAGAGGATATTTTATTATTATATTTAATTTCAATCAATATTTTCAAAATAAATATGTTTATACGAAGAATTATACTATATTTGGAATATAAAAAAAAGAATGTTTTTCTTGTCTATGGAGACAATGGCTTCTCCACTGTCATAACCATTAATTGATATTTGTATTCCAATTAAATACATAATTTATTTTTAAATAGAAAATAATTTATTATTCTCTTTTTGGTTTTTTTTTGGTATTGAAAATGGTTTTGAAAGTGGATCAACTATTTAAAAATCCAGAATTGATTTCTAGTGTTTACAAATGAAATTTTATTAGTGAAATGTTAACAATTGAAATATTTTATTTCATATGATTATATAATAGTACATGTAAATTTAAAGGTATTACATGTGATAAAACAGATATGGGTGGTTTTGTGATAAACCAAAGACAGGTTGTTTTCTGATAAACCAATGGCGGATGGTTATGTTATAACCTCCAAAGCATTGGCTATGGATATCATCCATTTGGTTCTTCCATTTGTAAGATTGATATATGTGCATATCAACATTATTATTATTGCATTTATGTATGATTACGTATGAAGTAACCTTTAAATTTTATACTTATTTCTATGGGTTTTGTGGTAAACATATTATTACAAAACTTTAAAGCAATGTATATTTAATGAATGAAATTACTACTTTTTTAATGTAAAAACATTTCTTTGTGATAATGATCCATGGTTTTCATGTTTTCACAAGACTAATATTTTCAATTCATTGTGTAAACCTTACATATTTTTTTTAGCATCCTATGTTTTAATATTTTTTTCATATATATTATGAGTGGAATGGAAATTGAAGCTTTCTGGAAGAATGAATTGAAGATGTCTCTCAAAGAGAAGTTCATGTTTTTTTAAATGGTTTCCATTGGTAGAAGAATTGGATACTGAGTATTAATATAATCATAGAATGTATGGGCCTTCCTTGTAATATTTTTTCATAAATATCTAAATGTCTAAACATTAAATATCCTCCAATGTGAATTGTACATAAAAAACACTATAATATTTATCATTTAAGGATGGGTCTGTATAGTTTGTATCATAGGATGGTTTAAAAAATTTAGGGATAAGGATGTTCTATTAAGAGTATAGGATATCATCATAAGTTTATAATATTATGTTTGATAATAATTTCAATGCCTTTTAAACCCCTTTTTAGGATTTATTTTCTAAAATATTATGGTTACTAATGTATTTTTTAGAGAAATTTACATTGGAAGAAATTATAGGTTATTATTTTTTGGGATTAAAAATGTGATATATGAAATAACCATTGAGGTTACAAAATGTTAAGGATATTTTGAGGTATTTATAGTGTTTTTGGAATATTATATTAATTATATAATTTTATAAAAAGTACAATTCATATGACGGGTGATAACCCATCACATCTTGCAATATCGTAGTAATCAAAACCACAACAGAATGTTGACAAGAGTGCATCGCCTACCACTAGACAATATGTTTTTTTGGGTTATTATGTCTTTTTATTATTAGTTATATGAGTTTATAAATTAATATTATGTTTATTTTGGAAACAATTGTTTAATTAAACGGATATCCTTGGTATTGGAATATTAATTTGGAATTAAGCGATAAATTTTGTTTTGGAAGATGTTCAGTATTTCGAGAACATTATATAATCAAGGAAAATAGAATACTATGAGATTTTATTTTAGGAGTTAGGATTTATTTATATTTAAAAATAATAAATGATTTTCATTTTGGAATTATGGGGAATTAGATTATCTATGGAAATGATTAACCTATCATATAGAATATGTGATTAAGATAAATACTTATTGGTATGATAAATTAAAAGTGATTGATGTTTTTTGGAGATAAATGTCCAAATTTATCATGGAAGATTGTGTGATCAAATTATTCTATGTTTTCGGTTTCAAAAATAGGGTGGATTATTTATAGTAATTTTATGGATGGCTAATTATGGAATTATCTTTAATGAAATTTAGGTATCAATTTTGATTTATTAATATTAATGTATCTTTTATCATATAATTGTTTTTCATTTTAGATAATTATATTATCTTAACCATACTAATTTTGGTTAATGTTTTATGATTTGATAAATAGATAGTTAATTTTCTGTGGATTATTTGATTCTATAGAATTTGATACATCCAGAATACTCATCATTTGGATAAAAAGATATTTTTGTGGTGGAATATGATTAAAGGATGAAATATCCCAATTTCAAGTATGTTTATTTCCTTATATTATTTTTCTATATATTAAATAAATTCAGCAAATTTATGAAAAATATCTTTTGAAACTGTTTTTCATTACTTTTCATTTTTTGGAATCTACAAAATATTAGATAATATAAAAATTATGGTTATGGGATTGATAACATTATATTGCTCATGTTTTCTATAACTCTACCCCCAAACATGATGGTTAGTTTTTCATACATATCCATTTTTTTTGTCTACATGGAATCCAATTATGTGTTTTCTCATGTGACCTTTGTACTATCAATTATTTATTTTAATGTTTTAGTTTTATAAATTCTTTTGGGATGTGGGATTGAAATAAAGGTATATTTAAAATTCAGACCTCAGTTTCCAACCCCATATTCAAATTTTGAGGACACAATTTCTATTGCCGAGAATGTAACATCCCATGTTTTTGTAAAAGAGAGAATATTTTCAAGAGCATACATAATACCACACATCAATCTTAATAGATCAATTAAATATTATTATTTTAATTTTTCATCATAAATAGCTTTTAAAATGGTGACCATGAATAGTATTAATTAATTTTTAAGAATATGGCTTACACCTTTATAAAAATATATCATTGTGAAAAATAAATTTTAAATTAAAATAATACTCTTTTTAAATAAAATGAATTTTTTTCTAAACAAAAATATATATGAAAATAACTTAGTTTATAAAATAATAAAATAATTCTTTATGGATTTTATTACTGAAATATATTAGTAATATATTCAATTTAATATTCAAAAATATTATTATATGTTTTCCGGAGATGATATAAGAAAAAATTCAATTTAATAAATAAAATAATTATTTTTCAAAAAAATGTAGTTTTTCTACCTTTTGATGGAGAACAAATTCAAATATATCTTTTAAAAATTATATATTTTTTATATGACAAAATAATCATATCATTTTTAATCAAGAAATCAAATTTTTTCTGGACAAATATCTGGTTTTTTTCTGATACCGTTAATATTTTAATGAATTGTTAAAAATACTGTATTTTATTTTAAAACCACATTTGCATAAAATTTATTTATATTGTTAAATTATAATTTTAATCTATTTTTGAGTATATATATATATATTAATCTAATCCAATTCTTATAATTTTATGTATTTTCATATTGAAATTTGATATAAACAGTTTTCAATCTTTTGATGGGTTTTATTTTTTAGAAAACTCATTTCATTGTTTTGACAATGAGGATTTATTTTAAATTAATCAGAAATAATTTTTTGATTTTAATTTTCATAAATTGATTCCATATTAAACATTGGTTTTAAAATAATATAATCATGTACAACTTATTTTTTTTATTATATGAGTATTATCTAATGTAATTAATAGTTACCACAGTTAAAGGTAAATCAAGTAAATTAGGAAGATAATAAATATTATAAGGATAATTAAAACAACCTAAAACCATCCAAAATCTAATAGAATTAATAAAATTTGACCCTAACACTTAATAATTGTAATTTTATCATTTCATATAATTTTTCTATGATAGTTTTATAAATATTTTTAAAATAAAAGAAAGTGACAACATCTTGCCCTCAAATTTTTTATTAGTATATTGATTTTAATATAGTGATAAATATGATTCAAATTAGATAATAAACTTTTTATAGAAATATAATTAATTTATATACATTATTGTGATTTATTTATATTTTTTACAAATTGAATAATTTCCATAAATACTAACATAATAGTGAAAACGTAATTATTTTGTTTGAGAAATATAAAATAAATGTTATATAATATCTTAAAATAAAAAAAAATTATATTTAATTAAGAGAATCCATTAATTTTATAGGTCATTATGATAGATTATATGCCTATTTAGTGTTTTTTTCGAGGTTATCTTTGTTTTTAAATTTTATCTAAATTAAATGAAATTAATAGTGTCGAAATTGACACAATTGATTATTTATGGAAGAACATATTTTATTTAAACAATTAAAAATCATAAAAAGAATATAAAATAAAAAATTTAATATTGTAAAATTATAAATATAATAAATTTTCTCATTTATAGGGAATTTAACCCAAATAAGTAAACATTATAACTCCATAATATTGAAAATATTATAACCACAGGTAAAATTAAAATATATTAATTAAGGGTAAACTAAAAATATAATGTTTAAAAAAATACATGTCTAAATATTATTTTATAAGAAACATTATTTCTATCGAAATAATATATTCCACATACATAATGTCGGAATAAATTTGATTTAAAAAATAATTAAATTTACATTAATATTTAAAGTGTTACCAAGGGTGCCCCTCCCATCTCCTTTTAAAGGCACCAACTATTCTCTAATAATCATAATTAAAAAAACCATTTGATTCATCCAGGATCTTCAAAAACCCCATTCTAAAAAACCTTCCCACATTCATGGGCACTTATCATTGGAATTAAATCCACCGTAGAGGTGTTAAGGTGTTATTCAAAGGTTATCCAACAAATAAGACGTATTGTTTTTATTTTAGTATTTTTATTTTATTTCTACTTCCACATCCAACAAATATCTCCCATCCAATATTAAATAATAACTAAATTATCCAAAAAATACTATGATATAATTATTTAAATATCAGTACATGAATCCATCTCTAATTTTATCATATGGGAAATGATTTTTCTGTTTGTGTATATGACAGACAACCATCTCACGAACCCATATAGTTAATTTCTCATCACCATAATTAATAACTAGTAATAATTTTGGAATCAATAAATAAATGTTATATTAATGAAATAATAATCATTATATGATAACAATATACCAATTAGTTTATTACATTCAATTCAGATAAAAATGATAATTTCATTCGTGCGTACATGTGAACTATCACCACCACGAAGTGATGTGAATCATTTTTATTAGCCACATCACTTATATGATATACGTAAGAATATTTAATTAATTAATAATAATTAAACTAAATTATTATAATTATGGTAGTATCAAATAATAATTACCATATGTCTATAATGAACAATGAAAATGGAAACGTTACTTATGCGTATGTGCAGCCAATCGTATCCATAATTATAACATTGGTCAATTTTTCATAATAATACACAATGGATTGATTGAAATGTAAGATTTATGAAAACTAATTATAATAATGTAATAAATTTTATTCTAGAGAAGTTGAACATATGACCTCATGTACTATTGAGAGCTTTACATGTTAATTTTTGACTCCAGTAACAAATATCTACAGAACACCCAACGTGAACATAAATAATTATGTAATTGTTATGAAATAAAAATATTCATATAAAAGGAATGAAAAAAATTATAAAGGATATTAATAGAGTATATAATTAACCTATGTTTCTTATTTAGGATGATAAATATTGTACTTTATGAGTCAGACTAAAGGTAATGAATTTTATCTCAATCACCATTCATTGAAGTATTTCTTGATAATGTTTCCATTATTGTTTAATAAGGTGTATATATAGCCACCGGGAAGTTTTATATAAATATTTTATCAATTAAAATGTTATTTAATGTTTTGATAAATTTATTAATTCATGTATATTAACATTTAAATGTTCAATGTTGAATAGAACACCATGAACGTTTAAGGATTTAATTATCATTTTTTCATCATGATATTAATTTTCATATTTATTTATATGGATCTAAAAATAAATTAATGGAATTATTACTTCTATCAAAAATATTATAAAATTTTTGAAAAATGATTATTTATATTGGAAGCACTTTACATTATTTATAAAATCATAAAATGAATGTTTTTTGGTGTACAGTAACAACAAATTCTATGCTACCATAATAGTTATTTGATATTTGGAATTCCATATTAAACTTCATATATTTTAATTGTGAATTAAATATTTATTCAATTTTTTTTTGTTTTGGTATTGAAAATGGATTTGAATTTTTATTGACTATATCAATATCCTAAAATCATTTCTAGTGATTGCATGTGAAACTTCATGAGTGAAATATTTATAATTTAAATCATTCACATATTAAAATTATATAATTTCACTTTGACATTTTATAGGTGTATAACTAATAAAACATACATTGTTGGTTACATGATAAACCAAATATTGGTGGTTCCATGATAAACCACAGAAGAGTGGTTATTTTATAGCATCCAATTCATTGGGTATGGAAGAGGGTCATATGGCTATTCCATTTGTATGAGTGATATGTGTTGAAGTCAACCGTATGTTTATTCATTTTAAGTGAAGTTATGTTTAATGTTACATTTATGTTTTATATGTTTCTTTCTTTGGGTTATATGGTATACATATTATTACAAAAAGGGTAAGGAATGTTTTTTAAAGAATGTATTTATTACTTCATAAAGGTGAAAAATATTTCATAATGATAATGTATTCATTGTTTACATGTTTTAACATGACTAAATATTTTACTTCATTATGTTACCCTTACTGAGCTTGTGTGCTCCCAAATTTCGAATTTTTTTCACAGGTCCTACGATTATTATGGAAAATTATTATTTCTGGAAGAATGGATTAAAGATGTGTCTTGAAGAGAAGTCCTGTTTTATTTTAAAAAATAATTCCTATGATAGAAAAATTAGATACCGAGTATAATTGTCCAAAATTAATATATGGGTCTAACATGTAATGGTTTATAATAATTATCTTAAACTCTAAACTATAGAGATCCTTGAATTTGAATTCTAGTTCAGAAACACTAGAACATGTAACACATATGGAAAAGTTTTTAAAGATGGTATCATAGGATGGTTTAAAAACCATTGGAGATTATGATGCTTTATTAAGAGTTAAGAATGTAATAAATTTTTTAGAATTTTAATGTTGATAAAAATTTCAATGCCTTAGAAACTAATTTTTTTACTTTATTTTCAGAAATATTAAGTTGACTAATGGTATTTTTGGAGACATTAAACTTTATGGAAATTATGGAATGTTAGTTTCTTTAATGCAAAATGAAATGTATTAAATAACCATTGAGGTTACAAAATGATATGGTTATTATTGGGTAATTATAATATTATTGGAATTTATAAGAATTATATAGTTTTTGAAAATGGACAACCCACAGGATAGATGAAGACTTGTCACATTCAGTAAGGCCACATGAAGCGAACCCAAAACTGAAGGGAGACAAGGGTGAATCACCTAACACTGGCATACACGAATTTCATAGTTAGTATGACTTTTTATTTTTTGGTAAATGTATTTATGGTATACTAATTGGTTTATTTTAGTAACTTGTTTTTTATCAAATGGATATCTATGGAATTGGAAAATCAATTGGGAATTAATCGATAAATGTTATTTTTGAAGACATTTACTATTTTGTTAACTTTATATTATCATGGTAAATATAATACTATGGGATATTATTTTATAAGTTAAGGATTATTTATAGTTTTAAATTATATATGATTTTTTTGATGAATTATGGGGAAATTTTATTTAAGGAAATGATTAAGATATATTAGATAATATTTTATTAGATAAAATACATTTTATTATGATACATTAAGAGTGGTTGATGTTATTTGGAGTCAAATGTGAAAATTTATCCTGAAAATTTGTTGTATGGTCTATGATGAACTTTGGGTATTAATTATGAATTTTGGATATTAATGTAGTTTCTATCATATAAGATGTTTTTTGATTTGAGTTAATTATATTATCCTAACAACATTAGCTTTGGTTAATGTTTCATGACAGGATAAATAGATAGTAAATATTTTTTTGAATATGTGGTTCTATATAATTTGATTCGTCCGAAATAGTTATTTTTTTTGAGAAAAGTTGATTTTTGAGGAAATATAATCAAAGGATGAAATATATACTTTTCATGTAATTATATTTCATTATTTTATAATTCTATGTACTAAAATAATTCCACATCCTTATGAAAACCATCCTAAAAACTGTTTTCGGTTAGATTTCTGAATATGGAATCAATGGACTTTTATCTAATCACAAATTTATGGTTTTCCGAGAGTTAACATTATCCTAATCATGTTTTCAATCACTCTCCATTAGAACCTTAACAAAAAATTTTATTTTCTATCCATGTTTTCATACATGGATTCCTAGTATGTATTATCTCTGGTGTAAAGACCCCGAAATTCTATATAATCTTTTAATTATATGGAATTATTACGAGACTGTGAAAATTGACAGCAGGTGATTCCGAGACCCAGAGTGCTCGAAATGTTCCATCAAAAAATATAAATCCAAAAATAGACTGTGTTAGCAGTTTTCCACAAAATGTTGAATAACACTTAAATAGGGGATTATATCAGAAATCTGAGGGTATCGTTTCATTCAAGATAGAGGGTTCAACCTAGGCACGACTTAAGTTTACTTAGCGTAGACCTCTAGTGAGAAAACACTAAAATGGAATAACTGTAACTAAAATAAGTAGATAAAATTAATTTTTTTTCAAATACTTATAACTCATGAATGGTGACTCAAATTTAAAATTCGATACCACCATTGAACTCTTAATGATATGATTTCCTTAGGAAGATCCTAACATTGGCTATCGCGGATGAATAGTGGTTGTTAGTTTTTGGCCATAAATAAAACAATTAAATAAAAAAAATTTATTAAAAAATATTTGTAACTCCTAAACGGTAACTGTGATTGGAAATATTATAGTACCATTGATCATATGAGGGTGTTTTCCCTTTAGGAAGATCATAACCCCGACCAGTGTGGGTTTAACGTGACTGCTTATAATTTTTGACATTTTTTAACGTACGTTCAGTAAATGTGTGAGAAATGATTTATATATTTGGAACCGGTTCTTGGATTAAAAATATGAGGGAACCATTGAATTCATAGTGGTGGGATTCTCTTAGGAGATGCATAACGTTGACCAGAAATGGTTGGATGAAAAAAAAAATTGTGCTCTACAAAAAAAATAACTCCATGAGTTATTTCATTCTCTACTCACCATTGAACGGTGGATGACAGGACCACGGTGTAACCACTGGATTGAATGGAAGTAATTTAATGTCATGACCTTGGGGTTGTGTCACTACGACATTCATTAAATTAATAGAACATTAAACTATTGTACATTAATGACCAGTATTAATGAAATGCAATGTGGGTGGTTTCCTCTCTTTTATTTAATAATGGTTTGGGCATGGTTTTTGGTCACTCATGAGAGGATCCAATAATGATGTTCCAACAAAGTCTTCCATAAATATGGAATGGTTCTTCGATGAATGTTGCCGGAATTGAACCAGACAACAACGATCAATGAGGAGCTCCAACTAACATGGGTTCTTCTCCCACATCCGTCACATCATGCACCATTTCCAGGTTGGGGTTTTTTTAAGAGATTTATGTTTCATATACTCTCGATGATGTAAAACTCGTTCCCTATATAAAAATAACACGGTGGGAAATGGTAGAACCAAACAAGGACTGAATTCTCCGCTGAACTTTCTTTGGTTGTGTTACTCATGGGAGACTAAGAAATATAGTTTCATGGTGAAACCAAGGGAACTGTAGTGTAGGAGGCTTCCCTGGAGGCCCTTAGATGCAGACATGATGAAAAGAAGACCACTGGAAAATCACCACTAGCCCACAAAAGCTCAACTGTTGTGACTGCGCCAGCAGCTAGAGGAGCTAGTGGCCATGAAAGGATGGCTTCAGCTGAAGGTTCTATGGCAGAAATGGGCGGTCGGCCTCTGCCTGCCACGTTGATGGTGGAGGCACACCTTAGAACAGGGACACATCTCCAAGCCGTGGAGGAGGGACACGGCTCAAGTCGTGGTAGAGGGCAGACCCGCACCCGCAGGTCATTTGTTGACCGGTCCACGCAGATTGGCCAACTGATGCAGTGCCAACTATCACCGCTGTTCAAAGAACCGAATGGACTATGATTTTTTCAGAAAGGGTGCAGACCCCCACACCCAACTGGTGGGCTATGCCCATCCAGTAGGTATGGCTGGTCCAGTGGTCCGGGAGGCATGCCCGGCCCCGGCGGGACAGGTAGAGACCACGACCCAGCAAGTTAGACTAGGCCCAGCTGGACCAGCCGGAGCATAGCTGGTTTGGGTCGCACCCAGCGGACCAGGTCAGATCGGTCCGACCAGGTCAGAATGGACCTGAAGCGTTTTTATCCCATTTTTTATTAAATTAGGATTATCATCTAAAACATATGTCTATTTGAAGAACTGTCTGTTGTGATAGAACCCCATGTATGAAGTGTTTCTTTTGGTATAATCCACTTATGTTTTGGAGAAAGTTAGAGTATGTCTGGGTTGGATCGAATAGGTATCCAACTAGGCCCTCGACACTAAAATGCCTATAACATATAGACCAAGTGTCTGATTGACACACTGTTTGTTGAGATGGATCCCTTATGACATTTTAGTTCATCTAGTTACTTCTTCTTGGGACATTGTCATGGTATAGTATGATAGATATTTTGAGATATAGAATCTATGGAACTCATATGTACAAAGTGTGGGAATATTGTTGATGGATGTCAAGTGGCATAAGACTCTCTTTGGATTACCATAAGTGTGAACTAATGTGGATCATTAGTAGGGAGACCTAAGAAGGACTAGCCTTAGAGAATCACGTTATGGATCTATAACATGCATCCCTATGAGGATCTATAACTTATGACCCTTTGTGGATCGACGACCCTGTGTGGTTCGACGACTTACACCCCAATGTGGATTGATGACTTACGACACTGTGTGGATCAAAAAATACAACCCTGTGTGGAATAGTGACATAATTGCTTGTGTGGATCAGCAATAGCGCGACCTGATGCTGACGAGCCTTACAGACGACTGTTATGGATCAATAAATTACGACCCTGGGTAGATCAACATCTTATGACCACGTATGGATTGGTGATTTATGACCCAATGTGGATCGACATTGGAATGAATTCTTCATAGCATAGTAGTGTATCTTCTTAACATAAAAGTTGAATTAACTTCCTGGATAACCATCATAATTCATATTCATTATGTTGTATACCTGGATTGATCTGAGTCTTTACATGTGATTTTTGATTTAGATAATGATTTGTGGTTTTTAGTTTGTAGAATTATTGGAGACCATATGGGTTTTAGTGTCCCTACTGTGTATTATTATACTCACCTCTACACAGGCTTTACCCACAACTTTTTATGCGTTGTGAATATGACAAACAACTTTGATGGAGGTTGGGGAGCTTGGACTAGATGGTACACGTATGTGACCGATTGACGTGTATAGCCGCAGTGACGAGATACACCTACCCATCAGGTAGCATCCTTTAAGGATGATATTAGAATCCATTTTCAATTTCGGTTGTATTATTTATATTAGTTGGGTTTCATAATGACCCTTTACTTTCATTTCACACTTTTACGTTAGTAGTTTTACAATGAGTTTTACTTTTGTGGTGTACATAGTCTGTGGGCATATTTCTCTAAAGGTAATGCCTTCCCATTTTAGGGATATTCTTTTGTAGTGCATGTTTCCAACCCCTAGCCTATGGAAGGTAGATTTGGGGTAGTCACGACATGGGCCTTAGGGGATGGGTTGTGTAATAATGTGATATTTTTACTATCATTTATTTATTTTAAAGTAGTAATTTTATTAATCCTTTTTCTAATATGGGATTGTATTAATGGGATTTGGAAAATTCATACCTTAGTTACCAACCCCAAATTCAAATTGAGATAATGAAATTTAAAAAATGGGGGTGTGAGAATGTAACATCTATAGTTTCAAAAAAATAGACACTATATTCGACAGTTTTCATAATACATCACATCGAATTTATGCAAACAACTAAATATTATTATGTTAATGTTACCTTATAACAATTCTATTAAAATTGAGGGAATGAATAGAATTAATTTATTTATATGAATATGGTTTAAAAATTTATATAATATATTTTTTAAAAAAATTATTTTAAATGAAAATAAATTCATTTTAAAAAAAGGAAATGTTTTTCTGAAGAACTATTAAAATTAAAAATAGTGAGTTTATTACATAATAAAATCACTCATGGTGGATTTTAATTATAACATATATATTAAATATATTAAATTTAATTTTGAAAAGTCATCTTATATGTTTTTTAGACATGATATGAAAACACATTCAATATTACAGAAAAAAGTAATTTTTTTTAAAAAAATAATAATTTGGTTCCTGTTGATGGAGAACCGATTTTAAATCATTTATTTTACATATTTATAATCTTTATTTGAAAAAATAAAAAAAAATTTATTTTGGATAGATATACCAAAAATTAGTTTAGAAAGTTTTTTTATTTTTTATGATAACATTCATATTATAATAAATAATTAAAAATAATTCATTTTAATGAAAAAATTATTTTTCTTATAATTAATTTACATAAAAAAATATCATGTGAATTTTTTTTAGAGTATAATTATGTAAAATATTATTCTATTTTAATAAATTATGGTCATTAGAAGTAATTTCACATTCAAATTTTATATATAAGCACACATCAATCTTTTGATGGACATTACTTTTAGAAACAAGTATTCTAGTTTTGACAATGGTGAATAATTATAATTTTTTTACTGAGAGTTCTAAATTCTAAATTTTAAAAAATTTATTCTATATTAGTAACATGTTTGTGAAAATTTTGTAAATATATATATCTTTATTTGGATTTTATGAATAGCTATATTGGTTATTTTTATTTACCACCCTTAAAGGCATGTCAGGTAAATTAAGGTAAAACATAATATGGCAAGGATAATAAAATTACCTAAATAATTACCAAAAACATATTTTATGAATAATGGTTGACCCCTAACACATAACTGTCAGAATGGACTCATTTAATTGATTTTTTCCATGAAATAAATCTAAATATTATTAAAACAATAAAAGTGTCAACATGTAACCCTTTTATGTCTTATAAGTATACTAATAATAATATAGTGACGAATATGACATAACTTAAATAATAAATATGTTTCCAAAAACATTTTTAATGTACCCATATCATGGAAATTATTTAAATTTTTTTGAGATTAAATAATTACCATAAACACAAACACCATAGTGATATAAAAATTATTTTATTAAGTGAAATAACAAAATAAATTAAAAGAAAAAAATAAAAAAAATATAATTAGAATTAATTATGGTACTCCATGATTTTTATATTTGAATATGAGGTATTATAAATTAATTAAATGTTTTTTCCAAAAATCTCTCTCTTTTGGGACTCTATTTAAATTCAATTAATTGTATGGTGACAAAATTGACTCTATTGAAATTTTATATGAATATGATATTATATAATTAGGTAAAATTAATAAAAAAATTAAAATATAAAATTAAATATGATATGGTCTAAAATTATATTAAGTGATCATTTACTGTTTATGTACCATATATAAGTAAATTTATAGTTTCATAATATTGAAAATATTGTTCGAACAATTAAAATTAAAATATATTAATTAAGGGTAAACTCAAAAGATAAGGTTTAAAAGAAAATCAATACAAGTGTAAAAATTATTCTATTATATTATTTAGAACAATAATAATATTATATTCTATATAACTCTAGTATGTATAAAATGTATTTATAAAATTAATTTATATAAGCTTAATATTTTAATAGATTTCAAGGGTGCTCCTCCCCTCTCCAATAAAATGTTCCAACTCTTCTCTAATAATGCAAAAAAAAATATTGGTTCGGAAAACATCTTACCAAAACCCTTACTCATATCCCTTACAATATTCTTGAGGGATTAGTTTAATAATTAAACCCACATTAGAGTTGTTAAGGTGTTCATCAATGTTGATTAACAAAAGTGGAGTTATTATTTATATATAAGTAGTTCTATTTTATTTCTTCATACACTTCTTTAAAATATCCTCCCACCGTAATAAAAATTTACTCAATAATTATAAATATATATATATATATGATATTATGTTAATATAATAACATGAATACATATTAAATATCATCGAATGTGAAATGAACTTTTTCTTTGTGTGAGTGGAGGACTACACCTTCCAGAACCGATATAGTCCATTTTTCATCACAATATTTATAGACTGGTTATATTGATGGAATTAATGATAATATGTGATATTATAGAAATATTAATAATTTAAGGATAATAATATATCTATTATGTTCTTACATTCCATGAAAATAAAAATGATAACCTCATTCGCGTGTACGTTGAACTACAACCTTTAAGAAGTGAAATGAATCATTTTTATTCACCACATCACCTATATGATTTATATGTATAATTATGTATATATTTTTATTATGATGTTTATAATATTAAGATTATTATGTAAATATAATATAATATTTACCTTATTTCCATAATGATCAATGAAAAATATAAACATTGCTCGTGCTTACGTACAACCTACCATCTTCGTGATTATAATGTTGTTCATTTTCCATAACAATACATAATGGTTAGATTTAAAATTATAATTTACGTATAAAAAATTATAAATATGAAATGAATATTATTGTAGATATGATGAAATTATGACCTCATGGACTATACACATCATAACATGTTCATTTTCGACTCGGTTACTATATATCGACAGAATGCCTAACATGAACATAAATAATTATGTAACTTTTATAAAATGATAATAGTAATATAAAATTAAATATAATGTTTATAATTTTTTTTAATAAAGTATGTAATTATCATATGTTTATTATTTAGGAATATAAATGATGTACGTTATGTGTTGGACTTAATGTTAGGGTTTTCATCACATGTTCCTTCTATTAAGGAATTTATTTATAATATGCACATTTATTCTTTTTTTAAGTGTATACATAGACTCTATGACATTTAATATTAATATTATTTCTATAATAATATTATTTAAGGTTTTGGTAAATGTATTAATTCAGCTAAATTAATATTTAAATGCTCAATGTTTTATTAGAGACCATAAATGTTTAAAGATTTAATTATCAAATCATTTTCTTCAAGATATTAATTTACATATTTATTTATATAGAAATAATAGGATTTTACAACAAATGTTATGTCTATATTTAGTTTCATTTAATATTTTCGAATGGAATATTTTTATGCAATGTAGTATACATTCTTTATAAAATGACAAAAGGAGAGTTTTTCATGTATGCAATGACAATGACTTCTCTTCCAACATAACCATTATTTTATTTTGAATTACCTAATGAGGATTAAATTTTTTAAAAGGAATATAATTAATTATTCTATTTTGGGTTTTTTTTGTATTGAAAATGGTTTTGGTAGTGGATTGACTATTTAAATAGTTTGAAATGATTTTTTTTATTACAAATGAAATTATGTGAATGAAGTGTTGATAATAGAAATATTTAATGTGTTATTATAATATAATGATTGATAGAAATTTTAAAGGTGGTCATTTGATAATCCAAATATTGTTGGTTATGTGATAGACCAAATATAGGTTCATTCATGATCAACCAAGGGTGAGGGGTTATGTTATAACCTACAATGCAATGGGTGTGGAAGTTGGTCATATGGCTATACCATTTGTAAGAGTGATATGTTTATATGCCTACCATATGATTATTTCATTTATTCATTATTATATTTGAAGCATCCTTTATTTGTTATATGTTGATTTCTAAGGGTTTTATTGTTAACTTATGATTAGAAAAAAAAAGTTATGAAAATTTTTAAGGCAAATATTTACAAATTCATAAAGGTGAAAAATGTTACATTATGATAAAATATTCATGGATTACATATTTTTACAAGAAATAGAGTTTTTCTTATTTTTATATCCCTTACTGTGATTTTTTTCTCATATCATGCTTTGAAATTTTATTTCACGGGTCTTATAATTCGTAGGGAAAATTAAACTATCTCGAAGAATGAATTGCAGATGTGTCTCAAGGAGAGGTCATGTTTTATTTTAAATGGGGTTCCATTGGTAGGAAATGTGGATACAGAGTATAACTATCCATATATACTGTAAGGGTAAACCATGTAATATTTTTTTACTAATTTTATATAACCATAAAGTAAAATGATACTTATATGTGAACTCTAGTTTCAAAACACTAAAATATATAATTATTAAGGATGGGTACATATATTATGTCCCGATAATGCTATGACGACATGATGAAATGATTATGAAACTCATATTATTTACCTAGGTTATACCATGATGAATTTATTATAAAACCCACTTCATTTTCATGAATTATGATATGATTAAATATTTAAAATCTTCTAGAACACATATTTATGATTTTAATTATGTGACGTTTAGTACAAGACTAACGTAACATTGAAATTCATTGGGTAAATATGGATATCTAAATAGATAAATAAAACTATAATGGGGAGTGAACCTAGATCTGTGAGAGAATGCATAAACTATAATAGGATGGGTAGTAAACCTTTAAAAATATTGGGTGTGTGAACCCTATCCACCATGATAGAAATGACATTATTTTTTGACTACTAAGGAAATTCATTTCAATGTTATTTTTATGACCAAAATTTTTTTAATGAAAATATTATTTTTTTAATGGATCATGTTATTTAATTCATTACTATGCATTTATTTTTAGCTTCACAGATATATATCATGTCTCAAGATTATGATTTATTATATATAATATTGGTTTTTAAATTTTTTGATCATGACTACATAACTGTATGCTCATGTTATGTATATGTTTTAATTAGTTTTTACCTTCATTACACTTAAATAGTATCTAATTCACATCCTTTATTATGCTACCATTCTATAGGTTATGATGAAATTAATTATTTTCACATGTCTAAAAACTATAATTGTTATGAATAAAATAGAGTTAGATTATATATATCCCCTATAAACCAATTGTTTATTCGTCCATGATTACAAATGCAAAAAATCTTTTTGATCCTCAATAATGTTTTCTAAAAATTAAATAAATATTTAGATATTAATATTTAATACAACATTATTCAAATCAAATTTTAATATAGTATGTGGAAAATGTTTTCACTAGGTATGATGGTAAGAGACCCGCCCAATAGGTGTATCCACCAATGGAATTCTATGATATGTTATAAATTATATCAAATTGGTAATAAAACCAGAATGTTCAAGTTGGAATCATTGGATAGGTCTAGTTAGCCATTAGATATTATGAATAGAAAAATAATAGTGATAACCCTTATGCTAATTCTATGTATTAGAGAATGCCATAAGTTTTTTTCTAAATAAATTGTTGTAGTTTTCCATGAAAAAAATCACTCTCTAGATATTACTGGTGGACTTCGATTTTTAATATATTCATCTAAGGATATCAACCCTAAAAATAGTTGGATCAATATATATTGTATTTCATTCTGGTGCATGTTGAGTGTTCCCTTGTTGTGTACCATGTATGAATCTCTCGAGGGATATCATTGGGATAATTCAAATTTTCATTATAAACTATTATGAAGTATTTGAATAGGGGATGACTAAGAAATATCTGTGTTAATCCTTTTGTGTCAAATTATGAAAATAATGCTTTAGTATATATACATCCAATGAACGATTGATTACTTTGATCATTGATTTTTGATGGACCTACTGACCATTATTTCTTCACCATTGACACGACCTGTCCTGCGGGGCCCATGTAGTGACTACCCCAAGCCCGCCTTCCATACGGAAGGGGATGGAAACTATCCCCAAAGGTGTAATTCCCTAAATTAGGAAGCCATTGCCTTTATAACCTGTAAACACACACAACTGAGCACATAGATCAATACAAAAACACTAAGTAAAACTGTATAATAATAGAGTGTTGAAATGTAAAAGGGGATAAAAATAAATGTCCAATTGTAAGGTACAATAAATTAAAAAGTACAAGTACAACTGAAGAAATGTAAAACAGCCGATGGGTCATCCCCTATGGTTCCTACCTGAAGGGTAGGTATAGATCACCTCCTCAGCACTCAACCTATGTCCGTCTCCTCTAGGTACCGACTCATCGTAATGTCCACCATTGGGTATCATCTAGTCCTGGTACTCTCAGCCTCAGTTATGGATGTCCATCTTCTATAACCATCTCACAAAGGTGTGGGCATAGCCTCTGCCGGGGTGAGTATAACGATAATTAGTAGGGATCCCGAGACCCTCAAGGTCTCAGAATATCCAACAAGGATAAATAAAAAAGAATGAAATCAACAGGTAGCCTTACATAGATATATTCCCATACATATACCTATGTTATCAAGTGGCCCATATCAATCATGAGGAAAACATAGAAAAATGACTCATCTCATCCAAAATGTTATTATAGGGGTAGTATCAAGTAACATCCCCATTTACATTATCGAAACCCTGGCTGCGGGAGAACTTCTCCACTATCGAGTAAAGTGGGCATGCCGCAACACCAAGCACACATCCCACTATCCTTGGACTACTAATTTACTACTCCTATTGAGTATTGTAGGTATGCTACATCACACAGAGGCGCTCCCCACCGTGGGTCTACCGCCACACCATGCACGCTCCCCCATAGAGCCAGTTGAGGTTATTTACTTGTCGAGTACAGTGGGTCTATGGCGACACCAAGGAACACCCCACATAGGGTCTTCCATGACACCAAGGCAATACCCACTAGTCTATATGAGTCACTCTGAGTAAAACAGTCAGTAGTTGTCAGGTCTTAGCCATCAACTAGGTCTCAACACTCTGCTCGCTCGTCCAAGGGAGGAAATGCTCCCCGAGCAGATGGTCGATACTAAAACTTCAATGAAGTTCCATGAAGATGTTTCTCAAAGGTCTGCCAAGTCATATGTGTCTCAAAGTAATAGAGGGCATGTCAATCGGACACCCGGTCTTTTAGTTATTGTCCTTTTAGTCCTGGTGGCCCAGATGGATTCATGCATGATCCAACCTGACTGTATCTCTCCAATACCTCAAACTTTAGTGGAGTATACTTAAAGGGACCGTCACACTCCATGATTTCCAGTGCCACTGACGGTTCTTCAAAAAGATTTCTGGATCTATGGATATGGCCATAGAAGAGTCAATGGCTCGTAGTGGGCACATGTCCGGTTCGATCCGGCCAAACCGACCCGGACCGACCTGTCTAGGGCCAACCCGGTCCGGGTCGACCCCACCTGACCCGTTTGGTTTTGGTCTGGCTCGTTGGGGGGGTGCGCCCGTTGGGTTTGGCCCGGCCCACTGGGCCTCGCACATGAGGTCATGAGGGGCCGTGAAGGTTTGTGAGGGCACGGTCCAGTCGTGAGGGTGCCGACCAGCCACGATGGTGAAGACCAACCACGAGGGCACAGACTGACCAAAAAGGTACGGACCGGCCACAGGTCGGCACGAGGGAGGTTCAGCCCGAAGGGAACTACGTGGGCGGCTCAACATGGAGGGAATCGTGAGGGTGTGTTGACCCAAGGCATGGGAATGGTTCAGCTCAGAGGGCCATGAGGGAACGATGGGTTTAGCTGAGGCGCCACGAGGGCACTGGTGGCTCGGGTGGCCGGCGGCACGACTCTGCGCGGTCGGGGCAGCGCAGCGAGGCCACGATGTCTTGATCAGTGAGAGGCGGGTTTAGCGGGCGGCGCGGCTGGCGGGCAGCACGGGTGGGGGGACTTGGCCAGTGGGCGACGCCAGTGTGACGACGCAGCATGGAGGATAACAATAATTTGGTGGCGGAGTTCGTCTTTGATTTCGGCAAGGCTTGGAGAATGGAAGCGGCGCTCAGCTCAGTCGGGGCGGTGTGGCGAGGCAATGGTTGGTGGTGTCGTTACCTCTGTCGTCTTCATCAATTCTGAATAACACCACAAACAATAACGGCGAAGGGGTCAGGCCATGTTGGTTTGTCCCAAACCCTCAGCGTTTTGGGTAGTAGCATTTGTTTCAACAAGAAATAAGAACGATGAACTCCCAATTTTACAACCAAAGAAAAATTCTTTCCAAAAACTCAAAAGAAAACATTGTAAGTATTTTAGTGAAATTAGATCCCCCAACCTCGTAAAATTCGTTGATGATGATGAAGAGGGAAGGTCAGTCATCAAAGACATCTCATGATGGTTGCCTCCCAAAGCTACTTCCGAGGAAGAAGTCGAAGGCGGTCCTCGCTCGTATCCGTCATGGAAGAATCATTCTTCGTAGGGAAGCACATTCTTTGTTGGAGAAAGCATTCTTCATTGGATACCACAATCCTTCGTGTGTTGGGCATCGCTTCACTTTACTAGTGCTTCGTCGCTTGGTGGAGACATCCCAAATCCTCATGCCAAGCTCTATATATATAAGATTGGGGGGGGGGGGGGGTTGGTAGGTAACGGTTGTGGAATTTATGACAGTTCATTTATTAAGAACCTTCCTGAATTCCAATGATGGTGTTACCTAATTTAATAATAGGGAAAGAAAATTAACTAAGTTGACACAATTAAGGGTATGTGCATTGGCACAATTAATTTGGAGGAAGCTCAAGAGGCTCCTCCACATTAAAGAGGGTGTTGAGTGGTTTCCTCCCTTCCCACTAATAGGGGTCGGTTGATCCCCGCCCCTAAATTCAAATTGGAAGGTTATTGAGAACTTGGGTTGTCCCCACCATAATTAAACATGGAGAGGAGGTTCAGTTATGATGGACCCCACCACCATAACCTGTCATGGGAGGTTATGGTTTTGCGGTACCCACCACCCTATCCTCTCATGGGTTGTTAAGGTCTAAAGGTCCCCACCTCCAACATCCACATGGGTGGTTACAATATATAAAATAGAATAAAATGTGTGTTTATTTTATTTTTTTATTTCCATGAAAAAAATTAATCTAACAGTCACCCTCGACCAACTGCCATTGAGGTTAATGTATCCTTAAGAGAATATAAGAGCTTAAAGATAAACAGCGTCCTCGACTTTCAATTTCAAGCACCAGTTTAATTGTTATAAAAACCCGCTCAAAATTTCAATTAATGTACATGATAAAATGTTCAAAAAATCATTCTTGGCACTCTGGGCCTCAGAATCACGCGCCATAAATTTTTTCATACTCATATAATTACCTTATATTTTTTTAAAAATATGGATATTCCAGGTATTTATGTTCTCCCCACATCTGGTCTCTACATCCCTGTAAGGCACAACTCAAACTAGGTAAACAAGTGGGGGTATTGAGTACGCATCTGAGCCTACCACTTCCATGTGCTCTCTTGGAGGTTCCAGTACTGCCGGTGAACATGCCCTAGAGGTATCGACTGTCCATGAAGGACCCACTCCTATCGATCCTCAATATCCATTGGAACCTCTATAAAATTCTCCCCATCTTCGATGTCTAGCTATCCATGGTCGATGATGTGGGAAGGGCTGTGCACTTATCACCTCAGCTAGGATATGTGGAAGATGTCGTGCACCTAGTTCAACTTATGTGGAAGAGATAAGCAGTATGCCACCTCGCCAACTCTGTTGAGGACCAGAAAATGTCCAATGAACCTCAGAGATAACATGCTACCTTAGCCGAATCCTTATAGACATCGTCAGGGTGAGACCTGTAGAAATACATGGTCACCATCCTCAAACATTAGAGATTTTAGTATCCTATCAGCATACGACTTCTTCCTACTCTATGATGTCTTCATCTGCTGCTGGATGGTCTGACCCTTCTCCATGGTTTCCCGTAACATCTTTGTTCCCACTAGTGATAACTCACCTGGGTCAGTCCAGAACAAGGGTGATCTGTAAGGTCCATTGTACAACTCCTCGAAAGGTTCCATCCCAATGGTGTATTGATAGATTTTGTTGAATGCAAACTCCACCAAAGGTAATTGATCATCACAGGTGCAACTGAAGTCAATGTCACCAGAAAGCATCATGTCCTCTAGGTTCTAAATGTCCCTCTCAGAATGGCCATTCATCTGTGGATGGAAGTTTGTGCTCAAATGAGGCGGCATCCCAAAACCCTCCTACAACCGCTTCCATAGACAGGAATTAAATTGTCTATCACGATCAAAGACAGTCACTGTGGGTACTCAATTTATCTTTACATTCTCCTGCATAGAGAGGATTCCCATGCTCTCTAATAAAACCTACTCCCATATGAGTAGGAAGTGGGCAAGCTTGCGGATTCGGTCAACGATCACCCAAATCAAGTCATTACCTCTATATGTATGTAGATGTCGTGTCAGGATCTCCATGGATATCTCATCCCAATTCTACTTTGGGACCTCTAAAGGTAGGACCAAGCCTGATTGTACCTAATGATCCTCTTTCACTTGCTGACACTTGAGGAAACAAGAGACAAAATCTGAAACTTCTTTCTTCATTCTCGTCCACATGTGTTGTCGTAGAAGGTCTTGGTACATCGTTTCCACTCATAGATGTACCGCTAGAGGGGATGTGTGACACTCCCGGAACACTTCATCATGATGTGACACTGGTACCATGGTACGTTCTTTAAAGTGGATGACATGCTCCCCACTTTAAGAAAATCTATCAGGTGCATGTACTATTGATATCTGAGCATGTCATGCCTTGCAGTCAGCCTCGCCACATTTCTCATCCCTGAATCGTTGTAGAAGTGGTAGAGAATCTATAAGAGACTTAAGAAAATATTCTCCATATCAATACACAAAGGATATCTACATAGAGGCCAGCTGCTCTGTCGCCTCACCTAGAATCTATATACCAGATCTCTAACTGAGTGCATCTGCAACATCATTCCCCTTCCGAAGATTATATACTATCTCGAAGTCATAATCCTAGAGGAACTCAAGGCAATGCTGATGTCTCATGTTCAGGTCCTTCTGAGAGAAGATACACCTGAGACTCTTGTGATCAGAGTACTTGGTAAAATTATCTCACATCAGATAGTGTCGCCACATCTTCCAGGTGAAGACCCCTACTACTAACTCTAGGTCATGGGTAGCATAGTTTTGCTCGTTTTGTATCAGTTGACGAGAAAAATATGCAATCACTTTTCAGACATGCATCAGGACACATCTAATTCTGGTCCATGATGTGGCGCAGTAGACTATGTACCCTATGCCTTCATCTGGAAGCCTCAAGATAGTGGCACTAGTCAGCCTCTACCTCAGCACCTAAAAGATCTGCAGGGATCTCATCGACCAAAAAAAGGGTTTCCCCTTATTCGTCAAGGCTGATAGTGGTTTAGCAACTCTAGAGAAATCTAGATCACACCTCCGGTAAAATCACAAAAATCCCAAGAAACTACATACATCTGTTACACTCTTGGGTGGCTCCCAAGAAAGTACCACTTCAATATTTTGTTCGATCCAAAGCAATTGCAGCCTCCGAGATGACATGTCCCAGAATGGGAACCTCCCAGATCCAAAACTGTCACTTCATGAGCTTTCCATAAAGATAGTTCTCTCAGAGTTTGTCCAATATTACCAACAAATGATAGGCATTATCATCCTCAGTAGCCGAGTATATCATAATTTCGTCGATAAAGACTATGACAAAGCGATCTAGGTATGGCTGAAAGATTTTGTTCATGAGTCCCATGAACACTTATAGAGCCTTGGTTACACCGAATGACATAAATGAGAGCACGTAGATGACATACCGACATCTGAAGGTCATTTCTTCACATCCTTGTCTTGTACTCTGAGTTGCTGATAGCCTGATCAGAGATCTATATTCAAGAACCACCGTGCTCCCTTCAGCTTATCGAAGAGGTCATTATTCCTCGGGAGTGGGTACATGTTCATCACGGTCACCTGGTCCAAGCTCTGATAGTCAAAAAAAGTCTCAAACTCCCATCCACATTCTATAAGAATAGAATTAGGGTTTCCCAAAGAGAAACATTGGGCCGAATAAACCTCTTTCCCAGCAATTCCACTAGTTTTACCCACAACTTGTGATGCTCTGTGGGATCCATCAGATATGCTAATGTATATATCAGTTCCCTCCCGAGGAACAAATCAATGTAAAAGTCCACCTCTCTATGAAGAGGTTGACCTAGGACATCATCAGTGAAAAAAATTGTGTATTGATCCACTAGTACATGATAACTAGGAAATTATATATCGAAAGAACTGAGGGTAAGGCTAGCCAACTGATGAGGGAATGGATACACTCTCCTACGAGCATGTACATCATATGCTGCAAAGGCTCCCTCCTCGGTAGTGAAGGTGAACCAGGTTCCATCTGTGTGGAAACACCAAACTTTGAACCTAATACAACCAATCTGAGCATGGATTGTAGATAAAAAGTCTTTACCAAATATGTCGTCTTAAGGAATTGACACCGCTACTAGGAGATCCTAGCCGAATCTCTCTCCTCCTAGAGTAATCTTGCACTACTGGCACCAGTGAGTAATTTTTGAATCTTCTCCTATTATAGTCTCTAACCCTAAGGATTAAGCCAAAGGCTCCGTCAAAAACTCTAGGATCCGAACGAGGGTAGTGTCAAAAAACAATTGACTGACACCTATGTTTATAATTATTGCATCTATGGTGTAGTAGACAGTATCATACCTTCAATCAACTCCATAACACCATGATCGTAAGCCTCATATTCCTGGAGCTGAGCTCTCCATTGTCCACCTTCTCCCTACGGTCGGGGTGGATCTCATGGTGGTGGTGGTGGTAACACCTCGAAACGTCTCCCATTGTCAACTACATTACCAGCTCCTCTACCACTTTCTCCTACTACCAGTGGACCTCCTCGTTCAAATATCTATCTCTACTTGGGCGGTCTTTCGACCATCTGCGGATCATCCGAACAACGATTCAGATAGTCATGAGCCATGTGTCCTTTCCCACCAAATGAGTATCAATGCCCACTCCTGGAATGTGTGACTTAGTTTCGGGAGCCCCGCATAATCAATCATTCATCATGAGGTTATCGAACTGTATGTCTGGTCCTCTTCGACCTCTACAACATATCTCTACTACCAGCTACAAAAGACTCCACTACTTGATGACTAGTAGTGGGTCTTAGTGATTATGACTGCTTAGTAAGGAAACTCTCCACCAAGAGGGCTCACTCTAACACCCCTGTGTTGGGATGCTGAGTGAGACCATCGAAGATCA
This sequence comes from Viscum album, assembly GCA_963277665.1. Classification (NCBI taxonomy): domain Eukaryota; kingdom Viridiplantae; phylum Streptophyta; class Magnoliopsida; order Santalales; family Viscaceae; genus Viscum; species Viscum album. Next base: position 642,921,885 of record OY728135.1, on the reverse strand, counting down.
AATATCCCACCTAAGTCCCTGCTCCAAGGACCGGGCCCAAATGAATGGGTTATGCACCATATCTGTAGAGTAGCATGAGAGGTTAGTGAACGTCACTATGTACTGAGCTACAGTCATACTGCCCTGCTGTAGATGACATAGCTCTTGAATGTGCACCACACAAAGAGTAACTGGAAAAAACTCTATCCGAAATAGGCTCTCGAAGTCTACCTAGAGAAGCGTCAACTTGTTACGAACCTAGATCATCAAGCTCCACAATATGCCTACTGCTGCCTATAGAAGGCTGGCAGCAAGGATCACTATGAGGTCTATTGGTGTCCCTACCTATCATAAAACTCTCACCATGGCCTTCATCCAATCCTTAGGTGACTGTGGGTCCATATCTTCTCAGAAACTGGGAGGACTCTTGAACTGGAACTCGTGCAACAGGCTCAAGCGGCGTGAACTCTATACTACTGGGGCTGGTGGTATCAGTGGACCAACAAGGAGGGGTACCAATGGTTCCTCCGATAATGCCTCTACTTGAAGAGGGCCATTCACTAAGGCCTCGTCGCATGTTGGGATATCAGTGAGTACAACTCTTAGAACTGTAGTTGGCTGTCTACGTGGAGGTATCATGAAATGAAATAGGATAAATAAGGATAAAATTTATACCTAGTGTGCTAACCTGGTGATTTGACTATATGAAAACTTTTGAAGACACAGACACAATCTTTTTTTCGTGCAGCGAGTTAGAAATCAGATGTCCCAGTCCTGGTGCATGGATACGTCAGCCGCCACACCAAAACTTGACTCCATTAACTGAAAACTACACTCACTACACATAACACTATTTCTTTACAGAAAAGATCATATTCATATGTTTTTCAGTAGAGCTGGCTCATCTGATTCCAATTTGTCACGACCTATCCCCTGGGGCCCATTCTGTGAATTCCCCAAGCCCTCCTTTTATTGTCTAGGGGCTAGTGGTTAGAACCAAAGTTGTAATTCCCTAAATCTGGGAATGAATTGCCTTTATAACCTCTTAACAAAAAAAACTGAGCACAAGGATGGATACAAAAACACTAAGTAATAATTTATAATAAAATATTGTTGAAATATAAAAGGGGATGGAAATATAATCCCAACTGTAAGGTACAAGAAACTGCAAAGTACAAGTACAATTGAAGAAAAGTATAATAGTTGTTTGGTCATCCTCTATGCTTTTTACCTGAAAGGTAAGTACAGATCACCTCCTCTCCACTCCAAGTCCATCCACCTCCTCCATATACCGACTCGTCATAAGTTCCACCTCCATGTACAGTCGAGATCCAATACTCTCAGCCCCAGTTAGCACTGTCCTTTGTCTGCAACCAACACAACAAGGTGCAGGCATAACCCATGCAGGGGTGAGTATAATGATACTTAGTAGGGACCTCGAGACCCTCAAGGTCTACCAAAATCCAAAATGTATAAAAAACAAAGTATGAAATCAATAGATAACCATACATAGGTATATGACCATACATATACATTAGTTATCATATAATCCATCTCAATCATGATGAAAACACAGAAAAACTGACTCAAATCAACTAGGATTTTATTATAGGTTTAGTATCAAGTAACATCCTCAGTCACATTATCAAAACCTCGACAGATGGAGAACGCCTCCTCTATCGAGTATAGTGAGCCTTCCGTGACACCAATCGTGCATCCCACAAACATTGGACTCCTGATGTACTCCTCCTATCTAGTATCGTGGGTATATTGTGTCTCACAGTGGCACTGCCCACCACGTGTCTTCTGCGACACCAAGCACACTCCCCCTCGTAGCTTGCTGAGTTACACCTCCTGTCATGTACCATTGTTTTTCTGCGACACCAAACTGCTACCCGATGTGGGTCCGTCGTGACACCAAGTAGCTCCCCACTAGGCTATTTGAGTCACTCTGAGACAAAATGTTCAGCAGTCGTCAGGTCTCAGCCAACAAAAAGGTCTCCGCACTCCGCTCGCTTGTCACCAAGAGGATCCACACCACAATATACTATTCGATACACCATCTATCACAAAGTCCCAAAAAGAAGTATCTCAAAGGTCTTCCATATCATGGGGGTCTCAAATCAATAGACGACACATAAACCAGATGCTCATTCTGTTAGTTATAAGTCTTTTAGTCTTCGAGGCCTGGTTGGATTCGTGCATGATCCAATCTGACCGTATCTCAATTATACCCAAACTCTAGATGAGTATACTCAAAGGGACCGCTATGCTCCATGATATCTAGTGGCACTGAAGGTTCGTCAAACAGATGTCTGGTGCCAAATATATGGTTAAAACAGCGTAAATGGGTCATAGTGGGCCTGAGTCCGGTCCGAACCTATCGGGCCAACCCAGTTTGGGTTGACCTGGCCAGATCCGTTGGGTTTTGGCCCTACGAAATCGGTGGGCCAGCCCGTTGGGTTCATTATGGCCCGCTGGGCCCATCCTAGCATGCAATGAGGGGCCGCGGAGGGCCATTATGGTGGGGAGCCAGCAACGACGGTGCGTAACGACCTCGGGTCAGTGAGGGGGAGGTTTGGACCAGAGGTCGCCACATGGGCCGCTCATCCTAGTGGGCACTGTGAGGGTGGATCAGATGGTTCGGTCGGGGCACCGGTAGGGTTCCGGGAGGGCGCGGGTGGCTCGGGCGCAGACACTGCGGCATGGCTCGGTCGAGTAGGCGCAACGATGCCAAGGTTGGTCAGCCGGCGGGAGGCGAGACCGGCAGGAGGCACTGCCAGCGAGGGGGTGCAGACGACGGGATGCGAGGCCAGTGAGGTGCACGGTCGGCAGCTGACGTGATAGGGGTGACTAGGTCAATGGGTTGCACAAGACTGGGTTCTGGGATGGTTCAGACTAGAGTGGCGTGCAAGGCTGCAACGAGAGAAGATCAGGTGGTGATGGCGGGGCGGCTCGGTATGGCGGATGGTGGCGGCATGGTTTGAATAAGATGGTGGCGCTGCTTGGAGGATTATGGCATGGCTTGGCTTGGTCGGGGTCGCGTGGAGAAGCCGCGGTTGGTAGTTCCGTTTCTTCCGTCATCTTCCTACATTTAGAAATACACCCCAAAGAAGAATGGAAGAGGTGTCAGACCATGTTGGTTGGGCCAAGACACTCTCTGTTAACGGTGGTTGAAATTGGGTCAACACAAAAGAAGAATGCTGAACATCGAATTTTACAACCACGCAATGATTCTTTCGGAAACCACACAATAAAACAAGGTATGTATTATCTCTCAAATAAAACTCTCTACCTAGTAAAGTTTGTTTACGATGATGAGGAGGGATGGTTGGTCGTCGAAGACATCTCACGATGTTTTCCTCCACTAGGTGCTTCCGAGGAATAAGTCAAGGACGTTCCTCACTGAAATTTTTTTTCATAGGAAGTGTTCTTCATTTGGGATCTCGTTCTTTGTTGGAGAAGACGTTCTTCATTGGAGAATGTAATCCTCCAGGTGATGGACATCGCGTCACTTTACTAGTGCTTCGTCGCTTGGTGGAGCCATCCAAAATCCTACTACCAAGCACCATATATATGAGAGAGGGTGTGTATTGGTAACCATTTTGGAAATTATCACAGTTCATTTATTAATAACCTTCCTAAATTAGAACGATGTTGTTACCGAATTTAAAAAAAGGGAAATCCAATTAAATATTTTGGCACAAATAAGGGTGTGTACGTTGGCACAATTAATGTGGCAGAAGCTCACAAGACTCCTCCACATTAAAGAGGCGGTTGAGAGGTTTCCTCTCTCCCCATTAATATGCATCGGGTGGTCCTCTCACTGAAATTCAATTTTGGAGGTTATTGAGAACTCGGGTGGTCCCCATAACAATTAAACATAGAGAAGAGGTTTAGTTCCAGTGGACACCACCACCATAACCTCTCGTGGGAGATTAAGGTGTGGTGGTCCCCACCACCATAACCTCTCATGGGAGGTTATGGTCTGGTGTTCTCCACCTCTAACTTCCACATGGGTTGTTACAATAGATAAAATAATATAAAACATGTGTTTATTTAATTTAATTATTTCCACAAATAAAACCCAAAAACTAACATTCACCCTTGACCAACTGTCGTCGAGTTGAAAGCCTCCTTCAGTGAATAGTGGTGCTGCGAGTTCAACGGTGTCCTCAAATTTCAATTCCGAGAACCGATATAATAGTTATAGAAACACGCTCAAGCATTTACTGAATGTACCTGATATAATGTTCATAAATTCCTTCCTGGCACTCTGGGCCTCAGAAAAACACGCCATCAATTTTCACAGACATGTAAAATTCCCATATATTTAAAAAAATTACATGGAAATTCTGGGTCTATAAAACCATGGGATTGAATATTGATTAATGAATTTTGGGTGGTGATAGTTATGATAAAATATTAAAGTTTTTAATTTTTTTCACACATTTATATGTTCCAATTTATCAAGAAAATTTTATAAAATGATAATTACTTTAATAATAGATTGGTTGTCATAAAATATGTCAAATATCAAGATGGAATGATGATCACATCACACATGTATAATTATTTATTAGTTGATGTCTATATGAATGTAAAAACCCCACAATAAATTCCATGGAAAGGATGTTAGTTTGGATATTTAAAAAACCTATGTTATTTTATAAATTAGAGAATAAATATGAATATTTTATAGAAATAAAATCTATAACATCAATACTAATTCAGATTCAATGGGGTTTTTATCTTATATTATTTGAGAGAAACTCAAAATAGATTATATGCCTATTGTGGAAGAGTCTATTGATGTATTTAAAAAAATCTCATTCTACAATTGAATCATGATTTTTATTTCCCAATTGATCTCATACCTAGATTGACACAGATTTCTAATACTCACAATAGAAAATCCAGGATTAAGTTGTAGGAATTAAACAAGAAACACTAGAAGAATCTGGATATGGGATTCTTTCATCCAATTATGTCATCACAATATTAAGGAGTTCTTTTTGTTAAGAATAATTATAGATCAAAATGAGTTTGATTTGATTATAATGAACTATATAGATTAAAATAAAGATCTAATATCATCTATCACATAATGATTATTCTTTTGATAAACAAAACTGATCCCAAAATGTTCCAAATTTACCATTATTCTAGAACTCATCGATTATGGGTTCAGAAAGAAGACATACCCAACAAAAAATTCCATAAAAGGAATTAACACTATGAATATATAGTTATTCCATTTAGTCTTAATTATTTTTATACTATATTTATTGATTTACAGATTCCACTCTTTAGATATTACTGAAATCCATTTTTGGGTTTCTAGAGATGATAATCATATATTTTGAATTAGAAAATATTATAATGAAGATCACATGAAATTATACTGATGAACCTAAAGGTGGATAATCAATAAGAAAAATTTACAATTTTTGTGTTTTGGTTAATACGATATTAGTTTTAGGTCAAATAATATCATGCGAGGTTATATCAGTTGGTATATCAAAGGAAAATCTTCTCTATATTTGGAATAGAGAAACCAATATGAATGAGATCTGCAATTTTGATGGGTTCTCTAGAAAGTATCGGCATAATTTGGATATGTTTTCATGGATTATGAATATATTTACCATCTTCATTCATAAGGGAGTCATATTTTATTAAAGAGATGAATGTGAGGAAACAATCAATGAATTTATGAGAAGGTTGGTCATTTCATGTCTTCATATATTTCATTATACTGGAAAAGGTTCTGTAATATGTAGGTATTCATCAATAAGGTTATTGGGTTTTACCCTCATAAAATCTAATATTTTGATAGCTCATGCCTCATAAAAATTACTAGTACGTAGAAAAAATACCTCACTCGTGATTTGGATTTATCAATGATAGTTTTTTCATTACAGACTTGGAGGCATTATCATAATATATAACTTTGTGATATATATAATAATAAGAATTTTTAATGATTATATTCACATAGAAAAAGTTGAATATGCTACATAGAAGGTTTTTTGGAGTGAATAGGTGACTATAACTACTCAACACATTTCTAGCCTTGGAAGTTGAACATCGTGACTGATGTTTTATTACGAAAGCACCACAGTAGAATATAAATGAAGAGGATACAAAAAGAATCAACACATATGGATTTTGAATGAAGGGATATTAATATCATGATGTAATGGGAGAAATTATATACCTCTTAAATTATTTTTCAATCATTTATAACAAATAATATTAAAGAGTTGTATAAGGATGTTGTATGGCTACATAAAATACATTGAAGTTTTCTATAGTTTAAATTTTATTATGGTGGATTGATGAGGTTTATGAACTATGTATTTGTTCTATCTATACTATACTTTATTATTTTGATATTAGAGTAGGAACTTTGTTTTTCATTTAAATTCATCCAATATGTACGAAGCTATATAGTGATGAAAAAAAATATTTTTAGTAGGAAAATAGAAAGAGATATATTGTAGTGTCTGTATCACAATTATTAGTATTTATGAAAGTTTATGATTAAGTAAAATTAATAATAATTTATATGTTACATCCATTACAAAAAAATTAGTGGAAATGTGAAAATATTTAAAAGTATATTTTCATCACATTCACCAAAATATTTTATGGGAATAATGTTATACAGGTTGTAGTTGTTTATATTGAGCAGTCATCACACATCATCTCTTTAAAATATTATTTATATCTAGATCATCATGTAATGATATACATTGATGACATTGTAAGAATTCATGGAGTACCATATTCTAATGGCTCTTATCAGGTTATGAGGTTACCTTACAGATTTGGAAATGTTTTTATCAGGATCTAGAGATGGAGTTAGTTTCAATATATTTTATTATCCTTTAATATATGGACTATCAATGAGGAGCAGTTTAATAATAGAATGTATTCTAGGATATTTTTATCAGTAATTAAGAAGTGTATTATACCAAAATCATCATCTAATCTATTTTTCATAAAACAATATATTATTTTTTAAGAGTTAAGATGACACCTTATGATGCCCTTTGTAGAAATACGTATATAACTCTAATGTGATTGGATGAATTTGGATAAAAAAATATACTGTGAGTTTAATAGTATTTGGAAATAATAGATAATGTATTAGTCACCAAAAACAATATTAAGACATCTTAGAGTTGACAAACAGATATAATAATATTCATTAGTCTGATTTGGAATTTGATGTTAGTGAGAGGGTTATTATTTTAATTTCCCTTTGGAATATGGTAATTTGATTTTTAAATAAGATAAATATGAGACCTAATTAATCTATCCCATTTGAGAACATAATCAAACAGGGATGTTAGTTTGTTGATTAGAGATTCCACTAAACATCCCCCATGATTATACCATGTTTCATGTATCCCCCATGAGGAATCACATGAGTGAGACATAACTTCTATGGAAATCATAGGTCATACAATTTGATAAAGATAATACTTTAGAGTAACAAAAAATAGATATTATAGATCTTATATATAATGTTGTAAGAAAAAATACCACCCACCTTGTTAATGTTTTGTAGTGAAACCTCCAATTTGTGGATCCTACATGGGAACCTAAGAATATAATATGGAAGAATTACCATATATTATTTATTTATGAGTAATTAAATTTCATTGTATTAATTTTATTTATCATGGGGGAATTATAACAAATTGGGATTTTGTGAATTATTTTTTCTGTATACATTTTTTCCCTAATATATTGCATTAAAAACAACACCCACATTAAGCGAACAATTATATAATATTAATAAATTGTTTTATATTCTGTCAATAATGACCTAAACATTATATATATAGGTATTAATAATAATATCTAAATTTAAAAATATATATGTTCTATATATGTTTAAATGGATACCACATTTTAATTAGATATGAAAATAAACCAATTAAATATATAATTTATGTGTTTTTGAAAAAATAATAACAAATGTAGGGTGTATTAATATAAATTATTTAAATTTATAATAATTTAAGATTGATTTTATATAATTCTTTATAGTTAATGTTAAAAAAATTATTTTTTATTCGTTATATTTTTTTAGGCCTGAGATAAGAATAAACCCTTTTTATACTTAAAAGATTATTTTTAATATGAAGTTTTTAAGGGGTTTCAAAATTATTATAATATTAACATCTTATAATATTATATAATTCATTTTAAAAATTTATTATTATTTTTTGGATCAAAATTTAAAAAATAACTTTGATGTATTTTTTTAAGCTATTGAAAATATTAGTTTTTTGTTAATTAGGTATAAATAATAATGATTTCCCAAAACATCCATTTATTTTAAAAATATTAAAAAATTCAAGTTTTTTTAAAATGGTTTTATAGTAAAATATAAAAAAACATATTATTATGTATTAAATTAAGTTTATTTAATCAATTTTATATTTATTTTTGATAGAAAACGTTTTTATATTATGAAAACTATTTTATTGGAAAACTTATTTTCCCACGAATGTAGTTTCATTTTAAATTAAATTATTCTACTTTTGAATTGAATTTGGTAAAATGAATTAAATATTTTGAATCATAATAATTACTATAAATGAAAAAGGTCCACTTAATTTATTTTCATAATGAATAAAAAATGAAAAATCTTTTTAATATAATTAAGGATAAACCCAGATTAATAGATTGTTAAAAACCAGATCGGGGTATGATTATAAATTAATCCTTCTAAAAATAAAATAACTATAAATAGGTTAATTGTATTCAATTGGAACATATATTACAAGAATATTTTAATTAATTTTTCAAAATGAAGAATTTATCATTCTCTATTCATTAATAAAATTTCCATGTTGGTCACCTCCACAACATATAAAAGCAAACCGCCACATGTATCCTATCTACAATTAAATATCCATTTACATTGGAAAATGCCTACCAAATGACTGTTCATAAATCACTTCCCATTACCTATATTCTAATGGAAAATCGAAAAACTATCCTAGTAAGGCTTTATGTATAAACCTTTAGAGTTTGTTTGTAGAAGAGGTATACTTATTTACCGTATGTTTTCATCTTATTTGTTCTTATGTCACCATAAAATATTATTAAAATATGATGAAATAATAGAATAAATATCTAAAATATATTGATATCTTATTAGGTTAAAAACATCTGAAATATTCATATCACCTTTCATCAAATGGAAAACAAAACACTGTTCATTTGTACAGAACACTACCACCACGCAAACATATTCAATTCATTTTCCATAACCACATATCATTTATGGAAATAAATATTTATGTAATTACTATATATCATATTCAATAAATAATTGTATTAATTTAAATATAATATCAAATATACCTTCTTACATTTTAATCTATTAGATTACGATAATATTTCCTAACTGTTTGTATCGACTATCAGGTCTATGAAACGATTTGACTGGTTTTAAATTTTCTTTTTATTTGGATAGTAATAAGTTTTTATTTTATTAATATATATGTACTATAAGACTCAATTATTATTTCAAAAAATAAAATTATTATTTTCCTTTATTCTATTCCATCCGTCAAAAAAAGAAATTAGTTTATAAGCATACGTAAGACCGTCTGTCTCAATGGAAAATGTAATTAATATTTCTATCCATAATTTTTATTTATGCCTATATATATATGTACATGATCAATATATAATATATTTATATAATTAAAAATATTATGGAGATTATAGAACCTTGATTGAATTATATGGATCAAAATAGACATGAAAAAAATATGTTATCAACTAAAATAGTGACTTTAATAATGAATTAGTAATAAAGATATTATTAATATATAAATGTAAAAAAACATATTATGACATATATAATTATTTTTATATAATAGATATATAATATAATTATATTTTTTATAATATATTATATAACATGTATGAATTTTGTTAGACTTGACGTATGGTATTTTCTCTAGATTTTCAGTTAGTGAGACAGAACACATATTCACAATTGGGTTTTTTATATTGTGTATATACTACCAATAAATTTAATTTATGGTTCATGATATTAATTTTTTTTTACATACCAATATTTTTTTCATTATTTCATGGGTCTTATGATTAAATGATAGAAAATTGGGTATATCATTATTTTACAATCTATTTTTTTTTTGACGGGGATGATTATGATTGGATTCCAATGTTTAAATTTATAAATATACACACCAATAAACACATTAATTTTATATTCCTATATTTACTTATATAAAATTCATTTTGAAATTATTTTTTCCTCTCTTTCATTTCTATAAAGATAAAAAATATTATTTTTAACGATAATTGAAATTGTTGTTCTGTTTGATTTAAAGTTAATTATCATAAATACCCATTTTTTCAATGAATGATTTCAGGAATATTATTAATCATCCAAAATAATTTATTATTTTCATTTTTAACCACGTTTAAAATTATTATGAAATTTATTAAAAGTAATATTCTAACCATTTTAAAAGCATTTTAGTTTTTTCCTTTAATCGATAATGTGAATCGAAATTTTTTTTAACGTATATGACATTAACGGAATTTCTTAGAATCATGGCTACTAAATGAAATATAGATTCCAAAAAATTACATGTTTCTTAATATATATATATTTTTTCATAATATTTTGGTAAATTTTTAGATATTAAATCATTCATTTAATGTGACAATTTTCTTTTTCTTTTGAAATGTTCTAAGAGATTTATAGAGTCAATTTTCCAAAAAGATGAAATACATTTGTGTTATATAATCTTTATTGGTAATATGATATAATGATAAAATACACATTCTTCCCTAGTTTTTTTTGTTATTTTTTTGAAAGATATTTATAAAAAATGATCAATATTCCATGCGTTATGCAAATATGAATTGATGAAATTTTTATGAAACCCATTTATTCTAAATGGGTTATTACATGATTAATAACTTATACAACCAATTTATTATTCTATTTATTTGATAATAAAAAGGTTTCATGATCTTATTGAACAAATTTTTATTTTTTTTGTTATTTTATTGGTCGGATCGATATTATATTTCCCTCTAATATGTTGGGTAATGATGGTTATGTCAACACATAAATATAGAAGGAACGATGAGTGAATATAGTTCAATAAGGGATTATTTACCCTAAATTAGTCATTGTAGTGAATATTGAATACTATGATGATTTGGGTATTGAACCTAATAAAATAAAATAGTGATGCTATTAAGTCACGACAACTAAGGAAATGATATTCTATACTTTTATGTATGAAAAAATATTTTTCTTATGAGATTTTTATTATCCAATTGATTTTATTATTTGATTACTTATTATTAATGTCTTAATATCTACCAAGATATTGGCCATGACATGTGATTATGTTCTATTGTATACTTGGTGGGGTTTGGAAAATGTATTCTCATGTTCTTAGGTTGTTATGATCATGTAATTATTATCATAACATTGATTTCACAGTTGTTTACCATAAATGATAATTTAATATAACCATTCATTGTGGTTCCATTCCCCATGTCATAAATAATTTTATTATGTATTATATGTCTAAAAATAGTGCAACATGCAAATAATGTTTTCAGATTCAATGTATTTAACATATGAACCACTTAATTATGTATTTATGATTCCAAAGACACTAAACCATTATAGTCTACTAGCATGTTTTTATAATATAAAAGAACATTAACCCAATAAGATGGATGATATATCTACAAAAAATTGAATTTCTATATTATGTAACATTTAAACCTTTATCATTTAGTTTTAAACAGATCATAACCCTTCTAAAAACTACAATTATATCAATGTTTGTTCTCGTTAGGGGTTATTAAAGACATTATTGAAGGAAAAATTCCCCATTAATGTAGTTTATATTATATGGTCAACTAAATCTAATCCAAATATCATAATATTGTATTTTTATGTAATTGTAAAAACCTATTGAAAATATTTTTTTATAAAAAATCGTTAATAGATGTTTTGGAAACACATGAAATATTATTATATAATTTCTTTTGACTATTTTATGATGTTTTTCATAAGACATGGATTTGAAAATGAGGATGATGTATTTTAAAAATAATCACCACAATTTTTTTAAAATGTATATATATATATATATCATTTTAGATCATATGGTTTTGGGTAACACCATAAATTATAAAATGTAACATTAATTGTGGTAATACAATTTTCAATGGTAAAGGGTTATAATAATAATTTCAATTAAATAAATATGTCATAAAAGGAAAATGGATGAAAATATAAACCATTTATCATTTTAATTGTCACATTAGTTGATGGTTGAAAATTTAAACTATGTTAATAAAACATTCTTTAACATAAATACTGTTTGGGTAATATAGAGATCTATTCACATTGTTTTACATAAAAAACAAATTGATAAAAATAAAATTTAAATTTAAATTTTATTGCATATAAAAAACCTAAAATGTATCTTAAAAATTTGTGTAACACTTTAACTCATCCATTATCTTTTACTTTTACCTTTACAAAAATAATTTTTTTGATTTATCAAATACATTCATAGGCAATGTGTCTGTATGACATAAGAATTTTATTCAATTATTTCCTCAAATTGAAATTAAAAATAATGTATTGTTATAAAATCATATATTTTTATTGTGTTATTTTGTCCTCGGTAGACTAAAACATGCATTGGACATTAATTTCTATACTTCACCTGGTATATACCACTACAATTAGTATCTATCATTATAAATAACCAATAATAATTCATATTTTAAAATATTCATTTAAAAAAATTTCCTTCTCACAAATTACTATTAGGTCACCAATATTTACTTTTATCGTGCGACGCAAACACTGTATTTGTATTTAAAATGTTTTTTATATTTATAATGAAATAAATTATAATTTATTTTCTTTTTTTGAGTGTATGATATTTATATAATATTATATTAAATTATTTTTTCCTTATTTTCCTAAATTTTTTTACCTTATTTATTTCATATTGATATCACAATGATATCATATTTCAAAAAACGGTGTTACATTTACTATTCATAGAAAAATTAATTTCATAAAAAATGGATAAATATTTCACCCTACACTAATTTATATTTAAATATTTTTAAAAATTTATTCATTTTATAATGTATTATTTCTAATTGATCCCTAAATTAATTATAATATGCTGTCACAAAAAAATACCATTTTGTAATAAAACATATTTTAAAGAATATAATAACAATACAGAAAATTGTTTTTATAATTCCAATGTTGTTCTCAATAAATATTTATGTATTATGAAAATTATTTATACTTCATAATTGAGTTATATCTATTCAAATATAACAATTCAAATAAATTTTTTTATGGTCATAATATAATAATATATCAAGTTTCATTTAATCTTGGTGTTTCTTGATATATATAGTATCAATCATAGTGTTATTTAAAACCTCAGTGTGCTATGGAAAATGTTCCTGAGAAAAGGGAGGTATATAATGGAAAATAGTCATTATAATACAAAAAAATCAATGTCATGTGCACAGATGATGAGGATGTTATTTGATTTAATAAAAACATGGATTCCCGTTCAATATCATCATTTATAAATGTAATCATAAGAGGGAAAATTATAGATCATGTGTTATATTCACAAGGATAATAATACTGTTTTTAAACATGTTTATATAATGTAACCTATATAGGTGGTTAGACTTTGGAATTTAGTGCTATCAACGTGGGGGAAAAATTAACATATAGAAGACTACTAAGAAAATACAAACACTAGGGACAAAATTTATAGTGATCAATAGAAATGATCAAGGATAGGTCTAGTAACCATATGGTTAAGTGATTATTTATTGGATGTTTTTATTGGATGAAAACTTCTTGAAGAGTTTTTTAACGCATAAAAGACATGGGTAAAAGATTGAATAGTTATTTGGGGAGGACCATGATATCTTTTAATGATAGGAGTTTAAATTTATCTCTATAAAAATATTCAATGTAAGTGGATTATGTTTCAGTGTCTTGAAAAAAGTGTAAACTGAATTCACATGACAGAAAAAGAAAAAATTAAATTAAAATTAGGCTTTCTGATGCTAACACATTGAATCCTAAGGGTTAAATGAATTTAGTGGAAGATCTTATTTTATGGACAGTAATATGTCCTACCATAATGAATTTGGTTGTATTGAAAAAAATGTTAATTTGGTATTCCATTTTCATTTTATTAAAACCTCAAATTTTGTCCACGCCCTGTAATATCATTATATAGTGACTAGAGAAGGTGTTCCATTTATGATTATGCAACAAGGTTTTAGACTACATTTTTTACCATCTTATGATAACAATGAGATTATATATAGTATAAGATCAAGCATCTATAATTTTTTGAAAATGGGAATATACATTCTCTATCTTTTTCATAGGACCATTGATCATGTGATAAAAACCTATTTTTATTAGGTCTATATAGTAAGAACATATAGATTTATCATCTTTAAAACATCACACTATCATTTTCCCTCAACATAAAAGTTGATGACGTGGAGATCGAACACCCCAATATTTCTCACGTATCGATTTAGATGTTTTTATCATGAAATTATATGGAACATATTTCTATGTTCAACGAAGAGTTTCACTAGTTGGACTATTGAATGATCAAATTTTAGTTCTCATAACATTGTCCAAAAGGCTACTAGTTTTTTAAGAAATGCATTTTTTCATAAAATAATTCAATCTATTGAAATTATATATCTTGGACAATGGGAGAGGATTATAATATAGAAATTGAAAAAATAGAACAATATGATTTGTTAATTCCTTATGAAAATCACATATAAAAATAAGGTCAATGTTACCTAGTTTATGGTCATTATATATACATCATGGGATGCCTTTTATATAGTAGTAAGGACACGAAACAAAATTTAGATGGACCACATTTTATAATAACAAGCCTCTTGTGTGTGAGGGTGGGGGGGGGTTCCCATTTTTTATGTTCATGTTTTTTTTCCATTTATGCAGTTTTCTATAAGGATTATGTTAACAAGAATTGTCAGGGGTAAGAATAATTGACACAAGTATATATAATATCAGGGGTAGAAGCTCAAATTATATGGCTATGTATCATAGAAAATAATTGAAATAGATATTAGGGTTTCATAGATTTTTTAACACACATTTGAGTGTAAAATTTAGATTGTTTTAAAATATAAAACAAAAACTAATGAAAAATTACATGTTATAAGATTTGGTGGGGATAGGAGAGACCTATTATTCAGAATGACATTAAAGATTGAGGATTCAATATATTTCTTATAAAATTTCAGCTAATCCATATGTGATTATAGAAGACTTATGTTTGGATATGACGAACCAATTGAATAGGATAAGGAATGAAATGGGCTCATTTGGGAAAATTATGGTGTAAATTATAGCAGGAATACAAAAAACTATCCAAGAAAAACATTTGATTAATGTATTTATAGACTATAGTTTTTTAGTTAGTAGAGTTCCATAATCCACTATTAATATCATAATAGGGGAATCAATCAATATATAGTTTTCGAGGGCTTCATGGTTTGAGTCTAACACATGTGGGGAATCCTCTTTGGTGAGGATCTTTAGTAACATGCAATTTAATGTGATGTAATAGAAACTATATCATTACATATAATGTCATGAATCAAGGACATTAGACACATATCATATCATTATTTCATATGTATGAGAATTCAAATTTATAAATTTAAAAGATGTAGATTTTTCCAAGAGGTAGAGCTAGACTGTATAACAAAGTTGAATTGGAATGTCGAGGGATGGGATCCATGATCATGTTTCATAATGGCCATCATCTGTAAGGATATATTATATTTTTGGGTCATAAACTATTGACCAATGGTGTAAAAATACATACAACACTGGTAGAGGGTGAATTCAAATTGGAATAAAGAGCTCAATTCGAACACAGAATGTCTCAGAGGTGTAGGAATATAGTATAGATACATGGTAATCATATCAAATGTGGGATGGTATTCATTTAATATTAGTTTTGACAAAAAATATTTGCGAGTGTAATTTCACCAAAACACAGTAGAAAAAAAGTATCCCAATAAGAAATTGTCATGGTCAATGTTAAGATGAAGGTGATGTCAACTTATGAATTAAGTTCGGATAACAGATCAAGGTTTCGCTACATAACTTGTAATGAATCAAAAGAAATAAAAAAAAATTTGTTTGTGTGGTTAATGAATAATATATTGCGGCATGTATCTCAATTTCATTTGGTAAGGATAGTTTTATATAGTTTAATGAAATATATTCTCAACCATGTTGGGGGATGTTATATGTAGCGCAAATATTAAAACAAAACCATACAAGATCACTGGGTTTGGTGTTTTGTAAATAAACATGATGGGTGATCTATAAACATTATTTACCTATTTTTTCAATAGTATATGAAGGATTGTTTGTTAATTAATAATCAAATGTAACAAAAATCCATTTTAAGTGGTGATCCAAGGTGATCAGTGTGACATTATCATCATTATAATGACACAGATACAGTTGAAGGAAAAAATGTGTGGACCACATTGATTTTGAAATTTATTGTTATACAACAATTATTAATGTAATATAATAGTTTATTACTTTCATGTATAGTATAATGGGGGTGAAATAGTCGACCTTGTGAGAGAGGGAAAAAACTGATGTGTATGGAGGGATAGAAAGTGAAACATTATTGATACAAAAATAGTCTTCTCAAATAGATGAATGAATCTCAGTTTATGGAAATGATTTATGGATCACTTGTTGGACATTAAAATTTGATTCCATTAATAAAGAAAAAGGGGTGACTATTTGATGTTTATAGACATGAATACCAGGCTAGGGATGAGGTAGTTGATAAATGATGAGGATAAACACAATACCTACCTTGAATAGAGGTTTAATTCCAATATATACTTCTTTAGTAGGGTCTGCACATATTTTTCAACAATGATTCACATACATTAAGTGAAAAATATGTTCTACATCATTCATATAGGGATAGGATGGACCCATAACTATAGAAATTGTGTGACTCAATCAGGTAGGGACACATATCATATATCCATTAATACTAAATATTCCATTCCCAATGTGCGAAATTGGGTGAAAATGAAAAAAAACCAAATTCATATGATATCGTACCCCAAATATAGAATGAGTAGCATTAGATCGAAAATAAATAATTATATGGGACCCAACTAATGGAGGATTCATATAGGTAAAAATAATATATGTCAAATCTCCATTAGAATCTTATGAAAATACAAGACATGGATAACAATAAGTGTGTATAAATATCCTTTAACCAAATGGGTTGTGGAAGATGAAAACCATGACATACAAGATATAAAACAAATGGGGTAGTGATATGTTATTTAATTACTATTTATTTATATGAAATTTAAACACATGTTCTACTACCACACATTAAAATTTTGGGTGAAAAAAGTTATTTTTTATCTCTAAGAAGATTTTGAAACATGGGAGTCATCCTATTATATTTGAATGTACTTTTGTGTATGTGATCTAAAACTGAGGTTGGATTTTGAATCACATTTGTGGTACCACAGGGTAGAATATTTAAATTTTTAGGAATATGGTTGTCCAAATTGAGGAATACATGAAATATAAAGGTGTAACTAAACAAATTCTAGGGAATATTTCTACACTCTATGTGTTATTACACTATTAATTGTTTTACAAAGTGTGCTATATTAGTAAAACATAGTGTTATAATTATCTCATGAGAGGGTAATTATCAAAGTTTATATTGAAAAAATAATGAATTATGGAAGGGTATTGTTTTTAAGGCCTTGGAATGGATGATTATATTCCATTGGAGGAAATGGTGGTTGGTCCCAAAATTGGGATTTTTGAATTCCTACATATCCTGTATGGTTGGAATAAAATTCTTACATAGTTCATTAAAATAGTGTGGTATGATATTGACATCCAATTAGGTGTTATCCTCCCTGGTGTTAGTGATAAAAATGGTCATTATTTTATAAACAATACTGAAATATTCATGTTTGGAGTTATCATATATTTTATTAGAATAAATGACCATTTATTTTAAAATCATGCATCAATAATAATAATAATATAGTCTAACTTCATACAGTAAGGACCATAGTTTTTATACATGACATGAGAAATACTTCCACATAATTAAATATCATGTGGAATAAAAATCAATACTTAAATATAATATCATGTATCATTGGGTTAGATTATGCGGTTTATCATCTTCTAGTAAGGACCTTATAGGACCATTATAAAATTATATGGTGGGGATGGAGTTATACTAAATTTTGAGACGTGAGTCTAGGATGTGTATGGGGATTGTTATGAAATTTATATCTTGAGAAACCATTCATTGATAAGTGGTATGATACAATCCCTATTAATGATTCTCTATAAATATGAACTATTTGAGTAAAAATTATTAAGTGAGAAGGTGTCTTATAAATTATACTCTATCATTGTTTGTTTCCTTCTGAGTATCATCGAATTTATCAAGGTAAAATATATGTATCCTTTGATGAACGATCAATAGTGTAACATCTTATTAAATTTTGGGGAAACATAGTTTTTATAGACCATTTTGTTGTGCAGACAATGATATTTTACCTCAATGAAGGTATTTGTCTCTAATAAATGAATATAAGGAAATTTTTTAATAAACTAATAATAATGGGTTTTCTTGAGTAATGGTAGATAAACGTACATTAAAATAACTAATTATCTATAGAACATATATTAATTTTCACCTAGATAAGGTTTTCATTAATTTTCGATTATGAAAATAGGCCATTGGATTTCTTTTATAGAATTTTTTTTGTTATACATAATATTATGTGGATTGTTATAAAGAGAATTTTTTGAATTCCTCAAATTTTCTATTGATGGATGTGTGATACCTAAAATCATTAATTTATAGGATTATTCACTTAGAATATATCATATTTTTCTTGGTAACTCTAGAGATACTTTATGTTTCTGAGAGAATATATTGAGGTATCGTGAACTTATAGATACTGGGTGATTTTAAAAGATATATGAGAGATATAGACTAAACATTCATGAGGGGAGTGGCCTCAACAAACCTCAGAATAAATTTTTTTCATGTGAGGATGAAATTTCATAGTCAGAATATCATAAGATATTATGGAATGATGGCATCAATTCCATGAAATCAAAGGATTAAGAAAACACATTGGCATAAAGAGGCTTGGGTAGTTGATTCCCAAACAATTAAAGAATATGATATTATCGAAACATTAGGATTAATACTATAAATTCATGAACCCTACTAGGAAAAATGTATCCCAATTTCTAGATTTAATGGGAGATCCTCAATCATTACAACTATTACCAGTATGACCCAACATTTACCTCATAAACATTCATAGGGATATTGTTTCCATGAATTATATAGGGAAGGAATCCATAGATGTTTCATCTATAGAAGTCAAAAAAATTGGGTTCATCACATATTATTAAATTTAGTGAAATATATATGATTTTACAATTATTGGATTGGTTAGATGATAGATTTACTTGAATGTGGAACTTTATCAGAGGAGTCATTTTTTTAGAGAATTATTTTATGATTGGAGGACTTTTAGGCCCTTTCTTGGATGAAACATTCCATGATATAAATAAAATACCATAGATAATCTTCATGTGGGAATTGGGAAATTACATTTAAGTTTTCCTGAATGATATCCCTATCATATTGATTTAGATTAGTGATATATATGGTTATGTACTCTATAGTTTTTTCTCGATCATTTTGAGATATTGAGACAGAATTCACATACAACAAAAAGGTAGGTTGGTACATATACTCATCGATTCCCTCAAATAATAGAATAATAGAATCCCTCCTAAGAGTGTTGTAACCATTAATATTCATAATAAAAAAATTCACATTTCACAAGAAACCATTTAACCTCAGTCTCAAGATACATCTCAAGAATAATGATAAGGGCATTATACTAAGCTCCATTTTTAGTTAATAATTATAGGAGGCCAATTTTATTTACTATTAGGTTGTATGGGGGATTGACTTATGAAATAGAATTTCTAAATGACAATGTATTATTTTAATTCAGTGGTTGGGATATATAAAGCACCGTAAAAGTGAATATGAAAGCATAAAATTTCTTAATTTATGTAGAGAATTGGATCATCTTGGAAGTTAATTTTTAAGGCCTTCTCCCCAAAGGACATGTGAGAAGGTATTAAATATTAATGGTTATGACCCATAACTATCATTTAAGGGATGATCATACTTGAATCATATGTAATAATTAATTCTCAACATTCCAAACTCAAACTAATCATAAGATGGCTGAAGAAAATACTCAATGGTTTAATACATGAGAACAAAATAATATCATGATGACACTGGTAAGGATGTATTATTTCAACCATTTACATTGTTGAAATGGTGATCATATTTATTAGATAATATTATGTATCAGTGTCATAAAACATGATACACTGACAATATTGACTATTATCATGGCCATAATTTTTTCGATACCTAATAAGGCACTAAGAGATAATTCTCAGTAAATCCAAAAGGTGTCAATAGATTTTGTGGAACCAAAATAATAGTATGAAGAACATACCACCAAATTTTATAGAATATATAATTAAACTCATCCTCCATGACTTCGTTGATACATTTCATTATCCTATTGGAAATGTACCTACATTTTTTCATATCAAATAAAGAATAAAAACAATACGCAGGGTATATATATCCTTTGATTATTAAAACTATTGGATATTTTTTAGAGGAGTCATCTTGATGACGTGTTTAATATAAAATCGGTCGATCTTGAGGACAATATATAATTCCATAATATAGAAAAATAATCCATATTTCATCTTGAATGCAAATATTTAGGGAATCATCATCATGTTGTGTGTATAGACCACTCTAATAACTATCTCAATGTATTTGAGGTGCTCCGGGAGTTTGATTTATTTGAAAATCATGCCATCCACATAACACACCACCATCTTTAGGGTAGGCATTTTATGAAATGATGCATGTCATGATTGTATGTTTCTATAGTGTTTTATAAATATCAGCATCACATATTAATAGTTGGTTCCCTTGTATTACCTGAATTAAGTGGAATGTTTATATTTTTCATCCATAAATAATTTGTTGATTCTAGATTACCTCTTTATGAAGTAAAATTACTCTTTTTTATGGGTTAATTAATCAAAAATCCATTGACAAAAACATGGAATTAGTTCTTTAGAAAATAGTTTTTGAGGTGTTGAATATCAATATAAACCCAAATTTTTCTATTATTTGTTTCTTATTGGAATGATGATGGATAAAAACATTAGATACTGAAATTACCTAAAATTGTTATCATTGATTAACTTATCACTATCATCCCTAACTATATAACCATGTGTGGTATTCATCAGGTCATGGAATTAACTTTTAGATTGATATGAATACATTGTGATTTTAATTCAATAATAAATCTTATTTCTATTACTCAATGAGATTCATGAAATAATTGATTTTTCTTAGTGTCAGATCATCATTGGTTCAATGGTTCTCCTATATTAGCACAACTACAATTGTGTGGAGCCACTCATAAATGGTATATTAGAATTTATCAAATTTCACATCATTAAAAAATTATATATTAGGTGGAGGATAGTACAAATCTTCCATAGAAGTATGTGATGTGGTTTCATATTCCTATATTTGTTTTGGATATTCATAAGTAAACCATGTACCATCTATATTTGTATAATCCATTTATATTGAGCTATAGGATAAAATTCTATGATTCCAAAACTAGTGGGTACTTCTATTTAAATAAAATATAATTGTAATTTTCATATTCCAATGTGTAAATTGTACGCAAGAAGATTCAAAATATAAATAATTATTATCTAGAAGATGTTGGATATATTTAATCCATTATAATATTCCATAATCATCAATAAATCATAAAAATCATAACGGAATATGGTTATTTGAGGTCACTGATTTTTTAAACAATGTAATATATCTCAATGTCTAGGGATGGACTTGTAGGCAATGGATAGGAATAACGAATGTTCTATTTATCACATATTGGACATCCTCCATGGTAGGTTTCAAGTCATTAGATTCAATGAAATAGTCATACACATCGATATAGGTATATATTTCCTTCCAATTGGTAATATCCAACATTATGTTAGTAGATCCCAAAAAATTAATGGGCTCAGTGTCACTCTGTAGAAACTTAATTTGATTATTGTTTGTGTATTTAATACAAACACGACATTAAGATTAGATTATTAAAATATGGATGATCTAATTAATTTAAATGATTTAATTGAAGATATTATTTTATGACATTAGAATGAATTTTGATTTAATACAAACTCACAAACTATGTCTTCATCTAAATCATTCCACATGGTTTATGCACCTATTTCCATATCCATGGATATTTTTGTCGAATGATGAAATATTTATATCAATGTATCATATTTTTTTAATGTACCTTAGTATATATATAATGTTTATTTGATATCCATTGTAATATGGAATAGTTAGACTACTATGACTTTGAGATGAAATTTGGTATACAATGGGAATATATTCCCTTAGATGATCATAATGTTATCTTGTCAAGAGAATGAATGGATAATCAAACATTCCATATGCATGACCTCCTCTGTATGGTATAAATCAATGGTAGATAAATTAGTTTAAAAAATAAAATGGACCATAAAATCCTCTATAAGTGCTTCATAAAGCTGTTTTGACTTGTAGTTTTCATAAAAGTTTTAAAGGTGGTCTATTATAATAGTTATGCACATGAGAGAGTATAACTTCTGGGGTAAGGGCATGTGTTATTTTCTATGTTATATTTCCTTGATGAAAATAATAGAGGTTCTAGAACACTATGATGAAGGAACCCTGCTAACATATTCTAATAAAAATTATGATTGATTTGTGTGGTTTAACATTGGATAACTATGGATATTAAAAATAGTAAACTACTCAGATGTTATATTGAGCTACACCGATAGATACTTCAAAGGGTGTTTGCACTTGCTGATACCTGTCTAGTCCTTTTCTTCTAGTTTAAATAGCATTTAGGGTTGAAAAAGTAATAGTTATACCAATCATAGTAATGTTTTTAATAGTGTCAAGATATCCATTGGGATGTCAAAGTAGCTAATGGATACATCATCGCTAATCTGTACCCCATGATCATCTTACCAGATGTCATTGATGGAGGAATACTGAACCTTTTCAACATATGAGGATTCTACACCCATAATAGTGATGATACAAACACCATGTGTGTTTGGGGTGGGGGAATTATAGGAGGTATCACATTAGATTGGGATATAGAAAAGGAATCTTTCTGTTCTTTCGGTTCAAGAATGAACTTTTTCTATCAATGCCTTGTTGTGATGTTGATGATACAAGTAATGAGAAGGGATAACAGGGAGGGGGTAGTGGTGTGGGGGGACAAGAATATAATTGAGTTTTCTAAGAATAAAATTTTCTACTGGCATGATTTATCAACATTGAATCTTTAAAACTATTTAAATTATACAGTCCTCCTTCATATACATTCTTTTGATAATAGATATCTTCGTCAAAATTACGAGTGGTATATGATCACTTTACATGATATTATAGTAATCCAATACCAAATACACCTAATATACCATTTCATGGAGGAAAAATCTACACCCAAATAATTATATTATGGTATGTCACAGGAACATATGGACGGGATAGAATTTGGGATGGTTATTCAACTCAATACCTTATAGATTATTGATCTAATGGTGATCAAGAAATATCTAGTTTGTTGAATTAACTATGTAGCCATTGAAATTTAATTATATGGAGTAGAATTTAATTTTCATATTATCAAAATTGTGGATTTCTTGATCTAGCCAATAAATAGGTTACATTGGTGAAATTTACACATTTACACTGTTACTAGTGTGGAATACTCTAAGGGGAAAATTGAAACATTTTTCAATGAGGATGCAGAGTCTATATATGACATTATACTTCTAGTATAGTTAGAATCCATGATGGGATATAAGGAGGTAATTAAAGAGAATATATTTTATGCACTATATGGTTTCCTTGAGATACATATATCAATTAGAAAATACTTTTATTGTATATAGATTCATTAAGGAGATGATGGTAACTATGAGCTCATCTGATAAATTCATCATGAAAATCCCCAACAACTGCTACTATTGAAGGGTAAAATCAATATAGTATATAATTATATTTTAATAATTAATATAGTGAGGGATATGTGTATTTTACCATTTCATTAATATGGATAGGTCTGGGATAATAGACCTATAAATGGAAGAGCTAGAATTTTAGGGGAAATATGGGGAGAGAATCTCTTTTTCACTAAAGGATCCTGGTGCTAAATTACTGTTTAGAAAAGGTCTTGGACATCTAGTGTATACAAAATAAAAATAAATCATTACTATATATTAATACTCATAGGCCACCAATATCTAACTTCACTAAGAGTTAAAAATGGAGAGGTTCTAATTTGGTCACATATGCCAATGAAGGGTGTGATACTCAAATTGATGAAATATTTTTGAGTAGTTTCATAATCTAATTTTCGGTATAACTTTTATTTGAGCTAAACCATGGCTTTCTATGTATATATATATATATTAAATGTGTGTATTTATAGAACCTATCAAATCAAAATTTATGGAATCTATGTTTATTTACCATTGACATTATCATATGTCTTACAATATGGAGTGACCATGGTCCAATGATGTTAAATCATATTGGTGAAATATATATGGGATTATGTGACACCATAAGTTTTTTCTCTAACTATAATAACCACTAGACTGAGTCTTTATTCAATGGGAAGAAGCACCAACAAATTTCTTGGTGGATTGGATATGGAAAACAAAAATATGTGGTTCTGGTTGGAGTGTATTATTATTTTCCTGATAATCTCCATGCCCAAGATTACACCCTTTGAGGAGCCCAAAATTGAGTTTTTAATATTACTAAAGAAATTTGAGTAAGTAATTAATCATGAAAAATGCTTCAGATTCCTTATTAACCATGCGATAAGAATAAGAATAACATATATTATTTTAATTTCCTATGTTATAGTGAGTGGTAATTTGATTTTTTCATCATATAGATAGCTATAGACTGTCTCCCTTCATTATTAAATGTTGGAAATCATTTAATGTGATTCATGATTGATGTTGGTCAAATCATAAAGAATCAAATTAGTATCTATTTTCACAAGAATCATTCTTCGATTTAGAAAAAAATTAATTGGAAATCATTCTCCACTGTAGAGGTCAGTGATTCATAGGTACTAGAATCTCATAGAGGTATAACATGTGGAAGAAGTCTTCATAGTAAAAGGTGAATAATCTGTAGAATGGTATACTTCTACTGTAACTAATTTTCACATGGGGAGATGAATCGTAAATGAATTTGTGTAAAATAATTATTATTTAATTTAAGATCCCTGAATTATTTATTAGTATACATTTTTATTAGGATACTGAGCTACATAGATTGTGTTGAAGTAAATAATCATGAACTATTGATAATAGGATTTTGGGTTATGGAATATTTTTTATAATCATTGATGGTGACTCTGATGATGTCATAATTTTACCCATATATTCTTTAGTGTCTTGATATATAATTCATAGGGTGTAGATTTAGAATGGGAAAATAAAGGTTAGCAGGTTCCAATAATAAATACTAACAAGTTAGGTATAGTGATTTACAACTAGATTCTACAATCCTTATTTTGATTGTTATTATAGTGTAACCCAATATTACATCAATGGTTTTATATATTTTATCTAAGAATCTATTGGATTATGAGTCATAGAACTTATATTCTATTGTACATATTAGGCAAGATATCCAATCTGATATATCCTTATATAACTAAATTCTTCTGGTTTAATTTATTATTCTTTCATCTCCATGTCTAGGAAGGATGGTGAATCTACATCCACAAGATGGAGAGCTAATTCCTCAAGAATATTCAACTCAATTGAATGTTGTTCCTCAGTAAAGGTAAATAATATAGATATCAACACCTCACCAAGAAAAAGAGTGGAGTTATAGTGGATAGAGACTAATGGTGGATGGGGTGGATTAATTGTAAGACCATATAAGGGAGAATAGACATCATCCACGTATAATTTCATTTAATGGGACTATGTTATTTTATAGACATGAAATACATGAATTGAAATCATCAAATTATAGCTGCTTACCATATATTAATGATTTTCAGGAGAAAACATTCGTCTTATGTCAGAATAATTATCTAATTCCATTATATCTCTATAAAAATGGTGGATGCGCCTACCCTTCCTCTAGCGGTATGATGTGATTTACCTAATAATTTTTTATTAATGGGGATCTTTTCCATGATACTTTACATTATAACCAAATTGAGGAAATTTAAACTTATTCGAATCAATATTTCCTCTACATGGATCATTCAAGTAGTAGATTTTATTTGAATTAGAAGATCATTTATTTCAGCTAAAAATGGTGATAGTGGTTGTGTTTATTAGCCTAGAAAACATGAAAAAAATATTATCTTCTTGATCCAAATTGGTGCACGTGTATACAAATATGGTGGATTGGGTATTAAAAGTTCAATATAAGGTATGAAGATCCAATATAGATAAATAAGTGGAATTTTTTAGTAGGGTTGGAGGAATTCTCTTATCAGGTGTGACAATAATTTTGTCTGAAGGTTGACAGAACATGGATATAAACAACATGAACATATAATGGAGTAGTTTCAATATTCTTCTTGTTACATTATGTCATCAAAATATTCTATTTCATGTCATCATTGGAATATGGAGGTATGATAAATTGAACTTCCAATTCAACTTTTTTGTATAGGAAAGTTCCATTTTGAGTTTTCAAAGGATTAATTACCATAACTGTTGGCAATGTAAGTTGTTACATTCTCCCCTATGTAATGTATGTTGTTAATGGAACCGATATGGTTCCAAAACTTATAGGTCTTCCAAATCAATATCTTATGTGGGGAATAGGCCACTGCTACTCATACTAGACAATAAAATACATGATAACCCCCTTAAAATTTAGTTACGATGAGGATATATATTACAGAAACCCATGATCTGCATGAATAGATGTTGCCAAATATGGATCATAAGACTTTGATATTTCCACATGATTATATTTCCTAACCATATAAAAATTGTTATTGGTTTAGAAAACTTATGTAGAATAAAAATATAAAAAATTAAAAAGAAATAATGCGTTCAGGACAAGATTAAATGTTTGAGGATGGAAATTACCAACATGATTTCTATATATTTTTAATTTCAAGAGAATCCTTATATTAACCATACAATCACAATTGATGGATAAGGAATTCAAGATAGATTGACCATTATATTTTCCAAATTATTATATTGGTGCCTATTTGATTGAATTTTGATTGTTGATATTTGAGATCCATCCATATCTTATTCCCTCTTTCCAAAGGAATGTTGCCTTCACATTCATAGGTTAAGCTTTCATCTTATTGATTAGAACGAGATAACTAAATTTTATTCCAATAATTATAGGGATTGAACAATAGATAATTTTTCCTATACTTGGAATAAAATATATATTTAATACATGATCATCAATTTCATTCCTAGATATATATATAAAGGTATTGTAGTTAATAATGTCATTTTATTCTACAAATGGCTGAAAACCTTTTTTTGTTGAAGTTGAATCATAGATCTCTGCCAGAAATAATTTGGTAAATATGGAAATTACAATTATCTACCTAAGATATTTTTTTTGTGAAAATATCCCTTATGGTGTCCTCTCAGAATGTTTTGGGGTTGACTGTGTTTTTGAAAAACCAAGATAACAATGAATAAGCTTTGTTAGTGTCATCTGAATCACATAGTTTATGTTGAATAGTTTCCCTATTCAAGGATGAAAATGGTGGTATGTGTAACATCCATGTAAATCTGTAATGTATGGGAACCATAATTCATGAGACACATTCCATATACAAAAAATTTTCACAGGATGAAAATGGTTTGTGGTGATGGCATTGGGTAAAATGAAGTGTTGAGGTACATTAGCGTTATTTTTTCATAGAAATGAGACAATGATATTTGAAAGCATCTTGGGATTCATTCGTGAAAATGTGATGATGATTTGAGCTTTCACAAAGGAAGAATGGTAGTATGGAGACTGCGTAGACAAACAATTCACGGAAGGAGCACTACAAGTAAAGGCAGTGCTACATTAAATATTTGGAAAGTATTGTTTTGTGGATTTTGTGGATCTGTTTATTTTTTATAAGGAAATATAATACCATCATAGATAATATATAATTCCATTAGATAATATCAGATCTCTGGGAATTCTGCTGAGCCCAAATTTAGTCCATAAGGGAGAATTCCACAAAGTGGTTCGCATAGAAGAAATTCCACTGAAGGTTTTTTAGGGAACTATAGCATGTAATGGAAGAAAAACATGGAGAAGGAAGACACGATAAATGGAAGAGGAAGAAATGGTATGAAAATTAGTTAGATAAGGTATGAAAAGGACGTATACCCGGTATGAAGAGGGGAGACGATTTTCAAAAGCCTAGGTAGTCCACTGATGGGAGGCGGTTCACAAAATCAGAGAATGTCAATGAATCAGAAACGGTAGACAAAGGTGGTAAATAGTAATTGAATAAAATGATGTGCCTAGAATATATGGTTCACATAGTATATTTGATACATTGTTCACAGAAAAAGCAAGGTCATTCGTGGGGGACTCAAGGATTATTGAAAAAGAATAAAATAATTTACGAAATCAATTTTCACTAACTAACAATACATGGAAAATTTAATATAATATATGGGTGAAAAATTACAACAAACGATAATCAATATATATTTTAGCATGTGTTATTTCATGAAAATAAAGTTACCTACATGTTCATAAACTACGTGTTGGATACCATCCTAGAGTAGTGGGAAAGGGAAGAGAATGACAGTGATCCATCCAACTGACAGTGATCTAGAGGAAGAGACATTGGGGTAACCCTTGGGAATGCAGTGAGAAGACACTAAACCATATAAAGGCAGTGAGCCTGGTCATAAAAGAACTAACCTGTACATTGTAATTGGAAGTTATAATTATTAGAGTTTGTATATTGTCACAACTTTGTTTAATTATCTATGGATGTAGCCTAGGGAGGGTGAACTAAGAATAAATCATTGTGTCATTGGAATGATTTCATTTCTTTTCATATATTTAAACATTATAAAGAGATTAGATTTTTTAATGAAGAAATAAGATCTGAAGGGGTAGTTGTTTTAATCTATCATAGCCTTATTCACCCCCTGTTAGGGTATTTGATGTAGTGGACCTAATATAAATTTTTAGAGAGTTAATCTTAATTATGTAGGATATATTAAGTTCGTGACTCATGGAATCATTTATTCATCACATAACCAAAAAAATTATAAACCCATATGATATCCTTAGACCTTTTATCTATGAATACATATATCATCAAAAGAGTATACTCATGTTATTCACATGTTCCATCATGTCCACATCAAATAAAGAAGCATGTGCTTATAACATAATAAATTCCTATCTTGTCTCTAGAGGAATTCAGTGGTCATAATACATGTTAAGAATCACATCCTCATAACTAAAGTGTCACAAAAAGAGATATGTTTTTTATGAAACCTGTAACTTGTTCTCATAATATAATTCATATAATTCTCATCTGATGAGGCATATAATGCTCATTATACTAGGACTGAATATAGGCTCATCACCTAGGAAACAATTGATGTGATACAATGATCATAACATAGACATATATTAGTAATAATTTATAAATATTTATACACACCAAATGAGGTTTTGAATGAATATAATCTAAGGATGGTTTTTTGATCCATTATGTAATGTTATACTATGCTCAACAAAAATTACCACTAACGCTTATCAAACAAAAGTGGGAAACAAGATTAATTTTCATTTGTGTTACATAAAATATAAAATATATATTTATTATGCCCAACACATGTTAACATAGAATATAGAATAATCCATATATGGTCTTTATATATGTAATGTGATATTTTAATTTCTATTAGTGGTAGTTCGTCAATGAATAATGACTAGTAAGGACACATAATGTTTAAAGAACTATGTCAAAGGATACAATATACACACCTATCATATTAGGATAGTGTCTTGTCAATGTTGAGTTGGGATAGACTAATATACAATATTAATATAAGGGAACAATTATATGAACAACTCTTTGAGATGGTCAGTCAAATTTTAATGTCCTATTTGGATAATCATAGTTTACTTTCATGTGGGTAATTGAGTAGTATTTATGAGATGTTATGTATTATAAATAAATACAACCAATATTCAAAGATCCATCTCTATTAAGAGATAAATAATGATGGTGACGTCAAGATTGGACCTCAAAGTGTTTTTATAGAACCTACATGGAAATATATTTCAAATTAAACAAAGATTGAGGTGTATAGTTTAAGGTCATGTGACAAGACTTTACCATGTTGTGTAACATAGTGAGATAAAGAATCACATGTTTTGAATGCGACCAATATAGTGGAATGTGTGGTATTTCACATTAGGATGACTGAAAGATGATGGAAATTATATCATTATTGTTTCAAAATGCATCTTAATCTTATTTAATTGGGTATCCTCCACTCTTACAATTAAAAAAATCATGTTCAGCACATAGGGGTGGATATGGTTTAGAAGTTTGTATCATGGATGTGGTTGGTTGTGTATAATGTCATTCTAATTATATCATCTAATTTTTACCATTTTTTGTTAAGGCTGTAGTTTGGAATTCAGAATCCTTCAATAGTGGTGTTAATTTTGTGACATAGGAATCCAAGATGGATAGTGTATTGATTATTGAATAACATTGAAATGTTGGATAATGGCTCAATGGATAGACCATGGCTATATACTATTTTGATAAAATTACTGTCTATTTCAACTAATAAGAAACCAATGAGTTCTTGAGTAAGTGGGGGAGTGTGATTAGGGGATAGTTTCTTTTTTTCACCCCGAGACATTCATCGAATCACTAATCCTATATAAAACCCATCCCTTTATTTGAGAAAAATATCTAGGGATGATTTTACCTTTGATTGAGAAAAATGGAGAGTGGTTTTCAAATTCTAATAATTTTGAAGAGTACATAAGTATAAGTATTATCGACATTGTATCTACATATACAATATTTCATGTGTAATATATGATCGAATGGTTGTTGGTTGTATAAATAGTATACATTCATAAACATGTGATGGTGAATGATAGATTAAAACTGAAGAACACTTTATAAGTTTTTGAGACTTGATAGTTTCATACATTTTGTAGTTTCATCGCACTAATCTCCCTTTCACATATAATCCTATTATATTATAATGATAGGGGTTACATTAAATTTTGAAAAAAAATGTTGAGCTGCATGAAGAATGTTATTGTAGAATGAGTTATGTTCTTCATTTATAGAAATTATTCGAGATGAATATCCAAAAACAGAGAAATACTTTTATAGGCTCATGTGATGTAATTCGTGTTAGATAATCAGCGATTGTAATTTTTTTTACATGATTACGTAGGTTTGGATCTTTCTCCATTACACGAGAAAAGAGATTCATCTTGGAAATGCAAAGAATAGATACTATAACTATGGATCACAAGTTTTATTATAGGCATCCAACTCATTAAGGGGTATGTTCCATGAATTATTATTGCTCCTCAAATAGTTATTAGTTTTAAACCACTCTAAAATTTTATTTTTTATGTTCTATATTCATTAACTCCACTAATTTTCCAATTAATTCACTTAAATTATTCTAATATCTCCCTATCATGACATATTTCTTTATAATTATATATTCAAAATGAATTTTTGCATAAATATACAAGTAAATGTTTTATATATTAATAATAGATGGTTTCCAAAGAGTAATTTTTTACCTTATATATCAACACAATTAATAATTTCAAAATTTTGACCATACATTTTTATATTAAAATTAAAATATTCTACATCAAAAAATACAAAATCGATTATGTCAAAAAAAACATTTTGAATCTATTTGTCAAGATGTTGATAAAATTATAAATTTAAACTATAGACTACAATGATTCGTATGTTGATGCTAAAAAAATACCATTTTCTTCTTCCCATTTTCAACATCAACATATAATCTACTGTTCTACAAAAGAAGTGTTTTCAAAATATCATCCCATGTATGTTTTTTAATATGTTTTGTAACATCAATCGAGATAAATTTTGATTCCCATTACATTAATAATATTTCAGTAATAATATTTAAATGTTTATAATAAAATTGTTCATTATCATAATGAGAAAGTAGAATATTCACAAATTTCATCAAATATTAATTCATTTTATAAACACATTCTCTAGTCATAAAATAAAAATTTCAATGGTCATTTAATAGACCATATAGATTTATTTCTATTGTATTTTATATTAATAAATGTATATCATATAACTATTCCCATATATCACATGTGCTTACTAACAAATAAACATGACTATATATTTCCATTTGAATTTATTATAAGAAATTATCCATCACTCATAAATTCAACTTATTCATAAGTATATTTTGGATATTTCGTTTTTCTATGAAATATATCTTCATTTTAACATAAAAATATTTTCTAAAATGGTATTGATAATGAATTTCCTTGTTCAAGAAAGTGATTATTCAATTTCCACGTCATAAATAATTTATATTCAATCATGAATAAAGTTACAAACATTTATTACTTTCAACATAGAAAAAATATGTAATCCACCACATTATTAGAATATGGAATTTGAGAAACTTATTATAATATATGTGAAATAATAATTATATAATGATCAGGATTAATATTAATCATAGAAACTATCATTAATACCAAATTTTTTTCTAGATAGATTTAGATGTCACACTACAAGGGGGGATTGTTGATTAAAACCACAAACACCTTTTTTAAACCTAATTTACTGAAATTTGATTATGTTACGATCATATAGTGTTCCCAAAAATCATATTAAGATTGATACCAATGAAACATAAATATA
The DNA here is from genome assembly GCA_963277665.1 of Viscum album. Classification (NCBI taxonomy): domain Eukaryota; kingdom Viridiplantae; phylum Streptophyta; class Magnoliopsida; order Santalales; family Viscaceae; genus Viscum; species Viscum album. Next base: position 642,888,564 of record OY728135.1, on the reverse strand, counting down.
AAATACCATAATTTTATCAACATAAACAAAATATTAACATGAATATTAGAAATACAAAATTTCTTAGAAAAATAAATAATATAAAAATTCATAAAAACAACACATAGATATCGATTACATTCCATGACCTCTAAAAATTGATATTTTTATAACAAAATATTTTAATTTATAGATTTATTTTTTTATCCCCACCATATAAATTATAAAAAACTTGATACGTGTATCTACTAGAAAAAATAGTAGTGCATTATCTAATTTAAACAAATTGGTTGGTATTCCATCTTCTGTAACTAGAATCCAACAACATTTAATATATTAATCTTTGTTAGCATCAAAATCTAGGAAAATATTTCTTCTCTGGATACCCTATATCTAGTTGATCCACCCTACACTAATTTTATTGAACAGTAGCTCACAAACACAATTTTAGTAATAACATATGTCTTCCCCGTTGAAAATCGTGGCACATTAGTTAAAAATGAAAAATAAAATATGAAATCTAAAATAACATACAATATTATCCAGGATATTTTTTATATATGTTGATACACTCAAGAATAAAACAAAAATAATAGAATGTTCAACAAAATAAGAGGTTTTTCATTCAAATAAATAATACATGTATCCATAAAAGATATTTCAAATATTTATAAAATGTAACATCACACTAGCAAGAATTTAGTTTATTTATATAAAATTATTAATGAATCTATAACAATCAAATTTCACAAACATCAAGGACAGTTGAAAATGCCTCATTATGTTCATCATCATCAAGTGATGAACACATCATAGATCCTCATCATTAGTTTAAATTATTCATACACCATTTCATTTCTCATACATATAGTTAATTGAATCTAACATGAAACCATGATTCAATAGATTTAAATGGTTCAAATAAATCCTCTAAAATTATTTTTACCATAATTCGAAAATTCCATGACATTTTAATAATGTTGAAATTCCTGAATGGTATTTTATGAATATAAAATATGACCCTAAACTATGATCAAATAAATAATACATGAGATATAATTCAAGGGTGTTTCTATCATTAATGTTATGCATGAATTAGTTAAGGCATTAACTCATGCATTGGAATGCATAAGTTAATATGTGCAGTAATTAGTTGCATCATTGGGTGATATAAAAATCCAATTATGACTTCTTGTAGGTGTTTGAATGTTTTTTTATTATAATATAGACTTATCTAAAATAAATTACACTTCTCTACAACCTTTTTTACTCTGATGGTTCTATCACAGTGTGAAGGATGGGTGATACCTCTTATGTGATAAGAGATTTAGACCCACCCCTTCATAATACAATTATATGGAATATCATTTTACTACCCATTGGTAATCTATATGAATTATTTTATGATATGAATATATTTTATTATTTCTTCAATGTAACTCAAAAAATTTGAAAAATGACATCATTTTCTAATGTGAAAAATATTTCAAAAATGATTTATTATGATATTAGGATTTGGATTTCAAACACCTTATGAGAACTATTATTTTTTATTATACACACTTGAATCATAGATATGGTATCCAGATATCATACAACCTGTTATTATGAAATAATGTGGGAAATAAAGGTTATTCATATCATAAAAAATTTACTATTTTAGTCTAAAAATATATTTTGTAATCATATGTATGTTTTGAACCACAATATATAATATTAACAATTTTAAATAATGACATGATAAAAATCAATATATTTACATTTTCCATTGAGTATTAAATAATTTTTTTGGATTATGACTCTATGAACCATTCTTTTAAAAATATATTATCCAACCACTATGCTGGTGTGAGCCTCTATCATTGAATCTGATACTGCATCCCTACGTACGACAATAAAAACGAACATGATTCCATATCATATTAGATGTAATGTCTATAAGTCGAAATGTATTGATAATATCTTATACCTATGTTACAAGACAATTGTATTAAACACATAACATGTGTCTTATTGTATGAATGTAATCCTTCCCATAAGATTATATTTAAAAAAAACTAAGAAGACATAATTTTTTTCATTAAAATTTAATTAATATTTAAATAATCAAAAAATTATCCTAAATTTTTACAAACTTTTATATTAATATATTAATATATTTATATATTTGTGTTATTAATTAATTAAATCTAATATGGTTATAATTAAATAATTATTTCACTAAAGAAAATAAAATTTAAAGTTAATAATATAATTTTATTTTCAAATTAATATGGAATAACAGGTAATTTAAATATAGCATTTTTATATTAAATATTAAATGACTAATTTGTATTGATTTTATAAATTACAAAAAATGTAAACATAGAATGATTTTGTATATAAAAATTCATCAAATATTCATAATAATTAATATAAATATTTTTAATTACAAATGAATTAGTTATTTATATTAAAAATATATTTTATATTATAAATAATTTAAAAAGTTCATATTATAAATAAAAAATGATTATATTCAAGAATAATAATTTTTTCATAACAAAGAAGATATAATTATAATGTTTTTATAATTATGTACTATGAAGAAATGTTCACAAAATGTTATTTCATTCTGAAGATGATAATTTATTATGTATTTTTTTATTTACAAATTTTATTTATTACTACATTTTTTTATATTTTTGATAATTTAATTTCCAAGGTTTATTTATTAAATTTATTATTTTAAATTTTCACACCCAGAATTAAAAGATAGGAACATCAACATTCTATTTAATATTTTCACATATATATACATACAATGTTTTTAAATTGAGTTTTTAGTTTTAATTTATATGTTAGATATAATTTTATATATTATTTGTTATTATTTTTGTAATGACCCAAACATTCATTAATAGAAATCCATCTTGATCAAATTAAATGTCTCATTATGTAAAATGGTTTGTGAACATCTTTGGTTTATTGGGTTACATTTTTAATATACCATTAATAATTGATACCATTTCTAATATAGTTTTAGAACTATGATCAGATGATTAGTATAAATATAGCGCATAAACAAATCAAATTTACACAGACAAAGGAAGAGGTGGCCTCATCCAATAGACTAGCCCTATATGAATCCCATTCGTTGGAGCTCGGAAAGAAGGTGGTATCATTGGCCTTCCCTCTTGACCAAGACCAAGCCGAGCTTCAACATGTTATGCTCGAACATAACCGCCTATGAGAGAAGAGGAAGTTGATATAGATTACCACTCGAGCATTGTTATCTAAGACACCCCATGTTTCTGTCACCATCATACACCTGACCCATCTGTCTTATGCGTGTGTTATAAGGGGTTTTGTAATAAGACCTTAGCACTATGATTATGTGAAATTGTTTTGTATATAATAATGCGTATAAATTTATTTTATTATTGTTACTTTGTAAATTGTTTTTAGAGAGAAAATAGTATTTTTAGTTAATATTCAACTTTGAAATATATTTTGATGAATTAATTGATTTTTTAATTAACTAATATTTTAATAAAATATTATTATTATTATTGAATAAATTTTTAATAAATATAAATTATAGTATAATTTTATGAATGAAATTGTAATATTTTTATGGTTTCAAAGCTGTTTTTGTCAAAACCACAAAATATTCGATAAATGACATTTTTGTTTTTTTTTAAAAATTTCATATTTATAAAATTATTTTGATTAAATTAATCATAATTTGGGAATCAGGATGTTGAAAATATCCAACGGTGAATTTTTCATATTTTTCTGAGGCAGTCAAATTTTTTGGTAAAAATTATGTACCGTTTAAATATATAATCTGTTTTATGACATCATAATGACCCGATAGTGATGTAATAAAAAAATATAAAAATTATTTTCTTCCAATATGAATTTTATCAATAAAACAATCTGATTTTAAGTTTGTTTTAATTTATTTTACATAATATTAGTGGTCCCTCCAAGTGTAATAATACTTTTTAACTTTTTAAATGAATTTCCTTGAGAGTGTGACTCTCCTCCACATAATCCACGCTATTATTTTAATAATTTATGCCATTAGCCTTATAAAATTGAATTTTCAATCCTCTTTTGATAAAAAACATGGGAAAATCATGGGCTAGTTTGTGGTATTGAATAGATTAATTTGTGGTGTCCCAAACCTAAATAACAACGAATTCCCTATTCTTTCCTATATAAATCCACACAATATTCCACTTAATCTTCCCTAAAATCCATTTGAGTTCGTCCATCCATTTCCCAAAACTGTCTAGAATCCTTCCTAGTTGACCCATGTTTTCAAGAAGCCTCTCTTAAGCCTATCCCAATCCTTTGGTATGACACATCCAAGTAAGGGATTTCCTCTTTCCTCATTTTTTGTCTATGTTCATTAATATTGTTATTCACTTTTGTTTTAAAATATAAGTGTTGGGGTATGATTTCCCACCTCCCCCATACCACCCTATTTATGTTTTAAATAATGAGATACCTCTTTGTCTTTCATTAATGCTATCCTTGTACACCTGTTACCATGCCGAAATTCCATTACGAAATTCTCTCTTATCATTCCAATTCAAGCATTTGTTTCATGTTGTGAATCTAGTTTACATTAAATTTGTTGGTAAATGTATAAATATGAACCCCTTACTCTCCATTTCATTTATTTCTTGTGGTACACCCATTTATACCTCATCTTCCATTTTTATGAATCCTTATGTCATGCTGTTATGTTGCTGAAATTGCACTGCGATTTTTCAATCTAAAGACATTGTCTAGTGAATACCATGCTCGTTTCTTTATCAAGGGTAATCACCATTATGTACATTTAATTATTGATTATATAGTTTCATGTATGAAATAAAAATTCCACTATTTTTTGAATAAATGTTGATTCATAAGTAACCCATGTTTAATGATCTGTGTGGCACACTTATTCATGAAATGAAATGTTTAAGAAGGGTGTACCCTGAAATCACTCCAATTCATTGGGTAATGATTTTTTATCATGATAGATGAAGTTAAATGAGGGTTTACTAATGAAAATTCATGTGAAATTTAGGTTTACTTATTCTCCATGTGAAATGAGCTTTGGCTCATGTTAAAATCCTGTTAAATATTGTTGCAACATTTCAATGTTATGATTATAATGCTTTATTATGCCTTTATGTTAATGTTGCTCTTGTACTCCATTGATATGCCTATTTTATAACATGCATTGTATTCCTCATGTTATTCCTTGTTTATTCCTTTAATGAGCATCATAGCTAACCCTTTTTTAATGCATGTCCTCAGGTTATCCTACACAATCATGAGTACAAGAGAATGTAGTGGTCGTATAAATGAAGTTTTCAATAAAGATATTTCATTTCATGTTTTAAGTTCTTATGTAATGATGCTATGCCCCAAATACACTATACATATTGATCTTATATGTTGTATGAAGTGATGTTTATTTAGTAAATCATGTTTAAGTGTGTAATAAAGAGCAAGGTCGTCATAGTTGTTACCAGCTGATAGGTTTAGTTATATTTGGGATTAGGATTAGAAACCCCTAGTAAAGCCCTAGAGACAAGACTATTTAAAATAAAAACATCCCTGAATTTTGGTGAGTATTGAGTAAGTCGTTTATCATGCATATACATACTGGTCTTGATACAAGTTGGTAGAGGTAGCTCTGGCACATATGTGCCTTGGGGTGAAACTTCGATAAGGAGTTTTGGGCCTAACCCGAGGTATCTTAGCACATGTCAACGAGCCTTGATTCAATATTGGTTAAGACACTCTCTGGGGATATGTGTTTGTAAATTCAAATGATTATAAAAAATACCACCTATGAATATATGTTAGAATGTAGATCATGAATAGCATAGATTGATGCCTATGGATTCATAATTTATGGATATAAGAGTTATTTACACGTCATTAGTTTTTCCATTGGATTACCCTTTATGTGTTACCCCTGAAATATATATTATTCTATCTAATTGCTGTTAATAAGAGGATTAAGGTTAAAAATTGATGTGAAGAACAATTTTAAGACTATGCTATGGAGATTCCAAATCCAATGGGAGCTGGAATCACAAACATTGTCATACTTCTCTTTTAGTTAACTCAAGATTTGAATAGAAACATGGGTCAAGAGGAACGTTCAACCCCCCAACTCCTAAGAAAGTTAAAGTCATTATTGAGAGCATCATGAGACAATGGCCTCCTACATTTAATTGATCATATGATACCTCAATCACTGAACAATGGATCAAGTCCCTTAAAAATATAATTTACATCCTTCAATGTTCCAAACAAGAGAAGGTTCTCATGGGTACTTATTATATCGAGGGTGCAAATGATCAATGGTGTATGTTTATCAAAAATTCGAATCCAAAGGAGGTTCTCAAGGAATTCGAATAGAAGGATTTCTAGATGATTTTTTTCAATAAAAATTTTCTGTGCACCCTCCGAATTCTGATGGAAATGGACTTCCTTTCCCTCAAGTAGAATGATGATGAATCAGTCAGAGAGTATGAGGAAAACATCACAAGGCTTGCATAATACGCATCCGGATTTGACATTACCCCTGAATTCAAGGTTGCCCACTTATTTGGGGGGATGAATCCTAGCTTGTGGAAAGTGCTGGAAATGCGTGACCTCGATAGCTATGAATTAATTGTCTGATGTTCCCTCAAGGAAAAAATAGAGATCGGAGAATCCCAAGGGTATCCAAGAGATAAGAAGCATAAGGTGGACTTCAATGCTGGTGGTCTGTAGGATAAATCCAATGGTGATATGAAGATCAATCACGCCACATGCCAAAGGTTCCAAAAGAATCACCCTAGAAATTTCCTTAAGGGGATGAGGAAATACTTTAGGTGTAGAAGATATGGGCAGCTGGCTATAAACAATCGACATGAAAATACCATGAAAACAACAAAGGAGAGGAACGCTACTCTCGACCCTCAACATGTTCATTTCTTTAGATGCAAAGAACATGGACACTTTTCCAATCAGTTCCCAATGCCAAAGGTTTGCAGAAGAAACCAACATCCTCCAAGGAATCAAGGGAATTATTTTTCCATCACTAAAATCAAAGTGAACCCCGATAATGAGGTGGTGATAGGTAAGCCAGTTATTCATGTAATAATAGTTAATATTCTGTTTGATTCTATTTCCACGCATTCTTTTATATCCCAAAAGTTTAGTAGAACAATCCCAGCACAGCCACAAATCAGGGATGTAATGATTTCAGTGAGTACGGAAAATGGGGCTCTTATTATATCTCATGAATATAACTCCTCCTATATCATAATCTGTGGATTGAACTTCCCAGTGAACCTTGTCATACACCCTCTGGTGTAATTCTATTCAATTCTCAGCATAGATAGGCTCTCCCTATATAGAGCCAACAAAAAATGTCATGAGAATGAGATCAGTCTCAATTTAGAGAATCGTCCTATGATTCTATACATGTGAAAGGAGGAAGATGAACCTTCATTAGATCCATCATCTCAAGCATGAATATCACTGCTCTATAAGTAGGCATATCTTGCTCAGATGATTCAGTCCATGGAAGTGACTATCCTTAAAGACCAACCTATTGTGAGGGAATTTGATGATGTATTTCCTGAGGAATTTCCTAGCCTTACTCTTAAAAGAAATGTTGAATTCAAAATTGAACATATACCTAGGGACATTACAATATCAACGAATTTGTATATAATAGATGTTGTTGATCTTGAGGAGCTGAAGAACTAACTACAAGTGATTATAGATAAATGGTTGATACTCCCAAGTAATTCTCCTTAGGGTGCGCCAGTCCTTTTCGTCAATACGATGGATGTGTCAATGACCATTAGAATCGATTATTGTGAGATTAACAAAATCAAGATAAAGAACAAGTATCATCTCCCACGATTTGATGACTTGTTCAATTAGCTATGTGGAGCACAATACTTATCCATGGTGGATATGCGGTCAGGATATTATCAGGAATGGGAGAAAGATGAAGATATACCCAAGATTGATTTTTTTTCAAGGTACATACATTATGAATTAATATTAATGCATTTTAGACTCACCAATTCTCCATCAATCTTCTTGTACTTAATGTATAGAGTCTTTATAGATTACCTTTACAAATTTTTGGTAGTATTTATACAAGATATTATAATATACACCAAAACCAAGGATGATAATGATGAGCACATATGAACTATACTACAGACCTTGCGTAAGGAGAAGCTTTATTAGAATTACAACAAGTGTATGTTCTGGTTGAAGGAGGTCTCATTCGTGGGCCATATAATCAAACAAAATGGGATCTTTGTGGATCCCTCACAGACATCTACAATAGAGGGATAGTTGAGGCCAACATCAATAATATATATCTATAACTTCTTGGGGTTAGAAATATTTTATCGATGATTTGTGAGAAATTTATCACGATTGTACATCCCACATACCAAGATAACTCTCAAGGGAGTAAAGTTTTCATGGAGTGATGAAAGCAGAGAAAGCTTCAAGGTGTTGAAAAGATGACATATCACTATGAACGTGCTAACTATATCCACTAGTGGAATACTTTTTGTGGTATTATGTGATGCATCGATGAAGGGACTGGGTTGTGTATTGATTGAAAATGTCAAATTCATTGCCTATGCATCGAGGCAATTGAATGTTCATGAGTAGAAGTATCCAGCACATGATCTGGAGTTGGATGCTGTGATCTTTGCTTTAATAATTTGTTGGAATTATCTCATTGGAGAGTACAATGAAATATATACAGACCAAAAATTCCTCAAGTATATATTCACACTAAGTAGTTGAACATGCGCCAGTGAAAATTCTTAGAGCTAAACAAAGGATATGATTGATCAATCCATTACCACCATGGGGTAAAAAACAAGGTGGATAATGTTCTAAGTAGACATGACCCATCAATTCAATCACTGATGAGAATTGAGAATGTTACAATCTTCATATATTTTAAGAAGATGGACATGGGAATCATAAAGAAGGGAACATCCTTAATCTTTTCACAAATGATTTCTCAACTATCTCTATTGGAAAGGATAAAAGACGATCAAAAGGATGATGTTGAAATTCCAAAGAAAGTGGAAGTTATCATAAGAGGGAATTCCATGGAGTTAAATGTTAATGAAGAAGGAATTTTGAGATTTTGGAAATTTCAATGTCTTCTATAATGTTCAGATATGAAGAACGAACTATTGGACAATTCACATAGTTAATGGTTTTCTATTCACCCCGGGAACACCAAGACTTATCAAGATCTCCGAGATCATTATTGGTGGGATAATATGAGTAAGGAGATCTCTGAATTTACATCAAATTTCCTAGAGTGTCAGCAAGTGAAAGAAGAGAGGTAAAAGTCTTAGAGAATAATTCAACCATTATCCTTACTAATATGTCTATGGGATAACATCAGCATGGACTTTGTCACCGAACATAGAAATATATCCAAAGGTAATGATGCAATCTGGGTTGTTGTGGATTGTCTTACCATGTCTACACTATTTATTTCTATTCAAGAGGATTTTTTATTGGATCAACTATCACTTGTATATATCATAGAAGTTTTAAGGATGCATGGAGTACCACTGTCTATTGTACTTGATCGAGATCAATGATTCACCTCTATGTTTTGGAAGAGTCATCAACATGCTCTGGATACAGAACTAAACTTTAGTACGACCTATCATCCTCAAACTGATGGCCAATCCGAGTGGAATATCCAAACACATAGGAATATGTTGAGATCTTTCTAAATGTAATTCAAAGGAGGATGGGAGCATCATCTTCCACTGGTTGAATTCTCCTACAATAATAGTTTCTACATTAGCATCAAAATGGCACCATATGAATCCCTTTATTGGAAAAGGTGCAGAACACCGGTGTGTAGGTATAATGTAAGTGAGAGTAAGTTACTAGGACCATAAATGGTTGATGAAATGGTGGAGAAGGTGAAAACAATTCCGCAACATATCGAGGCAGCCCAGAGTTTCCGGGAGAGTTATGGAAATAACCGTAGATGATACCTTGAGTATAAAGTTGGAGACATGGTTTTTATATGCATATTCTCATGAAATAAGGTCATGAGGATTTGAATGAAATAGATGTTAAATTATAGGTACATTGGCCCTTTCGAGATTCTTGATCGTGTTGGGGTTGTGACCTATCAACCAGCACTTCCTCCTACAATAGCCAAAGTACATGATGCATTTCAAGTATCTCTCTAAAAGTGGTACATGCCAGACCCTTCACATGTACTCTATTCAATGGTAGTACAGTTAGTGGATGATATTTTGTATGAGGAGAAACCAATGAAGATATTATATCGTAGAAAAAATGTTCTATGAAATAAGACAATTCCACTCATCAAGGGGTTATGGAGAAATCAAAAGTTTGAATAATCGATGTGGGAATCAGAGGAAATGATGAAACAGAGTTACCCACATCTGTTTTCGTGTGGGAAAAGTAAATTTTGATGGCAATATTTCTTAATGGGGAAGATTGTAGTGACCCAAACGTTCATGAATGGAAATCCCTCTTGATCTAATTAAATGTCTCATTATGTAAATTTTTTTGTGAACCTTATTGGTTTGATGTTTTTTATTATTAAAATACCATTATGAATTGTGACCATTTCAATTATAGACATTTAACAGTGATCACATGATTAATATAAATATAGGGATTTAGCAAAACCAATTTACTTAGACAAAGTAAGCGATATCCTCATCTAGTGGACTTCCCCATATGAAGCCCTTTTTTTGGAGCTCGGAAAAGAGGATGTGTCATTGTGCATCACTCTTGATCAATCCCGAGATGAGCTTCAACATGTTATGCTTGAACGAAACCACCTATAATAGAAGTGAATGTTGATAGAGATTACCATCCAAGCAATGTTATCCGAGCCACCCAAAAGTCTGTCACCTTCACATACCTTACACATCGGTTTTATGAGGGTTTTATAAGGGGCTATGTAACAAGACCTTAGCACTATTATTATGTGGATTATTTTTGTATATAATAATGATTATATATTCATTTTATTATTGTTTCTTTGTAAATAGTTTTTTGAGCGCAAATAGTATTTTTAGTTAATATTCAACTAAAAAATATATTTTGATGAATTAATATATTTTTTAATTAAATAATGTTTTAATAAAATATTATTATTACTATTATTAAATAATATTTTATTATATATAAATTATTGTATAATTTTATGATTTCAATTGTAATTTTTATTAAGGTGTGAAAGCCATTTTTGTCAAAACCCGTGAATTTGAGAAAAATAACTGTTTTAATATTAGAAAAAATTCAATTATTTATAATATTATTCAGATAAAATGAATACTATTTTTGGAATCTGGATGTCAAAAATTTCTAACATGGAATTTTTCATAATTTTCTGAGACAATCGAATTTTTGGATAAAAATTAAGTACGATTTAAATATATAATTTGTTTTATGAAATCAAAATTACCCAATAGTGATATAATTAAATAATATAAACATTATTTTCAGCCAATATATGTTTTATCATTAAAATAATGTGATTTTTGGTATGTTTTATTTTTTTACACAACATTATTGGAACCTCCAAGAGTTTTAAATCATTTTCACTTTTTAAATGAATTTCCATGAGAGTGTGACTCACCTCCACATAAGATACCCTATTATTTTAATAATTTAGTCCATTGGCCTTATAAAATATGGTTTGCCAGTACCCTATGTCAAAAAACATGGGCAAATACCATGGTAAAAACCCATGGTCTTGTCTTTGTTATTGATTGGTTTAATGTGTGGTGACCCAAAACTAAATAATGAAGAATTACCTCTCCTTTCCAATATAAAACCACTCATGATTCCACATCCTCTTCAATCAATGCCTTTTTAGTTCGTCCCACCTCTTCCCTCCTCTCCCTATAATCCTCCCAATGTGACCCATTCTCCACATAATCCTCCCTCAGGCCTCTCCCATTCTTTTGGGACCACACTTCCAAGTAAGCGATTTCCACTTTTATCATTTTTGTCTATGTTTCATAATATTTCTATGCCATTTCCTTTTCAATTAGAAATAATGGGTTAGTATTTCACACCCCCCGCATATGAAAATATTTATGTTTGAAATAATGACAGACCTCTTTCTCTTTCATTAATTCCTTTTGTGTACATCTATTACCATGCTGAAATTCCTTAAGGAAATTCTCCCTTATCCTTCCAATTCAAGAAGTTGTTTTGTGTTATAAATCTAATTACCATTAAATTTGTTGGGAAATGTATCTATATAAACCCCTTACTGTCCATTTCATGTACATATTATGAGACACCAATTACTCTCTCATTATCCATTTTTATGAATCCTTATGTCCTGCCATAATGTTGCCAAAACGGCACTATGATTTTGACGTTAAAGAAATTATGTAGTTAATACCATTCTAGTTTCACTACCAAGGGTATTCACCATTATGAAAATTTACATATTTATTATAGAGTTTCATAAATTAATACCAAATTACTTTATCATGGAATAAATTTTTACGTTTAATAAACCCATGTTTAATTATACATGTGACACACTTATGCATGAAATGAAAGGTTTAAGAAGGGTACACCCTAATAGAGCTCTAATTCATTGGGTAAAGAATAATATCATGATACATCAGCTGAAATGAGGGTTTACTAAATCTAATTCATGTGAAATGTGTTTTTACTCTTCCTCCATGTGAAATGATCCTTCGATCATGCTAAAATCATGTTAAATGTTGTTTCCACATTTCCATGTTATGATTATCATGCTTTATCATTAATTTGTGTTAAAGTTTATATTGTGATCCATTTATATGCCTATTGTCTATCATGTACTATATTATTCATGTAATTCCATGTTTATTACCTTACTAATCTTTCTATCTCATCCATTCCTCATGCATGTCCTCAGGTTATCCTATGAAATTTTGTGGGAATGTAGTGGTCAGGTAAAGGATGTTTTCAATAAAGATGTCACATTTCATGTTTTAAGTGGTTGTGTAATGATCCTATGCCCCAAAGACATTATAAATCTCGATCTTATATGTTATATCCTGTGATGTTTATGTAATAAATCATGTCTTTATGTGTAATAAAGATCATATTTGTCATAATCTTCATGAATCAGATTCTCCATTAAGTAATGTATCCCCATGGTGAGGACATTAGTTGTCCCTCACAGATTCTTGATTGTTATGCCTTATTCTAGATTTGTATGGGTTGTTTATAAAACTATTTAGCCTTACTCATTTAGAGATCACCAATATAATGTAATTATAAATCACTAAATGATGTGTATATGTACCTTATTCATCATTTTACTTTTAATATGACTAAATATGTTGGGACTCCCTATTTTTTATGACTAAGGGAAATAATGGGTTTTTTAAATAGCTACACCTTAATATTGTTGGAAATTATTAATTTTTAACAGAATAAGGATTCCAAAAGTATATCATTCAATTCATGTTTATATTAAATAGAAAAACATGAGATATGATTGTGATAATAAATTGACATCTAAATACATAATGTATGACTTCATTAAATGTGTCCCTTTTATAGACAATGATAATCCAACCACATAATTTTTTACATATATGAGTGTCCTATTCATTTGATTAGGAGGTAATGTATGTTATGGGGTTTGTAATGGTTATGTGACATATTATATTAATTTATAATTTGTTTCACTGTGTTTCGAAAGCCTAATTTAGTGGATAATTGGGGAATAGAGTTGTGTATAACTATAATTTAGATTGGGTAATTTGTTTCTTGATAAAAAATCTAAGGAACATATTGGATATGATTTGGATACTATCCTACCAAATTAAACAACTAATTAGAAGAATTATATAGGTTACTATATTCATTGTGAAATATGTATGTTGAACAAATAATAAATTTTATGACATTAATTTTATTCATCATTTTAGTGATATTTGATTTAATTAACTTCCTAATTAAATTTTATTAAAACCATGATAACTATAAAATATAGGTATATGAAGTATATAATATTATCACCATTATAATAAATATTGATATTAATCATATATAATTAGGAGCATCATGATTGGATATCTTTATTTTGGTAACATTGGGAATGTTCATATATAAATGAAAAAATATGTGTCAAATAATTTCTTTTATGATTAATGAGACTTTTCTGTTTTTTATCTTTTAAATAATAAATCCTATGAGTGTTATGGAACTATTTAATTAGTGTTTTAGCGGAATTATAGTCTTGATTTCTAATATAATTTTAGTATCCACTTATTTATTCAATATGATTAAGTAAAAATGATTAATTAGTTAGACAACACGTTTCCTAATATCTTGTTACTGTCAAGGATTTTATTCTTTCATCATCATTGTATTTGTTCCAAAATAAAAATCGAGTTCTTGAAATCTATACCCAATATATTCAGGTGTTTTGAATACGTGAACTAGGAAAATGATTCCTTTATTATGGTACTTTATATATATTACAAGGGTAAAATAAGAAAATAAACATTGAAATTTCAGTTGATATAGCTCATTAATATTTTATGATATATTTCTTATAAAATATGTTTAATTTCATTGGTATATTTCTATAAATGATTTTTTATTGAACCATGATATACTGTTAAATATTACTATTTAATGTGAAATTTATCACCAATACATTGGATTTGAATGTATTAATACGTCTATTTGAATTATTAAATTTTTTTACAATTTTAAAAATTGAATTCATTAGGTTTTTAATAGATAAGAAGTATAATTAATCCATTAAAGAATAAAAATAATTTTCTAAAAACTATTTTAACAAGTGAAATATGTTTTTAGAATAATAAATTAAATTTATTAATATTGAAGATTGATTCAGATTGAATAAATATATTATATATTTTGTCAATTATTTTATGTTTAATCTAACAGATTTCACATAGAATTTAATGAATTTATATAAATATTTTTAGTTTAAAAATAAATTATTTACAAAATATAATTTACAGAAAAGTATGAAATATAATATATACGTCAAAAAAAATTTAAAATGAATTTCAACTATTTTAATCGTATTATAAATATTATGTAATACTTCACACATAATGTTATTTTTCATATTTAATTTTAAATACAATATAAAATATTTACTAATTTTATGATTAAAATGAGTTTACTAGTGGTGGGGGTGGGGGCTACCTAATAAACAAGGTATACAATAGAAAAATACAGTTGACTTAATTCTATTTTAGGAGTTTACATTTCTTTTTATACTTATTATATTTTGATCTTTGTTTCATTTTGAATCCACATTACATCATTATTAAATTAATGTATTCAAATATTTTGAAAAATATCAATTATGTCCTCTCTCTCCCTTATAAAAGGATACCATCTCTACTTTTTTTTAAAAACAACATAAGACTTATATATTACAAAAAACATTTCATAATACCACATTTACATTCATACCAATTTCATAGACGTCCATTATTGATTAGAAAACCATCCATTAAATTCCTATGGTGTACGTCAATGTAGATTACACAATGAAGATCCATAACTATTAACCTTATACTTCCAATTATATGTAAAATGATACAAAAAAATCTATGTTATCGATTATAAAATATTTCTTAAAAATTTAAAATACAATTATTTATTATTATTATTATTAATCAACAATTTTACATGTCCATTTCATCATGTTGGAAAGGAAATTATGGCACGTGCGTAATATTACCTCTATGTAGTTATATATTTTATTTTCAATTACTATACTTCATGTTTTGATATTACGATGGATTTAATGAATATTTATTTTATTTATGAGTTAATTAATAATCATTAATTATATGATCATTTCTACCTTCTTAACTTTTTAGTGATTGGAATGAGATAATGGCACTCATGAATATATGCAGACTACCCCTCCATGAAGTGTACTAATTGTTTTCATTTACTATTATTATGTATTGTAATATGGATAGATTTATTGAATATAAATAACATTTTAGATATTATAATTATTAAATAAATGTGATATTATTATTTACCTTTCTTTTATTCCAACAAATAAAAGATGGTAACATCACTCTGGTGTACCTACAGACCACCTTCTTGAAGAAGTGATTAAATTAATTTTCCATCACCATATTATATGATTGATTATGAATGGGAATATAATGAATAAATATGATACATATGTAATTTTTAATATTATGGAGATTCTGAAAACATGACCATGTTTCATGTACCTAAACTATCAAACTGTAACATGCAAGATAGATAAACTAATTTTCACTAGAACATTATTTTTAAGAAATAATTTTCTAGAAATAAATATAAAATTAAAAATTACAAAGGAATAATACATAATATATTATGTATTAATATGTTTCATTAATATATTTATCATAAAATAAACGTAATTGTAAAATAGTTTTTAATTCATATGATAAATGTGAGAAATTTGTTAGGGGGTTTATATTAAAATCTAAAATATATTCAAGATTTTATTTTGAAATATTTCATTGAGGTAAAAAAAATATTACATATCCATTTAGCAAAATAAATTTTCATATTTTTTTTATTTCTATATTTTTCTATTTCTAAAATTTTCCATTCATTTTTATATAAATTTTTTAGAATTTCATTTTAAAAATGACTATCATATGTCAAATATTATCGAGGAAAAATTTCATTCATGTTTGTGATCATCAAATTTGTTTCATAAATGTCATCAACTATACATGGTGTTTATAAAAATGAAATTTACATTTTTTTAATATATCTATAAATTTTTAAAAATTAACATTTCTAAACATTAAAAAATCATTTTATTGAATTATTACACATGTGTAAAAATAATATTTTTCTCATTGTATACTACATTAATATTTTTTTCCACAACTATGACTACTCATTTATTTTTTGAATACTTCGTATATTTCAATGGTTCATTTAAATTAAAATATATTATCCAATGCTTTATAAATTTATACATTTGAAATTGGTGTTTTTTAATGAAAAATGATACTTTTCTCATAAAAATATTTATCCATGTTTTAGAGAATTTTTAATCTATGATAACATCAATCGATGTTGCATATTATTTTATGGGAATATTATTAAATTCTATAATACCTTTTTTATAAAATATAATATATAATGATTATTATGAACTGTTCATAAAACCAATTTATATTCTATGGTTTATGCTATAATTAAATGAAGAAATGTTTACATAAATCATTCTAATTCCGTGTTTTAAAATATAATTAAATTATGTATATGTTATGATCCAGTGGAACAATTATTAATGGATTATGAATATGTAACTGGTGGGACTATAATTATTTATAACTCTATTACATTGGGTAGTGATGGTTTTATCCTTAAATAATATGCACTCGAATGGGAAATCATTCTTGTACATTAAGGGACTCTATATAGATATATTTCCTTGGGAGTATTCTATTAATAATAATATTATAGATTATGTAGTGAACCCATTCAATTATGATATCCCTTGGGTAATTCTTTAGCCGATTCAAATTTTCATTATAAAACATTATTAATAATTTGAAAAGAAAATAACCATGAATATAAATTGATGAACTGAAGGATTACTATATTTAAATGAATGTGTCATTATTTCAAAATGTTATAAATTATTTTTAATAATTAGATGATTATTTACTATGATTATTATTTTCTATAGAATGAATTTTCATCTTAGTAAATAGATAGAAACTACTAGAATCATTTTAACACCTAATGTGATAGGAAATATAATTATCATACTCATGTGAAACAAATTAAAATGACAGTTATAATTTGATATTTTGAAACTATGCTCACAAAAATCATTTATGTTATGAATTCACACATGAATAATGACGATCATAAAAATTTATAATGGATTAAACAACTCGATATTTTTTATTTTATGTGTAAACAACAACTTTATGTTAATGGTTCATTCAACCTACCAATGGTCGAGCAATGGATTTGGTCTATTAAATAGAAATTTTATATTCTTTACAATTCATATTCTAAAAATTATTCCTAGAAGATTTTTTTTGTAAGTAAATGTATAACAACGATGGACTATTATCATGAATATATGGAAAGAACATGAAATTGACTCCATGAATTATGAATATATTATAAATGTATATTTTTATTTTCATTTCCACATATTATTCATAAGATAATGTACACAGAATTATAGAACTAATTTAAAAATAATGTATCCATTAATATATATGAAGAATGTTTCTGAAGACATGGCATGTATACATTTTATTTTATCTTTTACGTAGAAATAAAATTTATTCGATGTTTTGTAGTTCATTGAAATGTGTGTTCTAGATTTAAGAATCTCTGTTTCTAGGCGGTTTCCATTGAATTTATTCATGGAACTGGAAACATCTAACAGTTATTTATCCAAAGAGGACCTTCTTTCCAAAGGCAGGTGTTTGTTATGTTTTTTACTTTTATGATACATAAGAATGTTCATTGGTCGAGAGGATCGAAATTTGGAGTCATCACTCCCTTTTTGGGGGGATTATTGTCTACACTAGAACACTATTTGTAAAATTAAAATATAATTATAAAACATTATTAATTCACCAAGTATGTAATAAGTATCTTTTGGAATTTATATTCACTTACTAACATGTGTAATATTTTTGAATCATCCTTATGCATTCAAGGATCTTATTAATGGAAATATTCATATGTATTCTGGGGTTTCCATTAATGATATCCTTTAATATACTGATTAGAGATTCATTTAATCATAATTGTGAGGAGAATGGTTTCTAATCCACTGAGTGGGGCACTCTAGAATTTATTTTCATCATTGGAGACAATGGTTTCGTTTGCTTTTTGGGTCATGCCCATAAAAATGGGCTACCTATGAATCCTGTTGAAAGGAATCAAAACCCTTGTAGTTCCGGGCCACTAAATGGGACACATCATAACTTTTAAGGTCATGTTATAAGGACCATTAAGTGGAAAGTGATTAGTTTAATCTTAGTGTTGGACATATGTTGAGGCAACCCAAGGAACGTGGAAACGATTTGGATTTCTAAGTTTGATTAAACCCTATTTGGAATATAGCTCAATGAGAAAAGGTTTGATTTGAAGTGTTGGATTTGAACTTCATGGAGGCATCCAACATATCCCTTATGGATTGTAATCAAATCCTACGTAGTTTGATATCTCTTGCAGGAGATTATGGTCCTTTGAGAGAGATGAGTTTGGGTTTACTTCCTAAAAAAGGTTCTCATGATGATTTAGGGTTTAATTTGGGGCTTATTCCTAAGGATAATGCCTAGATTAAAAGAATTACGGATGGATTACAAAGGAATTTATCCAGTGAGCTCGATCCTTAAAGAGGCTTCCTATTTATTCTAGTTTAAACAGGGATCAAAGTTCTTGTAGTTCATTCTGTTCGGGAAAATTATGTAATCATGACAAATCTATAAGCGCAATGAGTCCTGATCGATGTAAGAAACATGCGAATTTCAAAGATTAAATGTAACATAACAATTAAAATAATAATAATAGATTTTAATATATATGTCTATTTATGAATTAGATATTGTTTTAGAGGCTTAAAATTGGAATAAATCCAATCTGCAGCAAAGAATACTCTAATATTTTTAAAAGATGGTTTTACCGCCTTTTGACGGAAAACCATTTTTAAATATATCATTTGAAAATATTATAATATCTATTTATCAAAATAAACTTATTCATTATATTTGGGACATTGAAAATTACATTGGATAATTTTTTGGTATTTTTCGGACAATGTTCATTTTTTAATGAATAGTGAAAAATACTCCATTGTACTTCAAAACTGCATTTTCATGTAATTTAATTATATGGTTTTATTATCTTTATAATTGGTTTTAAAGTGAAATTATAATATATTTTTACCATCTAATCCAATGGTTGTCATTATAGTTAATTTCACTTTGAAATTGGACATGAACAATTGTCAATCTTTTGATAGATATTGTTTCTTAAAAACACGCTATTTGTTTTGACAACAGGAATTATTTTTAAATTAATTACATCAATATATGTGTTTCAAATTTATAAATAATGTTATTAATGTACTTATTTTACCTATATAACATACATATTATATTGTAATTATAATATATATATGTCTAATTTAGTATTAATTCCATTAATATGACAAAGAAATGAAAGTAGCATTCATGCGTACGTACGGCCTACCGTCTCCACGAACAGTGAATTTCCATTTTTATCTCCAAATGTTATGGGATAGTATAAAATGAATATATACTAGATATATATGATATTTAAATCATTAATACCATTGTGGATATGATGTACTTATAACTACATCCACAATTCTTTTCAAACAAGTTAATTTTTGCCTTATGTACTGAACATCGAAAAAACATATGATATGAACTCAAATAATTAACTAATCATTATAACATGATAATATGTGATATTAATTGAATAATAAACTTTAAAAGATGTCCTTATGTAATTATAAATTGACCTAATTTTATTATTAAGGAATATAAAGAACGAATGAGAGAAAGTCGGACTTGAGGTAAGGGACTATATCTCAATATCCTTTCATTGAGGCATACTTCAACTTATATATGACCATATTTTTTTAGTTTTATAATAAACCCTTTTGAAATTTAATTTCATTCAAAAGGAATCTTTTTACATAAAGCGATTTACTAAACGACAAAAGGAATGTTTTTGTCTTGCGTATGCGGAGACAATGACTTCTCCGCCACCGTGACTATTATTTGAGTTTCATCATACTCCACAAGACATAAATTTTTTAAAATGAAAAATAAATACCATGTTTTAATATTCTTTTATTTTTCTATAGAAAATGTTTTTGATAATGTCTTGATTATATCAATGTGTTTTATTGATATCTTGTTATTGAAATTTTGAAATGTTATGTTTCCTTTATGCATGTTTTATGTGATACGATTATGTTATGGTTCTTGGGAATTGTTTATCAAGTCATGTGGTTCTTTGATAAACTAAGGGTGGGTTAGCCTAAGATATCTCTCCAATGCATTGGGTAACACAATGGAGTTAAATGCTATGGTTTCTCCGAAGATATTTAGGGAATATACTGTGATGGGTATTCCAAACATAACCAAGAGGGTCAAACCCTATGTAAAAATGTTATAAATGCCTCAAGTTACGTTTATGTCTTATGATTTCTATGATTTATTCATAAATCATATTATTTAATGAATTATTTAAAAGTGCATGTGTTTTATGAGTAAGGTATGATTTCATTGACTCTTATGTGCACATGGACTAATGATTTCTTTCCGTATTTTTACATCCCATACAAATCTTTTTATGCTCATCCCATGTTTTTGAAAAAAATTTCATAGGTCAATGGAAAATTTCATGATGTGGTGATAGTGTCGAGGAAGTTTCCAGAAGGAAACCATGTTTTATTTTTCAATATGTTTTCTTTAGTTGAAAAAATCAATATTGTATTTAATGTAACCACCTTGTATAAAAGTGGAATGTAATGCATCATTTTTGATTTAATTATCTAAAACTCTAAACCTGAAAATATCCTCAAAGGGAATTCTTGAAATAACTCAAGATTAATTAATGATTAAGGATGGGTCACTATAGTTGGTATCATATGGAGATTTATATAACTTTAGGTGTTAGTATTCTATTAAATGATTAACCAAAATGATTTTTTACACATTATGGTCAAATTTAAATGATATAGAATTTCATGATTACCATGATTCTTCATCTATGACATGTTTGTTCAGAATGGTTTTCCACAGCGGAAACATGGAAGAAGTGATAGGAGTGCATATAGAAGGAAATGACCTTCCAAATCAGCATCCTTTGATGGTCGGAATTGGAAATGAATAGTTTGTTGTAGTATTGGCACAATTGACTCAAGTGATAAATGGTGGTGTTATCCATGCACGAGATCATCCAGATCAACAATAGAGGAACATGTATGTGGTGGAACATTTCATGCAGCAACATCCCCCATCATTCCGAGTATCATCTGACCTTGTACTAGCTGAAGGGTGGATTAATGCACTGGAGAATATTTTCAATGTCATGGGGTGTTCAGACAAACAAACGTTAGTCTTGCTGTTTACCGTTTGGACGGTGAACTAGATCAGGGGTGGTCAATGGTTAAAAATATCAAGGATGCTGATGAGATTGATAATCTTTACTGGGATAAATTCAAATGTTTGTTTTTGAGAAATATTTTCCTAAGGCTGTTCGACATAGGATGGAAAAAAATTCATGGAATTGAGGAAAGAGGAAGACTCAATGGCTGCTTATGATGAAACGTTCACTCGATTGGCAAAGTATTCTCCAAATTTCATCCGAGACCTTGATAGTAAAATCAGTCATTTTTACTCAGGATTAATGACAAAATATCGAAGGGAATTAGCTTCTCGTTAGTTCAGAAGTTATGAAAAGCTTGTTTGATGAGCAAAGAAGGTTGAAATGGAGTTTTCCAAAAACCAAGTGTTATATGAAAAAAAGCAGAATAAGAGATCGAGGTGGTAGGAGAAAGGTAAGAATCCTTCAAAAAGGTATGATGGAATGAAAAATAAGTTTATAGTTTCTGATAAATGTGGTAAAAATCATGTTGGGGAATGTATTTTGAATTATGGAAAGTGCTTCCAATGTGGTAAGATTGGAAATACGGATCATAAGTGCACTATAAAAGATCAGGGTAGTGGTGAGACCAAATTTGATTTATAGTTAGTGAAATGTTTCAAGTGCGATGAGATGGGTCATTATGCAAAAGAGTGTTCGACAAAGAGCTCAAATGATGGAAAGCAGTCAGACTATAAAAAGAAAGGAGCGGTGAAATCCATTGAAACTATTTCAGCATATGTTGGGCCATAAAATGAAGTGGTATCATATACTTTGTTTGTTTTTTCAGATTATGCCAATGTGTTGTTTGTTTCAGCGTCTACACATTCATTCATCTTAGAAAATATTTCTAGTAAATTTGGAATTCCATTTCAAGAAATGATTCCTGAACATGTTCTAAAAAAACATGGTGGAAATGTTTAGTCAAAATGAATTTATAAGAATCTTCCTATCCTTTTCCGTGGAAATAACCTACTTGAAAACATTATTAATTTACCCCAAGTAGAGTTTGATGCTATCCTGGGCATGGATTGGCTCTCTTTTTACAATGCCATGATTGACTGTAGAGATAAATAAGTTTTTTTCTGAAATATTTTCATTTTGTGTACAAGAATGAACCCTTAATGTTTATAACATATCAAGAGGTTGAGAATCGTGTAAAAGATGTAAATGAATGTTACCTTGCAC